>OW386539.1:0-1364269 GCA_936435175.1 Glyphotaelius pellucidus | reverse complement strand
AATGTAACTATTCAGTTAAAAAACTTTTGACACATCCGACTATTCGTAGTCGAGGGATAAGGCTCTCGACTAGCAATCACCAATTAATTAATTAAAAATAATATAAAGTATATTTCTGGTACGTTCCACAGTGGAAGATACTCTCAATATCGCCCTGTGTAAGACCATCATTCAGAATTGAAACGTTGCTTGAATTGGCTTTAACTGTGTTTGGTGACCAGATCTGAATAGCCAGGTACTTCCCCACGTTCCTCTTCCCCGTCTCCTTCGCCTCCCTTTTTCTCCAGTCTCACAATATTCCCCGATTGGGAATGCCATAGTTTCACTGACTCCAGGCGGGAGCAATTAGGGCTCTTGGGCGGTACATAAAAAATAAAATAAAAGTATGTTAAATGGTTTAAACACCGCATTTTGATTTGACGATTTGTACCAATGTACTTACGTTGTATCTATGTATGTGATATCTACATTTTCAAGCCTTGCCGTGTAGTTAAGTTAGTATTTACTAAAAAATACATTATGATAGCAAGCCAGCGACCACCTAAGTAATTTAATCGCTTCGACTCAACATAAACACTGTCATTTAAGTTTTCGTTACGGTGCTGGACGGACAATATGTCGTCTGAGAGGCGGGCTGCAAACTGCATGCAGTGCATACTGTAAAGTGCATACCAGGTAGATTGCACTTGATGCATACACAGTGCTCTTGATCGAAGCAATCGCCTGCATCACCGCGGTCACTGTCGACTAACAGATTTGCATAATTACCCCTTACCTGTACTGAAATTGCACAGGTGAAGGGTGGCTTCAGTGTTTTGTTACTAATAGTCTTGGAAGCAAAATGCCGAAGCCTTTATCTTGTGACCTTCGCGGCAATGCGGTTAACATCTTGACTGAACCCAGAAAAGATTTTAAAGTTTTTGAAAAGAGAAATACAATTTTACGTGAAACTATATCCTTTTCCAAAGAAGAAGATATTCTCAGTATCACTCTGGCAAGAAAATCTAAAATTTGCTTGAAATTGATTTAAGTCTATTAAATAACAAGGTATGAATAGCCAGGTTATCACTTCTCAAGCTTCCTCCACTTATTCCCTTCTTTTAATTCCTTCACGTGTAAGCCACATGATCCTGGCGATTCCTGTTCTGAATCACATAAATAAGAAAGATAGTATAGCCTTTTTTTACATTAGCTCCACACAATAAAAACAATTTCCTTCGGGGCCTATGTCATCTTTGGGGATGCTGTGTGGATGGATACTTTGGGGAATGGATGATTTAGAAAGGAAAAAGGTATGGTTAGGAATCTGGGGGTCAAAATATCCGGGTGTGACGGACGAATGAAACCATCCCCCCCTGCGGTACAAGGCGATGGGTCGAGAGTCGGGGTGGACAGATAAAAAGGTCTCCATCAACGAGACTTCTGATCCAGACCGCCACGCAGTAGTGGGTAAACGCATGTGTCACCAAAACCTATACAAACCTCACCACATGAACCTGGGCACCCCTGATAAGGCATGAAACGTAGCGAACCCCTTGGGATGATCTATGGCAGGGGTGTTGGTTATCCAAAAAATGGTTTTCTGAACTCATACCCGCTTCCCCCAATTGCTTAAAGCTAGCATATTTTTTTATTTTAAGAACTGTTTCACCACTCGAGCGATAGCCACCCAAATATGCTCGGCCATTTTTATGAATTAAAATTAATTACAAATTAGAAATTTGGGATAAACGGTTAACTCCTGGTGGATATTCATTGGCTTTAAACCGCAGTAAGCAGTTCATATGTTTCTGTTTTATTATTTTAAGGTATGCTATTAATTAAATCGAATGGCCGAATCAAAAAACGAACAACCGAAATTTCTATTGCTCTAGTGGTTGATTTGCAAGAGTGCTCGACTATTTTTCATGCAATATATTCAAAAACTTCAAGTTTATCTTGTTCTCCTTTCAAAATACATTTTTTTTAATACATCCTTATCAGTTCACCTAGCACTGACTTTATTTGAATCATTTTAAATTTTATAAAATAAATTTTTAAGACACGAAATGAGGTAGTGACCGCATGAGATAATTAATTGAAAGCAACAAAAAAATAACCCAACTACTTGTCATTTTCGTAAAATTTCAAATAGGCATTACGACTGTGTAATTTATTGCGTGTTTGACACAAGTGATAACCATTAAAAGTAAATAAATAATTGCTTCGACGCTTGATTGAATAGATAAGGCCAAAACGAATTTAACGGGTTTTTTATTAGACCTCTGACGCAAGACTTAATTACTATATTAACACGTGTTAATAAAAAAAATATCCAACGCGCCAATCTTCGAAAGTATTGAAATTATTTTTTGGTTATATCACATTAGGTTTGTAACAGGGCAGGCAATCATGATCTACGCATTAAAGTGTAACAAGAGAACTATTAACAGTATTCACAATAAAACAGACAGCGAGTTGGCTTCTGGTTGTAAATTTTTTTCTAGATCTTTGCACAATTTAGCAGAGTCATCTTAGCTTAATTGGCAATAATTATAAGGCGAATTGTCTAATTGTTAACTATTGAGAAGATAATAATATAATTTTTTTAATATACTTAACGAAATATGAAACAAAAAAATAACAAAGTTATAGAGATACGGTGGCAAACGGGGATCGAACCCAGGACTTATCTTGGTGGGACTCAGTAGCGCAGTGTTAGAGTGTTGTCAAAGTAAGACAGAGGTCCTTGTTGTGATTCCAAATTGCGACCACACTTTTTTTATATTCTTTGTCTTTTCTGTTTTATGTATCGTTTATATTTGTTAATATAATCATTTTTTTAATTCATTAATTATTAGCCCGGTGTGTATGACAGGCAGGTTTGGGTACCGCCGCCCCGGGAAACATTTATGGTTCCTGCCATAGGTTCGCTAAGTTTGGTGACTTATCAGGTGTGCAACGGTTTATAGGGTGAGGTTTGTATAGGTTTTGGCGGCGGATTCGTCTGTCGAATTACTGCGTGGCAGACCGAATCGGGATGGACTGGTTAAGGGAGACCATTTAGCATCTAATCAAATATTTGATTATTGTTGGAAAAAATAATATAAATATTATTTATTAACTGAAATAAAGCAATAATTTTTTTTTTAATACCGATAAGTTTCGCTTAACACAAGCATCTTCAGAGTATAAAATTAATCTAACTATTAAATATGACTAATTAAACTATTAAATGTGACTAATTAAACTATTCAATATTAATCAGTTAAATTTTTCCATTGAAGATGCTTGTGTTAAGCGAAACCGGTCGGTATTTAAAAAAAATCGTGGTTACAAACAAAGTTATCGCTTTATTTCAGTTATTATGTCAAAACACAAAGTGACTGCTTTCTACCAAAGTTTATTATTTATTTTATATAACCGTTTTGCCAACCCTAGTCAACGAATACAGTCGGTAGAAGGAAATTAAATGCATATTTACGCATTACTTATTTGAGATCTTTAAATAGATAACCGTATTTTAATTATTGAATAAGGAAATTTATTTAATGAAAGTGATTGATACGACGTTTTCATTCGCGTCTTAATTTTGTAAACTCATAAGGAAAAGATTTAATCGAAAAGTTAAATAACTCAAACACATGCATAAATATTTTATGACACACATAAATATTATTTTAGACTTCAAATTATTTTTATTCATTAAATACATAAAAGCCCGCTGGGCATGACACAGGGTCTTAAGAAAAAAAACTGTGAGGAAATATAACACAAGATGTAGCACTTAATTAAACATTGATATCGGTTAGAAATTATATAAATACTTGCTCAGCCCGTGAAAAATCGTGGGATATAATAATTGTAGGATTTGTATGAAAAAAAAATTGCAGTGATCAAAAACGAACACGTCGATTTTAGAGAGGATTCGAAATTTACGTTTTGAATGGACGAATTTCGTTTTGTCAAAAATTTTAACAAAATAAATTCACGTTTCGAATTTTGAATTATTATGGTACCTACTTTATCCATTGTCTGAATTGTTCCCACAATCAGTTCGAATTTTGATTTTTAAAATGAGGCTTAAATTCAAAGCAAATCCAAGTTGTAAAATTCATTGAACCCGAGTTACAGACAGAATCACAACCGAAATTACTATATTTAATAATATTTATTGTAGGTGCGGGATTAACAAGCAATTATAATTCATAATGACAAACAACATGAAAACAGAGAATTTAACTTTATAATGTCAAATGAAGCTTGAACGGTGAGCTGTGGCGTAAAGAAAATTGAATAGAAATATTTTCAACTCCAAAATTCATTTTTAGCACATTACTTACCTACTTACTTACCTTACCTACTTTTCATTGAAAATTGTTAAAAAAAGTTGTTCAATCTTAAAAGAATCCTGGTAGTAAAAGTAATCATATTTTTTATTTTTCTTTGTTCATTGTTTTGATGGTTTCATAATTTGTGGATTTTTCGACAACCATGTTAGGCCCATGGCCATGTTATGGGGGTCGATGTAACAAATACTAGCAGTTATAGGGTTAGGCTTCGCCCAGTTTGAGCGTTGGTGACCATTTTATAAGGAACTGGTTCCAAAAATAACTGGTTCCTCGGATCCACTATTATCCATTGACAGTTAATCGCCGGAACAAAGTTACCGCGACAGGCAATGACGTCATATGTAATATATAGTCGCGTGGTACTATTATTCACAACTGCCAGTTACAATAATAATCATACTATCGTCAATCCGTCCACATACGGAAGGATAACAAAATTACAAATCCGTAGTGCTTACGCCTGCCAGGCGATGCTAATCACGCAAACTGTTAACGTAAATGGCGCCATCTTTTGGCATTGCTTTAATTCGGTTCTACTAAATAGTACAATTTGTTTACGAACTCTACAAAAACGGTAAGGCGCGGCATCAGAGTTGCATTCTTTTTGCCGGATTCATAAATTTCAACCGTACAGTCTCTATCTAGCCTTTTAATACTTTTTGATGATAACAGAAAAATAGAGTTTCATATCCCAAATAAACTAATCGAGTAACGATTTTAGTTATTTAAATTTCTTCACAATTAAAATTTGTTGTTTTATAATCCGTATATTAATATTTCTAAAACTGAGCTTATGAGGTTTGATAATAATTTCATTTTTTCTTTTTTAATTTGTTGATACCTATACTTAGATTTATGTAGTCGGCAGTGTTTGTATCACGATTTATAATAGTCACCTTCCTTCCGTAGGTTCCTACCTACCTTTGAGAATGTGAGCAAATTAATAATAATTAGCGGATCTAATAAACATGCAGTTTCAAAACATATAATTCCATACCTTAACCAATAAGGTACAGCAAGTTTGCAAGAATGTAGTGCTTATTTTGTTTATGTTTCCTTTCAGATTTGGTTCAGAAATCCGTGTCACTGTACCTAGATTGCAGTATCGACCTCTGCGGACTGTCTTAATTTCATTTTCATTCAATTACAGAGCAGAAATAATCAAAAAGAAACCTGTTTGTGAAACGATAAAAAATCAGCCCGACTTTTAGCTCGAAGGCTGTGCGTAAAGAAAGTAAGCTCTGATCCAGAAGCCATCGATTTTATCTGTCAGCTTAATGCACCGTCATAAAAAGCTCATTGCATTACGACTTCATTCAACGAATCCACAACAAATGGATGCACACTTTCGTGTATGAACGTGTGTTTTGTCAGTCATTTTGGTTTTGAATATTTTGTGGTCTCGATATTATGATTGCGAAGGCTACAGGTTGACCGATTTGAAATGCAGGTACTTTTTATGATTATAAGAGTAAAAATATGCAGAGACAGGTAACTACCGGTTTGCATTTAAAGTGACATTAAGATATCGTGAGAGGTTCACGAGCAACTTACCAACGTAATTAAACGTCACAACACGGTCATTTTTTCAGCTACTTAATTTTATTTTTTTATTTATTAAATTTAATGAATTATTTTAATTTAGCTCGCCGTGTTACTTTGACATGGTAATTCTCAAATCTCATTGGTTTTACATTGATGTATTCAAAATCCAAAAAAAACATGTTATAATCAATGTATCACTGTACAATGCAGGTACAAAAGAGAAATATGTTTTTGGAACACAGTGCTAAAATATTTTGAAATAAAAACAACACCTTACTCTGCCTATTAAATCATTTTGCGTAGGATTTTTAATAATTTAAAAACACTCGTGTTTATACAGTGCAATTTTGTAAATAAGTATGCAGGTACATTTATATATTATCAAGTATGTTATGCCCAAGTGAGCAGTACATTGGGTTTAACTTTCAAAAGAAAATGAATTCCGGGTTGTGCATAATGTAAATTTATAATTAAACAATTTTTAATTAAGCAATTTAACACAACACACTAATAAAAGTAATAAATTAATCAGTTTAGGAGGTTATTCCATGAGGGAGGTGTAATATATCATTGTAGAAGAAGATAATACTAATAAATCTAAATGAAAATGTGTAAAAGAACAAGACACAGAGAAATAAAAAGGTAATGGTCGCAACTGGGACTCGAGTTCAGGATTTTCTTACTGGGACAAATGCCTCAAACATCTCGGCCATTGGGATCTCTTATTTTTAAGTAATTTTTGTCGATCTTATATATCAAAATCCGGATAATCTATATTATTTCGATTCAATTTTTCCAATATTTTTGGCTGCAACTTTTTTCAATGATTACAAAGTTTTAAATAATTGGTTTGTAACCTAGATAGTGTCTGGGATAAACATATCCGATTTTATTTATGTGGACACCTACAGACATTTTTCTAAAAGTCTAAATGAATATTTAATTTTTATTGGAATAACTTTTGTTGTAATGACTAAAAGGTTATGCCCATCAATGAAAAAGAAGATAAAACTAATAAATCTAAACGAAAAATTTAAAAAGAACAAGACGCAGAAAAATAAAAAGGTAACGGTCGCAACTGGGACTTGAGTCCAGGATCTCTTGCCTTACGCGTTTATTTATAAACAAGTTCTGCTGTGTAATTGATGTTTCGCCTTTCATAGGCATTATTATAGTTATTAGGCATTACCAAACTGTGTTTTTGGAATATTAACAACAACAAAAAATTATTATAAATTGTGGAAGTCTTTCAAATTATTCATGTTTGTGTAGATTTTGCAACTGACAGATAGCAGACATGATTGACTGAAAAACCGTTTTGGCATATCCGATAATTTCCTTGAGCTGCTTGTTAAAATTAAATAGTTAACTGGTAAAATACAACAAAAAAATTAAGAAGTTGCACGCGAACTCCTCGACAAAACTGTTTACGTTAATGTGCGTGTTGAGGGAACGCAATATTCAGAAATCAGCCGGGGTAACCTGATTTCCCCCCATAAAGTGCTCGTAAATAAGTAATGGAGGTGATTTTTTCAAAATTAATGCGTGATCTGTACGTCAGGGCAACACTTTATATATATTTGGAGTAAATGTTGATTTTGGTAAAAGAGTTGCATACTTTTCGATATGTGAGGGATGATTGGTATTCACCTGTCTGTCAAATCGAACCAAACAATTCTAGGTGGTTGAGTGGTTGCGAGCTGAAAATCCCGACGATTGCAAATAAAATTTATTTGATTTATTTGTATTTCACGATATATACACACAGCACATACCCGAAAGATTTTAACAAGCGGTTCCTGAGAGTAAAAATCGTAGATGTCATTTTGGTGTTCGATGATTTTTTTTCAATTATAAACAAAGAAAATATGTTTCCATCATACTTCGCCACTGATCACAGAATAGAGTAGTCCACTGTAGATCCAGGAGAATTTTTTTTGTCAGGGCCTCCTGTGTGGAGCATATGTAAAAAAAAACTCTATAATATGTGTCTTCGTCGCTTTATCTATTGAGTGACCAGGGACTCTAGCTTGGTGAAATCGATAACTTTACAATATCCGATCATTAGGAGTGACTTCCGATGATTTTATATCGATATCCCTAGCACAGTTTTACTGTTGATAGCCGAACCGATATTGGTGGGGAATACATTAGAAATTTATATACGCTGGCAACGCTGGCGGATCTGTCCATAAATTCACATTCAGAAACGTCAAACGCCAATCAAATACGTAAAAATATTAATAAGTTGGCAATGTTTAATTGAAATACAAATCTAAATATGCATTGGCAGTCCGCATTTACTTTTTGACACTACACGAGAGTTAATTAGTTAATCATTTCTTTGGAACGGAATAATTTGGTCGCGTCTTAGTTGAATTATAAAGTCTATGGATCGAGTATATGACTTCTTTCAATACAAAAATCTTCGTTATTTCAGTACGTTCATTAAATAAGCCAGTAATGTTGATTACGAACGACATAATCATCATCAGTATATTAATACGTGAAGCAAAAACTTTGTACCCCTTTATACGAAAATTGCGCGGGCGGAGGAGTATGAAATTTCGCACAATTATAGTTTATATAGAGAAGGAGTGCAGAATGCTAATATTTTTTTAAAATTATGCTTAAAAAAACATAAAACATTACAATTATGGTCGAATTTCGACCATTGGGCGACCACTAGTTCAAATAAATGCATGTATTGACAGCTAACCGAAACTTACCTGATACTATGGAATCTGGGCTAAAATTTGTCAATCGTCGGTTGGAATTTCTCTTACCAATTGTTGACAGTGATCGCAAATATTGCTAACTGACCATAGATGACGGATTTGGGCAATATCGTATTGATATAGGGTTATACCGATCGACCATGCTAGGTACCCTGATTTGAATTGAAACTTTCCGACCTATAACGTCCCTTTCTCCTTCTTCAATTACAAAAAAAAATGAATGGTGTAATTCCACTGGCTCCAGGCTGTACGGAATCACATAAAAACAGTAAAATTATACCTCTGGTTTTAGCTCTCTGTGTATTTTCCTGCCGACATTGGTCAAACCGCGAGACAGCCACAGGTGGATGCGCCGGCAGGTAGGTTTTTTACATGTAAACCATCCCGGTAAAACCGTAAAAATGAAAGGTTTGATATCGACTTACAGGGGATCGATGTCGTGGTTTATGGTGGAGACGATAGTCTACTCTCCTGGGTCGTGACTCGTGACGCATATCCCCATTGTTTATACACGGTAAGTAGGTATATTTTGTGGAGTGGAATCTCTGAAAAGGAATAAGATAAAATCAAGTAGGTATGTTTTTAGGTTTTCACGGCCAAAAAGTATTTTTGTTATTGTTTTTGGGGTGTTATGCCGTTTTTCGCTACCTCCTTCTTTAGCCAATGTTTCGGACAGCGTTACAGTGTCCATCATCAGGGCAGATGACCAGGTCATCTGCCCTGATGATGGACACTGTAACGCTGTCCGAAACGTTGGCTAAAGAAGGAAGTAGCGAAACACGGCATAACACCCCAAAAACAATAACAAAAATAAAATCAAGTATTTAGACAGAATACCAAAGTTTTCCAAATAAATTAATTATTTGTAATATTTTGTTGACATATTTTGTTCACAGATGCTTCAACATCTTTGCTAATATTATAAATGCGAAAGTGAGTTTGTTTGTTTGTTTGTTACGCTTTCGCTCTTGAACCACTTAACCGATTTTAAAAATTATCAGCGAGTAACATAGGCTGTATATAATGGTAAGCTCTGGCGTTATGAAATTTGTAAAAATGAAATTGTATGCATTTCATATATTTTAGCAGCAGGGAGAAAAGGCAGGGGGAAGGTGGGGTTTGCGGAGAAGGAAGAGACGAGGGAGGGAGAAGGCGGGGAAGGTGGAAGGGAACGGGGACGGGGACGCACTGGAAAGGACATTATGTATTGCTAATTGTTACAGTAATTTTACCCAAATACCATGCGAACGAAGCCGCGGGTAAAAGCTAGTATTTATAACTAATAAAATAATCAAAGGAATCTCTCTCGACTTTCCTATTCTATTGACTGTATACCTTTTTATGATATGGATATAGGATAATGATAGTAAGATAGAATTTTCGAGAGTTATTAAATAAATAAATCTCACCTCTTTTCATTTTAACACAGAATTTATAACACCTCTATTGGAAAAGGAGGAGAGTTTATTGAACAATTCTATTTTATTATTGACGGTCTCCATCGTCGAGGGGCAAGGTTTTTGACTAGCGATCCAGAGGCCGCGGGTTCAAATTCCGGCGGGCGCCAATAAATTTGATTTGATTGATTGGTCTTGTCACAATTTAATCACTTAAAAATAATATCAGGTATGTCTGCGCCACGTTCCAGAGTGGAAGATCACCCTAACATTCAAAATTGAAACGTTTTTTGAAATGGCTTTCTGCGTATTTGGTAACTAGATTTGAATAACCAAGTACTTCCCCATTTTACTTCTTCCCATCTCCTTTTCCTACCAATTTACCTTCAACCTCACAACGTACATAATGCTGTCTAGTAGTATATATATAAGGGGTTTAGCAGGACTTACCTAAGGGATTCTAGCCAGCGATTCCTCAGCACATTTGAAATAAAAAATGTAGTCGTTTTAGTGTCCAATGATATTTTTTTCTATTAAAAACAAAATATATGTTTTTCAATTACACGTTGCGACTGTTCCCGTCGTTATGGATTATATCCCGTCGTAATGTGTTTGAGCGGTACGCGCTGTTTCGTGTGGTTATGCTGTTTGAACGCGACGCAGCACTTATCAAGTGTCCGCTAGGCTATAAAAGCGCTACTCTTCTAACTAGTCAGTTGCGACGTGTGATGGAAAAATATTTTTAATGTTTTTAATAGAAAAAAATGTCTTCGGACAGGGAAATGACATGTACATTTTTTACTCCAAATATGCTAAGGAATCGCTAGATAAAATCCCTCGGATACGTGCTGATGATGACTGACACAACTATATATGTATATTAATGTCATCATCAGTCAACATCAGCAAATATTGGGGATGCCATAGTCTCACTGGCTCTAGACGGGAACAATTGAGAAGCTTGTGAGTATTCACATAAAAAAGAGAAAAAAAACTGATATTTTTTTCGTACTAAATACAAAATAGTATCTCTGTTTTAATTTATTTTTATTTTTATTTTATTTAGTATTTATTTAGTATAGTATAATACATTTATAAACATTATTTAGGATATGTTTTGACTGTCCAACTAGGATGATTCCCGTTTTAGAACAGTCAAATTAGGATTAGTGTGAACATATGGAACATGATTTGTACAAAAAAGAGGAAAAATCGAGGAAATAAAAAGAAGAGAAATAATAAAAAATGAAGTTAGAAAGTTTAAAACATAGTAACAAAAGTTAAAACATAGTAGTTAATATACATTAATTAGTAATTAGTTTTCAAATTTGCATTATATGTTTAAAACTGTAATAAACAATGCATTGTATATTTTAAAAAACTGTTAACGTAATAACGTAATCTCTAGCACGAGATCATTTGGTACTTAAAAGAAGATGAAAAAAAACTAAATTTATCTCCAGTAGGATCGTTCATTCAAGGTGGCTTGAAGGTCGTTCAGTTATTTTATTTTCCATAAAGAACTAAATATTCTGTTACGAGTCTAATATATCGAGCCATTAACGGGTAGTTATAGTCTTTTTGTCATTTTAACGATATCTGAATTCTATAATATTATCATTTATTCAAACTTCCTATGTATATTCTCTAGCACACAATCATTATATTATGCAAAATAAAATGTGAATAACTTAAACTTAAATAATTTTATATTCATGGCGCTCGTATAATACTCACGATTTTTGCATCAGAATTCTTGCTTTTAAATTAAAAATCGCTAAAAATATTTTATTTGCAACAATAAAAAAAATTTAAATGCATTTATTTATTTTAATTATTAAAAAATTGGAATGAATATATATAACCGCATATTATAGGTAGAATAATTAAGTTCGCGTGTTGAAAGCAATGCAATTCCTTCGATTTAATGTGCAAGGCGATTTTAAAACTGCAGCCTCCGGTGAAGGCTGCTCACGTACTTTGCCAATCAATCATTCGCCCCGTCAATAAAAAAGCTTTATAATTTTTATGAGAAATAAGATTTTGTTTGTTTAAAAAAATGCATACAAAGCTTAATTCAATTTGAACTTTAGAGTTTGATGTGAAGCTCTTTGGAATCATTGGTTAATTTATGATTATAAATATACATGTACTGTGGTTATTGTTATATTATTTTAGATAAAAGTTGGTATACATTTATATATA
This sequence comes from Glyphotaelius pellucidus, assembly GCA_936435175.1. NCBI lineage: Eukaryota > Metazoa > Arthropoda > Insecta > Trichoptera > Limnephilidae > Glyphotaelius > Glyphotaelius pellucidus. Next base: position 1,352,053 of record OW386539.1, on the reverse strand, counting down.
GCTCCCGAAGCTATTCTCCCTTGTTTCGGCTTATTTTTGATAGAAGACGTTTAATATAATAAAATAAAATCCTTTTTTGTTTAAAACCACGAAATTTATTAATTTATGAACCGACCGGTTTCGCTTTAATCAAGCATCTTCAGGGTACAAATTAGGGTACGGTCGGTTCATAAATTAATAAATTTCGTGGTTTTAAACAAAATAGTATTTGGGTATGTTTTTAGGTTTTCACGGCCAAAAAGTATTTTTGTTATTGTTTTTGGGGTGTTATTGTTTTTGTTATGGTTTTTAGGGTGTTATGCCGTGTTTCGCTAAAGCGAAACACGGCATAACACCCCAAAAACAATAACAAAAAAAAGTATTTTATTTTATTAAATATGTCAAACCACAAAGTGAGTGCTTTCTACAATAACATTTAATATAGTTCAGCATAGTTGTCATTTGATGTTAGTTGACATGAAGCGTTGAGTTGCAATATCCTCCCTAATGATTTTTTTGTTGAAGATTCGGTGTGAATGCCATCTTTTGATATTTCTAACCAGGAATGTGACGCTGCCGTTGTTATTTCCAAAATGCTCCTACTTTCTTAATAAATCGTGTTTAAATATTGACCTCAGTTTCAAAATGCTTCGTAATTGAGACAGCCAATCAAAAGCCAGCGTTTCAACAAATTCAAAATGGTCACCAGTTTCTTTCCATGCAAATTTTAGTCGTTCGGATGATTTTCGTCATCCTCATCCTACTAATTTCTCAACAAAATCATCTATAATTATATGATAATAGTGGTTGAATACCTTTCTAGTAAATCAAGGAAGCTAATGTCAAAACCAGAAGAAGAACCGGAAGAATGATTTAGAATGAAAAAAAATGTATTTAAACATTTCAAAATTTTACCCAAATTTCATTAAGTTTCTAATGTCGAGATGTTTTTGACCATAATAATATTAGGTTTTTATGAAAATATATTTACAATTCTTTTTGTATATAAATTGAAGGATGTCAACAGTTTGTTAAAAATATGACATCGATTAGAAACAGTTAAAAAATCTTGGTTTCAGCAAAAATCGGTTATATCTCCAAAAATCTTCTCATTTGAATTTACGTGGAGCCAGAAAAAATTATGTTGATCTGATAATATAACATCTTTTAAGTTTTTAAATACAATGCTCGTTAACCGTATATATACCGACTAACTATTAACTACTAATAAGTTATGTATTTTTATTTTTGTAATATTTTTTACATGATTTCAACCTTTTCACTTCCCTGCACTGGCCAAAAAAGCCTAGAAATACAAAAAAATGTGTGTTCCAAAACCCTCCGAATTTAACTTGACGAGTTCCAAAACCCTCCGGGATTAAAAGTGAAAAATCCTCCCTAATGATAATTAAAACATGTTTTTAATATATATTAAATATTTGACCGGTCAGTGGATCAGTTGGCATCGCGTTTGGGTCCCACCCAGGCGTCTCGTGTTCAATTCCTCGGCTGGCTAAGTCCCCCATAATGACTCATGTAACATTTTCGGCTAACTGTGGTGGTAGTAGGAGATTTTCAAATATTGTTGGGTTATTCTTTACCCGGGAGTGTTTTTATAAAATTTAAAAAAAATAATTTTACAATAACAATTGTGTATAAAATAACGTGTAAAAAATTAAAATATTTGGAATCATGAAAACTCATCAGTCTACGCCTTTATCTTGATTTACTCAAAATTAAGAAAATCCATTAGGGAAGGTACTGAAACTCAACGATTCATGTCACAGAAATCCTGAATGAGCTGAGTAGTGACCTTTTTATGTCAATAAAAACAATGATAACTAAATGAAATTGTAAAAATCCATTGATAAATAAATATTTATTTAGTTTTCTACACTTGAAACTTATTTAGTTTTCTACACTTAAAATATTTGGAACCATGAAAACTCATCAGCCCACGCCTTTACCTTGATTTACTCAAAATCAAGAAAATCCATTAGGGTAGGTATTGGAACTCAACGATTCATGTCAGATAAATCCTGAATGAGCTGAGTAGTGACCTTTTTTGTCAAAATAAACAATGACAACTAAATAAAATTGTAAAAATCCATTGATAAATAAATATTTATTTAGTTTTCTACACTTGAAAGCAGTAATGCGGAAATTAAAGCACACAGTTTGGATGTAAATATTATCGTTTTTAATTGTCTACTTATATTTCCGCAAGTTTTCTCAACACAAAATAATTCTTGCCCTTGGGCAAATTTGCAACCGTCAGAAAGCCTCCGTCCGTCAGGCCGACGTAAATGATTTATAAATTGCCGTTAATTGTCAAGGAAATGCAATTTAAAATTCATTTGCCTTGCCAGAGATTCTCATCCTGAAAACGTTCACGATCTTACGCTAAAAAACAGTAGTACTTCCATATTCTAGATTGACTGTAGACGTAGACCACACGTACGCCGATAAGAATGCTCATGTTAATTAATAAACATGATAGTAAGTATCCGCTAGCTGGATTAGTTAATTAAAAAGGATTCGTAACAAACCTTCGAATTGAGTGGTATCCGCAAACTACAGAGATTTTTGAATTCACGTTCTTAAACCAAAAACGTCAGAAATTAGGGTCCTAGCGTTTTCAGTTCTTTATCAAGGATGTATGTAGTAAACCTCACAGGCTGCTTTGTTCGCTTTTAGGAACAACTCGTAGATTAATAATTAGTTTTTTCTCATACAGAGACACAACTCATAGAAATCGTTGTGTCTCCCTTATTGTCATGGTAAGAAATATGATCTAAACGATGTTAGAAAGAGAAAACACTACGCTTTATACCTATATCTAATAGTTAACCACACTATAAAATGGTTCCATGCAAACTGAGAATAAAGTCAACTCAACACCTCCTTGAAAAGTCATTAAAAGCAACGAAAAAAATAATTTTAAATTAGCCGATAACCCTAACCTTACGTAACTTATTGAACCAATTTTTTATATATATATTTTTATCACTCTAAATGACTTATCTGAGATGGTTCTGAGTTGGTTTCATTCCGAGTTGTCCGGTCACCCTATAAAATATGCACATATATCAAACAAAAGTTTTTCTCAAAGTTCTCAAGTATGCTTTTGCTCACATACTACATGGGGGGCCGGATTGGAAGAGACTGGTTGGAGGAAGACCTCTTCAGCCGGACTCTCTCGACTCATCGCCTTGCGCCGCAATGGGGGGTGGGTTCATACATTCTTCACTTCTGAACACATTGATTCCCAGATTCCTATCTACCCCTACTAACTTTTTCCTTCCCAGAACTGGGTTTTCTTTCCCTCTGAGGGAATTATTTTCCCCAGGGCCTCCTGTGTAGAGATAAGGTAAAAAAGTCACTACCAATAAAACCTAACTAATAGTACAATAATAACGAATACTTTGTCAAGTTAAAAACGTAAGACACGAAATTATTGCAAGTGTGCATACTAACTTGACATGCTCACTGGCGGTTGTGGTTATGTACCTTTTTTTCCACACCTGATAATTTGCCCACCTCCTTGCAGGCAAACAGGACGAGTGGATATCGAACCATGTTCAGTGAACAAGGTAACCTGCCAGCAGCCACCCATGTCCCACCTACCACCAATACAACCTCCACCACAACACCTCTCCAGACCCTATTCCTCAATCGCCCATTCCGTGACACTGACTGGAAATTTATACCTCCTTGCTGAACACACAGAGGGAGTTGACTTATGACTTATGACGCGCGAAAGCGGCGAGAAAATAAATCTTGCGTTATTATTATTTCTATATACTCACGTAAGAAATTAAACGGAATAAGCGGTCCCGTTATACAGCGGGGGTCAAAACATTTCCAAAACTAATTTACAATATACAATACCTTAAAAAAACCCTTGACTCTGTGCAGAAACGGGAGGTCCGTTTGATAGATTCTCCTAACCTAACAAACGGATTGCAATCTTTAGAGCACAGGCGTCAGGTGGGAATGCTGTCCTTGTTCTACCGGTAAAGCCGGGAAACACGCCAAACACGCGCCCAACATTTGTACAAGGCTAACATCAGTCACATGAGAACGGGTCATTTCTACGACTCGTTCTTGAGTTCAACAGCTCGGCTGTGATTGATTTGCCGGCCTCTGTGTTTCCTCCCTCCTACAACATGGGTCTCTTCACTTCTTCTCCTCAAAAACACCCTCCACACAGCATCTTCAAAGATGACATAGGCTCTGAGGAAAATTATTTCTCAGGGCCTCCTGTATGGAGTTAATGTAAAGAAAAACTGAAAATGTTTAGAGGCAGAGACCAAATCACACAAATACATAGCTTCGTGCAAAAGATAATGTCTTATACATACGTACCTAACTTTACCATCACATATTTTTTGAGTCGGAGATTGGTTGAACTTAATTACCAGTTTGAGGCCGAAATTCTTAATCAAACTTTTCTTTTTTGTAATCAAAAGTAAAGTAAGCATCTCGTACAGATGTTTATTTATTTTTAAAATTGTGAAATACTAGTGAATTGAAGAAATTGATTTTTCATGATTTTAGTGGCAAATTTGGCAATATTTTGTGCTTTAATGTTTTTTATGAATACCTCACAAGAGTCCCAGTTCCTCCCTTCTGGAGCCAATGAGACCATGGCATTCCAAATCGGGAGAAGTGGCTGAAGGTAGTGGGGAGGGGGAGAAGACAGGGAGGAAAAGGTGGGGAAGTCCCTGGCTATTCAGATATGGTAACCAACCACGGCTAAAGCCATTTCAATCAAAGTTTCAATTCTGACTAGTGGCCTTACACCAGGGCGATACTGAGAGTATCTTTAACTCTGGAATGTGCCGCAAATATACGAATATTATTTTTAATGAATTAGTTGTGAAATAACACAAAAAAAACAAATAAAATTTACTTTGCGCACGCTGGGATTCGATCCCTCGAACTTCGGATTGCAAGTCAAGAGATCCGAGTGAGATTACGTGACACCCCTCAAACACGGAGGCCGTTAATGGTAATTGTTAAAAAGTAATTTTGGCCATCCTAAATTTTACATTTTAAAACAGAAATAAATAAATTAGCTCAGATCCATGCAAATTACATACCTTTTGATTTAAAAATAAATATGAGTTTGTTTGAGTATTTTGGCTTCAAATTCAAAATTAGGTTCTGGATGAAAAAAGTCCTCTCATGTGACCCGTTTTACGTTTTTTTAATGTTTGGTTCTCTCTCAATACGACGATAAAAATTACACGAGGACTTTTCAAGTCATGGTAGTTAAAAACAACCGATTATGTTAAATAAGAATTGAAACGTTGCTTGAAAATGGCTTTAGCCGTGTTTAGTGACCAGATCTGAATAGCCAGGTACTTCCCCACCTTCCTCTTCCCTATCTCCTTCCCCTCCCCACTACCTTCAGCCTCACAACATACCCCGATTGGGGATGCCATAGTCTCACTGGCTCCAGACGGGAGCAGTTGGGACTCTTGTGCGGTATTAACTATAAAAAAAATTAAAAAAAATAAATAAGTAGTAGCAATTTCCACTTTGTGCACTTATAGTTATATTTTGAGTACTATATTATATTAAGCACGTAGGTTTTTTTATAAAATGATATGCCAACCTTGCTTATTTATTCCATTGGCTGATAACTTTGTGTGGGGCTGCGGTAGATAAACCCTCTGGATATCGACTTACTTCGAGAGCACACTTAGCTCGTGTCGATCGCAAAACCTTCATTAATCTTATGCCATGTTGTTACCGTGGCTACATGATTCGCCCCGCAGATGAATTCATTTACAGCATCAATATATTCGCCTTCCTGCTTCGCATATCGTAAAACGATAAATCAATAAAGGCTACGATCACAGTATTAAAAATCTAACAAAATACATATTATATTAATTTCAAAATGTCTGAAATAGTCAATGAAGATTCTGGTGTGACAAATATCTATTTTAAAGTACCTAACTGTTATTCACAGATAAATCAATTTGGGAATATTTTTAATCATGATGTCATCTGCTAGATAAAAAAAAAACATCTGTTGGTTGTAGCTATCTAATCTTAAATGGATCTAGAAGTCACTTTGAAGTCATCAGATCATCTTATTTAAGATTTCTCTTTGACATTTTTGAGTTGCTGTTTTAAAACTAATGCAAGGATGTAGAGCGAAGTTATTTGATATTACACTACGAGAACAGGTTGGTTTTGTGACTCCTTCTGTGTTCAACAGATCGTTTGTGAATGGTTCCAATATTTCGTCAGTCCTACAGCATTGATTCCTATGTCTCCTTAAAACAGAAATTCTTCAAAGCAAGTATGTCTTTTTAAAAAATCTTCAAAAAAAGTTTATTTTTATATTTTATACGAATAAAGCACAAGAGTCCCAACTGCTCCCGTCCAGAGCCAGTGAGACTATGGCATCCCAAATTGGCGTACGTTGTGAGGCTGAAGGTAATGGGGATGGGAAGGAGATGGGGAAGAGGAAGGTGGGAAGTACCTGGCTTTTCAGATCTGGTCACCAAACACGGCTAAAGCCTTTTCAAGCCACGTTTAAATTCTGAATGGTGGTCTTACACCAGGACGATAATGAGAGTATCTTCCACTCGGGAACGTGCCGCAAACATACTATTTATTATTTTAAATGAATAAATTTGGAAATAACACTAATTAATCAGATAAATTTTATTTGCAACGCCGGGATTCGATCCCGCGACCTTCGGAATGCGAGTCAAGAGCCTTACCGCTGGACTACGCCGGCCGTCAAGTTAATTTAATTTCAGTTCACAAAAAAGATTGGGACTAAGTTTCATTGTGTAGTGCAGAGTTGAATAATAAATTATAGGAAACTAATATTTCGATGCATTTATATAATTAAAATATGGTTCAAATTGATTTCACTCTGTTTTTTTTTCTTGTGATGCCCATAACAGGTCAAAAAAAGTAGTTAACAAATGTATCATTTTCAAATCACATTGTAAGTATGATATTCCCAGTTTCGACAATAGAAATTATTATCCTAAAATATGCCTGAAGTATAAAGAAATTATAATGAAACAAATGTTCCCAGGCGACGATAAAGTTACATGTTATGTTGATAAATTTATTATAAATGAGATATAAATCCACGGAAAACAATGATACATGATAAGTCAGCGCAGGTATTAAATATCCAACACTGAATATTGTCTTCGCGGAGTTATGCAAATCTGGAAAGGTAGAAATTAACATATTAATATTAAGTATTATGTTTTCATAAACATCACTTTACCGGCGAGTTATCGTTAATGTTTGTGACAAATTAATAATGAAACAACAGCGGGATGCATTATTGCAATCTACGAGGAACTCTCGACTAAAGACAAGTGTTTCAATCTTAAGATTTTGAAGATGGCATTTAGTTTGGGGACAGATAAATAGTGAGTTCAAACCCAAACGTGTGCAAAACTGCATTAAATTAAAATGCGCACGATTATTTTTTATTTTAACTTTTTATGAGTAAAACCTCAAACTGTAATATTTAATTAAATGAAGACATTATGAGCGAAATCTGGAGATTTTCGATTGAGTTTAGCTTATAATGTCTTCATTAAATTAAATATTACAGTTTGAGGTTCTTCTCATAAAAAGTTAAAATAAAAAAATAATAATATTCATCCTAGACTTGCAGAAGAGTCAATAGATGTCGCACATTAAATAAAATGGATAAAAATTTATCCAGACACCATCTAGATTGCATTTAGTTCGAGTTGAATCTTGCAATCATTCATAAAGATGGCAGCCAATAAAAATATGCGTTAAGAAAAATGAAAATAATATAGGTGGTTCTTAGTCGAAGTATGGTACAGTTAAAGGTGACCGAATTAGATATCGACACCTTAGCTCAGTGGATAAGAGCACCCGACCCGGAAAGTAGGGAGGTCCTGGGTTCGAGTCCCAGAGGTGTGAATATCTTTTTCTGATTTTTCTGTTTCCAGATTTACGATTGAGTTTCGCTCATAATGTCTTCATTTAATTAAATAAAATGCGCACATTGACCTTTAAAAGATCTAAAGTGGAAATAGGAGCTGTTGGAAACTTTCTTCGAAGGGGGGAATTATGAAGCGTAAAACTCACTGCACTGTTAATGTAGCAGGCTGGATTGATGGTGTCCACATAAGAATTCACATTCCACATAAAATATTTCAAACTGTGCACAGATTGTATGTTCACCATAAGTTATAATTTAAAGTCTTTACGTAAACAGGTAATTTGCACTTGCATTCAAAAATACGAACATAATAGAACTTCATAATAATACACTGCTTGCTTGTTGAAAGTTATCACTGCACTGGTTTTCATGTGTAGGTAGAGGGAGGTAGGTAGGAATTTTGGGAAAGGACAGATATATTCCAAACAGGGGCAGAGACTATTCAGAATCGGAACGTTGCTTGAAAGGTTTTAGCTAGGTTTTACCAAATGCATCCCAACCATTTGTAAGTCCTTCCCTCACCTCAATTCCTTCAGTCTTGCAACGTTCTCCATGTTGGAGATGACGTTATTCCACTGGTTCTAGGCAGTTAGAGCACGTGTGGTATGACATGAAAGTAGCGTATTAATCAATCAGTGGCAGTTGAGAACTGGCATCGCGTTTGGGTCCACATCGTGTGTTCGATTCCTCGACTGGCTAAGTCATCCATCACAACACAAGCAACATTTTCCGCTTCCTATGGTGATGGTAGGAGATTTTCAAATATTGTCAGATTATTCGTAACTCGGGAATGTTTGTCTTTTTAAAAAAAAAACTGTATATAATATTCATCTCGTATGACATTTCTTTGAATAAAATGAAATAAATACTTGAATAAAATTTAGTTTATGCGAACATGCTTCTATTCGCTGAATAACAAAAATATAATATGAGTAGGTAGGTACTTATTTACTGAATATTTGAATATTTTGAATCTTTTGACATTAAACAAAAGTTTATTGTAATCAGGAGAGGCCACACACAATAAATTAGAATACGAAGTAGGTACCTTACCTATATAAATATTCACATTATAATGCAAAGCAAAAAGCAATTAACATAAAGCTATTAAATAGGATTCATCAGCCTCATAATATACCTAATAAATACAATAAAATAAAGAATTCTAGACGATTTATTACCTCAAAAATACTTCAAGCTTTTAGTGACTTGCGAATACATTTTTTTCTACTACGAAAATGCAAATCGCATGCATAGATAACATCTAAATAATTGTTTATGCCTCTATTACAATATGCAAAGCTTTTTGACTCTGTTTCTAGATTTTTTTAAAGTAAATTTACAATTCTTTGGAATCCGCAATCGACACAAACACACTAATTATTATAAACTGCCTGAGGTTAGAATTTCACCTTGAATAAAGCACCTTGTTCCACGCGGATTTAATGCCATCTAAATCTTAACAATTGTTGGATAATGTGCTTTTATGACGCCTTAATGGTGGACAATTCAAATAAACCTCAAGCCAACAATGTTTACTTTTGTAGTAGAATAGAATTCATTCGAATAATTTCTGAATAAAGTTTGAGTGCGTTGAAACAAAAATCTCACTTTTCAAAATAATGTTGCAATTTTACTCTATAGTATTTTATCTGTAGTTTTGTTTGATGCAAAATGTTATTATCGCTGTTCGCAACATTGTAAATTTTATATAAAACTAAGGAGTACCCGGCATGCGTTGCAAAGCCACTCAACGAAAGAAAGTGTTTGTTTAATTCTCTTTATGAAGTGCTTTTGGATACACAATAACTTTTTTTCCGTCAAATGCGTAAGCAAATAAATGAGCCAACGCGTGAGAAGGTCACATACAGCTGTCCGTGTGAGAACAATGGATTTTCCAAATTTACACCCTGCACCCTCCTACCGCTACTATGTATCCTTTGCAATCCCTCCTTCTGCCCCTCCCTCCGTCTTCTATGCAGTTCATCGGGCACGCAACAGATATAACGTTTAACAACCGTTAAGTCATTTTTTTTAGTAAGACTGTTAGGGTTTATGTTGAATACGGGCTCATGGGGCGAGGTTTGCTTAGGTCTTGGTGGCGAATGAGTTTGTCCACTGTTGTTTTTGTATTTGGTATACTTGTATAATTAAAGCGCGTGGTCGATATATTAGATTTATGGTTTATTAGAACTAACCCTAACGGACGTAACTTACTTATCTCCACGTCTACACCCTTGCATGTATTTTCCCATGCCTCCCCATTCCCACCCCCTCCGTTTCCCTCCGTTTACCACCAGCGACCCCTTCCCCTCCCGCTTTTCACTTCCACCATCCTCCCCTCTCGCGTTAACCCGTTCTGCGAACCCCTCACCCCCTCCAGCGTTCCCCTTCCACTGAACCAAACTACATGAAATACACGCATATTTCAAAGAACTCGCGCGTCACTTGTTGTAAATATTTTATACAAATTTCATAACGCCGGAGCTCACCATTATATAAAGAAACCTTCGTTGGTGTTCGCACAAAGTTTCATCGCAAACTAAAGTTTCACCGCAATCTGATGTTTAAGTATTTTAATTAAGATTAAGTATTTTTTTTACTGTGTGCTTATGTTTTTGATTAAGGTTACGCATTGTGAGACGTATTAGCATTTTATTAATGTCTAGTTCACGTAGAAGTTAATCGTGGAAGATTTATTGACTTATAAATAGTTAAATTCTAATTGAAAACTTCCTTCTTTTAAAATGAAAAAAAAACTTTAAATTAATAAATCAGTATTTATGGTAAGCATACAATGTCAAAAGGTTAATTAATCGGTGGAAAAGTATGCTAAACTTAATCTCGCCGTGGTTCAAATGGCAAAGACATAAATTACATCCTTTGTCCGGGTTTTATTGAAGGTAGTTGAGAAATTCTTTTGGACAAGAATTAGTGTTAGATACTTTATGGTGACCGACAACTCAGTATCACGGAACTTTAACACCTCCTTTGAAAAGTCATTAAAGCCTCGATGATATAGAGCGAGTTTACAAGCTACTATCTGGGAAATTCACAACCTGTTAGTAAACTCGCTCAGTGTCATCGTATTACTTACTAACTAGCAGATTGTGGACAACCTACGAAAAAAGTTGAAAGGTGGTCAACTTTACTCGCCGCTCGCTAGTGTTTGCTACTGGTTAGCGCTGCGAATTCAAGTTTTCTACAAAATGTCGACAGAGTTGCATGGCGCGGGTGTCATTATTTTAGCTACTACTGTTGCTACTGAGCGAGTACAGTTTTGTGTCATCATGACAATCTCACTCGCCGATTCACCCGCTTTTAAACTTACCGGCTAGTAAACTAGCTTAAGGTGGTGGAAGCTTAAAGGTGATGAAAAAAATGTAGTCAAATAGGTTAGGTTAGGTTGGGTTATGGGCTGTTTTTCAATTTTTTTTCTTCATTTTTCTAATTTTTCAGAAGGGTGTTGAAGTTGCATGATTCTGAGTTGTCGTGGAACCGTAGTTTATATTCGTAAATTACGCGGTTTCAGAAGAAATTCCTTGGACCTATGTCTTTGGTGATGCTGTGTGGAGAGTATTTTTAGGGAAAGGAAGGAAAGAAAGTTCTGGGAAGGAAAAATATATGTGAGGTGGGTAGGAATCAGTTCGTTCCTCCCACAGCGGTGCAAAGCGATGGGTTGAGAGAGCACCGTTGGAGAGGTCAAAAGGTCTCCATACAGTCTCTCCCGATCCGAACTCCACGCAGTAGTTGTTGAGCAAACACATCCACCAGACAACCAGATAGACAAACCTCACCCCATGAATTCGCGCACCCCTGTTGAGCCACCAAACGTAGCGAACCACTTGGAGTGACCTATGGCAGAGATGTTGATTATCCAATAAATGGTTCCTGGGGCAGCGGTAACCATACCCGCTTCGAAAAGTGAAGAAGAGCTTGGAATCTAGTGTAATATTTATTGGGTACGTGATTATCAATCGCACTCACTAGGGCAGTCGAAATTCCCGTTAATGATTTTAAATAATAATAAAATTTTGATTTTTTTCTTCGCTCTGACAATTCGGGTAGATTATTAAGATTTTAACAGCGTCGGTTGTAGTAAATCGTTCAGTTTTCTAAATGCTTCTTCGCGAGGTGAAGTGCTTTGCCGGCTGACTGCTGACTTGCTGCGTGCGCCGTGCAACGGGCTTGGTATTTATGTAAACATCGACATCCCTAGTTGGACATGGAAGATAATTACGGAGAGTGTTTATGGCGGCCGATGGTTTGAAAGTGGGTTTGATTGGAGGAGGAAAGTGGCTCTGGGTGTGGATCGTAACCACCGAGACTTACGCCAATAATGGAATACTCTTCATACTTTCACACATCAAGTGTTCAATACAGATTATAGATTATGGTTCACGGTATAATTGTATGCCTAGACTTTCGTTACCAACTGATAAATAAGCATTTGTACAAAAAAAGTAAACACATATTTGCTCATAATGAAAACATTTCCTCTTAAGGAAATCTCATAAATTACAAAAAATCACTGCAGGGAAAATTATTCACCATTATTTGGAAGTGTATTTTTTACTGAAATAATTTAGGATGATGAACGGCCAAGATTAAAAAGAAATATGTCTTTGACCATTGTCTTTATCTATTATTAACCCTGAAAAAGTGAGCATAGCTCACGAAACATGTTGGTTTTGTAAACAATAAAAGTGATAAAAACTAAGTGTCTTATTAATTTTGAATTAAAGTGGTGCCACAAAATAAGTTTGCTGTGTTTGAAGAAGTAAAAAGAAATTATTGAAATAACAGGTCTGTTAAGTTAGGTAATTTTTTTAATTTTATTTATGGAGTACTGTACAGTCCCAACAGCTCCCGACCATCTGAAGTCAGTGAGTCTATGGCATCCCCGATTGAGGCATATTGTGAGACTGACGGTAGTGGGGAGGGGAATAATATGGGGAAGAGGGAGGTGGGGAAGTACCTGGATATTCCGATCTGATCACAAAAACGTCAAAAGCCATTTTAAGCAACGTTCGGTTTTGAATGGTGGTCTTTCGCGAGGGCGATACTCAAAATATATATATCACTCTGGAACGTGTCGTTAATATTCTGTATATTTATTATGTTTTTTTAATGTATAAATTGTTAAAAACATACCTAACACAAATTTATCATATAAAATTTTATTTAATAAAATAAGGTTTGGTTGACTCAATTGTGTGTGCGGTAAACTTTCCTCATAAATGTAAGGGGTGAATTTTCCCCGCGGTGAATTTCGGGTAATGAATTTCCCCCGTGGTAAATTTTCTTGGTAAATTTCGGGGGTTGAATGTTCCTAGAACCGCAACAAACAGTGGCTTCTGTTGTGGCTCGCCTTCGGGAGACAGGATAGGAATCTCGCTGGACCAACGGCCGCGTATCTCGGGAGTTTTTGCTCGATGGCCGGCTGTCAGATACGTCACCTGAATCTTAATGAGATGAGTCCACAAACCACCAGAGGGACCAAAAAACGCATGAGCAGGCCACTGACGAAAGAAATAGAAAGCCCTCTGTGCAATATAACATTTTTACTTAGTGAAAACGATTTAAATTACCTAAAAAGGTCTAATCTTAAAGATCTTACATATTTAGAAAGTAACTAACGAGCGCATGGTATATTGCGTATGTTGTATGATAAAACAATGTAAGATTAAGAAATGGATGACTATTTAATGGAGACCTTTAGTGCGGGTGGGCGGAAAAACGAGTATCAGGAAGATGAGGAAGATGTTGGGACGCCCCAACCCAAGACATGGAAGTGATTCAAATGCTTGACTACAGGCATGTAAAAACTCTAAATAATAAAAGTGTATGTTAATGTGATTGAAACTCGGAGTATGTTCATAAACAGAGTTGTTTAGTATTCCATCCTCTTTGCCTACCTGAGAAATAGCGTAATATTTGGTCAGGTAGGTAGGTACTTAATAATAATACTAACGATAGTAGTGCACTTTCAGTACGTAATTTTTTTGTAACCGAATAAAATTACGATATTGAAGGCATTTGTACTTTGTGTTTGACGAATTAATTTTCTGTAAGAATTTAAAATGAGCGATTTTTCATTTATCGCCAAAACGACTTGATCGTTTTCGTTCGTGAATATGGCGTTATTGACGTCGGTGAACGGACAACTCGGAATGAAACCAATTCAGAATCATCTCGGATAAGTCATTTAGAGTGATAGAAAAATGTATAAAAAAATAGTTTATTTATTTATTTATTTAAGGAACATTAACAGTCTTAGTAATACAATAAACATAAGAGGATGATAAAAAAACAGACCAATTATTAATGTTCACAGATAGGTATTTAGAAACAAGACTAACTGAATATAAACTAGAATATTTAAAAAAATAATAAGAGTACAAATGTGAATTCAAAAAATGGTAAACTAATACACTACATTAAAATAAGTGTGATTATAACTGAAATAGACTGCAAAATAGGGATTTGGGTTGGGAAGGGTAAGGGGAGGAGAGGGATAAGGGAAAGTTGCCACGCAAGTAATATAAAAATATTAGATACAATTAATTTATGTGTTATTCGCACCTAGAATGTTATACAGTGAAGTTCTGTAGCGACAGTAACTAGCAGTAAATAAGTCAGCACGTGTGTCTATATTTGCAAATTTGTTGTTATAGTAGTTACATGTCCTTTGTATAAATTCATTTTGATTGGAATTGGTGTTGCATCTATCAATATAGAAAAGGGTGTTTTGTCTACTATATCGAATGGACGATAGTTGAATAGGTTACGTTAGGTTAGGGTTATCGGCTAAATAATTTATTTTTTTCATAGCTTTTAATGACTTTTCAAGGAGTTGACTTTATTCTCAGTTGGCATGGAACCGTTGACGTCACACCAGCCAAAGCTGGTGACAGCCGTTCTACTAGCCAGTAGCGTTTTCTACGTCATAATGACGTTGTAGCCAGTTGGAACCGTTTAGAATGTTTTTTAAATTAAAAATTATGAACGAAATATTAAAACTAGAATTTTTTACTTTATCAAATAAACTTTAAATCTACCGAATTTTTTCAATGCATATTTCGTAAAGAGGCTCAATTATCGTATAAGTACTGTGTGTAATACAAAGTGAAAAGTGTTCTCTCCCTCGCCGAGAAATAAATAATTATAAAATTATCACACCTGTTCGAACATTCGTCTCAAGCACATAGTATGAAATATATACGTGCAGCCCTTCGTACTTTCAACCAAACCTTTTTTATCTCATTCTGTAGCCTTCATTCCGTTTATGTTGGCTGGACGTTACCAAGAAGCATTGCAACTAAATATGGCTCCATGCACATACGATACACCGAGTCTCCGTGAGAGTACTTTTAAGAAATGGCATCAATTCAGCAGTCTCCATTGTTTCGTCTGGGCGAAAAACATTTCGGACGAGTGTGAACTCCATACTAAAGTTACGTCTTTATTTTATAAAAATTAACGTAAATTTTGTCCTTTTGTGAGCATTTTGCTTATTACTGACGTCGTTATTGACTTTTCAGTACGTTTGTAATTTTTTTCACACGAAAAAATAGTAATTGATTATTTGCTTTTAAATACCCAATTTTATAGTTTAAGACAGTATTTATTACCATAGTCACTCTATTATTGTGTTATTAATCTCTACACACACTCTCATAAAAAAATACAAAACATTATAACATTTAAAACCTAAATAAAAGCTGGATGCAAAACATAGAGAAATAAACATCTGACACCGGACATTTTAATACTGCGTCACGTTCATTGGTCAAACCCCATTGGACATACAGTTTTGTATTAGTGATTGAAGAATTGGTGGAAACAATACGTTTTGTATTGATTATTTTTCAACAATTTGTCTAGTCTGTAGAACTTGTTAGAAGTATGATAGAGCATTGAAAAAAAAAATTATAAATTTGTACAGCGCCTTTGAGGTAATTTTTCACTAAAACGGCACTATGCAAATCATCCAAATATTATTATTAAACACTGAAACAGAAATAATTCAACAATACTAAAAAAAACTACAATACTTATTTATAATCCTTTCAGTAACTTCATATTAAATTTTAATATGTTGATGAAATCCTCAGCAAGGTAAATCCCAGTGATTGTCGCTGAAGAAGAACATTAAACGAAAATATCAAAGAGAACAAGACAAAAATACAAAGATAACGGTTGCACCTGAGACTCGAACCCAGAAGCTTTCGTGTTACCGGGACAAACGCCTTACCAATTCGGCCACTGCCACCTTTTGTTTGACCGATCATTATATCTTACTTGTAGCAAAAACGAACGATATGATAAGATTTATTTTTATATTATAATTTAGATTACACGAAGCTTTATGAAAGAGTGGAAAATTAATTTGTATTTTCATATTATCAGATATTGTTTAAACAAGGCATATCATTAGTATTTGGTTGAAAATAATACGCACAAATACAATCTTAAAGTACTAAAAATCTACTAAAAACTACAATATCCAGGTACGTAATTAAGAGGTAACAAACAGGTTCGTGAAATTTGAATAAAAGGTATTTTACCAAACTGTTGCTGTCAATAATGCTGTAAAATGGTCAAAATCGAGGTGTTGTTTTCCCCATTTTTTCCTCCAAAACTGGACCGATTTTTAAGATTTTTTTTACCAACCACATTTTAACGATTTTTGGACGGTCCAGTATATCTCCTTTTAGAAATAACTTATCAAAAATATCAAAACGCACAATATCAAATATCTATATGATATTAAAAAACATTTGCAATAGTGTCAAAATCCCAAGAGGGATTCGGTGGATATGTTACCTCATAATAAACATATGTTACCTCATACTAAACATATTTCCTATAGAAATCCGTTCAGCTATGTCAAATCACCAATAATATCTCTTTGTTTTGGAGAAGCAATAAAATTAACAATATTTCAATAGTCTATCAAGTTATCAAAAGTAATCAAAAAGATTTGATCAACGATGTAATTTCACAAAAAAAAAACAATAATTGGGGTTTGCTCGAAGCCAAGAACAATAATAATTTAGTTGACTATGTTAGATAGATTGTCTGAACAATGGGTTCTACCGTTTGTTTAAGTTGGTGCTTTCATTCCGGAGAATTCATCATCCAAATAGGTCTGTCCATCGCGAGAGGTTGGGTTTAATCTGAGATATTTTAACGACCGTTTATGTAGAAATGGGAGCAGATTATTAAAGAATTATTGCCCATCGGCTCGGCTTATAAATAATAATTTGAATACAACGCGCTGACAAGGCGGAGGCCATTTCCCGCCACAACAGTAAGTTAAAAGCGCCCCAAGTCAAGCCATTCCAATTTTAAATCAATACCATTTTTTTCTTCGAAGCCTCCAGCGTCATAGGGTGACCTTCGTCTCTAAGGATGGGGGGTTAGGGATGGTTTTCGAATTATAAAATGCTTATATACGCGAATATATTATACTTCTTGCGGAAATTTGGAGGGGCGGCCAGAATGCCTAAGAAATATTTGATTTTATAAGCCTTTTATGAACAAATTATCGTCAACTCCTCATTACTTATAGAAAAAGAGTAATATTCGTTCGATGACTTCTGTGACAAACCGGTAGGCTGTTTTGCTCTGGAACCATATAATTTATTTATTTATTTATTTATTAGCAAAAACAGCATTACACCAATATATTGCAAAAACGGTTATACAAGATACATAATCATTACGTTTACAGTAAAGTTAAAACATTTATTTAATACTAGCTTTTCCGCGCGGCTTCGCTCGCATGGTATTACGGGAAATTACTGTAGCGGTTGAACTTATCAATTATTCCCCTCCTCCCCACCCCCACCCCCTCCCGCATTCCATAAATTCATTCCCTTACATTCAGTTTTCAAACATCTCGTCTGCCACCTAAATTTCATAAAGCTATAGCTCAAAGAAAAAGAGAATTATCCAATTTTGTTCAGTTCAATTTTTTTCAAGTTTGTAAATATAATAAAAAATTACACTATTTATTATTCAGTCTTTATAGTCGTTACGAATTATATTTTTAAAATAGGAACTCTTATCTGACATTTATTTCAAAACAGAAGCTTGTCCAAAAAAAACAAAACATATTCTAATATTTGAATTTTCTGGAGCAGTAGCTGACCAGGGGGCTGAGTACCTACCAGCATAGAGCCCACAAGTAAATCGTTTCCATGGAAACGATTTTTTTCTGACATTAGCAAAAACTCGCTTTTGTTAGCGACAGAAAACGTATAACAAATATAATATATTAATATTTTTTATTTCATAACGCCAGAGCTTGCCGTCATATAAAGACTATAGTCTTCGCATATAATTTAGCTTTCTATTGGTGAATGAATTTTTAAAGTCTGTTTGTTGGTTAATGCGTGAAAGAGTCATAAACGAACTCGAGCAGTTTCGCATTTATAATATTAGTATGGAAGTGCTATTTCACGCTTAAAATCATTGCAGGAAATGTGGAAAATATCCACATTTCCTGCAAGGCAGTTAATTAACCTAGTAAGTCTTCCCAGGGGCATCACCATTGGTAAGTTAGTTCTGCACCTGGGAAGAATCAAAAGCCTGTGATGGCGACCTCCCGTATAATGTGGTTATCAAACCTGGCATGAGCAGAGTGTTAAATATAAATTGAAAAAAAGGGTGTTCGAAATACAGGAATTAATTAAATAAGTGTTGTACAGTTGCAAATCAACTGCAAATTGGTAAAAAAAAATCAAGCAACATTATTTGGGATTGTTACCTTTTAGTGGTAAATAGAACAGTCTTCAAAGTTGAGATGATTTTTCACAAAAACGGCGGCATACAAATCATCCAAATATTGTTATAACAGAATCAAGTAAATTTTCCCTATTATGGCATTTTTAATATTCAAAATTACATTTGTGCTTACAATTTTTTAAAGCTATTTCGAGATGATATTACTCAACCCCAAAATCTCTCAAAATTATTTTATTTTTTATTTTTATTTTATTTATTTTATTTTAAATGTACATTTACAGTTCAAAACCAATTACAAACATACATTTTATTATAAAGTAATAATGGCGTTTTGAAATTTTTTAATATATAGTTGAAAAATATCGATTTCAGGGGACAGGGAATTAAGTAATAGAATCATTTTTCCGAGCGGCATTACTAATGGTAAGTTAGTTCTGCATCTCGAAACAACAAAAGTTCTCTGTCTGCGCGCTCTTGTGAAGTTGTCGGGGACATAAAACTGAAATTTTTGTATTATATCGGGAATACAAATATTACCGTTTAAAAGTTTATATGCTGTTGTCAGCAAAGCAGTTTTCCTTCTATCGGCGAGGCTATTAATACCCAGCATGCCGGACAAAAAGGCTGATGGATATAGCCAGGGATAATATCCGAAGTCTCTAAGATATAAATATCTCAGAAACTTCTTTTGTACTCTCTCTATCATTTGAGAGTAAGTGAAATCCATTGGTCCCCATACTACTGAACCACTTTCCAAAATGCTACGTACTAAACTATAGTAGAGCACGCGAATCGCGGCCGAGCTGCAAAAATGTCTGGAGTTGCTTAGCACAAATCCTAGCATTCTTAAAGCTTTGCTGCAAATCGTTTCAATGTGAACGTGAAATGTTAGGTGCGTATCAAATGTGATTCCCAAATCTCTCGAAACAATAATGTGCCGAAGAGATGAATAAGACATTTTGTAGTTAAAATAAATCGTTTTGTTTGCCTTGGTGTAGCACATAATGGAGCATTTATATTTATAATATAAATTTGAATTTATATTATATTTATCTTTCAAATTTATATAATATAAATTTGAAAGAAATCCCTAATTTTACATAAAACTTATTCCTTGAGATTAAAATGCTCTCAGCATCGAAATGTTGCTGCAAATTTAGGTACGAGGTATGTGCGTATGCACTCCCCCGTGGGGGCTCCTAACCCCCATTTCATTAAATTCATTAAATCTCTATACACAGTAAGGTAAATTACCAATTAACGCTAGATGAATTCTGGAATACAGAATTCAAAAAACCTGTAAACCACAACTACCCTACTAGGCATAGAGAAGCACAAATGTTTATTGTCAATAAATCTCAAAATGTATACGGAGATAGAACAAAAAGTCATAAAATTCCGGAAATATTTAACGCATTACCTGAAAATATCAAAAATGAGACATCTTATTCAAAAATCAAAACAAACGTTAAATCTTTCTACCTCCGAAGAACATGAAATCAAATAAAATAGTTCCTGTCTATTTATTTTCTCACCGTATGTTTGTACTGTGTAAAATATTTTTACTACAACGCAATTCATAAACATTAAAACATTATAATAATTAGTTTGTCGTAATAATTAGTATTTTAATATTGGTGTCGCGAAACTGCGACTCCACTGTTAATTGGCGGTAGATGCTGCAAAGCAAAGCCTATGCAGCCCTCGAAGGACCAGTCCCGAAACTACGTGAAATCGCTAAGTTATACGGGACGATTAGATAGCATACACTCGCAAAACCCGATGGATAGTCAGTCGATAGTTCAGATCTGGGCTTTTGGAAAATTAGATAAGCCCAGATTGGAATAAGGAAAATAGGACTCGCTGATCTCCAGTTTTGGTGTACACTTCTCACTGTTTAAAAATTTGCAATAACCTTATAACAAGAGGTTACAATACATGCGCCCTGTCTGAGATGTTATTTTGTACTGAGCAGCAAATCACACTGTCACCTCTCCAAAGTTTAGTACTTTTTGCAACAATTTTTATGGTGACATTTAGGAGGGAAAGATTAGGTAGGTGGGATAAATTCAGGATTTTGACATATCTACCCATCAAGTCCGCGAATGCAATACCCAACCAATCCCATATAAAATTGCGCGAACAAATATTAAGTATTATATTTAGTTATTATATTTACTATGTAAAACTGAAAAGTATACTGTATTAAATAATTAGAAAAAAAATGAGAGATTTCTTACAATCAAACTGATTGATCAGTTTCGTAAGATTTGTAAAATAAAATATTGTAAAATTAAAACTGAATAAACATATTTAAAAAAAAAAAAATTTCTTACAACAAGCGTGGATGACAAAGTTTTATTGGCTCTTGAGTGGATAGGATTTCAGTGCAGGAACACATTAAAATAAAATACCAACTAAATGGTTGATTCTAAGTGAGTTGGGTAGATACTTACCACATTGATCACATAAAGATAAATATATTCATTTAACGCTTCATTTAACTGCTTGCTAAAACATGCGGTGCATTATTTATAGGTTATAACATTAAACAAATTGATTTGTCCCGTTTATCGATCGTTTCCGTTTGGTCACCCTACATAAGTGCCTCCTGACATGATATGACGGGGGTTCGATGACCCGGTGGCATCTCTCCGTGGAGGTTTTTATCCATACTTACGCACTTACGCACACCTGCAGCGGGCACACACACACCGACACACACCTTCTCCAGTAGAAGAGTGCTGTAGCACACCACCAAGAGAGTGCCACTACATTTTAATTTTCTCAATAATACCGTGTAAATAAGAGATCTCCTTTATTGCCGGATATTTTAGAAAGCTGTGGCTGCTTTTGTTATTTGATGTGTCTCGTGGTATTTACAAGTAACCGTAAATGGTATCACATATACAATCTGGATTTGAATTAATGCGACCGTGAAATGTTTTAATGTCTAGAATTCTGATTTTATTAAATACAATGATTCCACATTCTCTTGGCCAATCTGAGGTATTCTTTAATAACCAACTGTCTACTATTTACGAGTATATCCTCTAATTTCTTTTAGTCTGAACTCGACTCCAATTTTCACGGTCATTTTAAAAATTTTCCTTGAAAGGTGAAAACTAGTCACATTGGAAAAACACTCAAACAATTTATTTATTAGCGGTACAAGAACTCACCTAAACCATTATACAGTTTAAACATACTAAAATGATTCAGATTAACCAAATTTTATAATTATAGCCAAATCAAATATAAACTAAAGACTGTGTTTACGTGATATTAGGAATTTTACAAAGGAATTGGTATAGATATTATTGTTGCGGTGAAAGATGGATGAAAGATATTTTTAGGTCGTGTGACTCTATTATGAGAACAGATTAATAATAATAATTGCTCACGCATTTTCCCTCAAATTGGATCATAACTCTGCATTTGCTCGCATTCCTTCCCTCATTCACATTCAAGCACCGTGTCATACATTATCTTCTATTTTTCCAGCTCTGAATGTGACCTGACTTCAGAATTTGATTTACACGTCTTTCCGAGGGGTGTCTTCGATTTCTTGTTCCACCCACTTGTACATCACATATTCTCGAGCAATGCCGACTAAAGCAGTGGTCCCCAACCCCCGGTCCGCGGACCGGTACCGGTCCGTGGACCAAATGGTACCGGGCCGCCCAAGACCCTGCTTAAAAATCGAAATTTCATAAAAAAATACACCCAATAAAATTTTTTATAATTATCGACAAAACATAATTCATTCAGTTGAGAACCCCTTCGTGCCAAGTTACCGTTGACACAATACTCGTACCTTTGAAGTAAAATTACGACTGGGCTTCCATCTTGCGCACTCGCATAATATATAACGTAAAGAGCTCGAGTGAGATGCAGCGACGTGAGTCACCGCTCTTTTATTTTGCTCGCTCAAATGCTAGTGGAATCGTTTTATTAAGAATACGTGACATAGGTAAAGCACGTGAGTAAAAAGGTTGGGGACCACTGGACTAGAGTACAGACCTGATTACACCAGTGTCATCGAGCAACTTGTTGTTTTACTCCAAGAATAATAAAAATACACGATTCGAAACTATTTTAGTAAGCCTTGTTCTCGAGACACTCCATTCGCTTGACACGTTCAAACTCCAAATCCATCTTAGCGTCCCTTTTTTATTCCCTTAGTCTTGTTCATTGTCTATCGACGTTTCGATCTAATCAGTCCTCATCTTTCCTAATACGGTCGTACATGATTTTACAACACACTCTCTGCCGAGTTAAAAATAATAACTTCTCCACTTAATGCCGAGTTAAAAATACTCGTAATAACCAACTGTTCGCCCTTTTCAAGGAATATTATTAATTCTTAGCGTAATATTTACTCTCTGAATTCCTCTTTAATGACAGGTGGCTCATATCAGTTATGCGGAGTTTGACGTCAGAAGAAAATGCGCGAAGTGTTTCACCCGACACTTAACTTTTCATAATTGTATTTTAAGATCGCAGAGTCAGATTCAAATAAATATTTGTCCATACTTGCACGTTGAAATATGAAAAAATTATGAAAAATAATATAATACTTATATTTGTTGAAATTGTCGACAAGTCTTCTGAATATCTACCGTGCGCTTGCTCCTTAAGGATGTGTGGATGTTATGCTGTCAATAAGATATGGTTGATTGATTGGAACTGTCAGGACGTTTGATCCCGCGCTGTGAGGACGAGGACAGTGGCAATGCTGAATTGTAAATAGCAAAAAACTGCCGTGTTGTGGTGCTCTTTTTGAAATATGGTGGAATGTGGTGTTCTCTGCAATGCGGAGTTTATAATATAAGTGGCATTAAATCGATGCAATCTGCAAAAATGTAATTTTTTAAGGCTTTTCTTTGAGTTTTTTCAAATTTGAGTTGCACAGATTTGTTTAAGTTATCATACTTATCGAGGACGTAAAAAAGTGATTAGAAATGGCTTACTACGAAAATATTTATCAATTGTGCACTTATAACTTGACCTAGGACGATTGAAAATAAGATAAATTAATCTATATCTAGCCTGATACGTTTTTAGATTTTTACGGCCAAAAATATTTTCGTTATTTGTTTTTGGGGTGTTATGCCGTGTTGCGCTACCTCCTTCTTTATCCAACGTTTCGCACAGCGTTACAGTGTCCATCATCGAAAAGTTGTGTAATTGTGTCACAATTACACATCTGCCCTGATGATGGACACTGTAACGCTGTCCGAAATGTTGGCTAAATAAGGAGGTAGCGCAACACGGCATAACACCCCAAAAAATCGGTTTAAATTTTTAAGTCACAGTTTTTTTTTAAGTTCAGTTGTAACATTCGGACAGTTTTCATTTAAAGGGTGTTTAGGTACGTACGGCAGCCTACAGGTTACAATGTAAAGGTCAATGGAGAGGTGAGCTGCCCAAAAACAGTCATACAGAGATCGGAACAAGACTGAGGGCAATTAGCCCGACAGCTGGAATGAAGCAGGACGGCAAACAAGCCGACTATTTCTTTAAACAGCAGTTCGGGGTGATCTACCCCACAAGGGAGGAATGGGACACGGTTCCAGGTCCAACCTCCAAACAGGAACTAATCTGGTTCACAGATGGATCCAAGATGGAGGAAGGAACAGGGGCCGGGGTCTGTCTGCAGGGATCCAAGAGGGAACTCAGTATACCTCTAGGAACATACTGCACTGTGTTTCAAGCTGAGATGAAAGCCATCTTGGCCTGCGCACATGAGAATATACGTATCGGGTACAGGAATAAGAACAGTGCCCTAATGGCACTGGAAAGTAACCGATGCGACTCTAGACTGGTGATGGAATGCAGGACTATTCTTACAGGACTATTCTTACATAATAAAATAACCCTGATCTGGGTACCAGGACATAAAGGTATTGAGGGCAACGAGCGGGCTGATGAACTAGCAAGGAAAGGGGCGAAAGCACCACTTGTGGGATCCGAGCCGGCTGTAGGAGTAGCAGCTTGCCACACAAAACTACATATTGATAGGTGGGTCGAATCCCAGCACTGCAAAGAATGGGAGAGGGCACCTGGAATGAGACAATCTAAAGTACTCATAAAAGGACCAGACCCTAGACGAACCAGGAAACTACTCAATATGGACAGAAACTCGCTGAGGGAACTGGTAGGACTACTAACGGGACACTGCCATCTCAGGAGACACATGCAGATATTGGGAGTGGAAAACACCAATAGATGCAGGAAATGTGAAGAGGACGAAGAAACTCCAATTCACTTATGGTGCCAATGTCCTGCCTTGGTGGGAACTAGGCTCAGATACCTGGGGAGACACACAGTAGAACCAGAAGACATAGCCACATATCCGGTGACAACCCTGGTGAACTTTATTAAAGGGACTGGGTTGTTACTAAATGATTGAGGTAAAATGGGAGATAGCACAATGGGCCTATGGCCTAAGTGCTCACGGGAACATATACTTGTAAACCGTCTCCGCCTTTTATAAAAAAAAAAAAGGTACGTACTTAACTTACTTCAATATGTTATTCTTAACATTATTTGAAGTAAAAAATTAAAATAAAAAATAATCTCCGATGACTTTTCAGGTCTTTTTTCAATTTTTGTTTTTTAAAATCAAACAAAAAAAAAAATCTTCCATATATCCTCACTGGTCATTCTGCTTAGTAACAGTCCAACCCCTCACCCTTCACTAACTGTCAAAAGGTGATTTTTTTTTTGTTTTAGCAAAAATGTCACTGTAGAATAAAATTTAATTTTTTACTCCAAATAATGTCAGGAATTACTGGCTAAAGTAAGTGAAGTACGACCCTCAACACCCTGCATAATTTAAATTATTTAATCACAGTAATTTATTCTGTCTAGCTCACGAATTTGATGATACATTTTTTTCTAATAATTTTTAAACGCTCTAATTCATGGCGGAATTCCATTTTAACATAAACCTCAGAGTTTAATGGTTTTTTTAAAGAAAAAGCTGTATCATGACATTTTAATGCAAATAGCTGTCAACTTGCTGTAAATCTATAATATTGATGATACCTAAAATTCCAACAGTATGGAAGAAAGACTGAATTCATCAAGTGGGTACCTTCTTTCCTTGTCTATTTACTATTGATTATTATAAATGAACGAAGTTAGATGTTTATCTAAGAAATATTCTAAGGTACAACAGCTAGTAACGATAATTTCAAATCCACTAATTTTGCTTATGCATACTTAATGCAATAAATTATGTACGTCGGTGAAGTTGTCCACTCAACATACCTAATACTAGCTTAATCCCACCTGCCTCGGGTCACAGGGGGTCATCCTTATGATGGAGAATGCATATGAAATCGTTTATAATAAACCAAGCACCGATGCAAGATTTATTTGGTACTTACGAAGGAAGGCTTGGCAGGAGGCAGGAAGATAATATTCTTGATAATGAAGATCTGCCATTGGATGAAAACTAATTATTTTTATCAATACTCGTAATGTATCTTGAGGTCAGTCCACACCCCCGAACGCGGGAACTTCTGGGGTAAGGCCGGGCACGTAGATATATTATAAAGGCACGTGTGGTATTGAAGGTCGGAGTAAGTAATTTTGTGCAGTGCTTGCCCTAATAGGCGAGATAATCCGTGTAAACACGTTTATTCGCCTCGGGATGAATTCTGCATTATTAGTGCATTATCATAATGTATGAAGACAGCAGGGGCGGTGGGTGAAATGTTTATCTTGTATGTAAAATAATTGAACGAGCGGCCAAACTGCAAACTGCAAACCTATACCAAGCTATTTGCTATTGCATTACACATAATATTTGTATAATGTTACCAATAAATTGATTATGATGATTGTGGGTGGGTCGTTCTTCTTTTTAACCTACGTAAAGTTGTCTCTACCAGTTAGTAGAGAAAAATTAAACAGAATTACCAATATTATTATTTTATAATTACTTTCAAATCTACTATACTAAAGACCTACCGACTGTGTGAGTTTTAAAAAAATATGTGTTTATATTTTTGTAGTAAAAATTACGTGACAGAGTTGTAACTCCTCGTGATAGAAGTGTATTTCATACAAATCACAGTTGTCTTCTGCCACCTCGACTTGCGTGTATTCTATAATGTTACAAAAAATGAAACTATCAAGTAACAGCGATTATTATTTTTAATGATGTTTAATAAAATATTTTTAAAAATCTCAAAAACTTGTCTCCTACAATTTTTATGTCGTACGACAATTCTGTCACGTGGGTTGTCATTCGAAATAGGTATACACGCAGCTCGCGTTTGTCACCCCTAATAGGCATTTTAGGCCTCCTTCCCCCCTTGCTACAATTTTCCCTCTGAGATCCAGAGATTCATTTACAGTAAAAACAAAATGTGACAGAATGGTGGAAATGTGACAGAGTGGTAAAAGTTATGTAGGTTAAAAAGAATAACAACCCAGGTGCAATATTTCGCTTACTGACCTTTTCAGAAATCAATAAATCCAAAATTTACCATTGAAGATCAAGATAATACCAATAAATCTAAACAAAATATGAAAAAAGACAAGAAACAGAAAAATAAAAAGGTAAAGGTCACAACTGGGAATCGAACCCAGAATCTCTTTTAACTTTTTTTTAAATTTTTCTATGTCTTTTTTTTTCATATTTCGTTTAGTTATTAATTTCTAATTATCTAATAATTCATTTATTATGTTCTTCTTCAATGATGTATTATTTTTGGAGGGTATAAAATTCAAAATTTATTAGAAATTACAACATATTATTCCAATAAAATTGGACATTCATTTAGACTTTTATAAAAAGTCAATGGGTGTCCCGTAGCAATCAAAAATGTGTGAAAAATTAGTAGAATATAATATTGTTAATTCTGAAATTGAAATATGAGATCGAAAAAATTACTAGAATTAAGTAGGTCCCAATGGCCGAGTTGTTTGAGGTGTTTGTCACGGTAAGACAGGAGCTCCTGGATTCGAATCCCAGTTGCGACCGTTACCTTTTAATTTTTCTGTGTCTTGTTTTTTTTTATATTTTGTTTTGATGTATTAGTATTATTTTCTTTTTTATGATATATTACATTGTAGGGAATAACCTCCAACAAGTTATTTCAATAAAATCAAAGTTTACCGTTCAAATGAATCCGTTCTACCAATTTTTTTTTCTGGGTGGGTTTTCACTCAATAATATTATTAATAATTTAACTAGCCCGGGTTCATGGGGCGAGGTTTGTCTGGGTCTTGTAGGCGGATGACCAGGACACACTGAACTCCAGATTCCTACCCACCCCTTAAACCCTTTTCCTTCCCAGAACTCTCCTCTCCTTTCTTTCCTTTCTCCTGCGTGGAGCTCATGTAAAAAAAAAAAAAAAAAAAAAACTCAAAAAATATCAATAATTATTTCGAATGAATATCAATAATTTCTTCAAAGAAACATTTGTATTTAGTATTACGTTAAAATATTTTTAATACTTTTATTGTCATAAATACACGTTATATTTTATTTGGAGGGATGTACCTACCTACAAGCCAAAATTTTTCTTTTTTAGTTTGAAGTTTCTTTTTTACTCCAAAATACGCAAAATTAACGCAATGCAACGAAACCGGTTTGCTCCGGCCGATATAAATTGGAAGAAAGATTGAAATTTAGCTGAAGTTATTGCTGATGATATTTTAATACACTACTTAGGTACGTACCCAATTTGAGCGATTTAAGTGTTGCCTATCAAAAGTTATAACATTTGACAAAATGAGTGCATCTGCCGATATATTATGTAACCGGCCACCTCTGTTAGGTCGCCTGAGTAAATGATCGCAGCCAAAGGTGTGAGTCGTGACAGAGTGCTACGCCACGGTCGGTGTCCGGCGCACAGATGTGCCGAGATTACCCCCGAGATGTGCGGCTCCAGATAGTCATGGCAACAGTTGGCGCAGCATCCCATGACACGGCCATCCCAGACAAGTACACTACTGGACCGCGTCACGTGCCTCATATCTTAATAAATAGCAACACAGTCAACACGTACGAGCGTTTGCGTAATTGCAGTATTAGAATAATATAATAAGCTGTACGGCGCCCTTGAGGTGATTTTTCACAAAAACGGCGCTCTACAAATTATCCAATTATTATTATTAATAT
Organism: Glyphotaelius pellucidus; assembly: GCA_936435175.1. Taxonomy (NCBI): domain Eukaryota; kingdom Metazoa; phylum Arthropoda; class Insecta; order Trichoptera; family Limnephilidae; genus Glyphotaelius; species Glyphotaelius pellucidus. The sequence goes on along the minus strand of OW386539.1, from coordinate 1,323,203 downwards.
AAAATACACTGTATACTATTAATTCTGTGAACAGTTGTATACCTCGCGTTCAAAACAGTATGTTACTAATTTTCTCCTATTTAATAAATCAAAACTTAAAATTTCCTCTGAAATCACAAGATTTCTAATTGGGTACTACACATTTCAATTTAATGCTAAACTCTACAAAATTTTACGTAACATTTTTTTTAAATTTCAAATGAGGAATTATACCATTTTTTCGAAAGAAACGTCTCTATTAACTTGAAAAGCTCAGTCAAAGTTTGCCACCAAGTCAAAGTAAGGCTTGCTTGCATATAATGAATGCAGCAGATTTTCAAAAGCTTCGAAAATAGGACTTTTTTAAATACATATTTTTTTTTATATGAATACCGCACAAGAGTTCTAACTGCTCCCGTCTGGAGCCAGTGAGGCTATGGCACTCCCATTTGGGGTATGTTGTGAGGCTGAAGATAGTGGGGAGGGGAAGGAGATAGGGAGGAGGAAGTTGAGGAAGTACCCAGCTATTCAGATCTGGTCACCAAACACGGCTAATGCCATTTCAAGCAACGTTTCAATTCTGAATGGTGGCCTTGCACCAGGGCGATACTGGGCGATGCACCAGGGCGATACGATATCTTCCACTCTTGGAACGTGCCGCAAATATAATATACATTATTTTAAATGAATAAATTGTGAAATAACACAAATTAATCAAATAAAATTTATTTGCCACGCCGAGCTTCGATCCCGCGACCTTTGGATTGCGAGTCAAGAGCCTTACAGCTGAACTACGCCGATCGGTACTACAGCTACGATCAGTCAACAAGAATATCTTTTCCTTTCTTGTGAGGCTGCAAATACTGTTCTTGAATGGTGAGATCTTTAAAATACAAACAATGTTTTAATGTGAATACCGCACAAGCATTATAGCATTGAAAATTGGGGTACGATGTGTGGCTAAAGGGAGTAGAAAAAGAGGTAGAATAAGTTTGGAAAGAACCTGGCCATTCAAATCTGTTCACTAAACATGGCTGAAGTCATTTCAAGCATTTATTCGTTTCTAAATTATGGTCTTGTACCAGGGCGGTATTGCGAGTATCAAAGTAGGTACCATTCTGGATATAAATAATTAATCGAAGAACGATTGTCTCCGTCATTAATGCGTGTAATACATCCTTCCCTTTTTAGAACTAGATCTTAATATGTTCGTTACCTGCACCAATATTAAATATTTTAAAACAATTATAACAATAACAAATAAAACAAGTAGGTAGGTACATCTGGAACATACACAATCAAAACATTGCTCCTTGCAAAACTTTGCATTTGAATAGTGACCAATAATATCAATGTTATTACAATGTGTACAATAAATTTTGATACACAATATCCACTTTCAATTTGTTTCTACAAACTACGTATCTGATACCTTATAGAATTCCAATTTAAGCGTTTCGCAATTCATATTATATTGCGGGTAATAACAGCCTAAGTTCAAATTACAACTGTTTGCTCACACTTTATGTAAACGCAGTGTTTTAGCATGTTCGTGTAATTTAATTTATGAAATACAATTAGATTTAATATCGCAATTATCTTACAATAGGTGGGTGAGGCTTCGCAATTCTATTTTCGAAAAGATTATCATACAAATATAATGAATTATCATAATTTAAGAAAAGACGATTACTTAGTTTTATCCTAACTAATGCTAAGCTTCCACGACAGGGCTGGGAAAAGTTATAATAATTATAAAATGAATATATTCATTTGTGAGGGTGTGGGTAACGCCGTCCTGGGAACCATTTTTTGGATAACCCACACCTCTGCCATAGGTTACCCCAAGTGTTTATCTACATTTGGTGACTTGGCAGGGGTGCCAATCAGTGGCGGTCCGTGAGTTTTCATTGAGCTAAGATTGAAAAATACGACGTTTTTGATGTTACAGCTGAAAATGATTTTTGTTTTCAAAATTTAAACTTTTTCAATGAAGATTTTCAGGATTCTTTCAGTTTGGGGATGAGCCGCATCCACACACTGAAAGGTTTTCATACAAAAAGTTGAAATTTTGAAAAAATATATATATTTTCAGCTACAACATCAATAAAACGTCGTATTCTTCAATCTTAGCGCTCCAGCTCACTGAAAACTCACGGACCGCCTCCGGTGGTCATGTTCATGGGGTGAAGTTTGTCCGGGTCTTGATAGTGGATGCATCTGCCCACCAGCTGCCTGGCAGGCCGCATTGGAGAGATTGGGGGTTGAGGGACCGGTTGAGGGAGACCTTTTGACCTCTCCAGTAGGAATCTCTCGGAACATCGCCTTGGACCGCAGTGAGAGTCACTATTGGCTACATTAACCTCCAGATTCTTACCCGCCTTGCATACCTTTTTCCTTCCTAGAACTTCCTTTCCCTCAAAAGACCTTCCACACAGCATCCCCAAAGATGACAAAGGCCCCGAAGGAAATAATTTTCATTAGGGCATCCTTTTTGGAGCTAATATACACAATACTAACAATGTTGTGAGAAAAAATAACACAAATGTGGGAAACAACCCATTAAAATTAAATAGATGTTTTTGATGCTCCACCGACTATTTATTATACTATTTTCTTAAACAGATATGTATATTTCTAGCTGACCTCACAGTCAGGTACAATATTAAAATAACTATATTTAATTTGGCGGCCCATTTTGGCGACCGGACAACTCGGAATGAAACCAACTCAGAACCATCTCAGATTAGAATGATAAAAAAAAATATATAAAAATTGGTTAAATGGGTTGCGTTAGGTTAGGGTTATCGGCTAATTTGAAATGATTTTTTTCATAGCTTTTAATGACTTTCCAAGTAGGCGTTGAGTTGACTTTATTCTCAGTTGGCATGGAATCGTCTATTTTATATTATATTTTCAAAACGGTCCTCAAGTTAAAATGTTTTTACAACCCTGTTCTAAAGTGAATTTCGTGCGGGATTCGACTGAGGCGTTTTTCAACCCACGCTTATATTTTTTGTAATACAGGTGTAATCCCATTACAGCAGCGTCACGGGTGTCCTTCAGAGTACTATAATAATCATGGTATTATGTTTAATACGTGATAGTGAACCGTTAATGATTTGATACGGTGATACATTAGGTATGTATTATTGAATTAAAATCGTCTGGCATAAAATTATGAGGCATTAATAAAATTATAAATAACAATATATTTAAATCGCGCTATTTAGTTATGTTTTCCCGTTTTTAAGTGCGCTTTATTTTAATAGCATAAAATTAAAATACATTACATTTTCTGTAAGACGTGCCAGGAATATAAGATATCTATGCAGGGATGATCTTACATTTTATTATTATTATTATTACATGCCTCCGTTATTCGACGATCTCCGTGGTCGAGGGATAAAGCTTTCGACTAGCAAATCCGGGTTCAAATCCTGGCTTGCACAAAAAGAATATTAATTTGTGTTTTTCACAATGAAAAAATATATATATGGTATATTTGCGACACCTCATCTCCTTGGGGATGCATGCCGTAGTCTCACTGACTCCAAAATGTATTGTGTTTTTTTGTGACAGTGTATGTCTTCAATATCCATGTACATGAAACCAAGTTATTAAACTTTAATGACTTGAAAACATGTATTTGTTTTTAACCAATATAAATAACTATATCGCACCACGAGTTTAAAACTGTAGTGTGTGTTAATATTCGAATAAAAAGCTAATATTGTAGGAGGTACATAAATATAGATTTTTTAAATAAAATAATGGGTTTTGGCGTTAAGGAAAATTATGATATGTTTTATTTGGTGACCGGACAACTCGGAATGAAACCAACTCAGAACCATCTCAGACAAGTCATTTAGAGTGATAAAAAAATATGTATAAAAATTGGTTAAATAGGTTACGTTAGGTTGGGGTTATCGGATAATTTAAAAAAAAAATTGTCATAGCTTTTATTTATTTATTTATTTATAAATAAACGCCCTTTTTAGGGGCTTTTACATATATAGCATAGAAAAAACATTTTATTGTACATAACTGAACTGCCTCAATAACAATATTTTATATTTATTCAAAGATAAATTGAAGATGTCCACTGACTTGGTATAATTGTTTCCCTCAATTAGTATTCTGGGCAAAGAGGAATACGTATGGTAGTTAGTCCCAGAATTTCTGCACTGAAATAAATCCTGACTTCTAGTATTACGAAGTGGAATTCGGAAGCTTATCAATTCAAGTAATACCGGACTATCAACTAAATCATTTAGAATTTTATATAAAAATACCAAGTCAGTGAAAATTCTTCTGTCTGACAATTTAAGCATATTCATATCGTTTAAAATTGTGTTGTAGTTTAACATATTTGCTGGAATACCCATTTTAAAATTTAGAAAATGTAAGAATTTGTTTTGTATTCTTTCAACAGCTTGTACGTGCATATTATAATGAGGATTCCAGAGAGGAGAATTGTACTCAAGTTGGCTTCTAACATAAGCAAAATATAACATTTTAATACACTTTATATTGTTAAAGTTTCTAGTTAGCCTAGTTATAAACCCCAACATTTTTAAGCCCTTATTACAGATTTCTGTTATGTGGTTAACAAATGAAAAATTTGATTGAGAAGTGATGCCCAAGTCTTTAATTTGCATTAATGTCTGAAGAGCATTGTTATCAATGTTGTAATTAAATGTCACTGGATTTTTTATTCTAGAAAATCTAACAATTTGACATTTTGAGATATTTAAATAAAGTCTATTTTCCATACACCAAATTAACAATTTGTTGATATTATCTTGAAGAATGTTGCAATGATAAATATTTTCAATGACTCATCAAGGAGGTGTTGCGTTGACTTTATTCTCAGATGGCATGGAACCGTTTTATTTAACAACATAAAAGTGAATTAAATGCAAATATTCTGGTTTAACACAAAAAAAATAAACATAAATATTGTAAACTCGGATTAACGATCCGTTTTCCATTTACTCGAAATACCTTGAATTAATTCTTTCTTCTTCTTTACGCTTTCAAGCTTATGATTAGTGCATTAATCAATTGATTAATGCATTTAAATCTTACAAATGAGAAATATGCACTTACTTCGGTTTCACACTCGCGGTGCGATATTATACCAAGGTCTCTACCCTAATTGGTGTTAAGCGATATTTAACTCAGGCACCTAGGCTTACCTTTCCTTCATATCAGCTGTACACCGTTGAATAAATACCGTACTTTTAATCACGTAGACTGAATTTATCGGGGTGCTTCTCTTACTTGGCTTCATGAAACTTACACAGGTATTTTGTACAATTTCGAACCCTATTTCTGTCATACAGAGCTTTAAACTGTACATTTGACTTCCTTAAAACTAGACATAGTCCCAAAATTGTATCGGTTTGTAGAATGAATTAAAAGATTTCGCAATCGTAACGAAACTCGGGCGAAGCCGGGTAGTACATACCTAATACCGGCGAACCTATAAACATGACACCTCGCCATTGTGCCGGGACCAGACTTGGCAGTTCACGAATTAGCCAACCTTCGCTGGTGCTTGTTACTCGATGGTGGCAGTGGGCAGAGATCAATAATATTCAAATCGACGTAACGGACCCCAGACACGCGAAGCTGATGCTATTCGGGCTGTAGAAATACGCCATGTTTCTCAATCTGGGGTTACAAACTGTCTAAAAATAGCCAATTATTTTGTTAAACAATGAATAATGAATTTAAGGTTTTGATACAGTGTTACATACACATACTTGTTAATTAATTAATTAATGGGACGATTGAGTCTGTTCTCACTTAAAAGGTTAAGCACGCCAAACAAGGATAATCCAATACAATCCAATACCCTCATAAACCACATTCACTCTATCTGGCATTTTTTCTATCCTCAAAGATAAATCTTGCAAGTTTGGCCAGATTATTGGCATTTTGCTAGTCAATCCAAGGGAGCCTGCTATGCCTAAACACAAAGGAATATCTCATAATAACAATGTTTTCCATAATTCATTTTCGTCACATATTCGAATGAGAATTGGTCATTGTTCCGTTCTCTTTCACATTTAAAAAAAAATTAATGCTTGATTCCCCAGTTTGTACCTTTTGTGGTCTAGAAATGTGAACTTTAGATCTCAATTTTTCACAATTCCTCCCTAAACATACATCTTCTCTTCTATCAAGCCTTACCTAAAATTGCCTCGCCTCTATCTATCACCTCATCTAAGCTCACCTCGCATAAGTCTTAACTCGACTCCAATTATCCATATTATTTTTAAATTAGGTCGTTTAAATAAAATTAATATATAAATTCACCTTTCCTCTCTTCAAAATTTGAAATAATGGCCTAGAATATTGTTAAAGGGTGAAAGTCAAAAGCATTTGGAAAAAAGGTTAAACATAGATCAGTGATATATTTTCAAGAGATGTACGTATCTGTATTTAGTGTTTAAACAAGCTCTTTTCGCACAATTAAGAAATTGCAAACGAAATTAATGTTTTCTAAGCATCCATTGCAACACTTCCGTATTCACATCGTCGCGCAAGCCAAAACTTATCTAAATCTTGACAAAAATTCTTATTGTAGAGTTTTGCCAGCTGATATTTCAATTATTTGGTTGCAAGTCTCAATCGAAAATTTGTCAGCTGCAACAACATTTTCATTGTTTTGTTTAAAATGAATTGAGAACCTAATATTTTGAAGAAATCGTCATGACTACTTGGAAAATATTCCACTAATTGAATTTTCAATTGAACCGTCCAAAATGGTAAAAGTGATAATACGATAACATTATATGCCTTGTGGTTCCATCAATATTCGTGGCAAGTGTAAACCAAACACTATTTTTCACGTTAGTAATGTATAACTTTGATAAAGATTAAAATATTTTGTGAAGGGGTGGTAAAGTTTATTGTTTTATTTTTCGGCTTTTAAGGGGGTCGCGACACTAAAAAGTTTAAGAAACGATGCGTATACTCTACACAGCTCCATATGACTATACAATATCGAGGAAGGCTTGGTTCATAGCTTCGTATGACTTAACAGCATTTCGAAGTAGGCTTGGTCCATAGCTTCTTATGACTTTACAGCATATCAGGGCAGGCTTGAGGCTTCCATGATGATGAATGGTGGCCGACCCGTCTCGGCATATCACGCAAGTCGGGAACGTTGCGAGTCATGACTTACCTATGGAGTCTGCGAGATATTTATGTGGATTACGTTTTGAACGTTGTTGGATTCTGCCGGTTGTTTATCTTTCAGACTTTTAATAATATCATGTGCTGCTGTATCTAGTTGGTAGAAGCTCTGCGGTGGAGCGGTGTAAGAATTCAATTGCAAAGAATACAAAATACGATAATTCGAACATTGAAATTTGTTTAAGCAGTGATCGTTCAGTTCGTCTCCCAGAATCAAAACAACGAACGAACTTGTAATTTAAATAATTGAAAAGCATTAACAGTATATTCACCAGGTTTGAATATTCAGGTTGTCTAAAACCTTTTCTGCTCCTTTACTATTCTTCCTTCAGTACTGCCACGTGTTTCTCGTGTTAGGACTTTAATAATAAGTACCTACATCTAGGTAGATAGCTATAGGGCTACAGACTTTAGAACACTTGTATCAAAGCAAAAAGTTGATCTGAACTACGGAACTATATTATCAAAAGCCAACGTAAGCATTTTTTAAAACACACTAATTTATATAAAAATTATTATTCTGAAATACCGATTCTTAGATGATTAATGCACGCTGACACTAAAATTCTACATATTTAAACGTATTAAGAACAAGTAATTTAGAGCCAGCAACTTTTAATTATTCATCTCTTAATGATAAAAAAAATAAGAATCTAAGAAAAAATACAAAAAAAAAATAATCTACACATTTACCCCAATGATGTTCACTGTAACGCTATCCGCTAAATAAGGAGGAATTTGCATTACATCATAATAACATAATAATTAATCACGACCACTAAAACCTACTCAAATCACGCCTAAACTTTTTTCCCTTCTGCCAGAAGATTAGCTAGGTAGACACTTTCCGCATTTTCTACTGACATATTTCATTCTGTGTTATTTATTTAAAAGTCACCTGAACACCTGAAGATTTATTTAATGCATCAATTTTTCCTCACAATTTCCTCAAGTCTTATTAATTTAACTGTGATGAAGTTGAGAGTAACCTGTTACAAATTGGCATACGTTCGGTATTTTCTACTGAAATTTTTGTGTCATGTATTTCAAATCTAACAGAATGCCAAAATCTGAATGATTTACTAGTTCTCACTACTCTCATGGTTTGACTGAGATGATGTTGAGAGTAACCTGCCACAATTTTAAGACGCGAGAGTCAAGGAACGAGGATCTCAGCGCAGGGAGAAGGAGTTGGAAGTAGGTACCCACCCAGGGGAGCCCGGAGGCTGCGGGCCGGAGCAGCCCGCGCAGGCATCATACGAGAGCTGACTAACGATCGACGTGCAAGGTTATAAGGTAATGCTTATATTTATAGGCAATTTACCTGGCCCACCTTAGCTGGACACGATTCATTTGCAGCAGTGGTCGAGAATAAGTTTAAATAAATTATGTTATAAAACTCCTTTTTTGTTAAATATCCCTCAGTGACAGAGAACCAATCCAGCGTATGTACTTGAATGAGTTAATGAAAAAAATTGAGTCGGTATATGTGGTGTTCATTTATAAGCCACAATTGAACTTCAAATATGTTACTATGTTAATAGTGTTATTGATTGCATAGCGTTTTTCGTGATAAACTTTTATGCCAGACATGCCCATCAATTAATAAAATGACATCCAACGAAATGTCAGAGCAATCACTTTCCTCTGCTTTTGGTGAAAACAGTTCTAAAGACAAGGATTATTTGTCGAATTCAATTTATTCTGAATCTGAAAGCTAGTAATTTATTGATTGTGATTTATTACAAAATTCGATTTTATTTCTACGTTGTTTAGGCATTTAACTGGTTTAGTAGGAATCTCAAGGTCGGTACACAAAATCATATATAATAATATATAATGGTCAATTTTATATTGAATTTTTTTATAACAAACAACTCTCTTTTTATAACTTTTGGAGGTTATTCCCATCAATATAATACACCATTCTTCTTCAATGATAACTTTATTTTGCACCGTTTTTGATGAAATCACCTTATTAAAACCAAATTGTTATGTTTTTTTTTTCTTTTATTTAAATGAGATTCCATAATCATTTGAAGCTCGGGAATGAATAATTAAAGTGCAATGATTATTTTGAAATAACAATTTCATTACTATCTTCTGCTGTTTATTGTAGCCAAATGGGCGTATGGGCGTTTCAAGGAAAAATAAATGTTTTTATCAAAAATTTGTCCCCTTCTTGAATTTTTTTTTAAATTTCCTTTTACGGCACGTTTTTCTAGGGCAGACACAGCTTTTAAGATTTTTTGTACTGCACGCTACTGGGTATGTATCATGCCAAGAATCTTTGTCATTAGTGTGGGTATATACCACATATATATAGATATATAGTGAAAATCAAGATTATTTAGATTAACAGTCAAATTGTTCGTAATAAATAGAATTAAAGCTTTAGAAATGTAGGTAGGTACTATTTTTTATAATATCCTTCTGGGCCTGTGTCATCTTAGTGGATGCTGTAAGTCATTTTAAGGAGAGGGAGATTTGGGAAGGAAAAGGGTATTAAGTATTAGTAGGAGGTTAGTGCGTCAAGGAGTGTCGAATGATTAAATCCATCGACCTTGTTCTACCGGTATTACAATGGAAGATGCTCCGAGGAACTAGCGTCATTGATCCTCTCGGCACCGGTGCGTAGTCGGGAAACACGCCAACGCGCGCTCAACATTTGTACGGTTGACATTAGTCACATGAGAACGGGTCGTTTCTACGACTCGTTCTTAAGTTCAACAGCTCGGCTGTGGAACGATTTGCCGGCCTCTGTGTTTCCTCCCTCCTACAACATGGGTCTCTTCATGTTCACTCCTTCCTCTCCTCAAAAACACCCTCCACACAGCATCTTCAAAGATGACATAGGCCCTGAGGGAAATTATTTTCCTCAGAGCCTCTGTGGAGTTAATGTAAAAAAAAAAAATCCGTCAAACTGCGGTACAAGGCAATGGGTCAAGAGAGTCCTGCTGGAGAGGTCAATAGGCCTCCCTCATCCGGTCTCTCTCGATCCGGCCCGCCACCCAGCGACGTCACGTCATCACAGTGGGCAGAGTCATCTGCCACCAAGACATAGACAAACTTCACCGCTGTAACCCGGGCACCCCTGCAAAGTCATCAAACATAGCGAGCCACTTGAATTTAATATTTTTTATTATCATTACTTTTGCGATGACACAGCAGATTCTACTCAACGAAATTTGAAAGGATGGACAGAGGGTGATATTTCCTATACTAGGATAGATTCAATAGTTCAATGTTATAAATTGGTTTAAACAAGTGAAGGTTGCCGACCCCCTATTTAGACAATTGCATATTTGTAAAGTACCGCTAGCTGAGAACTTGTTTGGGCTGTGTCCCATTCAGCAGTACAATAAGTTCGGATTAAGAATTAGATAGATATTGCATTCACAATAATAATTATTCGCCCGTGGCTTATTCTCCAAGTAATTCTGCCTCTAGAAACCTTTGTAGAATTTTTCCAATTGATGCAGTCGGTTATTGGACGTATTGGTGTAGTACCAACAGTAAACATTATAATTGATATTGATTAGGTTATGTAATAAATCTACATTTCAACTGTTATTAGAGAGACTGTTAGCAATCATTTGTGCATATCTGGATTTAAAATATAATTTCTGAATTAGAGCTTAAACGTATATTAAAATGTGCATTTCACAACATGATAAATTTATTTGTATAAAGCAATTGCGTTTGGAATTACCATGATTAGAACCACTACATTTATTTCAACTGTTGTTCATTTTCGGAAGAACTGAATTGTTGTAATTTAATTTAGTGTCTTTCTCTTTTTAAGTATTTATGTTTTCTTTTTTACATTTTTTATTTTCTCTAATGGTTTCTTTTTAGCTTCTCTAAATTATGAAAGATAGATCGTAAGCTCTAAGCATTTTGACACTTAAGCGCTTTCAATGATAATTTTTATAATTATATCATCACTGTAAATAATGTTCCAAAGCCACAAATAAATACACGTTAACCTTAATTTTAACCAAGAATAAACTATCAACAATTGCAGAAAGAAAAATTATATAGCAATAAATACATGCATAAGCCATCATTTAGTATCGGAGCGGAATCATACCAAAATCGGTCAAATTGAACATACTTAGGTATGATGGGTAGTTCTCACCGAAGAGTTCGACGTGTTTTTTCTTTATTTCATTTAATTCGTTTTCTAATATAAATGAAGTTTTTTGCAATATACAATTTTATGCAATTATAATAATTAAATATTTATGAAATACATATTATATATATTATTTTTTAACGCTGATGCTGATGCTTGTGCATAGAAAAGGAGTGTTCGTTAATAATACAGAAAAAGTAAACAGTGAAAACAAATATAAAAAGGAAAAATTTTAATTACGAGCCTCTATTTAGACTACGAGTATTTAAAAAATAAATAAGTTCTTACAAAACTGAGTAATATTTTGAGTATGTTTGATTTTGAAATCCCTCTTTTTACATACTTATTGGAAGATACTCTCAGTAGCAACCCATATCCTGTGTTTTGAAGCCCGTGCCCGTGGTCGAGGGGCAAGACTCTCGACTAACGATCCGGAGGGCGCGGGTTCTAATCCCGTGTGCTCAATAAATTTTATTTGATTAATTTGTGTTATTTCACAATTTAATTCATTTAAAATAATGTGTAGCATATTTGCTGCACATTCCAGAGTTGAAGAAACTTTCAGTATCATCCTGGTGCAAACCCCATTTATAAATGAAACGTTGCTTGAAATGGCTTTAGCCGTGTTTAGTCACCAGATCTGAAAAGCCAGGTACTTCCACACCTTCCCCTTCCCCATCTCCTTCGCCTCTATTTGATTAATTTGTGTTATTTCACAATTTAATTCATTCAAAATAATATATGGCATATTTGCTGCACATTCCAGAGTGGAAGAAACTTTAAGTATTTCCCCGGTGTAAGCCACCATTTAGAATTGAAATGTTGCTTGAAATGGCTTTAGCCGTGTTTGGTCACCGATCTGAAAAGCCACATCTTCCTTTTCCCCATCTCCTTGGCCTCTCAACTACCTTGAGCCTACATTCCTACCCAAATTAGAGATACCATCATCTCATTGGCTCCAGACGGGAGGAGTTGGGACTATTGTACGGTATTCAAATTAAAATAAATTATTTAAGAAAAAGGTAGGTATTATCAATAAGTTTTATTTCTAATACTTAATATTAAAAATTTACTTGATTTTTGCAGTATGATAAATAAATAAGCAAATTGTGTATATTAAAGTAGACGATAGAGTTTTAAAATAAATTATTGTTTGTGGTACATAATTCTATGTCATTATTAACGTGATACATCAGTGATCTCACATTTGTTTTGTGAATAATCAGACAGACACCAATATAAAAGAACATAAACAAAGTTTAACGCCTTAAGTGCTCAGGAAAACCTCACTGGCAAAGATAAATTTACACAAAAGCAATCTCGGGCTCAATACAAATATGATTTTATGTTATTTAGTCGTATCCAATAATACCGTGGCTTTATTTCGCAGGTTGATCGATAAACCGAATCATTTATGCTAAATAGCAGCGAGAAAGGAATAAAGTACACGGAACTCGGCGGTACACGGACCAAGAACACATTCGGTCCAGCGAGAGATTTGGACGTGGAATGAAAAGAGGCTGATTAAGATAAGAAGAGACGCGGCATTAAAAAACGACACGTAAAAAATACGACCGTAAATGTCCGAGCGGCCGATTATTTCATTTGGTTTATTTGCTTTACATATTGGGGAGTGCAGGGTTGCCACCGTTACCGCTTTACTTATTTTTACTTTTAATTAATTAACTTGATGATATACCTACTTACACTTGCACGAATACAAATATATAATTCAATTTGGGAGTCAAGTATGGCTACCGCCGATCTTGGAACGATTTGTTGGATAACCAACACCTCTGCAATAGGTCATCTCGAGTGGTCTGCTGCGTGGCGGGCCGGATTTAGAGAGACTGGTTGGGGGAGACCAATTGGCAATTGGAGACCAATTACAATAATTGCATGTCGTAAATTGAACTTTCGAATTGAATGAATATTTGAATAGAATTTTATGGTTTTAATTTTATAAGAATTTCAAGAAAGCTATGTTTTTTTATAATATAAATGTCTAATGAATGTATGTGTTTGTCTACTGTAGATCTGGTCCGGGCCGCAGTTAACGCATAGAGAACATAACCAAAGAAATACATATTTTAAGATCTGAAAGCAATGCGTTCAAAATGTCTGTTCTTTAACTTTATTTTTTGGGAATTAAAAACAAACTTCAATTTTTTTATTGTATAAACGAGATAAAGGTGAAGTGACAGTTTTCTTTCAAATCTCTTTAATAAAAGGACCGAGTTTGATGAATTTTGATTTTTTTTTTTTTAATTTTTGGCCAAATGAAGTAAAAATGTTTGTGGCAGGTATTTTTTAACTTTATTGTGTTTGAAATTAAATTTTTGTAATTTTTAAACATTTAAATATATTTCAAATACAAAATTCTAAAAGTTAATTTTATTTAGTTTTTAAAATGGTATTTGTTTTTACAACATCTTCAAAATTTAGAATTATTTAGGGTATTTAAAAAATCTTTGACAAAATCCGAAATTCGAAGAGAAAATATTATTAATAACAGTGTGTACAACATACAAACAACTCTCTTTGGCTGGATAAGCAATGTATATATCTATCCATGAACTTTTTGTCAGTTTCTATAATAGTAAAATTTCACATATACGGTTGTTTATCAGTTGTATTCAATATTCCCCACGATTTTAGTAAGGCTGTAAGTGTTTGTTTTATTTAAAAATATAACATCTAACCACAAAGTAATGGCTTCTTCTGAAAAAAAACTCTTAAAAAACAGGCGGCAACCCTGTCTGAATCAAAAGCTTCAACGAAAAAAAAAACAACTTAGATTAGACTTATAAAATACACCCACATGACTTTCATATAGAGTTCCAATTAAAAAGTACCTACCTACTTTTATCAGAGGTCCGTTCCTGCCATGATTGGAAGTAGGTAAGTACCTGCCTATAGGTTGTAGATGGGTGGGTAGGTACCTGTCTCAGGTACAGGTGTACCGTCTTTGTATGTGGAAGGAATCGGTCCTTTGAAGTAACGAAGGATCACGCCCGGTAAAAATAAACAATTATGAACTTATACATATTGGATCAATTTGTGATTACCCACGACTACTGGCTGAGGGGAAAAGGGGCCGTGGGAATAATAATTCGTTTCTGTGTACGGTTTTTAATATACATATTAAATATGTACTTTTGAGCGTGCGTGATAATATTTAAATCATTCGTATTAAATTATATACAATGTAGTTAATTTGTGAAAACAAAAAAAAATAACCAAATAATTTATCGATTGCATTGGACATAATATTAAACATAATTTCTGAACTCTGAATTTAAGGACGAAATACTTTTGGTTTTGTACCCATTAGTAATGAGGATTTTGTTTAATTTTTCATCACAGACTGTTTATTTTCTGATCGAGACATGGTTTTGTAATGTTGTTGAACAACGTCAAAAGTAAAAATAGCATAGAGGGTCAGAATTTTTAATTTTAAAATTGGAACTGATTGTGGAAACTAAGCGATAAATTAGTTAAAAAAAATATTTTTAATTAAAAATGATTCGATATTTTAATTGTGTGTTTCTTTTGTTTAAATTTTTGACAGATATAATTTCATCAAAAATTTACTTAATCTGAAACCCTATTGATTTTTAAAGTTTACTAATGGTCTATCACGCCGTTTCCCCGCAGGGGTAGGTTGAGATGACAGACCGCCAAACAACTCGGTCTTGGCACACACTCTTTACCTCATTCACATTCATCCATCGTCTCATACATACTCTTCTATTATTCTGACCCTTGACATGGCCCGTCTCAGTATCTGATTAATTTGTTCGTGCCATGTCTTCCTCAAGCGTCCCCGACTTCTACCATTCACATTTGCGCATATATTCTTCTTACACTGCTTTCTTGGTTCATTTGCTCTTTTGCATTCTTTGCGGATCTCCACATTTCTCACACGATCATACATGGTTTTACCACACATTAATTTTGAAGTTTGCTAAATTTAAATTTCTGATCGCCTCTTTAATACATATTTTAATAGGCAATGATTCCGAAGCAAATATTTTATAAACACACACTTTCAGCTTCACAAAGCCTACCAGTTAACCGAATACTTAAAAGAATAGTTTTAATTAAATTAAACAGTGGTTGAAACATTCCTAAAAATAGAATCGTTGGTTTATTGGTGTTACGGCGTATTATATCATCCGGTATTAAAGGTATCTACATATTAAATAATGTTCTTTCTTTAAAAGGCAAATCTATTAAGCAGTTGAAACATGCCATTATATCCGTTTATTTGTTTTACGAAAACGATCTGACGTTGATTCCCCAACATCCGTGAGAACTGAGAACACGTCTGCAATGGCCGATAAACTACCAAAATTTACGATGGACACTAAAATAATGTAAATGCCGAGAGTTATGCGTTTGTGGCTTGACATTTCCTCGCAGATATCGCGTGATAAATCCCGGTGTTACCAACCAACCAACTCACTCCCCCGCGAGACCGAGAGGTGGAAGTGGACAAGCTTATAGTTATTCAACAGACCTACTAAAAAAAAAACACTTCCCTGGTGTTTTAATTGCATCTTCAATAAAGACTATCCAAGCTCTATTTTGAAATCTTTCTAAAAAAAAACTTTAACTGGGTTGCGAAAGAGCTGGCAATGCCGCATTTTGGCAAACTGACACGTGAGCTTCCAGTTTTGAAAAAGTGAGGTTATTTTAGACATATTATTTTTAAATGACCGATACCGCGTAAATTTAATAAGAATTCCTTGAAAGTGGTGTTTTTTAATATCATAAATGCCTTACGCAAACTATATAAACGTCGATATTTTTTTCTAAAATAATAATTATTATTATTCTCTGAGAATTATTTTTGTATTGTATTGACGAGATAAAAAGTAAAGCGACAGAAGAAGTGAAGTGTTCTTGCAGATTACCTAAATAAAAGGAATATGTTTTCTAAATTGCGTATTCTCTACAATTTATCGATGTTTGATTTTTTTTTTTTTTACATTAACTCCACACAGGAGGCCCTGAGGAAAATAATTTCCCTCAGGGCCTATGTCATCTGGGATGCTGTGTGGAGGGTCTTTTTGAGGAGAGGAAGGAATGAACATTGGTCTTGAAGAGACCCATGTTGTAGGAGGGAGGAAACACAGATGCCGGCAAATCGTTCCATAGCCGAGCTGTTGAACTCAAGAACGAGTCGAAAAAACGACCCGTTCTCATGTGACAAATGTCAACCGTGTACATATGTTGGGCGCGCGTTTGGCGTGTCTCCCGGCTATGCACCGGTGCCGAAGCATCTTCCATTGAAATACCGGTAGAACATGGATAGCATTCCCACCCGACGCCTGTGCTCTAAAGATTGCAATCCGTTCGTTAAGATGGGAGAATCTATCAAACGGACCGCCCGTTTCCGCACAGAGTCGAGGGTATTTTTCAAGTATTTTGGAGCTCCAGACCAGAGGTGGCTGCCAAATTCAACCGTGGGGCGGACTTGCGATTTGTACAGGGTAAGCAGTTGTGTACTATTAAAGTATCTGCGGGCCCTGTACAGTACGCCCAGTTTTTGAAAATGTACGTGATTTTTTTCCAACTTTTTTCGTGTTTGAAATTTAAACATTCCGATTTATAAAATTTAAGGTGTATTTCAAATACAAACTTTTAAAATGTAATTTTATCTATTCGAATTCTAAAATGGGCGACATCATAAAAAAATAAGAAATATGAAGCGCATTTAAAATTTAAAATTTCCGAAATTCGTTTCGACATTTTAAGTTTATTCAACAAAACTTTAGTTGTATAAACAACGTTTATCTTTCAATGAACTATTTTATGTCAGATTCTATTAGTTTGGTTTTTATATTCTCACAACAGCGGCAAAATCAGCAATTACAACGAGTATCAACAACAATCGCCGCCATTCGGAAACCGTCGTTGCTCTATGGCTTACGATTTGATCATGCGACACTTTAAAGTACCTAGCGCGACTGGCCTTTACTCTAGGCTGTGATATATAGGTAGGTAGGCACTTGCTAAGTTCGTATTACAAAATTATACATGATACCGTAACAAGTAAGAATAGTAAGTAATTGTGTTTAAGATATCTACTTTCTCCTGAAACAGAATCTAATTTCACTTATTGTGAGTGCCAATAATGCCTATGATTATGACTTCCACTCTGCATATCACATTTCCACACCTGGCGACTGGCGACCTGCGCAGTGCGGAGTGCGCGGTGCGCTGAGTGCCTGCCATGCGCGTGGGGCGGAGCATTCCGCGTCTGGTTTACTGATCTTGTTAGTTTCCGTTTCCTACGTCATTAAATGATCTATAAATATGACTTGCAGTACTTCTAGTCTTGCAATTACTATCAGAGGTCGTCACTCCGACTAGATGTTTGAACCGACAAAATTCTACTCTACCAGCAAACTCTATGAAAATTTCGACAACGTATTGAATTTTAACATGATTGATGTCTTTAGTCATCGTAGAATAAAAAAAAACATAATGCTCTCTTGGCTTGATCCGTGATCCAAAAGTTTGAAGTTTAAAAAAATCATTCGACATTTATTTACAAAACTCCTTTCTCAATGAACTAAGAACTTAAGTAACTAACTTAAGTAACTACTAACTCTTAACTAAGTCTTAGACCCACCAGGGACCGAATCGCGTTATTAAGATTCCGCATAGCATTACAAAAAAGTGCAAATTATGTTAAAATATTTTTGAAAACAAGTAATAGTCAAATACTAATTTTGAACGAAAGTACTTTTCGTAGAATGAGACCTTATAAATTAAACAACATTTTAACCGCATTTTGAAGTTTGAAGTAACCAACATCTCTGCCATAGGTCACCCCAGAACATCCTTTTCTTCCTTTCTTTAAACAGATCCTCCACGCACATTCCCGAAGATGACATAGGCCCTGAGGTAAATTATTTTCTTCCTGTGTGGAGCTTACGTAAAAAAAAACAGTCTTCAAAAGAGGGCTGTTAAATTACTGTATTTTGCTCAAGTATACCTACATATTACATGCGTGTATACTTTCCTCAGCAAAGGTAAGCCTTCCTGTGAGTCCAACATTATTAAATTATACTATGAAATGTAAACTAATGTATCAAATAAAAATAAAATAAATAATTACAAATTTAGCATACTAGTATTCACAGTGCCATATAAGGCCAGATTTGGGAACATTGTCCAAATTGGAAAACGGTATGTAAAAATGAACCATTTACGGATCTGCAACCATGTTCTCGAAAATTCCTTGTTTTTTTTAACCAACGCAGAATATTGGTAGTGTCCCCCACACTACATTATTATTATAGGAACATTAACTATTTACGGTCGCTGTTGGCAGTCTGCTAGCAATTAATTCCGCAGCCTATTAATGAGAAATGATTTGTTTATGGTAGTTATTGTTTTTATTTATGTTTGCTGTCATTATTTACATCCACAGAGTTAATTTATTCTAGCCAATAAAAAGTGCTTCCAATGGATACATTGCTACCATCATAATATCTTAGGTATTTTCTTGTGATATATGAACGCTTATGTAGTTAATGAATATTTTATCACTTGTTTTTTAAAAACTTACCGAGGCATTAAAAAAAGCATTAGTGTCGTAGATATAAGAAAGTCGCTGCGCTGAACGACACGTCAAATAATACGTGAAGGGTGTTATAATAATTCGCCTTATTTCAGAAAAGTTGTTGAAATAATTCATCTTAAATAATTCGACGTTCACATTGATTTTACTTGGATAGTTAGGTTGTTGCATACAAAACTTCTTACATATTACAGCTTCAGATGTAATTATAATAAACTGTAAATACTAAAACGAAACGACACGAAATGGTGGTTGCTGGAATTGGGTTATAATACGTGTAGGAAAAATATTGCAAGTAAGGAAAGGGGATGACCAATCACTTACCACTGTATCTCTGCGAAGCAGCGTACGATGCAATCATAATGATAATAATCACGCTTTTCTCTTCTGTTCAGGGTAGATCAATGCAAGACGAACTCTAAGTAGAATTCTTGTCTGAACAGACTATGCAATAGTTCCAATAACATTTTATCCAAGGTGGACATTTTTAATTCCGAACTTACCAAATATAAGGGGTACATAAATGAGTATTTCTCTGATGTTTCATGAATATGTTATGTGAATATGTTTCTTATGTTTCTATCGTTTATACTTATAATTTTTTCTTTTTTTTTTTAAATTTATTTATTTATTTTATAAATCAACAATCCAGTCCCGCTAAGCCAATTGCAATTGGCTTGACAGCAGGTGCTTATAATTGCTTACAAATATATTTAAAGTTATAATTTACATCTTTTATCTACAGTTTAAACATTTTTTCATAAATTTTATCAAGTATCAAGTATCAAAATAAATATTCTTTGTCCAATAACCAATTTTTCACCATATATTTAACCTTATTCATAGAATTATGTTGCTTTATATTGTCAGGTAATAAATTAAATATCTTCGGTATGTTGTATTCAAACGTTCTCTGTCCGTACTTATTATTAAATTTCGGAACTATTAACCCGTCGTTACGCGTGAATCTAGTGCTATATTTATGATCTAGTTTCTCTTTATGCTGCGGGGTAAATATATGCTGAATTATAATTTTATACCATAGTATTGCCTTCACAGGTAAAATTTTTGCACTCTGAAACAGCAACGGAGTATTGTGTCTTTGTTTGAAAATGTTAGGGACAACTAATAATTTTACAATTGCGTTTTGTGCAACTTGTACTTGTTTCAGGTTGGTTACAGTAGTATTTCCCCATATTGTTAACCCATATCTTATTATTGATTCTGCTAGTGACATATAAATTATTTTAAGTGTATCAATTGATAGGAAAAAATTTAATGTGTACATTCTGCTAGCAATTGATCTGAGTCTTTTACAGGTTTTTTTAATATGTTTGTCCCATTTAAAAAAACAATCTACTGTAACACCAAGATACACATATTCAGTAACTAATTCTAAGCTTTCACAATTACAGTTAATTTGAATATTTTTGTGGATGCAATTAAAGTTATGAGAAATAATATTAGGATTAAATTGAAATTTGGCATTAGGTGATCTTATATGCATTACTTTAGTTTTTTTAGCATTTATTAATAGCCCTGCATCATGTGACCATTTACAGAGTTGATTAAAGTCAATTTGTAAGAGTTCAATTGCAATTTTTAGATCTTTGTGTGATATGACCAATGCCGTATCATCTGCGAATACAAAATGTTTTACAAAAGAGAAAAGTTTTTTCATTATAGTTACATAGATTATATATAGTGTAGGTCCCAATATGGAACCTTGTGGAACTCCTGCAGATATATTTTTTGTTTTACTAAATGTATTATTTATTTTGGTACATATTTTTCTATCTGTAAGATAATCTTTAAATAAATTTAACAAATTTCCTCTTATTCCAATTTTTTCTAGAGTTTTTAGCATTTTTAAAGAGTTTATTGTGTCAAAAGCTTTAGAGTTGTCGATAAATAAAACAATAACATGTAATTTATTATTTAACTGATTATTTATATAATTGGAAAAATCTTGCAGTAGTTTTTCAGTGTTTTTTTTCCTTTGGAAGCCATATTGATTTGGATCTATGATAGCGAATTTTTCAATGTAATTATTTAATTAATTTGATAAAAATTTTTCAAGATTTTTTTCTAATGCTGGTAGAATACTAATTGGCCTATAATTTCCCAGTTCAATGTGTTTTCCACCTTTAAATATTGGTCTAGTGATGCTACATTTAAATTCTTGTGGAATTTTTGCTTGCTTTATTATCATATTGATTAAATGTGTTATTATTGGCCCAAGAGTTTTTATATTTCTTTTTAAATCAAACATTCTTATATTGTCAATACCTGTGCTTTTAGAGTTTTTCATTTTTTTAACGATATTTTCAATATCAGTTATAGTTGCTCTTGGTATATATAAACTATGAGGTAGTTCTTCCAGTACTATATTAGAAGCTTTGTGATTGCATTTATGTAACATGTTGCTGATGCTATCTGAGAAGTAATTCACAAAATCATTTGACACAGAATCCTCAGTTCTATCTTTTAACATGTATCGTTTATAGTTTCATCACAATCGTTTTTGGGTTTACGTCCTAAAATATTATTTATCTCATCCCAGGTTTTTTTGTATCATTAAAACAGGTTTTAAATTTATTATTATAGTATTTAGTTTTATCTTTATTTATAAGTTTATTGACAAGGTTTCGTGTTTTTTTGTATTCTGTTTCATATGTTTTGTTTGTTGGTGTACTTTTCCATTTTTTATATAGTTTATCCCTTTTATTTATATTACATAATAATTCACTGCTTACCCATTCATTTATTGCATAAGGTCGTGTTTTCGGTTTTTGCACTATCGTTTTTGAACTACTATTGTAAACATTTTTAAATAAAGATTTTATTTTTTCATATAATATAATACAATCCTTCTCCTCTATAAGTTTACTCCAGTTATAATCTCTGATATATCTATCAATAGCCTTTTGTGAGATGATTTGAATATACTTATTTGCAAAGTCTATCTGACGTTTATAAGATTTTATATTAATAGCAGTGATAAAATGATCAGCAATATTATTTTCGCAGACGCAAGCAGTTATTTTCTTGCCTCTAAATTTAGCAAATATATGGTCAATACAAGTGCGAGTTATTTTTCCATTTAATACAGCTTCTCTGGTTACTATATTGATGCATTTAGTTAAATAATGGTTAGTAAGTAAGTTTTCATACGAAGTTATGATATAATCTTGGTCATTTAGCAAATTTAGATTTAGATCTCCGAGTAAGATAATATTTTCCTTACTATTAATTGTATCAAGATGTGCTGATAATTCCGTTAGAAATTAAGATTTACTGAGATTAGGAGGTCTATAGATGGCTATTATATTAACTTTAGTTTCGTCCTGGAGTATGAGCTTTCCTGTTATATTTTCAAAATGTTGTGATTGGAACGATTTTGGTCTAAATTCAAATTTGTTTCTTATATACAATATAATACCTCCTCCTGACTTATCAGTCCTGCAGTAGTTATATGCATTATATCCTGAATTAATTAATTAATTCTGTTATGATTTGATTTATATGTACAACCTGACTTTTTATGGATACCAATGTATTGATATTTTTATGTTTTATGTAAATTTTAGTTTTATACAATCTTTTGTTTTATATAATTTTTGGTTTCATATTCCGTTATTATAAATTTTATTATTTCTAATTTTTTATTATGCTGTTTAATCAGAGGTAAAGTCACAAGGAGGAAATCCGTAATTGGTTTTATTTTGGCTATACAAACATGTACAAACTGAAAAACTGTTAACTGTCTATTTCCAGAAAATAAATAAATAATATAATTACGTGGTTCCACCGCGATACTTCGAGGTAATTACCGCCACAAATGAGTACAAAACGATATATGTACCTCCAAGTAGGTCAAAATCCTTCTTTTTACATAAAAATTAGATTACATACATAAAAAACACCAACAAACATGCTTCCAAGAAAGTTCCAAAACTTCTTACGTTTTCAAAATAAATGCTCTCGAATTTTCACTATTTTTCTTCACATTGTTCCAAATTTCAAATATTTTTCCAGCAAGTTAGGCAGAAGTGAGAACTGGATAAATGACATCCCGGTAGGAACTAAGCAAATTCTCATTACAAAACCAAACAAAGGTAGGTACTTATTTATATTGGGTACATGTGTAATGTGACCTAGGAGGTTTTGGTAATATAAAACAGCAGTTTAGACATACCTGATAAATGTAAAGCTGTTGAAATATTTGATCTCAGAAGCGATGGAAAAAAATCTATCGTCTTTTCCCGATTTGTAATACGCTTTAGTTTGTTGTTTCTGAACTTTATCATGCATCTACTTATTAATACTTTGTACCCGCCTTGTACTTTAAATAGAAGACTTACTGCCGGTAAGGAAAAGGCGTTCAAACTAACATTTGCATAAATAACGATTTTAGAATTTACAATCTAGGCTACTGTATTTACCAAGATAAATTACTATGAAACAACAAATTAAGCGCATAGTTTTAAATATATGGAAAAAGCCGTTCACCTATTATATTAATTTGATTAATGACAGGTACTTAAATGCCAACCCTTTATTTTTAATAAACGAACGTGTCGTATTAAACTCAGAAGGAAAACGATCTGATATGTTTTGTTATTAAAATAAATACTGGCCAGATCTTTTCTTGCAAAGGGAAATACTAATCACGCCCTAGCGGAATGTTAAAACACCAAGCAAAAATTAGGTGAGTATTGTTGAATGGGGTGACCCGACAGTTGATTCCCTGATAGTCGGCCCTCGAAATTGTAAAATTACAATTTTTGAGCATTATTTATCAAATTCAAACATAAAATCGACTTCAAAATACATTTAATTAGAAGTTGGAAGGATATCAAACGAAATTTTTTACAGTGTAGTTGTTTGTACTTATTTACAGTATAAAGTATCAGTTTTATCCTTGATACATTTGAATGAAAATATATTTTATCTATTAATTAATGTATCAGCAAATTGGTTTAACCGGTAATAAATCAATACCTTCAAAAATTGACATTTGAAATCGTATAAATAAGTCGTCTTACAGTGGATTAACCGCAGTTTTAAAATGGTATTGTAAACCTAAACAGCTGTAACAAAAATACATACTAAAATACTTGCAGAACTTGATAATAAAATTATCAAATTTAATTTTGATTAAATTAAAAAAAATTTCGGGGCACTTTTATATGTGCAGTTATATTTTGTGCAAGAATATATGTATTTTCCCTAAACCGATTGCATATTTTCGTTATTTGTTTTTAGGGTGTTATGCCGTGTTGCGCTACCGCCTTTTTTAGCCAACGTTTCGGACAGCGTTACAGTGTCCATCATCAAAAACAAATAACGAAAATACTTTTGGCCGTGAAAATCTAAAAACTTATCCGATTGCATATATGCACGTCGGAGGGCCAACTGTCATGGAGTCGTTGATTAGTGTAACGTTACTTAATATATCTTCATCGCATTCTGCAGATAATGTAGTAAAAAAAATCACCGACAAAATTCGAAAATGGATTATTGTGGTTCATAAAAGACTTCATGAAAATATAATGAATGAATATTTCCTTTCTACTTAACTGTACTACTATGGTAGAATAGAATTCATACGTCATTTGTGGCAAGCCAGATTGTAACATACTTTAGATCAGAAGAAAATAGAAGTACCAGTTTATTCAACGGAGGCAAAATCGTGACAGGAAGTACAGCGCATTGCCTCCGATGAACTCAGCGATCTAATAAATTAGGTTAATTACTTTATTTTACTTCCTATGTCTACAGATTAATCAAGGATACCTTCCATGGTGATTTTCAGTCTCAAGTTGCCAAAACAACCCTTCTCAGACTATAGCTGCAGGCGGGTGCTGTGGAATAAAAGATTTAAGAGTACATCTAACCTCAGCCTTCTCGGCTGATTTAGACCAGTTAAACCAGATGTTAAACAGTAGTCTGTGAATACAGCTACCGGCCGGTTGATCCCGAACGGGTTGTCTTTGGTCGCAGCCCGCAGTACAGCCTTCGAGGCAGCCTTGACTCCGTCCCGAGGATCACCGTCATCTGGTCTCGCATTCCGGTTCCAGCACCACGTCACATCTGCGAGGAAGTCTACCGTCTCTTTGTTATTTTTGTTCCGTTTGCTGGTCGGGAAAAAACGAGTTTAGAAACAGCCAGCAACAACTGGCCACGAGGTTTTGTTTACTGTTGTGTTTAGTGTTTACACCTTCGCGAGGGCGGAATCTGACAGGTCCGCGCCCGCTTCTAGGCGCTCTAATGGACTGCTGCTTTGGGCGAACATCGCCATGTCGCTGGCCTGTTTTGGATAGGTGACTGTTTGTCTACCAAAATTGATCTGAATTTAATAAATGACTGAAATCGCGAAGTCCCTTCTTAATTCGACCTATTAGCATTTCATCTGTCTGTAAAATTGTTTTTACGTTCCGTTTCCTTATCAAGATGGTAGCCGTTCTAGTGATTTATCTTTTTTTTACTTGATTCTTTTTGAACTATCTTATTCGCATTTTTTTTTTTCAATATTATGGTACTTTCCGACCTGAAGATAGATTGAAAAAAATATTGTCATTAAGAGAGTGACATTTATTTAGTTGCATAATTCCTTACTTGAAAATTGTATAATTCCTTATTTGAAATAAATCAATATTACAAAAAAAATACGGTTTATAATTAAGTAGGTGTGTATTTAAGTACCTACATACAAATCTTATGATTTCAAGATTTTCCTACCAGATACAACTACCAGTCTAGTATTAATTTAACTTTCGATTGTGACAACTTCAAACAGAAAATTGGAAGGCGGGTTTTGGTACCACCGCCCCGGGAATCTTTATTGGATAACCAACACCTCTGCCATGGGTCGCCCCAAGTGGTTCGCTTTGGTGATTTAACAGGGGTGCCCGGGTTCATGGGATGAGGTTTGTCTAGGTCTTGGAGGCGGATGACCAGGACACACTGAACCTCAGATTCCTACCCAACCCTTAAACCCTTTTCCTTCCCATAACTCTCCTCTCCTTCCTTTCCTAAAAAACCCTCCACACAGCGTTCCCAACGATGACATAGGCCCTGAGGGAAATGATTTTCCTCCGGGCCTCCTGTGTGGAACTCATGTAAAAAATGTTGTAAAAATCTGTTTGTTTGCTTTCAAGCAGCAGAAAAATCTCAAATAGTTATGGCGTTATGAAATGACACAGATCTTTCTATCAGAAATTTCAGAAGTCATCGCAACTATAACAAACTTGAGACGTAATTTCTTCAACGAACTATACCGTTTTTTTAAATCCAATAATCAATGTCATTCAATTGTTATAAAAAATAATTTTCAATTAAAGAATGCTGAAATCTGGGGTAAAATCAAGTTGTGACTACCAGTAATTCTTTAAGAATTATTTATGAAGAAATATAAAAACACTGCAAGTCTCTACGACCTAGGTGAACAATTAATTATTAAAAACTCGTTCTCGTAAGTGGTAATGAAATCTTTATCGATTCTTTGACATATTTAAATAATTATTTTTTTTTAACACAACAAAGAGTAATTAAGAATGAACAATGTGTTCCATTAAATTTCAAAGATATATTTCTTTTAATATCCTTGATACGCTAAATGAATCAATGATTACATGAAAAAAAACTTATTGCGCGTTTCTCAATGCTCTTTTATTGTTAAACTGAATGAGTAATGGAAGAAAATTATTCATTTTAAACAGTGCCGCCCCTGTTCACGAGGCGGCAGTCCTTGCAAGGCAAACCGGCCCCTTCCCCGCGACTCTCTTCCTCAGCCAAACCGCATAGCTACCACGCCCGCTGTAACGCATTATCTACCAGACTTACAAGGATCAGAGATTCCACTAAATCAAAGAGATTCCAACAAAAAGTAGAAACATAAAACAGAATCAAATTAATTCACCTGCTGAGGATACAACCTTTTTGGTAAAGTGCAATAGACTTGAATATAAATTGGATGACCATTATCTCCAATGCGGAAAACAACAGATTAATCAAGGCGTGTAAAATAATACTATAATAAAATTAAATTGAAAGGAGTGAATTTTCAATATATTTTAAGATATTTATTGGTTTTGTCAGTTTTTATTGTCTCTTTCATCATTTCTTAGGACTATGACATGAATTCATTCTCAGTAGCTCTCTTACTTAGTTCTCTTACAGTAACGCCCACTAAAATTGTCATGTTTGTAGCGAGTCTAAATATAATATTTGATTTTAGAATATACCCCCGTATTTTGGATTGATTAGTTCTTATATATTAAGGGTTCGAATTTGATTTTCAAAATTTTAAATACATAACGTTTTAGATAGTTGTAAAAAGGACCCGAAAATGTTATTAATTAGATTCCTAACATTTTTATTTTTTTTACATTAATTAAATCATTTTCGTCAGGGCCTATGTTATCTTAGGAAAATCTGTGTGGAGGGTTTTTTTAAAGAAAGGAGGGAGAGAAAGTTCTGGAAGCAAATGGGTAGATAGAAATCTGAGGGTCAGTGATTCCAATTCTCCAACTGCGGTGCAAAGCAATGTTCCGAGAGAATTCTGCTAGAGAGGTCAAAAGGTCTCCGTTAACCAGTCTCTCTCGATCCGGCCCGCCACGCAACAGGTGGGCAGACGCATAGGCCCCCAAAAACTGGACAAACCTTACCCATGAATCTGGGCACCCTTGCTAAGTCACCAAACGTAACTAACCACTTGAAGTGACCTATGTTGGTTATTCAGTAAACAGTTCCCGGGGCGGCGGTACCCATACCCGCCTCCCAAAATTGCAAATATTTCAAAATTAATAATTCTTGCACAAATACATGAATTAAAGGAATAGTTAACTTGGACCAAAATTTGTTATTCATACAGCTTTACTTAATAATTTTATTATATACTCATGGTTACAGGCGAATATGATTTTAAAATGAAACCTTTTCCGTTCAGTTATGTCCATAACATATCTAATAAAGTAAAAAACACGCCATCTAAAACCACCCATAACTTAATACGATTAATATAAAATAAAAATATATTAAGTTTTTTTATATAAAATTGACTTAACATGCACGATTATAGATAAGCTGACATGTAAGGTATGCAACTCCTTGCTTTTTAATGTGTTTACATTTAATTTTTCCTTGTTCAATGCATAGGCACACAAGAAATAAATATTTTTTCATGTCAACGTCATTATAAAAACAAACGTATCTAATTATTTTATTCGTGTAATGTTATTCGTGCATACCATTTATGGGCATAGGTTGCACTTTATAAAATGATTTAACGACGTATTAATCACACGGGTATCTGATTGCAGGAGTGATTTATATTAATTTAATGGACGTATTATATCCACGCCCAAAAAATAAGTTTTGTTCTAATAATTCTCACAGAGGACAATTTGAGGACAGCTTTGTAATTATTTGTAAAAATATAAAAAAAGACAGTTATGGAGCGTATAAATAGCCCCAACAAAGGCGGGCTTTATTCCCAAAGAAATAAAACAAATAATTATTTATGTAGGCGGCGTTCTCACTTCAAAGATTATGGTCAAGAATTGCCTAAACATGTTATCAAAACGTGCACTGACCTGAAGGAGATTTTTTTCTGGGCCTCGTTTATCCATGTAGTATTGATTCTTCCAGCAGCAGCTCATTTCAATAATTAATTATTTTGGGAAAAAAAGAGTTTGTTACCTTTTATCTTTCTTCTCAGGATCCCAAATTTATTAATAACATTTAAAAATAACAATTGAACACTGATAAACAGACAGAGAACAATTCTTATTTTGAATCATTTTACACCCAAAACAGACTAACTTCGATTTGTCGTGCATTCGGGTAAGTACCTACCAGATTAGTGCGCATTGTAAATAGATAGAGGCATGAAACACAATCTTTCAGGTACCTACTTATTTAACCATAACAAAAATGAATTAAATATGATGGTGCTTAATCAAACAGGTAGACGTTATCTTAATACAAAGTAATGCTTTCATTTTTTGTAATCAATAAAATAATAAAAGTGTTGAAATGATTTCATAACAAACAATAGGAACGTAATTAAGAATGCAAAAGATAATAATTAATTGCAATTACCATATTCAAAAACTTGATGAACTTTGTAATAATATTGCTAAGAGTGATAAACAATTCGCAGCCATGGCATTGTTTCAAATATAATTGCTGGCAATAATAAAACACTAGTATTGTAGGAGCCTGCCCAAACTACCACTATAAAAAAAAGAAAAGAATATAAACAACAAAATACCGGGAGATTTATGACACCTTCAATAATTAGACGTCTCGCTCGATTTTACGGACATTGTAAATCACGTTGAAATAAAAATTAACGACATTGTATAGAATATAAATAAAGTCTGTAACAGGGTTCACTTAACTACCAAAATAAGAATAAAACTTATTTTATCTGTGAATATCAAAATGTCAACTCGATTTAATTAGAAACTAGATGGACGACTAATGTCTAATGTATCAGAATCTAAACTAGAAATATTTCTTATTTATATACAGACTTTTTTTATTTTACATTTTATCATAATCATTAGCATTAAAGTCACCAATCCATCACTGTTTAGAGCTATGTATTTAAATGCTACAAGGAAGTATAAAGTAATTTATGCATGCATATGAAATATGAAATCGTATGTATAAGGAGAGGACATTATTTGCATGATCCAATTAAAATTGATTGTCATGTTTATTGCGTTATATTTTATAAAAATTCTATTATGAATAATTTAATGGAGAGTATCGATTCAGCTACTGTTCGACGAATGAATCACAAAATTGTTAGGTCGTCTAGAATTGTCACCAGGCAGGTCTTAATGGTAAAACGTTTTTAATAAGTCAGGTACGCCTCGTACGTCATACATATGTCTGGTAATGTAGTATTATCGTGAAAACAAGCCTATGGGTCTGAGTGCTTAAGATGGGTAGATACGAGAAGAAGGAGCTGGCTGCTAGTACGGATAGATGCTTCAATTAAATACTGCGAGTAGAACACGTCTTGGCCGTAGAAAATATTGGTCAGTCTTTTTATAAGCCTAGAAAATAATAAAGTCTATAAAAAAACACTTTCAAGTGCAAATTCTCCTACTTATAAACCCCTTTTTGGATATGGTTTTATTGTATAATGTGGTAAATTCAGTTTTTTTTTATACTAATTACAAAAAAAAATTATATTTATGCCTGAACTTCACAAAATAAAATTAAATATGCAGCACTCAACGAATTTGGATTTTTAAAGAAAACCTTATGCCATCGACGTAAGAACTACGTTGTCATTTGTATCATTTTGTATCAGTTCCGCCCCGTCTGCGGTGGGAAATAGACATCCTCAGACTCTGCGGCACTTGGTTTCATGATATCAATTTTAAATTTCCTTGTTTTTACAATAAACAATGCGTAAGTAAGGAGTTAATGTTTTTTACGGGCCTTTACGAAATCATTCTTTCCAAAAGTTTTTCACGAGTATTTTCAAATCCCGCATTAAAAAGAGGCGTGGATTCCGATTTCGATTTTTTCCTGGACTATTGGATCACCTTGAAAGCCTATTGTGGACGCCTAACTCTTCCAGAATTAACACATTGGAACATGTGACGGTTCTTGGAATTCTGAACATTTTTCTCCAGCACTACATTTCGAGGGCATCTATCCGCTTTCGATAGAATAATACCCCTAAATAATATTTGAAATTTAATGAAAAACAAATACCTTTGTATAACACAATACTATTAACAATTTACTATTAACACTTTTTAAATAATAATAATTATTCAAAATTTGCAAACCACATTTTGGAAACAGGTCATTCTTTTGATATTAATAAAGGTTTAAAAATTTTACACACTAACACAACGGGTATACAATTAGATAATTTAGAAATTTTAGAAATTAGAAAAAGTGTTAATAGTAAATTAAATATTATAAATAACCAAACGTTTTTTAAAAATAGCCATCTTTTAAATTTATTTTCGTATTAATACTTATATTTATAATTATTTATTTTGTTATTTAGACTTCTTGTTTTCCTTTTAAAAGATTTTTTATTATGTTAATGTAATTTTTTACCCATTCTAAAATAATTTTTATATTTTATTTTATATAATTGTTTTTTATGATATATTTTAGGTAATTAATCACCTCTCCTTTCTAATATTTTGTCTATGTTCTAATTAGTCTATACTTGTTTGTCTTTTGTTATTTATTATTGACTTATTATCCTGACGAAGAAAACATAGTTTTCGAAACATGTTGATATTGTTAATAAAATAGTGGTGTTATACAAAGGTATTTGTTTTTCATTAAATTAATGATGACACCCCAAAGTAAATATGCCTATTTTGAAGAAATATTTGAAATCATTATTAGATACATAAACAGTGACATTACCTTAAAATATAGGTATCTGTTTTCAAATAAGATCCGTGTTCATCCGAAACTATTTTTTGTCCTAAAATCCATTTATATTACGTCATTTACATGATCGCAGCATTCTCTACCGAAATAAGCGCCTATTAATATTTTTTAATTATCTAATCAGCTATTAAATATTTTTAATAGCCATCTTTATTGCCGCTGCGCAAACCGCCTTTGAAATCATGTGTTGTATTATTTTTAACAATACATATTTCAAAGACACAACACAATTCTTATTTTTTTATCTCGCACCAAAGCACAATAATCGTAAAATTAATACAGACTAGTCAGAATAGTATACAATGTCATTTGTTTTAATGTTGGGTTTTGGTCTTGTAGCTGCGTTGGTATTTTGTCCATACAAAACATACATTGTTCATTTGTTGTCTTGAATCAATGATTTAATATTATAATATGACCATGTTCTTAGGTACAGGACTATAACTCTATTTATTCCAAAGCTTAGATTTGCCATATTGCGAAAGCTCCCATTGTGTTGGTCAAATTCATGATTGGTGACGAATCACATAAAATAATAATATGTAACACGGTTTTGTGTTGCGTGTGATCGGGAGAATGTCAATGTCAATCTATTCACATTTGTAATAAAATAGACATTCTAAAGATTACGTATTTCACAATAATTATTGATATAATATTATGTATGTCAAATTACATAAGTGCTTTGAAACGATAAAAGCAAACTAATGGATTGTGTTATTCGATGTAGATTGCTTCTGGAACGAGCTGGAATGTGATAAATTTGATGTAATTTGTAAATCAAATCGATTTTTTGTATGGCTTTATTTCGCTACCCCACCTCTAGGTCTTGGCGGCGTTTTCCCTCCGTGACGGGCCGGATCTGGAGAGACCGTTTGAGAGAGACCTAACCTAGACCTCTCCAACCGGACTCTCTTGACCCATCGCCGTGCACTGCAGTGGGAGTGATGGATTCAATCGTCCGTCAATCCTGATCGCATTGACCCCCAGATTCCTACCCACCCCTTGAACCTTTTCTTTCCCAGAACTTCCTCTTATTATTTTCCCTTAAATACCCTACACACAGCATCCCCAAAGATGACATAGGTACTGAGTGTTTTTTCCTAAAGGCTTTCCTGGTTCTGTTAAAAAAAACTTCAAGATCTGTCGTAAGTTTTTGGCAAAAAACATGTATTGCCATATGAAAGAAATATTACTAAGTAGCAAATTGTGGTTTTGGTTAGCAGTTTGTGGTTTTCCCCCAGATATAAAGGTTGAATTTATTAGTCTCCATTAGCATAATAATCCATTTTTCCTCAATATCGGTGACTGTTTCCACTGAGTTCATCGGCGTAACACACAGTAGAGATATTATATCGATTTCCTAGAACATCCAAAACACTTTATGATTACATTGACTTATAATTAATTAGTTGGTAAGGCAACCACTACCTAAATTTTTGTAACTGGTTAATATTCCTAGTATTATTATCGAGCATCTATCGACAGTCCATCGAAGCTTCATTATTAAATATATAGCTACATAGTTTGTATAACGGCATGACAGGCGAATACTATACCCATTGCAAATACAATTGTTAATCCCTTTCTAAAATACCATCTATAAAGGCATTGTCATCATTTTCACCCCCTCTGCTTAGATGAATCTTAGAACCATCGTCTAGACGAGGCGCCTCCAGGCGTCACTCTCTGGTACTCCTTCAGTGGCCTCGGTTCATCATAGATAGCTTCTGCGTCTGTTTTTCCCGGTTTTGTCTGGTGCAACCGAATGAACGATTCATAACTACCGCATTGAAAAATCGTGAGACATAAAAACGTCTTACAAATTATCTAAAATACTCCTGTTGAAATCTTATGCCCACAATAACGTTGAATTATTGTTAGGTGATGATTTAGGTAGATTTTTTGCAGGATTCTCTCTCTCTGCGTTATTCTAAAATAATAATTGGAATCACATTCAAATTGCTGAAGTATCATTTTTTCATCAGATTAATTTTTAAATTCGCAATATTTGACATATAAATAACAATAATTAATAATAAATGTTTTATTACCTCTTTTTTTGTAACGAACAGAGATAATGATGTCCTCACTGGGATCTCCCGCCCTGAGGATTGAATATAAAATGAAGTAATTATATCTAAATATTACGTAGTAATTTTTAGTGCAGTTGCGTGGTTTAAAAATATTTCTATGTAAATTCCAACGCAAAAATTAAGATATAAACTAGACTAGGAAATGCTTTAATTAAAAGGTATTAAAACGTGTACTGCCGTTATAAACAAAAAAGGAGCTGGGAATTTGCAGCAGTTACATTCTGGTATATGAGACTTTGGCCTATTTTAATGAAAAGTACATCAGAATTTGACTTTTGCATAATTCTAGTTGCATTTTTGCTTATGACGGCAGTATGGAAAAGCAAGAATTTTTTTTTAGGAAAACATAAGATTTAAAATAAAACAATAACTTTGTAAACACCACTAAAAAGTGGTGTTTACAAAGTTATTGTTTTATTTTAAATTATAATGTCACATCACAAAGTATCTGCTTCATATGAACAAAAAAAAAAGAAAACATAAGACACTCAATAGGGTTAAAGAATTTGAAATTTGGAACAATGACAAGAAAAAAAATTCGAATGCAAATGTCTTTTGACAAACAGAAGAAGAATTAGGAATACCTCGGAAGCAAGCTGTTGATGTTTTTCGTTTAAATATTATTATTTTTGAACTAAAAATAATGTATTTGACCATCTCAAAGTAAACAAAACTTATTCGTTTTGTGGTGGCGATAATTATCTCGCGGTGGAACTATATCGTAAGAGCATTGTGTGCTCCCTCGCTGAAGTACAGTGGTGAGTGATTGGTTATCCTTTTTCCTTGTATCCTTTGTTTTTCCTGCACGTATTATCACCCAATTCCAACACCATTTCGTCTCGTTTTATTCTTATTAATTATGGTCCATTTTCAAGTGCATCTGAAGATATAATTCGTGGGCAGTTTCGGATGCAACACCGTGAATACAAGGCGTGATGGAATGTCGCAATAAAGCAAGTTAAATCAATGCGCGAAATGTTATGTTTAGCTGTCTAGTTAGAATACTGCCATTAATAAACACTTCAATCGGTTCGATAACGTTCAATTAAACCAGCAATATTACTACTGTTCAATGCATACTGATCAGTTGGTTAACGGTACTCGTCAACCAAGGCACTATTTTCACGTTTGACAGGGAAATGCTCACCCACGCGTGTGCGTGTGAAATAATTCTCCTGTCGGCAGAGACTCGACACTCGAGACTCGAGAATTGAGAATCGAGTCCTAGCGACTATCGGCAGCAATAGCGCCAGAAGGCAGACGCACCGCGTAAGCTCATTCTCATTGACTTATCCGAATTTATGGTTTTCGGCTTGTAGGTGCGCACTTTATAAGTGTCGTGGGATGCTTTGCAATTTACATATGTTTATTATACGGGTACCTACTGATTGGTTTATGGCAACGTAAAGCTTATGGGCAATGAGCATTCCTACAACACACACTTGTGGGGATTTCTATACACATTTGTCTTACAGATAAAATATAAAACATTGGTTAAAGCATAGCGTTTGAATTTGCTCTTAAAATTAATGTTGTGTTTGACAAATGGTCAATTGCCGATCATTGAGTAACGGCCGCAATGAAAATTGTAATCTAATGCAAAAAATACGATGTTACAATGCGGTCGAGTGTTACCTATTTTCGCTCAACATAATAATTTTATTTAAAAATAACCAATTAAAAAAATGCTAGCAAAGTTGGTATATACATTCTTGTTTTTAAAATAATAAATAGGTACCTATCTGTGTTCATACCAATGTTTAATAATAACCAATGCAATAAAATCCATATAAATGGAATATTTCTGAACGCATCAGAAAAATAAGAAAAAAACTGTGTTTGAAATGTGATAAAATACGCTTTCAAATTTTGTAATTTGAAATAAACATTTAATTTTTGAAAAATAAACTATTTTAAGAAAGGCTCACTTTACGTTTTTTCTAACAAAAATTACTTTTAACGAAAAAAATAAAAACGTATTTTATAAGGCAAATAAGGTTACCGTCAACTCACTTTTGCTTCGGTTCATGTAAAAATAATTAATAAAAAGTTCCCAAAATCACATAATTGTTGGGACGGAAAACTTTAGATTATAAAGGTGCACATTTTAATTTGTTTGTTGTTAATTTTTAAATTTGAAGATAAAGCGCGTTGTTTTCTCTTTCTACCTTCGTTTAGATCAAATTTGAAACCATTATATTCGTAGTAAGGGAGACACAACGTTCTGAAAACCGAACAAATTAGCGTGAGGGGTTAACTAACATAGAATAAATAATTGAAATGTATAAATATTGGATGATTTATTTCAAACCATTATTTTTTTTATGTTTTAATCTAATTATTATGTTTCTTTCGTTTCAGGTAAGGACTAACATCAAATAATAAACATATCTCCGTCGTCTTCGAAGGTGAGTTGATTATCGATTTTTGACTATCGATTGTTCAGACTTCTTAATAGTCCTTGCACCGAAAAACCACTTCTAAATTATGGATCAGAAAGCTCGTGAACACGATTTGCTTCATCTACTGAAATAATATTGTCGTAAGTT
The DNA here is from genome assembly GCA_936435175.1 of Glyphotaelius pellucidus. Classification (NCBI taxonomy): domain Eukaryota; kingdom Metazoa; phylum Arthropoda; class Insecta; order Trichoptera; family Limnephilidae; genus Glyphotaelius; species Glyphotaelius pellucidus. The sequence goes on along the minus strand of OW386539.1, from coordinate 1,287,185 downwards.
GTCACCTTGCATTCCGTGTTGGGATTTGTCAAGATGCTTTCATTTATTTTTTTTTATCGTTACGGTTTTTACGGCAAGTGTAAATAAGGTTTTTACGGTCGGTCTCGTGAAGTCATAAAGTAATGGGAAAAATCAAATTTGATTTTTTATTGCTCTTTTCAGTATCGATGATTCTGTATGCCATACCGTGGTATTCAAAATATTAAATAAATTATGCACAATAACGCTCGTAATAATATATTCAAGTAAGTATTGTGTACCGAATAACTAAAGTTTCCTGGTGACTTCAATAACGAAATATGATTCGATCAAAAATTTGGTAAATGTTGTAATTCTGTGTGATTACATAATTATATGTGTTGTATAATAAAACATTTTGTTTGAAATTTAAACAAATTAACGCAATGACCAACGGGATTACTTTACAATTTAAAAAATAACTATTTTTCAAATTGTAAAAAGTAACTTTACTAGATAAATAAAATAACAATCTTTCAAAATCAATTGGTGTTTTTTTATGTAGAAAAGAGTAAATACGTATAGAATTCGATTTAAATTTGACAAATTTCCGGTCGAGTAGCAATAAACCGCCTTAAATCCGCAATCCTTAACCGAATTAATTTTGCTGTTCTGCTATGGGGGATGACATTTTATTTTATATTTTATGTGAGTTTTTAAGAGTCGAAACTGCTGGAGTCAGTGAGACTATGGCATCCCCAATTAAGGAATGTTGTGAGGCTGAAGTAAGTGGGGAGGAGAAAGAGATGAGAAAAACAAGAAGGTGGCGAGTACCTATTTAGTACGTCACCAAATACAATTAAATCCATTTAAAACAACAATTCGATTCTAAATTATAGTCGAATCTACCACTCTGAAACGTGCCGTATATATATTTTAAATTATCAATTTGTGAAATCATACAAATTAATTTGTTAGATGTCTTAAAATGAAGCCCTAAAACGTACGAAAAAACGTTGGGTTGAAACTAACTTTATTAAAAACACAATACAAATTGGTTTATAATTAATAAAACGACTATACGAAAATATTTAATATAATGCGTATATAATCAGGAATGTTGATTCAACAGGAAATGAAAACAGATGTTCCATAATATTCTAAATTTATTTATTTTATCCACCGTATAAATACACAATAAACAAATATTGCATGTCACGGTTTAAAGCATAAGAAAATATTAGAAAAATTATACAAAAGAGTGACCACTAATTATTGTAAATGAAAAAAATAACTTTGTGTACATCACTATTTAATTAACAATATCGACATGTTTCGAAAACTATGTTTTCTTCGTCAGGATAATAAGTTAATAATTAATAATAATTTTTCTTCCTAACGCCACAAAGTGAATTTGCAAAGTTTGAAGAAATTAATTATGGTATTTGATAGGAAATTGACATCAGAAAGCATAAATTGAATCAAAATTATGATGTATATAAAAGTAAGAGACCCAAATACGCTCACGACTGCTCCAGTTCCGACCGCTCTCCGACAGCTCCGACCAGATCTGAATAGCCAGGTACTTCCCACCTTCCTCTTCCCCATCTCCTTCATCCCTCTTTCAGTTTCTTTCCCACTAACTTCAGTCTCACAACATACCCCAATTGGGAACGCCATAGTCTCACTGGCTCCAGACGGGAGCAGTTGGGAGCATAAGTGTAGTAGACCTAGATTAAATAAATATTGATTGAAAAGATTTGATAGCATTGCCTTCTTGGGCGGTTAGATAAATCCGCCACATTTACGTCATGTAGGGGATATAATTAATGATAATATTTCGACTACCATAATGAAGAAAAGTCCTTGGCTCCGCAGTAAGCGTTCGAAATGATGGTTTAAGAGGGAGATATGTGAAAACAAATATTAGAGTGAGCGCGCTAATATTACAAACGATAAAAATTTTGCCAAAATTGTGAAAATTAATAATAAAACACAACTCGTTTAAAATAGATCAAAAATCTCTCGACAAATGCTTAAGTTGAATTTAATTATACGAGTACATTGAGGTGATTTTTCACAAGGCTTTCTACAAATTATCCAATTATTATTATTATTGTGAATTTTTTTCTTACCCATAACATGTTAAGTAACCAAACTAGTGTTTTTAATAATTTTCATGATAGAGCATGTTTTGCGATTTTTTTCTATCGAGGGAATTTCATATATTTAGTGTTATGGCTCTACAAATGTATAGGAATAATCTTCAAAAATAACAGAAAATTATAAACAAAGGTGTTTTAGAAAAATATGTTAAAAATCGATAGAAATTCTAATGTAATTAGAAATAATAATGACTAAGTAAAATAAGATTCACAATAAATATCCGATGCACGTGCGTCGGTAGATGTAACAGGGATGCTGAGAATTGTAGATTGTATCAGAGGTAAAATGAGTGGCGCTGTTTCATCTCGGAAGAATGGTGTGACGGTATTCAATATGAAGTACGCCGTATGTCTATAACTATAAACTGTAGCCCCCGATGCAATAAAGATAATCACCTTTGCTTTAATCAATGTGCTGCATGTATCGTACAAGTCCTTTTGATACAATCTCTTGCTGTCGATTGTCGATATAGGATACGATGTAGCTTTATATTATTATACAGCGGAGGTAAGTCGTTTGGCATTCCTAGCAATATTGCAGAACTAACGGATGTGTTCATTATTTAGTAGCCTGTAGTTTGCGAGTACATGGTTTTAATATTGTACAGTAGGGTGGACCGTCAGTGAAGCCGCCACTATTCGAATTTCGACCGATTTCTTACATATTATCTCCCTTAAACATTTGAAGTTTTTAAGCTCTTAAAAAAATATATGTTATTTTTTAAGATAATATCTAGATACGTTAAACGCCGAAACTCAAATTATATGAAATTCCCTCGATAGAAAAAAATCGCAAAGTATGCTCGGAAAATTATTTAAATTAAGTCTTTTTCTATTATTTTACAAATTATATTTGTGAAAAAATTCACAGTGTTTCTTTAAATGATACTTAAGATCGTTCCACGAGATTTTCGCTCTATTTTAAACGAGTCATGTTTTATTAAGCTTTTTCGTAATTTTCGCTTCAATTTTATCGATTTAAATATTAGCGCGCTCTCTCCAACATTCGTAATTACATAGGGGACATCCATAAATTACGTCACACGAATTCCATGATTTTTTTACCCCCCCCCCTTCCCTCCCGTCCCTGTTACACATCGTCACATTTGTGAGACCCCCTTCCCCCTAGTGTGATCTTACATATTTTGCTATTTTACATCTAAAATTAATCAAAATTCAGATTTTTACATGTGACGTCACCGAGCTGATGAACCCTCCCATATCCCTTGTCACAAAATGTCACACTTCTCTACACCCCTCCCCCCCCTTAAGGTGTGACGTAATTTATGGATGGCCCCATATCTCTCCGTCTTCTTCTTTTCGAGAGCAGTTACGGGGCCTGAATAGAGTGTTTTTTTTCTGTTTTGAGATATCGTTCCTTGAGGGGTCTCAAAATTAGTTTAAATTTATTTAAACGAATAGACTACGCGTCCAAAACAATATATTTCTAAGTTAATAGAATATCAAAAACTAACTAAATACTACAGCTTAGTAATTTCTGAAACTGTAAAAATTGCTATTATGTTTTAAAACTATTAGTTTTGTGAATAGTGCTAGTAGAACTTGCGTCCAAAAAAGTTAAGTTAGTATTTTAAAAATCCTAATACAGAATTTCCTCTGAAATCATAAGATTTATAAGTAGGTTCTTAAATATCTACCTTCTTAATTATATATTCTTTTTAAATTTCAAATAATGAATTATATCAGGTCATCTCAATGGCAAATCCTTTTTCAAACTTTCTTCAGCTAGGTGGGTACCGTAATTTTGAAAAATGCGAGTAACTACCACCATATTTAACGGAACTTTAACAGATAACCAACACCTCTGCCATAGGTCACCCCAAGTGGTTCGCTACGTTTGGTGACTTATCAGGGATGCCCGGGTTCCATGGGAGGAGGTTTGCCCGGATCTTGGCGGTGGTAAGCTCGATCGGGAGAGACTGAATGAAGGGGACATTTTATTCTATCCATGCATCGCCTTAGCGCAGTGGGAGGGATGGATTCATATGCCCTGGACATACTGACCTCTAGATTCCTACCCCCCACATACATTTTCCTCCCCAGAACTTCCTCTCCTTTCTTCTCTAAAAATACCTTTCACACAGCATCCCCAATGATGACATAGGCCGTGAGGGAAATGTTTTCCTCAGGGCCTCCTGTGTGGAGCTAAAAGAAATGTTGAATTTTTTTTTTAACGTGATCAGTTTTTAGATGCGTAAATTTTGAGAGCACATATCCGAATTCTAAAAACGCTTGGATCCACCCTACTGTACATACATTGACAAATGGGGCAGTTTGGCTCTCTTGAAAATGGGCGTTCCGGCACACTTGTGAAGAATTGCGTTGATTTTAAATTTGTTTATCGGAAATCGATTTCTCAACCGAATACAGAATTTTGTACAAGTAAACGGTTAGGTATAACTAACCAGTTTATTTTTCTCGGAATGATTGGTTATTGCTAATTCAGTTGTGGGGAAATCAGTTCGTATATCATTTTTACCACCATAGACATTCTACACTAAACCCTCTCCTAAATAATAACAAGTTTAGCAGTACTCGCTTAAACAAATCAAATAAAAATGTTATTTTTAGAACCGATTTGGCTTGTTTCAAGCACGAGCTGGTACCTACTTTGTACAAAAAGTAAGTCGAACATACTGTGAATAAACTTGTACAGCTACTTTAACTACTTTAGAAATTTTTATTGGAAACTAGATGTTTGAGAAAAACTAGATTTTGGCGCAATTTCGGCTAGTTTTTTCAAAATGGCGGCGAAAGCTCAAGTGCGCTAAGGTCGAAAACTCAAATTTTGCATCAGGAGATGAGTGTATAAAACATATAAAAAATCGGGACTACCGAAATAATTCCGATCGCGAATCGCTAATTGCACTGGCCTATAAGTATGAATTTGGATTTATGTCAGGTAGAAATACTCTTCCAACTTAATTACTTATGAAAGTGCTTATCAAGAAAAAAAAACAAGTAGACTCAATTTGCACTGATTTTAGAAAAGCCTTTGGTACAGTTTCCCATTTAAATCGACAATAATTGTCGTTACCTTATTTCGAGTTTAAAGCTAAATTACTACTACGAATCAGTTTATATTAAAAATGCAATAAAATATGCATTGGATATATTGAAGCTTTTGATACCGTTTCCATTAAGTGCAATTAAAATATAATTATTAATTTCTTAATTAAAAATATAAGCGTAAACTACTAAAAATATTTTATTCGATGGAAATGTTTTATGGCTACAATTATCTGGGGCAGTTTCGATTGATTAAATTTTTTTTGCATCTTATGAAATTATCCACAAAATAAATATTTAAAAAAAAACTTTTCCGCTTGAAATCGTGACTTCTAGACTCCGTTTGCGTATATTTGTGTCGATATAAGGCACCCTAAGAATACACAGACTTTTGTCTTGTAGTTCCCTCATAGGATCTTCGTAACGTCTTTACTAGAAATTATATATTCCATTGATTTTTATGCACCATTGACGAATCTACATCTCATGACTATTGATAAATTTATGCAAGGAGAATGTGTTTCATTCACTTTAGCAATAATTCGTAAAAATTTTCGATTTTTTATTAACATAATGCATTTTACACCAGGGCATTATCCAGTCTATATTACATGCCTATAGGATCTATAAAATTGGACATTATTTGTTCTCTAGAATATTCAATATACTTAGTTTGGAATTAATATCGCAATCTGACTATCAGTAGAAGCACTTGTTTTAAACTTGCAGCTTTATAAAAATGAAAGCTTTAAGGTTCCAGCAACTTAACGCAATTCGGAGGAATATACTAGCAAATTTAATAACGATTTTACCATAGTCTTCTATAAACAAAATCCGAACAGTCATCCCTCAAAATTGCGTTAAATTTACAGCAATTTGACGAAATTTCGAGGAATATACTAGCAAATTTAATAATGATTTAACCATAGTCTCCTATAAATAAAAACTTGACAGTTATCCCTCAGAATTGCGTTAAATTTCCTGCAATTTAACGCAATTTTCAGGAATATATTAGAAAATTTAAGAACGATATTACCGTAGTCTCCTATAAAGAATAACTTGACGGTTGTCCCTTAAATTTACGTTACATTTTCACCAATTTAACGCAATTTTCAGGAATATACTAACAAATTTGAAAAAGATTCTACCATAGTATCTTATAAATAATAACTCGACAGTTAACCCTTAAATTTGCGTTAAATTACCAGCAATTTAACGCAATTCTGAGGAATATACTAGCAAATTTAAGAAAAATTTTATCGTAGTCTCCCATAATTAATAACTTGACAGTGTCCCTTAAATTTTTGTTAAATTTCCAGCAATTAAACGCAATTCTGAGGAATGTATTATCAAATTTAAGAACGATTTTACCATAGTCTTCTATAAGTAATAACTTGACAGTTAAATTTACGTAAATTTTCCAGCATTTAACGCAATTTTCAGGAATATACTAGCAAATATCAGAAAGATTTTACCATGGACCATAAATAATGTCTTGACAGTTATCCCTTGTATTGAACCTACATCGACAGAGATTATTTAACGATCAGTGTCTGGTGATCATTCAGCGAGGAGGTGCGTGGGGCAACAGCAGCCATTCTGCTTCTACTTTGGCCATCATAAACTTACCTTCCTAATCCCACTGGGAGATTAACGATCCCGTGATTAGAGCCCATTAATATATTAAGTTAATTTCCACTTTAATATTATTCATACAGTCGTAAGCCCAACAAGTTAAAGCCATTATACATAATTATTACTGAATTATTAAAGTAAAATTGTGTTTACAGGAAGAACGGATTTCTTAATATTTCTGTATCGCCTATTTATGACTTATAAACACGCAAATATGTGGTTTTATTTTTAGATTAGTTGCATAAAAACAACCCATTACTTTTAAAAGATAACTGTGCCTATCATAAATAAGACACACTGCTTGAAATTGCTTCACTATAGTACTATTGCAATTAACATTAAACATAAAAAATTACGTATTATTTAAAATACCTCATACATTATAATATCATACATGAATGAGACATTGTCAATAAGATAGCTGTTCGTCTACATCACTAACGTGAAGAACTGATAAATGACTCAATGTAATTGTTACGTGATGTTTGTAAAAACTCATTCATGCATAGCATTGCTTATTAGAAGCATACTATTGTAATAATTGTAAAAATATATCAAGTTCCAATAATAATAATTTTAAAATACATGTAATCTATACAGGATGTTAATGGACGTACTTGACTTTCTTTAACCACGATGTAAGTGATATAGTGATTCATGACATTATTTGAAGTAAAAATTGTAAATGAAATTTTGGTCTCCGGTGACATTTTTGATGTTTTTTTATTTTATTTTTTCTAAAAAAAAAATGTTTTTTTTATTTTATTTTTTCTACAAAAAAATGGTAGGTGTTAAACAGTTTGAGGCGGGGTGAGGGGTTGGTCGGTTACTCGGATGAGTGACCAGTGACGACATGCGGAAGAAATTTTATTTGTTTGAATTTGAAGAAAAAAATTTTGAAAAAAAAAGTCATCAAAAAAGTCACAAGAGACTTAAATTTCATTTAAATTTTTTAATTATTATTTTTTTATTTTAACTTTTTTAAGTAAGACCTCAAATTGTAAAATTTTATTAAATTTAGGCACTATAAGCGAAACTCAATCAAAAATCTGGAAACAGAAAAATCAGAAAAAGATATTGGCACCTCTGAGACTCGAACCCTGGTGAGCGCGCTGTCCACTGCGCCGATATCAAAGTCGGTCACTTTAAGCTTTCACTTTTTTTGCCATCAAGATGGCAGCCAATTAAATATGCATTAAGAAAATGAAGATAATATGGGTGGTTCTTAGTCCAAGTATGATACAATTAAAAGTGACCGAATTTGATAGCGAATCCCAGAGATGCCAATATCTTTCTGATTTTTCTGTTTCCAGATTTTCGATTGAGTCCGCTTGTAGTGTCTTCATTGTGTTAAATTTTTTACTCCAAATAATCACTAAATCGCGTCAGAAATCACTGGTTAAAATAAGTCAAGTACGTCCCTTAACACCCTGTATAATTCAAAGACATGTTTAAAAGAATTGTTCTTACTGTATTTTTTAAAATATTTATTACACATGTCCATCATCAGGATAGATGTTTAATGGATTACACATCTGCTCTGATGATGGACACTGTAATGAGGTCCAAAAATTGGCTAGAGAAAAAGGTAGTGCAACGTGGCGTAATACCCCAAAAAGAAATCACCATAATACTTTTGGCTGTGAAAATCTATCTAATATGGTAAAAAAAACTTAGTGGATTAAAATTTGAACGTCTTAAAAATTATTTGTTCAACACTTAATTCTAAATCAAAACGTTTTTCGAATTAATTTATATTGATTGATTTAACATTTCAAAATTTGTACTTTTGCTCTATTTCGAATTATTTTGAGAATTTTCTTACCTGTCTCGTCTCTAATATGGTCAAATGCTACACTTATTGAGTTCATTGGCAATAAAAACGCATTAAACAAGACATTGAAAATTTATCAACCAATATTTCATGTATTTATCATAATAGCAGATACTTAAGTAGTACTTAACAGATGTAGCGATATCGATAGTTTTAATATAACTATTAACCCCGTTAGTTAAATGGCATGTCAAGGCTTAAAGCTCAGCTTCGAGTACTTACTGAAAATATAATAGATTATTATAGTGTTCGCGTAAGCTGATTATTTTTATCGACAACAACTGACATTTGGAATGGTTTAGAATTGAATGGGTGTTTAGAACTAATCATTTAGTTAGTTTATGCCTATTTATTATAAAATATCTTTACCATAAAAGCCGTCAAATAAGAATGTTTCACTGTTCTAGATAGTATACAGTATACACGACGCATTTTTTTATAGCGATAGGATTGATTGCAATTGAAAAGGTGAAACATAAGAAATGAGAAAAATGAGCTACGTGAAAAGGATCTATTTTTTTTGTCAAATTGTTAGGGAGCTATACAATTCACGAAAAGACACCAAAAAATTATTCATAGCTTTTTATGTTATTATTTATTCTTAGGATAATATGGACAGCCAGACGCACAAATGTGACCATTGTGGAAGAGATAGTTCTCCTCAACAGACTTTCAACTATCTGCATACAACGTATTTTAAGATTCTTTAGACACATTGAGGCCAAACTGATGATCGCAACTTGAAGAAACCATAATCACTGGCAAAACGGAAGGCAGAAGAAGTAGAGGAATGTTATCTCTTCGCTGGAGTATCCATGGCGTTCGGTTTGTCGATGCCCGCAGTTTTTCCTAGCAAAAGGTGGAGCCTGGTCCATTATGGAACTTGGAATAGGGGTAGCGATCCTCAGCAATGATGAATTATCTCAGAACTCATAATTGGAGACTTATGAGCGTGTTATATATATGGATGTGAGGAAAGACTGTATGATATATATCAGGCCCTTAACATCTCAGCCCATATGAGACTCCTCAGGTTGAAACGGGCTGGGCATGTACAGAGAATGCCGGACACACGCGTCCCAAAAATAATTATGACTTGACACCCAGGTGGAAGGAGAAAAGTGGTAAAGACCCAGACTGAAATGTGACGACGAGGTGAGAGGGGATGCAGCACAGCTTCTCCAGGAAATAAACTGGAAGTCAGCCGCTGAGGACAGGAGAAGTTGGAGGTGAATGTTGCGAGAGGCCAAAGCTTGATATGGGCTGTAGCGCCATCGGAGAGAGAGTTTGTTATTTTATTTTGAATGTAGGATAACAGAAAGAGGTTAACAAAATTAAGGTAGAAATAAAATTAATAAATTTAATACCAGATAACGTCAAATAACGGTGTACATAAATGTAGAAGAATAACCTAAAAAGAACGTAAAATAACACGAACAACAAAAAAATAAGCTACAGTAAAGTTTGGGTTCTTAAAGTAAAGTAAAACAAGATGTTTTGAGAAATTTTGTGAACCTCTGGGAGTTGCCGCTTTTATGTTGATATGTATTTTTAGTCAACTCTGTAGATGACAATATATAAACTATAAGCAGATTTATACCTACTGAATAACATATTTAATACTCCACCTATAACTTCAGAGTGTGTCAGTAAATTATCTCTAATTAAAAGACCAACAGATTTTATCTTATCATTAAATTCACGTTTACAACTAACTGCCACTATTGTAAATATAATAAGAACATTAAAATCTACATAGTCATAAAATCTAGTTATTTATTTATTTATTTAAACGCCCATAGGGCTTTTACATATAGTTCAGTACATGTTTTTGATAAAATATAGGAAATAATATAAAATATAAGAAACAAACTAAAGATAACATAAAATATAAGAAAGAAAATATAGATAACACCAAATATAAGAGTTGACACAAAGCAGGTAACATAGAATATATGGTAAGTAAAAATAGAGATAAAGATGGTTTAAGAAGTAGGAATAAATAGTTGGCACATACGTCGTTTAAAGTTTGATAAATTTAATTTATTATCAAATACATCCATATTGTTTAAATATTGGTTACCAAGGCTATGTAAACGCTGTATTGGAGAATGCAAACTATAGTTGGAATTAGATGTGTGTATATGGAATGTTAATATTTGTCTAGACGATCGTGTAGGTACGTGTAGATTTATCAATTGCAGGAGTTCACAACAGTTGAATTTAGAATTTAATAATTTTAATAAAAAGGTTAGGTCGTTAATTTTTCGTCTGTTTCCTAAAGTTGGAATATTTAACATATTCATTAAAGACGGGTAATTTATGTTCTCTAAAGGGATGTTAAGTTTAAAATTTCAACATTATGAATATGAATTTTGTAGAAGGGCGACCAGACTATGGAGTTATGTTCCATTAGGCTTCTAACAAGGGATATGTATAACAGTTTAATGATTTGTAACGATTCAAAGTTTTTAATTGTTCTTAAAACAAAACCTAATGTTTTCATACCTTTATTTACAGTTTGTTGAATGTGGACCGTGAAGTCTAGTTTTTCATCCATAAGTCTGGTTATATAAAGGAGAGGGACTATGGCGGGCGTCGTGGATTTGGTTTGTGTACAAAACCACAGCTTTATTTCGGGAATGATGAAATTTTGCACACTAAATGTTCAAAACAAAAAAAAATCACTGTTTATAAAGGGTGGTTTTTTTAGAGGTTTGGTTTTTAAACTGGCGACATTGTTTCTACAGACTGTCAATTTGACAGTTGACAGTTGATTTGTAGTCAATACGTTTTGCCATTTTACTATGAATAGACTGACGTCAGATCGTGCGCTTGCAAATTGTGCAAATTTATTTTGAAAATCATGGTTCGGTTCGCCAAACTTATCGTGCACTGCGTCCATTTTACTGTCGACATAATCATCCATCCGAGCAAGTTATTCGATAGATAATGGATCGTTTACGTACCACGTACACTCTAGTGGATAATACGCATCCACAAAGACGACAAACAGTGCGCACAGAAGAAGTTATTGCTGCTGTGGAGAGTAGTGTTGAGGAGAATCCGAATGAGTCGATTCGCCATCGTGCACAGCAATTGCAGCTGTGCCCATCCACTTTGTGGAAGATTCTGCGGAAAGACCTGGGTCTAGGCTTCCACGATCGTGTGATCACACACCATTAGATTACTTTCTTTAGGGGTATGTGAAGTCACTAGTCTATGCTGATAAACCAGAGACTTTGGACCATTTGGAAGTCAACATTTGCTGTGGTGTTGCCGATATATGGCCCCAGTTGCTCGATAAAGCTATCGAAAATTGGACTTCAAGATTGCGCTTCATTTGAGCTAGCCGTGGCGCTCATATGCCCGAAATAATATTTAAACAATAATGGCATAAAATTATCTATTAAATAAAGCCAATATCATAGACATTAAAATTATTTTAATGTGTTTTTTTTATTTTTGATTTGTATACCTCTAAAAAAAACACACGTTATAAGTTTATAGCTCTGTGTTAATCTCGGGCATCGCCGGGAACTTCAATTAGTTAATAATAAAACTTTAAATGTATGTAGGTCAAAACGGTATACTAATATTATAAATAACATAACGTTATCACAAAGTTACTTTAAACTTTAAAACGAAGTTAACTTTAAAAAATGTGTACAAATTAAATCATATAGTTAGGCGAGCTTTTACACACCTATATGAATTAAGATTGTTTTCTCGAATGAAAGAATACAGGCAAAATTTTGGATGTCGAAATTTACATACTTTCCGACATCCGATCAAGCTGAAACTCGGAAGATAGACTCGATGTCGACGACAATGCATTTTTTCAACTTTTGGTTGCAATCGCTTATACACACGCGGACATATAAACATTTCTCTGAATTTCGATATAATTATAGTAATTAATATACGAAATAATTGTTGATCTTATCAACTCGGGATTTGACCCGGTTGTTAGCGTGGTTGATTCAGTTACTGGGTAGGAAGGTTCAATCCTCAGTCAATAAAAAAAATATTTTCATACACATTAAAAAAAAGGTGTACTGTTGTACAACAACTTTATTTTTACGGATTGATAGTTATAAATATATAAACATAAAACGCTAACATACCCTTAGCCATTTACGACTACGTGATGGAGTCCACGTAAAACAGTAGTTAAAATATCGTCTAAAAAATAAATCAATTAGTTTTAAAAAGTTATTACAGTTAATAAACCTCATGTGGCAGTTCAATTAAACAGCACCTAGGCGCGCTTGATCCAACACCTCGGTGGACCCAACGGGAGAAGGAATTAAGATTTACGGGGTATTAAAATTTATTCATGAAGAAAAAGTATGGCATGTGCAATCTTTATTGCCAATCAAACAGTCAGGAGATTCGTTCAAATAACATAGCTAAAGTGTCTACGAGATTCGTAAGTATAGTTGCAGTATTTGATTGAACGTTCCTCACTTTTCATAGAAGATTATGATCATAATTTGCTTTACAACAAACTATTCACGTTTATGTTATTTATGTATATGTTATTTATGTTTATAATATTAACAAAGTTACTACACATTGCCCTGTAATTACTTCCATACTTCCTTAAGTTGGAGGAGGCCTATGCCAAGAGGCAAACTGAGCTTCGGGATATATTATAAAAAATAAGAACATGCCGAATTTCAAACCTAACAGAAGTTCAGAATAAAAAGGCTTTTTATTATTATTATTATTATTATCCTTAAGTACATCCTTTTTACTCTTATTATACTTACACTCATTGAACTACTTTATACAACATTATACGACAATGAAACCACATACCTAATTATATTGTACTTGCTTATATATTTCATATTCAGTTTTATTATGTTATGTGCTATGCACTTATTATACTCCTGAACAACTTACCTGTAATAATGTACGCATGTAAAAGCTTTCGAGGCGTGATAAAATAAATAAATTATAATAGTTGGATAATTTGTATAGCGCCGTTTTCGTTTAGATAATTTTAAGATTGCTATAAATTTGGCAAAAATACAACCACTACGTTGATTGGACGTATTATATAAGACTATCTAAAGTTCCGTGGGTTGCTCTAAGTAGTCTGTTTTTTAAATCAGTGTCGATAGTAATTTATGTCTTATTTTATTAGGAAAATAGTGTGCAAGATTTCATCAATTAGCATCAAAAATAACTATTTAATGGGAAAGAAAATGGGATGGGGTAGTTTTTCAAAATCTCATGTAGACTTTGGCATTCTTATTGTTTTGAAGGTCAAGTGAGCAAAATTTCATCAATCTTAGAATAAAACTTAATTTACATAATTACCAAAACCCACAGATACTCTTTTTTACATACATGTTGCATAGATAGATGTATAGGTGATGATGATGAGATGTACAGATTCTTAAGACTATGGATGATACCCTGTTTTCTTGGAAAGCGAATTTATAACCAGGGTAGGCAGAGAGGACGGACCGCCACACAACTTTGTCGTGGTTTACTCTCCTTGCTTCATTAACATTCATACATCGTTTTCTACATAGTATTCTGATTTTCGAATGCTTGACATGGCCCAACTTCAACATTTGATTCACTTGAATGTGCCACGACTTCGTAGGGTGTCCACGACTTCTTCTGCCATTCACTTTCGTACTGTGTCAAAACCGTTGACAAGGAATATTATAATCACAAGTCACAAGAGGCATAAAATTCAAATTGGTTGCAAGATTTAGGGTACATATCAGCAATAATAGTAATCGGTTAATTTTAACAGCGATTTTGACGGCCGGCGAAGTCCAGCGGTAAGGCTCTTGACTCGCATTCCGAAGGTCGCGGGATCGAATCCCGGCGTGGCAAATAAATTTTATTTGATTAATTTGTGTTATTTCACAATTTATTCATTTAAAATAATATGTAGTATATTTGCGGCACGTTACAGAGTGGAAGATACTCTCAGTATCGCCTTGGTGTAAGACCACCATTCAGAATTATGTCTGGTCAGTGGTTGAGTGGGCATCGCGTTTGGGTTCCACCCGGGCGTCCCGTGTTCGATTCCTCGGCTGACTAAGTCCTCCATCACAACACAAGCAACATTTTCGGCTTTCTGTGGCGGTAGTAGGAGATTTTCAAACATTGTTGGGTTATTCGTAACCCGGTAATTTTTGTCTTTCTTTTAAAATAAAAAAAAAAATAAAAAAATTGAAACGTTGCTTGAAATGGCTCTGGCCGTGTTTGGTGACCAGATCTGAATAGCCAGGTACTTTCCACCTCCCTCTTCCACATCTCCTTCCCCTCCTCACTACCTTCAGCCTCACGATATACCCCAATTGGGGATGCCATAATCTCACTGACTATGACCAGACGGGAACAGTTAGGGTTATTGTGCGGTATTCATATAAAAAAAGCGATACTGTTGTGAAAAATTACCACAAGGGCACTGTACAAATTTTAATTACTAAGCTTTATCTAATTATGTACAAATAGATGCACACTAAAACATACTAATCTGAAGATAATGAACCTGAAAATATGAATACTTGATTTATATTAACTTAATATTACAATGTATTATTTTTTTATATTAACTTAATATTACAACGGACTGTCAAAAAATTTTGTATAGCAGTAGGCCAACACGTATGCACTCTATTACATGATAAATATTATTTAATATTACGCAACGACTTTCGGTAGGTACTAGGCAAAAACCATACCCTCTAATATTTCAAAAAGTTTGCAAACATTTACATATTTTTCTCAAAGTCTTCTTACATCTATTCTTCTCAATCAAGCTTGATGAATGGCACAAAACGCGTGACTTGCACCTTTCTTTCAGTCTGTTTATAGTTAGTAAAAGGCCTCGCCAGCGTTTAATCTCCCTGCCCTAAGCAGAGTGCAATAATTACGTAATTAGTTATTTTAATTAAGGCTGTCAGGTGAAGGCTCCGTCAGACCGGCACCACCTCGGCATCTCAGCTCCGGGAGATGGGAAAGATGCTGCACTGATATCATTTCGCTAAGAGGCTTCTCTCTTTGCAAAACACTGACTTGACAGACAGACAGACCCTTTTACATAAACGTGATAGTAAAGATTTCACAATTTAGATGTAATCTCGCGTCGAGTAAACAACATGTTAGTTTGCTTGTAGAATAAGAATAAAATTATAGTGTAAATTTTTTATAACAAAGCGAAAACTCTATACTACAAAAAAGATGTCGTGTACATAGGTATAGGTCAACGTAACGTGTATGAATTAAAAATAATTGAGAGGAGACATAATAAAAAATAAAATGAGATAAGATAAGATGTCACGATTGTGATATGAATCTCTTCTCATCAAAAATAAATATGCTCATTTCATAATCATTTATTTTTCTTCTATATATACAAACAAAGTATTTGTTTTTAAACAAATCTACAGTTTTATTCCGAGTTAGATGAAATTTTGGACACTTGACCATCAAAGAAGAAAAGGACCGTAAACATAAGATATCGAACAAATACCCCACCCCCTTTTCCCACCCCTTAAAGAAGAATTTTGATACTCGTAATGAATTTACACAGAGTTGACCTTCAAAACAAGAAAAAAATTAATTTGATTAAATGAAGACAATATTAGCGAAACGATACGGTCACAGCTAGGACTGAAACTTTGCAATCATACAAAAAGATAGCAGCCAATATAAATATGCGATAAGAAAATGAAGATAAAGTTGGTAGTTCTTAGTGGTAGTACGATACAGTTAAATATGACCAAATTAGATAGAGACACATTAGCTCAATTAGTAAGCTTTGCCCCGGTATGGCGTAGGTCCTGGGTTCGTGTCCTGTATGTGACCGTACCTTATTCTGATTTTTCTTTTTTCGTTTGAGTTTCGATAATATTGCCTTAATTTATTCAAAATATTTGAGGTTTTACTCATTAAGTTACAATTTCAGGTTTCACTCATTAAGTTAAAAATAAGAATAAAAGAAAAGTTACTGTTTACGTGAGATTTCAACAAACCATTCTTTCCCCTTTTCCCACCTCTTAAATCAGAATGTTGATACTTCTTGATGAAATAATGCACAATTGACATTGAAAATAAGACAAAAATTACTGTCTCATCTAATTTTGACAAACACTGTGTAATGCTCGTGATCTTCAGCTAGCATTTTTATAAAACTCGGACAAATCCCACGAAAATAGTTCTTACCGTTAGGCATTAAACCATTGTACATTGAAGGAACCGTTATTATTGTGTGTATATATTATTCATAATTATTGATTGTTAAATAAAAACAAATAAATGTGTTGGTTCCTTGTTTACTAGTACCTAAAAGGCTGCACTGATTTTCAGAGGTAAAACGCCGAACCTTCGACCATCACACGATCTACGAGTATAATCTCCGTGCCAGCAGCAAATCACATTGTTCGACACGCGGAACCCATAACCAAATGATCGCAGAGGAAGATTAACTTCCCCGAGTTCAAAGGTTATGAGAGTGCAGAAAAATCCATACCCAATTTGTGCAAATATTGGCAGATCTTTCAGAGATTTGTGAAATTGAGAACGTGAACAGAATATTAAAGAGTCGAGAACCTTTCAAATTTTTTTAAAAATTATTTTGGGTACGGCCAAATTTGAAGCGTTCTTAGTAAATAAAATAATTAAGTAGATAATATTTTATACTTCGCAATGTTTAGAATTGATTCCCAAAGTTTAGGCAGTTTTTCGATAAAACAACATCTTTATCCGGTCATTTAGAAATGATGAAATCCTTTGTTTTTAGACAAATCATGCAGCGGTATCAATATTAAAAGTGAATAGAATATATATGATGATCTATATGGCTTTACTAATTTGGTATGACCTCCTAGATTCAATAGCTGTCTTTGAATCAATAGCAATCACAAATGATTCTATAAAATCTTCTTCTTCTTCCTTGCTTTGTCCCAACTCATTGCCAAGGTAGGCTGTTGGGGTCGAATCTTCTCGTTCTCAGGCTATATTGTCTGCGTTTCTGGGTATCGTTTTCATTCAGGTCGTTTCTTTGCAATATTTTAGAGCATTGAGTAATCCAGAAGTTCTTTGCTCTTCTTCTGGATGACTGTCGATGAAGCTCCAAAGACATTGCCTGCTTCACTGTGGTCTGGTGGTCTCAAGAAAAATGGTTCATGAAATATAAATACAAATGGTTTTAGAAAATGAAACAAATAATATTCAAGATACATATTTTTTTTTTACAGATTGCAAAACTCAACACCAACTTATTAAATGAAACAAAATGATCATTCCAAAGTACCGTTGTCATACAATAATATTTTTAACTTTATACAACTGATAAGAATAAATTATTAACATTTGTTTTCGCAGACGTATGACTCGTAATCTCAACATTTCATTTGCTGTGACAAGAGATAAAATCCATAATGATAAGATCAGTTTACAAATGTCACTTGTATATAAAAAGAGAGATAAATAACAAGGAAGTTGTTTAACAAAGCTCAGACAGATTTAACGACACCAAAATTAATTTGCACGAAGTTGAGGTTAAGAAGGAGACGTAATTTATTAATAACTCAAATAATAAAAGAGAGAAAAAACTAATTGGTGGTACAAAGAAAAGAGTAAATCTGGGAAATCCTGATTGATTTGACTGTCTCTGAATAAAAGGCAAGAGATCGTTGTAGCCTGCAATCACCTGCTGCCTGAACTTTATTGGTAAGGTCAGGATTAAAGTTTTTTTTCTGTATTGTGTATACTCTACACAGAAGGCACTGAGGTTTTTGTTGAAATGGTCTATAATTTGACATCACGTTGCTAAACGCGCAATTTTTACGACAATTTTTCCGCACAGCGCAAGATTTACGTGTATTGCCTATTCTAGTCAAGTGTGTTCGGCTACCGACAATACGAATGTAATGCCGGATAATTTTTTTTCCTTTTTGCTCTGTTACATTATAATATAGGTGTTCGCGCAATTTTATATGGGATTGGTTGGGTATTGCATTCGCGGACTTGATGGGTAGATATGTCAAAATCCTGAATTTATCCCACCTACCTAATCTTTCCCTCCTAAATGTCACCATAAAAATTGTTGCAAAAAGTACCAAACTTTGGAGAGGTGACAGTGTGATTTGCTGCTCAGTACAAAATAACATCTCAGACAGGGCGCATGTATTGTTATAAGAATATTGCGAATTTTAAACAGTGAGAAGTGTACACCAAAACTGGAGATCAGCGAGGCCCCATCTGCAACGGTGAGTCCTATTTTCCTTATTCCAATCTGGGCTTATCTAATTTTCCAAAAGCCCAGATCTGAACTATCGACTGACTATCCATCGGGTTTTGCGAGTGTATGCTATCTAATCGTCCCGTATAACTTAGCGATTTCACGTAGTATCGGGACTGGTCCTTCGAGGGCTGCATAGGCTTTTCTTTGCAGCATTTACCGCCAAGTAACAGTGGAGTCGCAGTTTCGCGACACCATTTTTGGTTCTTTCGAGTCGGATTACCAACGGGGTATTTAAAATTAATATATTTAACCTGCAAATAATTATTATTTGCTTTTCATACTTTGTTAAGTCATTTGTACTGACATACTTTTGTAATTATTGTTGCATTAAAATTCCTACATAGAATTAATCATGTCGACGAGTGATGGTACTCAGGCTCAGGATCTAGTTAAAATCAAATTACTAGAATCTAAGATTAATTTGATGCATAATCGTCTCAATGATTTATATGAGAAAGCGAAAATTATTGCAGATAGGGAGACAAGGAGTTCGGAGGAGTTCGTTAGACAAACGGTTAATTTGGCTACATATTATTCACAATTTAACACGTATTGTGATGAATTTCTTTTACTTCAATTGAAAAAGGATCCAAACTATAATATAAATTTAGATTTATGGAATAAATTCGAAAATAAGTACTGCTTTGTAGTTAGTATACGCGAAAGTATTGTGGCGAAGCAAGATTTAGGTGGTACGCAGAAATTAAATAAGTCCCAATTTATTAAGCTTCCAGCGATTGATATGCCATCGTTCGATGGAAATCAAGAGAATTGGTCGGTATTTTATGAAGCATTTAAATTAAACATCCACTCTAATGAAAATTTGAATACGTCGCAAAAGATGCAATATTTGATAGGAAAACTTCAAGGAAAGGCATTATCGGTGTTTGCCGGAGTACTGCCGAATGAAAAAAATTATTTTGTAATCTGGAATGCTCTCGAAAAGAAATATCAAGACAAGCGCGTGCTAGGCACCTTTTATCTGAACAATATTTTGAATTTAAAATTATTGGCACCTTCTAACTCAAATGAGTTAAATAATTTTATTGAACGGTTTGCGTCTTCCATGTCTGCGCTCAAAGAATTAGGTATTGATGACCTAACCGACTTTATAATTTTACATATTGCACTGAAAAAATTAGATATGCAATTGGTGCAAAATTTCGAAATGTCCATACGGGAGAAAGATATACCTACATATACCGATTTAATAGAATATATTCGTTCGCATGTTAAAATTCTTGAACGAACCGGAGCAGAAAGTAAAGTTAATAATAATAAAAATAAGGTTTCGCATTCTTTCGCTGTGGTTGAACCGAAGTCGTTTGATAATAATCGTAGTAATAATAATAAATGCCGGAAATGCAATCGAAGCGATCATGTTGAATTGTTTAAATGTGAACAATTTAATGAGTTGAGGCCAAAGGCTCGCTTTCAGTTTGTAAAATTAAATAACTTATGTGTAAACTGTTTAAGCGATAAACACAAGACGGTAAAATGTTCATCTAAATCGGATTGTAGAATTTGTAAAAAACGTCACCATACTGCTTTGCATTTTGAGGGTACGGTGAACAACGAAAGTCATTCGAAAAACGAAGCTGTCACATTAATAACAAGGAATAAACATCATAATGATTTTACGGCGGGTAATTTAGCTACGAATGTACTATTGTCAACCGCGCAGTTATTCGCTTACGACATTAAAAATAATCAAGTAACCGTCAGGTGTTTAATTGATTGCGCCTCGCAACAAAATTTGATTAGTTTAAATACTTGTAATGAATTGAATCTTAAAATAATTCCTTTAAATAATTCAGTTATTAAAAGTGTTGGTTCAGTGGAGACACCAATTTTGGGGCATGTTGCATTAACAATTAAATCCCGTGTTTCAGAAGATAAATATAAAATAAGCCTATTAGTGGTCGAAAAAATCACGGACAAGCTCCCTACACAGTATGTTGACACAAAGTCATGTGAGCATTTACTTGGTTTAAATCTAGCCGATGAAAATTGGAACGTTCCATCCGATGTCGATATTTTATTAGGTGCTCAGTTATTTCCATATATTATGCTAGGAAATAAGGTTTTATCTAAACATAATACGAATGCACCACCCGCTATACAAACGGTATTCGGATATATTGTAATGGGTGAAATACCTAAGTGTACGCCGGACGTTTCGTGGACATTCGGCCCCATAACCAACGTGGATTTATGCAATGCGTTAACCAAATTTTGGACAATGGAAGACATGCCTATTAAGTCATTGATGAGTGCTGAAGACGCGGAATGTGAGAAAATGTACGTCGAGTCCGTCCAACGGGATGACTCGGGAAGGTATATTGTGTCTTTACCTTTTAAGATAGATCCTAATAATTTAGGAAATTCGCTCAGTGTCGCGCAACGCAGATATAAATATTTAGAACGGAAATTTAATACGTCACCAGAATTGCATCGGAGTTATAATGAAGTAATTTCTGAATATCTGGAAAAGGGATATATAAGGTATGAAGTTCCGTCTTCATCTAATATTGATGAGGGATATTTCATTCCTCACCATGCAGTTATTCGTAAAGATAAAGCAACAACTAAAACTCGTGTTGTATTGGACGCCAGTACAAAGACCAGTTCAGGGTTGTCACTTAATGATATTTTGTATACTGGTCCAAACTTGCAATCTAATTTATTTACACTTTTAATTAAATTTCGCTTATTCGCTATAGCATTGACCGCAGATGTTAAACAAATGTATTTACGTATAATGGTAACGGAAAGCCATCGTAAATATCAAAAAATTCTTTATAGATTTCACGAAGATGAAGAAATTGGAGTTTATCAATTTAATTCGCTAGCTTTTGGGTTAAATTGTTCACCGTTCCTTGCGATGCGAACTTTAAGAAAGCTAGCGAGCGATGAAAGAAATCGTCACCCGAAAGCCGCAGAAGTTGCAATTAATGATTTATATATGGACGATTTTGTATATTCTGTAAATACTATAAGTGAAGCCGTCACTTTGTCTACAGAATTAATGGCGATGTTCAAGTCTGGAGGATTTGAATTAGTTAAATGGTCGAGTAATTCTGCTCATTTGCTCGCTCAATTACCAGAGTCGCACCGTGCAACGATGGATTTCTCGGATAATTGTAGCATTTTAGGACTAAAATGGGATCCGATATCTGATTGTTTTCATTTTATGATATGTCCCACGGAGGAGAAAACTATATGTAAAAGATCAATTCTTTCCACAATAGCACGTTTATTTGATGTATTAGGTTTGGTTGCTCCGGTAATTTTATATGCCAAATTACTTTTACAAGAGCTGTGGTTAGAGAAAGTAGGATGGGATGAAGAACTACCCCAAAGTATTGTCAAACGATATGTCAAATTCAAGGAAGAATTACCGATGCTTTCTAATTTAAATTTACCTCGATATTTGGGAGTAAAAGAGGACTGCACGATAAATATTATCGCTTTTGCAGACGCGAGTACGAAAGCATACGGGTGCGTAGTATATCTTCATGTCACAGATAAGAGTGGCAACGCTACTATGAATTTGATATGTTCGAAATCCAAGGTAGCCCCTTTAAAAATAGTTTCGCTCGCTCGATTGGAATTATGTGCTGCGCTTATTTTATCTAGACTTGTTAAATCTATTATAGATACTTATAAAAATCGCGTTTTTATAAACGATATATTTGCTTTTTCAGATTCAAAAATAGCACTTTCTTGGATTCACTCATCCCCGCACAGATGGCAAACTTTTGTAGCTAATCGAGTTAGTGAAATTCAGGAAAATTTACCTGCGAAACATTTTTATCATATAGATGGAGTTACCAATCCTAGTGATTGTTTATCACGTGGACTATTGCCCGCTCAGCTAATTGATCATCCTCTTTGGTGGCACGGTCCACCCTGGGCTGCGAACCCAGTGTCCGAGTGGCCTGTCAAAAGCTTTTCCCCCTCAGCGCAGGAGGAGAATACTTTGGAATTGAAAAAGTCGCATACGTTCACGATAACGTCAATAGAGAATAATTCTCCAATATATAATCTTGCTTTAAAAATTTCTTCATGGCCAAAACTGCTAAGAATTGTCGTATATATTTTACGATTTACGCGGAAGTTATCGTGTTCAACAGTTATAAATTCCACGGAATTAAATATTGCTGAAATAAATGTATTAAAAGCTCTACAGAAAAAGTATTTTTATGCCGATATACAATTAATACAGAGGAAAAAATTATGTTCATCTTCGATTCGAAAATTAAACCCGTTCGTCGATCATAATGGATTGTTACGCATAGGTGGTAGATTAACAAACGCGAATATACCTTATGAAAACAAACATCCAGTACTTCTGCCAAGACAGGATCATATTGTCGATATAATTATAGATTTTTACCATCGTGTGAATTGTCACACTGGTGCTCATCTCCTTATGTCTATAATTAGACAGCGTTATTGGATCTTATCGGGAAGAAACTTAATACGCAAACGAGTACATGCATGTAATTTCTGTTTTAAAACCGCACCTTCTAATATTATACCGCCAATGGCTGATTTACCTACAGCTAGAGTTCAAGAAGCAAAAGCATTTACACATACTGGTGTAGATTTTGCCGGACCGATAAAGATAACCCTTTCTAGGCGTCGTGGAGTAAAAAGTCAAAAGGCATATATATGTCTATTTATTTGTTTAACGACGAAGGCTATACATATAGAATTGGTATCAGATCTAAGTACGGACAATTTTTTAAATGCATTTAAACGTTTTCTATCCAGACGCGGACCCGTTTCGTGTATGTACAGTGACAATGCGACAAACTTCATAGGCGCGAAGAATTGTCTTGATGACTTATATAAATTTTTGGAGGCAAATTCAACTAATGAAGTCCTTCGCAATGAATTTAACATTCGGAGAATTGAGTGGAAGACGATTCCACCTCGCGCTCCTCACTTTGGAGGATTATGGGAATCAAATATTAAATCCATTAAATCGCATCTGTATAGGGTTGTGGGTACTCAACTTTTATGTTATGAAGAGCTTCTCACAGTTCTGACGCAAATAGAGGCTTTACTTAATTCACGGCCGTTATGTTTATTAAGCAGTTGTCATTATCCAGAAGCTCTTACTCCGGCTCATTTTCTAATGTCTTCTCCGATTCAGCATTTGCCCGCTTATGATATGACTAAGGAACGCATTAGTCTGCTGAAAAGGAAAGAGCTTTTGGACCACCTCGTTCAATCTTATTGGAAGAAGTGGCATATAGAGTATCTTCACTCTCTGCAGATGAGACAAAAATGGAATAGTCCCGTCAATAACATTCTTGTAGGTACTGTAGTATTGGTGCATCAAGAAGATGCGTCTCCACTTTATTGGCCGGTGGGGGTTGTTGAGGAAATATTTCCGGGTAAAGACGGAGTGGTTCGGGTGGCACTCGTAAGAACCCCTTCTGGGAACTTTAAACGACCAGTCGTGAAATTGTGTCCCCTGCCTACACAATAATAATTATTTTTCTTTATCTCTATTTATTTCTTTTATTTTTATTTTTTCTTAACTATCTAATATCAATCGCTTATATATATATTTAAATTTAACATTTTTATTTTTCACTATAATTCTTTACTTTATTTTGAAAGTACCTTCAGTTTCGGTAGGTACTTCCAAGGCCGGGAGAATGTTCGCGCAATTTTATATGGGATTGGTTGGGTATTGCATTCGCGGACTTGATGGGTAGATATGTCAAAATCCTGAATTTATCCCACCTACCTAATCTTTCCCTCCTAAATGTCACCATAAAAATTGTTGCAAAAAGTACCAAACTTTGGAGAGGTGACAGTGTGATTTGCTGCTCAGTACAAAATAACATCTCAGACAGGGCGCATGTATTGTTATAAGAATATTGCGAATTTTAAACAGTGAGAAGTGTATACCAAAACTGGAGATCAGCGAGGCCCCATCTGCAACGGTGAGTCCTATTTTCCTTATTCCAATCTGGGCTTATCTAATTTTCCAAAAGCCCAGATCTGAACTATCGACTGACTATCCATCGGGTTTTGCGAGTGTATGCTATCTAATCGTCCCGTATAACTTAGCGATTTCACGTAGTATCGGGACTGGTCCTTCGAGGGCTGCATAGGCTTTTCTTTGCAGCATTTACCGCCAAGTAACAGTGGAGTCGCAGTTTCGCGACACCAATAGGTGCATCTCTGTTAACGACTACCTGCTACCAAAACGCGGTTAACGTTAATAAATAATTTGCGTTATTTATTCAAATTTATAGAAGTTTGGGGGGAGTTATCGCAGGAGATTGTTTGAGGGTTGTGAATTTGTGCATACATTCCAATCTTGACTAGACCCGACAATATTGCCTTGCAAGACAATTTTTCGACAAGAGGCAAAAAAGGCTCTTTATCTTGCTTGATTACCAGCACTTTACAGAAGAAGAAAAACGAATTGACAAATCTATAATAGATATTTCCAAGAGCTTTGATCAATGACCTAACGTGTTCAATGTAGTTCCGTAACCTATCAGAGAAAAGCTATGCAAGTTTCATAACGTCACAACGTTTGAGAGTTACTCCTGCTTCAGCATGCAAATTTCAGAATTATAATTTTATTTTATTTAAGGTTCAGTCGCATTTGTAAGTCTGTTGAATTAGAGTGGGTTTATTCGGAACTTGGTCCATTTGGAACATGGTTTACTAATCTTAGCACGGCCTGATCACCCCTCATTTCACATGGAGCAATCTTCGGTCAGATCAGCATCCGCACAGTGCGCGCATAGCACGAGATAAAGCCAAATCAATTAAATTCGCTACGACTCATTTTGTTTGCGTCGGATCGTTTGGTCACGGCCATTTGTTACATTGCAGATAATATCACTGGCAGGGTGCGGTAGGGTAACAACCGACAAATGCACTCCATTTTTAAACCAATAATTAATTTAATGACGCCACTTTATTCCAGATCTTACAAGATTTAGTATAAAGCAGAAGGTTTGTATATTGTAAGTGTGAGCATCAAAACCTTTCTAACGATGAATCCTGGCATCGTGAAATTTGCACAGCCTTAAAATCCACCGAACTCAAAATTAGATTTGCATATAGGTATATTATTATTAATTCTTTTCAATTTTGTGTTAACATAATGTAGAATAACGATATTGTATAAAATACGAAGCACAGTTTAGAAACTGCTACTTTATTTAATACTAGCTTAAGTATCTAGCGTTGCCCGGGCTTTAGATCATGTCTTTAATTTTAGATTTGAATATATTTAACTCATTCAGATCTAAAAGTAGTATAACTAAACTCACCATTAGTGAGTTTTTCTTTCTATTTACTGTTAAATTCAAGTTTATGTGAAATTAAAGGAAAGAAAATCACCTTGTAAAACACCTTTTAATCGAATTTGTGTCATTAAGTAGTTACCTTAACAACAACGCTTCTTCAATTTTCTTTAAGAACAAAAATGTTTTTTAAATCGTAGTTTGCTTCAGCGTCTGTCAGTGACCGGTCAGCGGTTGAGTGGGCATCGCGTTTGGGTCCCACCCGGGCGTCCCGTGTTCGATTCCTCGGCTGGCTAAGTCCTCCATCATAACACAAGCAACATTTTCGGCTTTCTTTGGTGGTAGTAGGAGATTTTCAAATAAAGTTGGGTTATTCGTAAACCGTTATTAACCTCGTATTTAAGTTACCTATCATTTGAATAAAAGTGGCGCCCTCCTATGTTTTCTACTCTTATTTGACAAACTGTAACTAATGTAACACTCCAAGCATTACCACGAATAAAAAAAAATAATTAAAATTTTTTTTAGATGTGAAGTATATCTAATTATTACAAATATTTAAGTAACTTATAGCAGTTTTGCATCCCTAGTTCGATGCTACTGACAAGAATTCCTCCGCGGATAAAGCAGGGCGCTTTGTTTCAAGTAATGCGGCAATTAAACAACGTCGGACCAATCAAATCACATCGTTAATCAATGACGTCCAAATTCTAATTTGCACGCGATTGGGAGATTTCTCTAAGTATCTTCGACATACTTTACATCTTGAAAGCCAGTGTATCCTTCAAGATACGATTGAAAAGTCATTTCTCTGAAAATAACAAGTTTCTGTGAGGATAAATAATAATAAATGTATAAACACATTATCTAGTAAGACGGTACAATTTACGAAAACATTATTTTGCAAAAAAACAAGTTAGTTATAACTAAAATAGGATCAGCTGGCGCGCGTCGGCCATAAAGAAGAAAAGAACAAACGTTCCCGCCTTAATAATTCTTTAATGTCCCAACGTCATCGGTATGTTTTTGTTCTCAGGTCGCTAGCACAGTGCGCCCCACGGTTAAATTTGGCTGCCACCTCTGGTCTGGAGCTCCAAAATACTTGAAAAATACCCTCGACTGTGTGCAGAAACAGGCGGTGCGTTTGATAGATTCTCCCACCTTAACGAACGGATTGCAATCTTAAGAGCACAGGCGTCGGGTGGGAATGCTATCCCTGTTCTACTGGTATTTTAATGGAAGATGCTCTGAGTAACTAGCGTCATTGATCCCTTCGGCACCGGTTCCTAGCCGGGAGACACGCCAAACACGCGCCCAACTGACATTTGTCACAAGAGAACGGGTCGTTTTTTCGACTCGTTTTTGAGATCAACAGCTCGGCTAAGGAACGGTTTGTCGGCCTCTGTGTTTCCTCCCTCCTAAAACATAGGTCTCTTCAAGACCAATGTTTATTCGTTCCTCTCCTCAAAAAGACTCCCACACAGCATCCCAGATGACATAGGCCATGAGGGAAATTATTTTCCTCAGGGCCTCCTGTGTGGAGTTAATGTAAAAAAAAAATTATATCCGGATGTCAAAAAATCGGTGTCCGTAGCTCTTCATTCCATCGGAATGGAGTTCAAAATCCTCAGCAGTGAGAGGACGACGAAAGAATAAAGAAGAACATCTTAGACTTAGAGTATCGCTTCCTCGGCCTCTTGATAATCTATGAAGAGCAGATTCCAACAATCGGCGGTAATAGCCTGTTACAAGGTACGTATTACTAATTCATGTAGTTGAAAAAGGGTATCTTCAAAAGTTTTGTAATATGTCACCTCTGGTAAAAGCTGTTAATTCCTCATCGGTTCACATGCAAAGCAACTAATTAAAAAAAAAATCAGATTTCAAAAGGCGCCAAAGATTAATAAGCTGTAGGCGCCATTTAGCTCAGGGCCGGAACCGGTCGACGAACTATTATTTATTTAACTGAAGTAAATTCGATCTATTTAAGTTCATTATTGCGACAAAATGTATTCAACACCATTCAGTTCGTTAATTGCAACATTTGTGTTTTAACGTCTTCTGACATTTAAACTTCGCCAACACGACCTTGCCTTGCAACAATTTACAAAGCGTCAAATTAATAGTGGGCAATCGTCCTACATAAGTTATTGAAACCGAAAGTATCTTAATCCTTAAATCAAGAGTAGCTAACGACAGGGACAAATTATCGAATTGACATTTAGAGCGAACCCATTTGTATCGGAATCGTAAGTTTTTTCTCATGATTAATGCCAGAACATATCAAGAGAATTATTTTAATTTTACTGTCCTGCTTTGCATATTATGTTATTATCAAATGTCATGAATCTTTATGTAATATATTTCCAATGACGCAAAGGCTTCTCGGCTTTCGTAAACAATCAGATATAACGTTATTAATTGATTATACAATTCGTTATTACCATTTATCAGAAAGCTGTGTTGTTATGGATTGGATATAGGTTAATTGCAATAAACCTCCACCTAGCTTATTGGTAAGTTGCAATTTACTGGTTTGCCCGGTTAAAGGAGAAATATTCATAAAATGATTTACCTAAATAACTTTAAATTGTATAATAAATAGGCAAAACGGATCGTTATGTATATTACTTCAAACTGCATTATATTTGGTGACCATAATATTTGGTGACATAATATTTGGTGACACGACAGTTAAAATTCCTCCCGAAATTAAAATTATTTTAAACTTATAGTTTTTTTGCATTATTTACCAATATCAAAACTAAAATTGACTTCAAAAATACCTTTCATACCAGTTGGTGCAGATATCAAACGAATTTATTTACATTGCCGATTTTTTGTACTTATACGCTGGTACAAACAACATAAGTAGTTTTTTCGTTGATGCATTTGAATGAAAATATCATATACTCTTGTTATTCGTCGGTACATCCACTGTGCACAACCCTTCAGCGATACTTAGTTATATTTTGTGTTTATAGGTAAACCGTATTTTTCCTGCCGACTGCATATTGTATGTAAGTATGCCGGAGGCCAACTGCCGGGGGATCAACTGTCATACAACCATAATACTTAATACCTGTTAAAGATTCGTATTTTGCAGAGTTTTCTCTTGCTCACTTGTATTATGTTTGGTCTGTTAATCGTGTCTAAAAATGTACTGTTTATTTTCTTTTACACACTACAATTTTTTTTTATTCTTTCCTTCCCAAATTTATTTTTTCACAAAAATTTTCCTTTCCAAATAATCTGTCTTAATGTAATATTTTTATTATACATTATTTATGTACATTCCTATCTAGTACCTCAGAGCGGGTTACACTTAATGACGGAGGTGATGTAAAGCATACAAAAAATATACATTATAAACAATTATATGAGGTGTGTGGAATCAAATGCAGCAGTCTCCATTTTTTTTCAAAAGTGGACTAATAATACAACATTTTTAATGATATGACAATTATATGAGGTGTGTGGAATCAAAAAGCAGCAATTCCCATTTTTTCAAAAAGTGGACTAACAATACAACTTTGTTAATGATATGACAATTATATGAGGTGTGTGGAATCAAATGCAGCAATCTCCATTTTTTTTCAAAGGTGGACTAACTATAATACAACTTTGTTAATGATTCACTCTTTTACAAAGAAAAACAGTTGTTTGGCATTAAAACCATTTGGCATCTATATTTTTATCACTTTATGAATATAATTATTAACTTAGGAATGCGTGAGAATTACTAAAATGAAACGTTTTTTTTTTGTTTTCTCAAAATAACGCATTTTGCATTTTGGAGATTGCTGCATTTGATTCTCATCCCGTATCTACTTAGTCAAAATTCTTGTTTTTTTTTTTTGTACGAAAATGTAAAATTTATAATTCAATGAACGCCGATTTATCGGCACTGGACTGAAAAAAACAGAAAGATCATCTGAACAGAGAGATCATCTGTAGTCAGTTCAATGGTCTAATACTTTTTTGTTTGTTTTTTGGCTTGTGTCAGAATGATATGATATGGTGATATGATCTTCTGTCATAAATCTGGCGTCCTAAATACCACGTGAGCACGATTTGACTGACACCCAAGCTCTCGAGTTGTCTGGGAAGTGACATTTGTAGGAAAAGGTTACATTGGCCGGCTCAAGGAAGCCTCTGCCTGATTATATCTCCCTGGTACAGATATACCGAAGCTCTTTCTCTAGCGCCAGATATCTTTCAGATTGTTGTGCGTGTCGTGATTCGTCTCGGACATATAAATTAATGCATGACTGTGGAAGAAATTGCAAAACAGCCAGGTTCAATGCTTCGTGAACTGATTTTGAACGCGTGCCAGTTATATTGACCAAGTATTTAAATATACTACATAATATTAAAAAACCCAATCGATATCTAGTTTTTTTCTATTATTTTGTTCCACTGATTGATTTGTTGTGAAAAAAGAAATTGATCTAAGAACTGTTCAAATTCATAATACATATACTACTTCGATGGAAAGGACATTTAGGAGGGAAGAGAGTCTACCGACGAAGCGTTTCTTTATAATAAGCCTGCAGGATGAAGAGGAGTTGGAAGACGGTGTGGAGTTAATAAGGCAAGAATCGCGTTCGTAGGCATTATGAACTCAAGGGTGGCAAATATATGAGACAAACAGGAGTGGAAGCTTTCGTAGAGGCGAACAGGGGTAGATTACGGTCCCGCTTCAAGATAAGGATTAAATTGTCTTTAACCTTAAAATTATTAACGATTTTTACGTTAACTCTGCGTTGCCAGTTCATGCCACGATTTTTCCCTTAAAATTAACCATTTTTCCTTAAATACGATTCCAGTCCTCTCCGACGACAGTGAAAAAGTTGTTAATTTTAAGGTTAAGTACAATTATTCCTTATCCTTTTGTAGAACCAGAATTACCCCTCAAGATTGTCAAAGATGATGCTTAAGATATCTAGAGGTCATCCGTTAACAATCTCTTGGAAACTTTCTCCAAAATTATTAGTTAATTTCCAGCGTACTTCTTCAATCTGTTAAAAATAATAATCTGTATGTAAATCTGTTAATCATCGTAACTTTTCTAACTGTTCCTAGTCCTTGGGTTTAGATAAGAAGGATTTAACCACATAACTAGCAATTCAGACTTAACTATTGAGGTTGGTTGTTTATCACCTACTCCTGAAAATATTGTTCAGTTTAGAATCCCCGATCCCCAAGTCCGCAGCATCCAAAAAGAGATTGGTCCGTCCCGCCTGTATCTGGCTCTCGTCCGAACAATGTCTTGTCCCGCAACTGCCAATTACACCGAGGTTTTATTACCCGAAATAGCTACTTGCGCGGCCACTCCACTCCGCCGCTCCTCGCTCCACCTCTGCGCAGTCCGCTCCACCGCGTAATTACCCGGGCCGGGCTCCAAATGCCCATCAGATTCCACGATGATTGATTCCGTCACCCCTACAATTTGGGAGAACATCAATCAAAACATTGCCCGTACGCGGATTTATCTAAAAGGGATCATTTCCGTCTATCTGGGTTAGGCCAGAATTACCGTAGAAGAGGTTAATGCTATTGATAAATGTTAAACAAGTATCAGCATATTTATATGGTCTTTTTTCTGAAAGTGTAAGTACAAAAGGGTTAATTAACCCCTTTTTAACTCAACATCTCTACGCACTTCTCTGTGAAGATGAATATAATAAATTTAATAAAAATACTATTCATAATCTAGACTTTAGACGGGAAGATACACTAAAAATAATTTTAAAAATTAGTGCCCCGTGTGTGATGTGTGATAGAGAAAAACAATGGGTGGGTATTAAAATTTCTTGTGTGCAATGATTCGATTGGATGAATAACTGTTAACCTTTGTGTTTTCTCAAAATTCGACCACATGTTCCTACCATTCGCAAAACATTTATTGTAATTATGTAAAACATTTCCATGGCCATCCATTTATTTTAAAACGAAGCTATTGAAGTGCTATATCTATTATGACCATAGATGTCACAAATCCGAACTTCGTAGACTATTTTAAAACGATGTTAAAAATAAAAATTTTAAATATTTCTTTCACGCAGAAATTCTGATCAGCTGTTTACGGTTAAAATTAAGTCATTTTTCCATATATATGCACCTTTCAATATCAAGTATACCACAGACAACATACAGAAATCTAAAATATTCTATGTTGACTCGAATAAGTACCTCTCACGGAGTTTCACAGTAACAAACACACATTCGCGCGGTTATAAACTTTACAATTTTTTCTCATTTTTTTATAAATTCTACAAATATGAGATTAACGGTAAAATACAGGTTAATTCATTGGCTATATAGCACTATAATAAGCTTTTATGTCTGCATATTGAAATTCGAAGGTATGATTTTTTAATGTTGGCGAAATATTAAAAAAATGATCTTCCGGAAATCTCGAGCAATGTAGGCAAATTTATTTATTTCGCGTGGTCGCTCCAGAGGATAAGACAATAGTTGTATTTTTTCCAATTCTTCCTTCATAGCCAAATGCAGTTTAGTAACAGAACTTGATGTATTACTACAAGTATGTATATCCATAGATTGCTGATGAAGATGATTCCTCTGCAGTCTTTGCTATTAAAAAAAATTAAATCAAGTGAACTTAGAATGTACCTACCGTATTCAACCCAGAGGACCTGTATAGTGTATACCGTGTATCTATCTATAACACACATTATAATAAGTTTTCGGTTTTGTAATGATTGATTCTCCATTGTTTTGTTTTTTGTTGTGGGATAGGACTACGCTATAACCATTGTCTAGTGGAAATCATTATTGATATTGCTTGCTGCTGTGTGCGGTGTCTGGAGCCAACTGTAAAAAACAATCGATATAATGCTACCACGATGGCGCGGAAGGTACTGAACCCTGATAAACGTTCCTTCATAGATTTATTCTGTTACTTGTTATGTTTCATGTTCAATTTCCGGTAAAATAAGCTGGTGTACAGTGCTGTTCGAGTTTCTTTTAGTTGCCTTGTGCATCACCATAAGCAGATAAAATTTAAACAAATGCTTTGTTTTAATCGATTATTTCTGTTATCACTTTTAATGGATTTCGGAAGACTCTTTCATAGATATTACATTTAATAATTTAATAGTGCAGTTACACGTGTACCTATGTCAAAATAAAAAAAAGTGTTCACATTGGTGGAAAGCAATATTTTTTCAATATTTAATTAAAATAAAATTTGATAGTTTTATTATCAAGTTCTGCAAGTATTTTAGTGTGTATTTTTATTACAGTTGTTTCGGTTTACAAGAGCTTTTTCAACAAGACAGTTTGAAAATGGTCTTGTTAACCGAAACAGCTGTAAGAAAAAAACATACTAAAATATTTGCAGAACTTGATAATAAAACTATCAAATTTAATTGTAATTAAGTATAAAAAAATTAAATGGAGTTTTACGAATTAAACAAAAAAAACAATTAATATACATAGAAAAGCAATAACGTTGTGGCTTGCTATAATTTGGATATATTCATTTTTTTTACATTAGCTCCATCTTAGGGGATTCCGTGTGGAGGGTTTTTTGTGGAATGGAAGGAGAGGAAGTTCTGAGAAGGAAAAGGGTATGAGAGATGGGTGGGATAGTAGTATGTGAGGATCATTATATCCGTTAGTGACGGAGGTATGAATGGGTCAAGAGAGTGCGGCTGGAGAGGTCACAACCATGGTTCATCAACAAATCTCACTTGATTCAGCCCGCCATGTCAGAAGGTTGGCAAACGCATTCACTGCCAAGACCTGGATAACAACAGCATGTTCCAAACGTAGCAAAACACTTGGGGCGATCTATGGCAGGGATGAAGGTTATCAAATAAATGGTTCCCAGGGCGAGGGTGCCACGGGAAATTGATATTGATAAATTAGTTGATGAAATTAGTTTAGAAAATTTAAATATTTTTTATTGTTGAATGGGTTCAGAAAAACTTTTTCTTTGTCAGGATTAAGGCTAAGCTAACAACAAATGCAGAAAGAAGTAGTAATAGTACATAATTATAAGACTGAAAAGTAACACACGGAAAATGGAGAGGTAAGGTAGGTGTATGGTTTAGCCACAAAAATAATGAAGATATATTTAGATATAAATAATAAGGTTAGGTACTTTAAAGTAAGGATTGTTTCAACGCAATGTGATAATTCTTTCATTCCCCCGTATTAAAATTACGTAAACAAAACAAAGCAATTTGATTTTTTTATTTGAATGCTAAACGTAGCTGTTAACATTTCGACACGCATTTAAAGCAAACTTCTCCCTTCCCACTGAATTCCCAATTTAATCGCAAATATTACAACAGGAGTAATTTCGAGAGGCAGGAATCCGTCAGCAAAAACCGAAATGCTTTGACGAACTGATGCATCGAAACGCAGGCTCCGGCCCATGGACCGGTAATTGCAGTCGAGATGTCACTCGGCAATCAGATGCCGAAGCAGATGTGATGCATTCTTCTCCCACGGCTTCCCTCCGGACCAGGGAGGACAAATCGCTCAAATCTAAATAATTCATGGAAATCATATTGCCGCATTGATAAAAACAACCTTAATTTTTATAAAACAGTATTGGATATATTGTCTATTTTTTTTTAAACTCTAAAAAATATGTACACATCCATTATCAGTGTGAGATTTCTGGAGAACTATTTCCCTTTTTTAACATTAGCTCCATACGAGAGAGGGGAAAAAGATTCCCTCTGGCCTATGTCATCTTTGGGGATGCTGTGTAGAGTCTTTCTTTCTAGGGAAAATAAGGGAGGAAGTTCTGGGAAGGAAAACGGTATTAGGGGTGGGTAGGAATTTGGGTGTTCAGGGCGTCCAGGGACCTATGAATCCTTCCTTCCAACTGCGGTGCAAGGCGACGGATCGAGGGAATCCGGCTGGAGAGGTATAAAGCCCTTCTTCAATAAGTCTCTCTCGATCCGGCCCGCCACGCAGCAGGCGGGAAGACACATCGCACCCGTGCACCCCTGGTAAGTTACCAATCGTAGCGAAATATTTGGGAGTAACCTATGACAGAGATGTTAGTTATCCAATAAATGGCTCCCGGGGTGGCGGTACCCACACCTACCTTCCAAATTGAAAACTCGTGGAAAACGTCATAACTGTGGGATTTATGATCTTCAAATAAAACCCTTGACTCTGTCCAGAAACTGGCGGTCCGTTTGAAAGTTTCCCTTATTTTAACAAAGAGATTGCTATCTTTAGAACACAGGCATCAAGTGGGAGAATGTTGTCCTTGTTCTACCGATATTAAAATAAAGCATGCTCCGAGAAATTAGCGTCGTAGATCCCTTCGACACCGATGCATAGTAAGGTATCACGCCAAACGCGCACTTAACATTCGAATACGGTTCACATTTCTCTACCATTCGTTCTTGAGTTCCATAGTTTGGCTAGGAACGATTTGCCGGCCTCTTACAACATGTTCACTCCTTTGTATTCGAAGAAAAAAACCTCCACACGGCATCCCCATAGATGTCAGGCCCTGAAAGGAATTATTTACCTCAGGGCCTCCCGCATGCAGTCAATAAAAAACGCATGCGTCTTCTAAAAAATATCGAAATTATTATTTTTGGTGGATTTAACAAAGAATCATGTCGATTAGGGTGGATCCACATTACGTCGCGTATAAGTTGAACCTCCCTGGCATGACCAAGCCTGTGGGTACTTGGAGGATGAATGGTCCAAGAGAGGAGGACGGAAGAGAGATAAACTCTTATCTTAGAAGTTTCATTAAGTGTTGCAAGTGTTGGAATTTCCAGAAATCTCGAATGTCAGCTTAATAAAAGCTACTTTCGGAAAATGCTTTGATTATCTTGGATTCTTCAAGCTTCATTCTGATGCGCATTACTGATAAAGTAAATGCTTGTTCTTACGCCCTGAATTTTAAAGTGAATGTTAATTTTTTTTCGAAACATTTTAGAGGTTACCTTAATCGTTTGAACAATAAACACGGTAATCAAAATAAATACTTTACAGAAGATATCAGAACTATGAATCGCTTTCGACTTCTTTCTGGGACTAGAATAGCAGGATCAGCTCTGATGTTGATCGTCGATGAGAAAAATGGATTAGATACGTAGTTACTATTTTATTAGAATTTTAATAGAAAATCAGGTTTGGGATCAGAGAACAGAATCAATAGACAAGAGTAAATAGATGTAGACGATCTGATCGGAGATTAGAATAAAACTAACAGCTTCTGATTCCTTCCGATATAATGCGCTGGAAGCATTTTTGCGCATTAGTGAGCGCAATGCAGTTAATGGTTAATTGCAAAATCGTGTGTTTTTGTTTTAAAAATTTGACAGCTTAGTAATATTTTAAATGCTTTAATTAAATACTGTGAGTAGAACAAGTATTATTTGCCTTTGAAATAATCAAGTATTTTTTTGTATTAGTCGTTTTGTAAGCCCAGAAAAAAATAAAGTGTCAGGCCTGTAAAAACTGCTTTAAATTTCAAAATCTTCTACTTACTATTACACTATTGTATATTTTTGTACAAACTGTTAAGACAAATTTTAATTATTTTTATGCTTATATGCACACTTATTATTATACTTTTTTATACATATTATTACACTATTGTATATTTTTGTACAAACTGTTAAGATAAATTTTAATTATGTTTATGCTTTATATGCACACTTTTTTTTCTTCCTAGGTACAATAATAAAACATGTATAACTATATTACCCACGCACAGGCTACGCCTTGTGGGTTCCCATTTCTCTTATAATATTCAATATTGTATTTATCAAACGTAAAATTGCGAAAAATAAAGGAAAAAAAAATTAGATTGTTTATGCTTGGAGAAGATACGACTATGCACGCGAACATTGGACATTGCATGGCATTACATTTACTACACCCATCACTGTTGATATTACATTAGTAAGAAGATTAGTGCCTAAATTTGAGTTAATATTTATTTTGAAAGACTGGAGAACTTAGAACTTTTTAGGACTGGACTTTAAAGCTTTTACAAAAGCTTACAAATAACAATTTGGTTAAATTTTTACACAATGTCGCGGGCTGTGAAGGTGAAGGTGAAAGGTTTTGATTTTATGTATACTATTGTCTAAAAGGTGAGTTTTAAGTTTAGCTCTTAATTCCGTAGTCACATCAATAAACTACTAACACGAGAATGTACAAACGTTTAATCTATCTAATATATAATTAATTTGTTTGTAGGACCTACATTGTATGTACACACACTTATTCATTAAAAGATAAAGCTCATTGCCACCTTTATGGTAAATAAATCATTATCTTTATAATCTTGGTAAGGTTGCTGTTATTATATTGTCAATCTCATTAATGGCTTTTGTTTTCATGTTGTACCAAAGACACTTGCATTTACGCCGTTGCATATTAAAATAAACATATTAAAATGGCAGTTTATGTATTGTGTGTTTTGCTGCGAGAGTTAATTATGTCTAGACTTATAAACAATAAATGAATATTGAGCCAACCGGTGTGCAAAAGAAAAAGGAAAGAAGTCAAAAATAGCAAAAACAATTATTTTATTTAATGACTTTATAATTTTAACACTTAAAAAAAAATTGTGAAATATTTATATAAAATTTGACATGGAATGTTTTCTTAGTTCTATACACTGAAGAGATCCTGTGCTGAGGGGAAATAGGTTTTGGATGGAGGGTTTTCACTGTTTTCAGCGATTTCTATGGGTCAACTTCATAGTTTCAGTGGAGTTTTTTCAGTTACTTCTATGACGATGTTTTAAAAATATTATTCAGTTTTTTTCTTATCGCAGAAGGTTGCAAGCCAAAAATTTATATATTCTTAGTGTGCCTTGTATCGCCACGAATGTAATAGACATTAAAATCGCTTGGCAAACGGAGTCTAGAAGATTCAAGCACAAAAATGTTTTTTATTTATTTTGTGATTAATTTTATAAGAAAGAAAAAAGTTATTCAATGGAAACTGTGACAGATAATTTTAACCAAAAAAAACATTTTTTTTAATTGATTATTTTATAAATACGCATTTCTAATTTAAAAAATAAGTTTTATTGTCGTTTACGCTTACATTTTTATAAAGTATTTAACGATTTTATTTTGATTTTATTCAAAGGAAATAGTAGGAAAAACTTCAATTTATCCAAAGCATATTTTTTGTGTTTATAATAAAAGCCAATTTTTAGGAAAGATTTATCTAAAATAGTGATTTAGCATTAAGCTTCGCCCTGAGCCAAGAATCGGTGGATTTAATACAGTTAATTTTTGTTGTTTTTTATTTATTTTTTATTTTTTATTATTATTTCTAACAAAAACATACTTAACAAATACAGATAGAATTGGCAATTTAAATAGGTAATCCCGCGAAGCTGCCACATGGCTGCTTGTCTGCAGGTTCTACCTCAATATACATCCATTACCATTTGAAATAAATAAAAAAACATATTTATAAAATTTAAAATTGTAAAGAAGAAAGCAAATAGATACAATCAAATCCTAATGAACTGGTTGGTGCAACCTACTTTACAGTTAATTAAAATAAATAAAGTAAAAAAAAAAAAAAAAAAACAACATTTTATGTTTACAAAGGCACACAATATTTAACAATAATTAATGTTCAATTCATTAGGTGCTGGTTGTGAGTTTATTGGTTAAAAATAAACAAACTCAACAATTTTTTATCAGTGATTAAAACGTTTTATTAAATGGAATTTTTAGACGAATCCATTTTCCACAACACTTCTATAACACCTACCAAAGTTAGATTAATTCCTAATTATTGACTCCATATGATAGAACGCCACGAGTTTGTCCAAATGCGCCACAAGCTCGTTCATAACTCACAACTTCCATGAAAAATTGATACCCAATTTTAAAATTACGTTTGAAATTGAGGGCACCTATAAAACATCCAGCTTCGATCACAATTACGCCCAATTTTCCAACTTCTAAATAACAACTTGTTAGAACAAGCAATACCTAGTTGTTCCGAACCCATCTGCTGGCCAAGTATTAATTTTGAAGTGTTCTAGCGAGTGGTCCAAAAGCTGTTATTAGGCTTTTTTTCTCTACGTCGGAACAATGTAGCCCCC
Organism: Glyphotaelius pellucidus; assembly: GCA_936435175.1. Lineage (NCBI taxonomy): Eukaryota > Metazoa > Arthropoda > Insecta > Trichoptera > Limnephilidae > Glyphotaelius > Glyphotaelius pellucidus. The sequence goes on along the minus strand of OW386539.1, from coordinate 1,247,890 downwards.
AGCATGAGAACACATATCGGATATGTATCAAAATTATATGCTCGTAGAAGCGATGCTCGTATGAACTTCTAATTATTTTTTTGCGCGGCGCGGTCCATGACGACGCAGTTATAACAAACCTTTACGGAATAAATAAATATATCTGTATTAATGTAGTAAGTATAACTGTATACGAAAAACATGCATAAGGTGATAGGTGATGCAACACGTCGTGTCAAATTCTAAATCGAGTGGCTAACAATAACATTCATTATTTAGATGGCGATAAGCTTTTAAATCCCTCGCATATTTTAATTTATGCAAGAAAAAAACGTGTCAAGAGCGTGTTTTATTTTATTTTGCGGAGTAAAATATTTGATTGTTTTGTGACAATTTTCTAAAAAAAACAATTTGTCACATTATACAATTAAACCAAAACCCAAAAGATGTTTGTAGGTAGGAGAATTTGAACTTGAAGCAGTTTTTATAGGCCTGAGAGTTTATTTTTTTGTGCTAATGTAATTTTTTTTATCACATTTAATGACTTTTTAAAGGAGTGATGAATTTGTACATTGTTGAGTTGTCCGGTCACCGTTCCACTTGCAATATTTCAATAAAACATCTAAAATATTTCTAAACGATCAAATTTTAAAACCAAATTGATTTTGTATCACTCCGTAATTCATCGCCTTAAACTACTTGGACCAGCAATTTTTTCTTCATAAAGGCCAGTTCCAAGAAAAGGTCAGAAAAAAATATTTAAATGTTTCCGATTATTTTCTAAGAATCTTAATTAGCTATATTATTCAATAAAATCATATCCGAAAAAGGGTTTGTAAATATGCGATTTTTTTACATCAAAACATTTTTTTATATAAGCCGGATACTTTATTTTTTTCTAGGCTTATTAAAAGACTTATCAAAAAATTACTCAATATTTTTACAGGCCAAGATGTGTTCTACTTGCAATATTTAATTTCAGCATCTGTAATATTTCTAAGCGATCAAATTTTCAAACCAAAGCACATGATTTTGAATGATTTTGCATTATTTCGCACGGCTTCATATTAATTAACAAATAACTAAATAAATAACACTATTGGTAGCATATTTCTGCTAGTGTGGTTAAATTATTAATAATTTATCACCAAAATTTTTATTTTCATTAAATGTAGGCAATTGAGTTACCGTTGATGTGTGTAATTATTTTGTCGATGTGTTATTTCCCATGAACACGGTGGATCTATAACCAACGGCCAATTGTTGGTTATCCCAGACCAATCTAGTTAAATGTGAAATATTCAAGAGGCACATTGTCATAATATTAAAAGTTTGTTATTAATGACTTGCATTTTTACGAACTACGATGCTCAGTTGAGCTCGGGGTCCAGTGTACAGCGTATTGTATATCAATGAGTACTTTTGTGCTCCCGCGATGTTGCGGCGCTTCGAAAATATTTTTCTTCGAAAGCATCGGGTCACTCTTTTCAAGTCCAGTTAGGATTAATTAACAAGAAATGCAGCATATGCACAAAGTGGCGAATGAAGATAATGGAAAACGAATGCATTTTTAGGCTGTTTTCGATATTTTTATTTAAAGCATATTTTATTCATGATAGGTATATTATGCGGAAAGTTTTTGCTATCAGAGAATTTCAATAACGGAATAAGTTTTTTTTTAATATTAGTAAGTTTATTAATATCTTATCTTATATTAAATCTTAACAGTCTCGTTCATAACGAAATTCATAAATCGGGTTGTCGAAATTAATTATCCATGATCGGTCAGTAGCTGAGTGGGCATCGCGTTTGCGTCCCACCCGAGCGTCACGTGTTCGATTCCTTGGCTGGCTAAGTCATCCGGGTAGTAGGAGATTTTCAAACATTGTTGGGTTATTCGTAACTCAGAAATGTTTGTCTTTCTTGATTAAAAAACAAAAAAAAATGCATAGGCAGATTATATTAAAGAAAGACATGTTTAATTGTATCTGTGCAAGCCGAGTTTTAACTGCTTTGGAACCTTTGCTTACCCCGCGGGGATAGTATGTATTATGTATCTTCTCTCAAATATATATTTTTTAATTAGTTCCCCATAGGAGGCCCTGAGGAAAATAATTTTCCTCAAGGCCAATTTCCCTCATCTTAGGGGATGCCGTGTGGAGGTTTGTTTTAAGGAAGGGACGGAGAAGTTTTGAGGGGTGGGAATCTGGGGGTCAGTGCGCCCAGGAGTGACGGACGTATGAATCCATCCCTCTAACTGTGGCCAAAGGCGATGGGAGAAGGGATTCTGGCTGGAGATGTCGAAAGACCTCCCTCAACCAGTTTCTCACGATTCGGCCCGCCACGCAGCAGACGCATTGGCTGCCAAGATCTGGACAAACCTCACCCCAAGGACTCGGGCACCCCTGCTACTTGGGGTGACCTATGATGGCACGGGTTTTTTACCATACCCGCCTCCCAAAATAAAAATATTATTTAATTAAATGAAGACATTATGAGCGAAACTCAATCGAAAATCTGGAAACAGAAAAATCAGAAAAAGATATTGGCACCTCTGGGACTCGAACCCAGGACCTCCCTACTTTCCGGGTTGGGCGCTCTTATCCACTGAGCTAAGGTGTCGATATCCAATTCGGTCACTTTTAACTGTACCATGAACATTTGACTAAGAACCACCCATATTATCTTCATTTTTCTTAACGCATATTTTTATTGGCTGCCATCTTTATGAATGATAAAATAAAAATATTATGTACACGTAACGCATAAACCTCTCTTGTACTTGGTGCTGTATTCCAGGATGCTGCAAACAGGCGCTTTAGATTCGATTAGGCTATGTTCAGGATAGTTTGGGTTAAATTAATCCTACCAACTACTATCGTCAGGCGGCAATAGTCCGAAAAACTAGCGAACACTTCCATTTCTGACTTTTAAACTCACATTTTGGTGAATGGGTTTGGGGTTTTACGGTAACACATTATTATACCCAGCTGCCCACATAAAAACAATGCGAGCAATGTTTAAATCATTCTCACACGAGCGCAGTAAACGAGGAGGCGGTTTAATATAAAGCCATTAACAACACATCAATTAAAAATTGGTCCATGTTGTATTAAAGGAGGCAATCGCTCTTTCTATAGCGGGAGAAATTATTTATTGACTGTGCTGGTGTTTTCCATTATTCAATGCCAATAAAATAAAAATACGAAGCAATTAACTATAATGCCTTGATGTTACGTTTTTAGTTATTATTTTAGGGAAAAGAATATTAGGTTTAATTAGAAAATATTCTACGATGGACCAATAAAATGGATACTAATTGGAATTTAATGGCTATGGTATTCGAGTTAGAATAAATAATACTGATACCACGGAAATGGGGGTAATAAAATACCATGTACAATCATATTAGGATTTTTTAATATTGTTTTTTGGCTTTCTCCCATTTGGCCACGTTTAAAAAATAACAGGGTAAATTTTTGTGTATGATTTAATCCCAAATGATTGTTAAATTTCAATGTCATTTTTTAAAATATTTTTTTTTTATTTTGCCTGCAAATTTGTTTTATTTTATTTATTTATTTATTTATTTGAACAAAAATACATACACATTATAAGAAAACTTTGACTGTCCAACTAAGAGATTTCCCGTTTTAGGACAGTTGAATTGCCTGGTTTAGTTCACATTAGGTAGTTACCTTGTTTTTTGTAGAACTTAAATACTAGTAAATGAATGAGGGCATAAGTGCTGATTACATTTGTATTTGTTAAATCTACAGTCAAGTGCAAGATTAAAAAGCAATAAAACAATTAAATTTAATATTAATAGTAAAAAGCTACTGAGAAGAGTTACCAGGTACAAAAAATTTGAATGATAATATATTAAAGCTACAAAGAAAAAAAAAATATGAACTCGTTGGTTTGTGAAACAGAAAAATAAAAATAAAAACTAAAACTTTCTTCGATGTATTCCTATCCGAAAGTTCGAATGTGTTTTTAAGAAAATATATAATAGGTTTGAGTAAAGACAACCTCTCTTTTTTAATTTAACAATTTCGTATCTATCCTATGTTTTCTAAAAAAAATGTTTTTAAATATTATAATAATTAGATGAAATGGTTGTTGAGTTAAAAGACTGTAAATATTAACAAAAAGGGATATAAGTTACCAGGGGCATAGAAAAAAAAATTATATCATTTTTAGAAATTAATAAAAAGTAACTTTATGATTCCTCTAATGTACAAAAATAGCCTCTGTGTTACAATTTTTGATAGTACATAATATTTTACTCATAATTTAATTTTATCAATACTACAACTTTTAAAATATTTTTTGTACCTATTTTTGTAACCTAGTAACTTTTAGTTTGAAGATAACAATATAAAAAATAAGATAATATTATACAACCTATATTATACCAGCTAATTAGATGAGCACTTATAAGATTCTTATGGATTAACGTAAACCTGATAGTACATATTATTAGGTAAGTGAGTTTGTGTGAGCATGTGTTCGCTCTCGAGTCTCCCCATGTCCAGAAGCCAATTGCTAACCCATTTGCGCAGAGTGCTTGCACTTTTCAATTTCCATGCATCGGGTACGAGGTTAAACAATTTTGGCCCTAAGTAAGAGTATTGTCTTTGTGCATGTGATGTGTTGGTATTTGGTGGAACTACTGGATTCCTCCTTGCATGACGGGTGTTGTGGAGATGATCAATGGATGAATAGTGGTGTCGATGTTTTTGTGTATGTAGAATAGTTTTTCTTATGTAAAGTTGCCGTACGTCAAGAACTCGTAACTCTTCAAATAATAGATCACTGGGATACCTGAAAGGTTTCTTAAGAATGACCCTTAGAAGCGATTTTTGTGCTTTTGCTAAGGGATCGAGAATTGTTTTCGAACAGCCGCCCCATCCTAAGGATGCATATTCTAGCAAAGAATTACACATGGCATGGTACATTTGTTTCAGATCTTTTACGCAAAGAATATTTCTAACCGACATAAAAAGATGAGTAAGTTTTCTGATCTTTGTGGTGGTAGAGTCTATGTGTTCCTCCCATCTCAGAGATTTATCTATTATGATTCCTAGATATTTTATGCTTTCGACACATTCTAAGTTATTGCAATTACAAAAGGTTAGGTCATTACAGTGGTGTATAATGATGTTGTGTGTTTCTTTTGGTTTTCCTGCTTGTGTTGCACTGAAACGGATGTATTTAGTTTTATCTAAGTTGAGTGTGAGGAGATTATTGTCTAGCCATTGTTTGACCTTGTTTAAACCTATTTCTGCTTTATTATGAACAATATTCCAGCTTTTGTCTTCAAATAGTAAAACTGTATCATCGGCGAAGGTAATAATGTGGTCGGCAAAGGAACTGTTGCATAGTTCATTAATATATATGTTGAATAAGAGTGGTCCTAGAGTACTTCCTTGGGGTACACCGAATTTAATATTAGCTGGATCGCTTATAGTGTCGTTGATAAGTACTCTTTGGCTCCTGTTATCTAAATAGCTACACAACCATTTGAAGAGCTGACCTTGTATACCAATACGCTGTAATTTATTCAACAGAATTTTGTGAGAGATAGTGTCGAACGCTTTGGCTAGATCCAGGAAGAGAGCAATGCATTTTGTACCTCTATCGATGTTATTAGAGATAATTTTTGTTAAATTAGCAATGGCATTTTCAGTCCCTAAACCTGGACGGAAACCGTATTGTCTATTGGAAAGGATGTTATTGTTTTCTAGATATAGACTGAGCCGATTCTTAACAATTTTCTCAATAATTTTAGATACAGAATTGATCAAAGAAACCGGTCGGTAGTTGTTAATCTGAGATTTATCCCCATTTTTGTGCAGTAGAATAACATTTGATTGTTTTAAGTTATTAGGGAAATTTCCAGAGTTAAAGCTCAGATTGCATATGAACGATATCGGTGATGCTATGACGGATTTAATATTTTTTAATAGATTTGATGAGACCTTATCAGGACCGCATGCATTGGATGACTTAAGCTCGTCAATTATTTTCATCACTTCGTGTGACGTAGTTCGAATGTTATCTATTTTGTGACGGAAATAACAGCCAGTTTGCTTCGCGAGATCTTTTTCAGTTGTGTTGTTTTTATCTAGGATTTTTTTTGCCAGTGTGTTTCCCACCGACGTGAAGTAGTTATTTGCAAAATTTGCCATCTTTTTTGGATCTGACGTAATAGTGTTATCAATGTACAGTGATTTGATATCGGAAGTTTTATTAGTTGTAGTTTTAGTTATATTACGGAATGCTTCCCATAGCAGTTTTGGCGTATAGTTATTTTCGTAAATAATTTTTTTAAAATAGCTTTCTTTAGTTGATACGATTAAATTTTTGCACAAGTTCCTATACTTTTTATAGCGAGTTTGTAATATTATATTATCTGGGTTCCTATTTGCCTTTTTGTGGAGTTGGTTCCGTTTGTGAATTGACTTAACTAGACCAGGAGTGATCCATGGCGTGATTTTTAATTGCTTATTAGGTATGAGTTTGTTACTCGTGTGTTTAAATATATAATCATGTAACTTTGAGATGAATTCCGTCATTGCTGAATCAGTATCCCTTTGGTCTAAAACGTTTCCCCATTTTTCTGAACTTAAGTCCTGAAGTAAGTTAATGTAGTTTATTCGAGGTATGTATTTAGTTTTGGCAGCGGTGGGAGGCTTATTTCTAAGGCAGAGAGCTGTGGTGTAGTGGTCAGAAATTGTGGTGTGGATAACAAATGAGTCGATATGTTTGATTTTTTTAACGTTGATGTGGTCTAGACAAGATTTACTTGTACCCTGTTCTCGAGTAGGACTGTGAATTGTCTGCATGAACCCATTTTCCGTAAGCATACATAAATAATCTTCGCATTGACGGTGGTACTCAGGGATCGTGTTTATATTTAAATCACCTAAAATAATTTGTCGTTCAACTTGTTTTGAACTGTTGATGAATGTTTGTAGAGAATTCAAAAAAGTGTCAATATTTTGGAAAGAAGGTGACCTGTAGATTGCAAAAATACATAAATTATTGTTCAATACAATTTTCATACAGTTAGCTTGTGATAGTGAAATTTCGTCAACTTGTGCATGTAGACCGTCTCTGATATAAACTACGATTCCACTGGATTTATTTAAATTTATGTTTGTGTGATGTTCTGAGTAATTGTGAATTACTTTGGAGGTGTACTCTTTATTTATCCAGCATTCCGACAAAATTATGACATCGAATGCGTAATCAAATTGATCTAGGAAAATTAAGAAATCGTCAAGTTTAGATATACTTCTTATGTTTTGATGGATAATTTTTAGGTTGTAAGAGCCCCAATTATAATTTTTTATTTTATTCAGATCATCAATAGTATTCATGTTGCAGAATATATCTGAATGGTTACCAATATCACAAGTTAAATCAAACATAATTAAATATTAGTTGAGTGTGGAAAAGCGAACAGTTTACCAATAATATATTATTAAAACTATTACTAACGTTGATGCAATTAGGTGTGTATGGAAATAAATTGACGGTGATTTGATAATATAAAGCAGAATGTTTAAGGACGCTGAAACGCCGTGCAAACAAAATATTATGTATAAATGATAACAATTTAATATTTGTGAATGATAACAAACTATTAAACGTAAATGTAAACAAAATATTATATATAAATAATAATAAAATTTTATATATAAATGTTAGCCAAGTATCATATGTAAATGAGCGAGACAGGGTGTACTCGTACCTTCTTAATATAGTGAAATATGAAATTAACGCTAATCGATTTAAACCTTGGTAAATATTATAATAAAGACAGATAAATTCGCTGGTCCGCCGTGTTAACAATTTCATGCATATACCTGAAAACGAGTGAGACGGTACATACCTAGGTAGTGTAATTTGTTCAATTGTATCACATAGATTCAAGTTTTGTTTCATCGGATATACAAATAGCATTAGTTCCCGTAGCTCGTCTGACGTATATCTGTCCTTAAGTTGATAAGATATATGTTTGTGTGGTGTTCAGAGTAGTTGTAAATAACTTTTGGTTCCCGAGTAAAAAATGATTAAATGCGATTCCAGATGTAGTTACAATGGTAAATGTGCTTAATATAGATAATATAGTATAAATGATGTAGTTAGATGTAGTACTATGAATGAGATAGCAAGGAGTAAAAACAAAATGGCAGCAAGAATTGCGCGATATCAAATGAATTTGAAAACGGTAGAAAATGATACAAATATGAATAATATATGATAATAAAGTATAGATAATATAATTAGATATAGTAGTAAGAGAGAGATAGCAAGAAGCCAAAACAATAATAAAAATAAAAATAATGTAGCAAGAACTGCGTGATAACAAATAAATTCCAGAAAGGTAGTAAATGAAACAAATATGAGATAGAGACATAAATGCACGGGTCAAGACATACCTCGAAAGAATGGCCATTAATTCTATTAAAATAACATTATCATATACAAACAAGTAAGTATCCTGCCTAACTAGAATATGTCTGTTCTGAGATGGGTATATATATACTCATATAGACACATATACACACATATAAACATACATATCCACATACATACACACACTTACATACACATATATACAGGTTAAAAGGTTATCATGAATAGGATAGGTGCTCTCGAGCAGCCAGCTTTTCTAGATTTTAGAAATATATTGTTAGTTTTGTACAGCGCCCTTGAGGTGATTTTTCACAAACCCAGCGCTATGTAAATCATCCAAATATTATTAAATAGTTTCATGAAAACAAAAATCCCAAAAGAATTATTGGTAATTATTAATGGGTTACCATGAAATGTACACAATACACCTATAAAGGGTGGGAGAGGGATATGGCTCGTACAGACAGTGACCATTCTCTTGTTTTGAAGGTCAAGTGTGCAAAATTTCATCAATTTTGAATGAAAAACTAAGCCACAGGCATTCTTATTTATTAAACTGGCGCAGAACCGTGATAAATCAAATTCTAAATTTAATTCTTGATTCCTGACAAATCAGTTTCAATTTAAATAATAAAATATTATATTATACGTTCCCAAGTAGGTACTTCATTGTTTGTCTGAATTCACACATTCTGAATGAACACAATCAGTTCCAATTTTGAAAATGACATTTAAATTTAAAGCAATTTTAAGTTCATTGAACCAGAATTCACGCCAAATTAGTATGTTTGATAATGATAGATAGATTATGTATATTCATTGATTATTTGAGTAATGTTCATTAAAATACAAAAGAAGCTTTCAGGTAGGTACCTACTACCAACACGATTTTATTTTATAATTATTATTAAGTCAAGCACTAATTGTAGACGGTAGTTTGTAAGGTAGGTTATTTGTCGATTTAATTTTACTAAACTCCGAAGCGCCCTTTATGTTGTTTTACAGAAACACGGCTCTATATAATTTTTTACCCAATCATTTCAGCAGAATAATTAGCCTACATTTAATATGAAATCTGCACAATACATTTGTATAACTTACACACCAACAGTGCTGTATTTTCACTTCCACCGTACCATTAAACTGGACCAAAACATTATTATAATTATTAAAAATCGAACGCTGCCAGATCGAAATAAAAACATAACATAACGAGTAATAATATTATCAGCGATTATTTTTTGACGTTTGGAGCGAGGTTCCGTCATTACAATTTTAAGTGAGGCTTAAAATGGAGACACTGATAAAACCCGAAGGCTTTTCTTAATTCGTTGTATAGTTGATAAAACGATTTTATCGGCCGCATTTAAAAAGATATCAGTTCAATACCATTTTAGTCTCTTCGGTAATTACTTATTATCGTTTTTTCAAAATTGTTTCGGTAGCTTTTAGTTTTGGAATTAAGTACCTACCTGCGGTATTAAAAACTTAAAAGGAATCGGAGCGGTTGAATTTTTTTTCTTTCTTGCATATTAAATAGGTCTTTATTCAAATGGCTTGGTGGCGGTACTGCGTTTTGAATCCAGTACGCAATATCAAAATAAACATGTCATTTTTTTTAAATAAGTACATTGAGAACTCAATACGACGTAGTATTTTATGATTTTTATTAAATATCGCATCATTTCTACCCGAATACTTTTTTTATTAAGTCTTAATACTTGTCTGTACTAATTTTTGTACAGGTATACCTAAATAACTGTCTCAATTTTTTTTTTTTAACTTATAACTGAATATAAAAAATTTGAGAAGAAGGTATGGGTAATGCCCCCTCGGGAACCATTTATTGGGTAACCAATAATAATCTCTATATATAAAAATCAAAACATGTTTGCTTGGGTGTACATACAATAGATGTCTACGCGTTTCTACATCATTCATCCGACTGCGATGATGCGATGAAACTTTGGAGAAATGATGTGCGCATGCCCGCGATGGTTTCTATATACAATAGTGAGCTATGGTGTCATGAAATTATGAGTTGCTAACCATTCATCCGATTGCGATGAAACTTTGGGGATTTGATGTGTGCCTGTCCGCGATGGTTTCTATATGTAATAGTCATCTCTGGCGTCAGGAAATTATGCGTTTCTAAATCGTTCATCCGATTGCAATGAAACTTTGGAGAGTTGTTGTGAGCACGACCACGAAGATTTCTACAAATACTAGTGAGCTCTGGCATTACGAAATTTGTATAAAAAATTGCAACAGTTGGCATGCGAGCTATTTGAAAACTGAATGTACCGGGACTGAATGTATGGAATGCGGTAAAAGGGAGGGGAAATCGGGAGGGGGGTTCGCGGGACGGGAGAAGCGGGAGAGGAAAGGGTGGCGGAAAGGGTACGGGACGAATGGGACAGGACACGCAAGGATAAACAATTTCTTTATTAAGTGGCATAGCAACGCATGCCGGGAACTCGCTAGTATTTCAATATTATCGATAAAAATATTTCATAAAATGTATGTTTTCAACATTTTTTGTCGTTTAATAGTGAATCATCGATGATTTCAAGAAATAGCATCCATTGCCAGTAGACAAAAATAAATAAAATAAAATACCTTTCTTCTTAATTAAAGGAAAAAAATGGAATTTTTGAGTGACCATTTTATTCTTGGAAGTGTTTGTTTACTGCTTCAGACCGGTTTTTAACCCACGTGACTGTGGTGCAATGATTCGGTCAATGTATTTGAGAAAACTGCATCAGCGGTATTACCCCTTTGCTGGGATTATTCCAAATACATTTACTACGTCAATTTTAAGTAGGTACTGAAAAGAAACATGTGTTTAAGTGCCTACGTTAAAGAAAATTTTATCCCCTCAGGCTAATTTGTTCGGTTTTCGGAACAACTCGTATAGGTCTATAGAAATCGTTGTATCTCCCTTACTATCAAGATTAGAAATATGATCTAAGCGGTGTTAGAAAGAGAAGATACCACACTTTAATTTTTAATTTAAAAAATTACCGCAAAATGAATAAAATGCTCACTTTTATGAATCTTAAATTTCCAATCACAATTTGAAAAAAAATTATAAAACTTTGGAACGTTTCAAATTTAGCTTACATGAAACGAAAAAAAAGTGTACTGACGATAACGTTTATTATACTTTAAAAAAATATCTCTCTGTTTTTCTTATGTTTCATATTCAGCAATTTTAGTTCGAAAAAAAGTAAGCTATTTTTTAAACTTTTTTTAAGTTTGCATTAAAAATTTTATTTTTAAAAATTGTACGTTTATTTCCGATTATAAAATTTGAAAGCATATTTCAATACCTTTCTAAAAAAGATTAGTTTTTATGTGTGTTTTATTGCAAAGCGAAAATATTTTGACCTTTCTACAAAACAGGCCCGAGGCTTGAGGGGTTAAAACGTGTTCTTAATATCATGTTACTTCATATAAAATTTTGTGTGGGCTGGTTACATCAAAATCGATATAAATAATAACGTTTTTAACTGAACAAAATAAAATCAAATTTATATTGCAGGTATGTTATGACAGTGCCGTTGCATCCCACTCAAGTGGTTATTTGGCGACCTCCGTGAAAGAGCAGTAAACTCCTTCGTTCTCGATCCAAAGGTCGCAGGTTCAAATCTTAGCTCGCAAATACAAACAGAATTTCATTAAATTTAATTATTCGTATTAAATTAACAGGATTAAATTAATTGAATAAAATTAAAATAATTAAATTAATCGAATTAAATTAATCGAATTAAATTGATCGAATTAAATTAATCGAATTAAATTAATCGAATTAAATTAATCGAATTAAATTAATCGAATTAAATTAATCGAATTAAATTAATTGAATTAAATTAATCGAATTAAATAAATAGAATTAAATTAATCGAATTAAATTAATCGAATTAAATTAATCGAATTAAATTAATCGAATTAAATTAATCGAATTAAATTAATCGAATTAAATTAATCGAATTAAATTAATCGAATTAAATTAATCGAATTAAATTAATCGAATTAAAAATTAAACGGCCCTGTACCATTTGATCCGCGGGCCGGTACCGTTCCGCGGTCACTGGTTTAGAAGAGCAAAAATAAAGTTTTTTTTTACATATCTCCTGTTTTTGTAGACCTGTAATTATGAATTTTTATTATCAAACAACATTGAACTTCAAGAGTACTTTACATGTTTTGTAAATTTCACTAATAGCAGTATTTAATTCATTTTTAAATATCAGAAAAAAATCCTCCTAAAATACACGTCTTTAAAGACCCACTTTTTTTCTTTGAAATATTTCAACAAGATCGCAAAAGGAGAAACAAAACTTCCCATATTTAACCCAATTTTAGATTTATTGTCCTTTACAACATTTCAAATTTAAGATATATGGTGAACATGTACGTATGGTGAACATGTTAGAAAATGTGCAAGTTTTATGAGAATATTGCGGAATATGAAATTTGAGCGAAAACTTTCTAGAAAGCTTCTGCGTTTCTAAACAGCCCGCGGCTGCCGGACATGCGTGCTGTTCGCACAGAATTACACAATCACGCCTGCATATATTTACCGTGACGGGTAATAGATGGACTGTCACCATCATCTATTCTATATTCTATGTCCGGCCATCAAGACTACGTGTCAAATGGGTTTTTAATCTTTATATTAATACCTACTCTCAGTGACGTTTCTTTTTCATATAATAAACCGACCTAATCGTATTTTGGGCGTGTTCGTTTGACCAAAGTAAGCTTAATTTTCTTTTATATCTAGAGCAAATATATTATTGCTTAGAAGTACTATAGTGAAGATGGTGAGCAAAATTACTGATCTAACATTATCAAATACATTTTACATTAGCTCCACACAGGAGGCTTTAAGGCCCTGAAAAAAATCCTTCAGGGCCTGTGTCATCTTTGGGGATGGGGATGCTGTGTAGAGGATGTTTAAACGAAAAGGAAGTACAGGAAATTCTGGGAAGGAAAAGATATGAGAAATGGATTGGTATCTGGGGTCCATGTGTCCAGGAGTGACGGACGTATAAATCCATTCCTCTGTCTGCTGTTCAAGGCGATGGATCGAGAGAAGAGGTCTTGGTCTACCTTAAGAGGAATATAAACGCTAAAAATATTTCGATTCTCGTGCTTTCAAAATTTAAAATCGCGCGACGTAATTGCACGAGGAAAGTAAGCAAAAAGTGGTCTTTATTTATTTTGTGCATAATTTTATAAGAATGAAAACAAGTTAGAACATACAAAACCTCAAAAATAGTCTTAGCCATAAAGGTGTATTTTTTAAAAATTGTTTCTTATATTAATTCATAATTAAGTCATGAAAAAACCTTTTTTTGTGGTTTACATTTATATTTTTTGTTATGTAAATAATAATTTTATTGTAATTCCAATACATAGAAAAACTAGCAAAAGCTTCAATTTATCCGTAGCATATTTTTTGATGTGCACACTGTACACCGATTCGTCGTAAAGATAAATCTAAATAGTACCTAAATAGGATTCACGTATAGTTTCATCTTAACAAACCTCTCCCGATCCGGCCAGCTACGCGTAGGCGGGCAAATGCATTCACCGCCAAGACCTAGACAAACTTCATCAAGTTTGGTGACTTAGCTTTATTAATGTGTCATTTCTTTCACAGGCCTGTCTGGGGCCTAGGATTTGAAAGGTGTGATGAAAACTGACGCTTTTTTTTAATCGGTGTAGGTACATCATGTTTCAAGGACTAACAGTGACAACCGAGAGTTAAAGCAATGTTGGGAAGCCTTCATTTAAAAGTTGACAGGCATTGGTCGATAATGGTAATTGTTGTGTAGTTTCATAAGTATGCTGTGCATAATAAGATTTTTCACAAAATTACCATTCATAATTGCACTTGGCAATGCACTTAAAAACATTAAATACAAATTGCTTCTGGCCATATTTATTCATTTATTCCAATTTTATTCATAATCTTCTCTTTAGATATTACGATGCAATGTTAATAAAATATTAATAATATTATAATTGACAAAAAAACCGTTAAATGCACTGAAACATTCTGCTAGGAATCCGTAAAGCGTGGGTTAAATGTAGTATTACATACAAATAATACAAGAAAATAATAATATAAATTGCCAAGTTATTAATCGATACTGTCTGGATTGACGTTCGGGAAAGGTTAAGCCTAGGCTGTTTTATATCTCCAGCAATATTAAACTTCATAAGTAAGCATTAGTTTTGAAATGAATGGTTCTTTAAAATAAGAACTCGCAAGTAACGGAATTTGAACTGTGGCAAAGATTGAATTTGCTCATTATTTTATGGAACTTCTGACTTCTGTAATGAGTCCTAAATTGAAAGGAGAACTTATTGGTGTCACGTTTAATAAACTAAGTCTTTTAAATCATTATACAGCTCAATTATTGGGTTAATACATTATTAGTTCATAGCGTTCTCATTGAGGCGAAGCTTAATGTTAAATCACTATTTTAGATAATCTTTACTACGAATCGGTTTACATTATAATTATACAAAAATATACTTTGGTTTTTATTGAAGTTTTGAAACCCTGAGGAAAATAATTTCCCTCAGAGCCTATATCATCTTTGGGGATGCTGTGTGGAGGGTTTTTCTTTTTAAAGAAAATGAGGAGAGGAGAGTTCTGGGAAGGAAAAGTGTTTAAGGGGTGGGCAGGAATCTGGGGTTCAGTATATCCAGGTCATCCGCCTCCAAGACCTAGACAAACCTCACTCCATGAAACCGGGCACCCCTTCTAAATCACCAAACGTAGCGAACCACTTGGGGTGACCTATGGCAAACGTGTTGGTTATACAATAAAGGATCCCGGGGAAATATTCATTATTCCCGTTTATCCGAGTTATTTTTTATTATTCCCGTTTATCCGAGACACTATTTAGGTTACAAACCAATTCTTTAGAATTTGTGATCATTTAAAAAGGTGCCAGCCAAAAATATGGGTAAAATTAGTTGAAGATAATATTGTTATTTCTGAATTTGAAATATGGGATAGACAAAAACGAATTTAAAAATAAAAGGTCTCAACGGCCAGTTGTGAATGTTACCATTTTTTTCTGTGTCTTGTTCTTTTTCATATTTTCGTTTAGATTTATTAGTTTTATCTTCTTCAATTTCTTCAATGATATTGAGTGTATCTATAATTCTGTAGCGGTGGTGTTATTTTTGGGCTAGTTAAGCATTGTATGATTGATCAGTACAGTGTAATGAGAGTAACACTTAACTTGCACAAGGCTTATTACCCTTTTGATCGAGCGATATGCCGACTTACTCCGCTCAATAATTAATACGCCTGTCACGAAATTGTTGAAGCATGTTATTATAAAAAAAAACATTTATATTATGTTCAGAAATACGCAAAAAAACATAGGTCGTGCAATAAAAATCCTAATTACAGGTTTCAACGACGCGTGTACAGTTAATTACGATAAAATGATTATGACATTAAAAAATAAAATAACACAATCGATATTTAAAAATAATAAATAGCAAAGAGAGATAAAAATAGCATAGTTTTTTTTCATTGTTTTTTTTTAATGTGAATACCATCACAAAAGTCTCGACTAATCTCAACCGCCTGGAGGCGTGAGACAATGGCATCCCCGATTGGGGTATATTGTGATGCTGCAGATAGTGGGGAGGGTAAGGATTTGTGGGAGAGTAAGGTGGGGAAGGACCTGACTGCTCAGGTCTGGTCACCAAACAAGGCTAAAGTCATTTCAAGCAACGTTTCAATTCTAAATGGTGGATTTATACCAGCGTGATACATTAGATACGTTTTTAGATTTTCACGGCCAAAAGTATTTTCGTTATTTGTTTTTGGGGTGTTATGCCGTGTAACGCTACCTCCTTCTTTAGCCAACGTTTTGAAATAAGAAATAGGTAGCACAACACGGCATAACACCCCAAAAACAAATAACGAAAATGCTATACATTATTTTAAATAAATAAAATTGTGAAATAATACAAATTATTCAAATAAAATTTAGTTGCGCACGCCGGAATTTTAACCCGCGTCCTCCGGATTGTTAGTTGAGAGCCTTGCCCTTCGAACGTAGAGGCAGTCAAAATAGTAGATAAAGATAGTACTTGTAACTTATATCACGAATTATTTACATTTTGAAATTCACAACACATAAATTAATCAAAAAAATTACGCCATAATTTGCGTACGTTTTTCAATATCCACAAATCAGAACGATAAATCACATCGCCATGTTAAACAACCTTGGCATTCTAATGGCGGTAAATTAAGAATTAATGCAATATTAACACAATTTTTACATTCATCAAGAGTATACAGTAAAATATTCGAGCTGCCAACTCACGTAGAGTCTCTTTGAATGTTCGGGGACTGCCAGCTGTTAGGCCATTATTTTTCATTAGCAATTATTCCATTTGGTGGATGGCCGTTTCTTCCAATAGGGGATAAAGACAATTCAAACTGCTCATGAGGGTAGGAAGACAATCCATACGCTACCTGCTTACTGGCTTACTCCGCAGGGACGGACTGGGGGTTCAAGAGAGTCCAGATTGTGCAAATCGTACCCTTCTATGAATACTAAACTTGTCTTGTTTTTACTGTACATTAATAATTTGTGACTTTAAAAGCTGTAAAATTAGTTGTAAAAACAAATTTTAAACTACATTAAACACGATTTGCTATCTGCAACGATTAAACGGAATTGAACGGCAGCTGGCATTTATAGATACCGTGTTTACCTACATAGTGATTTGTAAGAATGTGTTTAAAACATTACATATTTTTTTTGTCGTATGAATCGTAAAGAAAGTTTTTTACAAGCGGTTGAAATTAGTGTATTTGAAATAACTTCTTCAATAATCGCAAAATCACTCTGTGGTGTCATTTTAAGAATATGAAAACATATCACTTTGTATAAACCACACATTTAATCAAAATTATCAACGTATTTCGACACTAATGGTTTCTTTTTCAGTATAAAATGAAAATAGCTAAATTATGATATAATAAAGTTATGACGTCTGATTTTAAAGTTATTTTAAACAACATTAAAATCGTTATAACTAATCGTTTAAGTACATAGTAATAATTTAAAAAATTAATTTAAAAAAAAAAAACAATTTTGCAGTGTAGGTACTCATACTAATTAACAATGGGGCTACAGAAAACAAATTGTAAACTACTAACTGTTTCAAAAATAAGCTACATGTTATTTTGTAAATTCTTTCGACGATATTAAAAATATCTGCTACTTCTGCATAATGGTTACTAAACTGTGAATGCGTGGTACAATATATTTTAAATGAATTGGTTGGATATGAAATATAATTTTAGTATTCTTCTAAGAACATGAAATTAAATTATTCGCAAGGGAATTAAAAACACAATGATACACTTAAAAATAATGACTTTTTGGGCGCTTGATAAATTTAACCCTCCAAGTCCTATCCCCCATGCGACCGTGTGAAGTCCGCCCGACGAGCCGCGGGGTCCCTGCGACCCTCAGACCCCAGTCCGGTACGGACCCCGTCCTTTGTGCATAAATTCGATATTATTCAGCCGTAGCCACTACCAAGAGACAATGGCAAGGGGGTAAGTGAATTCGCTCCTGGCAGGTAACATATATTGTGATTAAAATAAATATAATTGCTTGATAGGGGTCCTCGGGACGTTTTGTCGGCGAAAGGGTTGAGGGCTGCTATCAATACAGGTATTATTATATTAAATACAAATATTAATACTTTTTACAATATTTTTCGCATCTGTCAACACACTTTAGAAAATCTGAATGTTTTGACTCTCCATCTTTTATCGGTAACTAATATCAGCTAATAACTAATGATTTGTATAGCGCCGTTTTCGTGAAAGAATTACCTCAAGGGCGCTTTAACTTAATTTAACTTATCATTACCGATAACGTTTAATTTATATAATATAAAAATTTAAATAAAACATTTTACCTTAATCGTTAAATTTGATTAAACAATTATTTAAATATTTTTGGATAATTCACTTGTTTTCATTGCGCACATTCAAGCGTACATTATTATTATTTAATTTATCTGTGTTTTTTTTTTTAATTTAAATTTTACTTAAGGCCCCGTAACCACTCTCAAAAAGAAGAAGAGAGAGTGGAGAGATATGTAATTACGAATGTTGGAGAGAGCGCGCTAATATTTAAATCGATAAAATTGAAGCGAAAATTACGAAAAAGCTTAATAAAACATGACTCGTTTAAGAGAGCAAAAATCTCGTGGAACGTATCTTAAGTATCATTTAAAGAAACATTGTGAATTTTTTCACAAATATAACTTGTAAAATAATAGAAATAGACTTGTTTTAAATAATTTTCGGAGCATACTTTGTGATTTTTTTCTATCGAGGGAATTTCATATAATTTGCGTTTTGGCGTGGAACGTATCTAGATATTATCTTCAAAAATAACATATATTTTTTTTAGAGCTTAAAAACTTCAAACTTTTAAAGGAGGTATGTAAGAAATCGGTCGAAATTCGGATAGCGGCGGCTTAATAATAACATTATTAAATTTAATTTTAAAGAAAAATTAAAGGAGTTTTACGAATTAAACTTAAAAACCATTGATAATGAATTTATCTGCCTCACAAAAAATGTTTGTTCTGAGACTATGGATATTTGAAGATCGTAAAGCAGCATGTTAGTGTGTAGCAAGTGGTAAATGGCACAGCCCTGTATTAGAAAGCAGCAAACATCTCACCCTTCAGATTGTCCACAATATTTATGCCTGTTTGGCCGAAAGCTTCTCCGTCATAAGCATTAGGTGTATGACCAAAGATTGGAGCGAGTACTTAGTTTTTTACGCTAGGAAGGACAGAAAGGCCCTCCGGCGGGCATTATAAGGTCTGCAGCACACATTTCGGGGATCTTTAGGAGTAATAGAATGTACCAGGGTTTATTTGAAGACAGCAGATGTAGGAATACTCCAACGTCATAGAGTTCGTTATATTTAGAGTCGGAAGGGTAATTTGGATTAATGCAAACAAGCCATTCAATTTCGTCGTTCGAATTATACTTACTGAGCGGCAAAATTAATATCTTTTCGGTATCTATATTATTAGGTGCAGATATTTACTCATTTTTTATGTTTGATTTTTTTATGTCAATACCGCACAAGATTACTAAATGCTCCCAACTGTCTGGAGCCAGTGAGACTTTATAATCCCCAATTGGGGTATGTTGTCAAGCTGAAGGTATTTGGGAGGGGAAGGAGATGGAGAGGAGGAAGGTAGAGAACTTGGCTATTCATATTAACAAACACGGCTAAAATCAATTCAAGCAACGTTGCATTTCTGAAAGGTGGTCTTACACCATGATAACGTGCCACAAATATACCTTATATTATTTTTAATTATTGAAATGTTCAATAATACAAATGTATGAAATAAAATTTATTTGGGCACGACAGGATTTGAACCCGCGAATATTTTATATTTTTATTTGTATCATAATTAATTTATAGAAAGAGTGACCAGGTATCTAACTCAAATAATTTGTATATAAAACAATTTACCGTAATATTATCAAGTGCATACATGAGTAAAATGTAATTTTCTCAGTAACATGTTCTTAAAACTAGAATCGCTCTTTATTGTGATCTTGACATACTGCAAACTCCACTCCATTTAATGGATGTGCTCCAAAGATATATACACTGACAAGTGAATTACAAAAATCCTTTGTGAGCAAACCTGCTAATAACAGGTTCCTTGTATTACGCAAATGCTGCGCTAAGTCGACAAGCTTTTCGGCGAGTCCTTTCGAACGAAACCAGTTACGACTTACCCTACATAATTATAAACCTGCACAACAATAACTTTGACCATAATAAAAATAAAACTAAAAGTAAGAACATACCTAATTTAATTATTTGTCGCAAATTTACTAACAATTATTTAAGTTTTTTCAAAATAATCCATTTTGTATATTTTTTTAATATTACTAAAAATAAACTATAAACTGTTGATAGAACTATATATATTGAAAAACTGATTGAATACATTTTGTGGGTATTTAATTGGCTATAAAAAGCTCAAGTAATGGAGCCTTAAGTTTTTTGTTTACATTCTTTTATCATAGGAAGAAAAAAAACTTTATCAAACCGAGTGTTTTTATACTCATTTGAATAATATCTCACCTCTTGATCTTTTTTCATGATCGCTTAAATTGTAATCAATTATTAGGCGTAAAAAAGTAACATGGATATCTAAAAATAAATGATTTTATTCTTATTTATGAACTTAATGCGGAATAGATTAAAAAAACTTTAAACATGACGTATTAATGCTAGACTTGTAACCTTTCTCTATAAATTGCGTATAAGGACATTTTTTATCTAACGCAAAAAAGATCGCTTTAGCTTTGATCATTCTATTCAAATTTTAACAATTAACTAGCTCTTTATATATACCAACGATCTAATTATATTAATAAAAAATACTAGACAGAGAGTAGATACGGAAACACACCCAACTCTGCCTTATCATGCACTTCTTGCCAAGTTGTTGAACTTAAAAGCGACCCGTTCTCAGACAAAAGTCAACCTTTTACGTATGGTTGGCGCGCGTTTGGCGTGTCTCCCGACTACGCACCGGTGTCAAAGAGATCAATGGCGCTAGTTCCTCAGAGCATCTTCCATTGTAATACCGGCAGAACAAGGACAGCATATTTACCAGACGCCTGCGTTCTAAAGATTGCAATCCGTTTGTTAAGATAGGGTAATCTATCAAACGGACCGCTTGTTTCTGCACAGAATCAAGGTGTTGTTTCAGATATTTTGGAGCTCCAGACCAGAGATGGCTGCCAAATTCAACGGGGGGTGCACTTATGATTTGTACAATAATCCCAGTCTCTGAGAGGTCAACTTGAATCTAGCTTCGATGGAGCTTGTTTCACATTCTTACACGCTCTTTTGTTACAATCCAATTCAAGTATTTCATGTTTTGAGTCGTCCCCGATTTTTATCATCCACGTGTGCGTCACATATTCATGGCATTCCCTTTTCCATCCGTCTGCAGTCCGCACTGCATGTCCAAACCATCTGATCGTCCCTTTTTTAAACTTGTTTAATTGTTTTCCGATCAAATCATTCGTGTAATATGGTTTTACTACAAGTAGTATTTCCCTGTAGGTCGTAAATAGGGTGTTTTCAATTAATTCCTTACGGTAGCACAGTAATTCTTGATAGCCAATTAAATTGGAACGAATGCAAATATCCAATCAATATATCACTAGAGCATTTTACCAGAAGATTTGTAACTGGCATAATTTTAAATAATTATGCTCTCAATTATATCTGAGCCAATGCAATTAATTGCGACAAACTGCGATACTGATATCGTAACGGCATTCACGAACAAATTCTTACATAAGCTATAAATATAACAGAGAAAAAATAATATAATTACTTAATCTCAGTGGGGGTCACCTCCGAGTTTATTTTATTACGATTGTAATTACAAGGCGTTTTAACCTAAAGGTTAAGGTATTTCTTACATTTGCCGAGGATTATTAATAAGTTGTATTAGAGTGCCAATATAGGATTCACTCGCGCTGTGCTGGTATCTAGCAATGTTGGCATTCAATTTATTTTTAATCGAAATAGATTTAATTACAAATATTTGATGCAGTTTTTTATAGGCAAAAAAAATTATAAGATTTATAGACCAATTTCAATATTTTTTTTGTGTTACTTCAAATGAGAATCGATTAACATTTTGTAGTTAAAAAAAACAGAAAACTGTTTTTGTGCCACACCAAAAACCACAAACGGTAATCTATATTTGTTATGAATCTTACACTGCTTTTTGTTCGTTATTTATTTTTAAGGTGTTATACCGTGTTAAGCTACCTACCTCCTTATTTAGCCAACGTTTCGGATATCGTTACAGTGTCCATAATCAGGGCAGATGTGAGATTGTGACACATAAGCCTTGATGATAGAACGTGTCCAAAACGTTGGTTAAAAAAGGGGGTAGCGCAACACGGCGTACCGTCCCAAAAATAAATGACGAAAATACTTTTGGCCGTAAAAGTCTAAAATCATATCTTACACTGCTTATTTGTTTGAAATTTCTAGGTCAACACAATTGTTTTCAGCTGGTAACCACATTTCTATCATGAGCTACGGAGCTCTGATATAATCTCTCAAAAAATAAGACAACACTTCATTTTAAATTGTTAGGTACTAAAACGAATTAATTGCAATTTTTTGTGATACTTTGGACGAGTTTATTATCAATTTTTCAAATCATCGTCATCATTAGTTACAAATCAGACGTTAATTTCGGTTGTCTGTGATGTGTGTTATTCCAGCGTGAAATTATTCACATGCATTGAACTCAATTTCTTACCTTGATTTAAAAGCTACGAGTATTTTCAAAATTAAAAGCCCGTAAATAATAATTTAGACAAGCCATAAAGTAGGTTCCTACCTATAATATAACATTTTAACAGAAATTTTTATTAATTATCTTTTTTCATATTGTAATCATCGTATCCCGTGATTTTTCACAAGCCTGCGCTAGAACACAGCGATAATACGGTACGAAAAGAGTAATAGCGTATTCACCAGTGAGCATGATTATTGGCGTAAATACGAATCATAAATTTCTCATGCAATTTCTATGTTCAACAATCGCCCTTTAAAACAATTATCTCGCGCCTAGCCCGGCACGAAGGCTCCACGCGGCGGAGGGCTGTGCCTGGACACCACAGAAGCTAAAATTACCTGTTATTTTCTCGTCAGTCAGATTACTTGCGTTTATTTGCAGCGGTGGCAGGCTGAAAGCTCTGCGGGCTCACCTCGCCGCTTGCAGCCGGACCTTTTGTCCGCGTGACTGGGAGCTTTATCCGATACTCCACCGCGCTTCCCGCAGTCGCCCGGTACGTGCTGGGTAAATGATAGTTATTATCAGGGCGAGATGATGGTGGATAACACTTCGCGTATTGTTGATTAAAAATAAGGGCTTTCTCGCTGTTTCGCCGTGGCAGATTTCGTTCAAATGCTTCTCGCTAAACCTGCACTTAGTGCATTGGTTACGAAAGTTTAGAAGGTGCCAATGAACAACGTTGGTGTTGTGAAAACTCAATTTGTGTTACACGCATCGTTTGTGAGAAAGAGGGATACATTTGATTTGAGTTATCAGCGATGTGTTAATAACGATGTATGACGTCATAGTGCAATTCAATGCAACGCAACCTTCTTGGAGGGATGAATGCACTCTTTCAGGGCACTCTCCGCCACTGCGTTGGATGCTCATGGCGCATATTTCACCAAACCAAGAATACCTATTTGTGGTATGGCTGCCTGGATGTAGTATCAGTGGCGATTCGTGATCTAAATCAATTTGAGTTCAATATTTAAGCGATTTAAATAAAATGAAAGAATTTCAGGTTTTTGTGAGCAGCTTTTCTTCTTCATCGATAATATAACGAGGAGTCAAGTCATTTTAAAAGACCGAAGACCTAGAAGACCGTTTTTAAAAGAATTAGCATAATTATTTGTGTATGAAATTTAACAATAACCGTAAAAATATTAATAAGTGCTACCGTAAAAATATTAACAATCCGTCTATTGACTTAATACAAATGTGGCTAAAGCTACGATGACATTGAGCGAGTTTACAAGCTACTATCTGGGTAATTCACTAATTGTTAGTAAACTCGCTCAGTGTCATCGTATTACTTGCTAACTAGCAGATTGTGAACAATCTACGAAAAAAGTTGAAAGGTGGTCAACTTTACTCGCTACTCGCTCAAGATGGCGGCTTATCAACAGCTGATTTCGTGACTATCAGAATTAGTTCACGCGGGAGCCGTAATTCTCGCTACTGGCTAGCGTGTGGTGCGAGCTAAAGTTTTTAACAACATGTCGACCGAATTGGTTCGCGCGAGAGTCGTTATTTTAGCTGCTATTGTGGCGACTGAGCGAGTAGACAGTTTTGTATGTCATCATGACAATCTCATTACCGATTCACCCGATTTTAAACTTACCGGCTAGTAGCTTGTAAACTCGCTCAATGTAATCGAGGTTTAAAGAAAATCATGAGATGCATTGAAGAACGAATTTTGATAAGTCGGTACTTTTTAGAAAATTTTTAAATTTTATCAAACAACAAATAATTTTACTATTGAAACTGAGTTTATAGGTTAAGCTCTATTTACTGATAAAAATTAGAATATCCACGGTGTAAATATACTTCCTCTTCTAATTACCCTTTCCCCTTCCGTCAGCCTCATAACATTCCCCAAAATGAATGACATAGTTTCATTGGCTCAGGGGGCTTGAAAATCTTGTGCACTATCACATAAAAAAACAAACGTGTTTGAAGTCTGTTTCATTTTATGTTAGGCATTTGCACATGTTTAAGAGTATCTCACACGTAACATTATGCATTCATATTTACGTGTATGTTTATGATATGGTGAATGTGTAAATGATGGTTGAATATAGATACACACGTATAAAGTTGTTTGTTGTGATTAATTCTGCACTTACAACAGTAATGTGTTAATAATGTAAATGAATAGTTTTGCATAATCTTTGAAAAAAAAACAGTGTATCGTTAGTTGATAAGTTTGAAAACAGGAAGCAGTTGATTGATATTAATTTACGAGATTTCTTCTGATAAAATCTACGTAGTTATATATCAAGTAAACGAAATTATAATACTAATGATGAATACAATCAATACCAACATTATCATAAACAATAACAACGAGTTTAAAAAAAGTACTGAAACAAGGTAGTTAAATAATATACATAATTTAATATTTAAGTCACTGAAAACCCTCCACCCAAAACCTCGTTCACATCGACACATAAACTCTTAATAAGGTCATTTTCTTATTACGTTTCATATTTTATTTTGCTTATTATTTTTTCTGTTATTTCACTAATAATAACATCGCTATCTAGTAACAACTAAACCTTGTTTTATGGGTGCTGTCAACATTTAACTGGAATGTAATATTTATACACATCCCTAAACTCTCTGTAAATGTTGCAAATAATTAAGAAAGAGGCCTCCAGTGTGGTGCTAATATCAAAATCGTTTGTATTTTTAACGCATCTGGGTGTCGTTTCATTCATATGGTTAGAGCAAAAATGCAATACTATTTGTAGATAACTATGATTTAATTAAGCTAAAGTCAATGAAATCAAAATGACGTCACCGGCGTTTGCTTTCTGCACACAAATTATGTTAATTAATTATTGTTTTAAAGTATTTTCTAATTTATTTTTGTTGCTATTTTGTGCGTTTTAGTTTCATCTTTGACACCTAAAAATCAATTTATAATTTAATAAAAAAAGCCTTTGGAGTTATCGACCGATAAATTGGTAATGATGTCAGAAAGAGTTGCCAATCAACTAATAAGATTTTTTTATAGATTACATTTATCCAAGCATAATTATTGCTGACAAAAAAATAAAATGATAAATAATAAAAATATATAATACATCATTTTACATTATTATGCAGTCCATCATGAAATTTAGAACTTTTTGAAAGCGAAGAAACGATTTCTAACATTCTTTCAAATCATACGGTGCGAATAAAACGACCAACTGAACTCAAATATGAAGGGTGATCACACAATACGCCTTTGTGACTAATTAAGAGGGTGTTACGTAAAAAATATTAATAATTTGAGTATCTACCTAGCTGATAGTTCTTAGATCTATCCAAGCAATATTATTTTTAATTTGTGTTTTATTTTGAAAATATATCTGTTATTGATTTGTTTATTAATGCATCTACTGTAGGATGTGTAAAGAAGATGAAGACTTGATGTGGAGAAGACTAAGATATCTATATCTAGGGTGTCACACGTGGAACCAGGAAACATAACCAAACACCACATGGTGATTTTCATCAAAGGACTGCACTACTGTTTAAGAAGTGGGTGAATCATGGGTCACATCTGGAAAGGATCAAGAAGATTTTTTTTTTTAAAGTAACTACGAGTAATATTTTTTTTATCACGTAGCTGATACTCTTTAGAGGTATTTAAAGTACCTACATATATTTTTATTTATTGATTAACTACTACATAATGTTGAAAAACTAATTTTGCTTAATTACGATGATGCGATACGTATACAAAAATTATTTTATTCCAATTTATTAATTAATCATTTATATATTTGAAATTTTTGACAGATAATTTTCTGACGTCCCTCTAATTTGTCAACACATAAATAATATTTTTAATACAATTGACAATAGGTATTTGTTTTTGAAAGGCAATGATCCTGAGGCAAATATTTTATAAATACTTGCAGCTCCACAAATCCTGAAATTATAATATCCCTTAATTTTTCACGGGTCTGCGCGAGTATTATGATAAAGATAAAACCGAACTTGATACATTCAATAATTATACGCAGTCGACACCTCTCAATAGGTCCTCAAAATATCCTGCTTTCAAATGTATCACATTGTGTCGGGTGCGTTCTCCTGTCCATTCACCTCTGACGGTATAATGATGCCTCACAGCTTCCATAATCAGGGTCGCATTCGGGAGATGAACGCGAAGAAAGGGGTGTGAAGATCATCCCCGCCAGGAGCGCAGCCCCTCTAGGAGGTTATTATGTTTCAGATATTGTGATACTTCTCGCTCAGTCGGGCTTCCATTGTTGGAGACTGTGAGTTATTTTTAAGGGGTCTTGAAACTGTGTCAAATTTCACATATTTAAAGATGAGATTATCATTTTTTCATCGGACTTTTTTATGGTCTGTTTCGAAGCTTGTAAGCTGAAATAATAAAATTAAGTTATTGAGGCTTGTAAACCTAATTATAATACATATATATTTTTAAATTATTGTACAACAGATGAATCATCTGAGTGTCGTCTGTAAGTATGAGTAATAACAGAGGACCAAGATTTGACCCTTGGGGAATACCTGATAACGCCGGGAATTGTTTAGATTCACGTACATATAATGCAAAATATTGATAAAAATATGTAAAGACGCGAGTCGCGGTAAGGCTAGAGGGTCTGGTTTCGATTCCCAGTTGCGACCGTTACCTTTTTATTTTGTGTGTCTTTTTCATATTTTCATTGAGAGTCACCGTCACTAGATACATAGTATCTTCTTCAACGATGAAATAAAAGATTTAAAAATCTATGTCGTATTGCGGATGTCGGCATTCCAAAAGAGTGCAAAGTTAATTAAAGACTAATAAATTGTTAAGGAAAATAAGATCTCCAACGGATGAACAGAAAATAAAGTTTCTACTGGGAGAATATGTGAGTCGGGCTCTGTCAAGAGTTGACATGTACAATAACAGAACATGTACAATACGAGTAAGTTTGTGCAGCGCCCTTGAGGTGATTTTTCACAAAAACGGCGCTATATAAATCATCCAATTATTATTATTATTATTATTATTATTACGAGGAGTATAAGCAATGTGTATCTGGATTACATAAATATGCTGTGGCGATCTATGCTCTCTGCCTACCCCTGAAGATGACATTAGTTTGTTCAAAAATTCATACCGTTTTTAGCAAATGGTCGTATATTTCTAAAAAAAACAGAAAAAACAAATTACACGATCATTAAATTACCACTCACAGCTATTTTTTAATTCCCTGTTTATTATTGCGTAGTATTTATTATTCTTTATGCATCTGGTTGAAATTTACGGTCCAAATTTGACCAATTTGACCTCACTTCAAATATCTCGCATTAAAAAATATACAGTTACGTAAAAATATATATTCTTTACTAAATCACACATTGAAAATATTATCATTAGCAACGGGCTTACACGTACCGATTTTCCAACTTATATAATAAGAGAAACCAAAGTTATCAATAAACTATCTTGTGGATTTACGCTTCTTCTAGAAATTTCTAGATAAACTGAATTATTCCACCGGACAGTCATAAATTCTGACAGGCAGTTTACCTTTTAAGTAACTTGAGACACCTGTTAACTCTGGTTTATTAATTGAAGTTGGAAATAAAATATAAAATTATTTAATTTATTGTAATACTGAAAGCATGTGGATTTGAAAGAATTTGCCTTTTTAATACGTAATATTATATTACAGAGACAATTCACAATAAACTCCAAAAGTGTTAAAAAAAAACTGATTTTGGGATCCGGAACAAAATCATTGGCTTGGTATTAATTACATTCAAACAGAAATAGTATAAATTGTTTGCGTGGTGAGGTATGTAGGAAGATTTGAAAAAGACCGACACGAATTTATAAATAATTCTTTGTTGTTTTTAATGTTTAATATTTTTGATCTCTCCTGCAACAGCTCTCAGGCCTAATGAAATTGACTATCTGTTACAACAAACAAAATTAGATGTTAGAAGTAATGAAAAGTTGTGTTGTGTCGTTACATTTCAATCGGTTTATCCGGTTGATCTTTTCAACGCTTTCAACCTTTGAATTTAAACAAATACAATTTATTACACGATGTCATATAAAATATTAGGTGTCATACGCTTGTAAATACTTAAATTACGATATTGTTTAACAATAAAACAAAAGCAAAATACTAAATGTTCCATCATGATTAAAATAAAATAAGTACAGTGACTGTTCGATATCGCAGCCTCTCGTCGGATAGTAATATTTCTCGGAAGGTGCTATCGTTCTAAGCATAAACAGCACCATCTATCGCTCCAGGTGTAATGACTAGTGGACGATCATAGAGGTGAACTAATGGACCCACAATCTCCGCTAGATATAATCTACAGGTGTTTTCAGGTCGGAGTTCAAGCCGGCTTGGTTCACAAGTTCTCACCGTTTTAAAATATCAAATTTATGACCACGTCATTTTTAGATAAACCGGCTGATTTGTTTGTTCGTGTTGTAAGTTGTAACTTTTATTTAATTAAAACAAAACACACACATTAATCCATTGTTTCTTTCGTGAATGATGGGTTTGTTTTAATTGTATTGTAATATTATGAGGCCATCATTTTTTTTTTAAATTCCGTAAGGTTATGCCAGGAGCGTAAACAATTTATTTTAAAATCTTTTAAAAAGTGATTAACTATTGAATTTTGTGAGTACTGTCAATATCACTATTTTTTCAGATAAAAACTATGCTTTTTCATGATAGCCTTCCTCTGATAGGAGAGAGTACAGCATAAGAAGAGCATTGTTGTATAAAATATGAGGTTTTACTCATGAAGTTAAAAATATACATAAAAGGGCCTTTTTATTGTTTAAGAAATGCTTAATTATTTCATATTTGTAAAAAGCATTAACTTTGTGGCTCACCATAATTTACAATAAAAACACATAAATTTGTTGTAGACCACTTTTATTTTATTAACACTCTACCGGTTTCGGAAGCGCCCTTCCTTCGTCAGGAGAATATTGTAACTAATCTACGACATAGACATATACTAATCTACGACAATATTCTATGTCGTAGATTAGTTACAATTTTCTCCTGACGAAGGAAGGGCGCTTCCGAAACCGGTAGAGTGTTAATAAAATAAAAGTGGTCTACAACAAATTTATGTGTTTTTATTGCTTAATTATTTTTCAATCTTTTATGCAATAAATACACAAACCAATCGTTGGTGCGATTTGGTTGGATGTTTTCAGGGAGTGGTTCATTCGTGAATACATTTACCTCTCTTTTCAACTAGTCAATTAACAATTTGACATAAGCCTAGATATTATTAATGCTTCTTCGGTAAGTTCACTTTGAATAAGTCGCGAGTCAAGATCACGTACATTTGCTCACGATTCAGTGAAGAGGAGATACTGGATAAATGCTAATCTCTGGTCATTGGCTAAATTTCATTAGGGCGATATTGGAAGCCACGTCCACCTGCCATTGATATTTACCGCCGGCAGGCATCAACTAATTATAATAACATGCTGAATAATACATATTAAAGGAATTTAATATTCTACGCCATGAAAGGATAAGAGGTGAGCTCACTGGGCAAAGTGTAAATTGTTAATCACACTTTGAAAAAATGTATTCGTGAGTAAAATGACGACACGAACAGATTTATTGTTTTGGTTTTGTTCTCACGGTACGGACAAGCGGCAGTGTTGAAATTTATCATGTAAATAAGGTTTATTGGTAAGGATACATTTAATATATTCCTGTGTATCATCTTAGAATATCATTAAACGTAACTATATCTGCAATTCGAATTGCAACAAACTATGTTTTATAATGAGGTGTTTATCACAATATAATATCTATATATTTGATGATCCCATAATCTCAATCTTAATATTCTACACCTACATAATGAATTAATAATCCTCAATTCCAATTTCTAAGAAATTATTTCAAAGACTTCTTCAATCGCAAATTCACTTTGTGGTGTCATTTTAACTGAATGAAAACAAAATCACTTCGTATACAACACTTAGGTTATCAAAATTATCCTGAAGAAGAAACCATTAGTTTCGAAACTAATTGATTAACTAAATTAATTAATTAAATAAGTGGTATGTGGGTCGTCCTTCTTTTTAACCTACATAAAGCTATCTCCACCAGTTAGTGGAGAAAAATTCAACAGAATTACCAATATTATTATTTTATAATTACTTTGTACTAAAGACGTAACGACTGTGTGCGTTTTAAAAAAAAATATGTGTTTATATTTTTGTAGTAAAAATTACGTGACAGAGTTGTAACTCCTCGTAACAGAAGTGTATTTCATACAAATCACAGTGAATTTTTAATAATTTTTGGATGATTTCTATAGCGCCATTTTTGTGAGAAAATCACCTCAAGGGCGCTTTATAGATTCATTTATACATTTAACCTATTTATCTTACAAGTGTCTTATAACTAAGATTGAAAACTAAGGACTTACAAGTTGTCTTCTGCCACCTCGGCTTGCGTGTATTCTATAATGTTACAAAAAAATGGTATGATGACATAAAATATAAAACTATTTTTAAACTCCAAAAGGTATAACCTATCAAGTAACAGCGATTATTATTTTTAATGATGTTTAATAAAATATTTTTAAAAATCTCAAAAACTTGTCTCCTACAATTTTTATGTCGTACGACAATTGTCCAATTTGTCCAATCATGTGGGTTGTCAGGTATACTCGCAGCTCGTGTTTGTCACCCCCAATACATATTATTTTAACTTAATAAATTGTGAAATAACACAACATAATCAAAATAAATTTACTGGCACATTCTGGGATTTAAATCTACGACCTCCTTATTGCTAGTCGTGAATCTTTCCCCTCGACCATGTATCAATATGTTATGCTAGTAGTTTGAAAAAAATATTGTTTCTTTATGTAAAAATCTTTCCATGCAATAAATAATGCAATTTGCTTTTAACGGGATAATTTCGCAGCTGAGTCAACAAAGAGGACTTTATATAGCTACTAAATTAATAGATACTAATAAATCGAGTTTATCGGTAATATATCTGGACGGACACCTCATTACAGCGGCCATCGTGACACAATCGGTGATATCATTATTGTGCGGCAGATACTTTACTGCCATTTGCTGATTGTATACCTGTTTAAACTCCGTTTGATAAATTCTCCCATTAACCATAACTGCATGCTACTTATTATTATCTTATTTTACAACGCAAAATACCTTCTTACCTAACACAACGCAGCACTGCAATTATTACAATGTTGCTTACACTTGAGAAATATTGTTATTATTTATTAATAATAACAACATTAAACATAAAAGTTTTTTTCATCATATTATTTTTCAGGTTACAATTTTTTTAATATTTTATATCTATTATAAAACTACTATAAAATTTAACTTTAATACAATGAGACATAACTCATGAAAAACTGTAAGACTTTTAGCTTTTTTAACATGTGAAGGGGGTTCATTGGACATTTTGAAACCTTTTGTAATGAAATATTGTTTCGTGTTCCCGACAAATTTGTCTGGAAGCCTAAAATCGTTGCTCTTCTCGTATGATGAAAGTCATGATTTTTGAGTGGCAATTTGGGTACCGCCGTCTTGGGAACCATTAATTGGATAACCAACACCCCTGAGAAAGGTCACCATACTGTTCGCTACGTTTGTGCCAGATCGGGAGATACTGGTTGAGGAAGACCTTTTGACCTCTCCAGCCGGACTATCTTGACCCATCGGCTTTTCTACACACTGTAGTGAGAGGGATCACAGTGTCCCCTAGTTTCCTACCCACCCCTCACAGATTTTTCCTTCCTAGAACTTCCTCTCCACCCTTTAACTAAAAAGACCAACTACACAGCATCCCTAAATATGACATAAGCCCTGAGTAATTGTTGTTTTCCCAGAACCTCTTGTGGAGAGATAATGTTAAAAAAAAACTTACAAAAATAAAGCTCAATGATGATTGAGTATAGATGCTGCGTTAGCGACGAAGATAGTTATTATGGAAATCAACAGTCTAAACAAAAAATTCTACATTGACACATGCATCACCAAGCTATTTGCTTGCAGAGGTAGGCTCAGAGTTTGGAAGGTCAGATCATTATTTCCTGGAAGACACAGAGTGCTTCATCCGCATTCATACATTCTATCATACACACCCGAATCTTTGTTTGACCCAACTCAAGTATTAGAGCCGTATAACGGTGCCATTTCTAACTGGGTGTCCCAGACTTCTTCGTAAGACTGAAATATTAGCTTGAAGATGATTTCTCCGTTCATGCCCAAAATATCGAAGACTCCCTTCTTTAATCTAGTTCAATACACTTACATCGACCTTTCATTATTAAAATACCTCTTCATTCGTAAGACGATGGTGCGTGTTTTATCACACGTACGCCTCAACAATCTCACTTGTACTGCATTCCGTCCACTTTCGTCATTCATCCGCCAGCGTTTTACTTTAAACCAATTTTACAAGTTGGAGCAAAACAAACCAACTGCAATAACGATTACAGATATTAAGTTAAATGTCGTCAAGAAATGCTGCGAACTTTTAATGAACATTTAACTATCTGTTTGATGTCCGACAAATTAAAAAAATCTCACAATTATTGTTTCAGTTATTCAAATTCTTGTAATAGGTACGTAAGAATTTCGGCTTGGTAAATGTCACATATGCCTAGATCCGCTGTTGGTGAAAGCAGGAAGAAGACAAAAGAGAAAATGAGTAGTGTAATTGCAAATTATTATTATTCCACTTGTTCTGGTCGGCAGTCTATAGGGGTTAAATCGGTTTCGTGATATCCAATAAGGATAAGATATGCCAACTTAAGTTGAATAAATTATTGAAATCTTATAAATGTACAAATCAAAATATGCTTGCATGGGTATATTTATATGAGATGTCTATGCGTTGCTAAACCATTCCTCCGATTAAGATGAAACTTTGGGGATTTGATGTGAGCAAGTCCGCGATGGTTTCTATATACAATAGTGAGTTCTGGCATCATGAAATTATGCGTTGCTAACCATTCATCCGATTGCGATTAAACTTTGATGAGTTGTTGTGAGCACACCCATGAAGGTTTCTATATATATACATGGGTGAATTCTGTCATCATGAAATTTGTATAAAAAAATTACAATAGGAGGCATGCGAGCTGTTTGAAAACTGAATGTACCAGGACTGAATTTATGGAATGCGGGAGAGAGGAGGGGAACTCGGGAGGGGGGTTCGCGGGACGGAGGAAGCGAGAGAGGAGAGTGGGGAGAGGGAAGGCGGAGAAGGCGGAGTGGGAATCCGTGAGGAGAACAGTACGAATGGGAAAGGACACGCAGGAAGAAACAATTTCTTTATTAAGTCGCACAGCAACTCATGCCGGGAATTTGCTAGTAATAAATAAATAAAATAATTGCAACAAAATCTTATGAGGCAAGGATTTTGATTTCCAATGAAATGACTAATGACTGCGTTTTATAGCTTAAAGGTTACAAGAAGCGCGTTGATACTCGAGAGGGAAACCTGTTCAATACTTCAGAAGTGTCAATTAATCAAAATTATTGTTTACAAATATTAATTTAATATCTGCAGTGAATACTGCTCGCATGCATGTTCATAATACGTACCTGCAGATTCCCTACATCAACATACGGCTTATAGGAGTGTTATTACATTGACTATTATCGGCGAGCTTGCTCGGAGCTTACGGATTGTCTGTTATTTGAAAGCTCCCGTTAGCGCCGAGGGCGACATCTCTCGGCGGTGCGGGTAAACACAGAGCACGGAGAAAAATGAATTGTTCATTTATTTATCACGACTCTCCGTCGTAATCACACGGTTAAATCTGCCAACATGTGCGCGTGAGAGGACACTTCCATCGAAACATTCATCTTAAATATTAGTCGTTTCCCGTATTCATGCTTTATAATTTTAATTTTTTTTTTAATTTTTAAAAGAGAGAAATATTAATGAGTTACGAATAACTTGACAATATTTGAAAATCTTCTACTACCAATACAGAAAGCGGAAAATGCTGCTTGTGTCGTGATGGAGGAATTGAACACACGACGCCTGGGTGGGACCCAAACGCAGCCACTGACCTGTCGAATATAACCTATGCATTTTTGCATTGATTTTTCTTACTATAAATACCGCAATATTTTGTAATTTATTATTATAACACGAATAAATATTTTTTACATACACAACCGAAATTATTTCTTTTTATTACTAACGCAGGCCCACAAATCTTGACCAATGTTCCAATTTTGAAAAGTGTTCAAAATGTAATATTATAGGTAGTATCGAGTGTCTGAATTCTTCACATAATCTGATCTAATTTTGAAAAAGACATTTAAATTCAAAGCAAATTTGCGTTCATTGAACCAGACTTCACTCAGAACTAACGCGCAGCACAAACAACCGAAAATAATACCTAGATTTTTTTTTATTTTATTTAGATTTGATCATTATTTTTAGTTTAATAGCGCAGACCGTGAAAACTCACAGAAAGTAAAAATTTTAAAAACACTAAAAGTACCTAAATGCATTTTTTATTTATTTAAATTAAAAAAAATAATTGCCTCAATTTAGAGTCGAACCCCGATCAACTGCTTGGAAGGCGAGTACTCTGACGACAACACCACCAATCATTTGTCCGATAGCATTCCGAATTTCTACCGTTTTGTAACACATTTTTCTTGAACACAAGTTTTCAATGTTCTAAAAACATATGTTATTTTTGAAGATAATGTCTATACATTTGGCACGCCGAAACGGTAAATATACGAAATGCCCCCGCCAGAAAAAATTGCAAAATATGCTCTGAAAATTATTAAAAACACGTTTTTTTCTGTTATTTTACAAGTTACATGCATGAAAAAAATCATAGTGTTTCTTTAAACTTAAGCCATTTCTCAGGAGATTTTTGCTCTATTTTAAAAGAGTCTTGTCTTATTAAATATTTTCACAACTTTCGCTTAAATATTAACGTTTTTAATATTAGCGCACTCCCTCTAACATCTGTATTACATATTTCCCCTTCTTCTTCTTTTTGAGGGCTTACTACCGGGCTTAAGAACGGCGGCTAAATTCACTATGCCCATGTATTGAAAATGATATTATGAATTATTTATGTTTAGAGTGTTACGTATTCACATCACATCCGAAATTATATTGTTTATATTAATAATAATTGAAGGTTTTACATTAATCCACGAGTTATTGCGATCGATTATTATTCTTGCTCGTTGCTTCACAAGTTGGTTCGCGCGTCAATTTTACATTTACGGGGTGAACAGTT
Source organism: Glyphotaelius pellucidus (assembly GCA_936435175.1). NCBI lineage: Eukaryota > Metazoa > Arthropoda > Insecta > Trichoptera > Limnephilidae > Glyphotaelius > Glyphotaelius pellucidus. The sequence goes on along the minus strand of OW386539.1, from coordinate 1,211,743 downwards.
TTCAAATTTAATAATCGTTACCTGAAAGTTATGCGCTGGTTCGAAAGTAACGTAGTAAATTGCGATTTCACGAAGGGTGTTGCACATTATTTTGACACCCAATTTAATATTGTTTATATGACGATTTGTGCATCCTTGAAAGCATAAAGTTAAAATAAAACCGTTTTTAATTTTAATTGAAATACTTTCTTTAGTTTTGGAGATAACCGTTGGCGATTTTCGAAAAATAACTTTATTCAAGGACAATTATTAATACAAGAAAGCAGCATCGTACTATAGTTATTGTATTTTTTTTGAAAACTTTCTTATCACATTATAACCAAAAGTAGTTGCTTACTTCAGCAGAAAGTACCTAACGAATGAAAGCTATGTACGATAGCGTTACCAATATGAGTTGGAAATAATAGAAGTTTATGTTAAAGTTAACGTTAATGTTACAGTTAATGCTAAAGTTAATGGTTAATGTTAGAGTTAATGTGTTGACCTGATCGGTTAAGGTAAATAATACCCTCTCAGTTTATATCAAAATATTCATTGACAGTCGAGACGTCATTGCTACAAAAGTTATAGTTAATTGAAAATTCACTTAAAACTACCGTAAGATTAAAACTAAATTTAAATTAAACTACGTCATTTCTAGTGTTATTTTGTTAAATTCTTATATTTCTATTATCGATAAGTCTTGCTTTTTTCTCATTTATTTTCTTGATATTTATTTACAATATATTTTATTACTAACTTAAATAATTTTATTATTTTGAACTAGAATCCCCTCACCAAACACAAGAATTATGGTGAGGAAGGCTTATCTCTTTATGGTGAGGAAGGCTTATCTCTTTATGGTGAGGAAGGCTTTTACTATTTTACTATTTTACTTTATAACACTCTGCAGTGTTAAAAAAAGTTGTATATTTATTGTGAAAAAATACAAATCTAAAAAACAATTTTTTCAAGTCAGTGGCTAAGTTGACAAATTCGTTGTGTCGGGAGTCGTTCAGTTGTCGGGAGTTCAATTACTCTGCTAAGTTCTCCATAATTGCACAATTAAGAAATTTCACTTATGACAATTGGTAGTAGGAATTTTTCAAATATTGACACGTTATTCGCAACAAGTAAATGTTTGTATTTCTTAATATTAAAAAAAAATAGATAGCAACTTTATGTTCCATAGTTGAATATGCTGTCTACCATTCCAAGACGAAACTGTGGTATCATCGGTTTATGCCATAACGCAAAATATATTATTCATTGTAAACGCTGTGTGCAGTGAATGCAAAACAAGCATACATTTACATACCGCATCACAGGGTATTCGTTTGATTGGGGAGTAGAGCCAAAATCGCACAGTAATTTGTAAAAGCAACAGGATTGAGCCACTCATTGTAATCACCACACGAGGCTTCTTCATACAGAATAATGGAGACTTTACTTAACCTCTGCCATCGAAACCTTACATGTTCAACCTTCAAATACAATGTAACCATAAGGCAGGGGCGGTCGGCGAGTTTCTAAGCTAGAAACTTTTAAATGGCTGGAAGGGGGAGGTAAAAGGTTTTGCGTTCCATGTACAGGTAAATCATTTTAAATAATCTTCTTCTTGCGTCATAGTGTACCAACTGGAAGGACAAAAATATGACAATTTACCTATTTAACACTTGACGTTTAGATTCATATTTAAAAAATCTTTATCGTACAAATAAACATAAAGATCCAGGGGTACAGTTTAAACTTACGTTATATTTCTTACGGTTTACCCAATAAACAATTTGTAAAAGACACAGATAAAAACATATTAATGTGGACATGATAAAGTGTAAAAGTATATAAATCTTTAGTTTAAATTTAAAGCATTAACTTCTTTAAATAGGTACCTACTTGAAGTCTGATTGATGCTTGTTGAAAATAATTATTTTGAATTCAATTATTATATTTTTAATAATTTGAATTCAGTTTTAAGCATTTGCGGGAGGCTATTCCAAAGGAGTTTCAAACTTTTTTCAAAACTCTCGATGCTAACGGTGTTCACAAACACATTCAAACCTCTTCCTCTTTAAAATGATTTGCATATACTTGCGTATATTTTAGGCATTAAATTTATGGTTTTTGCACTCGATAAATGTTACATGAAAATTTGATTATATTGTTTAACTAACCTCCGTGGTCGAGAAATAAGGCTCTCAACTAGCAACTCAACCAGAAGGTCGTTTGTTCAAATCCCCTCGTGCACAAATAAATTTTATTTGAATAATTTGTATTATTTCACAATAAATTCATTAAAAATAATACATAGTATATTTGCGTCACTTTCCGGAGCCCAATATTCTCTCAGTAAGACCACCATTCAGAATTGAAACATTGCTTTAAATGGCTTTACACGGGTTTGGTGACCAGATTTGAATAGATAGGTACTGTACCCCACCTTTTTCTTCTCCAACCTCTTCCCCTCCATGCTACCTTCGCCCTCACAATATACCCCAATTTGGGATGCCGTAATCTCACCGGCTCCAGACGGGACTAGTTGGGCACTCTCGTGCGGTAGAATGGTCTACAATATGTCATGATACACACTCCTTGCTTTATTCACCCTTGATATTCAGTCCCTGAACATGACACGACTTGTATTTAATTCAGAAAAAAATAAGAAACACACTATCCTAAGAACATCACTTTCCTTACAATTTATCTGATGAATTTAAAGCGAAAGGGCGGTAGCCAAGTAGATAATACTGCCTATTTTTACCTTGGTCAACCGCCCCTGGTAAAAGGTGTAAGATCCGCTGAGAAATTCAAGGTAACCTTTCCTTCTTTCTCAAACACAACGCATACAACAGAAAGGGAGGCTGCAACGGACCTTTTAGCGACAGGGCCGTATAAGGAACAGCTACAGCCTCTGATGTGTTGGTCGTGACGCACCCCGCGGTGAAATAATTTCACGTAACAGCCGCTCCTGGCTTCTGCACTGATATTCTTTATGAACCCTAAGTTAAACATTTTAAAGTCATAATGTACTTATTTATGTACACGCTAAATTAATTAACTCAATAGGCATATCCAATGTCCATTGTTAACTGCGATAGTGAATTTAAAAAACTGAATCCTTTAAGTATAAGCACGGTCGCCGAGAAATCTGAAAAATAGATATTTTACCAAACGGTTGCAGTCACTGTCGCAGTAACCCCCACGAATACTGACCGAAAAGGACAACTGCACCTCAGGTTGATGATATTACGTAAATAAAACCTGCTAATCGAGCTTTAGTATTCCCCATTTTTCTCTTCCAAAACTGAACCGATTTTAAAGATTTTTTTTACTAAATGCATAAAAAAATATTGTATGTCTGTATATTTCGCTTTTTTAATACATTGTCTAGTTTGTATACTGAACGCCTGTTGATGGTGTTGAAACCAAGAAATTTAACGACTTATTATTTATTATTACTTCTTATGGGGTTCGCTTGTATATATAAGAAATAATTTCAAAAAAGCAAAACGTACTGTCACGCTAGTGGTTTATACCTACATTATATTAAAAAAAATATTTGCGCTTGTATCAAAATCAAGATAGGAAATTGGGGAATACGTTTGTACGGCAAAACGACGCCAAGTTTAATTTTTATCTCAGCAAAATTTTAGGCGATCGAGAGTTTTCAGTTTGCAGCGACATTTAATCATTCGCTATTATGGATATTGACTTTGATATCAAATTAAAAATTTACGAGAAGTCTTTGCTCTATATTTTTTTTATTTTTCATAAAAAAAAAAATCTGTAATAAATATTGATAAAATCTCGGGCGTAGCCAAATAATAAAGCTAGTTATTTATTAAATGCCTTTATCGAAAACAGAATTTTCAATTTGACACGAAATCTGGTTTCTTTTGACTACGTAACTTCCGCGATAAAATTATTTAATATCATTAAATTTCTTAAATTATTTAATAAAAAACTTTCCATATCCTGGACCTCTAGCACGGTCTTTCCTATTCGTTGTTACCGAAAGTTATCGATACAATCCTTATCGATCGACCGTGCTGGGGGTCCTGCTATGAAATTCAATCATCATAAAAACTAATTTCGTTTGTCTGCGAATCCTACGTAACTCTGGTTTAATGAACTCAAATTTCCTTTGAACTTAAGTGTCATATTTAAAATTCGAACTGATTGTGTGAAGAATTTCGACGAGCGATAAAGTACCTTCCTGCCTGTTCTAACAAAAACATTTTGATTGTGCCATTTTTAAAATTGGAACTGATTCGTCAAGAATTCAGACTATACTGCTCTATTCACTTAATAAAACATATTTTACTTGCAATAAAAAGAAAACGACAGTAATTAAATGAAACTGACAAACAGTTTTCTTAAATACCTCATAAGGAAAATAGCAAAAGGTTAAAAGGTTAAAGGTTATGTTATTATTATTTTTTTTTTCCGCGACCAGAGTTAAGGAGCTTACCGATCCGCACAGAGGTCAAACACATAAATTCATACATCGTATTTTTATTATTTCGTAGAGTTATTTCTTACATTTTTGTAGGATTCGTTGTGCATTTCTGCTGACGTCATTTAAAAGTTTCAAGCCGATTAACTCATAAATTAGTTTTTGGTGATTTAGTAACAATAATAAGAGAATAAAATTTGCTTTTAACTGTTATTAATTAGTAGAAATAGTGTGGCGTGAAGTGTTAAATTTATTGATGATTATAATCACTTGATATTGCAACTGGCGGTTATAAATACTATATTAGCAAAGGCGTCACTGAGAATTCCAAATATTTCTTGTAAACACTCTGATAAATGAATTCTCAATATATTTCAACCAAGAAAACTTGCTCATATCTCAACTTAGTCACATAGTTTAAGTATGTATCTGCGAAATTTATTTGGTTTAATTAAAATGTGGATTTTAGGCGTGTAAAAGAATTATTACAGTTATTTTGTTGTTCTCAACGGTATAAAAATAATCTTTGACACTGCAATCAAACATACTAATTTAGGTTGTCTGTGATGGTATGAAATATTCCTGCGTAAAGTAATAATACGCTGTTATATTCAATTAAAATTATGATTCTATAATTATGGCATCAGCGTGCAACATTCCTAAAATTGCAAAATGTTCTTCCGCTGAAATATTTCTTATAAAATTATTGCATTTCAGAAAAGCTAGTATTTCAGATAAACACCTGTAATTAATTAAAGTTTCACACCTCACAACGTTAAATGATTGCATGTCAGAGGCTTTTGGTTCAATGCTATTAACAGCCTCCCAGCTAAGTGGGAAAATTGACGGAGAAAATTTCGTGATTAAAGATAAATTATACGTCCGGTTGGCGCTACCGGCGACTTAGCTTTTTAATTACGAAAATAATCGTGTCATTCCTTTTCCGAAATAAACTCAACAAGCACTATTAACTTAAAGCAGACCTAGAATTTCATTAAAATGATTATGTAGGTATAGATAAATAGACTTATTTGGAACTACTACGCTTTAAACAATTGATTCTTTTTGGTATTACATTGCAAACAACTGCATGTCGCAGTAGATCACTTAAAGCGGCGCTTCCCGGCTCAAAAAGAAGAAGATGGAGAGATATGTAATTACGAATGTTGGGCAGAGTGCGCTAAAATTTTAAGTGATAAAAATAAAGTGAAAATTGCGAAAATGCTTAATAAAACATGACTCGTTTAAAGTAAAGCAAAAATCTAGTAAAAGGTATCTTAAATATCATTTCAAGAAACATTGTGAATTTTTTCACTAATATAACGTAAAATAATAGAAATAGACTTGTTTTTAATAATTTTCGGAGCATACTTTGCGAGCATACTTGAGCATACTTGAGCAACTCCGCAGAGCATACTTTGCGATTTTTTTCTGTCGAGGGAATTTCATATAATTTGCGTTTTGGCGTGGAACGTATCTATATATTATCTTCAAAAATAACATTTATTATTTTAAGAGCTTAAAAACTTCAAATGTTCAAGGGAGATATGTAAGAAATCGGTCGAAATTCGGATAGCGACGGCTTAAGGCTTTTTGCAATTCAGAAATAGGTAAAATATTTACAATTTGGGAGGGGCATGTTGGTACCGCCGTCTCGGGAACCATTTATTGGATAACCAACGTCTCTTCCATTCCCTCGAACCATCAAGTGTTCGCTATGTTTGGTGACTTAGCAGGGATGCCCGGGTTCATCGGGTGAGGTGTGCTGATGATCCCTAGATTCCTACCCACTCCTCATACCTTTTTCCTTCCCAGAACTTACTTTCTTTATGAAGAACCTCCAAACAGCAAACCCAAATATGACATAGGCCCGAAATTAATGTCCTTTTCTTTTTTGCTTTAACCTGTGTGGGGTTAATGTAAAAAAGAAAAATACTTCCTCTTTTATTTATGGTAGTAGGAATTTTTCAAATATTGGTTTTTATTTAGGTTATTCATACACAGGAATTGTTTGCCTTTAGGAAAAAATACCTTTGAATTTGGTTTGTTATTTAGGTACACCAGAAATGCATTTTCTAATGAATATTATTTCTCTTTTTGTTTCAGGTAAGACTACTGAAATGATTAGACTATATTATGAAAGTCAAGCACAGCGGACATTCATCAGATCATACAAGTATGACAAGATATAAGTATGAAGCTGTGGAAACATGAAACAAGTAAGATTATTGGATTTCTTATGTTATAAAAAGATGATGTCGTCTCGAATTTGCATCTGTCATTTGGAATTCTCAATTCAAAACTTATGCTAACCGAACTGAAAATATTCAAACGAAATTTTTGAAACATTGAAAGTTTTGAAAATCATTATCACTATTGCTGTTTACAAACGGAGAAAAAAATTGAAGTACTGTTTTTGTATAAGATTATGAACTGCCCTATTAACTCCCCAGCCCTTTTAGAAAAGATTGCATTTCTTTGTCCTAAACGCAACGCCAGATCAAATACCTCATTTTATATACAACTAACTAGCAGGCCCGGCCACACGTTGCTGTGGCTAACGAAACACAACACCATTTCCCAACCTTTATAACCAACGCCATCTGTTAATTTACATACATATCAAATCCTCACCGCCCGCTGCCCGAATTGAATCTTTGAATTTATCGGCTTTTCTCTACTATAATATGCGTGTATTATACATATTCTTCCTCTTGAATTACTCTATCTATTTAAAAATTGCATGAAAATCCGTTGCGCAGTTTAAAAGATCTAAGCAGACAGCGGGAGCGACTTTTTTTATACTGTGTAAAGATATTTCAAATCGAAATACTCGCAAACCTCTTTGCTCGGACGTATCTGCAAATTTCGCAATGCTCTAATAGATATAGATATTTTCCACTGTACCCTTGAAAGGTTTAAAATCAAATTAACCTTAAAATGTGTAGTACTAATATATTTAATTTCACCACGTAATATTATAACCTTTAATATCAATTTGCTTCCTGATCTGTAACCAAAAAAAATGTATAAATGAAATGGAATAACATATAATAACAAAACGCTACAACGATCGTTAAACGGCATATCTGTTGCTCGCCCGATGAACGGCATTTTTACATCCTTACTAATAACAATATCACATTTTTATGATTATTATTTTGGTTGCATTGAATTTTCCTAGATCTGCGCAGGCGCCGCGGCCATCTTGTTTTATAGTTTTGCGGGAAAAATTTATATTGTGACACGTTGAATTTTACCCGCAGAATTTAATGTTTTTGAACAGAATTTTCGTTGTAATGATCAATTCAAAATTATATTCGTATGATTGAACACAATTTCTATTATTTTTATTATTTTTGACAGTCATTGCTCTCATAATGTCTCTGTTGTTATTTTAATTTTGTTAACCTAAAAATATATTTCAGATAAATTATTTTTTATCCGCTAAAGTAAATAAAAGTAATGTTATTTAATAACATTAAAGGCTTGTGCGTGTGTAAATAAATACCAAATTCGAGTTATCGACGTTTATATTCTTCAAAAATAAATTCAGAATGTCAATTTAATTCAGTTACTCTTTTGAAACAATTGTTAGAATTTTAATGAATATATTTACACATACATAACCGTATGTTTCTTCAATAAATTTAAATAAAAATATTCCTGTATAATAAAAAAATGTTGTAATAAAAGATATACAAAATCTTTCTTGACTGCCCTCCATATATGCGTAACGCAATATAAACCCAAAACATCTGAACAAGTTAAAAGTGAACACTGAACGAGTTTTGGAATGCAATGAACATTGCCACCTGTAGCTACTTGCTTCTGCCTGATTTCATTTCAATAATCTGTCCAGTTCCGATGGTTCTCCGTTCGTTTCTGGAGCAATCCCAAAAGCAGGGTTGGCACGAGATGCCAGGCCTGTCCGGGTTCTGACTTTTCGGGCCAAATTGTCCGGCCTTACTCGCTAACTGCCGCTAATTGCGCGCCCCGAATCAAATTATCAAAGATTACACACCGTACGCCAGTTACCGATTAACCAATCTCAAACCGACTCAATAATAACACACCAATTCAATAAAAAGTACGCTCTGTCACGTGATGAATTCAGTGCACGCATGGGTTCGGTGGCTCGGACCACTAAACGTTTTTTTACAGATGCATCTATTTAATCACATGATATTATGAAATAAAATCTACTAGTTATTTAAAAACCGAGCCATAAAAGCAGGTACCTTTTATAACCATAGTTGTAAAAGATGAAATATTGGGTTAAGTGCTTTTTAGATAACAAAATACATTTGCTAATTTTCTCATGCATTATTTACGATTGACTTCCGATGTTCTGGCAGTTGTCGATTCCTCGCCCGATAACATCGGCTGATTTAAAGGTGAAGAAGTAGATTAGTGTCGTTATTGGCATAATTTTAGTGTCGTTATTGGCGGCAACGGGAAGCGGAAAATATGAAAAATTAATGTAAACAAATATGTATGAGAGTGCAATTAATTTTGTACGTGTCTTTAATAAAAATATTCGTAAAAATGACAAACATATCAATCAAAATCTTATAAAATTTTATAATAAATAAAAGTATTATAATTTGTTCGTGCGCGTGCTTTTTGATTCCTTTGGCTCTTATAATATTAATCAAAATCCGTACTGTGCTCTGGAAGCTTACCTGAGCTTTCTCGAGCACAGAGTTTGTCGCTTTTCACCATTTGACAATCTCTTTTATTTTATGTTCTAAAGACAAACGTTTACAAAAAGTGATAAGATACTAAATATTAAATTATACGTAGTTAAATTACCTACAATACAAAATCAATATCTATACAATACCTTAATAATTTCATCTGTAACGAAAATTGTTCTTAATCTTGGTGTGATATGAGGAAAAAATACTAAATAAGAGTGGAGAAACGAATATTTTGATGGGGAAAAAAATTTTAACCAAGAAGTACATATAACTGACTTTAATAAAAGCTTAATGTAAAATTAAGTGTAAGTAGTTTCAAAAAACTTTTAATTAGTTGCGTGTTAGCAAATAATCACGAAATATATTTGAATGTAGTAATTTTTGGTATTGAGTATAAGTTATGATTGCGTGAATGATTGGTGAGCTATTTGCGACATTACTGTTGTTGGCTTCTACGTGAACCTCTTACCAAATAATGCCATCTTCTGGTGAATGTACACGTAGTTTCCCAGTTGGGAGGCTACAGCTTCTAACCCAATCGATTATATAAACACAGTTATTTATTACTAATATTGGCATTACTATATTCAAAGGGCACAATTTCTCACCTATCCGCTTCGTTAAAACAACATTTGGCCAAAGACATTTTAGATATTTTACAACTAATCTAAACTGTTTCACTGGCCAATACACTTACATTATTTTATGAATCTATGCGTTGTTGCTTTATCTAAAAAAATTCTTATTATTTGTCTTATTCCTTGTATTTTTATTTTGAAAAATAGAACATACGTTCTGGAAAAAAGCATTATTTTTACCATTACTAGACAGATCACAGATTACGCTAAAGAATATGTATTGGACACACAAGTCTCGGAACCCCCACCAAGGCAGATCAAATATTAACCTGTTGAATGTTGGAAGGTATTTTAGATTGGTATTGGCGCAAGTGATTCTGATAATGTCCTTCATCCAGTTTCTTTATACATAAGGGTTCAAATCGCATCTAAAAGCAAAGCCACAGATAAGAGATTAAAGATTTTTTAAAACCTCCTCATAAGTAACAGATATAAATAACCAATAATGTTTTAATAGCTCTATTACTAATGGTACGATGTTGATTGATTTTTTTTATTTAAATTACTTCGGTTAGGTTGTTTCGCAGAATGCAAATGTAACATTGTCATTAAATGGCCGATCAGCGCCATTTTGTTTTTTTGACAGTTAAAATGTTCACGTTAAAAGCCGATTCTAAGACCGTTTTAGCTTTTGAACCAATTGTGATCAGTAGAAGAGTACAACTATCATGTTGTTAAATTTGTCAGCTTATTACAATTTGATAGAAAGTTGAAAAGCACCTAGAATCGGCACTTAACGGGGACCTTTCAAATGTAAAAAAAAACACACAAAATGTCACTGAATTTCCATTTGATGACAATGTTATATTTAAATTTCTGCGAAGCAACTGAGAATTATACCATTATGTTTAAACGCAGGTTCAACCTGTATTACAATAATGTATTTTTTAAAGATGGATAAAAAAAATTTAAAATAAAATCAAAGACGTACGGTGGGTAATTAAACACGCTTGAAATATTCCATCGCGCTTGGATGGGTGCTCAAGTACTTGTGAAGAGTCAATGTAAGATCAGTGTGCATTTACATCAGTTAGAGAGTTAATGGAACATCAGTTACAGGTCCAGGGAACAAGCCGCTTCAGGAGGCAAATCATAGATAAAGAAAATAACGTACTTTAACCGCGTGGTGGGTAGTAGGTACTTACTAATTATTCTGAAATCCGATCTCCTGTAATACCGCCCAAGTGAAGAGAAGAAATCTACCTGCAACGTATTAATATGTCAGTAATAGAACTGTCGCAGATCTTTGTCGGGGGTTTGGGATTTTTTTTAGGTATTAAGATCTAAAAAAAAAAAATTGTTTACAAAGAAATTATCTTCTAAACTAGAAGGTGGGGAAAAACTGTCAAAATTGTGGTTTTCAAAACGATAAATTTCGAAAAACATATTCAATCCAAACAAAGCAGGCAAATCCATTTTGAAGAGCGTTCGTTTGAATGTATTTGTGAACACTAATAGTTTCGAAAGTTTCGAAAAAGTTTTTCCAGTTAGCTTGAAACACCCTTTCGTATTCCCCTTCTACCCCGCAGTAATACAAACATACTGGGTGCATGGGGACGTTTATAAATTATTATACTATTTTTATAGTCTCGCAAAATTCTCGCAAAGTATCAGAATTATAATAGAAACGTTTATAAGTAAACCGTTTTAATTTATTTCTTCAAACTTCGTTTTAATTTAGACTCGCAATGTTGGTATATTTTTTTTATTGAGGTATACTTTTACTTTATAATGTCCGCATCAATGAATATGTATTTGTTGTTTTTTTAAGTTATTTTTTATTGGGTTAACTGTAAAAAAATAGGATATACCTGTAAGATACATTGCAACATTTTTTAAATTTGAAATGCATCCAAACGTCAAGCGTTAAAAAGATTAGTCATTATTTTTTATCCGTCGAGTATAGTGTACACCACTAAGTTAAGAATGTTGAATTCATTTGCGTGAAAACATTTTATTAAGAATCTTCTTTTTTTTAATATACTCTAAATATTATTTTGATTTTTAAATAGGCCTTTTTTGCCTTTTGGTCGCAATCATACGCGGACATCCAAATTTTCTGAAATTCGAAGAAATTAAACCATTTAATACGCAAAATAAATGCCGGTCCTAGAAGCTCGATACTTGGCCCGGTTGGTAGCACGGTTGATTCCGAGCATTGAGTAGGAAGATTCAAACCTCAGACCAAAAAAAAAAATATTTAAAAAAAAACATTTTACCTCATTTTAGTATTGTTACATGTACTGTACACAGAGGGGATACCAATACAATCACTATGAATTAAGATAGCTACCTATATAATGACTTTTAATTTTAATAAGTTATTTCGAAATCTATCACCTCTACAGGATTTAATCAGAGGTGCATTTATATGCGCTTTTAAGTTCCTAACCACTAATGAACAAATATCAGTAGGGCCATTGCAAAAATAATAATCGTCGAAAAGAAATTTAATGAGGTCCTTTACAATATTTGAGGTCGATACTATAAAATGTGCAATGGTACAGCCTCGATATTTTCCCATCACTACTAACTACCGCCGCAATCTCAATACCGAATTCTCCAGTCCCATATCATTTTGACCGAATGATGACATGATATTTAATGGAAATCTCATTAAATTGGTTATTTTTTAATATTTTTCGTATTGGAAAGACGTTGAAAGAACTTACAGCCGGCAGACACAATTTGCATGTAAGTAGCCGTAAAAAGTGTATTCCTTAAAGTAAGTACTTTATCCCGTTACGCGAGATGGCCGTGTGGATGCGCCTTTACTTTTTATGTTCCGTTTTTGAAAAATAAATACGTTTTTTTAATGCACGCATAAATAGCGTAGCAATAGTTACAATTCTGGGAGTGTGACAAAATTTAAAACCAACAGATTTTACAACGAAAAAGTGAACCAATTTACAGAAAACTGGTAACGTTTTTAAAGACATCAAAAAAAAAAATAATAATTTTAATGGCGTAACTTTTATGTAAAATATTTCTCCCGAGCACTGTGCAAAATTAGGAAATAACTTATTAATGCAGTTTAAGGCGAAGCACTATGAATTAATGCAAAACATGTGTTTTTAATTACTTAAATATCTAATACTGGGAGTAGAACACATGAAATAATCGGGCCTTTTTTTATTTGTTATTTTATAAGTCTAGAAAAAAATAAAGTATCGGACCTACAAAAATACTTTAAATTTCAAAATCTCCTACTTACGAACCCCATTTTCTGTTATGGTTTGATCGAATAACGTGGCAAATTAAGTTCTTTAAAAAATGTAAAATAAAATAAAACTCACTTTTTGTGATTTTTTTCGTGTGTAAATAAAAAAGCGGCTGATGTTAAGGCCCGGTGGTACCCAATCAAAAAGAAGGAGGCGAGATACGTAAATTCGAATGTTAGAAGGAGCGTTCTAATATTAAAAACTATAGTATTTAAGCGAAAATTATGAAAAAGTTTTATATATACGACTCACTTAAAAGAGAGCAAAATCTCGATGGGAATGTCTAAAAGAGCATCTAAAGAAACACTTTGAATTTTTTTAACGATATAACTTGTAAAATAACTGAAAAAAACTGGTTTATAATAATTTTCGGAGCATACTTTGCAATTTTTTTCTATCGGGGGAATTTCTTATAATACCCATTTCGGCATGAGGATAATATCTGTGTAGATATTATCTTGATCAGTAACATACATTTTTTTAAGAGCTTTAAAACTAAGTGTTTAAGGAAATATGAAATAAATTGGTAGAAATGCGGGAATTTAAACCTTACCGCCATCTTCATAAGGAGGATCGATTCCAAATGTTACATTTTTTTTTTTTTTTTACATTAACTCCACACAGGAGGCCCTGAGGAAAAAATAATTTCCCTCAGGGCCTATGTCGTCTTTGAGGATGCTGTGTGGAGGGTGTTTTTGAGGAGAGGAAGAAGTGAACATGGGTCTTGAAGAGACCCATATTGTAGGAGGGAGGAAACACAGAGGCCGGCAAATCGTTCCACAGTTCCACATAGCGTGGTGTATCGCCTTAAGTACGTTTTAACAACGTAGGTAGAGTCCGATTCGAGCCGCGGTCAACAGTGGTTGTGTGTACCTTACCTATTGCTTAGTGCCGTTCGCCCGTTCCCGTGCCTCATACAGATAAGAGATTATTGTTACATTTTATTTAATTCTGTTTATCGTATACTTATTTGTTTGCATTCCTACTTACGGCTAATCCGTTTTTGTTTGTACAGTCAATGAAATAGACTGCGTATTATTTTTTCAGTTTAATTTTTAAAAGTTAAGTTTTTTTTTATACAATGGAGGAAGACGAAGATAGACCTCCCGACCCAGGATCGATATTAGATTTTTCTGATTCGAAATCTACCACTAGCCAGGCTTCTATTACGCTTCCATCTCGTAAACGACGACCATCGCATAGCCTTTACATCCCATCGAAAATTAAAACTATACCGCCGATTCAACAAACCTCGACCTCTAACGACCTTAACCCCAATAGTAACACCCAGACAAGTACTTTAGCTAGCGATAATACAAAAAGTACTGACTTACTTTATCCTGCTTCCGCTTCCGGTCCTTTTATCGTAATTGTTCAGAGAACTGAACAAGGAAAACTTATTCATCCTTTAGATTTTGGAAAATTCTTATTTGACTCAAAAAATAATAACCTTGGTATTGTTAACGGTTCAATTAAACCGGAAGGGCGATATAAATTATCTATCGAGTTTAATACTGCCGCTTCCGCAAATGGATTTGTAAAAAAAATTGACTCGCTCTCAAACCACAAATATAAATCGTTCATCCCGTCATTTAACCTTACGAGAATGGGTCTTGTTCGAGGAATACCCACGGAGATCCCAGAGGCTGAAATTGTTGATGCTTTGAATAATTCCCAAGGAACCCCGAAAGTAATAAAAGCACGTCGACTGAACTACAAGGATTCTACTGATGGGAACACGATCTGGAAACCTTCCCAATCTGTTGTTGTTACATTTGAGGGACAATCCCTTCCGTCTCGTGTGTTTATTTATTATACCTCGCTTCCCGTCGAAGTTTATAAATTTCCAACTGTTCAATGCTTCAATTGCTGCCGGTTTGGACATACAAAATCCGTATGCCGCTCCCCTCCACGTTGTTACTTTTGCGGAGAAGGTCACCCATTTGATCAATGTCCAAAATCTTCCAATAATCCCATTTGCATTAACTGTTCGGGTGCACATACCGCGGTCAGTCTAGCCTGTCCGGAATTGACAAGACAGAGGAACATAAAACATAAAATGGCTACCGACAACATTTCGTACTTCCAGGCCTCAAAGTTATTCTCTCCTGCGAAAAAATCATTCGCAGAGATGACATCGTCCTCAGCTCCTTTCCAATCAACCACCTTTTTAAATTCAACGTCATCTTCTCACAGAGAAACCATTCTCAAGCCAGTCAAACCCAACCCAAAATATACTCCTTACCTTGATAAAAAACAATTGAATAATATTTTGACCAGCCCGAATGGGAATGCCAAATCTCAGACCCCCAATGGGTGTGCCATTAATAGTAATACATCCCCTCCTGCTCTCCCCGAAATATTGAATAATAATTCTTTTATACAAACTTTAATTACCCTTTTAATTTCTATCCTTACAAACAACAATACTGTACCGTCCAACGCTGCCGATTACATTAAATCTTTATTATCTTGCCTCCCCAATGACTTCGAAACTGAACAAAATTCTTCAGTGGAACAGTAGAAGCCTCTTCGCTAACAAATCTGACTTAATTCAGTTACTCGACGAACACGACGTTTCAGTGGCCGCCATTTCTGAAACGTGGTTAAAACCCTCCTTTCACTTAAGAATTCCGGGTTATTATTGTCTCAGACACGACTGACCGGATGGTAAAGGCGGCACGGCTCTGATAATCCATAATTCTATCCCGTTTAAACAAATTAATATACATACTCCCTCCGACGATATCCAGATAATAGCAGCTGTCTTATCTGATATCACAATATTATCAATATATATTCCTCCCTCTACCACTTTTATTGAAAATGAATGGGCACCAATCTTAACCCAGATTTGTTCCCCTTTTATGATCCTTGGAGATTTTAATGCACATTCCCCTTCTTGGGGTAGCAAAATAACAAATCGTTCTGGCCGCAATCTTTTAGATTTTATTGATACCCATAACCTATGTTTTTTAAATGACGGATCTCCAACCAGATTCACCCCCCCTCATCAACGGAAAAGTGCTGTTGATTTATCTCTTTGTTCATATTCGTTAGCATCTAAATGCTCTTGGGACATCCTAAACGATCCCCTCTCTAGTGATCATTTTCCAATTATAATCCGATTCCAACATCAATCTAACACTTATCCTCCACCAGTTAAAAATAATCTCAAATTTAGAATAAATGATGCGAATTGGAGCACTTTCTCTTCTGAACTAGATAACCTTATTAATTTAAAAAAAAAATCGTCCCCGGGAGACATCAGATTGCAATGTGAGACGTTTCCCTCTATGGTTATAAATGCAGCAGAAAAATCCATCCCGAAACGCAATGTGAACATTAAAATAAAACACTCTACTCCGTGGTGGGACGAGGAATGCACTCGCTCCGTCAACTCTCGTAAAAAAGCAATTTCCTCTTTTCGTAAGTGTATGTCACTAGAAAATTTTTTATCAGTTAAAAAAGCCCAGGCAGAAACCAAACGAATTTTGAAAAATAAAAAACGCGCTGGATGGCGGAAGTTCTGTGAGAACCTGTCTCCGGAAACTCCCCAATCTTCAGTTTGGTCTAGCTTAAAAAAATTCGGATCATCGTATTCTCCGCCGAGAACCAAGCATATATCAGAAGAAATTCTTATAGGATTTGCGGATAAAATAGCCCCCCCATCAGTGGCCGGATGTGAAGAAATGCCTTCTATTAAGCCATATCCATCTCACTCTAACTGGCTAGATGCTCCTTTCTCCATTGATGAGATGAAACTAGTAATAAGAACCCTTTCTGACTCTGCTCCGGGTCCCGATGGAATACTTAATAGTTTCATTAAATCATTTTCTGATATGGCGGTTGAATATTTCTTATCTCTTATTAATAATATGTTTGAAACAGGACTAATTCCGGATGATTGGAAAACTCAAAAAATCATTCCCATTTTAAAACCTGGAAAAAATCCATCTGAAATTTCGTCTTATCGGCCTATTGCTCTTTCATCATGTTTGATGAAAGTAGCGGAGCGGTTGATGAAGAACAGATTAGAGTGGTTTGTTGAAAGTCAAGATATTATCTCACCAAATCAGTATGGTTTTCGGAAAAAGAAATCTACAATGGATAATTTAAGTTTGTTCACAACTGATATCCGAGTTTCCCAATCCCTAAATTCTTATACATTGGCCACATTCCTTGACCTTTCATCAGCTTACGATGATGTTTTACTGAATGTTTTGAAAGAAAAGCTAATTAAAAAACAAATCCCCCCGAAATTAGTCCAATTTATTATTAATTTGCTCTCAGATAGGTCCATTATTATTGAGTCTTCCTCTAAATGCTTAAGGCGCAAACTATGGAGAGGTTTGCCCCAGGGTTCTGTTATTAGTCCTCTGTTGTTTAATATTTATATAAGCGACCTAGACTCAGTAATTCCTTTTTCTATCAAGCGTCTTTACTTTGCGGATGATATCCTTATATATTTGTTACATAAAAATATTATTCTTGCAGCTAAGGAAATGAATTTGGCTTTACAATATATTAAAAGCTGGTTGTCATTAAATGGGATGAATCTGGCGGCATCTAAAACAAGGGTCGTGGCTTTCACGCGCAAAAGAAAAATTCCCCAATTCTCAATTTCTTTTGATAATGTGCCTCTACAAACCGCTACTCAAATCAAATTCCTTGGTCTTCTTTTGAACCATAAACTTTCCTGGCTTCCACACATTCAGATAATTTCTACAAAGTGTGAAAAGGGACTTAATATGATGCGAGCAGTTTCCAGAGTATGGTGGGGATCTCATCCTACCACTCTTAAATTAATGTATAATTCCCTAGTTCGGAGCCACTTGGATTATGGCTCATTTCTTTTTGACCCACTCACTAAATATCTAGATAAGAAAATGGAAAGAATTCAATCAAAAGCCCTCAGAATGATTATTGGAGCTATGAAGTCTTCTCCAATTAATGCGCTTCAGGTGGAATGTGTGGAGCCTCCATTATATTTCAGAAGGCAATTCCTTGCCAATAAATATACTTTCAAGGCTTTATCGTTATCACATCATCCTATTAAACAAAGTCTTAATAGGTTAAGTGTTAATTTGAATTCTAACAAAAGATTGAGAGAAAAACAATGTTTTCCTCTCTTAATTAAAAGTTTTCATCTCTATAATTCTCTATCATCTTCCCTCCAATATCTTCAAGAAGTTCCCAATCTTCCTATATACAATATTCCATTTAAGGCAATCACTTTTATGCCAAACACAATAACATCAGTCTTTCAGAAGAATATTTTATCTTCCCCAAATAAATTTCAAAATGTAGATGATTGCTTTAAAAGCATAGTGGCTTCGAAATTCCCTGGATTTTCCATCCTTTTCACGGATGGTTCCAAATTTGAAAATAAAAGATGTGGAGCATCTATATATAGTCCAGAATTCAACATCAATCTCACTTATAAATTACCGAAAGAAGCTTCCATATTTACAGCCGAATGTTTTGCAATTGAACAAGCGCTAAATCAAATTCAGGTTCTCAACATTCATCGAGCCTTACTATGTACTGATTCGCTAAGTGCTCTAACTAAAATTAGGTCAAATATTTTACGTTATCCGGAAGACAATATTATATGTAAAATAAAAAATCTTCTCAATTCTCTTAGTGAATCTGGGTTTGAGACGATATTGGCCTGGGTCCCTGCCCATTTGGGTATCGAGGGTAATGAGATGGCCGATTTTCTCGCCAAATCTGGTTCAGATTCCGGAACTATTCCACTAAATTTTAGAATTCCTATATCCGATGTCTTTCCGATTCTTAAATCCAATATGACTCGTGCCTGGGAAGAAAATTGGGCAGTCTCCAAAATAAGAACTGGATCTTTCTATGCGGGAATTCAAAACCATATCCCTGCTAAGCCATGGTTTCACGGTAAAAAACTTTCAAAACGATTCATTTCATGTATCTCGAGAATGAGAATTGGCCACTGTTCAATTGCATCTCACTTGTCTAGAATTAGAGTTTTAGATGATCCGTTCTGCCAGTGTGGTGTGGAAGAGGAAACCCTCGACCACGTTTTCTTTAACTGTAAAAACCATTCATCTTTCAAGAACATATACCGCCGGCTTATTAAAATCACACACCAGTCCCCCCTTAATATTTCATACCTTTTATCTCTTAACAATTCTCGTGTTCATACAGCTTTATGTAAGTTTATTAACCTGAATGAATTCAATATTTAATTTGTTTTAGTGATCTAAATGAGTCCAATATTTAATTTGTTTTATTATTTTCCCATTAGATTAACCGAAATTTCTTATCCATTTTAAATATTACCGGCACAAAGCACTCTCTCCAGGGTGAATTGCCTAAAACAAAAAAAAACAAAAAACAACGTAGGTACATACGAATTTTAGAAGAGACTAACTATGGAGATGGAGACAGCTGTAAACTAAGGTTTTCAACTTTATTATTTGTTTATGGATTTGTAGCGATTGTCTGAAGATAATCAGCTTTAAACTTGTTTAATTGCTTTTGTAGTTTCAAATTTCGTTCTAAATTTGAACGCTATTTAGAAAAGCGTAATTCCATATTCAAAGTTAGAAAGTCGTTTATTATTATTGGTCAACTGCCTCCGAACGAAACATCCGCCGTAATATTTAAAATGTATCCAAAATATGCAGAAGGTTCCCGTCCAAGCTGATGGTATGTGATCATCTACTTACGGCTGCGCTGGGCAGTGATTATCTAAATATGGAGCGTCATTTTATACGCCTAATAATATATTATTTTCCTACCTTCGGAATCGTCCAATGGCCTCTCACGATATTTGAAGAATAATAATTTGCGTGCATCTGTATTTCTTACATGTAAACAAGCAGATTATTAATTATGTTTTATGTTGTGATTATTTTTTATTTGATTTGATTGGACGAAATAATAATGACAATAAAAAGATTCAGAAATATTATATTATATCTTGTACTTGCCACAAATATGCTACATATTATTTTAAATGAATAAATTGTGAAATAACATAAATCAATCAAAATTGGCTTGCGCACGCCGGGGTTCGAACCCGCGATCTTCGGATTGCTAGTCGAGAGCCTTGCCCCTCGACCTCAGGGTCATCTATGGTCGACGGGGTAAGTATTCACATTACCTAATCACTGAATACAATAATATTAACAGATCTCATAGAAACACGAAACAGAAACTTCACAGAAATGAACAAAGACAACTGTCGCAACTGGGAATTAAAGTCTTACCGGGAAAATACTCTGCCAATTGAGCTATTGAGACCTAATTGTATTCCGTCATTTTTATCGATCTCATAAATATTTCAAATTAAGAACCAAACATATTATCCTCAATCAATTCTCATATTTTTTACATATTTTAATGAGATTATTATTTTCTTCAATGATTAAATATTACAACGAGGTTTATAAGCATCAAAAGGTTATTCCAATAAATTGAATATACATTCATTATCCCCGCGTTTAAAATTTGAAAGCATTATTTAAGCTTTTGGTGGATGACATACCTAAAAAGCAATTAATTAACATTAACATAATAGCGACTTCAAAAATTATATTTATTTCTCATAATAAATATCAGAATCACAGCAGCGATTCTAAAATTTTGACATCCGAATTGAGGTGAAATTTTGTCATTGGTTGTGAAAGTGCTCACAAGGTTGGGAGATACTTATCTGCCTGGGTAGGCACCGAATGGAATTTTAATAGCTTTGTTTATAGTTAAAGAAATGATAATGTAAAGTGTACTTGTTACCCGGAATTCTATCATTGAAATGAAGCGACGAGTATAGTCTAATCTTATGTGTTTGAAATATAAGAACATTATTTCGTGGATATTTTCTTAGATACAGAAATGGTTATGGAGATGAGAACGAAATAATAATATGTTGGACATATACCAAGAAGCCAGCATTCAAATCAAATCCTGGGAAAAATTATTTAAAAAAGCATTTATTTTTTATCCACTGGAGCGACAGCGCAATTTAAAACTGTTTTCTCCGATTGCTTGACATTTTTTGGTGATCATTTTGAATATTTTCGGCCTAAATTAAAAAAAAAAATCGTACCTCCGAATTTTAATACGGAGTCATACAAACTGATTATAGTTCTATATAGTCAATGAATTCACCTATCTTTTGTCGATTATCACATGTTCGTAGGATTTATAAAAAAAATATTATAAAATCGTAAACTTGACTGCCAAAATTGGCAGCAAAGCAATCCGAGGTATTTTAAATAGTGCCATATTGTGGCAAAAAGCGCTTCAGTGATTAAACAAAAAATAGGTGTTTTGTACTGCTTTCAAGTATGGAAGATACTCTCAGTATCCTACTGGTGATAGAAACCATTGCTTTAACCCTTCAGGCTAATTTGTTCGCTTTTGGGAACAGATCATATAGGTCACCCTTAGTGTCATGTGAGAAATATGATCTTAATAACAAAGATAAACTTTTGTACGTGTTAACAAAAATAAAATAAAAAACTGTGAAATTCTAATAAATGAAAGTATCAAGAATAATAAAATATTATAAAAATAGCAATTGATCATTGTTAGGATTTTTAGGTGGTAATTGTTACTTAACTAAAAGACCGATAAAAGTAAATAAGTGTCACATGTCCACTTAGCACCAATGCGCGCGCCGCACTAAACAGTGCCTAACAACAATTAAGAAGCTACTAAAAACCTCAAAGTCCCATTGTTGTTAATTGTTGAGAAAACAACGAATTTTTGATTTGTCGGTCTGAGAGACCAATGCACGAGTAAGGAAGGTTAACAGTATAAGAAAGAGAAAACACCACGCTTTATTTTCAAATCTCAAAGTTAACCACGGAAGAATGAAATATGCACGTATGTAAAACGAAAGTTTCCGAATGCAATTTGAGAAAAATTATGAAATTTTGTGAATTTTTAATTGATTATTTTTACATGAAACGACAAAAAAGTTAGGGAACTGTAATGTTAACAATGTAAACATTTTTCTTATAAATTATGTGTGTTTTTTCAGTTTTTTTTTTTAGTCAGTAATTTTAGTTAGAAGAAACATAAGGTGAGCAATTTTTTAAACATTTTTATGTTTGCATTCAAAATTTTAAAATTTCTAAAATTATATGTTTGTTTCTAATTAATATAATTTGAATGCTTATTTCATCACTTTTCAAAAATGGTTATTAGTTTTCAGATCCGTTCAGAAATATTCCATTTACATGATATTTTTTTTCAAAGCCGATATATTGTGACTTTCTATCAATACATACTCCTGCCCTAGCTCTGGGAGGTTAAATGGCTTTAGCCATGTTTGGTGACCAGCTCAGAAAATCCAAAAAAAATTCTGCCTAAAATATCGGACACAGATTTATTAACTGATTAAAGCAATTTGCTTTGATTTTTTTTATAATGTTTACAATATACGAGTACGTCTTGGTTTATTTCTGCAACTAGTAATTTAAGAAAAACCTCGACCTTCAAGGCCAGACCACAGATTATAATTTTTATGACTCATATGGCACCGCTTTAGGACACGAATATATTATATAAGTGGCACCGATTTGGTATAAAAATTGCATAAATTATTAAGCATGCAAACCAAGTCTTGATTTATGTTGCAATTTGCAATTATAATATTATATAAAAACTAAAATGCACCGTAGCTAATTTTTAAAATAACTAGTGGTGCAGATATGAAGAAGGAAATGTCTGACATCTAACTGACCGTGTCTAATACGTTAGATTAGGAATGAAAGCCGAAAACAAAATTAAACGTTATTCTGTATAGACATTTAACAAAAAAATTGTTTTGTGCAATTATTTAACATAAAACGAACAATTCTTCAATGAATAAGGGAGTTCAACTTGAAAATATGGGGCATTTCTAGATAAAACGATATGAAATCGATACACCAAGTAGATACTATTGTCTCTTGACTGTGGAAGCGTATGTTCAAAATGCATGTTAAGCCTCAATTACATTAAGCGAGTTTACAAGCTCGGAATCGGTGAGTGAGATTGTCATGATGACACACAAAACTGTCTACTCGCTCAGTAGCGACAGTAGCAGTTAAAGTAACGACTCTCGCGCGAACCAATTCGGTCGACTTTTTGTAAAAAGCTTGAGCTCACAGCTAGCGACACACGCTAGCCAGTAGCGAGAATTACGGCTCCCACGCAAACTAATGCTGATAGTCACGAAATCAGCTGTTCATAGGTCGCCATCTTGAGCGAGTAGCAAGTAAACCACCTTTCAACTTTTTTCGTAGATTGTCCACAATCTGCTAGTTAGCAAGTAATACGATGACACTGAGCGAGTTTACTAACAGATAGTGATTTTCCCAGATAGTAGCTTGTAAACTCGCTCAACGTCGTCAACAGCGTGATAGTGAATATGCGTATAAAACAGTATGTTGTGTTCTTCGTCTACTGCCATTCCTTCTGAGCTTTTACTTATCGTAGTACGAATTATAGCAGTTTATAATCTACCTACAAGAAAAATTATTTATGAAATAAAACAATGACGTTTTTTACTACTACCAAAATTGATTTAATTTATTAAGGTCACAAGTATCATCAGGGTACAAATCGATGGTCCCGAAGAACTATGTCGGATCTGCAAAAAACTGAAAATGGTTTTGTAGGCTTATTTTGTTGATTTAAAAGCCTGTATTTTCGGAATTTTGAATGAAATTAATTGAAAAGCAAAATACCGAACAACACTGAATTTCATGATCTCAAAAACAGTAAAAATTCAGAAACGAAACTTTAAACAGCTCTACCACGACAGTACAAAATCGCACATCTAACGTTTTTCTTCGGGACCATCGAAATAATTGAATTAGTCAAAAATACAATGTATGTTCATACTTTTCCTGCTTATGTACGTACATACATAGAGTGAAACAAAATATAAAATAGCATAAAGGAACAGTGAGAAAGCATGACCAGAAAGATATAGCGTGTACAGAAAGAGACCAATAATGTGTACATAATGGGTTTCCATATAATATAGAGAGAGACAAAGCGTCAACTGAAGAGATGATTGAGGGTTAATGGGGAATTATATGAGTTTATGGGAAATATAGCTAATATTGGGCTATAATACACATTTAATTGACAATGGCTTTCTTTTACAGCTCTGTTTTTTTTAACTGTATGACCCATAGTGTGTGTCGAGACTAACCCCTGACGCCTCATCTCCTTGCGACAGAGCGAGGAGTACGAAGTACGCACGAAGCGTGAACCGATTCACTATGGTCAGCGGCTGCTGTCGTGTAGTGAGGAGCCCCACGCTGTTTCTCGCATTCCCGTGTCCCTGGTCTCTGGTCGCTGTCTCTGAGGCGGCTGTAGCCTCGACCGGACCGCCCTCCGCTGTGGAGAATCGGGATTATGTATGGACACATCTCGCCGCCCTGCCACTCGAGTCGGACCGCAATCAAGGAAACGTCGTGGCTAGGCTCGACGTGCAAACAAACAAACCATATATGTTACTAGAAGCGTGCTGGAATGCTAATATCACCTATATGTTTAGTTAGGAATGTCACTTCTAGGCATCCGGATAGGAATCCTACCGCGTTTTGGCCGTTGTTCAAATTTACCTGATTGAATGTAGCATGTAGCGAATAGGGAACTGCAGTCCCTGAGGCCCTGAGAAAAAAAAATGTGTCATCATTGGGGCTGCTGTGTGGAGGGTCTTTTTAGGGAAAGGAAGAAGATAAAGTTTTGGGAAGGAAAAGGTTATGAGGGGTTGGAATCTGGGGGTCAATGTGTCTAGGAGTGTCGGATGTACGAATCTATCCCTCCTCGATGGATCTAGAGAGTTCGGCTGGAGAAGACTAAGTTAAGTCTCCCTCAACTAATCTCTCCCAATCTGCCCATCATGGAATAGGTGGACAAACTTATTGGCTGCCAACACATGGACAAACCTCACCCCCATGAACCGGACACCCCTGCTAAGTCACCAAACGTAACAAACCACTTGGAGTGACCTATGGCATGGGTGTTGGTTATCTTGAAATTTAATGTATTGTTAAAATTCTATGAAACAGTCCATCCTTAGCATTCTACTGTGGAATGTACATTGAAAAACTTTACTTAAATATATGTATATTTTCAAGTTGTTTTGTTATGGTTCACTAGTTCAACTCACGCTGCTATAATTTCTATGAGTCCAATTTAATTCATTTCATTCTATGATAATTCTAATCCGATAGTTCATATACAATTTATATCTAAGTTATGGAGGAGTACAAAACACATAAGTTATTTATTTATATCCAATTTAGTCTAATGCAAAAGGACGTGATGGACGACGTTCAGTGGGCGGAGGCAAGTGACTACTACACGATCACAGATCACTGCCTACTCACACGGGAATGCTATAAGTTAGTTTATTAAGTCTTTGATTTAGTCTCATAAACTCATATTTAGTATTTATTACCAGATAAACTACCTTCGAATTTAGACTTACCGGCATTCGAAATTTATTGCACAAAAAAATCAAAACGAAATTCATAACTTCAAGATTCGAGGTCTTTGTTATCGGGTAGCAGTGGCGTGCATTGTTTTTTTTACCAGCAGTGGGTTGTGGTTTTTCAGTAACAGATGACTAAAGAAATAGTTTTATGTGTTTCCCGTTATGCGTAAGTAAATTTTAATTGATTTCTTTGTGTTGTTTCACAATTTAATCATTTAAAAATAATGTAAGGTGCATTTACGGCAAGTTCCGGAGTGGAAGATACTTTCAGTATCCCATGGTCTAAAACCATCAATCAAAATCGAAACTTTGGTTTGGTGACTAGATCTGAATAGCCAGGTACTTCATCACCTTCCTCTTAACCATCTTTTCCCCCTTCCCACTACCTTCAGCTTCACAACATACCCCAATTGGACATTCCATAGTCTCACTGGCTATTGGGAGCAGTTGGGACTCCTGACTCCCTGCACGGTTGATCGATAAGGGTTGATACGATAACTTTCGGTAACTTCTCATTGCTCCCTAGAACAACTGCAGATCGCTAACGTACAAGCAACAGTTTATGTCGAATATATTAAGAACACTTAGTCATTGTGAACTGTTACTTATTCGTTGGCGATCTGCAGTCATGCTAAGGAAAGATGAGAAGTTACCGGAAGTTATCCTGTCAATCCTTATCGATCGACCGTGCTAGGGGGACTGTACGGTGTCCACATTTAAAAAAGACTTAATTTCTTTCAAAACAAAGTAGGTATCTAACCTTACTAAAGGCAAAGAGCGAAGTGAGACGCCATGTTAAAATAAGAGATTCAGGAAATTGTTTAAAGTTCTGAAGGCTCTCACTAAATAATATACAGACAAAATCTTGCCACTACAGCGGATGTTATAATAATATAATGAATATATCGATATAATATATGTTAAGTTTGGTTCTTTAGAAAGGAAAAGGAATGAAGAATTTTATTATGAGGAATGTTACGTCACTAGCCAAAATTCTAGGAATATTTTGAAAGATCGTTATCAGCAATTTGTCAAAAACCACCTTTATGGTTCGTCTTCTATTGCGTACACTTTATTGGGACTCTGCATAGTGTTCAGTATTTTGAACAGCATGTCATTTGCGAACAGGTAGGTTAGGAGGTACCAACACGAATATATAATGCAATTTTAATCGATCATAATTTTGAACGCATCCATCATCAGCCATCTGCAACGTAATTTGTCTCAGCCTCCGCAACTGGGTAAACGGCTCAAGTGCATTTTGCATAGAGATATTATGCAAATCCTCGAATCTCGTTACAAACTGAGAGATCTACCATCTACCACTGCGACGGGGATGCTTAACCATTCAGCCAAACTTCCTTCCGATAGCCATATAGAAACTTTACCCTCCTTGATGATGGCATTCTACTCTCTATGACCCATTGCTTTTTGTTACCAGCAATTTTTCTTTACTAGATTTTCGGCTAAAGACCTGGTGCCAGATGAAATTACATTGGTGCCACATATTATTGGCGGCCCGCATTTATGCCCAATCCATTATCATTATTTTTGGAGTTTTGCGCCGGGTGGCTCTTTCGTCAACGTCTCGAACAGCGATACGGTGACAATCATCAGAGAAGTTGCAAATGCAAAGTAATATTTCAGAAGTCCTGGGAAAAACCAAAACGCATCGAACACGTGTTAAATTATGGAGTCAATTGAAGTCGTAAATAATAACCATAAAGCTACACTAATATTAATAGAGACAGTAACGGGGTTAAGCCTAATAGTACTTGGTATCTGGTTCTTAACGGCTATACCAAAACTAAACGCCGAAAACCATATTAGTTTTCGCTTCTAAATACATAAACGCACATTTTACCATAATCTACACATCTGCCCTGATGATCGAAACTATAACTCTGTCTGAAACGTTGGCTAAAGAAGGAGGAAATTCAACATGACGTAATATCCTAAAAAAATCACCGTATTACTTTTGGCCGTGAAAATCTCAAATCATATATTTCTTAAATAATCTTAGAATTATCTTATGAAATCTTGGAATTATCCTACGAAATCTTGGAATTATCATAATAAATCTTTAAATTATGTTGGTACACTGGTTGGCCATCGCTTTAGGTCCTTCTGTGAAGAGTGCAGAGAGCAGCGAGTCTCTCAGTGCCAATAAGCAGGCTATCTAAATGCAAATGATGTCTCAATATGCATTGATATGAATCATACGCTTTATTGCTCTGGATGTTCTCACCGAATTAAGGACTCGAAGGGAAACTTTCGGTGTCGTATGGAAGATTGATGTGTCGATTACTTTATTTAAGCCGTTATTTTATATTTAAATTGGTGATTTTTTACTCTTAAACCGAATTATCAAAGAATGTTCTTGACCGATTGATCAGACTCTGGAAGTTGCATTTCTAGGAGACTCCAGGCTGGAAATATAACTTCCAAGGTGATCTGTGACGAATGGCAACAAAATATATTTTTTTTAAAGTAGTAGGTACCTTCGAATCTAGTTCTAGTTTTACGTATCTTTTAACAGTTAAAGAGATTTTTCAAAGCTTTATAGCACATGATGGTTTTGCATTTCGGTTGTTTTAAAATCAGGTGTAATAAAAATGATTTCCATTTCTCACAAGTTGTTGTATTCCTGATTTTCTTTAATATTTTTTTATTTACATATTGTCTTCGATACTTGAGACTTGAAATAGTAATTTGCATTGTTAAGATATAAGTTTGTTTTTTTTTAGATTGAGGTCAGGTATTGTACAAACCCAATGTAGAAAATTGAAAAAAATTGCTTTTTGTATTACATTTTGAAAAAAATAAATCACGATTTTTTTAAAAACTTTTGTGTTGAGAGACGCGTCATAGAATAATATAATAAATAAATCATAAAAAAATACACAGCATACCCAAAGGTGTCATGGGTCACTTTATGATGCAAAAGCTTACCGTTAAAGAATTTTTATTGTTTCATACAAGCGGAGGCGGGTATGGATACTGCCACCCGGGAACCATTTATTGATAACCAACACCCCAGCCATAGTTCTCTCCTAGTTGTTCGCTAAGTTTGGTGACTTAGCAGAGCCGCCCGGGTTCATGAGGTGAGGTTTCTCTAGGTTTTGGCGACAAATCGGGCCGGATCGAGAGAGAGTGGTTGAGGGAAACCTAACCTAGACCTCCTCAGCCGGACTCTCTCAACCCATCGTCTTGCACAGTAGTAGAAGGGATGGATTCGTATGTCCGTCGCTCCTGGATACATTGACCCCCCCAGATTCCTCCCACCCCTCATACATTTTTCCTTCCCTGAACTTCAACTCCTTTCTTTCCCTAAAAAGATCCTCCACACAGCATCATCACAGATGACGTAGATCCTGAGGGAACTGTTTCCTCAGGACCTCTTGTGTGAAGCTATTGTAAAAAATATGTATACGTAGATATGTGTAAATGTATATCTGTTTTACGGTAAAGGTTTTTTGACTTCAGTAAACAAACCAGATCATAAATAGATATACAAAATTATCTGGAACAAGTATAGACAATTATTTTAAATATTTCAATCGGTAAATTGTTATTATTGCTGAAAAACCGCGGTTGCTGGATAAATCCGTCGTGAAAGCTGAACAAATTTTCATGATTTATTTCGAGTTTCAGAGAAATCGGGTTGCGATTTATGTCGTAAATCATCTCTGTGGATTTATATTAAATGAGACTCTGATAAAGATTTGCAATACTTGATAAATATATTGATATGTAGGTAGCTTGTTGGTATGTCAAACATTATACAAGACGTAAGCAATTTGCACACATAAATCATTCGAAATAACTTAACAAGTGCTATATTGGATACCAATATTACGCAAAGAATGTAGTTGATGAATAAGATATCGGATAATATGTTCTCTTGGTCAAAACACTGGGCCAAATTTAAAAATATATTGTTAACTTATGTTAACAGCACAGGTTCTAAATGAACTAACATATTTAAATGTGTTAATTCAAAAATCGTTGTACAGTACACTCGTAATAGCTATATTGAGATTATCAATTTGATGTTATATATATATTTTTAATATGAGTTGAGTACTTATCTAGGGTGACCCGACAGTTGATCCGCCGACAATTGGACCCCTGAAATGATATTTACGATAAAATTATAATTTTTGCGCATTATTTGCCAGTTTCAAACGAAAAATCGACTTCAAAGATGTGGAGAACGTATGTCTTAGAGAATGAAAGAGACATGCGTGTATGAGGGAGACAACTTGAGTAAGGTATAAAAGAGTATGATTGTTGTCCATTCGTCCTCTCTTAGCATGTCGGCTTCCTGGCAGCATACTTTGTAAATAACCTCGGAATAAACGTAACTAAGTCTACCACCTACTTATTATTGTCTCACCACCACCCTGTACTGAGATCACAATCAGAGGACTGGATCCATCACATCTTTGGGCATCCAGAAGATCATCATCACGTATCCTCAAACTAAAGGTTCTATTAAGGATAGATCATTACAAAAAATACCTTTAATGATAAGTTGGCATGAATATCAGACGAATTTATTTTCAGTGTCGATTTTTTGTACTTATACGCTGGTATATACAATGTACAGACAAGTAGTTTTATCTTTGATGCATTTGAATGAAAATATGTTTTATACGTTTGTTATTCGGCGGTACACTCTCTGTGCGCACCCCGTCGGGTCATTTAGTTATATTTTGTGTGAGTGGGAATATCAAATTTTCCCTAAACTGTCTGCATATGGTATATAAGTAAGCCGGGAGGCTGTCGGCGGATGAACTGTCATGGAACCCTTATGGTTTAAGTATGGTTTAACCCCCCACAAAAGTTTCAATTGTCCAGGGTCAGGTCATGTCTTGTCATGTCTTTCTCAGTTTGGAGAATGTTGTGAAGATGTAAGAAGTTGACGAACATCTATAAGAGGAAGTTTGGGAAGTACCTACTTGGCTATTCATATCAGAGAACTAAATACGGAATAAATCATTTCAAGCAATGCTAACGTTTCAATTCTGAAAAGTGGTCTTTCACCAGAGCAGTGCTGAGAGGATTTACCATTACGAAACCTTTAAAAGCTTAAATAGCGTAGATATTTTAAATTGTATGTAGGTAGGTGAGATGTTCAAAAGATTCGGACACACGGCTGCACCAACTAGCAAATATATAATCAAAAATTCAAAAGGCTACACAAAAGTTTATAAAAACAAATTGTCATGGTACATTCGGGCCTTCAATTTTCAATTATTTATTAACTTACTTGTTAGTTTGAGAGCGGTTTAAGAGTGTTGTGCGGTTAGTGTGTACGAAGTTATACATGTTATGTAATATCCCCATATCCCCATGGGCATTATAACGTAAGAAAAAAAATGTGTACATTATACATTTTAAATTAATTGCATAAATTAAATTGGGAAACTAATTAGTTAATTAAAATGACTGCCTACGCATTACCTTCCTTGTGTTTATAATAAGTCAAGGACAATTTCAAGGAATGTTCACGTTATGAAGGATTTTTTTTGTGTTATTCCGGTAGGGTGATTTTCTTGAATGTGATTCAGGTCTGTTTTAACCCTTTCAGTCTTTAAAATATTTTTTGCTACAAGTCAACACAAGACGTTGAAATTTCAAGGATTTTTGGAATGGTTCCGAGGTATTTTTAAAATGTTATATTTTGCTTATTTTTTAAGTTATCATAAAAAGAAAAACAATTTTAACCACTCCGGTTTATGTCTTTGTGTAGGTTTTGGTCTTAATGAACTGTCAAAATTAATTTTAAAATTGTGTTATTTCCTCTTTGCAATTAAAGCTCGATAAAATAAATATTCCTAAACGTATTCGAATACTAAAAACTATTTTTAAAAAGTGATAATTTTTTTTACATATTGTATCATTGCAAAGAAACATTAAAATTTAGGATGCAAACATTAAAAAAATGTAAAAATTAATCACGTGATGTTTTTTATGTGAAAACGGTACTAAAATCATAGGTTAGGTAAAAAAATACTTATTTTATCGTACAAATGTATGAAAAACAACTTTTTTACCTCAGTTTTTTACCATTTCATACAAAACTATTTAATAAAAATTAAGACTGTTCAGTCTCCGATTTGGCAGGTGAAAACTGTTTCTACAAAATAAGTATTTTATGTCTGTGTCTATGGACAACGTTTAATAAGTGTGTGTAGCGTGTTTTATTATAAATATTTTCCTTTTTGTTTTAGGTTTGTATCTAGTACAAAAACGGAGTTATAGCGATTTCTGTGGAAACTTATTTTACTTGACTGCTATTGTTAACGTGTAAACAAGCTTAGGAGCTAGCTTTTTCCAGGTCGGAGTAGTTAATAACTAGATAAAGTTTCTAAAAAAAAAAAATATTTGAAATAAACATTGATATTTCTAAATAATAAAATTTTAATATCAAACATAAAAATGTTAACAAAAAAAGTATCGGAACGTTTTGGCTCAAAACGTCCATAATTTTCAAGGAATTAAAAAAAATATATATTCCTTTTGTGTGAAGAATGAGTAATAAAAGTGTCACTACGCTTTTTATGCCGTTTATAGAATAAAAAAAATATTTTTTAACTTTCATCTGTACAAAAATCCCTCCATTTTGTAATCATAAACTTTGACATTTTTTTGGATTTTATCTATGAAATCAAGTAAGTACAAACATTTGAGACCGACTGAGAAGAATAATTATTTTTCTTTCCGATTACGAATAAATCACATTTCTCCGCATTACAGAAAAAAAGATCAAAAATACTTTTATGATATATGGACGCTCGGGTCAGATCTGTACTTGCTTACATGGAACGTTTCTGGCTTGTAATGTCCCTTCGATGCTTGATGGGTTAAAATGTTCTCGAACTGTTTGACTGTTATAAAGCACGTAAGCTGAAAGAGTTTATTATGCTTAGGTTAATCACATTCGGCGAAGGAAGTATGTGAACAGATTGGCTTTTATCAAATTCAAATCGCGAGGAAGTGGCCATGTCATTTCAGCAATTAAGAAAAATGCCTTAAATGACAGGAGATTTATCGGTCGCCGCTACTGAGGCGAATTACGGGAAGCAGAGTGGGCGGCTCGAGATGTGGATATTATTCAGCCCCGCGGAGTGGACATGCTGGATTATAGGGACACCCTACTGCTCCAACCAGTGGCGGTTCGTGAATTATTTATCCAAATTACTTTTACATGTTGATTGTGTTACGAGATTCGGAACCGCGCGAAAATTTCTTTGATGAATTTTGCTCAAATATCGGACACAAAATTAAAAAAAAATTGTGAAAGTTTTCTGTTTGCCAGATAATATTATGTTATTATTAAAATACTTGAAAAAACCATTGATCCAAAAAACGTAGATTTCCCTATCTTAAGAAACGGATTGCAATGCTGTCCTTGTTCTAGCGGTATTTCAATGTAAGATGTTTCGAGGAACTAGCGTCATTGATCACTTTAACGCCTGTGCATAGTCTGGAATCACGCCAAACGCGTGCCCAACACTTGTGCACTGTTCACATTTTTCACGCAACTATCAGTTTTACCAACAGCTCGGCTGTGGAACGATACGCAGGCTTCTGTGTTTACGCCCTACGATTTCAAGACCCGTGTTCACTCCTTCGTCTCCTCAAAAAGACACTCTACACAGCATCCCAAAGATAAAATAAGCTCCGAGTGAAATTATTTTCATCAGGTTGTGTAAAAAAAAACTGAATTTAATTTATAAACTAAATAAAAACTATGCAGAAATATAATGATTAAATACGGTTCTGTTGATGTCCTGTGCTTAAATAAACGACATTTTAGCTAAGCTTAAAGCTGTTCTAATTAAATCTATGCAACGTTTAAATGTACTTTATTATACTTAAAAGCTGGGACCTCTTAAATCAAAGCAAATTCCTCCAGAACATATATTATTATCCGCTGATGGATGCGATGAATCAGCTGGACTTCAACCGATTAAAAGCCACGAAGCTGAAATCCCCGCCGTGTGATGAGGACCCATTAATATGTATTTATTTATGAGCTTTTGAAAAGCTCTTCAAGAAGTAGCAACGCTCAGGGCAAGTGTCCCGAGCGGCTACCTGAGACTCGAGCAATACTTCATTAGTAATTAGCAAAGTTCATTAGTGAATCAATACCCTCGGGTACGGTGGATGTTTTTACACGAGGAAAATACCATCGAGAACGTGACATCAACTATGTTTCAAATTGGAATGCAACGGCTGCGCCAGTCTAGCCTGCTGACGGAATCTAAATATTTCAAATGATAAAAATATCAGATTGAAGTGGGTACACGCGTAAATCATTAAGAGTTAAATGACTCAGCTTGCGTTTTTTTGTAGTCGTAAAATATTTTCAATGTTTTTTTTTCTACAGCATTTTGGCTTCTTTAGGCAGTAGACTCGGTAGCAAGAGATATTTATGGCAATTGATTTCGTGGAGACATGTCGTTGTTATTTGATTCATGCCGAAAGCGAAACATACATCTATTTTCTGATATTGATTGCAAAAAATATGTCGGTCTAGCAATTTGCATACCTAGGAGTATGTGTAGAGAGATAACATTGATTTAAATTAGTAATTTATTCAAAAATGATTAAATTCAAACAAAAATAGATATCTCATTAACTATTCTAATGGTTAAAAATGATTTAGTGTTCGCATTGACGCGTTCTTACATGTTTCTATGAATGTATTATCGCGTGTGAGCATATTTCAAAAAACGCCAAAATCCAACGTTTTATTATCATTCCTATAATAAACTATGCACACACAAAAGTGAAACTTGGGTGGTACCCTTACGAAAAAAATCAACAGGTAAAAAAACAACAATAAAATATACATTCCAACTTACTCATCCCTGTGTAAACTAACAAATATTTCTGTTCAGTTGCTGAAAGGGCGTAAAGCTAAAATAGTCTGGAAGGTACTTAGACGTTTTAGGGTTGAGAGAGTAGGCAACCCCTTTAAACATAAATTCATCACAGGGTAGGGTTTGCACGGACGCGTTTTAATTAATACATACGGCAAAGGGGGAAGATGTCTACAGTAGTCGAGGATTGAATATATCTGACAGGATGTAAGACCTTTGAATGTCGTCAAAGACTTCTGTATTTTAAAAAACAATTTACTATTTTGAAATTTTAAATTGAAGAGATATTCAAATCACTTGAAATTTCGCAGGTGAAGTAAAAATTCTGTTTTCAAAACTTGCAAATTCAAAGGCATGTTCTTTGTTGGAAAAGAATTGCGTGGGTTTATTTAAAAAAAAACTCTTGAAATACTGACAATAAAGAATTCAATTCTGAATGACACAAATCCTATTTAACACAACAGTTCGTTTGTTCACATTATTCATGTTGTCAATGAACAGAGGTGGTTGCTGTTGAAAATCTTTCATTACGTAGTTAATTGAATTTGGTTTCGAATGAATTATTATATGCTTCCGGTATCAATTACTTACTACGGACATCTTTAAACTGTTAGACTCAAAACTTTAAAATACTCCAGTCAGAAATAGCATGGTTAAAACGGTAGGTACCTACTATCCCGAATAAATTAGTGGAACAAAGTTATAAGATCTCGAGGATTTGTATCACAAATGAACACTTTCAAAACAATAAATCCATGGAACAAAGTTGTAAGATCTTAAGGATTTATATCACATATGAACACTTTCAAAACAATAAATCCGTGGAACAAAGTTGTAAGATCTTAAGGATTTATATCACATATGAACACTTTCAAAACAATAAATCCGTGGAACAAAGTTGTAAGATCTTAAGGATTTATATCACATATGAACACTTTCAAAACAATAAATCCGTGGAACAAAGTTGTAAGATCTTAAGGATTTATATCACATATGAACACTTTCAAAACAATAAATCCGTGGAACAAAGTTGTAAGATCTTAAGGATTTATATCACATATGAACACTTTCAAAACAATAAATCCGTGGAACAAAGTTGTAAGATCTTAAGGATTTATATCACATATGAACACTTTCAAAAAAATAAATCAGTGGAATAAAGTTTTAAGATCTCAAGGATTTTTATCACAAATGGACAGTTTCAATACAGAATACATCAGTGGAACAAAGATATACGATCTCAAGGATTTATATCACAAATGAGCAGTTTCAAAGCAGACACTCGGTTATTGATTATTTAATGCGTTTATTTAAATATTTGGACGGTCATCATCGAAGACATTCCATGTATAATCAGCAATGAAATGAAACTTTCTAGAGCAATATGAAGTAATAGGTTGTAATGATATTGATTAGGCACTGCAAGAATTGATGGAGGCTCACTGGGAGCATAAGGGAGCGCGTTGAGCTCTTTCGTATGTAAAGTAGGAACCATAAAATTACCCCCAGCATATTATGCATTCTTGTTGTACGGTACGAGCTTGGCAGCTTTGAACAATTACGTGGGTGTCGCTCAGATTATAACGGAAGAGCCCGGGGGGATAAATCGCTTGCAAGGATTTTATATCAGAAATCTTAATATGCAGAATGTGCGAAGGTTACTAACTCACTTTTCTTATGGAAATATTATTAATAGACGCGGTGCATTTCATGTATTTGCGCTTTAACTGAAAATGAGTTTACACAGATTTTTCTGAATGCGAACATTTGATGCCTAAGAAAATTACCTATAATAATCATAGTTAAGTTTTTAAAAGGTATAGGTATTTTGCGCCTCTTTGCGTCGTAAATAATTTAGTAGTATCTTCTTCTTCGTGTGCCCTATCAGGTCCCCCTGACGTTGGCGTTCACTCTGGAAAATGTCTCTCTACATTGTGCTGCCCGGAATAGCTCCTCCGCACTTCTAATGCCGGTCCACTCTCGTATATTTCGTAGCCAAGACATTTGTCTCCTACCAGGCCCTCGGCGACCTTCTATTTTTCCTTTCAGTATAGTAGTATCTACCTATTTATAATTCCATGCTGCTCTTCCTGAAGTTGACCCAGAGTAAAAAAGTATGCATAGGGTGACACAGGTGGAAATATAGGCATAACTTATAATATCAATCACATCTCGTCTAGAATTTTGTAAGATGATGATATTAAAATTTAAAAAATTATTTTATTTGACAACATTTCCTTGATTTCGTATAACTATTTTTCAGTTCATATTTTATATTTCAGTATAATTCTCATCCCTACTTTGCAGTATTGCCATTCGTTTTATTTCTCCATCGTTGGCTAGATGCAAGAACTTTTTGTTTTACTGGATATTTTCAGTTCTTTGCCCATGATCAAATTTTTGCAAAATACATGGAATACAATAGTGTTTGAATGAATAGAGAAATAAATAGAAATGTGAAGCAAGCATTAAAATATGGATGTTCCACGCTTAATGCCAATCCAGTTTAGCATTCTTTATTAGTCTATTAATCATTATATGAAAAAGCTTCATCAGCATACATCACATTTTACGACAGATCGTATTCTCCCAGCAACATTGCTTTTGTCATCAAAAAATAATGGCAAAACGGATAAAAGTTCTCCTCCGCCACAAAAAGCTCGGAATGATATTAAAATTAAGGTTGTCATCGGCTCTTGATTCACTGCCGGGCCACAAAGGGCTCTGCCACTTGTTGAATTTATTCCATCACGCCAATTATTCCAATGAAAGAAAAAATATTTTATATCGCGGCTATTGTTAGATCTTTTCCAGGGTTATAAAATTCGGGAGCTTTGTTTGTCTGTTGAGCATCGCCGGTGGCGTAGTGGAAGGATCAACGTTTTGTACGCCAAAATGCTTCTAGCTCTTAATGCAAAGGGACAAATAATACAATTCTTCATTGTGGGAGATGAGAAACTAATCCAAACAAAAACAGATTCAAATTCCCGAAACGTCTTGGTGTAAACTTATGAATCGTCAACTACAGTGGTAAAGACTGAAGATTTATTTTTATCAAAACACAAATATCTTTGTACACATCACTTTTATTTAATATACACTCAACATATTTCATGAGCGATGCTCACATCCTCAGGAGTTAAAGTATACTGAAGTTATAATTTTATACAGATCATGGATTAAATACAGGGCTAGGGGTAGGAGGGAGGGAGAGGGGGACTGAGGATTCATTGAATTGATTTAAGTATTCATTATGGTGTAACTATTGTTTAGTTATTAGAATACAGAATATTTCTAGTTAACGTAAAATAATGCTATCAAAGCCCGTGTTGCTTTCTTTTAAATTTTCTTCATTAAATTTGATCGCTGTTGCATCAGTAAGTATACGTTTATAGTCAAAATATGGAAGGTGTTAATTAATGCGTTCGTGAATTGTGGGCGAACCAAGTATGAATTGTAAATTCATCGTGGATTTAGATTTATTTGTTGATATCACGCCATCTTGGATCGCCTTTATACTGTTACACGAATCTTCGGAAGCATTAATTCAAATTGAAATATTGATGTCTTCTACTTCATTATCTATCGATTAATAAATTATGAGCTGTGTTCGGAAAGGGGAAACTGAAAGATCAATCTCTCACGACTTTTATTGACTATCTACTGTTATATGTACGATTGGTTCATTGGAGGAAACAAACTTTAATCAATATTCAAATTAACAGCAAATAAGGAAATCTCAAATACATTGCAA
This sequence comes from Glyphotaelius pellucidus, assembly GCA_936435175.1. Classification (NCBI taxonomy): domain Eukaryota; kingdom Metazoa; phylum Arthropoda; class Insecta; order Trichoptera; family Limnephilidae; genus Glyphotaelius; species Glyphotaelius pellucidus. Next base: position 1,173,608 of record OW386539.1, on the reverse strand, counting down.
AAGGGATATTTCAAGCAATGCTTCAACATTCCGTTATAAATTTAATGATCTTTCTTTAATTACCTACTAATTTTGTTAAGTTTAATACTTCGGTATATCTTATAAATACTATTTTATAAATCCTTTAATTCCATTAGATGTTCTTAATTTGCCCAATGGAGAAAACAAAAAACGTCTTACAGAAGGCGTGTTTATTGAGGGTTGCCACAAGCTAGGCGGTGGACGTTGGAGGTGGGCGGATAACTGTGGGTTAATCCAGGCCTTGGAATATTAAGCAATATCACAATAAATTGAGTGCCACAGCTATTAACTCAAAGCTAAGAGTCACTCAACAAATCAGGCGCTTTGAATATTATGGGTGGGCCTTTAAAATGGCCTTTTTATACAAAATTCCGCAAGGCTCTCAATAGATACCTACTTTATTTTATATGGCATTATTATTAGCTTACCGTAAAAGCTGTGCAATATTTGATGGTTTCAATTGCAGTCTTAAAGCGTCAACACTCAGTTTTATTACAAAATCGATAATTTATACTATTAAATATAAAATTATGACTAAAAAGTAATAAAATGGATGTGCCCTCAGTAAAGTATTTGCTGTTAAAATTAACGATTGTTTGTTTTGTTGTTATACCTGGGTTTTGCTGCCATGCTATGATTGCGAATCTATATTACGTCAATAGACAGCAATTTGCGTAGAAAATGTTAACATTTCCCATGGCAGCGTGGTAAAAACATTGGTTCACTGTCGAGAAGCCGGTAGTTCAGAACTCTAAAATTATTTAAAAGTGATGATTCTTAAATTGAAGTGGTTTTATCTTTTAGGATACACAGTTCATTTGAGTAAATATATACTTACTTCTAAACATTTTGTTATGTACAGAATTATCACCAATCAGAAATTGATTGGCTGTGTAATAAGTATGTACCTACTTACTTTCCAACGCAATATAAGGCAGACGTTGAATGCATTGGTCATCTGCCCTGATGATGGACACTGTAACGCTGTCCGAAACGTTGGCTAAAGAAGGAGGTAGCGAAACACGGCATAACACCCCAAAAACAATAACAAAAATACTTTTTGGCCGTGAAAACCTAAAAAACATACCCGCATTGTGATAGGTTCTACAAGTACATATATTTATAGTAGACAATATAAAATCAACATTGTACGAGTATGCGCAATGTGTCAGTTTTCATTTGGAAGGTTGTATAATGATTAATCCTTAAAGTACTTCCGTCAGACATGTTAGCGTTGATTTGTACAATATCAACATAGCCTAAAGAATGTCAGGAAATAACTCCGAAGAAAGATCCTTCGGTTCGCGTTCGTTTCTCGCAGGAGAATGTAGGTTTACTTACTGAAAACAATTCGAGGTACATAGGTCAATTCTTAATTTTTTTTTCACATAAACTCCACACAGGAGGCCCTGAGAAAAATAATTTCCCTCAGGGCCTATGTTATCTGGGATGGTGTGTGGAGGGTCTTTTTGAGGAGAGGAAGTAATGAACATTGGTCTTGAAAAGACCCATGTTGTAGGAGGGAGGAATCACAGAAGCCGGCAAATCGTTCCTTAGCCGAGCTGTTGAACTCAAGAACGAGTCGAAAAAGTTGGGCGCGCGTTTGGCGTGTCTCCCGACTATGCACCGGTACTGAAGGGTTCAATGACGCTAGTCTTCCATTGAACTACCGGTAGAACATGGATAGCATTCCCACCTGACCCTGTGCTCTAAAGATTGCAATCCGTTTGTTAAGTTAGGAGAATCTATCAAACGGACCGCCCGTTTCTGCATAGAGTCGAGGGTTTTTTTCAGGTATTTTGGGGGTCCAAAGAGGGTTTGGAGATAAATTACGGTAGATGGATGATTACGGTGATGGATTTTCCATTTGAATGGCTGGAAATTGAATTTATCTAGTCATATTAAAACTGCATAGTTTCCACGAGTCGGTAATAAATTTTATCAACATCTTATGGGTTACGTCTGAAGAATTCCTTCAATATCCATGCGATGAGATACGCGCTTTCATGACCTTCTCTCTTTCCTATCAACGAGAGGCAAATTATTTCTTGATGATTCGAGTGTTCACGGTAATGCATTTAGTTAATATTATTCCAAAGTAGTATCGTGTGAACCTCTTACCCTTGCGGAAACACGAGATGGTTGTTTGTTTAGCTGACAGGTTGACGAAGTGTTCATTCGGCTCGCTATCGGCTGAAGGCCAAAGGTTAAGCCCTTCCTTCGCTTGGTAAAGCCATGTTTGTTGTCTTAGTCGAATAATTAGAAAATGCCAATAAATTCTAAAAAATAAAAACTGTTTTCTTATAAAATCTTTTCTGTAATGCGTGATCATAAATACCTATTGATTATTAGTTCGCACCCGTATTATTACTAACAGTTCTTTGAAAAGTCGATCTGGCGGCCAGAAAATTAAGTTTCTAATGTTCTCTTATTTAATAAATAAAAACAAAAAATTCCTCTAAAATCATAAAATTTATAAGTAGATACTTAAAGACTAACTACTTGGTTATAAACCATATAATATTTCATGTAACTTTTTAAAAAAAAATTTTTTTTTAATATGAATATCGCACAAGAGTCCCAACTGCTCCCGTCTGGAGCCAATGAGACTATGGCATCCCAACTGGGGTATGTTGTGAGGCTGAAGGTAGTGGGGAGGGGAAGAAGATGGGGAAGAGGAAGGTGGGAAGTACCTGGCTATTCAGATCTGGTCACCAAACATGCCCAAAGCCATTTCAAGCAACTTTTCAATTCTGAATGGTGGTCTTACACCAGAGCGATACTGAGAGTATCTTCCACTCTGGAACGCGCCGCAAATATACTATATATTATTTTAAATGAATAGATTGTGAAATAACACAAATTATTCAAATAAAATTTATTTGCCACGCCGGGATTCGATCCCGCGACCTTTGGAATGCTAGTCAAGAGTCTTACCGCTGGACTACGCCGGCCGTCAATAATAAGGAATATGTCCAATGAAACGTTAATTATCACAATGACAATTATGTTTTCAGACTCTCATCAGGCAGGTAGGTAAAATAGTATTGAAAATCACAGTCAAAGTAGTACTAGTCAAATTCCTAATAAAATGCTAATGAACGGAACGTACAAACTATTTTACAGGCGGATAAAATGCTAAACGGTCGAGTTAAAACAGGACTTCACTACGCAAAAATAAATATTTTCCTTAGCATTCGATTTCTATTGAATCCTAATATTCTGGTCAACTTTCACTCCTGAAGAAATCCGGTGGTTTTACTCTCAGAGACTGATATTTTATGTCGAAATTCAGTATTAAATTTTCTTTTATTTAAAACTAATACAACCCTTCAGCAAAATTCAAAACGTGTTCCATAAAACAATAATGACATTAAAAGACATTGATACAAGTTAAAAAAAAACAAGGCACTGTTGCCTCGTGTACCAAAAAGGCTTCGAACTTATGCACCAACCTATTATTATTTTATTTGCCTCATGCTCTGAGTGAACATTGTCTCACGCGCAACAAAGAATTTATTGCGTTCATTAAAATAAAACAACCCTAGGACTTTATTGCGGCACTATATAAATTAATTTAAATTACACTGGCTTGATTATTTAATATCAAAGTGAACACCCTCAGGCGATGGCTTATTAAAAGGACTGAACCATTCAAGTTACGCGGAGCTTTGTCTGTCAGTATGCGCCCTACCAGAGCAGGCACTGTTCCTGAATACGTGCTTTTATTCCAGCTGTCGGAATTATCGTAGTTTTATTGCGGGACTGTTTGATCAGCGACCGCAAAATATTGTAAATAATTGGGCAAATAAAACTAAACACCACGTAGAATCTCGTCACTTTTTATTTTGGTTTTTATTTACTGAGCATTGTGTGTATGGGCGCTTTGTTTACCGGCTGCAGTGCTTGAGATAATACGTGTTTGAAGGTGTTTTGATCAGAGAATCAGGACACCTTGCAATAAAGATTGTCGGAGGTGAGTATGCGGTTAAATGAAACTAAATAAATGAAATGAAAATGATTTATCATTAAAATTACTAATTTCGGTTGTGAGTCTGTCTGCTGGATCAATAAATTGAAAGTGTCATTTTCAAAATTGGAACTAATGGTGTCAAGAATTCAGAAAAGATAATGTGGTAATTCTAAATGTTTCAAAATGTCATCACATTATCTTTTCCAGAAATAAAAATAAAAAAAATTATTTAATTATTCTAAATAACAACAACATTGCAACAGTATTATTTCCTACCTTTTAACTTTTTATTTCAATCTCTAACTTTTCATTATACTTTATATTTTATAATTTATGCTTTCACTTTATACTTTCATTTATATATCTTACTTTTTACTTACTGCTTACTACCTCAACTCCTTACTTACTGCTTACTACCTCAACTCCTTACTTACCTTTTGTTTTTATATTTAACTTTAATTTATGTTGTTACTTTCGTTTTGTTATTGTATTGTAATACATGTATAATATAATTTATGTTAATGGCACATGTTGTGCCGTATTTTTGAAATAAATAAATAAACAGTCTCAGATATTCGTGATCTTGGATTAACTCTTGATAGTAAACTACAATCACAAATAAAGTTGCTAAAATGTTAAGTTTCATCATTAGAAACACAATTTTTTTAATAGCATCAACGACATTAAGCAACTCTACTTTGCCTCAGTCATTTGGAGTTTGCATCAGATGTTTGGTCTTCATTTTATAAAATCCACATAAACTAAATCGAAGTAATTCAAAACAAATTTCAAAGTTGCTAATGAAATTCATTTTAATGTACCTGCGCGTCGAACACGGTCTTATGTCCTGTTCAGGGTGGATCAATGCAAGACAAACTGTAAGCAGAATTCTTGTCTGAACAGACTATGCGATATTACAATAGCGTATTATTCAAGGTTGACATATTCAATTCCGAACTTCCTCCAAATACAAGGGCTTCAAAAAAGAGTATTTCTCTGTTTCATGAATATGTTATATATATATCTGTGTCTTTTGTTTCTATGGTTTAGGCTTATAATTCTGTTATGATTTAATTTATGTTTTATGTTTTTTTTTTGTTTGTTTAATATAATTTTTGGTTTCGTATTCCTTTAAAATTAATTTAATTTTTTTAAATTCTTTATTATGCTGTTTAATTAGAGGTAAAGTCACAAGGAAATAATACATAATTCGTTTTATTTTGGTTATATCACACATGTACAAACTGGAAAAATGTATGTCGATTTCCAGAAAATAAAAAAATAAGCGATAAAGTACCGTAACGTTGTAAAGTACCTTCCTGACTATTTAGATCTGAAGTCAAGCCAATGAAGTATCCTCTTGAACAAGTTGTAATTTTTCACAGAAGAAGGTGTGGGGATGCTATGTAGAGGGTTTTTTGGGGAACACGAAGGAGTGAACCAGTATCATCTTGAAGAGACCCATATTGTAAGAAAGGGAAATACAGAGGACGGCAAATCATTCCACAGCCGACCTGTTCAACACAATACAGTTATACCTAGCTACAGTTATACCTATACATAAAAGTGGTAGTAAAAAGGATATTTATAACTACCGACCCATAAGTCTTTTAAGCTCCTTTTCAAAAATCTTGGAAACTGTAATGAAAAAGCAGATTGTTCAATTTCTTGAACAAAACAAATTACTATCACCATCCCAATATGGCTTTAGGGAAAATCTAAGCACCAATGATGCCATAGAAAATCTAATAAGCAAAGCCATAAAAAACATAGATGATGGGAAAAAATGTTTGGCTTTATTCATAGATCTTCAAAAAGCTTTTTACACGATTGACCATAAAATATTAATATCAAAGCTAAAAAAAATAGGAATGGCCGAAACAACAATGAACTTATTGGAGTCATATATAACAGGGCGAGAACAACAAGTACAAATTGGCAAACAAAAGAGCAAACTACTATCTTTAAACTATGGAGTCCCTCAAGGAAGTGTACTGGGTCCGATTCTATTCATTATCTATATCAACGATTTAACTAACCTTACCATTAAAGGAAACATAATCAGTTTTGCTGATGATACTGTTTTATTATTTCATGAAGAAAATTGGACGGATACATTTAATGTGGCTGAACAAGGGCTTAGCGCACTTCAAAATTGGCTTAAAATCAACTCGCTTACCCTTAATATAAGCAAAACTAAATATATAACATTCTCAATGAACTCAAGAAGCCAACCAATAAAATCACTAAAACTAAAATTACACGAATGCCATGGAAATAATATACAATGTTACTGCCCCATCATCGAAAAAACACTAAATATAAAATATCTCGGAGTGATAATTGATGAAAATCTTAGATGGGACCTACACATCAAAGGAATTACCGAAAAACTAACAAGCCTCATATATTTCTTCAAAAATCTAAGAAACGTCGTAAATAAAAAGGATATGAGAAAGGTCTACTACGCTTTGTGTCATTCTCGAATTGAATATGGAATTATAGGATGGGGATCTGCTACACATAAGTACATACATAACCTTAATACGATTCAAAAAGGAATCATAAAGACCATATTGAAAGTACCCATTAGAACGCCTTCAATTGAAATTTTCAATAGCTTTGATGTACCAAATGTGCAACAAATATATGCCAAAAATATATTATTAAAGCTTTTCAAAAATACTGAATCTTCCACTAGACCATGCATGCATAACACTAGGTCGAATAAAAATGATGTAAAAAACATTCCAAGTTACAAAACCACATTCGGACAAAGAAACTACACATACTTTGCAACTAAACTTCATAACATCCTTCCCCAAGACATAAAACTAATAAAAAATTCTAATGTATATAAATCAAGAATAAAAATATGGCTGAAAGAGATCAATGAAAAAACCCTAATGGAAACACTAAAAACGACATAGAAGACAAATGAAATATATTTAAATAATTTTAGTCCGCCTCGGCACAGGACCCCCTAGTGAGGAGGACTAAGAATTGCAATATTTAACGTTAAATTCATCATTTTATTTTGTGTGTACAATTATTCTATATAGTTGCTAATAAAAAAAAAAAAATAAAAAAAAAATAATGTATTATAAATAATGTCACTCGCATACACAAATGCTGGGTGCGCGTTTGGTGTATTTACAGACTGTGCACCAGTGCCGAAGGGATCAATATTATGTTAGTTCCTCGGTTTCCATTAGAAAAAGGGCAGCATTCCCACCTGACTTCTATGCTCCAAAGGATGCAATCCGTTTGTTGATATTGGCCAATCTGTAAAATGTACCGCCCGTTTCTGCAAGTCAAGGCGAATATACTTGTACTTAAGGCGGCACTCTTGAAACGCACGGCGCTGAAAAAGAAGAAGATGGAGAGATATGTAATTACGAATGTTGGACAGAGCGCGCTAATATTTTAAATCGTGTAATAGCAGCGAAAATTGCGAAAAAGCTTAATAAAACATGACTCGTTTAAAATAGAGCAAAAATCTCGTGGAACGTATCTTAAGTATCATTTAAAGAAACATTGTGAATTTTTTCACAAATATAACTTGTAAAATAAAAGAAATAGACTTGTTTTAAATCATTTTCGGAGCATACTTTGCGATTTTTTTCTATCGAGGGAATTTGATGTAATTTGCTTTTCGGCGTGGAACATATCTAGATATTATCTTCAAAAATAACATATATTTTTTTAAGAGCTTAAAAACTTCAAATGTTTAAGGGAGATATGTAAGAAATCGGTCGAAATACGAATAGTGGACCCTTAAGGCCACACTTCCGGCGCAAAAAGAAGAAGATGGAGAGATATGAAATTACGAATGTTGGACAGAGTGCGCTAATGTAAAAGCCCTGAAAAAGGGCGTTGATCAATCAATAAATAAATAAATAAATATTTTCAATGATAAAATTGAAGCGAAAATTATGAAAATGCTTAATAAAACATGACTTGTTAAAAATAGAGAAAAAATCTCGTGGAACGTATCTTAAGTATCATTTAAAGAAACATTGTGAATTTTTTCACAAATATAACTTGTAAAATAATAGAAATAGACTTGTTTTAAATAATTTTCGGAGCATACTTTGCGATTTTTTTCTATCGAGAGAATTTCATATAATTTGCGTTTCGGCATGGAACGTATTTTTTTTAAGAGCTTAAATGTTTAAGGGAGATATGTAAGAAATCGGTCGAAATTCGAATAGTGGACCCGTGAAAGAATCAAACTCGAGAGCTTTGGATTCACAGTCAAGGAGCGTAGCACTCTTCCACTGAGTTCCGACCTAAGATGCTTGTAACCATTTCTCCTGGTACTGGGCACCTGGTAGAGTGGCTCAGTACAAATGTACAAGAACAGTTAGCTAGGAGCAAGAGGTTTCAGTCGAAGTCGATACTATAAAATACACGAGATGGCCTCTCTGCAGATAAATCAAGAATGGTTAAACTAGCCGTAGGATTTATGGCCAGAGCTGGCACAGAAATCAATTCATTTAATAATGCCGACCGAGCGACTTTGTACGCGGACATGCTGCTGGAGTCGTAAATCCTCTCAATTTATCCAATATATCCGAGACACACTACGTACTACCGTACACAGGCGGGGAATGCGAGAAGAAATTGTTTCGATGTGATGTGCTTTCTAAATTATTTATTTCCTATCAAATGTAGGCATATAGGACATGCCCATTAATATACATGTACACATGCACATATTTGGTGGCCATCCCATAAAACACACTGCCCATAAATCAATCTATTATTTATAATTATATTTATTTAGTTAAAGTACGCTTATGGCATGGCTTTTTCACGATTGAAACCATAATCAAATTTATAAAATCTAGAAATTTTGGCTTATTAGTTTTGCCCATTTAGCATACAAATTCATTTGGTAGCGTCCTTCGGGCTTTTCGATATTTGTTCCCAGTTTGCAATGTTACATTGTAAATGTTGTAGGTGTGTGTATTCAAAAATAATATTGCTATTTCAAAATGTTAAACTTCTAATGCCATTTTTACTTATTTTTTAGTCCAAACGTAGAAAAAATTAATAAAGCTCGATATTTCGAAAACAGATTCCTTTTTTTAGGGAAATTGCAGTAAAATTGTGACTTCATTTTTTGTGTCATTCATACAATAAAAAATAAGAAATCAATTTAAAAGGTGAACAGAATGTTACGTTAATAGCCGGAATTATGAATTATTCACTATGTCTATTTTCAGGATTTTATTCATGATGAGATAAAATATTATTTCTCTTTCTGACGTCTAAATAATAATAATAATAAAGTTTTATTCCAGGATGTGGGGAGGATAGTGCAATCCCACACGTCCCGTATGATTGTACATATTCATATAATATATATTATAACATATTTTAAAACAACAGATTTTTTTTTTTTAAACATAGAATAGGAAAAAAAACAAAATAAAAAAAAATAATATATATATATATAAAAATTAAATAAGTAATCAATTATATTCTTCAAGCTCGGGCCCAGCGCTCACTCAGGAGTGGGGTTTGGTGCTGGAACGCTGCGGTCACCACCGCATTGTCGGAAGCCATTAGCCGCATCCTGGCTCCAGTGACCCGATGTCTCTTTAGACCGGCGAATCCGTGCAGTCCTAGTTCAGTGAACATTGTCGATGCACTGCTATATCTTCTGAATCCAAATATAATTCTACATGCATCATTATATTGGATCCGGAGTCGTTCCATCGAGGTGGTTCGGTAGTTACACCAAGTTTCGCATGTGTATAGATTAGTGCAAAATGCATTGAACAATGTTTTTTTTACATGGCTACTGCATTGGAAAAATCTTCGGGCAATCATATTGGACAATACACCGATACTTCTCCTCTGTCGTTCAATATCACCATCATCCGAGAGGTCTTCAGTGATGATGTGACCCAAGTATTTTACACTCGTTGATATACTTATGTTTTCCTCATTGAGTTGTACGGGGAGCATCTTCTCGAGAGTTTTTCCATGGTGGAATGCGATTAGTTCCGTCTTCTTGTTCCGTCTTCTAAAAAATCACGTATTTCTACATGGTGAACAGTAAGACAAAAGTACATTTGTATAGCATATGTACTCTATGGCGTATATGACCCCAAAACGCTCGATAGGTTAACCTCTCATAACATTTAAAATATATATAATAATCGAGTTTAACATATAAACATTTTATCTGCACATTTACTAAGATCTGCTAAGTTTGCATTGCTTGTTGTGCAACAACCATTTCGGCATTCAAAGTCGTTATCGAAAAGCTCTAACTAAACTCGCAAAACTTAACAGGATGTTGGGTTATTGAAAATATACTACAAAATTCCACAAACTACATGAATACGAAAACCTTACATGCTGCTATCACATTTAATTTGAATAATTGGAACATTATGTGCGTAGAAGATGGTGGCCAGAGGCGTCACAATGGGCAATATAGTCAGCCTTGAAGAAGTATCTGTGTAATTTAAATTTATGTGTTTAGGTGTCACGCGACAGGTGTTGTCATTGTATTATTTTGGTATCTTATTTATCATTGTATTATTCTAAGATGTGTGGGTTTTTTCCTGGTGTTATCACTGATTTTTCAATGTAATTTGCATAAAGTTTTTTTTGTGACATCGCATAATGCTTAAACTTTCGTGGGCCAGTGAAACTAAGGCATCCCTTGCTTAGCACAACATCTTGTGAAGCTGAAGGGAATGAGGGAATCGGGTTCCCCTACTTTGCTATTTATATATATGGTCAATGAATTCACATAAATTCAATTTAAATTTTGGATGGTGGACTGCCACCAGCATACTACAGAAATTATTAAAATAAAATTTTTGAAAAAAAAAAAAAAGGTTTATTTGGTCACGCCGGGATTTGATCCCGCGACCACTGGTTTCTGCACCGGGGAGCTTATCGGTGTGCACACATAAACAAATACAAAACACTGTTGACATTACTTTACATATGAGTTTGAGTCGTTCAACAGCTCGGCTGTGGCCTCTCTGTTTCCTCCCTCCTTTACAACTTGGGTCTCTTCAAGACCAATATATACTCAATCCTTTTCTCAAAAAATTCATCATCAGGGATGACCCGATGATGGATTTTTTGACACCTTAACGCTGTCCAAAACGTTGGATAAAGAAGGATGTAGCGCAACACGGCATGACACCCCGAAAATAAATAACAGTTTAAATCTATTTGCAATCGTATTTTTATTCTTGGGATTCTATAACGAATTAAAATAATAATAAATTAAATAATCAATAAAATACAATCGTATTTTAATAAAAACGGGCACTTCTATTACTATCTAAACTATTCTAAATGTTCTGATCAAAAGGTGTATTTCATATTTATTTCAAAATTATTTGATACTCACTTTAAGACTCACTTTTATCATGCAATCGTTTATAAATCTTTTTTTTCATTATGTTATTTTTTACTTATATATTTATTAACCATAAGGATATATATTTTTAAATTTATTTATTATTGAAAATGGTATGAACGAATGACACAATGAATAATAACATTTTGTTTGATCCTCAACATATTGTTGTTAATTCATTTGTTTTTTTCTACAAATTTTCTACATTTATCATTTTTATTTTTAAAATTTTAGTATTTTGCTTTTATATAACTGTTTGGTAATGACCGATATTTATTTGTGTTACTTTGAATAAATTGTGAAATTATTAACTCCGATACAGCGAACCCTAGTAGGGTTAATAATTACATACTAAAAATGAATTAAAATTGTGAAGAAGCAATAAATAAATAAATTCATTTTTAGGTAACAACTCACTCCAACTTATGTCCCATTTTTAATTCTTTAAATTAGTAGGCACTTGAAACTGCGTTAATACAGCATCGAAAACATTTCACAACACATTTTGATAGGTACCTGCCCACTCCGACATCTATTTGTGAGCCGGATAAAATTTTAATCGCATTAAAGTCTTAGTATCGGCGCCATGCTTATCAATCTCCCGCCATATTTGAAAAAAAAATTATTCCGTCATGACATGTCACTTGACACGTCCGTCAGAGTCAATTGCTCAGTCACCAGAATACTGACGCGAGCTGACTGGACCCGTAACGGTTTTTAAACCCAAAGGAAAAACCGCCCTCGGTCAAAGATGGTGCCGTTGAATTTGGACATTATTGAAATTTAATGAGGCGATTGTTGCGCCGGACCACGGATGGGTCCATCTGTTTTTATGCTTTTGCAGCTTTCGGAATTCACATCGAAATGATTGACGTTAATTATTTGGGGAGATCTATTTTTTGGTAACTGTCAATTATTGCAGCTTGATTTTAAGTACCGCATTCACAAAAGTTACCCCGGGTTAGTTACCAATGTACAATTATAATAACGTTCGCAAACTTACACGACGTCATTTTTTACTTAAAAATCATTAAGTAAAAAGAGACTGGTATGTGATGATTAATAAACCTCAATTTAGTGGGCTAGTATGGGTACCGTCGCCCCGGGAACAATTTAAGGGATAACCAACACCAACGCCATATTTCACCCCAAATGGTTTGCTAAGTTTGGCAATTTAGCAGGAGTGCCCTAGTTCGTGGGGTGAGGTTTGCCTAGGTCTTGGCGGCGTATGTGAATGCCCATGTGAAATCACACCTACTGCTTAGCGGGCCAGATCGGGTGAAATTGATTAAAAGAGACCCTTTAACCTCTCCGGTCAAACTCTCTCGACATATCGCCCTGCGCCGCAGTGGGAGAGATGAATTCACACGTCCGTCACTCCCAGATTCCAACCAACCCCTCATACATTTTTCCTTCCTAGAACTTTCTCCCCTTCCCTCCCTTAAAAAATTCCTCCTCTAAGATGATATGACTGAGGATTTTTTTTTCTACATTGATATAAGTTCGCTGTATGAGGTAATGTAAAAAAAACATGTCCGGAACATTGAAAAGATTCGTAGTACAAACTGTCAAGAAAAAAAAAAATGATTCAAATATGCAAATTAATTTGTTTAACTAACAAAACTTTTAATTAACTAACAAATTATGTCATAAAATGTAGGTGGGTTTAGCGAGATATAAAGATACAATATCTTAGTCACATCATGAGATGCGAAAAAATATCCAACAAATTTAGGTGAAGATTGATGTGCGAGTAGAAGATACAGGAAAACGCCACACATCATGATTTAGATACTTAAGGGGATCCAATAGTCCAGGGAAAAATCGAAGTCGGAATTCACGCCCATTGTGGGAGGAGTTTAAAAATATTTGAGAAAAAGCTTTTGGAACGGTTGAAAAAGGTATTTGAGAATTTTTTTTACAGGTTGATTTCGTAAAGACCTAAAAAAACATTAACTCCTTTTTTACACATTGTTTATTGTAACAAGAAGGAAATTTAAAATTAATTTCACGGAACCGAGCGACGTGGCGTCGCACGTCTGTTCCCTGCTCCGGCCAGGGCGTTTCTGAATGGAAGTGGGGTGTGGCAAGCCAGTAGTCCTTCGGTGAACGACATAAAGGTCACTTTGAAAATCCACATTCGTCGGCTGCCAGCCGTATTGTGAAATAACAACGCAAATATGCATATTTTATTTTATTTTGTGAATATCGGGCGTAAATATCAATTTTTTTTGCGATTATCATAAAAGAAACTAAATTTGCTACAATAAGCAATAAAATTATATCCGAAAAGATGTTCATAAGTAGGAGAGTTTGCACTTGAAAGTGTTTTTTTAAAGACCTGTTACTTTATTTTTTTCTAGGCTTATTAAAAGACTTATAAAAAAATTACCGATATTTTTAAGGGTCAAGATATGTTCTACACGCATTATTTAATTGAAGCATCTATAATATTTCTAAGCTATCAAATTTTCAAAACAAAAACACATGATTTTGTGTGATTTTGCATTATTTACTATGGCTTCATCTTAATCTGGTGACTGTTGCAAGTGCGGATCCGCTGAATTATTCTGATGATTAATTCTTTGAGATACGTATAGGGGTTGTAATTGGATTTATGTGTTAATCAAACATTTTCAGGTAGTGTTCAGTTTCAGAATCAGAATAGGTATATATGCTTATACGGTGTATGAATTATTTTCATTCGGTAGAAAGCACGAAGATAATTCTTTATTACCTAAAGGCGGAATCGCACTCTACTGTTTGTGTGCTATCCTTTCCCGCCTCCTACTGCGGAAGTCCTTCCCGATCTCGTTCAGAATTCGTGCTGCGCAATCTGCCTCCGGAGCCGCTACAGCATCCGTTAGCCGAGAAAACAAACAGACAATGTTGCTACTTCGTACAGATAAATAATAAGATTTTAATTAAACGTCAAGCGCGCCTGACGGCACCCCCGGAGTGCGGCCTACGTAGATGCTGTGTTTCCTACACAAAGCCTAAAATATCTAACGAAAGTGATTGGAAACTATCCAGGAGCCAGAAATACTCGTCAAACAAAACAAATATAAGCTTATTTATTTCATTTACTTATTATTTAAACTTATTTCATCTACAATTCATGTATTAAGAGGCGATTTGTTTTTGAAAAAAGAGGCTTTGTCCTTTCCAATCGGACTCTCTCGATTCATTACCTTGCACCGCAGTAGAAGGGATTGATTCATTCGTCAGTTACTCCTGTACACATTGATCCAGATCCCAACAAATCTCTTGTATCTTTTTCCATCCCAGAATTTCCTCTCTTTCCTTTCCTTACAAATACCCAACACAGGAAGATTAATGTAACACAATCATCGTCTAATCCTGCCGCCGAGAGCTTTTTCGGAATCCTTTGGAGAAATACACCAAATCAGAAATTAATTAAAATGACTGTATTAGTTATAATAAAGCTTTTTAGTGGTTTTAGCAATAAGTAAATAGTGCAAATGGTTCTCAAAAGATATAAAAGTTAAGACGTATTCCATAAAGCACTACTTTGGCATTAAAATTTTTCTATGTGTCAATACATATCTTCCCAAAGCACTGTTGCCTGGCGAAAATATCGGCCCATTGTATAAGATAACGACATACAATCAACGAAAATATCGGAAGCACATCAACTTTTTTTCTATACAATATCTGCTTGTACAATGTACAAAAACCCCATTCAATTTATAAGCATATTAATTTATTCCACCTTATAAATTACTTATTTTTTAATATTATAAATAAGATCTGTCCGTGGATCCGAGATTTATTGCTCAACAAACAAACAAAAACGTTCACTTCCCACAATAAAAACGCATTACGCAATTGTTGGGCCCTTTAATTTTTTATCGATAATTTATATTGACAAGCCCCTTCGATGTACCCGGGCCGCAGTACCTACTCGTGGTTAGGTAGCAAAGTATACCTATTACTTGTTATTATTTGACAGTTGTCGATCGGTAGAAAACGTCAAGGTCGGTACGTTTACCTGATTGGGCCCTAGCACAGGTCCGGATTGGTTTTGCATTAATTGTTACACATTCGATGTTCTGTAGCCTTCTTGTCAATTTTTTCGACCTTATCTCATCACGACATGCACTTTTAATAACTTACTAGCGCAAACTTGTTAAAAATAACGGGATATTATAAACCCAATTTTGAAAATCTCTACATATTGTAAAGTCCTCCATCTGTCTGTCGGTTCGCGATAGACTCAAAAACTACTGAACGGATTTTTTTGCGGCTTTCACCAATAGATAAGACTGATTCATGAGGTTTAGGTATATAATTTGTCAAAGGTTTTGTGTAAATTGGTTGAAATATATAGCATATAAAGAAGAATGTCTGTAGGTGGTGGACGAGCGGGCTGGCAATCGGGTGGTGTGGATTTGATTTATATGCAAATCTACAGTTTTATGCCGAGGTTGATAAAATTTTGCACATGTGACCTTCAATACAACAGAAAGTCACTGTCTACATTTGATTTAGAAAACCATGTGTAAAGCCCGGGCATCGCCGGGGACTTCAGCTAGTTAAAAATAATTTAAAAAAAAAACAGAGTCTGTCAAAAATATTGTATTACAGGAAGGTACTTAATCGCTTGTCAGAATTTTTCACCGGATCAGTTTCAATTTTTAAAATGACACAAATACAAATCGGGTTCAACACACAAACGGAATTAGTATTTTTGATGATGACTAGCTCAAGGTCGTCTGAAGTTTCGACAAATCAGTTCCAATTTTGAAAATGTCAGTTAAAATAATTTTCTGTTAAATACTAGATGCTTTGTCGCTTTATTACAACTAGTTATAATTTTCCAAGTTCTGGAGTACATTGAACCACATTCACAGACAGACACAATCGAAATTAGTTCGTTCGATGATGAATATGTGTCAACAATATCTATAATCATTATTTTCGCTTATAATATGCCTATATACAAACCTAACGAAGCTTGATTAAGAGATTACTATTAATAATCAACATGTATGATTACAAAACTTACTGTATTTATTTTTCTGTTTATTTTTGTGAGATATCCGTTACTAATCTGGCCCTTTGTCGAAGGTGGCGCAGGGTACGAGGACTCGATATTATAATAATGTATTGACAGTTAATATTTTGTTCCGGTCCACTGACTTCCTAAGCCCCTGCGGAAGCTACAATGGAAACAATAAAAGAGCTTCTCCTGGGGTTTGACATTTTGTCCGTGTAGGTAGCAATAACGCCTGATTGCAGTCAAAGGTCTGAAATGTCACGTCAAATGTGACAACGCCATTGAATCTACATGTTTATCAAAATCATAAATAATTGAATAATTGAGATGTATAACGATTTTTCCCGCTTTTACGTATTTTTGAATACCACGCCAATTTTTAATAATTTCTATTCTTATTTTTTCACACAATGAATTTTGAAATTCAAAATAGTACCTACTTTTTTGCAAATTAAAAATCTCCTTCGACTCTTGACAGCTCAGTCCACAAATCTAAACAATTTCACAGCCCACCAATTTGTAAATAAGTATTTGAAATCAAATTATAGCGTGTACCTACATATTTTTGAAATAAAGAAACGTCAAAAAATCATACATCATCTTGTCGGGATGCTGTGTAAAAGGTCTTTTTAGGAAATGTAAGAGGGGAAGTTTAGGAAATGTAGGTAGGCGTAAAATTGCCTCAAAGCCAATGTCATCTTTGGAGACGCTGTGTGGAGCGCCTTTTTAGGGAAAGGAAGGAGAGAAAGTTCCGGGATGAAAAGTTATAAGGAGTGGGTAGGAATTTGGGGGCCAATGTGTCCAGAAGTGACTGACATATGAACCCATTCCTCCCACTGCGGTGCAAGGCGATTTTCTGAGAGAGCCCTGCGGGAGAGGTCAAAGGGTCTCAAAATCTCCCCCAACCTATAGAATTATTAATAATACGATTTACTTCTATTGTATCAGATGGGTAATGTTATTGTTATTATTTTATTTTGATCTTCTTTTAAAATCTGTGGACCTTTATCACATCCTGGGCACTAACTATGTAACAATTTCTACACATTTTGTTCTGAAGAGTTTTATTTTCCACTTACATTTGTTACTTAATTTTTTTTTCTGCCAGTTTTAAGTTTGTCGAAACCGGTAGCAGATAAATAAAAAATTAAGTAACAAATATGCATGGAAAATTAAACTCTTTGAAACATATATGCATCAGTTACAGAAAGCTTAAAAAAACATTTTTTTACCCAGGTTTCATAAAGTACGAGTATAATGACATCGAGAGCTATCTTAAAGTTATATACATATATAAAAACACATTAAAATTGAAATAAATAAAAAAAAACTGGGTTGGAGAACAAATATACTTCAATTTAGTTCAGCTATGTGTTACTTAATGTACGGCTTCCGTTCATCTTTATCTTTATGACAAGTGTATTGAAATACATGGAAATATAAATTAAAATAGGAGCGTTTATCTTCGAGATGCTGGCTGAATACTAATGACCTATCTGACTTGATTTTTGTGGATGTGATTTCCGTATCAAATGTTTTAGGCATACTAGGCTAAGCACCCATTAGAATTTCTTCTAGAACACTGACTTATTCATCGAATCGAGATGACGTGATTTGCTTCAGCGAATCTTATACAATGATAAGAATTTCTCAAACTTATTTGGCTTATCGCCTTCTTTTGAAATTTGTAATTATTGATGACCCTACCCTCTTGAATGAAAAGGTTGTGAATGCGTTGAATCAGAAATAAAGATACCTTAGAGCCAGCGAAAGAAAGCAGATGGGCGCCCTCGCAATGTAGTGCTGGAGAAAAATACTAAAAAATCCATGGACAGCTAGATACAAAGAGTGTCCATTCTGGAAGAACTGCCTACAACGTATTTTAAGATACTTTGGACATGTTGCTCGCCAAACTCAGGACTCCAACATGGAGAAATTATAGTCACTGGCAAAATGGAAAGCAGAAGAAGCAAAGGAGGGTCATCAATACGCTGGAGTGGCCAGTTCGTCGGTGTCCTCGGCTCTCCACACAAAGCAGAACCTTGAAGAGTGAAGAAGCCTTGAGAAACCGACTCAAGAAGAAGTCAAAATAGCATTAGACCATCAGTTTAGAAAAAGCTACAATCTAAAATATGCATTTTGTATTTTCAATAATCATTTTGTATTTTAAAATAAGCAACATAAATGTATGAATTTCGCGCCAATGCATGAGTGTAATTTTTCTTTTTCTTTTGGTGCCCACACCTTTCGGAGGTTGGCTTCCGTTGTGACAATCTTCATTACCCCGGAACCCCTTAACCTCGGAACAATTAAACGGAACTTCATTCCTATCAGTCAAGTAGGTTCTGAAACCATGAAGTGCTTCTTCCATATAACTTATAGTTTTCACTCTTCCTGATGTGTATATATTGAATATGCAATTGCAGTTGTTTTCTTTTAATATCTAAAACAACATTTCGCAATTTTTTGGTTTCTAATAAATTACTTTAACCAAACAGGACATTTTGAACTGTTTTATTTTCGCAACATACATTGTTTTTTTTTGCACTCCTTGCCTTGCCTTACTCTACCGGTATTACAATGGAAGATGCTCCGAGGAACTAGCGTCATTGATCCCCTCGGCACCGGTAGTTGGGAAACACGCCAAACGCGCGCTCAACATTTGTACACGGTTGACATTAGTCACATGAGAACGGGTCGTTTCTACAACTCGTTCTTGAGTTCAACAAGCTCGGCTGTGGAACGATTTGCCAGCCTCTGTGTTTCCTTCCTCCTACAACATGGGTCTCTTCAAGACCCATGTTCACTCCTTCCTCTCCTCAAAAACACCCTCCACACGTCATCTTCAAAGATGACATAGGCCCTGAGGGAAATTATTTTCCTCAGAGCCTCCTGTGTGGAGTTAATGTAAAAAAAAAAAAAAAAACTCGCAGCTAAATACTACTGCTCTTCGCTGCCCCCTTGGAGCTCTCAGCCCCAAGGGAACTGAAGACTTTGACAATCAGTGGTATAGACCGTAGACACAGACCATATACATTTACCGTGGCCAGTTCAAACCTCGCCGTCAACTTTGCTGTTAGTTATTATGAACAACTTTGCTGACCGTCCGAGCGTACGTACGTCAGATATCACTCAGGAACGGCGTTGTGTCCAATTCCGTACGGTACCGAGTAGATACTGCAGAGCCATAGAGTGAGATATCTCCGCAGGAATCTGTGTTGTATTTGCATCTTGACAAGGGAAATGGAGGAGCCTACCGGTTGTCAATTCACCTTTCGCCTAGCTGACTTTTAGCTCAAGTTTGTTGGTGCGTGGCTGGAAATCATTACGAGGAGCGTTACATAGAAGTTGTTTTGTAGGTACAAAGGCTTGCTGATGGGTAGGTGCAAAAGACACAATTCTCTTTAGTTAGGAATTTATTTACTTATACGAAACTATGATGTCTGAAAAAAGTGTGTTTCCTGCGATATTACGTTTTCAAAACATTTTTAAAATTGAGTAAAATTGGGACATTGAGTAAAATTAGGAAATTGACAAAATTGGGACACAGCGTTTCAAAGTTTTGAAAACATTTTGTCTAAGGAGACCCGCCTTTTAACACACCATAGTTCCATATTAGGTAAGTAAAATAAGTAAAAAAAAGCACCTACCTAAAGAGAATTTTATCTACATCAATGTTTTAAAAATATTTTGTCGCAGGAGACCCGCCTTCAGTCAGCGACTGATGACTATGACTATCGTGAAGCAGCAAAAACTCCCAAACGGTGAGCTTCATGGTTTTTCTGTCTGGGTTTCCAGGTTAACGTAATTTTTTTAGCTCGATATGTTATTTCCATCGTACACTAAGATTTTAAAAATCAATTTAGGTAACTGTCGAAAAATAACAGTCGCACATTTGTTCCTTATTTTTCTAACTAACTAACTAACCATCACGCCGTTTCCCCGCAGGGGTAGGCAGAGAGGACAGACCGCCAAACAACTCGATTTTGGCACACACTCCTTGCTTCGTTCACATTCATACATCGTCTCATACATGCTCTTCTATTATTCTGACTCTTGACATCGCCCGACTCAAGTATCTGATTCACTTGGTCGTGCCATGTCTTCCTCGGGCGTCCCCGACTTCGTCTACCATTCACATTTGCGTCATATATTCTCCTTACACTCCTTTCCTCATTTATTCGCTCTACATGCCCAAACCATCTGAGCGTCCCTTTCTTAATCTTACACATAACGCTTACATTAACCTTGCATTCTTTGCGGATCTCCACATTTCTCACACGATCATACATGGTTTTACCACACACACGTCTCAGGGATCTCATTTCTACAGCATTCAGTCTACTTTCATCCTTTCTCTGCCAGTTCCATGCCTCACTGCCATACATTAGGGTAGGTACCAGCACTCCATTATGGACGGCTAGCTTCGCTTCTTTTGACAGATTTTTGTTGGCGCCAACGGCGTTCAGTCCTCCATTAATGGAGTTACCGGTATTTACCCGTCTTTCGATATCTCTATCAGTCTTTCCATCTCTCGTAAACATACTTCCCAAATATACAAACTCATCCACCTGCTCCAAGTATTCGTCATTCACAACTATGTTGCACATTGTTTTCGTACTCTCTCTTTCAAATACCATCACTTTAGACTTACTTACATTCATCATTAACTCATTCTTCATACATACTTCGTTCATCCTAGACACCGACATCACATCCGACTGTAGATCTTCCATACTGTTAGAAATCAGCACCGCATCATCAGCATACAACAGGCAACATACTTCCAGATCATTCAATTTCGCGCCCAATCCCATCTCTTTCAATTCTTGCATACAATAATCCATGTATAGATTGAATAACCACGGTGACATTACGCAGCCTTGCTTAACACCTTTTGAGATGTCAAACCACCCCGTAAAATCGCCGTTCACCCTAATACATGCAACGCTTCCCTCATACAGAGACGCAATTGCGTGTATGAGATTCGTATTCACTCCGTACTTGGACAACACCTTCCACAGCTTTTTCCTGTCAACTCGGTCGTATGCTTTCTGTAAATCTACAAAGGCACAGAAGAGTTTTTGGTTCGATTGTTAAATTAGTCTATAATGAAAATGCCAACCACTATACCTATACGATTTCTGGCGCCATTATGTAAAAAATTATAGCAAATTAATAAAGTTTTATTTTTAAACACGCTCCGCCATCAATAACATTTTTTTACAATAGCTTTAGCCCAAGACAATAATAGTTATTTACGTTTAGTTTTAATTTTTTGTCAACACATTATCACAAAAAATATAATGTTTTATAAGTACATTAATTGTGCAACGCGCAACTCGTATAAAAACATCATAAAATGAACCGATATCACAGGAAACTGTGTGTAGTTATTTATTATCTGTTATAAATAATTGTGGCCCGATATGTTTATGGTTAAATTCTTAATCAAATTAGGTTGCGCGATACCTTTACTACATTTCCGCTACCTTTTAAGGATAAATAATAAATTTGTGCTTTATTTTACTGCTTCTAAGCAGTCAGTAATCAAATTCCTAGCAATTAATTATTGCAAGTTAAACTTTATTTAACTACGCAGGTAAAAAAGTTAAAAAAATAATTAAATAATGGCTGAGTGGTTTAAGGCGTTATTCGGGCAAGGCAGAGATTTTGGGTTCGATTCCCAATTGCGATCGTTACCTTTGTCATGTTTCATTTAGATTTATCTTCTTTAGTATTATCTTCTTAAATTAATAAAATAAATAATTATTTAAAAGTAACAAAAAAAAAACACTGGCAAAAGCTCTTACAGGATACTTTCTCAGCAACTTCATTAACCAGAAACACAATTTTTCTTTGGAACTCTCTGATTTTGTATAACTTTCTTAATGTATGTATGAAATATTTTTCAATTAACTGTATTAAGTCTGTCTATTCTGTTTTAAAATCTATGTACACTCTTCATTTAAATCTCTTTAGATTCGTTTTCTTATGTAAAAATAATTTTCTTTTGATTCTATAACGTCTTTCCAGAAATGAGTTATGTTAAACTCGGTGGCCGGACAACTCAGATTGAACTCGACTAAACACCTCATTAGAAAACTCATATTAAAAAATATATATTAAAAAATCGTTGAATATTTTACGTTAGGTTGGGTTATGGACTATTTTTCAATTTTTTTTCATAGCTTTTAACGACTTTTCAAAGAGGTGTTGAGTTGAGTTGATTCTGGGTTGTCGTGGAACTGTTAAACTTATTGGAAATAACGTTTTATAAAAATTATTTTTATTATTTAGTAATATACTATCGATTAAATAAATAAACAGAGTTTAATATATGAGCAGTCTTCTCAACAAATCGTAATTAAAACCGAGTAGTAAATAGATGACAGTCGTCGTAAGTAATTCGGTTTAAACATTTCTTTTAAACAAATGGTATACCTTTTTTTTTGTTATTGTTTTTGGGGTGTTATGCCGTGTTTCGCTATCTCCTTCTTTAGCCAACGTTTCGGACAGCGTTACAGTGTCCATCATCAGGGCAGATGTGGCATAACACCCCAAAAACAATAACAAAAATACTTTTTGGCCGTGAAAACCTTAAAACATACCAAATGGTATACCGTACATAAATTAAGTACCTCTGTTTTTTTATTTGCAAGTAATATAACATGTAAATGTCAGGTTTTACAATGTATGTATTGTATTATACAAGGCGTTAAGGGACGTACTTGACTTACTTTAACCAGTGATTCCTGACATTATTTGGAGTAAAAAATGTAAATGAAATTTCGGTCTCCCGTGACTTTTTTTAACGACATTTTTAATATTTTAATTTTTTTTTCAAAATCAATCAAAAAAAAATTTCTTCCGCATGTCGTCACTGGTCAATCAGCCGAGTAACCGACCAACTCGTTTCCCCCCGCCCAACTGCCCAACACCTATAATTTTTTTTAAATTTTGTCGATAAAAAAAAAGCATCAAAAATGTCACCGGAGATCAAAATTTCATTTACATTTTTTACTCCAAATAATGTCAGGAATCACTGGTTAAAGTAAGTCAAGTGCGTCCCTTAACACCCTGTATATGTATTTGTTGGTTTAGCTGAAAGAAATAGGACGTAGCTAAAGTTAAACCTTGTGTACTTTCTGTATTTTTGTGTAATAAATGTTTTTGAACTTGAATTTCGTTTCTCGCTGTAAGTAAATGTATAATGTATACTATTTTCAGCAGTTTAAATCTAAATATGTCAATTTACCAGCATCATGTTCTTGTTACATTACACACATATTTTGCGTTATCAAAATTACATAGATATTTTAACCTATTAATTATGGTCGCATACGTGATCGGAATCTATTTTAAAATACTACGTACATATAATTCAATAATTATTATTTGTCACGGTGTTCAATTACCCAAGATAACCTTTCAAAGCTGTTTATATAATCAGTTAGATACCTAAAACCACTTTATTTTTTTTTATCGTACATAAACG
Source organism: Glyphotaelius pellucidus (assembly GCA_936435175.1). Taxonomy (NCBI): domain Eukaryota; kingdom Metazoa; phylum Arthropoda; class Insecta; order Trichoptera; family Limnephilidae; genus Glyphotaelius; species Glyphotaelius pellucidus. Next base: position 1,149,697 of record OW386539.1, on the reverse strand, counting down.
CCATAACGGAAAAGAAGGCAGTGAACACACTTATTGTAATTTGAGCCGAGTATAAAATTAATAATAAACTTGTAGATTGTTTTTCACTTTGCGATGTGACATTTTAAATTAATTTAAAAAGTTACATATCTTGTTCAAATAAATGATAAACCCCTGCTGATATAGTGGCGTTGGTACAGGACGGCATCAGAAATATTTAACAAAAAGCGTTAAATAATAAAAACTATACTAACAGACTTGTCATAATTGACATAAATGACAAATTTGTCGTAATAGACCCGATATAGTTTTACATGACAAAATTTAAAAAAATTATTTTTATCATTGATGTCGCTATTCCAAATTCCTGTAATATTCAAAAATCTGTTTCTGAAAAAATAATAAAATTTAGGAAATGAGATTACAAGAATTTGGCATTCTAAGACTACAAATATATTCCCATTCGTTATTTCGGCTATTGGCATTATACCTAGCTCACTCATTCAAAATTTAGGCTTATTAGATTTGTCAAAGAATTTATATATAAAAATGCAAAAATCAGTCATTTTAAATACATGTAGGATTACGAAAGATTTTTTAAATATTTATTTTGAGGAATCAGTAGGATTTATCGGTCCAGTTAGGATTTATACCGAGCCGAACCCTCTGATATGGAAATATCTGGAGTCGGTGAATTATTTTCCCATTTGGTCTCTGGTAGATTGACATGTTGTTCTTGTATTGTAAAGTAAAAAAAAAATAAAAAATATATATTAGGGGGTGTTATACGTCATCTTAATTCATGAGCAATTATTTTTAGGACAACATCGCAGTATACAATGTAACAACACGAACCTGAATGATTTTAACCAGCGGTTCCCGCCCCTAGGTGTCGCGATGGGATCAGTTGATACACGCGCTGTTTCAAATGTTACCGTGGTGCTGGAACGAGACAGATTGCTTATCACGTGACCCGCCGCCGGAAAAATATTTTTATGGTTTTTAATTGTAAAAAATATTATCGGACAGTAAAATTATAGCTACAATTTGAACTCCAAATATACTCAGGAATCAACTACCTAGCATTAATTAAAATTGCATTTGAGAAACGCTATTTTTTTACTACAGCTATTAGCTGAACCAACAACCGAATAAACTAAATATTATAATGAAATAGTATCATGGTATGTATACTATTTTCTGTGTTATTTAGAATATAACTATTTTCTGTGTTATGTAGAATATAACTATTTTCTGTGTTATGTAGAATAAAATCATAAATTGAAAATTGTATAAAGAAGTCCGTTATTACTGCCCACATTTACACCTGGTACACTTGCAACATAATTCGGTTGAAGTGAAATTCTTTTCATTCAAAAACTATTTCGTAAAAATGACACACTCCATCTTATCGTAACGATCTTTGCGAACACAAATCATTAAAAAGCTATAAAATGGTCCTCGACTTAACTCTGCCTGAACACGCAAATTATTCTACCCAAGACCCAGTTCCAACCACCCACTTTCCAAAATGAAAACTTTCAAAAATAATATAAAATGACACATAATAATCGATGTTTTATGTTTCTGGAATGGGAAGCTTCGGACGCACTGAGCTTTTAAGGCTGCCAGTTTTCTCTCGCAAATATAAAACGTTTGATTCATAAGTTGACATTCTGTGATGTTCAATGCATTTAGTTACGAGTTGGGTTGGCGCACGTACAGAAATAAATTCACATATTAAGACTCGGCATCCCAAATTCCCCACATACTAACCAATTTAATACATACTTTCCTTGAAAACTTAGTTTTAAACTTAGAGTTATTAAGCTCTTAAAAAAATATGTGTTATTCTTGAAGATAATATCTATACATGCCAAAACATGCCGTGCCGAAACAGTAATTATACGAAGTTCCCTCGATAGAAAAAAATCGCAAAGTATGCTCCGAAAATTATTATGAACACTTTTTTTCTGTGTTATATATATGAAAAAATTCGAAGTGTTTCTTTAAATGCTACTTAAGACATTTCTCACAAGATTTTTGCTCTATTTTAAACGAGTCGTGTTTTATTAAACATTTTCACAATATTCACTTAATTATTATCGTTTTAATATTCGCTCGCTCCCTCTAACATTCGTATTTACGTAACTCCCCTTCTTCTACATTTTAAACGATTACTACCGGGCCTTAAGCTTATAAACTTATTTCTACTTACAATGTATAACGTATTGTGAAAACACTCTGAGAATTGAGGGACCACCATTTAGTCGAAACATTGCTTGAAACTGCTTTAGGTATCGTTAGTAAGCAAATGTTAAAATCTACACATTTTCTTATCTTCTCCTACCCATTCAGCCTCACAACATTCCCCAAATTAGGCATATCACAGAATCTGGACAGTTTGGATTCGACTTTAAGTGTCCAAGTAGAATTAATTTTTTTGTCTATCCAAAATTCCTTTTATGTGATGTACGTACAGATAATTCTGAAAGGAAAAAATGAAAAGATAAAATAAAATAGCAAAAATTATTCTTATGAACGTACTTACAATTATAACAGAGCCATTCGATTATTCCAATTCGACATTTCCAACACGGCTATCATCTCGACAGGATCAACCAGTGTGCTCTTAATTTTAATAAACAAATTTACAGATAGACGAATTACAATGCGGTCGAGTTAAAAAAAATGTCTTCTCTATTCTCAGTCAATTGTACTGATCTGCAGACACTTAAAAAAAACATAAAATTATTGCAAAGTTTTTCAAAAATTAAACTCTTTTTTGTGAGTACTTACAAAAAAAAGAAACAAAGCCCACAAATGTGGTGATGCCCTTACTACGGGGTTTCATCTTCAATCCACAAGTTAGTACACTGCCCGCACCATTACGTATAGGCACACAACATGTAACATTATATTGTAATAAGCCAGTGTTGTAATTGATTAGGCTGTCAGCACCTTGATTAGATTGTGCACTTCTCTCTGATTCAATTATCGGTTACTAAATCAAGACGTTGTACAGTTCTTTAATCAATTATATAATGTATCGGTTGATCTTTACTTTCTCTGCAATGTTACTGATAATTGAAAACTGTTTCTAGTATATTTGATTTACCGTGCTGATTTGCATGTTTTGTAAATACCACAGACCTCAAGAAGACAAGTTAAGATTACAACCTACAGACAAATATCATTACACTCCTATGTTTTAAACATATTTACAGTTACATAATTATCCACCTAAAATCTTATTAAAAATCAGTAACTCATCAAATTAAATTAATCTTATTCTTAATGTATTTATGTCCGTCTGTTTCTCACAATTTTTCCTTAAATATTCCATATCCGCGCATGAACCTAAAAGCCCTGGACAAAGAAGCAATAGTCCGATTACTGTATGAATGACATTGAAGCCAGATATATGGTAAGGGGAAATCGTCTAGCAGCCATCTTGTATGACAAACTTTTGAAATGATTTGTGTGCAAAGTGGTATAAAGTGAACTATTTTTTAAAATTGAGCAGGCAAAGGCATTTTTCACACACCTTCCCTTTCATCCCTTGACTTAAAATTGTTCTCAAATAGCTCTGTCCAAGGCCTTCATGTTTCCATGATTTGTCAATTACGAAAATAACTTTTATTACTTATTTCTTTACTTAACTTTTGATCTGAGTAGATATTCTCTCTTTAATTGAAACATGTAGAAAGTGTGTCTAAATTTGAATAACTAATTATTTTTAAAGTTTGCTAAAGATAGATTTCAGATCGTCCCTCTATTTTTTTATTTTTTTATAGGAATTGAAACTGAGGCAAATATTTTATAAATACGTTCAGTTTCACAAGTCCTACAATTATAATTCCCAATATAACAACAGAGTCATTAAATTCGTCCATATTGGTCCCACCTATTTGAATGTTTACAAAAAGTTCTTCTGCGATCACCATAATTTTTACGGTCCCAATTAGTAATTCCGCTAATTAAGCCCCAGGGGGATGCTTTCGGAGATCCGAAGCGGCGGCAGAGGTCCAAGGCTTCGTATATTGTACAACCAAACAAACACATCATTAAGATCCTGCTCCAAAAAAAGCTGACAGTACAAAATTCCCTCCGCCAAATTGCCCCAAATACATAACTGAATAAGAAATCAACTTCTTATTCTCAAGACTGCAAACTGCAGACTAGCGCCCTCTAGCGAGTAAGAAAGAAACACGTCCAATGCATTTAAAAATAATTCCGTTAAATTGTAAAATAAATAATAACAGAATTTCTCGATATTATTTATTAGGTGCTGATAAATGATTCTCAACACAAACTCTTCGAACTTTATTGGCAGTAGTTATAATTAATCTTAATGAATAATACAAAAAGTCAGTTGGAGCAACAACTTGTAGGCACCAAAAGGTTGTATAACGCGGCAGTGTATCAATTTCTATCTCTCCTTGTAGCTATTCAATGTTTCCATCATTAATCATCCAGATTTAATAATACGCTGAGTTTTGAAGTTAAACAACCGAACTCCAACAGTCGCGGAGGCTCTAATTGTTTTTAATTTCGCCGTCAAAGCCTTAATCAGACGGTGATCACCTGTAAACGGTGTTCGAGAGATTGATGATATCGTAATTATCACGATAATTTAATAATGCATTTTCAAATACCATGCCATAGGTACCTTTGTCTAAATAGTATTTTTAATAGAAAGCACTCTGTGGTGTAACATCATAAATTGAAAAACATTAACACAATCATTTATTAATATTTTTAAGGCCGGCCATGTCAACTAAAGACCAAAGTTAACACAGACTTGATGAAGTTTGGGTACAAACGAATAAATAGTGGTGTTAAACAATTACTGTATAAAGACAGATTTATTTGAGCCTAGATCAGCGCCAACTTATTATAGTAAGAAATATTATTAGTTAGTGCTTTGTTAAAATTGTAGGAAAGTAATAAATAAGCGGATGAATAGGTACCTGTAATAAATTCAAATTATCTTTTTTCATAAATCGTAGAATCAAGCTAACTTTATGTACTCTTGCTTTCTTCGTTTATGGTAAAACACAATTCAATAATAAATATTTGGTAGTTTTCACTTATCGTTTATTAAAGTTTTATTTTAATCACGGATGTAGGCTTAGGAAGAGCACACTTTGCTATTTTTGACGTCAAAAACTAAAAGGTGTGTACACGTACTTTAATGCCATTAGGAAAACAGAAATCAGTAGTTACTTAGAACTTTTTGATATTCATTAAATTAAGGCACGAACAGTCATCAGACGAATGAAAGTAGGTACATACTACAGAAGTCTACATCGTGAATATCAATCTCGCATTTAAATTTGAATTCACGATCTCATTTTAAATATTGCTACTGTATAAATAAATTAGTTAAGCTGCGTTGACGTCATCTGAACTCAACGAATAATTATAATACTAACATCAGAAAGTGGAAAATTTCAGAACAGGCGAAAAAGCGGTTCTTTCAGGAGACTAATAAAGTTTTCAAAAAAAATATTATTAATGTATACAATAAAGTGTACATTATCATTCTCGGCAAAGTCATACTACAAGTTCTTTTAATTCCAAGTCTTATATCGATTTATTGGATAACCAACACCTCTGCTTCTGTCAAACCAAGTGGTTCGCTACGTTTGGTGACATAGCAGGGGGGTTCATGGGAGAGGTTTGTCCGAGTCCTGGCGCCAGATGAGTCTGCCCACCTGCTGGGTGGCGGATCAGATCGAGAGATACTGGTTGAGGGAAGACTTTTGACTTCTCCAGTCGGACTCTCGCAACCCATCGCAATGGAAGGGATGGATTCATACGTCTGGTACTCCTGGACACTGACCCATAGTAATACCCATCAATCATAACTTTTTCCTTCCCAGAACTTTCTCTCCTTTCTTTCCTTAAAAAGACCCTCCACACAGCATCCTCTAAGAATATTAAGCATGATATAATTACATAGGCCCTAAGACAATTTGTTTTCCTCAGAGTCTCCTGTGTGGAACTAACGTAAAAAAAGATTAAATATTAATTAACCAAACAATGCAAAACCGAAAGGGAATCTTGTACATAATAATTATTATGTGATAAATGGTGTTTAAGCGCCCTTGAGGTGATTTTCTCACAAAAACGGCGCTATAGAAATTATCCAAAAATTATTTATTATTATAACTGAATACATTTATTTTCGGACAACATTTGCCCTAATGAAAAAAATAATTGGATTGAATAAGGTTTCGTATGTACTTTTACATTCCGTATGAAGATATCAGATGTGATTAGTACTGTGTCAGTCATTAAATTTGACCTCACATAAAGACAGTAGATATTTATAAAGAAAAACTAAATTATTCCTTATTTATTAGCCTGGTTATTATTCAAATCTATTCAAATTACACCTGAACGAAGTCAACTAGAGAGGTAATAAGATCACATATTACTTATTGGAAGGCGCAGTTATTACCGAAGGTTCATGGAGAGGTAATTGGCGGTTATATACATATTGCGGAGCGATATTTATTTACTATTTACCTACCCAACTACCTGCGTAGGATTAAACATATTTTTTGTGTATATAATTATGTTTAATTTTAATTCATGTACAGTAATAAATTCGTATCAAATCAAATTGGAGGGTATTTTTAAGGTTAGGAAAACTTATGAGGGGTAGGTAGAAATCTGGGGTTCAGTGTGTCCACAGTGACTGACATTTGAATTAATCCTTCCCACTATGTTGCAAGACGATGGGTCAGCTGGTGAGGTCAAAAAGTCTTCGTTAACTCCACGCAGGTGGTGGCCAGACGCATCCTGGCATGAACCTGGCCACCCATGACCACCAACTAAGTTTGAACTACAGCAGAGACAATGGTAGTTGAAGTTTTAAGAAAACATAACAAATAATGAGATTTCCTCAAATTGTCTTTGATACAGAAATTCATACTTGTTGTTTTCAATTTGTTTGTGAGACATTTCAAATAGCACAAATTCCGACAGAGCTGAAATTTAGTAGAGATCCTAAGTACACCATTACAAATAAAATACCAAAAGTCCTCATCGATCACACGTCTGCTAAAAGAGTTATTCAAGGTCAAAGGTCAAAATTTTCGGTTTTTGGATTTTTCTCGCAAACGGTAAGTTATATCAAAAAACAGATGCGACAAAAATTGTAGACCATAAAATTATCTACAAAAATTGTCTTTTACATTTTTTCTAAGAATCACTATTTCTGAGATATAGCGACTCTAAAAATTGAAGGAGTTACATTCTATATAATATGCACACATTTCCACACCACCTGTGAGGTGGTGTACTTGGCACATTTTTTTAACGTGGTTTCCCCGGTAGTCATAATCCACGATCGGTTTTGATGAAGTTCAATGGGATAATGTTCTATTTACTGCATATTGATTATTGATTGGTGATATTGATGTTGATTATTGATCGTAATATTTACTATTGATTTCTATTGATATCTTAATCTGATTCATACTCTTCAAATTCGACTTCTAGAGTCTTTTTCGATTTCTCTTTCTTCTTCCTCGGAAAGTTGTAAGGCTGAAGGAATTGAGGGAGGGAGAGGTGTAGTAAAAGTGTAAGATAAGTATTTAGGTTTGGTTACAAAATAAAGCTGAACTAAATTGAAATCAACAGATTGCCCTCTAAGAAAAAGTAATAAATCATTATTTGCCCTCGCCAGGTTCTGCACCCTCGACCTCTACACTCAGAGTTAAGGAGCTTATAGCTCTGATACGGAGGTCAACAGCGACATTAATAATATGAGCACGAACAGCCGTAGCAAATTGTTTAATTTCCTATTCGATTTCAATACCCATTTAATATTGCAAATTTATATCTATGTAATTTTTCATTCGACTGAAATAAGTAACGCTATTTTACTGCCTGCGGGTTCCAATTCCAAATTGCCCAAACTAATAATAAATTATACTCAAAATATCAAAATATTATCAATAATCAAATTAATAGCCACATTGTAGAAAGTTGCACGTGAAAGTTGTTGAAACAATTTGGCAAGTGTTTATTAGCACATGAGAATAAATCAAATTAACATGAAACGATGCAAATCTATTTTAATAAGTAAAACGTATATTTAATTCTTAATTCCATAGTGTATCTGTTATACTTGGAGTATATATATATTAAACAGGCACACGGACAAACCCGCAACTCATTTCTATCTGTTCATCTATTCAGTGGGTGCGAAGAACACATCATCATCGTGCATTTTCAAATAGTGAATTACAAACCTACATTTAATGACCAATTATCACTTTGTCACCGCGAGGTAACATTGTGAAATAATGATTTAGCAATTAAATAATTAAATTTCGTCAGTGTTTTAGAAGTTACCATTAATAGCTAATTGAAATAGTCATTATCTATGATGAAACGAAGCACACAACAAAAATATACCAAATATAGAAATTACTTTTATACGCCTCACTATGTATCGAGCAGATATATTTTTTTAAATTTTATTTTATACGCTCGCGAGACTTTCACATCAACTACATAATATGGTTACATTTTTTATATAAGTGTTAGTAATAAAACAATGGTTTCATACAATAATTAGTTACATTCTAATGATTTACAAATTAGGTAAATATTACAATATAAAATTATCAGAAATAATAATTATCGCTTTATTATAGAACGTATATTTGTAGGCCAGGAATTAATGAGTTTGCTTCATAATTTGTTGTGAAAGGTAACATTGAAAAGGGTCCCTATGACTAATATCTCTAGGTAACTAGGTAACTCTTAAGTTGACAAGAGGGCGCAACAATCGTAGGCACTGCGAACAGAAAAAGCTTTAGAAGTTTACTCATCAAAAAAATTAATAAATAGTGAATTCAAACATATTTATTAACTATCTATTAAAATATCAGTGTTTGAATAACAGAGTGTTTGATTTCCATGATGAAAAACAACCCACCCCATCAATAAGTTAGGTGGGAACAAAATTTAAAGTTTCTGTGTGTGCTTTGTTTAAATTGTGAAACAGTAGCGTATCAAAGTATATAGGGAAATTATTAGAATTTAGAAGCTTTTTAGGGTCATTTCATAAAAATTTTGCGTACCAAAGAGTCCTAAATTCTCCATTCTTTTGAATAAATATCAACTTTACTTTTGCCACTAATCTTCACATAAATGTAATATCAATAGTAATGGAGGGTAGCAAATGTAAAATCATGCAATGATCAGTGTTTAAAATATGGTGTAATCTGCGTGCAAAGTCATATCTTCTCCAAGCATTAGCTTTCTGCCAAGTATGCCAAGTATGTTTTCTGTATATGTTTAAATAATAAAATTAGATAAAGCCTAAGGACTCATAATTAGGTGTACAGCGCCCTTAACATAATTTTTCACCTAAGGCAGTAGGGTAGAAATTATCCAATTATTATTATAATTATGAACTAAACTCGATAGACATAGTATTCTAAGGAAGTGACCAAAGCTCACACATTAATTTTATAAAAAACTTTGTGTTCATGGCTGATATAAAATACATAAAGTAAGTACGCCGACTATAAAAAGGTCTTGCTTGGTTCTCCTATCGTTTTTTTATGATCACAAACAGAATAATTAGATATATCAGACTGATCTAAATTTAGTCACATTATTTTGAATGTAATTTGCGTTTATAATGTGACCAATAAGTGCCATTTAAAGGTTTGAAGTTTCACAAATATCCGACGGCGAATTAATACAAAACGATACGCACGAAAAACAACTCAATTCAACTTGCTGAACTTTAATTTATGCAAACAGTTGTTATGGTGTCTGTTTGCTGAAGGTTGGCGCTGATAAAAACCCAAAATGTCATTAGTGCCCATTAATAATTGTCAACGAAATACAATACGTCACAGCCAAAAACCAACATTTCATCCGAATATGTACATAAATTATCATGGTTTAATTCGGCAACACACTGTTACAATCGCATTAATCCTACGAACGGTTGCTAAATGTATTTAGAAAAACAATTTTTCCCACAGGTAAGTTCCTTGCTACCTGTCATTGATTTAATTTTCAATTAATATCTCTTCGTGCAGCAGAGTTGAGGTACATCAGCAGACAAGGGAACTACTCAGCAGACGAAAGTGACTTGTAGTTTTTTAACTGACTGAAATGGTACACGAGATAATAGATTGTTAAAATGGAACAATTTTTTTCAACTTCCTGATAAGCAACTTTGGATGTATGTTTTATGATTATATTGTCTAAATTAATACTCTTGTTAGCAGGCCAGCATCCTATACAAAGATGAATCAACTAATTTATTATTGCTTGATATAATTTCTTGACTTTCAACATTATTGGCTCCGCTGAACTATGTTTTAAATAATTAAAACATCTTGCTCTTCAGTCGCAGAAGTTGACAGAATTATGAATCTATCATAGCCCTCGGTTTTATTCTCTCAAAAGTTCAGAAAATTTCCGCTTGGCAATAAAATCCAAATAAATTAAACATTTGTGTGAATCCAAAATCTAAAAATTGTTTTTGAAAGTTGATTAAATAAGCCATTAAATTTTATTATTATAAAAAATATACATAATTTTGAAATATTCCGTTTCTTAATGCAAACATAAAAGTTTAAAAATGGCTAACCTTATTTTTTTCTAACTTAAATTACTGATAATGAAAAAAGTACACACATATTTAATTAGACAAATGTGTTATAAACGTTACAGTGATCTCACTTTTTTGTGAATTCAAAAAAAATAATAAATTTTTAAAAATCACGAAATATATTCAATATTTCTCAAATTGCGGTCGGGACCTTTAATTTCATAGAGGTGCACATTCTATTTTCTGTGGTATATGTTTTATTACAAATAACTTTGTAATAAAATATATTTTCTACATGCACATAATTCGGTTACTTATAGTACTTATTTACCCAATGCTGCAGACTGCAAGTAATAAATATGGTGTTTAGTGTTATAATTAGTCTTAGTTAGTCAATTATAATATATAAAAGATTACCTTTTAATGCAGAAATTGGATAAGAGACCTCGTGCGTATCAAAATCTTGGCTAATTAAGAAACACCTGTGTATATTTTAATTTATTATTATTTAAATGATCCAACGCAATATTACCATCTCCTTACCGCTCGTATCATAGCAATGAGGCTCGAGTCCGTGCGAATCACGACTGTCTGGAAATGACGTAGATATAATTAGCGAAAACTTTTAATTAATAAAAACTAGGCTAATACTTACTAACAGGTGCTTAATGAAGTCAGACACTCTTTCCTTGAACTTTCTTGTACATGATGAGTTGTTTCTGAATTACGCCTAAACTTTTGTTTACAATACTTTATTAAACGCAAAAACATGCTGTGATAACAATGTTCTCTCCATCAGGAAGAGGCGTATACTAAAGTTATTTTTTTATTATTTTTCATCTTATTGAACTCCTGTGTTGAGAGTAGGCGCAGTTTATAACAAAAATACAAATAACACAATTTTACGATTAAAATAAAAGACAATCAGCATCGTACCATTGGAATTGCATTCTTATAAATGGAGCGCAGTTTATAACATACCGGTTCTTAACAAAATATAAATAACAATAAGGTTTAAAATACAAGACAGTCAGCATCGTACCATTGGAATTGCATTCTTATAAATGGAGCGCAGTTTATAACATATCGGTTCTTAACAAAGTACAAATAACAACAACGTTTAAAATAAAAGACAATTAGCATCGTACCATTGGGAGAGGGGTTAGTGCGGGAGTGGGGAGGGGCAAACCCAAATCGGCAGAAGAATTGATGAAAGAATGGAATGGGTAGGATCCGAAGAAGTTTATTAGGGAATTACATGATCGTTAGAAGTGGAAAAATGGTTAATTGGAAAAATAATCAAAAAAATATTGTTTGTAATTTATTTTTGGTTATTAATTATACTTGATTCAATGTTAACAATTTTTCAAATCTGCGAAAACTTTTATCCTGAATGTGATATTTTTAACCCAGTGTGAATAACAAATCGTATTGTTTCTATTTAATACCATTTAATAAGAGATAATTTGAAATGATTCGTAAGTACTGCATATCTACTGCGCTATTTATTAAATAACCACTCCGATACAATCAATATGAAATGCTTGCCATTAAGCACCCCTATTTAATAGTAACTGTCGCATTAAATCATTGAAAATTTTCCATAACCAGCTGCGGTAACTTTGAAACAACCGAATATTAAATGTGACATTCTTTGATCTTTCCGACACATTTTACTTAATAATATTCGAGTTCATTAAATCCAATTAATTGCGATTCATATAAATTTTCGAAAACAGTTTCATTTTGATCAATATTATTAACCAGACAAAAATAATGATTCTTGCGGTGAAGGCGGTGCTTCCCCGCTAATAAAGAAGAATATGAAATGAGTAATTACGAATGTTGGACAGGGCGCGCTAATATTTTAAATGATAAAATTGAAGCAAACATTGTGAAAATGCTTAATAAAACAAGACTCGTTTAAAATATAGCAAAAATCTCGTGGAAGGCATCTTAATTATCATTTAAAGAAACATTGTGATTTTTTTCACAAATATAACTTGTAAAATAATAGAAATAGACTTTAATTTTCGGAGCACACTTTGCGATTTTTTTCTATCGAGGGAATTTCATATTTGCATTTCGATGTGGAACGTATCTAGATATTATCTTAAAAAATGACATATATTTTTTTAAGAGCTTAAAAACTTCATATGTTTAAGGGAGATATGTAAGAAATCTGTAGAAATTCGGGTAGCGGCGGCTGAACGATGTGATGTATTTATCAATTATATTGTATGACATAAATATGACGGATTTTCAAAGAAAAACATGATGATCGTGACGTTCTCTGTGTATAGACAGTGTAAGGTTGTCCGAAACGTTGGATAAATAAAGAGGTGGTAGCAGACCATTGAGTGCTTAAAATATCTCCTCTTCTCTGATGATATCAAACTTTTCAGAGCCATTAAAAGTCACATCGTTCCATTCTTCTGCAGATTGGTCCTGATTCTCTTTTCGAATGGTCGAAACTGAACAATTTACCCTCCAGCATTCAGAAAAGAAGTCTATTAACATTTACAAGATCCGAGGAGACGTTCCTGTTCCCCTACCACATCACACCGTTAATAAATTCGACACCTTCCTTGGCGTGATTTTCGAACCAAATCTCTCTTTCAAATCCCACATATCTGACATTGTCTCCTGCGCCAACAAAATGCTTGGATTTGTTCTTTGTATTGTGAAATCATTTACTAATGGAACCGCAATACGGAGAACACATAGCACAAAACATCTTCAAATAGAATGAACACAACAAAGAAACACATTTTATCATAGAAAGTCTTTCCCCACCCCATTCTTTACTCTACGAGGAATATAAAAGATTGATACGTGCAAGGAGATGTATAGATACTAGAAAATGAGTAATCCGGAAGTAAAATAACGTTAAGTCTGACAGATGGCTATCAATTAGACATTCGACAATAATTAATAGTTACCAATAATAATTACGGTACTTAATGATATAAGCAAATCGTATCATATACAATATCATTGGCACAATTTCGTATGAACATTATGTATTTAAAAACGTTCATAATGATTGGGCGTTACGGGTTTTACTGTTGTTAAAATGGCTATTAAATATTCAATGTTTTATAAAAGTTAATAATTTAATGCTTATTCGCCATGAGTGTTTTTTTTCTAATAATAACGGTTTTTGACAAACTTTGTGCTAATCAATTATAATGTTAACGTGAAAAGCGCTTACTTACATGAATTTATTTGATTTTTTATGGCTTACTTCATTACCACGAGCAAATTAAACGATGAATGTTTACAGTTCTACAAAACACTAATTTCATGGCATAGAGGTGAACTGCTTGGTTCTTGACCTGGAGGGTGGTTCAAAAAGAAGTTTTTGAAAAGAAACAAGAAATGTAAATTTATTCCTATACACGAGAATAATATGTTTACTAACTGGGTTTTTTGATTAACTCGTCTTCAAGTTTATCGAATAACCCATCTTCATGATTGTTGACTATGTTTGTTGATTTCCTCATCTTGTTAGATAGCTTTATGAACTTACGTTTCTGCCTTTCCTTTTCACTCCCCCACCCCCTCCGACTTCCTTAAACCTAATAACGTTAACCAAATAAGAATGCCATAACTTCGATGGCTATAGGCCATCGGAATGGTCCTGTGTAATATCAGATAAAAATAAAACATTGAAAACAGGTTCGGCAACCAAATCCACGAAGAATAACGGATTTAGTTAATGTAAGGTTCTGGAGGATTATTTATTAGCGGCCAATATAACGTAACCCATTCATCCCGATCTCGGATACAAAGGCTAAAAAGGCAGAAACCCGAAAAAGCGCTACAAGAAAAACCAGTTCGCCCCCGAGACGTTAACCCCTTGCAACGGCACGTGCAAAACCGGACAAGTCGACGAAATAAAAACAACGAAAAAAATGCTCTAGAATGTTGAGATGCACCCGTTTGGGGTCTTGGACCTGTTTTTAGAAATGGACAAATCAACTTGCCGGGCCCGTCTTTCAGGTTTCTCAACCTAATCGCGCATACAAATCATACCGCTACGAAGGGGTTAACACGTGATCGTGGTCCATGAACTGCTCTCGGATCGGAGTCTGTCAATTATCCCACGCAATACAAAGATCATAAGTGGACTTTGAGTGCGCGGGAGCCACTTTGGTATTGACATATCAATATTTGATCATTCTTTGTCGATATATCAAATATCAATGACGAAAGTAGAACGATATCGTATCGGGATGTTCTTGGAATAAGAAAAAATATTGCTTATCAATTCTAATGCCGCTAAGTGCTAAATAACCGTCACTTCACACAAAATCCGCTGATCCATAGAGGTATAGACTATGAAAATGTTACGCCTCGCAACTATTTTAGAGTAAAAATTTATTTTTGTTAATTTATTATTTTTCAGTTAAATTATTTAATTTTTATAGGAATAGCTTTATATATCGATATGGTGAAAAATGAGATAGGTCATGTTGGGAGTGACTCCACAACCTTCGAAGTACCATCGTACGAATAGTGCGATCAAGCTATTTTTTAAACCTCGGTTAATCGTTATGCTAAAGGTTCTTGAAATGATAAACATATAAAATAATTGTTCAACTCATTTTTTAAAATTTCTTTAGTAGACCATAGTTTTTAGTAAGAATCCAAAATCTCGGGCGGTTCGGTGCCATAGAGCCTAGAAAACGTATATTGAAGGTCGATCCCAAGCCTTACATTGCACCCTTTAAAATGATGATTTTTCCACAAGTGCTACTTTTTGAGGACCATAGTTTTTAGTAAGAATCCTAATAAGAAAAAAAGAATTAAAGAAGAAGGTAATTCTTATACTAATAAACCTAAACGAAACACGAAACAGAACAAGATACAAAAAAATAAAAAGATAACTGGAACTCGAATCCAGGAACTCTTGTCTTACTGGGAAACAACGCCTTAAGGCGCCTTATCCTGGCTCGAAAAGAAGAAGATGGAGAGATATGTAATTACGAATGCTGGAGAGAGCGCGCCAATATTTCAAACGATAAAATTGAAGCGAAAATTGTGAAAATGTTTAATAAAACACGCCTCGTTTAGAATAGAACAAAAATCTCGTGGGGGTTGTCTAAAACAACATAAAAAAAATACTGTGAATTTTTTCATACATATAACTTGTTAAGTAATAGAGACAGACTTGAAAATAAAAATTTTCGGAGCTTACTCTGCGATTTTTTTCTATCGAGGGAATTTCATATAATTTGCTTTTCGGCATGAGGATCGTGTAGACATTATCTTCAAAAATAACATATATTTTTTAAGAGCTTTAACACATCAAATGTTCAAGGGACATATGCAAGAAATCGGTAGAAATTCGGTTAGCGTCGGCTTAACCAACTCATTGGGACCTACGTTATTTCTATCATTTGTGTCGATCTCATATTTCAAATTCAGAATTAACAATATTATCCTCAACTAATTTTCCCCATATATCTAACAAGTATTCTGAGAAAACTTAACTAAGAGTGCAATAAATCAACTTATCTACGTTTGTCCCTATTCACAAATACGTTGTTGGCAATTAATTAGTAAGACTACCTGTCAAATCTGTATCTGTATTGAGTTATTTTGTACGCACCTCTGTTTGTTTAAATTGTTATTATTGAGTAATCAACTAAGACCTGATCCGTATATCAAACTGATTCAAAAATCAATTTCGAATTACCTTGTCTACTTGCTCACAATAAAAACGTTTTAAATTTTTAATTACATTTAATTAATACGTTTAAAATTCATAAGGTAGAGCTGATTTACACCGGCGATCGGGGATTTTTACGACTTAGTTTTAATGGTGGCAGTGTTGTGCAATATCAGTAAATTTAATTCATAAATGAGTAGCTACCGTTTGGCAGTCACTAACTAGCTTTTCACTATAATTAAAACAGCAAATCAGTAATTATCGCTAACATATTATTCTGAACACCTGCGTCATTGTTTGTTGGCTAGTTGATAATCAATTGCTATCGATTTCTGAAAATCCTTGATACCAAGTTTATGATGATTTGGGAGTTCCCTGTTAAAGTAATGTTATCATAGTATTATCCATCAATCGTCAATCAAACTACTGATTACGGTTATGAGTCCGTCTGTGTTTGTAATTTTGGTACAATGATCTCGGGTTTGTATTAAATTTGATTGTCATTAGTTTCAAAATTGGATATAATGTGCAAAGAATTCAGACAAGCGATAAAGTGTCTACCTATTTATATTTTTTTAAATTACCGTGGAATTATTTTGATCATACTTATAATAAGTATTTCTTTAATTTAAAATTCTAAGGACGGGTTGTTTCAAAAAATTTGATGGATTCATCAAATATTTGAAGTTAATTTTCACGTTCTGCGTAAGTTCTATTCAAGTTCTGTGATGATTTCAGTTTTGTGAACCAACTGGTCTATAATGATGTAATAATAGAACTTGAATAGAACTTACGCAGAACGTGAAAATTAACTTCAAATATTTGATGAATCCATCAAATTTTTTGAAACAACCCGTCCTAAGGGTTAATCAGATTTCGTGATTTTTCAAGGGACTACCGTTTTTAACTTACATGCTCAAACAAACCTACAATAATAATTATAATATAACGTGGTTTTTCACTGGTTTGGTTATATTTCCCGTCGCTGCCTAAAGGGTTTTTCAATGTGCTAACATCATCAAGGAAAATAATTTAAAAAAAATAACAATAATATTATCGTGTAGCAAAGAATTTCGGAATACTTCTTGGGTATAATTATGTATTTTGTAATAGCTTTGAAAAGATCGCGGCTCAATAAATTATGTTTGTTATTCTTTTATCATCACGTATCATCTAAGGATGTTTTGAACAATATTTAATAACTGAATCAATAAGTATTATAACTTAGTCACGTACGACAATAATTTTACATCTACTCAGGCATATTTTTTTACATTAGCCCCTTCCAGGAGGCCGTAAGGAAAATAATCCCCTCAGGGATTATTTCATCTTTGGGGATGCTGTGTAAAAGGTCTTTTTAGGAAAGGAGATAGGGGAAGTTCTGAAAAGGAAAGGGTAAAAGGGGTGGGTAAAATCTGGGGGTCAGTGTATCCCACTGCGGTGCAAAAACGAGAGAGAGAGAGTACTGCTGGAGAGGTCAAAAGGACGTCCTCAACCAGTCTCTCTCGATCCGGCCAGCCACGCAATTGGTGCCCAGACGCATCCCCCGCCACGATCCGGACAAACTTCACCCAATTTCTTTATTCAATTTCTAATTACGATCTTCTAACATCTTTTAGAAGCTTAGAGCGATAGAAGCTTTTGAACGAGTAAAAATCTGGGGGTTAGTGTGTCCCACTGTGGTCCGAAACCGAGAGAGTACTGCTGGAGAGGTCAAAAGGACGTCTTCAACCAGTCTCTCTCGATCCGGCCAGCCACGCAATTGGTGCCCAGACGCATCCCCCGCCACGATCCGACAAACCTCACCCAATTTCTTTATTCAATTTCTAATTACGATCTTCTAACATCTTTTAGAAGCTTAGAGCGATAGAAGCTTTTGAACGAGTAAAAATCTGGGGGTTCGTGTGTCCCACTGTGGTCCGAAACCGAGAGAGTACTGCTGGAGAGGTCAAAAGGACGTCTTCAACCAGTCTCTCTCGATCCGGCCAGCCACGCAATTGGTGCCCAGACGCATCCCCCGCCACGATCCGGACAAACCTCACCCAATTTCTTTATTCAATTTCTAATTACGATCTTCTAACATCTTTTAGAAGCTTAGAGCGATAGAAGCTTTTGAACGAGTAAAAATCTGGGGGTTAGTGTGTCCCACTGTGGTCCGAAACCGAGAGAGTACTGCTGGAGAGGTCAAAAGGACGTCTTCAACCAGTCTCTCTCGATCCGGCCAGCCACGCAATTGGTGCCCAGACGCATCCCCCGCCACGATCCGGACAAACCTCACCCAATTTCTTTATTCAATTTCTAATTACGATCTTCTAACATCTTTTAGAAGCTTAGAGCGATAGAAGCTTTTGAACGAGTAAAAATCGGACATGATTTTAGATTCTCAAGGCAAATAGCATTATTTTGATCATTGGCGTCTAAAAATCGAACCCAGCACGTTAGCCTCTGCCGGTTCTCTGCTTCAACCACTCAGCTCATTCGACCCTATCCCTTTCATGTATACTTACATAACTGTGTACTTCGACTAAGAAAAGACTAAGAACTAAGACTAAGAACTAAGACTAAGAACTAAGACTAAGAACTAAAACTAAGAACTAAGGCTAAGAACTAAGACTAAGAACTAAGACTAAGAACTAAGACTAAGAACTATCAACATTATCTTTATTTTGTTAACGCACAACTGCAATCTTAATGTAAGATTATAAGATTCTTCCCGAACTAAATGCAATCTAGATAGTGTCTTGGATAAATATATAATTTTAATGTGCTATATCAATTGACTTTTCTGCAAGTCTTGAGTGAATATTTATTATCTTAATTTCTAATTTCAAATTTATCATTTCTTAACACATATTTTTGTTGGCTGTTTCTTTATACACATAGGAGTAATCAATTTTTTTATTTTATTTCTATAGCAATATTTTTATTTTATTTCTATAGCAATATTTTTATTTTATTTCTATAGCAATATTTTTATTTTATTTCTATAGCAATATTTTTATTTTATTTCTATAGCAATATTTTTATTTTATTTCTATAGCAATATTTTTATTTTATTTCTATAGCAATATTTTTTGTTAATGTATTGTTAGAATTATTATAGTAATTATTAGCCCCGCCGCGTTGTATAGTATTACAATGTCCATCATTTGGGCAGTAATGCCCTCACATTGGCCCAGGAGGAAGGATTGAGCAAAACAAGAAGAGTACAAAAAATCATTTAATGTAATATTGAGTCATACATATGTTTATATAACACCACGTCAACCTACCTCTTTAAGATCTGGGTATTTCACGTGTTACTTCAAGGACATCTACTTGTGACTCTATAATCAATTCCTCTGATTTAAGTTAAGATGAAAACAAAACTATAAATTTCCTTAAACACTTAACATTTCCAAGAAACTTAATTATTTCGGAATAGTTTTAACTTAAAATTCCTTACCATACCCATTACATTAATAATTGGTTTGAAGTGGCTTGGCTAATCAGTTAAAGCGTTTTTTAGATTAAAATATTAATTAAGTTTAAATTTACCGCGAAAATTTATTATTAAATCGTTTTGTAAGCTTACAAAAAAAAAATTTTAAGTCGTTATACCTATATTTATTTTGCCATAAATTGACTCGTAGGTGTTTAGTAATATGTATTTTCAAGCTGGGTTACGCGGCTTCATTCAGGACAACATTCGAGTGTTCTGGAATGTTCCACAATGATGTTTCCGATTCCCTATTCCTAAACGTTCCACGTACTCCGCCACTCCTTCCAGAACTTTCTAGAGCTCTTATAGAACCTTCTAGAATTTTCCGGATGACTGTCCTAGAAATTTCTAGAAGGGCGAGGGAGCCCTTATATCTTCAAAAGAACGCCCTTTAGATAAAAACGGGAACCGTCATCCTGGAGGTGGGGAGAGATCTACCACACCATATAACTCCCTTGATCGTATCGGGATTCGTTTCTGAGTTTTTGCGAACCGCACGTTTTTCGGACTTTCTTTTATAACATATATTGATTATTTAAGACCCGGCCATTCAAGAAAAGATGGAATAGTCTAATTTGTTACTTTCTGAACATGGCTCAAAAGATACAAATACATTATCAATCTTTAAAAAAATATTTATGAAATTTAAAAATATTATTTGGTAGATGTGTCAAAACAGTGTAGAAGCCTTAACTGAATATGTTTTTTTTATGTGTACGCCCCACAAGAGTCCCAACTGCTCCCGTCTGAAGCCGGTGGGACGATGGTAATTCCAATTGGGTTATGTTGTGAGACTGAAGGTAGTGGGGAGGTGAAGGAGATGGGGAAGAGAAAGATGGCTATTTATATCTGATCACCAAACACGGCTAAAGCCATTTCAAGCAACTATTCAATTCTGAATGGCGGTCTTACATCACGGCGATACTGATAATATCTCTGGAACGTGCCGCAAATGTTCTATATATTATTTTTAAATGAATTAATTGAAATAACACAAATTAATCAAATAAAATTTATTTGCGCACGCCGGATTCTATGCCGTGATCATCGGATTGTGAGTCAAGAGCCTTACCCCTCGACCACAGCGGCCGTCAGATCGAAGCCCTTACTGAAAATGAGAAGGCAACTGAAACAATAATAGTGTTAACCATAAAAAATTTATTCACGTGCGGTAGAAGTGAAACCTTTAGAAAACTAAAGTAGACAAGAACGAGGAGACTACGAAGCACCGCACAAAGTGGAGACCGATAATACTATCTCATTCTCTTGCAGGCTTAATCCTATAGATGTATGTGTTTGTCTCTTTTTAGTGTCGCTATTTTTCGTTACATCGATTTTCAAGTAACAACGGTGCTAAAGAAGTCAATAAACTATTAGTTCTGAGAACAGTAGACCACGCGTCCAAAAAAGTATGCTTTCAATTTAATCTTATTTAGTAAATCGTAAGATTTGTAAGTAGGTACTTAAATACCCACCTTCTTAATTATAACAAACATATATTTTATGTTAAAAAAAATATTTCAAATTTGGAATTATATTATTATTATTATTTAGATTTGGGAGGCGGGAATGGGTACCGCCGCCCCGGGAACCTTTATTGGATAACCAACATCTCTGCCATAGGTCACCCCAAGTGGTTCGCTACGTTTGGTGATTTAGCAGGGGTGCCCGGGTTCATGGGGTGAGGTTTGTCTAGGTATTGGAGGCGGATGACCAGGACTCACTGAAACCCCAGATTCCTACCCACCCCTTAAACCCTTTTCCTTCACAGAACTCTCCTCTCCTCATTTTCCTTAGAAAAGCCCTCCACACAGCATTCCCAAAGGTGACATAGGCTCTGAGGGAAATTATTTTCCTCAGGGCCTCCTGTGTGGAGCTCATGTAAAAAAAATATATATATATATATATATATATATATATATATATATATATATATATATATATATAATTGATCCAAAGAAACTTCATCATTTCAATGATAAATATTATATTTTTAAACTGTCTTTAGAAAGTCAAAATAAACCCATCGATTTCACATTTGAAAAAAGAATCTTTACTGAACCATTAGAACGGCCACGGTCCAGTTAAAATAGGACATCGTATGCTAAGCCAACTAAGAAAGGGTATTAAGTTAACAATTTGACAAATAACACTAATATGAGTAAAGTTAAAAATACAATCATGTTAACATTTCTATATTTTAAACGCGTTTATCGCAACTTTTTTACTTTTCGACCAGATCCAGATTTTTGAACTTAGACCACTTCTCTTTGAACCGGCTTATTCACAAGGAGATAAATTGAAAACGGTTCTGCCACAGAGACCACCTTTATAGCCTCTCTTTCTCTTATATGCATCATTTACGGGAAAGAAGGAGAAGTTATAACGGAGCTATCGGCGGTATGCCTTTAGTTCCGCGGCTTTAAAAGTAATGGGTGGGCCAACAACATATACTAGCTTCCCGGATAAAAGTGGTCACAGATAAACACCAATTTTCTCTTAAACGTTACTAAAGTATGACTTGGGAGATAAAACTGTCCATTTCAAAGATAAAATTACACGCCCTGAATATTTATTCGACGTTTCCAACCCATTCATAAAAGCTTCCTTTATTTTTCGTCGATTTATTTTGGTAAGTTGGATTTGAATTACAAAACTACCCGTACAAGTCAACTCGGTGGTCCAACAAATAAATTTAAAGTAAAATATGCCATACGCAGTGAGCATAAACCTTAAAGAGGATTGTGTATTAGTTTATTTATAATTTTACCATAGAAACCAATTCATGCAAAAAAAAATTGATTAAAAAAATTATTATTTGGTTTTTACATATTTATTTTAAATTTAACTGGTTTCGCCCTGCTTGCCATTTACAAACTTTTAAACATAATTATGTATAATTAAATTAGGATGTTTAGCCACAGATCAAAAGTCTTTCCCTTTTTAAAATAAATCAAATCTCAAATCATAACCAAATTTTATCATGTATTGCTTACAATTGATTTTCTATTTAATCCAGAGTGGAAGATACTCTCAGTGTCGCCCTCGGGTAAGACAAACATTCAGATTTAAAACATTGCTTGAAATGGCTTTAGCCATGTTTGCTGACCAGATCTGAATAGCCAGGCACTTCATCTCCCCCTCAGTCTCACAACCCTAATTGAGGGTGCCATAGCCTGCGAGGAACTACGTTATTGATTCTATCAGCATTGGTGCTCAGTCGGGAAACACGCCAAACGCGCGCCCAACATTTGCACACAATTGACATTTCTGTTCATGAGTTCAACAGCTCGGCTGTGGAATGATTTGGCGGTCTCTATAGACCCACGTTTACTCCTTCCTTTCCACAAAATGACCCACCACACAGCATCCCCCAAGATGACATAGGCAATGAGGAAAATTAATTTCCTCAGTATAAAAAAAATATATATATTATAACATTACGTCATTTAACCCTCACGCAAGTGTGTGTCCGTTCGAGGCACATCATTGGCTGGACGATAGAGGGCAGTAGTGAATATGCTCCAATTTAGTCTAAAGGGCCTCATTTTGACCAAAATCATAGGAAGTTAAAATGAACCATCCTTTACCTGAGGATCTAATAATAGTGATAGTACTCTACGTGGCATGTTTAATAAATAGTATATGGGCAGTAGGCAGTAGGTAACTAGATATTACCGCTATGTGTGCTCTCAGAGACCCGAGCAGTAAATAAACATTAATTACATGAATAATTCTGGTCTAATGGGACTTGATATACTTCCAGATCGATAAATATGTCGAAAGCGTTCGAGTTCCGATGTGAACTAATGATTTATAAATCCGACTGCACAATTATTGTGAAATAAATCACCAAATAGGTATTGTAATTATTACTACTTCCTATTGCTTCCACAGTCTCTTCTGAAGCCGTTACTTAGCCTTAAACAAATAGCCAACTAAAGATTTTAAACTTTGTTATGATCGATATTTAATTTATTATTAATTTGTTCAATTTGTGGACGTGAATTTAATTAAACAAATGTTAAGATCCATAACCAGACAAAACCGGAAATATGTCATTTTTAAATCAACTTTTAGACGTAGTGATTCTTTTCCACAAAAAAAATATAAATTGATTTCGAAAGTCTGTTATTTTATCAAGTGAAGCTATTTTTTAAATTTTAAGAAAAATTGTTTATTTTTAGTGCAATAAGATTTTACCGTAGGTCATTGGCAGATTTGTTAAATTTCCCAACATTTTGTATTACACAACATTGATTTCAAATCATATAATAATGCAGTAAAATAAATCAATAAATTATTCGGCAAACCTACTTTTCAGAATTTTAATTTTAGTTCAAATAAAATCATTAAAAAAAAGATCCGCGCCCTCATTTTGTGACGAAAATACTTCAGTTTGTCTATTTATTTATTTACGGTCTTACAATTAATATATTTATCAAAAAAATTGCGTTCTATTTTGCTTTGACTTTATTGAAAAATTATAAATACTTACGATCAAAAAATAATTACAAAAAAGTACATTATTTTAATTGTTTTATCATTGCGAGTTTGAGCATTTTTGAATGTGGGTATTTATCAAAGCAAATTTGAGATGAAATAAATTCGATATTGAGTTATTATGTTAGAATGCTGGTATGGAGAATAATTAAACTTTCTCGTCGGAACCGCCCTGTACCGTTGAAAGGGTACGATCGCAAGGTCATCGTTCGACGAAATTTAAATTCTCAGCCGCTGGTTAATGGCTCTTAAGTTTGTTCCATTAAACTCTGAACCAAAAATCTCCATTGTAATGTTTACCTATCTCTAAATTTTTGCTTAGTAATCTAATCTTTTGCATTAATTTTTACATTTTCATTGTCTCCAAAGCATGTTAAAACCACATAGATGCACACCTACTGTCTATTGTTAACTAACCCCAAAAAATTGTTAAAAAAAATACATTTATTTGTTTATTAATATACTTGCAGTTACGTGTGTCATTTTAAAACTAAACAATATTCAACTTATTCCCTAATTTTTGTTATTTATTTTTGGGGTGTTATGCCGTGTTGCGCTACCTCCTTCTTTAGCCATCGTTTCGGACAGCGTTACAGTGTCCATCATCAGGGCAGATGAGATGATGATGAAGGCAGATGAGATGACGAGGAAACTGTAACGCTGTCCGAAACGTTGGCTATATAAGGAGACAATGCAACACGGCGTAACACCCCAAAAATAAATAACAAAAATACTCTTGGCCGTGAAAACCTAAAATCATACCTATCCCCTAATTACATTAACATGTTATACTATTTAATTTTATTCTCTCGTAAATAACTTCCTATACTATTATAATTGTTACGTGACATGGTTTTTTACTTGATTAAATAATTAAAAAAATTGTATTTTTTTAATTTTTAACTTTATGAGTAAAAACTTAAGAGGTGCCGATATCTTTATCTGATTTTTCTTGTTCCAGATTTTCGATTGAGTTTCGCTAATATTATCTTCATTTAATTAAATATTTTTTTAAAATGCTTTATTTCTCCATATTTTTATTTCGCAAAGCGCAAATTCACTGTAAAAGCTCAATGGGCGTATATAAATGTATTAAATCAATTTAAAAATATTACCAACGTACCCTATAAACCAGCTTTATAATAATACGCATTGTCCTTCCTCGGTCAATTTTGACAAATTATCAATTAAAATGTCTGCCTGATATTTTAATCTGAATAATTTATGCTTTTTTACAAATCACAGAGTTCTTATCTGTGGCCGTGATCAGCAATCAATGGTTTAAGCCACTGGGTTATTTCATACTTCAAGTTCGTGCTCGATAAATACAAAAATATGAATTCTTTTTGCACTATAACTCCCAATCAAATTAAACGATCTGTCTAACGAAGTTGTTTATTTATACGGTTGTTTCATTCGGTTTTGGGCGACCCCGTTTCGCTGTAATTAATATGGCCTTATCGACTGCCGTATGCAAATGGACATTCCTAAACAAGTTACAGAGTAGAGGATCCATATTTAGCATTTTTAATTTTACGCACATGGTTGTAATTTGTTTAATGTATTGAATTATATTTTGGCTAATCCGTGCGAAAAAATTGTGGGCGGAAAGATTTGAAAAATATGACTAGTTTTTTACAAGTTGTTTATGAATGTTATAATCGAATATTAATCTTAATTTTGAAGCAGGATATCTGTTCATTTAAACAGCAAAAGCACTAGAACGATGAGCTGAAGTGTCGTGAATCTTTAGCTGACAACGTCATTTGTGGCAAGGAATATGGAACTTTCAATTTAATTTATTATATTAAAGACAACACAAAATACTATTTTTTTCCAAATTTACTAATGAATTTCTAGTTTAGCATTTTAGATTTTCACAGCCAAAGGATTCAAGTATTGCTAAAGGCGCGGGGGCGCGCGCCTCCCCCTTGCAAGGCCGCCAGCTCGCTGCTGTGTGGAGAGTTTTTTTTTACGAAAGGAGGAGAGGAGAGTTCTGGGAAGGAAAAGGGTTTAAGGGGTGGGTAGGAATCTGGGGTTCAGTGTGTCTTGGTCATCCGCCTCCAAGTCCTAGACAAACCTCACCCCATGAACCCGGGCACCCCTGCTAAATCACCAAACGTAGCAAACCACTTGAGGTGACCTATGGCAGAGGTGTTGGTTATCCAATAAAGGTTCCCGGGGCGGCGGTACCCATTCCCGCCTCCTAAGGTTAGCTGTGAATAGCATTGGTTAACGGAAAGAAACAGGACAATTATTACGTAAACTGAACCGTTAGTGAACAAATTATGTTGTGTGAAAAAAAGTGTATTAAATTTAGAATATCGAGTCTAATATATTTTGTTTGTTGTTGCAGAAGACGCCGCGAGCCCCCGGAGCGCATGGTCGGGCAAGGCGGCGGTGGGGGCGGGGGTGGCGAGTGGCGCGAGGGCTCGCTGGGCCCGCCCGCCCTGCTGGGCCCCGAGGCGCCCCAAGGCGAGGAGCCCGCCCTGCTCTACGACTACTACAAGCTGCCCTCGCTGCCCGCCCAGCAGATCGTCTCCACCAAGGACGGGAAGTTCACAGACGTCTGGTCGTGAGTAACCAAACCTAACATGAACTGACATAACCCAACCTAACACAGCCTAACCTAACATAAACCATCCAAATTATAACATCAAAAGGTAGGCGGATATATAAGCCTTCCTTACGCTTAATAAGCAAAGAGAAACATGCGATGTATAAAGAACCTAATTTCAGGTAACTCTAAAACTCATCTAACCTAACATAATCTGCAGTTTTGCGTGTCT
Organism: Glyphotaelius pellucidus; assembly: GCA_936435175.1. Taxonomy (NCBI): domain Eukaryota; kingdom Metazoa; phylum Arthropoda; class Insecta; order Trichoptera; family Limnephilidae; genus Glyphotaelius; species Glyphotaelius pellucidus. The sequence goes on along the minus strand of OW386539.1, from coordinate 1,122,668 downwards.
GGCTGAATCGGTAGAAATTGGTTGAGGAATAACTTTTGACCTCTTCAGACTCTTTCGACCCACCGGCTTGCACCGCAGTGGAAGGGATTCATACACTCGTCACTCCTGAACACATTGCCTCCCAGCTTCTTACTTTTTTCCTTTCCAGAACTTCCTCTCTTTCCTTTCCCTGAAATACCCTTCGATCACAGCTTCCCAAAGATGACCTAGGCATCCCTCTGGAATTTGTTTTTCCGCAAGGCATCCTGTGTGGAGATAACGTAAAAAAAAGTACCAACATAAAATAAACGTTCAAGAACTTTAAATACTATTTTGTTATTAGTAAAAGTTTCGCCGTTTAAAACTAAGCATGGACTCTATAAGCACTCTATAATAATAATGTTTTTGCTATTTACAAACAACTAATAATTTCTAATAGGTACGCAGATATATAAATTTCGGAAGTCTTCTGAAAATCTCATAGTGATAGTAAAGTAACTAGTAGTAAGGTAATAGTAATAGTAAAAGTAATAAACGCGTCAGATTTCAATGTGTATAAAGCATTCATCGTTGGTAGTGAATAAATAACCAAAAAGTTAAGTTTTTCTCTCACGCATCGTTAGCCCGGGTTCGTGTCCCGTCATACAGCTACACAGTGTACCAAGTCCCGCTACCCTCGGGGAATAAAAGGCGCGTTAAGAATAACAAATAATAAAAATTTAAATTAAATACTCAATAAATCACGCGCCTGAATTTAAATTTATTCAAATACGGAATCTGGAACCCGCTTGCGAATTTGAGCTTTCGAACTCTCGTATTGCAATGTCGCTCATCCTTACAGGGTTGCATTAGAGGCCAATATTAACCCTGCTTTATTAAAAAAGCTTTAATCTGCTTCAATAAAAAGCTTAGAATTAGAAAATTTAACAAATGTGTAAGAATATGAAAAGGATTTTTTTAAATTAGTTCCACACCGAAGGCCCTGAGTAAAAAAATTCTCTCAGGGCCTGTATCATCTTTGGGGATGCTGTGTGGGGGATCTTTTTATGGAGCGAAAGGAGAGGAAGTTGTGTGGAAGATGGATAGGAATCTGGGGGTCAGAGTATAGAGGAGTGACTGACGTATGAATCCCACTGCGGTGCAAGACGATGGGTCGAGAGAGACATACTGTAGAGGTCAGACGTTCTCCTTCAACCAGTCTTTTCCGATCCTAGAGACCTAGACAAACCTCGCCCCATGAATCCCGGGCACTCTTAAGTCAGCAAACTAGTAACGAACCACTTAGGGCCACCTATGATATAGTGTTGGTTATCCAGTAATGGTTCTAGGGCGGCAGTACCCAAACCCGCCTCTCAAATGTGAAACAAAATGTTATATTACCGTCCTTAAAATTACGTTCAAAAACAGTTTTTTTACGACGTAAGTAGTAAATAGATAGTTCCTTATTAATATTACAAATTTTACACATAATCAGAATAATTTTTATTATTTTTAAAACTACTTTATTATTGGAATAATATAGTGCTAATTGGCTTAATAAAATCTCTCTGGAAAAGACAATATCATTACAGTCTGATAAATTCAAATATTATGCGTGCTTGTCAAAAATAATGAAACTTCAAAATCACTATAAGACAAAAAAAAAATAATAATAATCACATTAACATGGCTTTCGGTGCCATCAATGCGTATAGAGTTTAGATAATATTCCATAACAGGTTTTGGTATCATATTTTACGATTTAATGTATTTAAAAAAAGTCTGGAGTCACATGGTTTATTTTTTTTTCGTAAGACTAGAATTTATCAGGTTCCAGTGCAATATTTTATTAAGTCTATAAAAATATATTTCCTAATACCGCCGATGCATAATTTCGCGCTTTTGCATATATTACATCAAAAAGATTACACAATGACTGCAGAGGTTGTTAACAACCCAACTTTAATAGAAATGAGCAAATGGGGCATAAAAAGTCTCAATAACATCTTATGTAAATAAAGAAAGGGGATGCTAAACAGAATCACACGACCCCTTCCTTTCATGGCTTCTCTTTCAACTGCTCTTTCTACCAAATCAAGTCGAAAGTTTATGCCAATACTCACAAAATGTCCGTAAAAGGATTTCATGCCGTCTGCGAAATTCTACAAATATTTTTACATACGTACAATGGCGAATAATTTCCATTCTGTTACCTACTTTAAGTTGGTACTGACTTTTTTATAAAATTTATGACTTGTGATATCCAGGATGGCTTGGCTCTTTCAAACTCTTCGTTCAGTTTGTGAAATCACAGAATATTACCTACCTACAAGTATTTAATCATCAAACTTACTAATTTTGGCTATGGGTCTGTCTCTGAGTGATTATAACTCTATAATGAAAACATATAAAAAAAAATTTACTTTAGAGTAAAACCTCAAATTTGTAATGTGTCGATATCCGATTCGGTCATTTTTAACTTCACCTACCATACCTTGGCGCAGTGGTTGGCGCATTAACCCGGAAAGCGAAAGGTCCTGGGTTCGCGTCCCAGCGGTGTTAATATATTTTTCTGATTTTTCTGTTTCCAGATTTTCGATTGAGTTTCGTTAATATTGTGTTTGATCATTTTAATTTTATTTTATTAACACTGTACCGGTTTCGCAAGAACCCTTCCTTAGTCAGGAGAATATAAGAACTAACCTACGATACAGAATAGTAACAGACATATACATAAATTTTAGGTATGTTTTTAGGTTTTCACGGCCAAAAAGTATTTTTGTTATTGTTTTTGGGGTGTTATGCCGTGTTTCGCTAACTCCTTCTTTAGCCAACGTTTCGGACAGCGTTACAGTGTCCATCATCAGGGCAGATGAGCTCATCTGCCCTGATGATGGACACTGTAACGCTGTCCGAAACGTTGGCTAAAGAAGGAGGTAGCGAAACACGGCATAACACCCCAAAAACAATAACAAAAATAAATTTTAGGTGTTTAAGTGGGATGTGAACAAAGGGGAAGGGGTAATTATGGGATTTCCGGGAAAAACAGAAGGCTTATTGGAAATATGTCTTGAATAGGACTAAAAGATAAATTGATTTGGTTTAACGAAATTAATATTTTAGTAGATTTTTTTTAAAGTTATTGAGTGAAACCTCAAATTGTAATATTTAATTAATGAAGACAAAATAAGCGAAACTCAATCGAAAATCTGAAACAGAAAAATCAGAAAAAGATACGGTCACATCTGGGACTCAAACCCAGGACCCATGACTTGCTGAGTCAGTGCTCTACCAGCTGAACTAATGTGTCCCTGTCCGATTCACTCATATTTAACAATATCAATCTTTGACCAAGAACTACCAACTTTATCTTCATTTCTTTAACGCATATTTTTATTGGCTTCTATCTATATGATTGCAAGATTCAACACGAACTAAATGCTATCTAGATAATGTATTGGGTAAATTTTATCCATTTTTATTTAATATGAGTAAAACCTCAAATTGTAATATTAAATTGATGAAGACAAAGTAAAGTTATTTTAATTCCTTAATGTTTGTTTTAAATGTCTATTTTTTTATTTAACTTTCTAAGTTTTAATCTTGATAAGTAAAGTTAGTTTTTGTGATTTTTCAACGATCTGCGCTTTTTGGATGACGTGCAATATGCAGACATTATTAATTCTATTTGTGTTACTTTCAAATGAATTTGACTGCTTCTTAAAAGTTTTCATAATTCAATTTCTATACTTCATGAATATTCATGTATTATCTATAGCTATAGTTATCCAATTAGTTTGTTTTTATGTGTACATCGCGTGATAACAGAAATAAAACGTTCATTTTTCCAGATCAGCCAACCGCAAGTTTTTAGTGCGTTTTTTGTCGGTCACAAATTTAATATCAAGCACACGTCCCCCTGTCCGGAGAGCTCTAGTAAATAAGACCACAACTAATTCCTTACCGGCCGTCTGACAGGCTCCGAGTTATCTCCTCGCGGCCCGGGTATTCCGAAACTCGGACCTTTGTATGCAAATGTCAGTAGTGCTCGCATGAGAGTGGAAGAGTTTCTCGGCTGTCCGGCCAGATCAGTCGAACTCTGACAGGAGACAGACTGATGGAATTGTAGACTGGAGATTCTGGGTGCGGACAAAAACATAACATCAGCAAACCCCCTCACCAAAACATCCGAATGAACCCATCTAAAACCATTTTAACATCAAATCATCATTTTGTATCTTTTTGTGAAGGTCTTCGAACTTATTTGCCTGTTTATGGTCATTTTCACATGATCTGGACGAAGTTGAAGACTGGTGTGATTATGCACGCCATGTTCAGTAAGGATGCCACGAAAGGAAATTTTGGTCGAAGAGGTTTGTGCGCTTCGTAACCTTGATATTTTTTAAAAGATATAACTGTGGGTATCCAAAACAAAGATCATATGCGCATGAAAACAAGTAACTTCTAAGAGATTTTTTAAAAGATCTAACTGCGGGTGGGTTGTTCTTCTTTTTAACAAAAAGTTGTCTCCACCAGTCAGTGGAGAAAAATTCAACAGAATAACCTATTTTATTATTTTATAATTACTTTAAAATCTACTGTTCTAAAGACGTAACGACTGTGTGTATTTAAAAAAAAATATGTTTTTATATTTTTGTAGTAAAATTTACATTACAGAGTTGTAAATCCCCGTGATAGAAGTTTATTTCATACAAATCACAATTGTCTCTCGCCACCTCGTCTTGCGTATATTTTATAATGTTGCAAAAAAATTATATGACACCATCAAAAATAAAACTATTTTTGAACTCCAAAAGGTATAACATACCAAGTAACAGCGATTATTATTTTTCATGACGTTTAAGAAAATATTTTTAAAAATCTCAAAAACTACTACTGAAGACACACTTCAACTGATGTTTTAGTACGTTAATTCTGTCACGTGGGTTGTCATTCGAAATAGATATACACGCAGCTCGTGTTTGTCACCCCCGATAGGCGTTTTAGGCCTCCTTCCCCCTCCTTGCTACAATTTATCCTCTGAGATCCAGAGAGAATTATTAATAGTAAAAAAAAAATCATCACTTTAGGTGGTAAAGTGACAGAGTAGTATAAGTTATGTCGGTTAAAAAAAAGAACAACTCGTGTGTTCAAAACAATACATATATGAAAACAAGTTACTTCTAAGAGATATTTTTTAAAATATATAACTGTGGGTGTGCAAAACAATACAAATACGCATGAAAACAAGTAACTTCTAAGAGATTTATTAATCGCTTGTTGTTGAAACAAAGAAAAACTAACGGACTTTCAACTGAACTATATAGGTCAGCAATGGTTTCTGCTGATCTACTCAAGTCCATGAATTTGTATTCATTAATAATTAATGGGGGTTTAATTCTTAGCCAACAGTTATTTATTATAATTGAGACATTAAACGCCTAGAAACTATAAACTTTATCGAAAGATCTTTCGAGAAGACAATGAAATACTTTGCAAAGCACGGAGATCCGATCTGTTACTGTTTTTATCGATACAGTTTAATAGTCCATTATGTGCGTATTGATAAAGATTATCATAACTACGCACTAAACCATATTCCCGGTTATCGCCTAACACGATCTACCGACAATTCAGGATTCCTCGTGTATCCAGACCGCGATATACAAAAGACAGTCTGATCGTTAACAGTCGCCGTTCCAAAGAAGGTGAGCAATAAATTTATTTATACATATACCGTCGTATGGAAGTATGAGAGTTCCCCCTGTTTTTTTTTACTATCCACTATTATTGTATCTGTACTACCTCTACGTATTATAATAACTCTGTGTAGTATATCTAGCTCATCCAACTAATAATGTCCGGAGTAAGACACCGAGGCTGGTAGGATACCACGAGGGACGAGGTCTCAAATCATCTATCGAGTCTTCTAGTGTAAAACTGTCACAAATGATATTATTTCGGTTTTTGAAGAAAAACTTCTTTACGCACGTTTGACTTGGGGAGTAAGCTGGTGAATGCGTGACGAGAGCGTTACGAAAAGTGTCGGGTGAGGTGAACGGAAGTTGAGAGGGAGATATAAGTTCGTGAAGATAGAAAGAGAGAGAGTTACGTTTCGTATATTACTGTAGGGGCAAGAGAGAGGTGCGAGCACACATTTTCTTTCTCTCATAGCCAGTCTGTATCACACTGTAGGAGCAAGAGAGAGCAGTGCGCGCGCACATTTTCTTTCTCTCTTCCACTCATAGAAGTTTTATTTCAGTCGTGTGGTCTAAAGCACACTCGTATTTTTTTTCTTATTCGGTTTCAGTAGAATTATATCAATATTTCCCTACACTCGAATTATTAATATTAAATGATTTGTTAATAGTTATTAGTTATTATTTACTGACCAGATAGTGTTTGGAGAGAGGTGGGTGTGGAAAAGAAACTAGGAAACCTTTTATTTAAATTATTTATGACACCTCTGCCATAGGTCATCTCGAGTACGTTTGGTGACTTAGCAGGGGTGCCCGTGTTCATCTGGTGAGGTGTGTTCAGGTTTTGGCTGCAGATGCTCCTGCTCACCAGCTGCGTGGCAGGCCGGATCGGGAGAGACTGGTCGAGGGAGATCTTTTGATCTCTCCAGCAGGAATCTCTCAGAACATCGTCTTGCACCGCAGTGGGAGGGATGGATTCGTACATCCCCTTGACCACTGATCTCAGAACCTCCTCTCCTTCTTTTCCTTAAAAATCGACACAGCATCCCCAAATATGACAAAAAATGATTTTAGAAACATTATATTCCTCATGGGCCTCCTGTGTGGCGTTAATGATAATTAATGATGAGTAACTTGAAGATTTTCATTGCATTATTGCTTCAAACTAAATTAAAGTTATACGACACCGTTTTCATAACAAATCTTTGCAATTAAAATAATTAATAAAATTAGCTATTAGGACACCATTTATTTAAATTAACCTTTTGAGACAAAGATAAATAACGATAAAGCACTGTTATGGTAATACGCTTTACATTTCTATGAAGGTAATTATTTTCATCGATGAACTTTGCCATTTATTAATGGAAAAGGCAGTTATAAATTTACTCTTAAAAGCGCTGTTGCACTAAGGTTCTTGAATACCATTTAAATGTGAAATCGTTCAATCCATAAAGATAATTGGCTAGAAGTTGTGACCTGTTATTTAACGTACGATTTTCAAGGTGAATTATAGTTGTCATTTGGTATCCACATCATATCAAACAAATTAAATAAAAAAATAACTACGTTAAAGACATTTAATGGGAATCTAGGGAAAAGAAGTTATTAGAATATTTAAAACATCGTCGAAGAATTTTCTGGAAAGCCTAGCCCAAACCATGAAATTGTACCATAGAAGTCGCTGAAAACTTATCCAAAACATAGTCCCTCGTCCCCCTAAACACAGGATCTCGTAGTGAGGAGGACTACCAATATAATCTTTATCCATTATAAATACATATATTTAACACTTATCTTCTATAAATATAAAAATTAAAATAAAGTAACTAAGGTGGTAGAAAGAGTTTTTCAAACTTTGTTGGGTTATTCGTCTTTCTTTAAAATAAAATTTAGATTAAATTAAGAAAGAGACCCTCAAATGGTTTGAGCATGTAGAGCTAATGAACGAAGAAAGTAGTGTGAGAATGACGCAAGGTGAATGGTAGAAGAAGTCTGGGACGTCCGAGGAAGGCATGGTATGATCAAGTGAATCAGATACTTGAGTCGGGCCATGTCAAGAGTCAGAATAATAGAAGTGTATGTATGAGACGATGTATGAATCAGTGGCGGTCCGTTAGTTTTCAGAGAGTGCTAAGATAAAAAAATACGACGTTATTGATGTTGTTGTAGCTGAAAACGATTTTTTTTTTTTTTTTCAAAATTTCAATATTTCATACGAAAATATACCACGTACCACTGAAAATCTTCCTACAAAATATCGAAATTTTGAAAAAAATATATATTTTCAGCTACAACAACATCAATAACGTCTTATTTTTCAATCTCAGCACTATAGCTCACTGAAAACTCACGGACCGCCACTGGTATGAATATGAATGCGGCAAGAGTGTGTGCCAAGACCGAATTGTTTGGCGTACCGTCCTCTCTGCTAACTCCTGCGGAGAAACAGCGTGATGGTTGGTTAGTTAATTTTTTTTTCATATAAAAAATAAATATATTTTTTTTATATTAGCTCCACACAGTAGGCCCTGAGAAAACAATTTCTCGATGGGTTTTTGTCATCTTTGTGGGTAGGAATCTGAGGGTCGTAATACAACGTATTTGCACTATATACACTGCAGTACAGGGGTGACGGACGTATGAATCCATCCCTTGCGAGGTGCAAGGCGATGGGCTTGGAGAGGTCAAAAGGCGTCCCTCGACCAATCTCTCTCGATCCGGTCCGCCATGTAGTCGGCTGCGTAAGCACAATTTGTCATTTATTATCACTCATTTATTTGGTAGATTCGCTACGCGTCATATGAATTCAAGTGGTTATATTTTTCAACTAAAATAATCTTCTAATATGGATACCACTAATATTTTAAATAAATTACAGTTCATACTCAAATCAATTTCGCTAATGGCCATAATTTCCCCGAATATGTGACGCAACCCCCGATAAGTCCATTCCGATGGTCAAAAAATCCATCAGCTATTATTTCTTGGATATTCAATGACCACAATAATTTGGCATTCCTACGTGTGATTGCTTCGCGTAATATATCTTTTTTGCTCCTTCGTATTTAAATGATAATATATCTATACAGCCTAAGATGAAACCACAATAATGCGTTTAGAAACTGTAAAATTTAAAATAATGTAGTATGGCGTTTGGTCCTGGATATTTACAGCAATTATCTTGATTTGTCTACCAGAAGTCCCGTTACAAAGTCAAAAGAAATGACGCTGAAAAATATAGGTATCATCAAGCATATCAATTTCGGATGTATGTGCGTTAGTCCTGCGTGAAATCTGGTATAATGAACTCAAATTTGCTTTTAATTTAAGTGTCATTTTTTTAAATAGGAAATGAATGTGTTAAGAATACAGACAAGCAATAAAGGTACGTACCTACCTATATTTTATAGGTACGTATTATCGAATATTTTATTATTCCATCCATTCACATATTAAATCCATTTCATTCCATTCACATATCTAATATTTTATTATTCCATCCATTCACATGTTGAAATTATATTGTTTTAATTAGTTTTTGGATTGAAAACTTCTTCAGCATCGTTGTGATTTGAAACTCGATGAAACGAATAAATGCGACACGAATAATGAAAAATAGCGACACTAAAAAGAGATTAACACATACATCTATAGGTTAATCCCCTAGAGACAAACACATACATCTAAAGGATTAACTGCCAAAGAATGAGATAGTATAATCGATCCCACTCTTGTCTACTTAAGTTTTCTGAAGATTGCACTTCTACTGCGTGTGAATTGCACATTTCTATTTTTTTTGTTTTAAGTAAACCATAATGAAGTAAGCATTGCTTCTGAAACACGTTGATTTTTAAAACAATGAAAGTGGTTAAAACTAAGTGTTTATTAATTTTGAAAAAAAAATCATTTGATAACAACATTTTAGATCCATGTAAAGCTTTCCATACAATTGATCACACGTACCTTCTAGAAAAACTCAAAAAGATTGGAATCTCAGGTAGTGAACTGAACCTCATTAAGCTACATGTCAGAAAGGTCACAGTTAGTCAGGATTCAATATGTATCAAGTCAACCAATACAAATCCAATATGGAGTTCCGCAAGGCAGTGTCTTAGGCCCAATTTTATTCCGATAAATACACAACGATATACCTAATGCAAACAGTTCTGATAAAGTACATCTACTTAAATCTACAAAAAGTGTTTTATGAGATATTTCCAAGATTTACATTTAAAATTGATATCAGTAACATAAATAATATCGTTTATGTACCCGAATAAAACCGCGTAATAAACAGGATTAGCGTAATCGTCAAAAAAGATCAGATTGAGATCAAAGAAGTCAGATGTTCCAAATAATATTCTTACACAATAGTATTTGTACCGATGCAAAAATTTCACTCGCGATTCCTCAAATGGCGTTCTGCTCGACATTTTTTTTAACATGTGTACTATTTCGAAGGTTAATGGCACAGGCGAAAAAAGTTCCCTCCTAGAACAGTGTCAGGCAGTCCTTGTGTCAAGGAATTGTAACGACTCCGCTGGAACCGGTTTTCCATTTGGCCGACATGTGAGACATCCGAAACCGCGAGACATATAACAAAGGCGGGAAACGCGTAGAAAAAAAGACCCGACAGAATCCCACAAAATCATCTTAAAATCAAATTACAGCACAACTTGTAAGTGATTTCTCTATAGTCATTGGCAACATCTTCACTGTAGATTTGTTACAGATGCCAGAGCATCAAAGAGCATGGTTTATAGGTAGCTTTTGAAGTCATCACTGATTTAGATTTATTTATTTATCAAGGTTTTTTCAATAAAAATGGGGTGCTCAATGTCTGAATAATGTTTGGAGACTGGTGTAGAGTAGGTTAAATTCTAATAAAAACCTATTGCCATTTACTAAAGCAGTTTTTGATGGTAGTGATTTTTTTTGCTTTCAATGTTGAATATTAGTATTATTGTGGTTGTAAAATTACTTGTGTTTGTAGTTGCCTGTTTAGTTAATTTTTGATTTTTTATTAATTTTGATTTTGATTCAGATTTTTATCATACAATGTTAATCAGCTACATTGATGCGTCACATTTACTACTTATAACAATGTTGATGATGGGTGCTAGAAAAGTTTTTTTTTTATTTCATGGAAGTGATTAATGCTCTGAATAAATGAGCTAAATATATAATAAAAATGTATACTTATACAACATTTTTACAAAAATGTATACATACACGGTTGACATATCGCTTGGTTTGTACTCATGTATTTTTGTTTTTTTTTAAGCGGTGAATGCAGTATATGTTAGTTCGTTCAAAATTCAACTAAATATGTTGTTCTTTTACAAGATACAAGAACAATTTGTTTGAAATAAAGGAAACAAAATATAAATTTTTTAAACTTCAAAGCTTTTATTTCCCAATACGAGTTTTTGTGTACAAAGTAACAAACCAGTACTCAGCAAGCGATATGTCACCTGAGGACGGGTCGCTTCTACGACTCTTCTAAAGTTCAACAGTCCGGCTGTGGAACGATTTGCCCTCCTCCGTGTTTCCTAAAAAGACAAAAAGACCCTCCACACAGCATCTCCAAAGATGACATAGGTCCTGGGGGAAATTAGGATGACATAGGCTCAGGGCCTGAAATGACAGGGATGATTATTGAACATTATTACAGGCTGAAATTAGATGACGTAGGCTCGCGGCGCTACTCGAATTTCTACCGATTTCTTGCATACCTCCCTTGAACATTTGACATTTTTAGGTTCTTAAAAAAATATATGTTATTTTTTAAGATAATATCTATACAATCCTCATGCCGAAACGCAAATTATATGAAATTCCCTCGATATGAAAAAAATCGCAAAGTGTGCTTCGAAAATTTTTATTTTCAAGGCTGTCTCTATTATTTAACAAGTTATATGTATGAAAAAATTCACAGTGTTCCTTTGAACGTTGTTTTAGACAACCCCCACGAGATTTTTGCTCTATTCTAAACGAGTCGTGTTTTATTAAACATTTTCACAATTTTCGCTTCAATTTTACCGTCTGAAGTATTAGCGCGCTCTCTCCAACATTCGTAATTACATATCTCTCCATCTTCTTTTTTCGTGCTCGGATACGGGGCCTTAATGGAGTTAATAAAAAAAACGAATTGAGTGGTACTCAGTATACAGTTGCTCTAGGGAAGTTGCTTGTACGCATATTTGTCGTTGACCGAATAATACAGGAACTGTTAGACGTGTCGACGAGTGTTATGATGTCATCTTTGTACGTGACTTCGTCTTGATCTCGAATGGCTTAAATCTGTAACAATGACGTGTCTTATTTGCTTAAATGTTTACTTCGTACCTAAAAGCAGATGTTCTTTCAAAGACTCTTTTACAATGTTATTTTAAATAAAGTTTAACAATATTTTTATCTGCGTAGGTAGAAGTTAGGTAGGTAGTTACCATATAATCAGTAAAACAGATAATGTGAAGCTAAACTTGAAAAAAATAATTTCAGTGTTTGAAAACGGTTAGTCAAAACCGGTTCTAAAACAATGCCTACTTTACCTTTAGTTATCAGGTACTAAAGATTACAAAAAATGGGTAATGCGCCCCAGGAAAAAGAACGCTATAAAATATACCAAATAGCGCTCCTGAATAATACAATTCAATGAACTAGAACTAGGCAGTAGAAATTTAAATTCATTAACAATTTTCAGAGCGGGCTAATAAAATTTTATTATTCATTGTTGAACCGCAAAATGTGTATCAAATATCAATAACTAACTGTTGTGCATTTTGCAAACTTAAATTGCTAAAAAGATAACACAAAATAGTTTATGTTGTAAAAACATCTCAAATAGATTGGTTAGTAATCATTTCACGTCCTGTTTTGATAAGAGGAACCGAAATAAGTAAATTTCTGTACATTAGTTCGATATTAAATTCGGAAATCGTTTTTTCGAAATTTTAGGCCTCGAAGGTTTGAAAAGAAGGTTATACGTAGAAGGTCATTTAAAAAATATGTGTGATAAATCATTATTTGATTTCTTATAATTTTGCGCAATCACTGTCCAATTGACCTAATAAAGCAGCCGCTCCTGATTAAAAAAGAATTCAGAGCGAAACTAAGAAAAACTTATTTCTTCGGCAATTTATACCATCAAAAACGTACCTGTAAGTAGTCATCCTTCCCTCCTACAACGTGGGTGTTTTCCAAGATTCACGTTCTTAAAATTAAAAAAAGGCGAGAACTTTTTCTTCATAAAACTTAGTTTAATCCAAATAAAATGCTTAATAATTGAGAAAGGTTTTTTTCTTCAAAATTCGACATTATTTGTCAAAGGTCAATTTTTTACGGATCCATTATTCTTTCGTTCAATTTCTTTGTATTTGGTAAAAAGCAAAAAAAAATTGTGTAAAGCATTTGTTGAGTTTTGAAATAACGCTCTGCCATTGTGAAATATCACAACTTTTGCTGTAGTTTTTCTCTAATTGTTTATAGCACCCTTTTAAGGTGATATTGCAAAAATTGTTGACATGCAAATAAGCCACATATTGTTATGAATGATGACTAAGGAAATAAGTGTACATTGACACAGGAAAAGAAGTTCCCGCGGTCCTTGACGCACAATTCGCTCCATTCCCCCATCCGCCGAACATTCTCTCCACGCATAAAGGGAAGATCCGAAGATCACACCTTATCTGCGTTGAATATCTCCCCGAAACATGATATCAATATGCCGTCATCACCCGAGATCTTCTTCAACGATTAAACTGCCTACTAAAACCAACTTACGCATACCTGCGACACTAAACATGCAAGCGAAATTGCCCCCTGAACAGAGGCAGTATTGTGCCCATTTTAGGGTCCGCGAAACCATATAAATTTATAAAGCAATTTGTAACTCTACCCTTTGGCAGTGCGGAGATTTTCGTGAATAATTTATCATGCGGAAGGGTGCTGAGTAAACATTGGGCAAAAAATAATAATGTTACATTATAATTGTTAATTCGATTTTGTTCATTTCGTATGCATGAGATTTGATTGATACGCGACAGCTTCCGAACCTTTCGCCGGTGAATGAATCCCATCATTCAATCTGTCGGATTACCAGGGATCGCATTTCAAGTCTAAATATTCATATTCTAACAGTAAACTCACCTTAGAACCACTCTTATTCCACGTATCTCAACTGTACCACCTGATGATTTAATTTTGCACATAAGTTATTATTTTGCTTTCCAAAGTTACATGGGTATATGGGTTTGTTGAACACTCTTTTAAATGATCAAAATGTGTTTACAAGGACAGAATGATTTTCACTGACTTGGTATTTCTACATAAAATTCTAAATGATCCATTTGATAATCCTGAATATGTTTGCTTTGATAAGCTTTCGGATACCAGTACGTAATACTAGAAATCTGTACTTATTTCAGTGGGAAATTCTAACTACCATATTTATGTACCCCTAATTGCCCAGAATATTAATGGAGGGATATAATTGTGCCAAGTCAGTGAACATTTTCATTTTCTTCGCTAAATAAATACAAAAGATTGTTGGTGAGACATTTCAATTGTGTATAAAATTAAAGAAAAAGTAATGTATTTTTTTCCTATTCGTTTAATAATAAAATAAATATATAAAGTTTACATTATTTGTAAGAAATGTTACTAAAAAACTGTAAAATATAGTTGTGAATAATGAATCCTGGAAGCAAGTCGATGAAATCACGTGTGTTTTTGGGAAAAAAAATAAGATTTGCGAGAGACGGAAAGGCTGAGAAGGAATTGAAAGAAGAGGACTAAATTTAGTAGACGCTAATTTAAACGTCAAATGAAGTTCATAATGGTCTCCAAAAATTAGCCCTAATATATGGGGAGGAATTAAGCTAAAATAGGAAGGACGAAAGATAGAATGCTGTAGAAACAAGATCCTTGAGTTGAAAGGACAATGATGTGCAAGTAGATTGAAGAAGTCTGGCATGATTTCAAAAGACACAGCACGATCAAGGGACTAAAATTCAAACAGTCGGAATTAAATAAGACTGTACAATATGTAGGTATTAACGTAAATAAAGCAAGGAGTTAGTGCCTAGACAGATGTGTGTGGCATTCTATCCACTCTGCCTACTCCTGTCTGGAAATTGTGTATGAAAATGTGATGGATAAGAAATATGGGCACAGCTATAGCATTCACAAGGCGGGGAGGGGGGAAGGGGGAAAAGGGAGGGCGTTTGGATAATTTATTAGAAAGTTTTTTGGGACCTCAACTTGTTATTTACATCACATTTACAAAAGACATGGTGCAAATAATTTTATTGTTTTTTTATTATTTATTTTTGGGATGTTATCCGTGTTGCGCTACCTCCTTCTTTAGCCAACGTTTTGGACAGCGTTAAAGTGTCCGTCATCAGGGCATATGAGTGACCGAATGAGATGACCTAAAATCATACCCAATTTTATTGTTTCCAGAAATGTAATTCACGATATACTGTTCTCTTTTTTTCTATGAAATAGGGGGGGAGGAGGGAGTGAGCCCACTAAACCCCCCCCCCCTTCTTTTATATAAGCTCTTGGTGTGATGGTTAATTAGTTATATCTATGTATATTTCCGCTGCAACTACTTGCAGTAATGGAGTCAGATAAAACGCAGTCTTCGATAAGCACTAAAGACTCCGCGCAACATTTTTAATTACAATTTGATTACAATGTCTAATGAATTATTCATTTCATTACGGCGGGGGGCGGTTACTGTGGTGGCGTTTAGATGTATTTTATTCATAAATGATATATATTACTGATGTTTTAATCCACTGCATTTGTGTACACACGAGGCAGAGTGAGAAATTCTTTATGAAAAATCCGAGTATGTATAGGATGGTTCAAATTGTCCGCGTTCAAAACAAGTCATTGTCGAAATTTGTTTTTCTGTTATGATTTTGAAAAGACCGCACTGTTGCAATGAAAGAAAATATAGGCAACCCGATGAAGTGATCAAACTATATAAGTACTTTCTTCATTAGGTTTCATTGTTTTGTGTTTCAGCCTTATTGCTTTTTTGTCGATAATTGTATTGTGAACTATGCAATATTACCTACTCTCTTCCACACATTAAAGAGTACAAAAATAAGTTTTTTTTTTAATATTAAAATTCAAATAAATAGCACAGGCTATCGGTACTTTTACATAAACCGTCTGTAAGATTTTTATGCGTTCACTTGCGAGTAGCCGGCATGCGTTGCAACGCCACATAAAGGAAGAAATTTGTTTCTACCTGCTATCCTATCACATGTGTCCCAGTTCAGCGTCCCATTTTCCTCCTGCGTTCCCGCGAAATCCTCCTCCTTCGTTCTCCCCCCATCTCTGGGTTCCCCATCTCCTCCCGCCTTCTCTCCCTTCCGCTAAACTATATTAAATGCACACATTTTTCAAACAACTCGTGCGCCAACTATTGTAATTTTTTTATGCAAATTTCATATATTTTTTTTATTTTACTTGAGTTCCACACAGGAGGCACTGAGGAAAATAATTTCTCTCAGGGCCTATGTCATCTTTGGGGATGCTGTGTGGAGGACTTTTTAAGGAAAAGGAGGAGAGGAGAGTTCTGGGAAGGAAAATGGTAAGGGGTGGGTAGGAATCTGGGATTC
Organism: Glyphotaelius pellucidus; assembly: GCA_936435175.1. NCBI lineage: Eukaryota > Metazoa > Arthropoda > Insecta > Trichoptera > Limnephilidae > Glyphotaelius > Glyphotaelius pellucidus. The sequence continues at coordinate 1,106,368 of OW386539.1, read as the reverse complement.
AGTGTGTCCTGGTCATCCACCTTCAAGACCTAGACAAACCTCACCCCATATATAAAAACCTTCGTCAGAAAAAATTTTCATCGCAATCGGATGAACGGTGTAGGAAATGATTTCATTACGCCAGAGCTCACCATTACATATAAAAACTTTCGCGGGCATGCGTACAACAAATCACCAAAGTTTCGTCACAATCGGTCAAATGGTTTAGGAACGCGTAAGAGACAAACAAAGAAACATTCATTTTTATATATTAAGATTACGTGCGTTTAAGACTTTCTCTCACTTCTTACATACGACAAGGTGGGAACTCATACGTGTCATTGCTGCTGTCGATTTTTCAATTAAAAAATCGATAAAAAATACCACCAATTTATCGGACTAATTGCGTCAGTTTTCCTAGCCGGGGCCATGTCCACCAAACGACTTTGCCTTAAGTTATTGAATTGTATTTTTTGCGTGTGATAAAATTTGTTTTAATTATTTGAATGGACCAGTTCTCTAATTAAGCAATCAAGACATTTGGTATTACTTTTGCATATAATATTACACTATTTTAATGATTAAATGACACTTTTGGCCATTCCGTCTGTCAGGCCGGCTATGTGTTTTCTATATACGTGGTAAAACGACCGTGCAATTAACTCATTTGCATTCGAATAAATTCAATCTTAATTGTTTTTTAAGGCATTGATTTCAAAACGGTAATTGGTTTATTTCATACTAGTTTTGCTACCCGAATACGATCGATATTCGAATTGAAAAATGTAGAACAAAACTATGCCAATTTTTGTTGTTGACTTATTACGATCTTTCGAAGGTCTTTTCTGTTTGTGGTGGAGGTAACACTACAAACTGAATATAGTAAATCTCATACAGAAAAAGATGTGCTAATTTTTTGACCCCAGAGCGAAGTTGTTGTGTTCCTTACGCATCGATATTTGCTACCTTTGCTTTTAAGGCGATCCAATAGTTCCGGAAAAAATTGATATCGAAATTCACGCCCCTTTATGGGAGGAGTTTAAAATTACTTGAGAAAAAGCTTTTGGAAAGGTTGAAAAAGGTATTTGAAATTTTTTTATTACAGGTTGATTTCGTAAAGGCCTAACTCCTTTTTAAGCATTGTTTATTGTAATTAAACGAAAATTTAAAATTTATTTCACGGAACCAAGCGACGTGAAGCCTACACGTCTATTTCTCGCTCCTAGAGTTAGTCAGTAGTTCTTCGGTGGACGGTATAGAGTTCACTTTGAAAATCCAAATTCGTCGACTGCCGGCCGTATTGTGAAATAACAACGTGAAAATGCATATTTTATTTTATTTTGTGAAGTTCTGGCATAAACATATATTTTTTTACGATTTTCATAAAAAAACTGAATTTGCCACATTATACAATAAAACCATATCTGAAAAGGGGTTTATATCGTAAGTACGAGAGTTTGCTCTTGAAAGTATTGTTTATAGACCTAATATTTTATTTTTTCTAGGCTTATTAAAAGACTTTAAAAAAAACGACCTATATTTTTAAGGGCCAAGATATGTTCTACACGCTGTAATTAATTGAAGCATTTATAATACTTCTAAGCGATCAAATTTTCAAAACAAAAAAACATATGATTTTGTATGATTTTGCATTATTTAGTATGTCTTAAACAAGTTAATTTTACGTGTTTTTATAAAACCATTCAAGTGATTGTTTTTATGCCATCGTGATCGTGTGTAACAACGATGTGTTCAAAATATTGTTCAACAGAACAGGTTTCACATCGTGAAGAATATAATCAACAATGTCTATGTTGTTGGTCGAAGGAATGATTGCCTATAGGATAGTACCTCCTACCTACATAACACTTTTTCATATTATTTGGGCATTTCCTAACTGTGGAATTATTACTAGACATTTTGCTTTAAAAAGTTTTATTTTACAGTGTATTAATTTGTTATACAATTTCAATAATTTGCTATCATTTTCCGGTAAAGTTAAAATCCTCCAGCAGCCCCGGAATCTCAGACAAAGGTCTACTGAAACAATCTTAATTTTGGCTGCTTTTACATTTGAATCAATTAAGTCTCGATTACCTTGAGCGAGTGTACAAGCTACTAGCCGGCGAATTCACTATCTGCTCGTAAACTCGCTCAGTGTAATCATATTAACTAGTTAATAGCAGATTTTACACTGAACAAGTTTACTAGCAGATAGTGAATTTGCCGGCTGGTAGCTTATAATCTCGCTCAAAATAATCGAGGTTTTATTGATTCAAAAGTAAAAGCAGCCAAAATTCAGATTGTTTCGGTTTATTCAGTTTCAGTTTACAAGCTACTAGCCGGTGAATTCACTATCTGCTAGTATACTCACTCAGTGTAATCATATTAACTAGCTAACTGGCAGATTTTACACTGAACAAGTTTACTAGCAGATAGTGAATTCACCGGCTAGTAAGTAGCTTGTAAACTCGCTCAATGTAATCGAGGCTTTACGTCAAGCTGTGACGCAAAACTGCTTGATAATACTTAAAAGAGGCGCTGAGGCACTCGCCATTGCCGCCGTTATCTCAAACATGGCCACTTTGTTATCAATTACCAGGTTGCAGGTTCGAATCCCATACTAAAATGTTTTGACGTCAATCGTGTGAAATGGCACATGATAGGGGGTAAAACTGTTTTACTAGGTTAGATTGCTTGATACAAATACGTACATGTTTGTCATGCCCCATTTGCACCTACATACATAACGACGGTCCTGAACAGGAGCATGTTATACATGCGAGTAATTTTTAAAACCCTTTGAGACCATATTTGTCCCAGCTCACATGCGCCTCATGTAAATCGCTGTAACTCCCTTACTATCAGAGTGAAAAATATGTTGTAAACAGTTTTAGAAAGGCGAAATGCCACGCTTTATAGTCTAATCTAAAAAATAACGAGCATAATAATAAAATGTACACCTTTATGAAACCAATGTTTTGAATCGCAATTTGAAAAAAAAAATGAAACATTTGAGAATTTTTTAATAATTATTTTCATATAAAAAGATAAAAAATGAGGGACGATAGCGTTTATAATACATTTTTCTAAAAATATATTTATGTGTTTTTTATGTTTTTTCGTTATCAGTAATTTTAGTTAGAAAAAATGTGAGGTGAGTCATTTTAAAAACTTTTTATGTTTGCGTTAAAAAAAAAATTATTGTGAAAATTATGTTTATTTTGAATTATAAAATTTGAAAGCGTACTTTATCACCTTTCAAAAACTGTTTTTAGTGTTGAGATGTGATCAGAAATATGCCATTTATTTGCATTTTATTGTAAGGCGGAAATATTTTGACCATCTAAAAATACGCCAAAATTCTGAAGTGCTAAAGGGTACGCCGCCTGATTTTTACAAATTATTCCACGCCCGTACGTGTTATGTATATAGTAGATAGGCAGTCACAAGTCTCGCGCCACCAATTTGAGATATTTCCATAAGATTACTGCCATAATAATTATTGTATGAAAATGTGTTAGAAGCAATTTGGACAACACGCACAAGCACTGTAACTCCGAAGTTATCCTTCGAGGCAGCTACGTAAGCGTTTGGAGTAGAAAAAGGGCTAAAAACTTAATAAGCAGGTAGCCTAAGTTGGGAGCCCCCGGTAGCTGCCGGCCTAGCAATCAAGTGTGGCCACCTGTGGTGTTGAATTGATAACTGCAGAATACAAATTAAGAAAAATATATCAAATTATAATATACGACCATTAGTTTAATAATTTGTGGTGTAAATTCTGGCCAATTTGGCGGATCTTATAGCGCCTGCAAAACCGGTTCGAAGTATAATTCAATGCTGTGGAAATAAAAGTTGACAAAAGCGGCAGGATTCACGGTCCAACTATCTCTCGGTTTTAGATGGGAAGATAAAGAGTTTTAGCTAAGCTTCTTATAACTATAATATAAATATGATAATGCGGCAATATCGCTTTGATATGGCGCTTTGAGTAGATATATGTATAGGCACTATAGTTTTAAGGAGAGTTCAAAATGCCACTTTATAGCAAGCACATCGTTAGAAAGAGCAATGAATTTTTTTTTCTTTAAAAGAATTAAAACAAACGCCTTGTATTTAAACCACGAATTAATTATTTTTTTTTTATATCTACGCTAAGCTTAATTAGGATATAATAATAACTAAATACTAAGGCAGAGTTATCGGTTATATATAAGTTGAGAGTCAGAGGGAGAAAGAATATTACAAAAGGACGTAATTAGACAGAGACAAATTAATTTGAAAGGACTACAAAGCGTAATCAATTAGTGAGAGGGAGACAAAAATGTACATCTTTACAGAAAATGATTAATAATATTACTCGCTATATTTACAATTTAGTATGTAACGCTACACGACCCACAATACATTGCATAACCTATGTTAATCGCGATTTTACGTATCAAGACACCCCACTGGGACAAATATTATTGCTGGTGCACCAGCGCAGATCCGTCAAAAATCACAGGATAGTCTGAATTAATTAAGTAATTTAAGAATTAAATAAGTTGTGAATGATGAATACTTGGAGCATTTAGGAAGTATGTTTACGAGAGATGGGGAGGCTGATAGAGATATAGAAACAAGGGTAAATGCAGGTAACTCCATTAATTTAGGTTTGAACGCCGTTGGCGCTAAAAAAAAAGGTCCAAAGATGCGAAGGCTAGCAGTCTACAATGGAGTGCTGGTACCTACCCCGGTGTATGGTAGACTGAATGCTGTAGAAATGGGATACCTGACGTGTATGTGTGGTAAAACCATATTATATGATCTTGTGAGAAATGTGGAGATCCGCAAACAATGCAAGGCTGATACAAGAGTAATGAGTAAGATTAAGAAAGGAATGCTTAGATTGTTTGGGCATGTAGAGCAAATGAATGAAGAAAGGAGAGTAAGGAGAATATATAACACAAAAGTATTGAAGGAAGTATAAGTAAGTAAGTAATAATAAGTAAGGAAGGCGGGGACACCCGAGGAAGACACGGTACGAATCAGAAACTAGAGTCGGGCCATGTCAAGAGTCAGAATGTGTATGATGTATGAATGTGAATGAGGCAAGGAATGTGTGCCAAGAGTTGTTTGGCGGTCCGCCCACTCTGCATATCCTGCAGGGAAACGCCGTGATGGTCAGTTAGTTAGTTAGTCTGAATTCTTGACAAATCAGTTTCAATTTTGAAAACTCCAATTAAAAAAAAATTCAGTATTTAACTGAAATTACGTAGGTATATTATAGGTAGGTACTAGGTACCTAAATACCTTATCGCTTTTCTGAGAGGAGAATGGACTTCTTTCCTGAGGGGCAGTTTTGTACTCTTAACCTAAGAGTTAATATTTTTGCCTTTCCTTTTCTTCCAAAAGCACAGCATTTTGTAAAATTAAATCACTGAAGCCAATATTGGCGACTGTCGAACGAAAATTTGAAACAGAAAGAATCGCATCTAGGAACTGAACCCAGGACCTTAGCCTTGCCGGGGCTCTACTGTAACCACTGAGCTAATTCGACCCTATCCTCTTAGATCATTTTTAACTGTATCATACTTTTACTAAGAACTACCAATATTCACGTTTATTTTAATTGGCTGCAATATCTTTATGTACGATTGCCGAACTAAAAGCTATCTAGATAGTGTCTTTGATAAATATTTACATTTTTTCTTATTTAATGTGCGACATCTGTTGAATTCTCTACAAGTCTAGGATGGATATTTGTAATTATTATTGAATACAATATTAGCGACTCTCAAATGAAAATTTGGAACAGAAAAATCAGAGAAAAGATCCGGTCGTATCTAGGAATTGAACTGAGGACCTCTTCTGTGTTTTCAAAACAACAGAATTAAGTCAATCCAAACCTACGTGATTGTTAGGTTGATGATAGGTAGCACATAATACATAGAGTAATTAGTAGGTAGAAGATCTGGATAGTTGCCTCCTTGCTGCCTGTTGCCTGTTGCCTGTTACCTGTTACCTGTTACCCGCTGCGTGCTGCCATCAGTGCTGTATCAGTGCGTGGAACACAATAATATCAGTTATTAAATCCTCTCGGCGCACATTCCTGCTATTATCTCCTCCAACTGCATCCATTCATCCGGCAGATGAGGGCCAATGCGCTACTGGGGTAATCTGCACGCGTTTGCTACCGGGTAGGTACTTTGCTAAATAATGACAGGAAACATTAAATACTACAGCATTATGCTCCGCGGTGCTTAAAACTTGTAACTCGTAAGCCAGATAGAAAATAAGATGGAAGATGTGAACAGGGAGAGCGATTGCGATACGTTACCTTACCTACAATCCCAGCAAAAAGTGCTTTTAAATGAATTTTTTTAAGTTAAACTTCTTTAGCCCCGTTGTGATTTGAAATTCGGATGAAACGAAAATGACGCATTGCGAAGAGTCAAACTGCGCTCATTGGCCGCTTTGATTATGACCTCACTTTTCAAGGCTCCTATTGGTTGATATATGAAACGGAAATGACGCATTACAGTACCTACGGAGCGTTATGACCTCACTTTTCAAGACTCCATTTGGTTGAGATATGAAACGGAAATGACGCATTGTAGTACTTACGAAGCGTCAAGCTGCGCTCATAGGCTAATTTGATTTTGACCTCACTTTTCAAGGCTCCTATTGGTTGAGAATGTGTGGGCGAAAGATTCACTTCAACCGCGTACCCGATTTTTTTTTTAAGAAAGACAAACATTCCCGGGTTACGAATAATCCGACAATATTTGAAAATCTCCTACTGCAACCACACTAAGCGGAAAATGTTGCTTGTGTCATGATGGAGAATTTAGCCACCCGAGGAATCGAATACGCGACGCCCGGGTGGGACCCAAACGCGATGCCAACTCAGTCACTGACCGGTCTGACACTGATACGTAAAATACTTTTTTGTGAGTTCTTTCGGTGCTATTAAAAATATTTGCTATTTCTCCATTTAGATTTTTATTTATTTATTTATTTATTTAACGCCCAGAGGGCTTTTACATGATAGGTAGTGTAATTTTAATTTGACAGATACTCTGAAACTAAGGAAATAATAAAAATAAAACTACATTAGATAAAGGTCATACAACAAGTCATACAAACACATAAACATAAACAGAAAAATACAGCTATTTTATAGGTTTACAAGATGTGTTTAGTAATAGTGTTGAAATATTTTTTTTAGATGATCCACAAAACTCGCCAAGTTGGTATTGAAAATGTCAACATCACCCAAGTACTTATTTCCCATGGTGTGAAGTCGTTGTATTGGAGAGTTGGCAATGTAGTTACGGTTATGAGTGCTGCTATAGAATATTGTATTTTGTCGTGTTGTTACTGTGGGTATTCGTAAGTTAATGAGTTGCAAGAGTTCACAACAGTCGAATTTAGAGTTAAGTATTTTGAATAAAAATGTTAAGTCGTTTATTTTACGTCTGTCTGCTAATGTATGTATTTTTAGAGTATTTTATAAGTAATCTATTTTAAGTCTTCTATTGGGATATTTAATTTAAAATTGATAAAACGCAGAATTTTTTTTTGAATATTTGAAGATTACCTAAGCTGTGTATGCGTTGTATAAGGGAGTTCATAAACGAATTGCTTTGACATTATTGTTGCAGTGAAAGATATTGTAGTTCGTGTGACTCTATTAGGAACATGAAATAAAATAAATTGAAACAATACATGGCTGTTAATAAGATAATTAATGATTTTTAAAGACAAAACTTACATCATATTCAATTTTTGGGGAGGAATGTTAATGTAAAGCTGAACGTTATGAAGAAAAGATAGAGAAGGAAAGGAAAAATTGAAAAGAACCTCGCTATTCAGAAATTCAAATCTAGTCACAAAACATAGTTGAAACAATTTCAAGGAAAGAATCGATTCGATTTGATACATACAGATTAACCCTTTTCTGCAATGTTTCCATATTCTTTCGATATTCAGTCGTGGACGACAGAATGGAACGAGGCATCCATAGAAAAAGATGCGCATCTATTACCCAAGTAGGCATCTATCTATTACCCATAAAATAATTTTAATTAAATGTTAAAAATAAAATAACAAATATGCTGCTTATGTATATAATGTGCTAAATGATCTGCCACCGAGATCATCAAACCGATAAACTATTTATATTTAATTAAATGAAGACAATATAAGCGAAACTCAATCCAAAATCTGAAAACAGAAAAATCAGAAAAAGATATTGACACCTCTGGGACTCGAACCCAGGACCTCTCGCTTTCCGGGCGAACGCGCTAACCACTGCGCTACGGTGTCGATATCCAATTCAGTCATTTTTTAACTGTATCATACTTCGAGTAAGAACCACCCATACTATGTTCATTTTTTCTTATCGCATATTCTATTGGCAGCTACCTTTATATATGATTGTAAGATTCAAACCCGAACTAAATGCAATCCAGATAAGTCTTTATCCATTTTATTTAATATGCGACACCTATCGACTTTTCTGCAAGTCTAGGATATATAGAATATTTAAATTTTTTTTAAACTTTATGAGTAAAACCTCAAATTGTAATATTTAATTAAATGAAGGCAATAAGCGAAACTCAATCGAAAATCTGGAAACAGAAGGATAAGTCTTTATCCATTTTATTTAATATGCGACACCTATTGACTTTTGCAATCTTTATATACGATTTAAAATTTAAATCGTACGAAACCAGTAGTGAGATTATGGCATCCTGGGATGCCATAATGAACATTCTTAACAAATGGCATTTTTCAGGAAATGAAGACAAAAAATACTATTTTTTTTACTGTGTCCTGGCGCCGGTCTTATTTAGGATTTGTTCATGGGGACATGGAGGCGTTTGGAGTATCGTACAGTGCAGCACCAGAGGCCTGGGGCAGGTCGCTCCTTCCGCCCCTCCGTTAGTCCGCCACTGGTCTGTCATCCCATGAAATCAAAATTAAAAACCCAGAAATAAAGAAAACTCAAAATAAACTGCCCCCAAATATCCAAACGCCTAATCTCATTTCCGAGAAGCCATTATTCCGCTTGAGCTCGATAAAACAAAATGAATTATTAAGTCCAATAAATATCCACTGCCTCATAAGGAAGTACGCGTTAGACGCTGGTTGCATCAGCAAGTCTGGGCGGGTTTAGGTACCTACCTGAATAATACTTTTATGGGATAAATACACTAATCCATAGATTTCACAAGCATCAATAAGCCCCTACCTACCTGCAGTGATTACCTTCACAAATTAGCCGTACATTTAGCATCTACGTTATAATCACAATCTCTGTATTTAGACACGGTACTTTTATGTTTTAAATGAGGCTACCGGATAGATTGGTTTGTCGACAGTGCGTTATAAACGGGATTTTTTTACAAGCAGGTTCCTAGTTATATCGAAATTTAAAATACACAGATATATATCCACACGCACGCTCACACAGATCTGGATAATTCAATTAGGACCTTTGTTATCTATTTACTAGCGCATATCAGTGAAAAATCGCGGGATATTATGACTGCAGGATTATGAAGCTGACAGTATTTGCTTCAGGATTGTTGCATTGAAAAACAAAAAAGTGTTATCAATTTTATTTATAACTATTATAAATATATATTTTTGTTGACAAATTAGAGAGGCAATGATATATTTCATTGAAGAAGATAACAATAATAATCTAAACGAAAATATGAAAGAGATCAAGACACAGAAAAACAGAAAATGGTAATGGTCGCAACTGGGACTCCACACAGGAGGCCCTGAGGAAAATAATTTCCCTCAGGGTCTATGTCATCTTTGGGGATGCTATGTGGAGGGTTTTTTAAGGAAAGGAAGGGGAGAGAGTTCTGGGAAGGAAAAGGGTTAAAAGGGTGGGTAGGAATCTGGGGTTCAGTGTGTCCTGGTCATCCGCCTCCAAGACCTAGACAAACCTCACCCCATGAACCCGGGGACCCCTGCTAAATCACCAAACGTAGCGAACCACTTGAAGTGACCTATGGCAGAGGTGTTGGTTATCCAATAAAGGTTCCCGGGGCAGCGGTACTCATTCCCGCCTCCCAAATTGGGAGGAATTGGAGGAGGAACGTGCGAAGAATTTTAATATTGGCAATGGTGAAATTGGTAAACGCGCCTCCCGGATAGACGAGAGGTTCTGGGTTCGAGTCCCAGTTGCGACCATTATCTTTTTCTTTTTTTCTATGTCTTGTTCTCTTTCATATTTCCATTTACATTATTATTGTTATCTTTTTCTTCAATGATATATTACATTGAAGGGAATAACGTTCAAAAGTTATGAAAAGAGAGTTTTTCTTATAAAAATTGATGAGATATTTATTAACTTTTCTTATGAATACCGTTTGCTAACTTGAAAAATCATGAAATCTATCATAAATTTAAACAAAATATATACCTGCCTTAACATTTAAAAATGGTTGGTACTACTCGATAACTTCACACACAAACAATCGACATTAGTTTTTTTGATACGGGGTAGGCATAAGGTACCTACAGGTAAAACGGGTGTTATAATCTGAAACTTACATTACTAATAAACGTGTTTCAAATTTTACTAAATTTGTAGGCATGGTAAACGGTTGCTTAACAGTAAAATACATAATAAATATTAAAGATCATCAGTGCATTAAAAATCAATAAATATTATGTTCAAAGGCTGAATCGAACGCCCACCTTTATCAACATGTTATTTGCTTTGAAATTATACAAATTCAAGTAAACGTGTAAAGATATTTAAATATATTAAAATTATAAGGCCAATTAAGACGTTTACAAAGTGGTAATTAATTAGTACCTACCTGCGCTTCTGAGTAGATACCCACTTCTTACTTGTCTTTAAAATAATATCGTCTTTTCGTTTGAGTAGGAAAATAACTTGTCTCTCGACTTGACTATGACGTAGAACTATGTGCGGACAGGTAGCGACTAGAAAAGTAGTGTTGAACGTAGTTCTACGATCGGCCGCGACTTTGGCGCCACTGTACGGAAAGCTTTGTACATAGTTTACAAGAGATAATACATTTTATAGCGATATTAGCTAGGCTTCAATACGTGTATGTATTTTTATATATTATTATGAAGATATGCAGGTGAATAGTTTAATTACTATCAGTAAATCTAATAATAATTATGTACAAATTTCTAGTGAAACGTACAAAATTTATGGAGATTATTAGAACAAATATTCAATGAGTAGGTACCTACCTAGTCTAACACATAAACAAAAATTCGCTAGGAATTTTCCGAAAATCAAATTGTTTTTATTTTATTTTTTCCCCATTTAGTGGGTATCTACCTAATTACCTGAGTGTATTCCTACAGTCTCCGTGCTCAAGGAGTAAAAGTTCCGACTCCGAATCCGGAGATCGCAGGCTCAAATCTCGGCGAGCGCAAGTAAAATTTATTGTAATAATTTAGTTGATTCACGATTGATTCAAAAAATACTTTGACACATTTTTAAAATTAGTTTAGAATAAATAAGATATATACCTATATGTATTATAGTTACCTACATTTGCGACACGTTCCGGAAGCTAATCTGAGTATCACCCTGGTGAAAGACCACCATTCAATATTTAAATGTTGCTTAAAATGGCTACAACCGTGTCTGGTGACTAGATCTGAACAGCGTCCTTCTTCTCCCCATCTGTTTTCCCTCCCCTCTCCCTTTAGCCACACAACATAACCCGATTGAGGATTCCGTTAGGTTGGGACTCTTGTGCGGTATTCACATAAAAAAAATTAACATTTCATTTAATTTCTTCAATTTTTTTTCAAATTATTTATCACATTTTTTTTATTTAATATTTTCTATAACAGGTAAGATAAGCGACAAAAATCTTATTATTTTATGTTTTATTCTTTATTTAAGAAAATTAATACTAGCTATGGTGAAATCTAAAACTTTTAATGCTAATTATTAATAATAACCTTTGTTTAACTAATAACTAATGATGTAGGTAGGTGTCTTAGAAGTTACCCAAAACCCACCTGCCATTGTTTACATCGAAAAAGTTTTAAATTTATTGTACATTTCAATAGATAACTTAACTCAGATGCATCAATCTACAAGGGTATTTATTTAAATGTGTTAATCCTTAAATAGTTGTTCACGACCATATCTCAAGATCTTAAAAATTTAAATTGCACAATTTCTGAAACATAAAAAATCTTAATTGCTGCAAAACGAACTGAGATGTGTCTTGTTTACAAAGAATGTTTTATCAGCGGCCAGCAAACAGCTCACCTACAAGTTCGTCATAAAGCTCACAATAAGCTCCTGTTACGGAAGGCTTCGCGGCATAACACTTGGCATACACCTACCTCCTTCCCGCTACCTCCAAGAGTAGCGGCCACCTTCAATAATTTACTCTTTATCATTAGTAGTAACAAATAATAATGTCTTTGCCTCTCTGACTACTGACTAACCCCCACTCGAATCTTTCTATTGACAACAGCACCTGATAAAAAAAAAGCATTCTGACAGTTAGAAATTAACTTCTTATGCAAAAGTGATCTTTATTGTATTTGTAGATAAATGTTATTCTTGTTTAAAATTGATGTTTGTGTTGTGTCGTATTGGAAGCAGAATTTGAATCAATGCATGCAAAAATGATCTTTATCGCATTGTAGATTGTGTGTTGTACTTGTTTGCATATTTAGCTTGAGTTGTGTCGTTGTGGAAACGGAGGCGCTCTACCAATCAGATGTTGTGATTCTGTCCCCCTTCCAGGCTGCGCGCGCAGGGGGCGGAGCTGGGCGCCGAGTTGCAGGGCTTGCTGCACGCGGGGCTCGTGAAGCGCGAACCGGAGGACCTGAGCAGAAAGGTGGCCGAGCCCGCGGACCAAGCCCCGGCGCCCCCGAGGAGCAAGGTGCGTGGCCCCCTCTGTTCCCCTCCCGATCCACTAGTCGTAGCGTAACCCCCGACGCGGACGCACGCATTAGACGTACGCTCACGTTACTTGCCCAAAACACGAACTTTATATTAGCGCACCTTCCGTACATATATAAACGAAGTTATTATTATTTATTTATTACTTTTATAACCCGCTTGTAACTGTGTTTCGATAGTGTTTGCGAAAGTTGTTGTTTTACTGGAATAATTTGACATTTTATAAAAAAAAATTGTGCTTAACAAATTACCAAAATAATTATGAAAAATTTAGACATTTTCAAATTTAATTTAAATTTGAAAACGGATGTTTAAGTTTGTGAAGTGTTGCAATAGTGTGCCATTGGATATTGTGACTTACACCAGAGTGCACTTACGGATAATTAATAGTGAAATAATAACTTTTATTGCAACATTGCAAATTAGTCCATTAACCCTACCAGCCCGGGGCTGGTAGATTTCTGAAACTGTTGTGTATTCATTATTAATAATTAAACAGAACTGTGAAATAATTTAACATTATTTTTAGTGAAGACAAACAACAGGGTGTTTATAGAATAAAAATCGCGGGACTCGAACCTGGTCGCGTTGTTTGTTAACTGAATACATTGAGTTTTTTACGACAACTGTCGCTGACAAGTGTCGTGTCAGTCAGAATTTATGTTCGGTCCGGACGAACGTCCAGTTTTTTTAAGTGAATTTAAAGCAGCCCCATGCATTAAACAATCACGACGGAACCGAGTCCGAGGAACAAGTGTGGCGGCGGAGAAATTATAATATCTTCGTTCCTTAACGGGCTATAAACGATTGCAATATCGTTTGGACGATTATTCCATAAAAGCAACGTCTACCTCGCAAAAGCGATCGAAACAAAATCTCTGAATTAATGATTCATCACTCTGACATTGTTCATACACCTCAGTCCGCAGTTCATTAATAAGGTAGTAGTACTACTGCACTGCATTGTGTCTAGTGTGCAACTCTCATTCAATATCAAACTCTCTGTTATCTATCGTGATTCGTTGTGACATTCTCATTTATTGTGGAAGATGAGGACTAGAATTTAATATTGCCAGTTATTTTTTAAATACTTCAAGTTTAATTTGTGTATTTTTGTAATATTGGGGCAGAAACCACATTTCGCAAATTTGTTGTTAAAAAAAGACATAGTTTTTGAGACTCCTTCGATACCGGCCATATTTAGGTCAGGATTTCGGATCTGTAGATCGGTAGAAGTAGAGAAGTGGTCAGTCAACTCAGTCTGTCTGTCTGTCTGTGTGTCAATGAGCTCTCGTGCGCCCCTCGGCTGCTAAGGGCCAAGAGTTAGGATCGGCAGCGATCGTGGCTAACTTTTGGCCCGGGCCCATCGTGGGGCGGGGCGCTCCGCCCCGAGAGGCACGCCCCTGCAGCGACTGGCTTTTGCAGGACGACATGTACGCCACGCAGATGTTTGCCGGGGGCTCCGGCGCCCCGAGCCCCGCGCCCTACGCCGAGCAGTACGCGCAGGCCCAGTACACGCGAGCCGCAGCCCCGGCAGGCTTCTCGGAGCCTTACTACCGGGAGTACTTCGGGGACACCTACCAGCGGCCGGCTTACGAGGGCGAGGCGGGGGCGGAGCGCTACGCGCGGCCCCCGTACCACGGCAAGGGAGTCATCACGGGCGCGGGGCTCACCGTGGACCTTCCCAGCCCTGACTCGGGTATCGGGGCGGATGCGGTCACCCCGAGGGATCAACCGGCCACCCACCAGGTTAGTTATCCCTGTCACATATCAGTTATCACTTAGTTATAGTAATCCCCTAATTATCACATACAAATCAACCAACCAACCTGTAAAACAAAATCATGACAATAAATTAAACCACCTATGTTATTTTCCGTTAAACTAGAATGTCTGACCAAGTGCTAAAGGTATCAAAGTCGTATTTTACAATGTTCAGTTACAAAAGCTCTTTAAAAAGTGCGAAATTTCATTACTTCCTTTTAGCATCGGATTACAACGAAATCTTCTTCCTCCAAGAACGTAGATAATCCATATTATTATTATTAGTACTATTACACTTTCAAATCGATGGCAAAACGTGTCCAATAAGTTTGAGCAATCTTATAGAAGTTTTTTTATTTATTTTAGACTACGTGCACAAAAGTATTGAAGTGCGAATTTCATGCAAACACCTACAATAAATTACTTCGTTCATAGCTAATCTCAAAAGATGACTTTATTAAAAACATTAATTTGTGTGAAAGAGACAACAGTGAATTATTTATACACACACAAAAAACAGGCGTTCTTAAAAATAAAGCTCTGACGTTGAATATTTACTTCGTACAAAAAACACCTTTAAATAATTTAAAATTTAAGTATTAATAATGAAACGTCGAACTGTTTATATTTATTGGTTACCTCCCAGTATTTTCGTAGATTTTTGTGACCGCCAACCGGTATCGATTTTACCTCATAAACTTAAAAATAAAAGCACGGATTTATTAATCAACCTTCCCAAGCTTTATTATCTACCTCAGCTTATTCTTAATCGACACAAAGCTTTTCAGCTACTTTGAATAATTTATTATTCACGTTATCGCGTTATTCGACTTATTTATTGTCAAAAAATCAATTAAATTAAAAATAAAGACGTTAGAAATAACAGTTCTTTATTGTTTCTTGATTTTCGTTAATGTTATATTGATACTAATACAAAATAACAGTGAACAACAAAAAAACTCGAATGAATAACTTATAAAACGCTAAAATGCATCCATAAATACACATTCCTATTATTTTTCATCTGTCTCCTAAGCGGAGAGTTATTTTGCATCGAGACGTGAAAATAACAGATGATTTTGGGTGTGTTGCGTTTTTCCATCTATTTTACCTCACTTCTAGAGAATATTATATTATATATTTTGTAAATAATACGTGATCAAATAGTTCTCCGTTACTTTATAAACGTCTCAATTAAAAAGTAGCTAGATATCAACTTTAAGCTTTCTGCAAATAGCCATTAAATTTCTATGGTGTCCACGCGTCATTTTTTGCTGTGATTTTAACTGTCAAGCGCGAAGCGTGGTAGGTAGCGTAAAAGATCAAAAATCCTATTAATTTATCAAATAAACGCAAGTAATGTTGTTTTTATGCATAGTTTATTGTTCAAGGAATGTGTTTCAGTAAATATAATATACGATAGCACAAAATATTACGTCAAAGTCAAAACTTTGCGAAATTTACGGATTTCCTCCTTGGCGTTTGGGAGGTTAAATTGCTGAATATACAATCTGCTTTTCTTTCAACGCTTTCGCGTACTGAGACTGCGAAAGTAGATAACGAATAATAATTTTCTCGTGTAGATAGTGATAATAAATTTCTCCCACGTTCTCAGCTGTCAGTTGCCGGTTGTCAGTTGTCAGTAGACTCCTTGGATCCCTATTCATAAGGCAGATCGATTCATCCAATGAAATATTTAGGCGGGTTTAATTCGTTTTACATTCGAATAAGTAAGAGGTAGGCGGCTATCTGGTCCGATTGGCGCGTGGTAACGCCTTCTGTCATGAGTGATGCGTGCCGGGCTCTAGCATCTGAGAGCATAAATCTGATAGTGGAACACACTGGGTAGGTACTTACGTTGTATCTACTGCAGGCACCCACAGATCAGATGAAAGACGAGTAAGGCTGATGAGTGCATGCGATTACAGTTTGATACCAATAAAAAGTATCGAATAGGAATCTTAATGCAATTAATTGATGGTTTATTCTAGTTAGAATTTTGAAAAATGTAAAGAATTGCGATTTTATTAAACACATTGGAAATATGTGATTTTAGCGGATTTTAACGAGCTTTTTGACGAAACATTTTTTTTTGAAGTGAAAACTTCTTTAGCGCCGTTGTTATTTGAAATTCGATGGAACGAAAAAGCGACACTAAAAAGAGACAAACGCATCCATTTATAGGAATAAGTCTGCGAGAGAATGAAATTGACAAATCGGTCTCCTCTTTGTGCGGTGCTTCGTAGCTTCCCCACTCTTGTCTACTTGTCTACTTTAATTTTCTGAAGGTTTCACATCCACCGCGTGTGAAATGCACACAATTTTTTTTCTTACTTTGCACCGTATGGAAATTTTCAGGACAGTGGCAAATTAACATAATTTTAAAGAAAAGTCACTTTATTAAAACCAGACAGACACTTTTTTTAATTTTTCTTAAGTTGTTGATTTGTCATCATTCTGATTATCAGGTTATCTATAAGTCGTACTAAGTAGGTAACAAAAGACGTTGTCCGTTATAACTAGTATAAAAAATAGCAATTTTTGGATTTGTTTTCGATTATAGATTTTGTTTTATTATTTAATCAGATCAGCGTATATTGTTGAAAGTAACGTAATAAAAACCAAGTAGGCAGCAAAATAAAGTGTAGGGGGTGTGGTGTGGGTGCCGCTTTACTGTTAACACTTTGTACTATTTAGCGGTGATGAATTATAAAGCCTCCCCCACACAACACGTCCTGAAATCGCAACCGTGTTTTCTTATTTCCAATTTTCGTGTTTCGTGGGTCGGTGATTTATACGTGCATCAATTGTATCGGTGGCCTTGGTGACGTGCGGGGGCTCTCGGCGGCAGCTCGCGGCTCGCTCCCCGGCGAGGCTGCTTTACGATCCCGAGACACGTGTGGGCTAGCCAAACTGGGTGGGTTAGGGAACACAGATTAAAAGGATTTTTATCTCCTGGCAACGCCTCTCATTTTTAGGGCTAAGACAAAAGGTAAATTTACAGCTTCGAACTAATATCGTGTCGTGGGATTACAATGAATCACCCTACTACAATACAAGTTATAACATAGGCAGATATTGCGTTGTTCGCATAATATAACTTTCGCACTGCGATGAACAGAACAATTAATATTAAAAACGAAGAAAATGCGAACCATTCAAATTCCAAATTTAATATCTTTAAGTAGGTAACCACTACTATATTTTACAGTTAAAAAATATATTTTCCCTCTGCATATGACTGAAACATTTTCGAAATTGGAATCACCAAAAATACTGATTTCAGTTGTCCGATGTGCGTCCTGCGTCACTCTGATTCAATTAACTCAAATTTTCTTTGAATTTAACTGTCGTGAAAGTAGTGAACTAATCGTGAAAGAATTCAGAAAAGCGATAAAATACCTACCTGTAATATAATATTTTTTAACAAAAATTACTTTATTTCTATCATTTTCAAAATTGGAACTGATTGGTCAAATAATATTAAAGAAGATTATTTTCGATTTCAGAGAAGCGATACAGTACCAATCTACCTATAGTAACAATATCCATCAAGAAAATTAATTTTATTCCGTGATGCACAATTTTTGTTTTTAAATTTTCTCGGCTTTCATTTTGGCAAACAAGTAATCTATATCCCGTGATTTTCACTGCAATAACTAGTTTATATTAATATATTTTTTATAATGTAATGTATCTGATGATGTTAGGTATATTAATTAATCAATGTTCTATTTTGACTCTGGACTGTATGAGCAATATCAAAGTGTTTCTAAAAATACCGGCGACTTATATAATTTCTGACCTTTTATTTCTAGACTCAATCATTAAATGGCAAGTAACGTGAGCTCTTAGGGATCATTAATCAATAATCATCCATTCAACTATTTTAATTTGTGTTTTCCGTGTATTTGTGTATCCATAAAAAATGTGTTATTTACAAACCATTAAACAATCATTACTGTACAAATATGCATGTGTACCTACTTATATTATGCAATATTTGTGCTTGGTGGCTAATTAACTGTGTGGTGAAGTTGAATAAATTACTTATGTTAAATTTTTTAACTATAATTAGCAAAAACTCGTGCTATTCTGCTCAACATTCTAAACGCATCCTGAAAACTATTCGCATTCCGAATTTTTACAGATTAATAAGATAATTTCATTAAACTCTTAAAAAAATACATTTTATTTTTAAATATAATATCTGCACATTTGCCGGCTGAAACGGCAATGATATGAAATCTTCTCGATGAAAAAAATCGCAAAGTAAGCTCTGAAAATTATTAAATTGTTCTGTTACTTAACATGTCACAGGTATGGAAAAAATCACATGGTATCTTTAAATGCTACTTTAGACATTTGTCAGAAGATTTTTGCTCTATTTTAATCGAGCCGTGTTTTATTAAATATTTTCATTGTTTTCCGTAAATTATAACCTTTTTTGACATTCGTAGTTATGTATCTCTCTTTCAAATCATCTTCTGCTTCTTTTTGAACGCTTACAACCGTGTCTTAAGGGGATCCAATAGTCCAGGGAAAAATCGAAATCGGAATTCACGCCCTTTGTGGGACGAGTTAAAAAATATTTGAGAAAAAGCTTTTGGAATGGTTGAAAAAGTTATTTGAGAATTTTTTTTTACAGGTTGATTTCGTAAAGGCCTAAAAAAACATTAACTCCTTTTTGACACATTGTTTATTGTAATAACAAGGAAATTTAAAATTGATATCACGGAACCGAGCGACGTGGAGTCACACGTCTGTTCCCTGCTCTGGCCAGGGCGGTTCTGAAAGAAAGTAGGGTGTGGCAAGCCAGTAGTCCTTCGGTGAACGACATAAGGGTCACTTTGAAAATCCTAATTCGTCGGCTGCCGGCCGTATTGAAAAATAACAACGCATAAATTCATAATTTATTTTATTTTGTGAATATCGGGCGTAAATATCAATTTATTTTGCGATTATCATAAAAGAAACTTAATTTGCTACAATAAACAATAAAACCATATCCGAAAAGATGTTCATAAGTAGGAGAGTTTGCACTTGAAAGTGTTTTTTTATATACCTACTACTTTATTTTTTTCTAGGCTTATTAAAAGACTTTAAAAAAAATTACCGATATTTTTAAGGGCCAAAATATGTTCTACACGCAGTATTTAATTAAAGCATCTTTAATATTCCTAAGCTATCAAATTTTCAAAACAAAAACACATGATTTTGTGTGATTTTGCATTATTCACTATGGCTTCATCTTAAGGCAGTGCACTAGGTCGTGTAAAATTCGGGATCAGGCCACCAACAATAACCTAGCCGCCTGTTTTGATTTATTAATGAAAAAACATCGTCAATAAGCGTGTTTTATTTTATTTTGAGAAGTTCAGGAACAAATATTTACAATCATTTTCTAAATAATTAAATTTTCTATATTATTCAAAGGTGTTCGTAAATATAAGATTTTGAACTTTAGCGGTTTTCAAAGGCCTGATAGTTTATGTTTTCTCTGGACTTATAAAAATACTAATAAAAAAAATACTCCATTATTTCAAAGGCAAATTTCAGCATTTAATTAAAGCATCTAAAATATTTCTAAGCGATCTAATTTTCAAACCAAAAACACACGATTACTTAGTAGTGCATCACCGTAACACTATTTTTTTAAATAATTATTTATCGTGAGATTTAAAATAACAGACGTAAACCTCCCTTTCAATATGTCTTTTGAAATAAGCTTGAAGTTTAATTATAAATTGATTAGTTTTATATACTCGTGTGTATGGGCGTTAATTCGGCACCTATTTAATCATAGACTAGAATCTTCTAGCTCCAGTGCGCAGAGGAAGACCAATCTCTATGCTCTGTTCTCTTCTACCTTCGTCGTGCGCGAGTTTAATTGAAATAACAAAGTGTTTACTTCCACTGTGAACACTTGTCAAGGCCTCGATGCGCAGTTTTATTCTCGATCTTAGCTACTAGATTGTCTGGATTCTAGACAGACAGCAAATGGCAATGCCAAGGGCACCAGAGGCATTATAAATATTTATTATTGTTATGCATACCTTGTCTGAATATTTTTGCAACAGAAATCAATAACTTATAAGTACGTATTTCTTTGACTTGCAATAATGTTTTTCACCTAACCAATTTAACCGAATGACCCGTTCAGAGGTAAACTGTATTTTTTTCAAATTACCTAAGTAAGAAACTTTAAAATATATTTACCAATAAATATATTTTATACTACGTATGTATAGAGTATAATTACATATCTAACTACACATACATATTATATATTTTAATAAATAATAAAAAAAAAAACATTTTCCGAATTCGTACGAGACAGTTAGGTACCTACTCTTTTGTTTGAAGCATTTTCTTTTGCACAGAAGAGGAGTGTATAGTAAGTAGAAATACTGTGAGAAATAGTTAGAAAAATATAGTTTGTGTAAAAAATTGTGTACAAATAGAGTATTGACGTTATCATGATTTATTTTTGGGATATTATGCCGTGTTACGCTATCTCCTTCTTTAGCACACTGTAATGTTGTACGAAACGTTGGCTAAAGAAGGAGGTAGCGCAACACGGCATAATACCCCAAAAATAAATCACGTTTCATCCTCTCAAATTTCCGCGACATTGACGTATTTATTGGAATAAACTTAGAAACATCGCTTTTAAAACTGTTAAAAAGTCCTAAGAATCCTTATTTAATCAAATATGTTATTGGAAGTATTTTAAAATTCCTTAGCTAAACAAATACATACATTAAAAATGTACATACGACAACAGCGCATTAAAAAAACTGAATTATATTATTTATTTAACCTAAAAGAACCTATAAACACAAAACCTCTCTAAAAATAATAACTCAGACTAAAATACAACACCGAAAACGCGAAGATTTGTTAAACATGTTTTATGTTCGTTTTGGCGTATTTTGTACAAAGACCTTTTTGTAAAAACAAGTTGCTAAAAATATATCAAGAACTTCAAAAAGGTTTTCTTCAATGTGTCTACATAATGTTCCCATTTATATGAAAATTCTTTAAAACAAATTTCATAACGTTCCTTAAAATCATGTTACTTTTATAAACGTTAACGCACTTTTTTACCATGTTCATATTTACTTAATAATAGATAATTTCTTAGAGCCGAAGCTTTCGTCCGAAGTATTTTACCCCTGCGGCTTAGGTCCAAACTACGGAATTATTTATTATGATTTTATACGCTATCTATAATCAAACCACCGAATCACTGAAAATGCAGACAGTAGCGCCGACTCGTGGCGGAACGGAAAAGGTCGGGTGCTTTTATTTGAACGTTCAAAATAAGAATTAGTATTCCATTATCTTTACTCAGAATATTGAAAAGATAACCATTTCGTGTTGGTTATTTCAAAATTTAAAATCTTTAATGATTCATGTTGGAAATTTATTTTAAAATGACTTCTTTAATGTGTTAAAACCCCTTTAAAATTTTCTTTCACTTTTTTATTAATGGCTTGACCAATTTTATCTGACGATGGGCATTTTCAGACTTGTACAACTAGATTTATATTTATTTATGACAATTTGAATGTATTATTTATGATTTTTGTTTTATTTTGGGGGAGCGACTTTAAAACGTTTGAATATCTCTTCTGGTGGATTTAAAAGTGGAAGAAAATTAAAAAGGTGTTTTAATCCACAAAAGTCATTAATTTGATATAAGGATAAGTAATACTCTTGACGCCCCGGAAATATATTATTATGTTTTCGTATTTTGGCCTCCGTGGTCGAGGTGTAAGGCTCTCCACTAGCCTTCCGAGGGTAGCGGTTTCAAAACCCGGCGTGCACAAGCTTATTTTATTTGATTAATTAATTTGTAATTTAACAATTTACTCATTTAAAATAATATAAACCTAGTATATTTGCGGCACGTTCCAGGGTGGAAGATATTCTCAGAGTCGCCCTGGTGTAAGACCACCATTCATTACTGAAACGCAGCTTGAAATGGCTTTGGCCGTGTTTGGTGACCAGATACGAAGAGCCAGGTACTTTCCCATCTTTCTCTTTTCCATCTCCTTCCCCTTCTCACTACCTTCAGCCTTACAACATAACGCGATTGGGGGTGCCATTGTCTCAATGACTCTAGACGGTTCGGAGCAATCGGGACTCTTGGGCAGTGATCACACAAATATATTTTTTTCATGTTTGCTTAAAAAATTTATCGCAGGAATCTAGTTGTAAATTAGCAAATTCCGTAACGCTTTTTAACAACGAATACAAATTCATCAAAATAAATAGATTATTTCCTCATTTTTATCTATCAAATTCACTCTAAATTATTAGACAGAAGGTAAAACAAACAAACGCGAATCATGTCTCAAAAAACAAACTTGTGTTTCCAAAAATTAGGTAGCCAATTCAAGCCAATGTTATATCTTTTCAACCAAAGGAAAATATCATCCTTGGTCTAAATTTAGGTCTGGTTAACGTGAATCTAATAAGAATGAATAGCATATTTCTATGCATTTTAAAATTCAATTAATGATGGCACGGCTTATTTAGTTATTTTATTAGTGTTATTAGAAGAACGTGTTACGAGAAATAAAATCTGGACCACAGTTTGAAATTTCCGGAGAAAGTTTTTCTGAATTATCTCGACACTGTAATCACAAACCATTTAG
Organism: Glyphotaelius pellucidus; assembly: GCA_936435175.1. Lineage (NCBI taxonomy): Eukaryota > Metazoa > Arthropoda > Insecta > Trichoptera > Limnephilidae > Glyphotaelius > Glyphotaelius pellucidus. Next base: position 1,083,034 of record OW386539.1, on the reverse strand, counting down.
TTTCATGCTAATTCGATTAATCGATTTGATTGAAGAATTTCGTGAGCCAAAGGGAAGTGAAATATCGATTACCTCTTAAATATAACTTACACAACTTTAAACAAATAACACAAACCATTTCATAAATATTATTAACATGTTTTGAAATCAACACCCCTCTTCCATAGGTCCCATCACTCCAGGACACATTCACCCCCGAATTTCTACCCACCCCTCATACCTTTATCTTTCCCTTCTTCTCCTTCCTTTACCTTAAACAGATCCTCCACACAGCATACCCAAAGATGACATAGGCCCTGAGGGAAATAGTTTTCCTTCTAGTAGGACTTCTGTGTGGACCTATTTCATTAAAATAAATTTTTGATGTTCACTAATATTTTACGATGTTATACCTGAGCATTTCCATCATTCTTTTAGGTTATGTTATTTAGTATAAAATTTGAAGTCAACTATCACAAAATTACTAGCATAATATGGTGTACTTGAGGTGAACTATCACAAAACAGCGCTATATAAATTCACTTTAATTATTTTATTATTCCATTAAACACGGTCATTATTCGATTAAATACAAAAATCCTTCGCTAAATTATTGTGTATATTTTCAACTTGAAATTTATTTTGGTCTGTCGGTTTCAGAGAAAACTCACATTTTGTCAGGACAAAAGCAAAAAAAAAAAAACTGAAAAGAGATGGGTTATTAATTTTAATAAAATAAAATAATGCTTTATTAAATGTTGCCAATTTGTAATATCTTGATTATTTCATTATTTAGCTAACATTTCAACTTCAAATTCTCGTTAAAAAGCTTCAATCCTGAAAAGGGAGTGTGATTTTTGTGGATGATTTTTTCTAGATTCAAATAAAATATTTTCTATAGGGAGTTCTTGTTAGACTGTTGTAAGCAATGAATTCAATTTGCATGTCTTATGATCGATTTAGCCACAAGCGAGCTTTACGTATTAATTGTAGCAAATATCGTTATTCTATTTAAGGTTCTGTGTCCTTGACTTCGTTGACCTTCCATTGCTATTCGCTGACCATAAAAGTATTCCGTTCAAACATATAATTCCGTCGCAGCCACTCGGCGTCGCACTACCATAGAAGTAGTAGGTATTATATTCGGGAAGTAATAAAACTAGCCAGACAGTTGGAGGTAGTGCCTCGTTAATTTATTTGCACCTTTGGTAACGAAGTCACGCGGCTTAATAACTAGGTACAACGGCCATGGAAAAAAACTCATCTGAATTTAGATAACCCTCCGAACACGTTATTTTTCACGGCTGTACGTTTTTGGGCGTATTCTAGTAAGTATAAAAAATGTAATTGAATATTTTTACGCCTTTGTTTTGGCAATTTTGCATAGAAAGGCAATATATATTAAGTGTCGTGAACTAAGTGTAGGATTGCAATATAAAGCTTATTCTATGGATGGACCAACGAATTCAAAAAGAAAGTAGTTGTCTTCTTGCGGAGAATATGTGTGTATATAAAAAATAGGTAGGTATAATGAGTTTTAGATTACTCTACAAAGAGTAATCTGTTTTAATCTTGTTAACTCTTCATTTTGCTAATTATATATGCTAGGTGTCGTGTGGTAAGCGTAGGTTTGCATAGTTGCGTGGTTGCTAACGCAATCGCTCTAAATAAAACAATAGAAAAAGATACCTAAGATGAAGCTGTACGTGAAATCCTTTTTAAATACTATTTAGATTAAACTTTACGATGAATCGGTTTACAATATGAATATTAAAAAATATGCTACAGATAAATTGAAGCTTTTAATAGTTTTTTATGTATTAGAATTACAATAAAATTATTATTTACGAAACAAAAAATATAAGCGTAAACCACAAAAAAAATGTTTTTGCATGACTTAACTATGATGTAATATAAGAAACAATTTTTAAAAATATCCCTTTATGGCTAAGACTATTTTTGAGGTTTTGTATGTTCTAACTTTTTTCATTCCTATAAAATTATGCACAAAATAAATAAAAACCACTTTTTCGCTTACTTGCCTCAGTGCAAATAAGACGCTCGATTTAAAATTTTGAAGGCATGAGAATCGAAATATTTCTAGCGTTTATATTCCTCCTAACAAGTCAAATATACTTAAAAATCACAGAAGAAATTTTATGTATTCTAATAAAGGTCAAATATCTGTTAGAAAGAACTCCTTTGTTTTGCCAATTATTGATATATACATATATAACTATTTTTTAAAAAGCATCGCAGAAATACATGTAAAGCTCATTCGTGATATGGAAAATTGTACGAATCGAGAAAATAAAGAACAGGTGAATATTAACTGTATATTTGTCTTTTTTTTGCATTTGTGATTAAGGGGATCCAATAGTCCAGGGAAAAATCGAAGTCGAAATTCACGCCCATTGTGGGAGGAGTTTAAAAATATTTGAGAAAAAGCTTTTGGAACGGTTGAAAAAGGTATTTGAGAAATTTTTTTTACAGGTTGATTTCGTAAAGACCTAAAAAAACATTAACTCCTGTTTTACACATTGTTTATTGTAACAACAAGGAAATTTAAAATTAATTTCACGGAACCGAGCGACGTGGAGTCGCACGTCTGTTCCCTGCTCCGGCCAGGGCGTTTCTGAATGGAAGTGGGGTGTGGCAAGCCAGTATTCCTTCGGTGAACGACATAAAGGTCACTTTGAAAATCCACATTCGTTGGCTGCCAGCCGTATTGTGAAATAACAACGCAAATATGCATATTTTATTTTATTTTGTGAATATCGGGCGTAAATATCAATTTTTTTTGCGATTATCATAAAAGAAACTAAATTTGCTACAATAAGCAATAAAATTATATCCGAAAAGATGTTCATAAGTAGGAGAGTTTGCACTTGAAAGTGTTTTTTTAAAGACCTGTTACTTTATTTTTTTCTAGGCTTATTAAAAGACTTATAAAAAAAATGACCGATATTTTTAAGGGCCAAGATATGTTCTACACGCATTATTTAATTGAAGCATCTATAATATTTCTAAGCGATCAAATTTTCAAAACAAAAACACGTGATTTTGTGTGATTTCGCATTATTTACTATGGCTTCATCTTAACAATAATATTATCGTATTTCAATATCTCAGTTATATGATATTTCACATGTACAGAAAACACATATTGGACAAACGCTGGTAATAAAATCAAGAATAAGGTGTACCTAGTGCGTTTGCCCACAAATAGTTGGAGAACCTGACTCGATTGAATGATAGTGTAACTTCTAAATAAAGTGAACTTTTCATCTATTTGAGACAAACGTGACGAAGCTTCTGATACCCGACGAGCCGAATATTGAATTGGGCCATAAAACTAGCAGATATTATAACTATTTTATTGCCACCGGTATTAAATATTATTTTTAAAGTATTTCTTTGTATTTCCCCTCAGCCAGTAGTCAGAACATGGTGTGAATTTAATGGGAGACGTATTTTATTTATGCTATATAGGCATTTGACGATCTTTTTATTTGATTCTACATAATCAACGGAATAATATTTACAATAACGAAAAGTCCCTTTCTTGTTTTTTACGATCTTAGTGGCTTGTAAATTCAGAGGCAAAATCGAACGGTCGTTAAAATGTGTCTAGGATCCCGGCACTTGGCAGTATAATAAGAGATGTTAATAAAATTTAAGAAATTGCATGTTTAATATTCCTAATGTCATTTTGCAATGTCTTAACCTGTGTAATTTTATTTCTGTTGAGAAATCGTTGTATTATATTACAGATCTCACATTACTACTTATTTACATATCTGAATTAACATAATATTGTTAATAATACTCTTTAGTGAAATATCTCCTAAGGAGCGCTTTATAAAGCTCTAAAATATATGTTAAAATTGGACATAGATTAATGTTAAAATCCTTAGCAATTCTTATAAAAAGTTAAGAGGGAACCCGGTGACGTTTTTTTCCACACAAACGTATTCCACAATTTCCTCGCTGAATTTTGAGACTAGCGCAAACATTTTTAGTATAATATAGATATCGACCACTAGCGTGTGGGTAGGTTTTGTTTTTTTTTTGTAAATTACTTCTTATAGGAGCTGTGATCCTCCAAAAATTGTTAAAATTGCCTGGTTTGAATGCCATCAACACACGTTCAAAATACTACTAGATAATTCATTTTTTAAAAAAGCAAAACGTACGAGTATTTTTTTCTAATACAGTTAAAAAATGTTGAAACATTATCCGGTTTCTAAGAAGAAAAACGTGGAATACAAAACCTCGATTTCGATGATTTTATTTAGGCATTATCAGCCCGAGGTACAGTGTTGAACCTTTCGCTCAGTATTCGGGGGAGTTAGAGGGACAGTGACAACAACCGTTTGGTAACCTATTGTTCAAATTTCTTGGCTTTCCCCTTAAAGAGGGTACTTATATTTTTGAAAAAGCTGCAACACAGCTCCTTTTGAAGAAGGTACTTATATTTTTTTTGCTGCAACACAGATCACAAGAATTAACAAAAAATGTTAATTTTCGTGATACATATAACAGAATGCGATAGAAGCAAGTAGATTTTGTGGAATGCGATTTCTAAGTGGAATCCGACTATACAGCTGAAAATAAAACCGTACATACGAATTATTGAGATAACTACTACCATTTTTTTTTATTAAATCGATCTGATATCTGAGAACTAATTAAAATGTATTTTAAAAAAATTGTTTTTAAAAATACCGGAGTCATTAATCGAATAGTGAACCCCTACTAGCGGAAAACATATAAATTATACTATTCGGATAGGTTTGAAGCGTAAAAGTCACAACGGAACCAATAAACTAAAATTAAATGGTACAAATATCTAATGGACAAGATATTATGCATAATGGTTACGGTGCATACATCGAGCATAGTGGTCTGCTACCAGACTATCAGAATGATCGGAGTTAATTGACACATCACGACTCCGCGCTATAAAAACTGGCAATGAAAAGTTCTTCCGTTAAAATATTATTATATATTGTTGGAGGCAGTCCCGGATTAACAACACGGCTAATGAGGCTATAGCCCGGGGCGCCAAATTCGCGGGGGCACGACAAACAAAATACATTACAATAAATAAAATTATAATTTTTTTTATTGAAGAAGAAGATAATACTAATAATATAAACGAAAATATGAAAGGGAACAAGACACAGAAAAATAAAAAAAGGACAATGGTCGCAACTGAGAATAATACTATGGAAAAAATAATTTGTTGAAGATAATATTGTTAATTCTAAAATTTGAAATATGACGGTTTGACAGAAGGTGGCAATAGCGAAATTGGTTAACGCGCACGTCCCGGTTGGACAAGAGGTCTGGGTTCGTGTCCAGTTGCGGCCATTGTCTTTTTCTATTTTTCTGTGTCTTTTTCTCGTTCATATTTCGTTTAGATTATTAGTGTTATCTCCTTCTTCAATGATATATTACGTTGATGGGAATAAGCTTCAATTCAAAAGTTATGAATTTAATTTACTTTTTTAAACCATAAATAGATGAATTTTGAGCGATCAGTCGGGGATCTGGAAGCACACCTTATATAACGAAAATATTTTATGATGATGTAATTAAAAATTAATTCAGTTGATTGCAAACAGAATAGTAACTAAAAAGAGGTTTGAAAAGAGCTAAACATTTCTCTCAATTAGGTCCTATAATTTTTTTTCCAGTTGGGTCAGCTAGTTTTTATAACAAAGCATTCAAAGAATCAGCAAGGATATTCTGTGTCGTCATTTTAATATTGCGCTGAAAGCATTTTTCGCAACCCCTGGATGAATTAACCCAGGGCTAGGCATTCTAAGGTACGTAAATCCGGCCCTGAAAGGAGGATTGGATATTATATTCAAATGGGTAGCTGGTACGACCGTCCAGAAATGTTCAACTTTCCGTGATTTAGTGTGTACTTAATTATTGTGATCCTTCCCGTCTAACCGTCTTCCGCTGTCTGCCCAGGCATTGCCCGATGTTCAACCAATTCCCAGTGTCCAGGCTTTGACTGTGTGTCCGCAAGACCAATACAATCAAATTTACGGATCGGGTTTCGCCTTGAGTTACTACTAATCGGAGTTATTGCCAATAAAAATGTCAAACGAGCGCAAACAAAACTGTTATCCTGCATCGACACGTTGATAATTACTGATATATGGTGTAGTACTCAGAGAGAAATGACGAACTTTCTCAAAGGCAATATATTATGTACATATTATGTTTCATCTAAATATGGGTATGTTTTTAGGTTTTCACGGCCAAAAATATTTTTGTTATTTATTTTTGGGGTGTTATGCCGTGTTGCGCTGCCTCCTTCTTTAGCCAACGTTTCGGACAGCGTTACAGTGTCCATCATCAGATTGCTCATCTGCCCTGATAATGGACACTGTAACGCTGTCCGAAACGTTGGCTAAAGAAGGAGGTAGCGCAACACGGCATAACACCCCAAAAATAAATAACAAAAACATCTAAATGTGTAACACAATTTCGAAAGATTCAGAAAACATAAGGCGGAACTTTTTTCAATAAGAATTCTGGCTAATTTCAAAGCGAAATTTTTGGGAAATACAGCGTCAAGTGCAATGCTACAAAGCCAGAAAACAACTTTTATTACTTTTTTTTATATGAATACCACACAAGAGTCCCAAATGCTCCTGTCTGGAGCCAGACTACGGCATCCCCAATTGGGGTATGTTGTGAGGCTGAAGGTAGTGGGGAGGGGAAGGAGATGGGGAAGAAAAAGGTGTGGAAGTACCTGGCTATTCAGATCTGGTAAATAAACACGGCTAAAGCCATTTCAAGCAACGTTTCAATTCTGAACGGTGGTCTTACACCGGGGCGATATTGAGAGTATCTTTCCCGCGATCCCCCGACTTTCGGAATGCGAGTCAAGACCCTTACCGCTGGATTGCGCCGGCCGTCACTTATACATTGCTTTGAAAGGATTTCGATTTGTCAAAATTTGTGCAACGGTGAAAAATAAAAAATATATATTTTCGACCCCAGTATTGTAATCGGTAATATTTTAGATATAACATTTAAATAATTGAGTAGTTACAAGGTTTTGTTTTGCAGAAACGTTGCATAAAAACCTAGAAAATTAATAAGATACCTAGGAAATAAACTATTGTACGCACAATATTCCCAAGCGCAACGTGTTGTACACACAAACAATTAATTCTCCATAATACCCCTCGTAACAACCTTTAATTAAACATAATTATAAGCTCCTTACCATTATTTTATTCGCCAACTTTTCTTAAAAATAACCACTTTTAATAATTGCAGTTTGCCATGGAAATATTTCGACATCGGTAATAAATTGACAATTATTTTCATGAAATTAACGTCATCGAACACGCTATAGCCGAGGCCCCATAGTTGTAATTAATTATGGTATCTCGGTTTGTTTCATCAGCGGAACATTTAATACAAATTAATGCTTCTTAAAATGCTAGCGAAATGACAAAACCATATATTTTTTTATTTTTTATTGTTGAACATAAATAATACATTATCTACGTTTGTTTTATTCGACCAGCAAATTAAGGAAGAGATGCCTACCTGATATGTCATAAAAACTACCCTTTTCTTTGAAGAAGAAGATAACATAAATAAATCATAAAACACAACAAGACACCCTGGATCTTGGATGTCTTACCGGGACAACGCTTTTAAGCACTATTCTCTTATTTGTCGATCATTAAATATAATTGAAAACAATTTTAACTACCCTCAAACGAAAGATGTGAAAGAAAAAGATTCGGACACATCTGGGAATTGAGCCCAGGATCTCGCCTTGTCGGGACATTGCTCTGACCACTGACCACTGACCTCGACCATATTCGACCAACAATATTCTTAGTCGAAGTACTCGTATGATATATTTAAAAATTACGGGAGTTGGAGTTAGAACAAGGCAGGGTCAAGGCAGAGGACTTGGGTTCACTTCCCAGATAAGACAGAATCTTTTTCTGTTTTTTCCGACTCACAATTTTCGTTTGAGAGTGGTTAATATTGTCTTCGGTGAATAAATATTACAATTTGAGGTTTTAATCAATAATTTATCCCATTCTAATAAATTGAATAGGTAGCTGAAAGTAGCTGTTTCCTATATTTATATATATTTGTAATGATGGATGGTGATTAATGTAGTGTTTTGGTTGGTGTTGCAGTCCTTCGAGTACACGGAGCTGTGTCAGCAGGGCGGCGCGACGGAGGGCGGCGTGGCGCGCGCACAGCCCAGCCCGGGCAGCGCGGGCCGCTCGAGACCTTGGCACGACTTCGGCCGGCAGAACGACGCCGACAAGATACAAATACCTAAACTGTAAGTACTACCTTTATGTTTTACTAATTACCTTTGCATTTCAACTGAAACAATTAGATTGTTTTATGAAAACACCACTCCTTTTTCCCTTTCCTCACAGATATGAGGATGTCAGTCTAAGTATAACAATAACTAACCCAAAAAATTCTTACACAATCAAAACCCCATTGCACAATTTCAAAGAAAAAGGTGGAAAAAAAAACCTAGCGAAATCTTCATCCATAAATAAACGGATGGGGTATCAATCGCTGATAAAAAAATATTGATATAGCTACATATTATTACATCCGGCTCGAAGGACCAAAATTTAAATGCTCATTGGCGGCAAGTAAATTAGAAAAAAACTTTAGATGTTATTAATTTTATTGTCGAAGGCGAAATCGTTCCGTGAGAATTTTTCTGACAGCACATCAACCTATTTGCAGAGAGGATTTACCGATTAACATTTAACAATAAACACACAATCTCGCCTCTTTCACATTCATTCCAACCTCTTCCTTTAGCACACGAATATACGGATATCAATATAGCTATAACCTAAAATAATCCAGAAGAGGGCAATTCCGCAATGACAAACAAATTTGAATGGTAGAAATAGCCCAGCGTGGTTTCTACCTATCGATGGATGGATTATATTATCTATGACAGATAAAAAATTTCTATATACATTTTGTACGCGGCTCAAAGGACCAAATTTTTAATATTTATCGGCGGCAATTAGATTTCAAAATACGACACAAGCAACATTTTCCGCTTTCTGTGATGGCAGTAGAAGATTTTTAAATATTGTCAAGTTATTAGTAAACCGAGAATGTTTGTCTTTCTTTAAAAAATAATTACCTTCAAATAATATTTTTTTTGTACATAAATAAAAGTCTTGACGACTTCCCACGATTAACACTGTAAATTAATAATATTTATTCGTACGCACTTTATATAGGACTCATTAAACAGGTCTCAATTAATTACGGTGTGTTTAATTAGCGAGTAGCTAATTATAGGCAATCATTAAATTGAACGCGAAAGTAAAACAATTCCGATTTAATAAATATTTTCTAATCACCGGAGATATTTGTAAACATGTGTAAGTTTTGAAGACCTCAAAAGCATAGATCACAAACAAATATTAATTATTCGCACACTCTAAAAAGATTCAATATTGTACTTGGACTGCTTAATTCATTCCAATGTTCTCACGTTTTTAGCATTGCACCTGCAAATGCATTTATTCCTACAATTAAAAATCGCTATTGACTTTGCATCAAACTATGTTCTGAACCATAATTTGCATTGATATGGAATCATTTGTTGACAAAATTCGCAGTTTTTCCGAGCTGTACTAACTATAGATAATTGCGGGTTTGTCGTACACGCACCGCAATCACCCCTTCTTACTATTGTTATTTTAATGTTGAAGTTTCCTGTTTAAGCGGCGTTAATTACCTTCCCGTTGATAGACGCCACTATCTGACATTTAGAATAAATTCACGAGAGAATTGGACTTCTGACTTTTACAAACAGGGCCGGTACAATTAATTCAATTCCTGCAAATATTTGTTAGCATGACGTTATTAATCTTGAAAAAAAAAAAGTTTTTATCACGTGTACCTTAACACTATACAATACATACACATAATGGAAAAATTGTTATTAAATTTAATTTAATTAATAATTTATTATTATTCACCCCTTTATTAGGGGTATGACTCTCGGTTCGCAATCCTAAGGTCGTGGGATCGAACTCAGCGTGCGCAAATAAATTTAATTTTATTAATTTCTGTTATTTCACAATTAATTAATAAAAAATAATATAAAGTGTATTTGCGACACGTTCTAGAGTGGAAGATACTCTCAGTATTGCCCTGGTGTAAGACCACCATTCAGAATTGAAACGTTGCTTGAAATGGATTTAGCCGTGTTTGGTGACCAGTTCTGAAAAGCCAGGTACTTCCCCACCTTCCTCCTTCCCATCTCCTTCCCCTCTCCACTACCTTCAACCCTATAACAAACATCAATTGGGGATACTATAGTCTCACTTGCTCCAGAGGGGAGCAGTTGGAATTCTTGTGCGGTATCCACATAAAAAAAAACTGAAATTAACATTCACCTAATATTCAGTGACTAATTCTTGATGGAATTAGATAACTATAAAGGAATAGAATCATTCAAATCCAGAATAAATTATGGTTCAATCAAATTCAACCCTTATTTATCTAAGATTTTACGAGTAAATCTCGCCCCTTAATTTTTTCCGCTTTAACACGTAATAATATTTTTTAATTAATTTGCTAGAAGTTTTAACCCTTTTGTTCTAACGAAGAAATGTGGCTTTCGAAATCAGTCGATAGTTGGTTAAAACAAAGTTAAGTGTTTTAATTATTAGCCCAATTATGGCCAGCCATATGGTAACTTATTTTTACGAACCTGCACAAATTTACAGTTGGATTCAGTATCTACCTACCTACGAATACGAATGTATTTTTAAAGGGCAGATATTGTAATATACAAATTATTCTTCGATTTCCGACCCTATTTTATTATACATGTAATGATTATTATTTTAATGTACTTATGAATATATATATATTTATATATATATAAATATATATATATATTCATAAGAAAATATGTAATATATATATATATGAAATAGTGTGTCAGTATAATATGATGATTTATTGATTTAATATAATTTTGAAAACCAGCAGTAATTTATTTAAACCGACGCTTGGTGTTTAATCATTTCCAGAAAATGTATTGCCAGCCCTGCTTTCTCAGCTTTATGAACACGTATGGTAATTTAATTGATAGGGTTATCTTCGTGAGTTATTGGAATATACGTGAGTACCCGCCAGTGGCAAGATATTGATAGAACTGAGACGCATTTGACACACATATGCTCGCAAGTATACAATGAATGACTGTAAAATAAACTTTTAAAGCTATCAGCTTGCTTAATTATTATTAATATGTTAGAAAACTACTTAATATTGAAATCTAAAAATTAGCCACAAAATAATTCAAATATACACCTTTATGAAACCAAAGTTTCCGACCGCAATTTTTTTTAAATATTAAAAGGAACTTTGGGAATTATTTATTAATTATATTCGTACAAAACGATTAAGTGTGTTGATTTTAACGATAATAATACATTTGCCTAGTAAGAAATGTTTGTGTTTTTATTTTTTATCGTTGTTAGTAATTTTAGTTAGAAAAAAAACGTAGGGTGAGCGATTTTCAAAACTTTTTTGTTTGTATTAAAAATTTTTATATTTCAAAAATTATATGTTTATTTCGAATTATAAAATTTGAGAGCTTAGTTTATTACCTTTTTTTTAGTTTACGAATGCATTTAGAAATAATCCATTTATTTGGTTTTTATTGGACAAAATAGGCCCGAGGCCTGAGGGGTTAAATTACACACCTGTATAATATTATTTTAAACTTTAGTTAAAAAATAATTTCTAAATAGGGGAGTTCAATATTTTCTGTAGCCCGCACATAAAATAAATATCAAATTTAAAAAAATTGTTTAAATGTAACTTTAATTATGTGTAAAGCGTTTTTTTTAATTTTATTTACTACCCTTTTGAGCACTTAGCAAATATCTAATGACTTATTTTTATAACATTTCATGTCTTTCACATCATCGCAGGAATCGTAAGTACCTACCCTTTAATTTTATTTACATTGTAGAACGGACCTACATACTTATGAACATTAAAAGTTTTATTTTATAAATTAAAGATTCTTACACTCAACATTGCTTGTTTGAAGGATGAAAGGTAATTTTGTCCTGCTGGATCCAAATGAGCCAACATTTCAGATGCATCAACATCAATTGGCTGCAATGCTGTCTAAGCGTTGGCTCAAGAAGGAAATGGCATAGCATGACCTGACACCTCTACATAATACTTTTTATTTATTAGTCTTACTGTTGCCCTTAAAGTGTAATGACATATCGTTATGTGTTTGTGTTATAAGATTAAAGGGAGATGTAATAATGAGCCTTTGTCGGGCTCGGGTGTATTCTGCTAGTCAACTTTGATTTCCTCACAGGAAACCTTGGACGCCAAACCCAGTCTAATGTCTGGGTATGTCAACCAGCGGAGAACACGGTACTCAATTCTCAGAGTGTGGGCCATTGGTTTTCATAGCATTCCTGAAAAGGCTGTACAAGGAATCTACATAATAAAACAAAATGTAGAGTATAGAATCGGTTCACTGTATTGATTTCGTAAGACATAATAAAATAAATGGTATGGACTCACCCCCGGGACCAATATCGTAATTTTATGCTATTCCTAGCTACCCTAATTAAATTTACTGCCACCGAACTCCCGATGTCGGGAGAACCAACCCCACCTCCTGGTGGCAAGGGTGGTCCCAACCTCTGCGGCTCAGCTTGGCCCTGCGACCTCCTCAGCAGTCGCATGGAAGTGATGTTAGACCTGGACCCTCAGGAGAAGGAAGGAGTACCCAGACTCTACTCCAAGTTGTAAAGGAAGGCCCGTCAGCAATTCGAGGCGAAGAATCGTTCAACACTGCGGAATCTCGGGTTTGTTCCATAAATAAACCCTCGGGGGGAATTCGATAGTCGGCCTGCATATAATCACGGGCGCAGCGAGTTATTATTTAATCCGATGACTCGGATAATGGGGGACAATAGTCTTTTCACTCGGACATTGCCAATTCACTCGTGGTCACTGGGACCCTCGCGAAACTCACATTTTACGTGAATAAATCTTCGGTTAGTTGCACCGCGCACCATTATAAGCGTGGCGGGTTATTATATACACCGATGTCTCGGATAAAGAGGTACATTGAACGTAACACACGTACATCGCCATTAACTCGTGGTCACTTTTGGGACCCGCGCGAAAACTCGCATTTTACGCGAATAAATCTTTGATTTTTATATTTAAAAAAAAAACACAACGTGTTTCCGTCCCCCGAATGCAGATGCCCAAAACTTGGATTTCAATCACATCGTCTTAAAACTTAACATTAATTGACCGTTGTTTTCACGGCGTACCGCACATCTCGCCGTCAAAACCAGAGTCCGGATGCGGAAACCAAACCCAAAAAAAACCGCCGCCTACCGACACGTTGAACGAAACTCCCCTAGGTTTGCCAACCTAACCAATTAAAATGCATTTAAAAAAAATAGTACCTAACTTACGATAAATACAATCGCTTCATAACATTACCCCCCTTTCCACAAAAATGTTTGACCTCAAACAAAACTACCAAAAATCTAAACATGCCCTGAACCATCTACGTTGGTCCCAAGGAGTACCTGGTAAAAAAAATAAACAAACACTAAATGTGAAATACAAAATACAATTATTAGAAATGAAAAAGAAAAGAAAAAATCCTTAAATAGTACTCTTATGACGAATGAGTGCATCGTAACCCCAATCGCGCCTATCCTGCGTGTAGGCCGGATAGTAGGTTTACGATGCAACCATTCTCGAACTTAAAAACTAGTAAACCAATATAACCTAAGAACAACTTCTTGTAAGATGATACGTGAATGGACAACAAGCACCCTCAGCACTGGAAAAAAAAATTCTGGGTGGTTGTAATATTGACTCTTACCGAGCACTACCATTGACGTATCATCTGGAACAGAACACATAAACTAACTTAAAAGATAAGTCTTAAAATTAAGAAACATACATTTTTATGATTAAATCACTCCTCCAAATACGTCAAGTTAAATTCTATGCATTAGGCATCACTGTTCCAAACACTATCACTGAATTTATATAGCCTCTCTTAGGCCGAAAATATTTGATGGGTTTACCATCTACACTTCACTGAATTTATATCCTCTAGGATAAAACTAACCCTCTTTTGGGAGAGTATTCCTAACTAACCTCCTATTCTGGTCCTTGGGTGAATAATATTTAACCAACAACAATTATACATTGTAAAGGTAATTTTAATAGTGTACAACCACCGCATCGGATGGTGCCAAATAATTTTTTAATAGTATACAACCAACGCATCGGATGGTGCCAAATAATTTTTAATAGTATACAACCAACGCATCGGATGGTGCCAAAGAAATAAAAAAAACAACCAACTGTTTTAGAAGGTGTCATTTGTTAATAAGATGTGCAGCTATAATTTAGTGCAGCCATAAGTATACGTCCAACTCTATAGAAGGCGTAATCGGTAAGTAAAGAACAAATTGTAAGGTTTTCACTGTAAACCGTTGTTCAACCATATAGTACATAATAACAATATTATAAGTCTCTCAGGACAATAATAACAGAATACATCCAAAATCTTATACAAATATAAATGATTCTACTTCCTATGTTGGCTTAAAATGTGGAAGGATATGTGATACCATATCGTGCCACATTATAAGATCTCAAAAAAAAATCTTATAAACAAGGTGGACATTACAAAACATTTTCTGTAACTAATAAAAACAAAATTAAAACGCTTTTCCAAAAGCTGAGGCTTATCTGACGCAGCCTATGTTTATAGAGTAAAACAATATTTTGACAATATTATACGAAATAAATTTACCAATAAAACAGAAGAAGAGTGAGAGAAAGAGAAAAAAATACTTTGAATTTTAGCAATTACTTCTGTAACCTGACAAAATAGGGTCTAATAATGTCAATGCACTGAAGGTGAATAACATTAATTCTTCATTTAAAATCACTTAGAAAACAAAGAGATACAATCCCTGCGTCTCTGTGTTTTCTATGTAATCTGGAACAACAAATAATGACATTATCAAAAGCATGAACATAACCCAAAAAAAAAAAAAAAAAAAAATGTCTGAAACACGCAGAGATAGTGTGCGGATATGCCCGCGTATTTCAGGATACAAGACTTACAAGTAATAATCCTAAGTTAATCCAAAAAAAGGTATGCCTGAAACACGCCGAGATAGTGTGCGGATATGTCCGCGTATTTCAGGATACAAGACTTACAACTAATAATCCTACTTAATCATCTGTTCAGCCGACGTCCAAATTTACGTCTGTTTTAGCGTTAATACTATCGATAAATTTATACTTATACATGCACATATGTATTTTTAAATATATTCTCAACTCGAGCATTGCCACTAGAGTTGAGGTTGTTATTGTAATGAAACAAACCACCCTCATCATCAATCTTACAAAACACCCCCCGCCAAGTAAATAACCCAATTCCTTAAAAATGAATCTAAAGACAGGACTAATGACTGTCAGAATGTCGGGTCGTTTCAACTCGGTTGATCAGGCCGGGTTAAAACTCCCAAGCATCAAATATTAACTAACATATGATAATTTGCAGTACTCGGTAGGGATGATTAGTTAGAGACTTGATTGTTTATGACGCAAAAAAAATAATTATACGTTAAGTGCATGAAGTATTATGTTAAAATCGTGTTTGCTGAATGTATGGGCTAAATAAATATTATTCACTCTTTCCAAGAGCTCATTATTAAATTCTGTTAAACGGCTTGATTGTATATATTGTGACTTAATTTGGGAATTGTAAAGTGATTTATTTATCACTTTTAGTAGTAACGTGCTATGCTCACACTCGATTTAAATAGAGTAATATGATTATTGTTTGTTGAGTGTGCTGTTAGGGTGGTCAAAACTCCAATTGAAAACCCGAACAAACTCGACACACTTTACACGGTATTACTGGTATGTCCATGATGGATCAGTGAGGCAACGGACCTTCTGCCTCCTGCAGCCTAATCATCTGCAGGCAACAGATCCTCCGTCTCCTACCTGATGCTAGAACATACCGTTCCGAAACGTCGGGCAATGGCCCTGCTATGTACAGATCTCTTATCTGTCCATAGTTACTCCGTCTCCCGGAATTAAGATGAACGCTTGGCTTTCCAAAACGTTGCGAATAGGTAGCGGCATACACTACTCTCATCTCTTCGGAACATGGAAAAATTATTGGTAATCAAGCAATTTCTTAATTGTACCCAATAATTTCCTATAATGATGTGTTAACTGAGTGTAATGATATGTTTCTCGCGGTAACTCGGTACGGCAGGAAAACAAAAGAACCCAAGTTAAACATCGACGACCAAAAAAAAAATTTTTTGAAAAAAAAAAATTTTTTATTAGAATTCTCCAAGTCCACAAATTTCCTTAAAGCAATGCCCGTTATTGTAGAAATTGATAATAAACACGAAAGTGTCGCGAATGACATTTTATAAATGATAAATGTATTCGGAACAATTGTCCGAATTGTTGTAATAAATAACACGTCTTTGTTATTGAATTGTTGTTGTTGTTTTGTTAATAATTATTGTTGATGTTATTGCTATATATATATATTTTTTTTTAATGTGTATGTTGCCCATTTAAATGAATATATTTTTTAGTTTATTCAAATCAATATGTAAGTAGCTCAAAAAAAAAAAAAATTTTTTTTTCCACTTAAATTTCTATGTAAGTAGCCCATTTAAATGAAAATTTAAAACGTCAGTCAGACATTAGTAAATAAACAATTTACAAGTATAATTTATAGTAGGTTTTGACAGAGCTTTATACAAATTTTCCACTCGAAGCAAAAACGAATTACCCGCATTGTCATTAAAATCTCAGTAAATATCTTAAATATTTGAATAATCTTTAATAATTATCCTCCATTCCTATTTAAACACATAATAAATTGATTGAAAACACAACAGTGTTTTGACGTATGCCGAAGTCATAGAGAAAACGTAACGAGAAACCGTCATAGACAATCCGAGGTATTCTTAGAACAGCTAGCATTGATTGGTTCCGGACAGAAAAAAAAATTATAGAGCTCTACTTAGCACATTGTCCATAGTCTATGACCGATTTCTATGCTTTCAAACAATAACAATGAAAATGACAATTCATTTTAGGTTACAGAAGGTAAGGATTTCAGGTCCTATGCATAACTGTGTGGTATTGGAAAAACAATAAATACGAGATTAATCATTTATAAGGTGCCCACAATATAATTACGCATAGATCCCTTTACGAATTCCCGCCGGTAATAGTGCCAGTGAATTGAAATAATGACATTTGTTGTTATTTCCAATCACCGTCACTGCAATCATAGGTTATGACCGCGACCAAGTTTAATAAATACAAACGAAATTAAGACCTCCACTGAACAGATGAAAAATAATTTTTGGGCATTATACATTACAGGGCGAAGAAAACATTTTCAGGAATGCTATAAAATCGGGACCAGACAGCGTATGGAGCGCCATATTGTTACCCTTAAAGTGTAATGACATATCGTTATGTGTTTGTGTTATAAGATTAAAGGGAGATGTAATAATGAGCCTTTGTCGGGCTCGGGTGTATTCTGCTAGTCAACTTTGATTTCCTCACAGGAAACCTTGGACGCCAAACCCAGTCTAATGTCTGGGTATGTCAACCAGCGGAGAACACGGTACTCAATTCTCAGAGTGTGGGCCATTGGTTTTCATAGCATTCCTGAAAAGGCTGTACAAGGAATCTACATAATAAAACAAAATGTAGAGTATAGAATCGGTTCACTGTATTGATTTCGTAAGACATAATAAAATAAATGGTATGGACTCACCCCCGGGACCAATATCGTAATTTTATGCTATTCCTAGCTACCCTAATTAAATTTACTGCCACCGAACTCCCGATGTCGGGAGAACCAACCCCACCTCCTGGTGGCAAGGGTGGTCCCAACCTCTGCGGCTCAGCTTGGCCCTGCGACCTCCTCAGCAGTCGCATGGAAGTGATGTTAGACCTGGACCCTCAGGAGAAGGAAGGAGTACCCAGACTCTACTCCAAGTTGTAAAGGAAGGCCCGTCAGCAATTCGAGGCGAAGAATCGTTCAACACTGCGGAATCTCGGGTTTGTTCCATAAATAAACCCTCGGGGGGAATTCGATAGTCGGCCTGCATATAATCACGGGCGCAGCGAGTTATTATTTAATCCGATGACTCGGATAATGGGGGACAATAGTCTTTTCACTCGGACATTGCCAATTCACTCGTGGTCACTGGGACCCTCGCGAAACTCACATTTTACGTGAATAAATCTTCGGTTAGTTGCACCGCGCACCATTATAAGCGTGGCGGGTTATTATATACACCGATGTCTCGGATAAAGAGGTACATTGAACGTAACACACGTACATCGCCATTAACTCGTGGTCACTTTTGGGACCCGCGCGAAAACTCGCATTTTACGCGAATAAATCTTTGATTTTTATATTTAAAAAAAAAACACAACGTGTTTCCGTCCCCCGAATGCAGATGCCCAAAACTTGGATTTCAATCACATCGTCTTAAAACTTAACATTAATTGACCGTTGTTTTCACGGCGTACCGCACATCTCGCCGTCAAAACCAGAGTCCGGATGCGGAAACCAAACCCAAAAAAAACCGCCGCCTACCGACACGTTGAACGAAACTCCCCTAGGTTTGCCAACCTAACCAATTAAAATGCATTTAAAAAAAATAGTACCTAACTTACGATAAATACAATCGCTTCATAACATTACCATTCTTCCATATAAGTTTACTGTTATAAATAATGCAGTTGGTGGTGACACTGCTCGTAAACAGACCATAAAAACACATCAAATGATTATGGACATGGGTAGATTTCATGCACTTTCCTTATAATATAATAATATTAGAATGGCGTTGCGTCTCCGGCCTGACGAATTAATTCAACAGATACGCCTGTCAAGTGAAACCTTCGTTTGACGCGCAGGGGTCGGTGGAGTCCATTAAGGCGCGCAGTATTTACACGATAAACACATTAACATTATTATCTGGTGTCTTTATATAAATGCAACAGTATCTAAACATTGCATGGTAGCCGCTAGCTGGTTGCTATATAAATAATAATATCTACTTTGTACATCCATACCGCTCTTCCCCGATTCGGAGGAAGTTGATTCCAGCTCACTCACTTAGCCTGTAGCAGAGTTTCTCAAACCTATTCGACTTTGATATTCATAGAAATATATAATAATCAACGCTAATCAGCATAAATTATTTGAAACATTTAATAAACATATGTATAGACCTTGGCATTCGAAAAGATTTCACATATTCAAAACACTAAAAGCTCTAGATATTTCTAGTAGTGTTTTAAACTGATTCAAAGGTTAGGTACTCGATGTCGAGAAAATCTAAAATTATATTTCAAAGCAATTTTCGACTTCCAGTGGAGTGTCACAGGGATCTCACCTGGGACCTGCATTTTTTTTTATATATTTTTATCAATGATATTGAAATAATAGTCTTCCTTATAGGCGTTTTATCTCTTTTTTCAGCCCGATTATTCCCGTAAAGAGACCAAAGACAAAAGAATTTCGCTTTACAAAATGAACCGTGTTGTTTGCAGTGATGCCAACTGAAATCGAAGATATGAAAATAGCGATCGTGTAGAGCGAAAATTTTTGTGTTTGCTCTCTATACGGGAATCAGGCTGAAAAAAGAGATGGTGTAAAACGGTTATAAAAAGAGTTTTTCAAACTTATTAAACTTTTCAAAAATCGTCTAAATTTGGAATACCCCACAAACAAACTTAAATTTTTAGGTTTCTCACTAACATTGGTTTCATTGTTTAAAAGTGCTGGGGCCTTAGTATAAACCAGAGTTTTCACCCTTTTTGGATGATGTATATATATGTAAGGAAAGGTCTTTAATTTTTTACTATCTATTTCATTGGAAATGAAGCAAAACAATTTGGAAAACTTTTTTTTTCATCAACCTAAACCTAATTTGTCGAAAAAAGATCTGCTGAGGCAAGTCTTGTATCTTAGTCTTTAAAATCCAACTGTTGTAATTTTACAATAAAACATAGAACATCAGAATTATTGAAATAATGTGAAAGGCTCACATGTATGATTCTTACGACTGTCTTGTTCTGTTTAAATGCACTTTTTTCGCCTCCGCTTCCCCTTACTGCCCTATGCTACCCTGTTGCCCCTGACGCAACTACCGATCCCGCCTTAGAATTTCTATCTATCTCCCACTTTGGCAATCGCTGGCCTAGAACGTCAGTTCAACCAACTAATGACGAAGTTGACTTATAATGTCATGACACTTAGCTTTATCGTTATTTAAATGCCTCGTTATATTGTGTGGATACATTGATACTGTCTACGTATTAAAATTTAATTACTGCCTCAAACAACATATTATATATCAAGGATGTTATTTTTCTTCCTTCCTTGGCCTGACGCTTAAACTTCACACAAATTATCACACGTATACATAGATGACGAATAATTCAGAGTAAAGAATTTTTTTTTGCGTTACGCTTGCAAAATGGATATTTTAACGGTTACTTTAAATTAAAACTCGTGATAGAAATAACGATTTGAGCTTAAAAAGTGAGATAACCTACGAATCCCACATTAAAAGGTGATATAACCTACGAATCCCACATTTAAAAGTGAGATAACCTACGAATCCCACATTGAAAAGCTATGCAAGTTCCATGTCACCTAAAGCCCATAAAACCAAATTCAGATTCAAAGTTTAATGAAAATAATTAAAAGACAAACATTCCACTTAACTTAAAAATCACCTTTCTTTAAAAAGCCATATTTTCTGATAAAAGATTCAAACCCACTGTTAGACTGAGACATATAAAGGTGAACAATTAATAAGTTTAATTTTTATATGGATAGAGGCGATAATTGATTCCATATAACCGAAAGCAATTTTATTTATATATAATATATATGTCAACACCTCGAACGGGCAAAATGTAACCTTAATAACGAATATCGAGAAGAGTGCAGTTTCAATTAATATCCCTTTTTGAGTGACAGCCGCTAATTAAGTGATAAAACTTAAGTTTTAATTATATCCGCCTTGTGTATCCCTGACTTGTGGCTACACGCGAGCATTAAATGCATCTGCAGCGATCAAAATGAAACAAGATTAAGTAGTAAAATATATAATTTCCGCGTGTCAGGTCGACTCTAAAGGATGAAGCGTGAAAGCGCACGGATGTCGGTCCCTTGACTATCTGCAGCCAATCACTATTAATACTTTCGGTCAGCGGGTCAAACGATATTCAAAAATATAGAACCCGTACATTAGCGGCGAAAATTGGAACATCCGATTGAATCTCTCATCGACGAAGAAATTTGGCGTCGGTTATATTTCCCGCCGACAGGTTCGCAGTGCATAAGAGTCGAACGAAAATTCAGCATTTTCCTCATGCAAAACGAATTTGCTAGAAATTTATTCTTACACATTTCAATTTTATATTTTCATCATCGATGCATGATATTTGTAATGAAAATGGGGTTAAAGATTTGACTTTCATAATAATGAGATATTTAGTTTGCTATATGTAAATTTTGTACTACATTATTACATTACATTATTATTACACAATCGAAAAATACCTTAATGGAAGTTTTGTGTGAGTATCGGTGTGAAATTTTTTTTTTTTTTTTTGTAGAAAGCAGTAACTTTGTGGTTTGACGTATTATAAATTGAAATAACATAATAATTTTGTTTGTTACAACGATTTATTTAATTTTTCTACTACCGACCGGTTTCCCTTTGCATAATGTATATTTTTGATAAGTTTAATTTTTATACCCTGATGATGCTTCTGTAAAGCGAAACCGGTCGGTAGTGGAAAAATTAAATAAATCGTGGTTACAAACAAAATTATTGTGTTATTTCAATTTACATTTTATTTTATATATTTTTTACTTTTTTTAATTTACATTAAAATTTTACAATTACTTACATTATTTAAGTATAAATAATATAGTTGAAGCAATAAAAAACTAATACAATTTAGATAATAACACTTAAAATAAAACAAGGTGTAATTTATAAAAGCTGCAATGTAGATATATGGATACAATTATTTGTGTATGTTACAACCAATAAAATAAAGGCATGATGCACTCGTAAGGTATCGAATATTCAAAGAGAAGTTTTAATGAAAAAGAAAAAATAAAAATTAATTATCAGAAAATAGAATCAAAGTTAGGTGCCTTTTGAAAATAGCAAAATTGTTAACAACAAATATATCTATATGTTTGCAATGTTTATTCGCAAGACGATGAATTCTAGTAATTGGTGAATAAATGGAGTAATTAGTATGGAGGTTATTGTTACATTTAATAGTACCTTAGCTACGAGTTTGCCTGGGGGGACATTAATTCAAATTAGTTTCAACAATTCAGGGCTGTCAATTAAAGACTTAATAAAAATAACACATCAATTAACACTCCTCTATCTGATAGTTTAAGAAGTCTAGTTTCGGTGCGTAAGTTATTATGATTTATAAATTCGATTGGAATTTTCATTTTAAAATTGATGTACCGAATGAATTTGTTTTGTACCTTTTCTAATGATTGAGTTGGACTACGATATAGTACGGTGACCATAAGATTGATTTGTATATCTGCTTCGTACTAACGAGCAACACGACACATTTTTAAAATTTGCCCCCATTCGAAATAAAACTTAGTATTCTCATTGCATCGCTTGTAATTTCATTGATATGTACGTTAAACTGTCGACTCTCGTGGAATATCGTATTGTGCGTGTCGCTCTTAACCTTTCCTTATCTAACCCAAATATATTTATGTACTTATATATTTAAACCACAGCGAGGAGAAAAATACAGATTTCTATCATTTTTTTCGTACTACCCGGTTTCTTTTTGATAAGTGTCTTAAAGCTTTGCCGTGCGATTTAATAAGAACTTGATTTTAATTAATGTAGAAACAACAACGTAGTGTTTGTTAAACTTGTGCGTGCGTTTTGAGTGACACTCCCCACACCAATTAAACTTAACCTTACTAAAACCCAAGTAAACAGGTGATTCATTAAAATAATATCAGAATAAAACCGTTTAGTAAGAACCTGTTTATGCCGAGCAATCGGATATATCAGGCTTTTCTGTCAAATCAGAAAAATGATTAAAAAATATCGCTGTGCAGTTAAAATGAAGGCGTTCGAGATTAAATTCTCACAGTCTTCCATTACATCACAAGTTTTATTAATCGGTTATTAAGATTTTCGATAGTGTCACATTTAAATGGATGTCAAACAATTTCCGCCATATTGCGGACATTGCGACCTATGTACGATTGTATCTCCGCGTCTTGCTCACTCATTTATCGTATTCCCGCACATTTGCTGCTAAAATGACTTCCCGGGCATTAGCGCGTGACAGGAGAGGTGTCATGGCGGCCGCGTTTCCCGCCAACTAGCGCCATCTCCCGTAGAGCCCAATAAAAATCCATCATCTGCTGAAGTGCTCTGAATTGCGTGGCCACACATTTTATGGCACAATTATATGACGACGATTCTAAATTTTATAAAAATACCTAGTTTATAATGTGTAAGCCGTTAATTATGAACAAGCAATCATTTTCAATCACACCTACATAGTTAATTAAGCCAGTTAAGCTGTTTCATTGGGCGAGCAAAAAAGAGTCATTCTACGATACTAAATTCTAATAAAATCAAATAGAACACGGCAGTAATAATGAAGTAATAACCAACACCTCCTCAATAGAACCATTAGTATTCAAATGTGTCGACTTTTTCAGGCAGTGTCTTTAATTTGTTCGTTCATAAGCCATTAGTTGTCACATTGGAGTCAGTTCAATTAAGCGTAGGCGTAGCTTTAATGTTAATCCAGCAACGAGTAGGAATCATTCGGACAGCCGACAGTTTGCTTTTTCCGTGCCAGGAAACGCCGCGGCGGATTAATCCACCTGAAAGAATGTAATTGGTTACATTCTGATCGATAATTTAACAGCGTATGACGTACGATAAGGTTGGTGAATATATTCGGTCGATCGAACACAACACGGAACACTGGAGTGAAGCCTGCGTCCTCTTGCTTGAAGATGTCGGTAGGGAAGATAACCGTATCGAGCACGAATAAGGTACTAACTGAATCTTACAAGATATAAAACGAGAAAGCACAAAATTTTATATAAATATTTCAACAATCATACCTATCAAAATAAAATAACTTCTTAAGTTATAACAAGAAACAATTAAGAGAACATAGAGTTCCTCTCTAAAGGTATATACATCTACCGAGGAAATTAAATTGAATCGCGAGGCGACGAGCAGAAAAAAACAAGAAATTCATTTTATTCTTAAGTACAAATTAAAAGTGTATCATCCGTGCAACGTTAACGAAGAGCGTGATTGTAATTAAAGAAATATGTATTAACTATAAACAGTCTACCTGCACATCATTCTAGTAACGCCACCATAAAAAAAAGTTTATTCTTTATTCATTATTTTTACCGCTAACATTCTCTACAAATGAGTACAAAGCTTTAACTATTCGCTATTTACACAGGAAATTTGCCAGACTTACTAATGCATAACTACTTAATTAAAAATATATATTATGTTGTGTATATAACTTCCCTTCGTGGGGAATCTTGTAGGCCTGGAAGAAATAGAAGAATAGGCATTAGACGGTAATAGGGGAGGAAAAAAGAAGTTCATTAAGTATCTTACCATACATTTTTTGTTTCTAGAAGTGAAAAAAGCTGTTTAAGCAACGTCTCTATCATTAATGGGGGTCTCAAGGATCGACCCTGTGGTACTTCATTCAGCAATGATGTGCAAAAGTGGATATATAACAATTACAACTTTACTTGGGGGTACTGAACTTCATCGATAATAATAATAATTGGACAATTTGTAAAGCGCCGTTTTTGTGAAAAATCACCTCAATGGCCTCCTACTTTTATTACCATAAACTTGATATCTTTCGTAGGTGATAAAAAAATGGGTATAAATATTACAGCATGCAGAGTTCAGAAGTTTCTTTGACGTATTCATAATACCAGTTGCCAATGGACCATTAATGCAACCGTTATCTCAACATCATTCGCTTCGTTATTTTAATGGCTATTGATATTTCATCACCTATACCGTGTAATGGAGTCGCCGATCTGCTGCACCGTGCACATCTTGCATATCAAACACTTCGATACGAATTTTTGAAGACTTTAACATCGATAAGAGAATTTATTCTGAACGCTGAGGCATGCCTCCCAAAACGCTTGTGTTCTTTCTTGTCAATGTGTGGATGGTACAAGTTGTTGACAGAGCCATTGCCCTTTTCCATAAATACTTCATGCCTTATATCACTAATTAGCATCGGACAGCATAGTTTGTATGCGGAGGGAGTAAACACTTAGTAACAGAACAGTACCAGACCCCCTTCGTATATAATTCTCCGTTTTATTGTGGACTATGTCCTTATTGGCTTCGACACAAAATATCATTAAGAAGATGCCTCCACGCTTCGGCTGGCAGAAAGGAATAAAAAAGTAAAAATAAAAAGTGTCATTACAGTCATTACTTTTCTTTCTGAATTTGTAAAGCTATTTATCTTTCATTAGTGGTGCTTTACAATGTTTTGTATATGCTTTAAACAGATTTTAGTATTGCATATAAAGAATCTTTGCACGTTGTGATAAAAAAGGGGGATTCAATACGAGTGTATGAATATTGGGATTCATTTTTTTCTTTTCTTTAAATTATTTTTTTCCTAATACACGCTAAGATGGCGATTAGCAAAAACCAATATTTTATATTTTGTAACCATTCAGTGTTGGTGCTATTTTCCATCAGCAAATTTTTTCCGTTTGCAAATTGACGTTACAGGTGTCACATTTTAAGTAAAGTAAAAATAAAGGGTTTTTTAATAAATGTAGTCGACTTGTGTTCTGTATCACGTCATTTTGCCTCATTGATGATGCAGTCATCTAAATTAGCTTCTTCATTTGCCGGAGTACTATTTGCTGATTGCCACGTTTGATCGCCTGTCCTTAGTTCGTATCACCTGACCTTAAAAAGAAACCTCACCCCATCTGCAGATTAGTTTTAATGGACTCAATCGGAGTTATAAAGTGTGACCGTTAAGCATTTGAGTCATCAAATCCTTCTTCCTTAAGGACATTCGTGTAGATTCCCCGTGGCTGTGGTCAGCAGACTAGTATACCTTTAACGTCCTAAATAATTGGATATTAGTAGATCGAGGGCCCACTCGTTGAAAGCCACTTCACTCATTACTCTTTCTACACACAGGAACACAATTGATCACATCAATACAAATATTACAAGCAATGCAATAGGTGACAAATAAGAAACGTTGGGCAATCAAAAGTTCGTTAAATTGAAAATCTTTTTGTTTCTCGAAATCACAGTTTTTTTTAAGAATCTTTGCCAATAATAGCAGAAATGTTTGTTCGGCCAAAAGTCATTTCGATCGTTAGATATATTTGAGGGCGTTTAAGTAGCCTCGATTGACTCCGAGAATGTTTGGCACGCAACGAGGATGGCCTCGATTGTACGCGTGGTCCATCAGTCATTAACAGCGCGTTCCGTCCGCTCCTTAATCGGAAGCTGAGCACATTTCAGCAGAGACATCGGTCCTGGTGGATTCCTGACTCCGGCGAATACCAATCCATAGTGGCGCAATAAATCGATCATTAAGAGTTTTAACGCGACGCGACGCTCCGTACCGCGCTATGTCCGTCTCTCGCTAGTCTCTCGTTAAAACACTTTAACCTTTAAGACCAATCAAAAGGATTTTTCGATCATAATGCGATGCAGCGTTATGGACAGAACCAAAACGGTCTGAAATCAACGACAGGTGCTTCTAAATCATTTAAGAAAGTTCATTCCGCACGTGAAGGAAGTAGTTGACGCAAAGAAATGCATTAATTGATGATTTGTGATAACGTTGGCAATATCAATTGAATCGTGCAGGCATCGGATACAATTCTACGAAACTGCCAAGTGTAATCGATAAAAACACACTTCATCAGCGGCGAGTGAGGTACTCGCATCAGTAAATATCTGTCATATTGTTTCAATAACTCTCGTTACGTTTTTTTATAAATTATTAACGAGAATGCAATCGCAGTAGCAGTTTCACATTCCACTTAATAAGACGGGGCAGCTGTACGGTGTACAGTGTACTGCCACACACTGCAAGTAGTCCCGCTGGAGATATTTGCGGAACATCCGCCTAGACGAGTACGAGTGTCTTCTACCTGATATACCTGGTACGAGGCAAACAGACTGAATGCTTCAGATTATAATTACTTGTCGTCTATGGACATTGTAATTGGTGATCAGTCCTCCATCTTGCTTCGATGGTAAACGGTCAACAGATACAAGCGCACTCTCCCCACGTGACCGTATGTCTTACCGATGTTTTCTTTGACTATATTTGTTAGGTTAATTGTAACGCACAAATGTTTTTCCCGCGCTTTTTTTGCTTCGAGAGTTTCCCTCGGCCGTGGTGCTTTCTTGGAAGAAACGCGAAAGAAATTTTGTTTACGAATATGGAATAAATGTTAGGAATTATTCTGTTAAACGCAATTACGGCATTAATCAATAAATTCCTGCGGGTCGTTCTCAACTTTTTAAACTGGAAGATACCAACGCACGGTACAAGGAAAAACAGGAAACTCGAAAGAAAAATAAATATTCACCTTGGTACAGCTTGCTCAAGAAGGAGTAATTCATTAACATTTTTTGTGATGACAATATCACGTAAATAGTCAATATATGCACATCTCATCCCAATTTATTTCAAAAGTTTTCAAATCTGGTAACATTTTTTTACAAAACGTTGAATGTTGCAGAATTTTGTTGCGTAAATGGGTAAAGAATTTTCATTAATTCATTATTTGTAAATAATGCGACATTCTTTAACATTGTCTCCATTTTAGTACAAAGCTGCTTTGCGAGTTCTTTGAAGAGTCTTGGTGGTATTTTACTCCTTTCATTTCCTTTCCAAAATAAACTCTTGAATTCTCAGACTCAGTGAAGATAAAATTAAAACACAAATACAAAAGAAAAAATAATCACATTTATGGGTTTATGGGATTGATTAAAATGGCAGCGTGTAAATAGCTTTCGGTAGCACAGTTGGTAGAAGTTGTAAGTTCGAATAAATTTTTTCATATAAAAAGAAAATCACGGGATATTCTGAATTCGTGATTCTTGATAAATAAGATCCACTTTTTTATATGTAAAATATTATGTAATATTGATTTAGCAATTGATTCCAATTTTGAAAATGGCATTTAAATTCAAAGCAAATTTTAAACCTGATTTCACCTTGGACTGATTAACGAAAGTACATAAAACCGAAATTAGTATGTTTGACGATGAAATTTAAGCTGCGTGTACTAACGTAAAATTCTAAAATGTAAAGCCTGATACTAAAATTCAAAAAATATCTACACCCTTCTTATATTTTAAGGTGATCAAATAGTCCAGGAAAAAACGAAATCGGAATCTACGCCTCTTTTTGGGAGGAGTTTAAAAAAACTTGAGAAAAAGCTTTTGGAAAAGTTGGAAAAGGTATTTGAGATTTTTTTTTACAAGTTGATTTCGTAAAGGCCTGTAAAAAACTTTTTATGCATTGTTTATTGTAAAATAACAAGGAAATTTAAAATTGATTTCACGGAACCAAGCGACGCGGAGTTTAGGACGTCTATTCCCCTTCGCAGGCGGAGAGTAACTGGGGTGTGCCAAGTGCATGGTCCTTGTGCCGATGGCATAAGGTTCACTTTAAAAATCAAAATTCGTAGAGTGTGGGCCGTATTGATTGATGTCAAAAATAAGACGAGAAAATGCATATTTTATTTTATTTTGTGAAGTTTGGTTGTAAATATAAATTTTTTGCGATTATTATAAAAGAAACTGAATTTACGACATTAAACGAAAATACCATATCCAAAAATGGGTTTATAAGTACGAGAGTTTGCACTTGAAAATGTTTTTTTATAGACCGAATACTTTATGTAGGCTTATTAAAAGATTTTTTAGACCGAAAATAGACCGAAAATTTTTTGTAGGCTTATTGAAAGATTTTATTTAAAAAGACCAATATTTTTAAAGAGCCGAGATATGTTCTACATGCAGTATTTATTTAAAGTATCTATAATAAATCTTAGTGATCAAATTTTCAAAACAAAAATACATGATTTTATTATTTCGCATCGCTTCTAATGATTTTATTCTGTCGTTCTTACAATAGTTGGTGGTTTAATATGGTCATCATAGTTGGCTTCCAAGTCGTTGATTGTTTAAAATTTAAAAATGTGTGTACTCTGGTATAAAATTTATATCCCGTGATTTTTCACGGGTCTGTGTTAGTATTCATATGAATTATTTGCGAGTGTGTTTTAATTTTGTCAATTAAAATTTAATTAATAACTTCATAAAGTAACCACAATGTTTTTGTGGTCTCGAGTTTCGAATGGTTGCTTTCTCAAATTTGTTTGAATAATTTATAAATGTGCTTGGCAAGAACAAACGATGCACTGGGAGAACCACCCCGAGGTCCCGCGGCCCTGGTGTGCCATTGTATTTTACCAATTGAGATGCGTTCACTGCATTCTTCCTGCACATGCGCAGCGCATGCACCCTGCCACCCTCCCCCACCCCCCGCCCCTAACATACAATGGTGAATTCTTCGCCCTGAATGCGTTTCGCAAAACTGCAACACTGCCTCCTGGCGACTACTGCTAACATCACAAGACAGAGACACACATCAACATCTACTAACAGTGGTGTTATCCAATATCCGTAAAAACTGGTTTCCAACAATTTGTCGCATCTCAAATATGGGTTGATAATTTACTAGAGGTTTTGTGAACAGTTAGTAGACCTCGCATCCAAAAACGAATGTATCTAATTTTCCCTATAAGATATCCTCAGAAATCATAAGACGTATAAGTAGGTACCTACTTAAAAACCTACCTACTTAATTTTAAACCATATTTTTAATCAACATTTTTTTAAATTTTAAATCAGAAATTTTACCTACATCTTGTCCAAAGTAACGTTACAATCTTAATTACAATTCTTACATTATAATATTGATTATTTCGATTTGACAAAGTGTGACCTCTTGCGGGATAAGAAGGCAGTATCCAACAAGGTTACATCTTGAATTGGAATACAAACAAATTTACAGATAGAAGAAAAGCCTAGCAGTTAAAAAGAGCTGTCAAAAACGTTCTTTTACAATTTATTAGACTTCAAAAACGGGTTTCCAATAAGATTACCAACTAAAAAAAAATCATGTAATGAACTTGACATGAATATAAATAAAATAACCTAAGGGTTGAAAAATCGTTGTAGAGCCTATTATCGTAATAGGTACCTACCTCCTTAAAAGTGCCTATTTTTGTACATACACAAAATGCAGTTATATTTTAAAATTAAGATATTTTAATTTTATTTACATGTGATGTACCTATCTTGTTATCCAATTAATCACATCGCTTTAAAGTAAGCGATAGGTATAAAACACGCGTTTAAAGCGATTAATAACACAAATCCCTAGACGGATAGGTTCATTCCAATCGTCATACAGTTTTATCTCGGAATCGAAGGTCGAATAAATGAATAATAAAGCCATAATCATCACTCACTGCCGCGAAGAATTCAGAGAGTTGCTCTGCTTTTCGAAATGCTAAGATCTCCAGTGAACCGTTTTTATGCATCCGGCGAAGATTAAAAATAATGTGCGTCCACGCATTTCTTACCGAGTGTGGAAACCGCTTTATATTAATAACACATGGACCTTAATACCTTGCGACTTAAGGGAGCTCTATTCAAACGTAATCACATACATTTGGTGTCTGGCAGAATGGACGTTCTCAATACCAAGACACTAATTTAAACCCAAAGCTCATTGATAGCTGAGTACGGACATCTGAATTTTCAAAGAAATACGTGGAATTATTACTACGAATTTTATGGCCAATAATCACATTGCTGATAATGACAAAATTAAATCGTTTTAAGTCGGCGAGAAAACTAGATTCAATGAAAACAGCATCATTTGATAAAATCAGCAATAAAAAATTTGAAAGTATATTACATTCCATCCCCTTTACAATTGAAAACGTTTTTAAGTAAAGCTTTTAAAGGATTTAATTTAAGGACAGTTTTTAATGGCAGGCAATCATTTAATCGTCTTCTCATCGAAGAAGTTCTCACAATGTGGCTTCTTTTAAACTAGTAACTTTGTTTACACCACAATTTAATAAAAAAAATATCAATGTGTTTCAAAACTGATGGTTTCTTAGGAAGTGTACTTATTCGTCATCATTATACTTATTAAGTACTTTGCATCCTGATGACGAAACCATTGGTTTTGTAATATGTTGATAGTTTTGTATTAAATAATTGTGTAAACAAAGTTAATTATTTTTATTGGATTGTTTGTCGGTTTCCTTTCATGTAACCACATTTCTTGTTGATATTTTTTACAACATAATCGATTTTGCGATGTCCAGATACAATCAGACATGCTCATGTAAATCTCCAGACTGAAATCAAAGATGTCCTCATCTCATTTTAAAGTCAAATTGATATGCAGCGGCCCGCGCCCTGTGAACGAAGGAATGTATTCGCTCAAATGCCACATTTTGGAAATTGCGATCCGTAAGTTTGCCGATGGACCCGAGTGCCACTGAAATTTATTTAGTACCAAAAAATAGTCTTTAGACCTCTCCTACTGCAGACTGAACAAAAAAATGGGCATTGGCAGTTAGTAGTTTGATTTGCCACCCGGAAGCTTTTTGGATTTTTAGTAATTACTCACAGAAAGATGACTGAAAGACCCGAAAGTACTGTTGTAGTCGCGTATATTCTGTGGATCAATGGACTGTAATCAAAAATTTTAAATACGTTTCAAGTTGACACAATTATGGGACTTGGTAAAGATTGAAATTGTTATGGACTGACTTACCCTTGTCTTCTAATAGTTCTTATTGATAAGAATCGTTCTTACGGCCTTGAGGGATACTGACACACTGAACAATCACACATTAGAGATTCGAAATTATAAACATCGAGGGAGAATCAGATGGTCACTTCCCAGATTTCCTTTGAGTCTTTATTAAATTGTACTGAGAGAATAATTTGTCGATCATTACATAAATTTGGAGCGGGAATTTCAACTTGGGAGGCGGTAATGGGTACCGCCGCCCCGGGAACCTTTATTGGATAACCAACACCTCTGCCATAGGACACCCCAAGTGGTTTGCTACGTTTGGTGATTTAGCAGGGGTGTCCGGGTTCATGGGGTGAAGTTTGTCTAGGTCTTGGAGGTGGATGGCCAGGACACACTGAGCCCCAGATTCCTACCCACCCCTTAAACCCTTTTCCTTCCCAGAACTCTCTTCCCCTTTTTTTTCTTTAAAAAACCCTCCACACAGCATCCCCAAAGTTGACATATGCCCTGTGGGAAATTATTTTCCTCGGGGCCTCCTGTGTGGAGCTCATGTAAAAAAATAAATTAACTGATTGTTCCATGATTAATTGTTGCAAAATTCCACACACTGTATGATAGTGACAGGTATTTGGATGGCAGGCTGGTTAGATGAAGGAAGATGTATATTTTGTATATAGATGCGTCAATCACTATGTAATCTTATCACTCAAGCATAACAAGGTAAGCAGTCGCCACTGCATTATACCTGTCATTTATGTATTTATACACAAACGGTTTTTTTTTTGTTTCAAAGCAATTAATTTTACATCCACCAAATCTACCCATAAAATTGTTTTTAATTTTAAAAACACCAAGGGCTAAGTAACGTGAACAATAATTCAAACATTAAATTTAATGTATTCTGAAGTGGAGATATTCCGTGCTTCTTAGACATTATGTAAATTCGAACATGCCTAATATTATTTCTACGATGAAAAAGAACTACTAATCATGCGAGGTTTTTTTAGTATGGGTTCCATTATTCCGTAATTTTTCAACAGTAGAAGAATAAATTAGCACAAATTACACAGTGGCTTATACCAATAACGTTAATGATTCCATTAAAGAGCAGGATAACATATGCCGAAAGAGGAATACAGATACCTAAGTGCTTTCGACTATGCGCTTGACGTTGATTGATTTTAGATTCGCTAACTTGATCTCCTTGCGCCTTATGTGCTCCTGGGAAACTGGGAGAACAGTGCACTCGCTAGCTACAGCTTGGTTTTGGTTGTGAATCTTTCACATTTAAATATGAATATTCCTTAATAATTATTATTAATTTTACAGCAATAATAATAACAACACTAATTTATTGTGTTATTGAATGTATCCGATTATCACCATTAACGCGCTTTACAAACATAGAAAAAATTGCTAAATTACCTTCAAAACACTAATTCATTTTATTCTATTAAATAAGGCTTCATGAATTTAATAATTAATTAGTATGGACTAGCGTTGACCCGTGAAAAATCACGGAATATTATAATTGTAGTTTTGCGAGGCTTAAAGTATATTTAAGATATTTGCCTCAGGATCATTGGCTTTAATTTAATTTTTATTTTATTTCAGTACGTAAGAAAGGCATGATGCCCAAATATTTACGAACATTTTTTTGGGGAGGGGGAGGAGATGGAGAAGAGGAAGGTAGGAAAGTACCGAAAGTACTTCAGATCTGGCCGCAAATACGCAATATATTATTTTTAAATGAATTATTTGTGAAATAACACAAATTAATAAAATTAATTTTATTTGCGCACGCCAGGATTCGATCCCGTGATCTTCGGATTGTGGCAATCAAAAACTCAAATGTATCATGGATTTTTTTAAAATATTAATATATTTTTTATTGGCAAATTAGAAAGAAGACTTTCAGAATGCACACTTGAATAATGTAAACTGTAAAAAATTAACTAAAAGAAATACATACTTCAAATGCTGATTTTTTGTACCTATTTCATATAACTGATTCCAGTTCTGAAATTATACTTACATTAAAAGCAAATTTGAGTTCATTGAACATGAAATTTTTTACGCAGTAATAACTAACGCACAGCATCATAGACAACCGAAATTAGTATGTTTGATGATGTTGCGGGGTGTGGAATGATTTAACTCAAAACTTAAGACCTGTGGGCTACGCTGAAAGTAGAAAATAATGAATAAAAAAACGCAGAAAATACAAATACAGAAGTGCGCACAAACTACATCAATGGATTCTGTTATAAGTTTTCAACTTTGCTGTTTTTTAATGGATGTGCTTGTCCTGTGTCTGTTTTCTATTCAGGACAAAGCTCGGAAAAATGTCAAGAGTTGATGGGAAATGCAATAGTCAGGTAGGATGAGAAAAGAACTGCAAAAAGCAATCGAAACATTATCATAATCCGCCGATTCGTAAGCTATTTCGTAATACTTCGAATGCTGATGACCGGTGTCTAGTCAAGTTGCAAGTTCCTATGACTGAATTTATTTCGTCTATAAAACGGTTTGTATCTTTTGTGGAAATCTCGAAATTAAAGTCGGACTCAAAGATCAAAGGGCGTGCCGCCTCTCGGTACAGTGGACCGAACGGACCGCCGAGATATAAACGATGTCAATTTGGATAATGTGTTTAGACGTCTCGGGTTACTCCGGGTAAATAAATAAAGTGATGCGTAGAATTTAATCTGAACTCTCGGTCGGCTGGAGCTAGCCCCGCTTGACGGCTCGTAACACGGTCCGACCTTTTGTCATTTGAATTAGTGTCACTCCGGGAAACCGGGACATATAACATGTAATGTACATTAGTAGATAAATTGCTTTACTTCCATTGGATAAATTACTCCACTTGTACCTCTTTCTTCACTTTAAGGTTTTTCGAACATTTCCACAAAGTTATTTAAAGCTATACTTAAAGATATACATTTCTCAACGATGCACTGTCTTAACGTAAACTCGAGGATATATATTTTTTTAATATATTTAAGCAAAAGCACAATTCTTAGAGATTGAATATCTGAAATAAAAGGGTGTTATTTTATCAACGAGGAGTGTCGAATGTAGCTAGTGCAATTTATTTGATAACCAAAACCCCAGCCTTAGGTCGCCTCATGTGGTTTGCTACGTTTGGTAATTTAGCAGGGGTTCCCGGGTTTATGGGGTGAGGTTTGTCTAGGTCCTGGCGGCGAATGCTTTGCTCACCTACTGTGTGGCGTATCGTCGGGACGTCGCGTCACACTGCAGTGGGAGGGATGAATTCATACGTCCGTCACTTCTGGACACTGAACTTCTAGATTCCTACCCATCCCTCATATCTTTTTCCTTCATAGACTTTCCTCCTCATTTTTCTAATATAACCCTACACACACCATCACCAAAGATGACATAAGCCCTGAGGGGAATTATTTTCCACGGGCCCTTCCCGAAGGCCGCCGGTGTGGAGCTAATATAAAAAAGACAAGTGCGAATCAAACAATAGTTCAGCATTAATGGAAAGGCCAGTATTATTGTAGTTGAAAATGATATCATCCACTGTACACAAAGCTATTATGGTATTGTGCGGTGATCGTAGTGATCCTTTCTTCGTGCACTACTTTATTTTTATACATTATTAGTTTACATTTTACAGTATGATTGAATAATGTTGACCTCACTGGATGGCTTACCCGTGTTGAAGATCCGCGATATCGGGAAAGATTTTTACGTCAATACTTACTGGTTTTTGTATATGTTCTAATAATTGTGTTTTTTTGCAGATACTCACCCTGCGGATTCAAATATAACCTCGAAAGCCCGATAAGTAGTTCACAGCGGCGGGAGGACGACAGGATAACATACATCAACAAAGGACAGTTCTATGGAATATCCTTGGAGTATATTCATGACCCGGACAAACCTATCAAGAACCAAACAGTCAAGGTAGGAATATTACGAATATATTTTTTTATTAACTACTGCTTTAATTTAAATCGCACACATCGGCGGGCTGTTAAGTGGCAGATATATTATATGACACAAAAGAACCGCATTAGTTTGTAGATAATATAAAAACAAAGGAAGGTGTCCAAATTGAACCGAAAATTGTGAAAATGTTCAATGAAACACGACTCGTTAAAATCTCATGGAAGGCGTCTTAAGTATCATTTAAAGAACACATTGTGAATTTTTTCACAACTATAACTTGTAAAATAATAGAAACAGACGTGTTTTTAATAATTTTTGGAGCGTACTTTGCGATTTTTTTCTATCCAGGGGAATATCATATAATTTGCATTTCGGCGTGGAACGCGTCAGATATTATCGTCAATTAACAATTATTTTTTTAAGAGCTTAAAAACTTCAGATGTTTAAGAAAGATGTGTAAGAAATCGGTAAAAATTCGGATAGCGGCGGGCGGCATAAATGAAAAACCATTAAGTCCATAGCAATTGCTAAGGACTTGCGTGATTTATCCTTTAAGGTACAGATTTTAGCTAACATGAGAAACTTTTTTCTCCAAATTTTTTGAGGTTAAAAAAAATCACCCTGTTTGGAGTTGTGTATGGAGAATCACACTTTGTGAGTTTGGAGTTGTGTATGGAGAGCAAGATTTTTTTTTCCTTGAAATAATAAGAAGTGGAACAATTTTTTTTTAATTTCACAGGTGGAATCACAGGTTAAAAATGTCCGAAGTCGAGTTACACTCTGTATAAAATTGCTTTAAATGTATTTGTGTGACTTGATTATTAAATTCGCATAATAATGAGAGTATTCACAAATTACAAAAATATCTTTCATTATATGTGTACACAAGACAGATAGAGGGTAGGGGGTACAACAAATTTGTAGTAAGAATCAAGGTTGACGAACGCTGATCTATGGTAATAAGTGTATCTTGGTTATTCCAGGACATTCGTGTTGTCCAATGATTCATCTTTGCACTATGCGACATAAAAGAATGCAGTCTCTAATTATTAACCGTTTACATTGATTAATTCAGCCGGTAGAATTAACGATATAAATTGTGAAAAAAATATATCAATCAGTTTGAGAATTACGTACAATTTATTCGTGTCAATTAAAAACCGCAATAAGTGACCGCTTTAGCAAATGGTAATGTGTTGAAATTTATTCAACGTTACTTCCTACACAAATGTCTGCTGTGAATGTCACACCTGGAGTGTGTTCGTAAATGTTGTGTTCAGTTTTTTTTTTGGTGGGAGCAATCAATATTTGAATGTCCATTATTATATTTATTCACGTATATTGATTTTGCAAATATTTATACAGCTCTGTGGTCATTATCTTACTGTTGTAATTGTGCTTAATAACGGATAATATTACTCAAATTATTTTGACCGAACACATAAAACTTTCTTCTGGATTTTATTACTTTTAAATGTTAATTGATCAAATAAATATATACAATACAATGATGATATACGTGTAACGAATATTGTCACATGTGGTGCTTGTTACGAAAACTTAAGAGTCTGATTTAAAATTAAACGTGTTTGGGAATTTAAGTCCTAATCACTAATTACTCTAATTGATAATTGATTTTGCTCGAATTTAAGGATAAAATCATTCTAATTAAACGGTAACTCAAACAGTGGTATCCGGTAGAATTTCAAACCTAAAGACTTCTAAAATACCTTTAATATTATGTTGGCATGTTTATCAAGAATTTATTAACCGATGTTTGTACTTTTACGCTGGTATTTACAGTACATAGACAAGTAGTTTTATCATTGATGCATTTGAATGAAATATGTTTTATACTTTTTTAATCAGCGGTAGATTCTCTCTTTATATTTTGTGTTTGTAGATGAACCGTAGTTTCCCTACACCGACTTCATATTATGTGCAAATATGCCGAGCGGACAACTACAGGGGCATTAACTGTCGTGGACCCCAACAAAATATACCCACGATATCCGACATAAAACTATTAGCAAAAGATTTATTTATTTATTTCTATGCATTACAGTATTTACCTATAGATCAATTTTGAAAAACATTTTTACATAATATATATTGTAATTTTATTATGTTGGGTGTAAGGTAGATATTTCACAAGTTTACATGAAAATAAACGGTACCTACTTTTATATGCTTTTATTATGCTGAAAATCATTTTGAAAAGTTTAGCTTAGGTTAGATTGGTTGATAGAGCAAAATCATTATGAAAATCCTACCTAACCTAACATAGGTAATAAAACGTTAGTATGAAATAATGTAACTTTGTGCAAGATTTGATGTTCCTTAACACACATGAAGGAATTTAAAAATTGTACAAGGCGTAAGATGAAGATGAAGATAAAGATTTTATGTGAATTTCATAGAAGCTATGTAATAAACTGGTACCTACTCGTAACTTGCGACGCATTTTCTCCACGCTGCTGCGTTTGCTCATTCATTCATTCAGAGAGCTGCATTGAAGACTGCATTAAATGAAGATAATATTAGCTTCGAGCTATAATAATAACTCTGGCAAGCTAGTTTTCTCATTGTCTGACTCACGCACCTGTCTTGGGAGCAGTGAAACTCTAGTGGATTAGAGATTACAGGTAGATCTGTGTATGCGTTTAGCGCCTTCTCGAACTGCACTGCACTTATCTGCAACACATGTAGCCACTTGCAGTAGCCAGTAGCCAGTAGCCAGCATGCAGTACGCAGCAAATGGCAGGTATACATTATATGGTATACACGATACGAATCCACGTACGGGAGCTATTAAGAGAGACGACGAATGTAATGCATCGGGAAACAGGTTTTCTTTGAAATAACCCGCGAAGCATTCGCGTCGGGAATGTCTAAATTTCTATGTCATTAACGAACTATTAACGAGTCGATAATAATCGTACTGATTTCTTTTAACCGCTAGAACTTTTTAAATTCATTTACTACTACACTACATAGTTAATAACTGGTTACAACTGAGCTTCAGCGTGCTTTTATTTTATAAAACAATTGAATAATATAATAGGTAGAAAATACGAAAGTTTTAAAAAACTTCGAAACTCTGTAGCTTGTAAATTGAATGATGCTGCAAGCGGAAAATTGCATGTCCTTAGAAATTTCAGACGGGAAAATGTGCAAATGCAAAAATGATATATCGGTTTTAATCTTTCAATTGTCTCTGCAAATAGAAATAAAAAAATTAAAAAGGACGAAGACAAAAAAATTTATAAAATTACGTAATGTTCATGAAATAGTGAGATTGCCTCGTAATTTGGTGAAATTTTGTTATAACCAACAGTAAAATTATTTTTTCGATATCTCCAAAACTGACGAAGTTATAAGCTTTCAAGCTTTGATAAAATCTATGCAATTGTAATATTTCTATTTTTGAAACTGATAATTCATGGTGGAATTCCATTATAATATATTATAATAAAAACAAATATAAAACTTTTTTCCACTTTAAGTTTAATGACCGTAACCGGTTTCAGCTCGCTAGAGCCATCTTCAGACTGGTACAAAATATTCTTAATCTACGGTTTATATACATAACATTTGAGGGAGGGGAAGCGGGGTGGTCTTAAGGGTTTTAATCAATTATACTAATTACATTTGTTACTAAGTAGTTTTAGACTGTTGAATTTCTAAATATTTTGGTTATTCCAGTGGGCTAATTACCTTGGGTTTGTAGCTCACTTCAATATTGTTTAGGAAAAACCTTACAAGTGGTATGAATTATTAAAGACCTAATTTTATTATCAAATCGTTATTACATTTATGATGCATGGGATTTTTTTAATAGCTTTTTGAAGGGATACATGTTTACATTGGAGTAGGAATGGTCATTGTATTAGCTAAATACATATTTTAATTTCGAAATTATTATGAAAATTAC
Organism: Glyphotaelius pellucidus; assembly: GCA_936435175.1. Taxonomy (NCBI): domain Eukaryota; kingdom Metazoa; phylum Arthropoda; class Insecta; order Trichoptera; family Limnephilidae; genus Glyphotaelius; species Glyphotaelius pellucidus. The sequence goes on along the minus strand of OW386539.1, from coordinate 1,043,088 downwards.
AATGGATACAAAAGTGGAGACTTAGCAAATGACTCTAATTGTTTATTCATTACAAATTTATGGTCTATTTTTTTAGTTAAGCGGGAAATTTCTAAAGATTCTAGTCTATCTAGCTTATGGCCTTTATTACAAGTGTGGAGGACTTTAATATCTCTGTCTTTATCAAACGAGTGATTGTTTTCTAGTAAATGTGATGCTACATTTGATAATTCGCCTTTGTCATTTACCCAGTTTGTAAAGTGTTCTTTGATTCTGGTTTTGAATGACCTTCCAGTTTGGCCTATGTAATATGACGGGCAGTTGGCGCAGTTCACTTGGTAAACTCCCGAGTTTTCAAGTTTTTCTCTCTTGTCTTTATTGTTGATTAAAATTCTTCCCAGAGAATTCACATTATAAAAAGCTGTTTTGAATTTATCATTATTAGTTAATCTGTTTTTGTTGTTGTTAATCTGTTATTGTTTTTATTATAATATATTACTATGCAATTGTGTCTCGTGACGTCACACGAGAAAAGACTCAGTAAAATTCATAATTTTAATGGCGGTGTTGCATACCACCGCCGCGTAAATCCTGTCACATGACACGCTTTTTGGTCAAAAGTTTCTGTCCTCAGCATACTCTAATTAATATGAAAGTTTTATAAAAAAATGCGAACTTTCGTTGTAGGAAACAACTTCATTACCAGTTTTGCACTCATCAGACATTGCACTGATACCACAGATAGTGGTTATTAGTTTTTTTTGTGTATTGTTGAACTGTTTAAAATTGGTGGGTCGCAAAGAGTACAGTGTCGGTGATCAGGAGGTGGGTCGAACGCGGGTCACGAGGCACCGCTAGTGACACCACCAATGGCCACTGACCATGACCATAGAAAGCTGCCCGGGGCGACAAACGGGTTGAGTCGATCTGGCCATAAGACAAGTGCGTAATGAAATTTTCGAAATTCCTCGACAGGAAATTTCTGAACAGAAACAAGACTTAACTGTCATATCTCCACACCGCAATGACAACTTTATGAACTTGCTGCCGAGAGACCAAACAGCAGATTAGGTATTTCTAATGCACTCAGATGTGGAGATATTTATAAGTCTAGGTACGGTTGTTTTTATCTCGTCTTGCCCAGCTTCTTTAAGCGTGATTAAACCTAAGTTTATATTACACTCGCAAGTAGTTTTTTTCGCTGAAGAATTTATACGATTTCTCCCAAGACCATAATCATTTGTTACTCGGTGTATTTACGCTATTATAAAATATCGTCGCGTCTTATCCCCGGACGCAATGTTGGCAGAAAGTACTTCAGCAGAAAAAGTATGCAGAGATTCCGTACTAAAGTTCCATCTGCCAGAAGCCAGTGGAACTGTAATAGCATCCAGATTTTATGAATCGGATGAATTTGGAAAGAAGAAAGTTGAAAGCATCTAGCTTTTCAGATCTAGACACGAACAATGAAAAAGCCGTTACAAGCGACGCGTGAAGTTTAGATTCTGAATAGTTGGCTGTGACCAGTGCGATACTGGGATTATTTTTCATCCTGTGACGAGGTTTTGTTTATTTATTAATTCGTTTTGCGTCAAGACCAAAGGAGCTTACCGCTCTGCTTCAGAGTTTCACGTCTCATTATCACTTAGGTAGATATAAATCTGCAAAAACTACGTCACTGCCAGTTTCACAGAACGATCCAATAAACCAGAGTCACTTCGATCAGAGATATTACCTCGTAACTTTGGGTTCACTCGACCGCCATGAGTTATAGATAACCTGGGTCCGTTCCCCAAATACGGTAGCGATTAGTTATTCAGTTCGTTAGTCCGCCTATTTATTAAATAATGTGGCATTTAACTTTAAGGTGCTTGGCATTTCATCTGACGTCATATTTCTCACGAGATTTAATAAAAGATCGCTACGATAAATCATTGTCAAAATAAAGTACAAAGATGTAATATTATCTTACCTTGTTTTGGTAAATATACATCGAACCTTATTACGCGATATAATGGCCTACAAAATACCCCTCTAGTGACCAAGATTTTCTTTATGTAATCTAGGATTCAATTGAACATCGAAGCTGTTAACCACAAAAATATCGAAAATGTCACTAACATAAATATGTTTTTCTACTGATTTTTTATTGAGCGTAGCTCGACCGGAGTTTCATTTCGTCTGTCTGCAAATATGTTTGTGTGTTCTGTTTGCAATTTCGAAAATCTGCTTTATTATTTAAGCCTGCTCACTTTGATTAGATGGTTAATTTTGACTATGGTACAGTAAAAATTCCATTTTGAAATGTAATATCATCTTGTGTATTTGGACTTTTATGTTCGCATTTTTTCAAAATTATGGTAAATACCTACCTGCCTAAATAATGTTTGAGAATAGAATTATTCTCATTGATACAGTGAAGTTTCTTTAGACGAATTGTATAATACATAATTTCAAATTTTAAAAAATGTTACATAAAATATATGGTTTCAAATTAAATAGGTACCTACGTATTTAAATATCTACTTACAATTCTTATTATGTCGAAGAGAAAAACCGATTTTGATTTTTTAAATAAGGGACAATTAGAAAAATATTTTTTAGGACATGAGAAATATTGTTATACTAGCATGGTTAACATCTTAAAATCTTCTTATTATCTACTAAAAACCATCCAACCCTCAAATTGAAAATATTTGATAATCGCATTAGAATTTATGGGGATCCTAGTGACCCCCTTCGTTACGTAAAGGTTAAATGCGTCGTTTACGTGAAAAGGGGAGAGGTTACAACAGAGATGTCAGCGGTATGCCTGTATTATTGTAAAACCCCTACTAAATTTATGACGTTTGATGTTATTTCATTATTATTTCTTTATGTTTAAGTATCCATAAAATAATTGACATTTAAGATTACCCAGCAGAGCTAACGACGCTCATAACTTAAGCAAACAATCGCATTGGATGTTCAAATTGCATGAATATTCATAGGACTCGAAACCAATATTCCAAAACAGCCATTAAAACATGCTCATGCGGTTAGTTTATGGCCAATGATACGCGATACCCCGAGAGAATGAACAATTTCAATTAAAAATAACATTTCAATTATCGGTGTTTACCTATGTAATTGATTTCAAATTAAGAATGAAAGTTTATTATCTGATGCGTGTACACTTCTTACAAATAATAAACCGTTTGCAATAAAACAAATAGTGTGTTGAAACGTCGTCGCCTAGTGGTTTGGTTTACCCATGTATACAATTAGAACAGTGGTTTTTTTTTTATAATAACGGTCAATCAATATTTTTATTCTAAATTATTTGTACTTATTGAGTATTTACACACCTTGTAGTGCATTATTTTGTAACTGTTCGATGAAAAAAATTACGATTAAAATAATAATAAAAATGCACAAGAGTTAAAAAAATATAGGGACAGAAAACATAAACTAACCTAATCTTACATACAAATAGATAATCCGCCAATATTGATCAAATCTATTTATTTTTTTTAATGTATAAAGTTAAAAAATGGTTGATAATAATTTAACTAGATAGAAATACGGTTCCAGAGTCGCAGATACTCTCAGTATCGCTCTGGTATAAGACCACCATTCATAATTGAAACGTTGGTTGAACTGGCTTTAGCCTTGTTGGTGACTCGATCTGAATGGCCGGGTACTGCCTCACCTTTCTGTTCCTCATCCACTTATCTACAGCCCCACAAGTTACATTACTCAGTGGTTCCTGACGGGAGAATTTGGAACTATTTTGCGGTATTCACATTTAAAAAAATACGGCCTTTAAAATTTCATAAGTTAAAATTATTGTCAAATGCATCCATATCGTTTAAATATTTATTACCAAGAATGTGGGCACGTTGTTTTGGCAAATGACAACCATAGTTGAAATGACCTATATTGTGTTAAACTCATTGTTAGTTATAATACACCGTCCTGATAAAGCTTGACTACAAGCGAAACCGGTTTGTTTTTAATATTTCAGTAAGTTTTTAAATCTTTATTATAAAATAAACATAACATCCTCATTTACACCAGAACTCCATAAATAAATGTTTTTCTAACTCTCACGAGCGATGTTTTGTTTCATATAGGTAATTTTCTTCTAAATTTCATTATTTCTTAGCTTTTATTATGTTGTTTCATTAAAGGTAAAGTCCATAGAAGGAATATCATATTTGGTTTTATTTTTGACTATACGACACATGTACAAACTGATAAAATGAAAGCTGTCGATTTTTGAAAATGAATAGACAAAAAAATTGACAATATAAATTAGTTTATAGTAACATTGTCAAACCACATGGTCAAAAAGTACAAAAGAAACAGTGTAAGTACTTATTACAACATATGATATGTTGTAATATATCCCTTCAATCAATTGATAGCCTCTTTCGTCTTCACTAAAAGCTCTTGGTCTCGTATATAATCCTTAGGTAGGTTTATAATGTATATTTGAGGCTAAGGTTTATTATGAAGGCTACATATTATCTGGTCAACTCGGCCCCGTGTTCCGATTGTTCCTTCGGGATTTATTGGGAAGGTCCTACTCTTGTTGCTAATCAAAGTAATTTAGCCGCCATGTTATCGTCCGTGTTCACCGTATACCCTCACGTGTACTAAAGTTTGCGGTCTGCGGTCTGAGATCTGAGTTCAGGGCCGCCTCGGGGGGTACAAAAATACGTTCCTAAGTTAGAAATGATGACTATCTAAAACTAACTAACAAAGAGATGGGCTGGCGATTTGATTAAAACTGCAGGATCTTAGATAGATGAGAACTGCTAAAACTGAAAACTACAAGGCTCATGAAGAAGAAGAAGAAATTTAAAAATAGTTAACTAGTAAAAATATATATTTTTAATTTAGCTTCAGTCAGGAGGCCCTGAGGAAAATAATTTCCCTTAGGAATATGTCATCTTTTGGATGCTGTGTGGAGGGTATTTTTAAGGAAATGAAAATGAAAAAGGAAAGGAAAAAGGTATGAGGGTTGGGTAGGAATCCGGGGTTCAGTGTGTCCAGATATCCGCCGCCAAGACCTAGACAAACCTTACCCTTTGAACCCGGGCACTCCTGTTAAGTCACCAAACGTAGCGAACCATTTGAAGTGATCTACGGCAGAAGTTTTGGTTATCCAATAAATGGTTCCCGGGGCGGCGGCGATACACATTCCGGCCTCCCATGTTAATTAATTTAAATTCATTAAGTTGGGAATTTTAACTGCAATTTTTTAATGTCTTCTCGTGAAAGGAGTGCCACTGGATGAATTTTCAGTGTAAATTTTATTAAAAACAGAACGAAAAATCTTCTAACCATCTTAGAGTTTTTCTAGGTGTTATCAATCATCACTGCTTTGTTTTGGAATGTTTATATTCGTAGTTCAGTAACACGTCAAAATCATAAGTGGCGCACATGCCTCAAGTAGATCTATAATTGTTATCGATAAGACTTTGCATTGAATATTGTATATCTTTATAACGAATATCTTTAATTTAAGCGACCGCCCTTTAGGCTGGCCGCCCGGGTGCGTCGCACAATGCACTTGAGGATGAAGCGCCCCTGGCTCCATCCATCAAGCGACCGGCGGTAATTCTGTAACATTCAAATCAATAAACAATTCTACAGTCTCCTGTTGACGCAGCAATGATGAAAGCAATTGAACTACCCATCGGAGATCGTATTCAAGTCGGAGATAGAGCATCATTGATTTTGACATCTAAATTTCTCGTATTTACTGCTCGTAAGCTTTGAATAATTATACATTGTTTTCAATGGACGTACGACAATTTTACTGCTTTATTATACTGTAATGTTTATATATACTATAATGCATAACATGGCCACAGAGAATCTTTGTGTTAAATTGTTATCTATTTATGGTTGATGTGTGTGAGTTCTAGGATAGAATGAAATTCTGAACCACATTGTAGTTAAACCTAACATTATTTAAATGGCTTTCTTTTTAATGGAACATTGTGAAAAACCAAGAATAAATATTTGTGTTAATTTAACAAAACAAAAATAAAAGTTATTTTCACTTTGATTATGCTTGATAAAGGATTTAAGTCCTGTTTTAACTTACCACTTCACATAAAAAATCTCGAAAACCTCGTGATAGATACAGATATTTCAGCGTCAGATTATGGTGAAAAATACCTAAGGGCTAAAATAATAAAAAACGTAACGACTGAAGGAAAATTTTCAATCGAAGATTTACCGTAATATTATATTGGAATTCCATCACAAATATCAATATCAAAAATAGAAATATTAAAAAAAAAATGTATTCCACTAGATATTTTAAATTTAATCGTTTTCCCAAAAATTTTTTATATTATTATTTTTGTATCTAGCAAAAGTCCTCGACGTTGCACGGGCTTTATGTTGAGTTTTTCAAAACCAAACTATTGATTTTCCTCTTATTTTGAAAATCAAATGCGCAAAATTTTGCTTCATTCAAAATCAACATTTTGCTTTAAGGCATGGGAAAAGAGGATGGGGGTGGCTTTTCGAAATCTCACATCATCACCTTCCTCATGTTTTAAAGGTCAAGTGTGCAAATTTTCATCAGTCTCCGAATAAAACTGCACATTTCTAAAAAGTTCCACACCGCCCCTGACCCTGAATCTGCCATCGAATATTTCAACACAAAATTAATATATGCATTTGACGTGGGTTTCGACTCGAATAAGAGTGAATTGTAGATCGTAATGCTTAAAGGGGTACTTCATTATTTCTTTTAATAACTTGCATATTTGATGAAAGTTCATGGATTGCTGTTCGATCATTAGGTGCTATTGGGATCGGTCACAAAATCATTGGAGAAAGAAATAAATAACCTTTCTAACATAAATATCTGACCATCAGTTATGTATGTCGTTCATAATATAATAATCTATGATGTACCATCTGATGTGTGTGTATATTTTTAAGGCGCCACTCAACTTCGTGCATTACATTGTGTTTTGATTCCGCTAGCCTAGAGGTGGCTGCCGGCGACGCTGCATAAATAAATGTCAAACGAGAAATCCACTTCTAGAGCGGAGATGGCAGATAGCATCCGTCCCATGGATGATATTACTCCAGACTACTTGTCAATCAAGATAATCTGGCGTTTCGTGACCGAGTATGATTGGGTGTAAGGTTAATCTCACTGTACTAAATCCTCACGATCGAAATGAGACTACTTACTTACTTAAAAGATAATCAATTTTGCTTAAAATCATTAGATAAAGAAACTATGCATCAACGTTTTGCATTATGTTCAAATGTCTCAGTCTTACGAAAATAGTTGTAAAAAGATTACAACGAAACAGCGCTCCCGATACTCGTAAATAATATTTGTAAATAACAATCACAAACGTAAATGTTAATTTGAAACAAAAAAAGAAGTCTACAGTGGCTTTATGAAAATATTTAAATTAAAAATTCATGAAAATATTTACACTCCTTTAAACATAGTTAAATATTTTTTATTGAATGAAATTGAAGCTACGAATTACATTTACGATGATTATTGAAGAAATGATAATAAATAAATAAATAACTTTAATTTAATAAATATTTTAACTAGTGGTTAAAACAAGGTTATTTAAAAAATAGATTAAGAAAACATTGTTTACATAACTATTAAATAAAAAAAAATTATCAACTTCATTCGATATCAGTGGTTTTTTCATCAGGGTAAATAGTACATTTTGTATCCTAATGAAGAAACCACTGGTTTTAAAATATGTTCATATTTTTTATTAAATAGCGGTATCTGTGTTCGAAGGGCAAAGCTCTCGACTAGCAATCCGATGGTCGCGGATTCAAAACCCGGCGTGCACTAACAAATTTTATTTGCTTAATTTGTGTTATGTCTAAATGTATTAATTAAAAATAATAAATAGTATATTTGCGGTACCTTCCAGAGTGGAAGATACTCTCAGATTCGCCCTGGTGGAAGACCACCATACAGAATTAAAAGTTTACTTGAAATGGCTTTAGCCGTGTTTAGAGACAGGTCACTTTCCTCTTCCCTTATATCCTTTCCCTTCCCGCTATTTTCAGTCTTACAACTTGCTCCGCGTTCCAAAATCAGGGGATGCCATTGTCTCACTGCTCGAGGAAGCAGTTGGGACTATAGTGCGGTAAACACATAATATTTTTTTTTTTTAAATATTTTATTATTTCTTATATTATTGTCCAAGCGCATTATAACTAACTATAAATAACTAAGTGTTGCTGAGAAAGGGGACATCTTATTCAAAGTCAACCTATCTGTGTATCTAAGATGACATCTGCCGCGACCGCGACCATGATGGAGAGCGCAGATGAATTATATCCCCCAACCTCCACCATCAATCTCTCTCTCTTTGCAAACATTATTAATCACCATGTTACCCCCTTGCTAGCTATACGTGCGACGGAATACAGATCAGCGGAGGGCAAAATGTGTTAGGTTTCAATTGAGATTATTTATTAAACGCACCTCTGAAAACAATATTATTTATTCCTACAAACGCAACACTTGTATTTCTGTGTAATTAACTGCAAACCTCGCGGACAAAATAGTATGTTTCTTCTATTTATTAAAGCAAAACCAAAATTTCCTCGGAAATTATACGATTTGTAAGTAGCTACTTTAATCTGCTTAGTTAAATATTTAAAAATTTCAAAAAAGGAATTATGTAATTAGTCCAAATGCTTTTTTCAAACTTTCTTCAGGCAAGCAGGTACTATAATATTGAAAAAAAATGCTAATAATAAAATCCAAATAAATACGAAAATATCAAATTTCAAAAAAGAATTTCTACTAAGCCATTTTTTAAATTTTATCTTTAATATTACTAATTTACACGATGTATTTTATTTTTATTTTAAGTTATCTTTAGATACCCTACCTAATTTGTTGTTTTTTTTTTTTTTTAATTGTATCTGTGTTGTGTACATTATATCTCATTTAACTTTGCGGACAGCATGGGATTGTACCACCCTCCCAGTGCTGCTGGAATAAAAAATTAAATTTAAATTAAAGCGGCCACCATCTTTAAAATGAAACGGAAGGTCAAACAAACTTACAGATAGACGGAATTAATGTTTCTGAATTGTGGTATCTTAATAGATCTTTATCGAGTGTTTTTTCAACTCTGGGATGAGTTGCAAATGCAAATGTAATGTTTTGTATTACGAAATTAGATTTTAACATATCTGTGAAAAGAAACGCCTGCTTTTACACATTTTTTGAGCTTGTCCCCGGAATCAAGAATTTTACTGCTCATGCATAGAGGACCTCATATAAATGTGTATTTAAGATATCTACGACTTGTTTGCGCCTTTGTGACAAAATGGGACAAAATAAGCGTTCGTCTTTGAGCGGAAGTCAGCTCTCAAAATAATAGTATTAATAGGTATAGGCAGGTAACGCCGCAGAATTAAGGGATCGCAACGTAATAACTACGTGCATTGACATAAATAAACATACTTTAACAAAATCTCCCCTACCTGACCTCGTAGATACCCTCATAAAATGGGGAAGCAAAAGTCATTACCAACAAATAGACCTTAATAACTCAGACATGATGGGCAAATGACGTCTTACTTATTCGGTTTTTACCGCGTTTAAATAATTGCTCTTGTATACAACTCGAATGATAAATTATTAAAGTTTTTAAAATTGACTAAGTACTTACTATCCATGCGTACAACATTTTTTGCATACTGTAATATCTTGGGTCGTCGTATAAGTAATCGGTTGCGTTTATAACAATATAAACGAGCGTCGTTAATTATGTTGTGAAATTTTCTCACGGTTTTTTGAATATTTAATAATTGTCATTGAGACGGGGCGTAATGACAGCCAAATCAATTGGTATTCTAAAATTAGACATAATCACACAAGACGATATACTATTGTTACGATTATTCGCTTATCATATACAAAGTAAATAACACATAAGGCCCTTTAAGGCAACATTTCAAATCTGAATGGTGGTCTTACACCAGCCCTAAACTGAGAGCATCTTATACTTTGAAACGTGCCGCAAATATACTATATTTACACGAATTGTTTTAAATGACTAAATTGTGAAAGAACACAAATTAAACTCGCTTACAACTCTATTTTACTAACTTTTTCTAGAAAATTAAGATTATGTAAATATTTGTTCATGTGAAGCAGACACTTCGTAATGTTACATTATAATTTAAAATAAAATAATAACTTTGTAAACACCACTTCGTCGCCTCAGCTCTTGTTTGTCCAACAGACCATTATAGTTTTTGTTCAATCTCCTCTTTAAAATTTAAAATAGAGTATAAAAAAGTATAGTTAATCACTTAACTAAGAATTATTTTAATTAAGGAGACTTTTACCTTTACGAAAAAAGCTTTATCTTAAACACCTTTGATAATGTTTCATTGAAATAATGAAATAAAACCTTCTCCTCCTGTAAAATTTTCTAATAGTCTATTGAACAAACAAGAACTGAGGCGACCACTTTCATTTTTATTATTTTTGCCGACCGGGTTTCGCTACATAACCGCTGCTTTTTCAAGGCAATATAATACTGTCTAAATACCTACCCCTTTACTAATAAACATTATTTAAATTTTACATAACTGAAAAACAACCGTTACATTACATGAATTGTTGTTTATCAGTTGCGTAAAATTTAAATCATGTTTATTAGTGAGGATTAATATTTTATGTGTAATTGTGAAAACTAAAAAAAATCTAATTATTCAAATTCAAGTACATTTCCAATATAACAAAAACATATTTAAATATCACGCATTGGTTTATTGTCTTTTTAGACGGTTAAATGTTAGCAGTTGAACGCAGAAACCTGAAGTTAAAATAAATATTCATATTTTTAAAAGCATCTTTATGTTTTTTAATCCTTCTGACATTTTAGTCACGCCTAAAGACTAAGAGAGATATCAGATAAGACCGTTATTCAGATGAAATAATATGTTTTGTGACATTTAACGTCCACCCAAGTCCAAACAGCAGTTAACATTAAAAGTACAATGATTTTAATTAAGTTTTTTGAGTTCTTTAACTAATGTTTGTCAGCCCCAATTATATTTTCTACATCTGATAACACATTTCGAACAATCCGGAAACACCACGTGACACACGTCATAAATTTTATTTTGTTTGACTTTTGGGGTAACATTCCTTGTCGTGTTTTCTTCTGTTTCTAAGTCAATGCTTCGGACTGCATTGTAGTGCCCGTTTTCAAGACATACATGGACGTTACCACAATTGTACATATAAAATTTACGGCAATAAATCTTTATTTTTTTTTATTTAACTAAATAACTACAAATCTTCATAACGTCAACAGCCAGTAACTTTCAGTGTCGCCGTGGTGTAGGACCACCATTCAGAATTGAATCGTTTCATGAAATGGCTTTAGCCGTGTTTGGTGACCAGAACGGAATAGCCAGGTATTTCCCTACCTCCCTCATCCTCATCTCATTCCCCTCGTCACTATCTTCAGCCTCACAACATATGATCTTACAAAAATATTTCATGATGTATCTATCTTACTTTTTGCTGATGACCTCAAAATTTTTAAAATTATTGAAAATATTTATCATTGCAACATTCTTCAAGATAATATCAACAAATTGTTAATTTGGTGTATGGAAAATAGACTTTATTTAAATATCTCAAAATGTCAAATTGTTAGATTTTCTAGAATAAAAAATCCAGTGATATTTAATTTCAACATTGATAACAATGCTCTTCAGACATTAATGCAAATTAAAGACTTGGGCATCACTTTTCAATCAAATCTTTCATTTGTTAACCACATAACAGAAATCTGTAATAAGGGCTTAAAAATGTTGGGGTTTATAACTGGGCTAACTAGAAACTTTAACAATATAAAGTGTATTAAAATGTTATATTTTGCTTATGTTAGAAGCCAACTTGAGTACAATTCTCCTGTCTGGAATCCTCATTATAATATGCACTTACAAGCTGTTGAAAGAATACAAAACAAATTCTTACGTTTTCTAAATTTTAAAATGGGTATTTCAGCAAATATGTTAAACTACAACACACTTTTAAACGATATGAATATGCTTAAATTGTCAGACAGAAGAATTTTCACTGACTTGGTATTTTTATATAAAATTCTAAATGATTTAGTTGATAGTCCGGTATTACTTGAATTGATAAGCTTCCGAATTCCACTTCGTAATACTAGAAGTCAGGATTTATTTCAGTGCAGAAATTCTGGGACTAACTATCATATGTATTCCTCTTTGCCCAGAATACTAATGGAGGGAAACAATTATACCAAGTCAGTGGACATCTTCAATTTATCTTTGAATAAATATAAAATATTGTTATTGAGGCAGTTCAGTTATGTACAATAAAATGTTTTTTCTATGCTATATATGTAAAAGCCCCGAAAAAGGGCGTTTATTTATAAATAAATAAATATCCCGATTGGGGATGCTGTAGTTCCATTGGTTCCAGACGGAACGATTGGAAGTCTTGTGCAGTATTCACATAAAAAAAAAACAGAATCAAGGAGCAAACAAGATACCTGAATAACTTAAATTATTATTTAGCTTTGATTTTCAGATAGTAAAGTGAAAATTAACTTAGGATATTTCCAAAAAAAAATGGATGTTAATAATATTTAATTTAACTACTAAACAATTCTAATTTCAAAAATTTTAAATAAATCTAATTATAACCCACATGGTTGGCAAATTTATTACAACTAGTGGTCGCACAGTGGTCGAAATTCGACCATAATTGTAATGTTTATTTTTTATTGATTTAATGTTTTTTTTATGCAAAATTTTAAAATAATATTGGCATTCTGCACTTCTTCTCTATATAAACTATGAGTGTGCGAAATTTCATTCTCCTCCGTCCGCGCAATTTTCGTTAAAAGGGGTACAAAGTTTTTGCTTCACGTATTAATATACTGATGAAGATGATGATTATTATAACTTAAACACCTTAGGTGCTCTTTAACTCTAGTATTAAAATTTTTGGACATCCTACTTCAAAATCGATAAATATAAAAACTTGATTATACCAAAATCATGAATCGCTCTATTTATTTGCTGTGATCATGTTGCTTGTTATCTCGATTAGGTAATAAAGATCATATTTCAACGATTAAAATTTTGAAATATTTTTTCAAAAAAATGGTACATGCTCGAGTGCCATTGTTGAAAAATCGCATCGGCCTATGTGGGCACATTCCTTACCAAGTTATGACTTGTGACGCAACTTTTCAGTACGCGTATGATCCAAATGCTCCGGAACCGCGCCGAGATGGCGTGTGAAAGATATTCCATAATTATTATGTTTGAATTATTATTGCTTGCATCATTTTCACTTGGACAAGCACTCTTTGGAACAATGAATTCGATATGTTACATTGTAAGCGCATCGCGTTACAAACATCTACGATTACGCAAGCGAATATCATGCTTTATTCCTGGATTTAATATAACAAACGTTTCGTAATAAGCAGATAGTATAGTCTGTCAAATAAGAATAGAAAATATAAAAATCAAGTGACACTGAATGTATAGAACACAGTAAACCACATTTTTTGTCCTTAAAGAAAAAAAAATTAAATTGAAGAAGTACTGTTGTTGAGGTTCCCACTTAATGACATAAATTTGATTAAATGGTGTTTTACAAAGTGATTTGCTTTAATTTAATTTAACATAAATTTGAATTTAACAGAAGTTGAAAGGAAGAATCACTAATGGTGAGTTTAGTTACACTACGTGTAATATGAATGAATGTATATATGAATGAGTTAAATATATTCAGATCTAAAATTAGAGATATGATCTAAAGCCCGGGCAACGCTAGGTACCTAAGCTAGTATTAAATAAATGTGAGCATTTTCTTAACTGTGCTTTGGGTTTGTGTGAAAATAGGTGCCTACCAGTTAATATCATATTTTCACAGAAAATTATTTTAATTGTCTTTTTTTAATTAGAATTATAATCTTCTGCGATTTTTATTCCTTAATGTTCACAGACACATATATTTGTATATTATATTCCTCTTGTGAAATGAGCTTATATTGAAGAGTTGTGTACACATGATTTGAGAAAAAAAATTAAAAATGTTATTTCAAAATTTTAAAGGTAAGCAGTAATGGCACTATTAATTAAAGTTTCTGCGGATTTTTCGTTGAGATTTTAATTGCAGTTGAGGAATGCAAAATTGATATACCTCTAAATTTGTTAATTTTACGAACCCCATCGATTCTATAAATATTACAGCTCTGCCAACATAACATCGAAGCAACCGGAGCGTGTCGGAAGAACACGATACGTTGGAGCAATCGTAACAATATCTAGAGTGAAAATAGCGTGTTAAGCCGGAATTCAAAGACGATTTACTTTTACTAGCGAGACGAATAGTTATGATTATGATTCTTTTCTCGCCCTACATGTACATTGTTTATTGTTATGTAATCAGCAACACTTCAGAAGTGCATAAAGTACACGACAAACATAGAAAATGTTTAATACTTTCACATATATATCAGGAGCGGTCCCAACATACATACTGTGGATGCTGCGCTTTCCTTCCTTTCAAGGCGTATAATAAATATAATAATAATTGTTATTTATTTATTCCGCGTAAAAAAAGCTTTGGGTTGATTTTTTTCTAGTCGTAAACAGTAAAATACTTCAATTCGACACCGTCCCAACCTCAGCGGCCAAAATATATATAATACCATTCTCGATGCTCGTGTGAGTCGTGTGTCGAATGTCGCGTAAATGCGCCAATAACAACAACAGTGGATTCTCTGCTTCATTCCGCATCCACGATGCTTGAAAAAAAGTTTGATTTTCGCGCACGTGTGTTTAGTTCTGCCTGCCGAGATTTGTCTGAAGCCGGATGCCGCATTCCATGGGAGCATCCAACGCGCAGAAAACGACTTTAATGCGCGTAGGCATAGTGCATAGAATAGCATAACGAAAACGCGTGGATTTAATTCGCTACTTATTAGATTTGTTCAAGCCAAACTGTCAAAATGGTCATCAGCTGGATTTCTCACTCTACAGTGATACCTACTTAATCAATGACAATTTGTTACAGAAAACTATTTTTTCGTGATATTTTTTTTAAATTATCTTCATCCAAGAGGTCCTGACGAAAATTGTTTCCCTCAGCTCCCTCTCCGTCTTTAAGAATAGTGTTGATGGGTGTTTTTTACGTAAAGAAATGAAAGGAAGTTCTGGAATGGATAAAGGTACGAGGGGTAGGAATCTGGAGGTCAGCTTGTTCATGAGTGACAGACGTAAGTATCCATACCTTCCATCGCGGTGCAGTTATAGAGATGGATTCACACTTCCGCTCTGACAGATCTAGACAAACCTCACTCCCATGAATCCGGGCACCCCTGTTATGTGACCATTTGTGGCAAACCACTTAGCGTGATCTATGGCAGAGATGTTGGTTATCAAAATAGTTCCTGCCCCAAAATCTACAATCTAACTATTCCTGCCAATGGAATAGATAGATACAATTGGGTAATAAAATCGCCTGTTGGACAGCAGCAATTCAGACATAGCTATATTATGTAATTCTTGTCGTGATTCAAAGGAATGAAGTCGACCATGCAACACGCATTCCCGGGTATTGTTTCTAATGATGTCTTATGCACGAAGTTACGTGCCTGCCAAAATATTATGCAACTAGATTGCATGGGGTTGATACGCAACATCATATGCCTGTCGAATTCTTGTGCAACCAGAAAACACATAGGGTAGGTATACAACCCCATGCCCAAGCTAAAACCAGATCGGATGATACGCAACAATATATGTCTGTAAAAGTCTTGTGCAACCAGGTGATGGTCACGGGGAAGATTCCTACACAACGTTAGGTACATGACTGTCAAAGTCTCGTACAACCAGATAACGCATGAGGATAATATGTGACTTATAGCTTCCAAAGTGTGATGCATCCAAATTGCTTGGGGATGAAACACGTTATATCTGTGTCAATGTGGCGTCTAACCAGATAACATACCAGGAGTAAACACTTGTTTTTTTAGTTATAAGATATTAAATTCAAAACTTTTAACCAATTATTGTACCTTACCGTTTAGGTATGCTCTACTGTACAAATACGAGTATTTTGTACACGATCTAGCGAGATTACCCTGGGCACAGAAATTAACCAGAGTTGTATATCTGATATGCGATAGAGATCTTTAACTGATAGATAGGCTGGTTATAAGATTGTAGGGACTTAGGCATTAATTTGATTCAATGTGACATGTCCTCCGGTTCACCCACGCTCGAGCAACACAAAGCTGTCGAAGCAGATAGCCACGATATATCGATGTTCACGAAAGCACAACAAATTAAATTTAAAAAAAACGTAAATAAACGAGCCATTTAATAAGTAACCTACAAAGCTTAAAAGCTCAAATAATTTCAATTGGTACCAGTTCATATAATGAACCAATTAGATTCGCATATAATAAGTTAGACTTCCGACACCTTGCGTTAAATTTGGCATGGAAAATTTTCAAATTGAATAATTTACGTATGTACATATTCCTTTACGTGTGGAACGCGGCGTGTTCAGTGTTAATATATCAAGCGCGATAAATCTGACGTTTCCTATTGACATCTGAAAGGTCCGTCGCTGGTAATGCCGAGTAGAAGATACCACGTGGTGTGAATAAAGCCTTATCGTGTAGCCAATCTAGAACCTAATTAACGACGAATTTCGTTCCCCATCCAATCAGCCGCCTCAAATGAGATCATTTTTAAAAGTAATTAATTAGGTGTCAATTATCGAGTTCACCGTTATCCCTGGCAAGTGTATTATGGAGTACTTCCTCTAATCTGATTCTATTCAATAGAAGCGCTCCATATTTGATGGTATCAAATATGCGAAAGATAACGTTGATGCTAATGCGTTCATAAATAACACATTAATGAACTCGCATTAATTTGATTTCTACTTTCCACTTGAGATCTGTCACTCAAATTAATCTCACAAAATATCCATTAAGTAAACATTGCACTGAATCTTAAAATGTGTTCATACGGTAACAAGAGCTTATTTCATACACGGTCACAAATCTATCAATCAATCGCACAACACGTTGAAGTATTTTCATTCCGCCCAAGAACTGTGCCAATAAGTATTCGTCGTGGGCAAATATGTTAATAAACCGAGATAAGTTCGGATTATGAGACGAAATATCAGCTAGCTTATGATAAATTCTTCGTTCGAGCTTATATCCCGTGATATTAATCCAGTCAACCGGTCATTCCTGCCACTTCCTCTATCGCTTAATCTTATTTTATGTATTTGAATTGAGCGATAATAATTGTCGTTCACCGCCAAGTGACGAGGAAATGGCTGATCCGACAACAGATTAAGACGTGAGCCTATCATTCCATATTCAATAAGGAGACATTACCATATTCCAATGCAAAATTTCCCCTTCTCTGTGACAATAGCGTCCGGGTGCATGCCTGATTCGACGGGATAATATCATTCGCCAAATCGTCAAAAGAAAGCAAGTAACAATTTATTTTGTTGTAAGTTTTTTACCGTATTTTGAATACTTACTAAAAATAATGATAAGAATTTGGCTACTGTTACAATTGCATATTTTTCGTGAAACATCACAGGCTGATTAACCAGCGGCCAAGAATTCAAATTTCGTCGGAAGATGGTCTTGCAATCGTACCCTTGCATCTGTACAGGGCGGTTCCTATGAGAAAGATTAATTATTTTCGGTTGCAGCATTTTTAACTAATAACTCAATATCGATTTTATTTCATTCAAAATTTGCTATAATATAAACCTACATTCATGTTAGCAATAAAAATGCTCAAACGCGTGATATATATTTTGAAGATCATATTTTTTGTAATTATTTTTTTTATCGTAAGTAATTGCAATTTTTCAATAATATCTAATCAAAATAAGTGAGTAAAAAAATCTGAAATATTTATATTATTTTGTAAGGCCATAAATAAATGGACAAACTGAAGCATTTTCGTACAAAACGTACTTGGATTTTTTGAATGAATTTATTTGAACTAAAATAAAAATTCTGAAAAGTAGCTTTCTTCGATAATTAATTATTTATTTTACTGCGTGATTATATGATTTGAAATATACGTTGCATAGTACAACATTACGTTTGAAAAATTAACAAATCTGCCAACGACTAATGGATATTTTTTCAAAATTTATAACATAGCTTTTCTAGATAAAATAACCTTCTTTCGAAACAAATTTACATTTTTTGTGGAAAAGAGTCGATACGTCTAGAATTTAATTTAGAGTGACATTCTTCCGGTTGTCTGGTTATAACATCTTAAGGGTTCAAAATACTTTCCTGTTTACTCGGATTTACCCTCTAAAATTGATATTTACCTACAGGTACACAATAAGCTATCAATATGATATAGGGGTAAAATCCTTTGCTCTGAGTCCAGAAGTCGCGGGTTATAATATCGATGAGGATATAAAATAAATGTAACGAAAAATATTTGCAACTCATCGCAGAGTGAAAGATGCATTCAGACCACCCCATTTAGAATGAAAACATTGCTTGAAACGATTTATTTTTGGATTATTATGCCGTGTTGGCGTTTCCTCCTTCCTTAGCCAACGTTTCGAACAGCATTAAAGTATCCACGTGTGTGTTTATGTGTGCATTATTTGCATGTATAAATTGTTATTAAAGTAATTTTCGGCTTGTAGTTTTGGTGTAGCCGTCAAGTATCGAATCCAAAAACTGTTTTTAAGCTTAGCTCCGTCATCGTCCAAGTCGTCATTTGTGGATTTCTATTGCCTCCTTAATTAGGCGTGTTCGATGTGTTTTCTGTCTTCTTAGGATTTCACGAATAAACCCAAAATAAAGGCCGGTTCCAAAGCATGTTAAATTAATTGAATCTTCCTCTTCTCCCCTCCACTTCCTTCAGCGTCGTAATTTTTAGTTAATTAGAAATATACCACAATCCCGCTGGCTCTGAGCAGTTACGACTCTTGTGCAGTACATAAAATCTTTATAAACCTACGTCTTGTACATAATGGCAGTAGATAGTCCATAGACATAACCTAGCAAGTTTGCCCGCCTTTATATTGTTTCCCGGGCAATTGCTATGCATAGCAGCAACTACGCTTCCCGGCTCGGCACGTGACGTCTCTTTCATCAATGATTGGCTCTCCTGTCCATTGCAATCTCCAGCCAATCAACGAGCATCATTGTACCTAACCCATTATTGGATTTTTCATACATACAACATAGGAAATGTTTGAGAGGCATGCCTGGAATTAAAATTACATCCTATAGGAAAAAGAAGTACATTAAGGCATGTAATGAAAGACTCCCGCCTACCTAACATAGTACACCTAATACTCGCATATTTTATAGTATATTGATTTATATAAAAACGCGATGCACTGGATTAAAATAAGTCAGGTTTCATTAAGCATTAATAAACACACCAGCTTTATCATTATGTTTTGAGCATTGTAAATCACAAAATTTCATTCTTTCGCTATTTTAATTTTAATTTATTTATATTATAGAAGCAAAACAGTATGATGGTTATAAAGATCAAACAATATTGCACCTAATTTATTAAATTTGTAGTGGGTACCAATAATAAACTTGGTAATTTCTTATTTGTGGCAGGTACAGGTATATTGAGTAACTTGTTTAGTATAGTTTTACGTCTTTGTGTAGGTATGTGTGCGTGTGTTTGTCAGTGTGAGAAATCGTGGTCTATAGAAGTGAAACAATATGTATAAGTTAATAAGATAATTATATAAAACAATAAATCGTTCACGACAAGGAAGAATATCGCTTATGTAAAGGAGATTTTTATGGAGCAACCAAAACTCACTCTTGACAATAATTATTCAGAAAAAACATTTCATCTGTAGCCACGCGATGATCATTATTTAATGACAAATTTCTCTCAGGCTAATTTGTTCGGTTTTCGGAACAACTCACATAGGTCTCATAGAAATTGTTATGTCTCCCTTACTACCATGGTTAGAATATGATCTAAGTGGTGTTAGAAAGAGAAAACATAATGTTTACGTTCAAATTTAAAATTTAAAAGTACACTTGATTGTTTTTGTGTTTAATTCGTAGAATTTCATTTATTAATTTTTTATTTAATTTAAATTAAATTTTATAGTTTTATTATCAAGTTCTACAAGTATTTTATAATTTTATATTTTTGTTATAGCTGTTTCGGTTTACAAGACAATTTTCAAAATGTCAATTTGAAAATGGAAACCGAAACAAACCGAAAAAATAAACCGAAACAGCTGTAACAAAAATACATACTAAAATACTTGCAGAACTTGATAATAAAATTTATTTTATTTAAATTAAAAAAAAATAAAAGTACACCTTTGTGAATTCAAAGTTTCCTACCGCAATTTGATAATATTTTGAAAAATTTTTAATAATTATTTTTACATGAAACCACAAAAAAGTGAGTTGATGATAACGTTTATAATACATTTGTCTAATAAAATATATATTTATGTATTTTATTTATACTCTTATAAATCTTTCTAATCTTTTGATTATACGCTTATTTTGAATTATCACATTTTAAAACGTATTTTATCACCTTTCCAAAACAGTTTTTAGTTTTCAGATATATTCAGAAATATTCAGTTTATTTGGATTTTATTGCGAAGCAAAAATCTTTTGACTTTCCGACAAAATAGGGGTTAGGGGTTAAACGAAATTCATAAACTCAAAGCCGTGTTAAGAAGACATGCACACTCTTAATTCATAAAAAATCCTACCCAAGCAATAAACTTTATTCATCTCGGAAGGTTTGTTCGGGGCTTTCCCTAATCGTAAATAATTACAGGGGATACCAGTTCCCGGGCGTTTCTGCCATTAGCATGCAAAATTGCATTTAGAATTTAATATCCCGGCCAAACGAATCTAGGCGGATTCAGAGAGACGATACCGGCGATAATGGCGGGCGGCAAAGTGTTTCCATATTAAAAATATAGATAACCCATCTAGGGAGGCCTCAGAGAGAGCTGCGGCAACTCTGTACGTGCGTTACATTCAATTAGATGCGGGGAATTGATTTCCCGCGTCCTATTGTAGTCGACAGTCCTGGCCGACGTGCCTAACGTAACGGGAATGTTTGCAAATTTATTCTGGAACATATTGCGGAGCTTTTTGTTTACAAAGCTCGCCACACGATTGGGTTTCTGAAACGATAAGAACTTAAAATGCGTTCTTACCGTATTATTGAGTAATAACAATTGAATATATGCATACTAAAGTTATAAAATATTCGTACATTAGCGAAAGAAAAATGCCGATAATCTTTAGAGGTTTTTCACTAGCTCCGCACACGAGGTGCTGAGGAAACCAAATCCCTCATCTTTGGGGATGCTGTGTGCAGGGTTTTTTTTAGGAAAAGTAAGGAAATGAAGTTCTAGGAAGGAAAAGGGTATGAAGGTGGTCAATATTTTCAGGAGTGGCGGACTTATGAATCTGTCCTCCCCACTGCAGTGCAAGGCGATGGGTTGATAGAGTCCGGCTGGAGAGGTCTAGTGTCTTCAACCAGTGTCTTCCGATCCGGGTAGGCCAACGCGTTCGCCGCTAAGGCCTAGACAAACCTCACCCTAGGCACCCCTTCTAACTGACCAACCGTAACAAATAACTGTCATATCGTTTTTTTGCAAAATCTTTTTTTTTTCTAAATTACACCGTCTTATCAGATAATGTGTTAACATATTTTCTTTATAAAGTATACTATTAGCATTCTACCAAGAAGAGCTACTAATGTAGATAAATACATTTTTTGGTCGTGCATATTGGCTACATGTTAAAACGGCCACCATGTTTAACCAGAACTGGAAAGCAACAAACAAATTTACAGAAAGACAAAATGCATAACGCTTGTGTAGTCCGAATTAAAACCGGACTTAGCTACCCTCAGTCAACAAGATGCTTCTTGATTGCCTAAAAATTTCTGAACATTTGCGATTTCCTTTTAACGTGGTAGATCGGTAAACTCCTTCCTCTTGCATCCTTTTTAACATATGCATAACGTGTGCGATATCCTTGTGAAAACCCAAGTACATTCAAACTTTCCCATCCTCAAAGAATGCAATAGTTCCTGTGCAACAATTGGATCTCTTGTATATAATCACATTAAAATCTGTAGACTTCTTCGCTCTGCACCCTTTTTCATAAAAGCATATCGTATATGGTACCCTCGTGAAAAGCCAAATACTTTCAAATCTTTCTATTCTCAAAGAATACAATAGTTCCTGGCAATAGTTGGATCTCTTGTACACTTCGATCAATGGTCGATGGTCGATGCTTGGTCGATGTTGATAGCCTTGGTCGATGCTTGTACATAATCACGTTAAAATCCATACATGTTTTCATATTTTCGGTAAGCGCTGTTTAGTCACATATTGAAGACACCATTATCTTGATTATTTCATCACAACAATTATAATCCTAAAGCGGTAAACTCCAGACAAAGGCTTTTGTCTTTAGTAACCCATTACGATTCTACCAGTCGATTAGTCTCTCTCGATTGTTAATCGTTGCTTAATAGATTGACTAGTCCTGCCCGCCCGTCACACAGATCCATACAAAGTGATATACGGCGTTAGATTATACACTTCGTAATCAGAGGGTGGCTCCCAGCAACTTCCTACATATTGTGGTCCATCGTCCCGGAGCCTGGAGCCTGCAGCAAGGGAGATCTCGCCAGATTAGTGGCGCATTAGGAGCGGGAGATGCTATCTCCCGGCGAGATGTACTGATTCAGAGAGGCCCGGAGATACACCCATTGTGGAGGCTGTATCGCCCTATCGATCTGTATTATGGAAAAGTTACCATCAAAACTACTATTCACTTGTAGCGGCGGCACGCTTAACGCATTTCAT
The DNA here is from genome assembly GCA_936435175.1 of Glyphotaelius pellucidus. Classification (NCBI taxonomy): domain Eukaryota; kingdom Metazoa; phylum Arthropoda; class Insecta; order Trichoptera; family Limnephilidae; genus Glyphotaelius; species Glyphotaelius pellucidus. The sequence goes on along the minus strand of OW386539.1, from coordinate 1,020,158 downwards.
ATGGAATATGGACCACCATCGCTCTTTTATACAAAACTACTATTCACTTGTAGCGGCGGCACGCTTAACGCATTTCATATGGAATATGGACCACCATCGCTCTTTTATACAAAACTACTATTCACTTGTAGCGGCGGCACGCTTAACGCATTTCATATGGAATATGGACCACCATCGCTCTTTTATACAAAACTACTATTCACTTGTAGCGGCGGCACGCTTAACGCATTTCATATGGAATATGGACCACCATCGCTCTTTTATACAAAACTACTATTCACTTGTAGCGGCGGCACGCTTAACGCATTTCATATGGAATATGGACCACCATCGCTCTTTTATACAAAACTACTATTCACTTGTAGCGGCGGCACGCTTAACGCATTTCATATGGAATATGGACCACCATCGCTCTTTTATACAAAACTACTATTCACTTGTAGCGGCGGCACGCTTAACGCATTTCATATGGAATATGGACCACCATCGCTCTTTTATACAAAACTACTATTCACTTGTAGCGGCGGCACGCTTAACGCATTTCATATGGAATATGGACCACCATCGCTCTTTTATACAAAACTACTATTCACTTGTAGCGGCGGCACGCTTAACGCATTTCATATGGAATATGGACCACCATCGCTCTTTTATACAAAACTACTATTCACTTGTAGCGGCGGCACGCTTAACGCATTTCATATGGAATATGGACCACCATCGCTCTTTTATACAAAACTACTATTCACTTGTAGCGGCGGCACGCTTAACGCATTTCATATGGAATATGGACCACCATCGCTCTTTTATACAAAACTACTATTCACTTGTAGCGGCGGCACGCTTAACGCATTTCATATGGAATATGGACCACCATCGCTCTTTTATACAAAACTACTATTCACTTGTAGCGGCGGCACGCTTAACGCATTTCATATGGAATATGGACCACCATCGCTCTTTTATACAAAACTACTATTCACTTGTAGCGGCGGCACGCTTAACGCATTTCATATGGAATATGGACCACCATCGCTCTTTTATACAAAACTACTATTCACTTGTAGCGGCGGCACGCTTAACGCATTTCATATGGAATATGGACCACCATCGCTCTTTTATACAAAACTACTATTCACTTGTAGCGGCGGCACGCTTAACGCATTTCATATGGAATATGGACCACCATCGCTCTTTTATACAAAACTACTATTCACTTGTAGCGGCGGCACGCTTAACGCATTTCATATGGAATATGGACCACCATCGCTCTTTTATACAAAGTCGTTACATATTTGGAAAATATTTGAGGTATTATTTCATTGTGATTATTTGTTGGGTATGATACACTTTCTGCCATCTGTGAGTGAATGTAACTCTGGTTCAATGAACTCGAATTTATTGTGAATTTAAGTTTTATTTTTTTAATTTTCGAAATTGGAACTGATTATGTTGACATAATTCAGCGATAAAGTACCTACCTATACAATATTTGTTTAACAGAAAATTATTTTAATTGTTATTTTCAAAATTGTAACTAAAGTATCAAGAATTCAAACAAGCGATAAAGTAAGAATATTTCATTAAATGAAATGTGTGTTTCTTTTGTTTAAATTTCTTATGGTGAATCTTGACATATAAAGTTAGATTCAAAGGTCTGCCCTTTTCCATTTTCAAGAAAGCGTTATTTACTAATTTGATTTACTAACATCAAATGACGTATTTTTTTATGGATCTGTACTAGTATTAAAGAAAAGAAAAACATTTACAATAGGTAGGTAAAAATAGTATGCTGGTAATATTATTAATTTAAATAAAAGCAATTGAAGATTCTAGATACGTGTGCAGATCTTTTGGCTAAAAAAAGCTAAAATGGACATTTGGTTGTGATTTTTCTTTCACTGAATATAAAAGCGTTTGTAAATTTTCACTATTTGGCTCTCATGGATAGTTTGCGAAAATGTGGATGGTAGTTTGATAATAAAGTCGAAAATACGTATCACGATATAATTAATAATTTAATATAAGTCCATGAAGTTCAGATGTCCGTAAATAGACATTAAACTATAAAACGTTATATTTCCTAGAAATAATTTCCCACATAACGGGTAGAAATCGTGGCTTACCAGCTTACTACATTCAATAGACAAATCATATTACTAATGACAAGAAACCAATAATACTAGATATAGCTAAGTATGTTTGCAAGTTGCGGGTACAGATCTCTACTTTCTATCCACGCCACTATCTTGTAGATATCTGGTCGCATCTAACGCCGTCAAACGGTGTGAAACAGAACCACCCAACTACCAGACCTAGCACCTGCTGATGTGGCTGGTCGTAGGCTCGAAATGTCCTGAGGGATCGATGGCCAATAGCTGATAGCTGGATAGCTGGAGAGCTGGAAAGCTGAGCAGTTCCATGTGCTGCTTGCCTCCAGCCTTTAGCTATTACCTCATTGCCATTATTATATTTAATACTCACGTAGAATACTCTAATCTTTTGCGTTTGCGCGGCTATTTAATTATACGTTAAAGTGTTGAAAATTCTCTTCCTGATTTGAGAGAAGACGCCTCCGAGGATATAAATACAGCCTCCTAGGAGATACTGCCATCTTCCTCCGCGTATGCACGTCTTTTAGCTTACGGCGGTAATCAATTTGCGTATACATAGCTTTTAATACTAGGCAAATTAATAATATTCGTAGGATGGAGGAAATATACAAATTTATGTCAGAAACCTCCTAGAATAACAATCTTAGCTGTACAACCTGTAGATTACAGGACAACACTAAAACATAATATGGATAACGGAAATTTGAAATGCTGGTGACAAAATGTTAATTGTCCAGAGGAACATAAAGTTTTTTAATTCAATGAAAACAAATAACTTTGTGTACACCACTATTTAATTAAAAATATCAACAAATTTCGAAAACTATGTTTTCTTCGTCAGGATAATAAGTTAATAAAAAATAACAAAAGACAAACAAGTATAGACAAATTAGAACATTGACGAAATATTATTATTAAATTTATTTTCGTATTAATACTTATATTTATAATAATTTATTTTGTTATTTAGACTTCCTGTTTTGTTTTAAAAGATTTTTTATTATGTTAATGTAAGATTTTTTACCCATCCTAAAATAAATATATATTTTATTTTATATAATTGTTTTTTATGATATTTTAAGTAAATAATCACATCTCCTTTCTAATATTTTGTCTATGTTCTAATTTGTCTATACTTGTTTGTGTTTTGTTATTTTTTATTAACTTATTATCCTGACGAAGAAAACATAGTTTTCGAAACATGTTGATATTTTTAATTAAATAGCGGTGTACGTACACAAAGTTATTTGTCTTCATTAAATTAAATAATAACGCCACAAAGTGAATTAGAGAACTTTGAAGAAATAAAGTTTTTTGTTTTCAAAAAATCATATCAATGTTTTTGTAGACCTATAATTGTAATTGTTTTATTATAAAATTACAGAATTTAATTTATTTTTAATTTTCCAGTCAAAACATCCTTTTAAAATGCACGTCGTTAAGGAAACGCTTGTTTTCCAAGAAATATTTCGACAATGCATAATAATAATAATATTTGGATGACTTGTATTGCGCCGTTTTTCTATTAAAATCATCTCAAGGACGCTGTATATCAATAAAGAAAGAAAAATGACATTTTCGCAAAAATTTTATAATTTAAAAATGACTTTCAAAAACTCATTTTTGGATTTCTTGTCCTTAACAGCCTTTCAATTTTCCGTTATCGATATGCACCACAAAGTGTTTCTCAATCTCTTTCGCTATCAGGCTCAGCGATAAATTAATTAAAATGTATCTCAAACGCGCAATTTTGATGTCATCAACGCGACTGAAGACTTTGGTTAACTGTATTTTGAGTATTTATTGATACTATGTATAAGAAAATCACGATATACAGTAACTGCACAGACTTAATAATGTCGTTGTCGTCGCGGTAAAATGAATTTTCATTTGAAGATATCATGGTAGCCGATTAATTGGAATGCCTCAATAAAATACAATATTTACTGGTGAAGACATTATCCGCATGAAAATAAAGAGACGATGTAATGTCTTGAGATAATTTCTACTTGAATTCCTTTCAGGTAATAATGTGTTAACGGTGTTTCCTTACTCGGTTTGCTGTCTCATGTAATTATTACATAAATTAATAATCCAACCCCATGCAATCTTGTAATAATTATTATTGAATTCTCTTGCAATTTGTATTGAATCTTGATAACTTTCTGAGTTTTACAATACTGAAGTCGGAAGTTCGTGTCAAACGCAAAGTCAAATCAATACAATATAATATTACTTGTGATTTTTCAATTTCTAACTAAGAAATTTTATACACATTCTAAACGGCGTCCGAACAACTCAGAATGAACTAAACTTAATACTTCCTTTAAAAGTCGTCAAAAGTGATGAAAAAATATATAAAATTTGGTTAAATAGTTTACGTTAGGTTAGGTTATGTGCTACTTTTCATTTTTGTTTCATAGCTTTTAATGAGGTGTTGAGTTGATTCTGAGTTGTCATGGAGCCATTCTGAACATGAACCCTGAGCCAAAAGGCACTAGGAGTAGTTAGAATTTTGGCGCATTTTGATAACTAAAAACAATTATTGTTATGATTCCTATATTCTCTTTGCTATTTCTGTTGTTTTTTTATATTCCGCACAAGAGTCCTCAACTGCTCCCGTCTGGATCCAGTGAGACTATGGCATCTCAAATTGGGGTATTGTGAGGCTGAAGGTAGTGGTGGGTAGGGGGGGGGAATTCCTGATTATTCAGATCTGATTACCATACACAGCTAAAGCCATTTCAATCAACTTTTCAATTCTGAATGGTGGTCTTAAACAAAAGCGATATTCAGAATGTCTTTCTCTCTGAAATGTGCAGCAAATATACTATATATTATTTTTAATGGGTAGATATATGCAAGAGGCGCTGAGGTGCTTGCCAGTGCCGTCTCCTTTTTAGTAATGGTTTCTAAGCATAATGACACTTAAGCCTCGATTACATTAAACGAGTTTAAAAGCTGCTAGCCGGCGAATTCACTATCTGCTAGTAAATTTGTTCAGTGTAAAATCTGCTAGTTAGCTAATATATATATGATTACACTTAGCGAGTTTACTAACAGATAGTGAATTCGCTGGCTTGTAGCTTGTAAACCCGCTCAATGTAATCGAGGCTTTACGCTATATTTGGTAGGTAGACCTGGCTTGACAAATAAGGCGATCTGAATGACACAACTTGCATCCCAATTAAAAATAAATAATGTTTCTATATGTAATTATAAATTTGTTGACAAGAGTGTCCAAATTGGTGATTGATCACAACCGATAGAATGTGCGTGGGACACAGTTGCGACACGCTGAGCTTTCTCTCTCCACTTTGGAAATAGCTCAGATCAACCAGAACTCATCAATAAACGAGATAAGAGCGATTTTGTTGAGTGTTTTAACCTGTAATTAGTTACTTACCTGAAAACCTTTCCCTAACCCGATAAGCGTTGTTACACAATCTGTGAAAATCTCGGGATAACACTATGCGGCTTAATACATAAATGGTGACCCAACAGTTGATTCACCGACAATTGGCCACCCCAAATTATAATTGTTATATGATTACACAATTTTGTATATTATTTACAATTTCACGTCTTAAATCGACTTCAAAAATACCTTTATTAATAAGTTGGTATGGAAATCTACCGAATTTATTTACAGTGATGATTTTTTGTACTCAAGCACTGAAATGTCAAGAATATAGACTAGTAATTTTATCCTTGATACATGTGAATGAAAATATGTTTTATTCTTTGGAAACACTTAGTTATATTTTATTTAAGAAGATATACCGTATTTTCCTACTAAAAGCATACTGTATACAATACATGTACGCTGAGGGATTAAGTTTCATGGAATCTACATAAATAGATGTCAAACCTTTGGACCATTTTTTCAGTGTGGTTTGTTAGGAAACCTCTTCCTCCATCCCCTTTTTTATTTTCATACTAACTCCATACATAATGTCCTGAGGAAAATAATTTCAATCAGGACCTGTGTCATCTGTCTTATAGCAGTGTAGAGGGTCTTTTTGAGGAGAGGAAGTAATGAAGATTGGTCTTGAAGAGACCCATATTGTAGGAAGAAGGAGACACAGTTCCACAGCCGAGGCAAATCGTTCCACAGCCGAGCGGTTGGATACAAGAATGAGTCGAAGAAGCGACCCGTTCTCATGTGACAAATGTCAATCGTGTACACATGTTGGGCACGCGTTTGGCGTGTTTTCCGACAATGACCGGTGCCTAACGGATCAATGACGCTAGTTCCTCGGAGTATCTTCCGTTGAAATACCGGTAGAACAAGAATTGCATTCCCACCCGACGCCTGTGCTCTAAAGAGCAATCCTTTTTGCCAAAGCTTTTGCCAAATCAAACTGAGTATTAGCTATTTTATAGCCAAGCGTACAACTCTGATATACTGGGTGAAATTTACTGAAAAATAATTTGTCTATTATTCTAAAAACTATTTTTCAAAATACCATCATCATATTTCAAAATTGTAAGAAAATTTGTATTAGCTAATATTATGTTCTGATGGTACAGACTCGACTTGTTCACGTAAGATGTTTACCGTTTTATCTGAAGAAAACAACGTTAATTATAAGCTAATAAAACATTAATATAAAATGTTTATTGAAACATGACGATACGATCACCTGCTTCGTAATACTAATCTTTCGTAACGTGATGTTATGTCGGTAAATATAAACAAGGCATCTAAAGTACGTACATATACACAGTAAAAATTATATTCTTCGATGATGAAGTATGTATTTTAGTATCGGCCGATCGGGTTCATATCATAGATATGCTTTATTATACAAGCAAAGTGGGATTGAACAACAAGACGATCCATCATTTTCTGATGATGTAACTTCTCTGGAAAACAGGGAATTAGAAAATGTACATTCTAAACAGAAGATATCTAAGTAGCACCTACCTAAGGTATTTCAAGAAGCTTGTGGGTGAGAATAGGGTCTTAAATATGGGAGTTAATAAACGGATACAAATAATCATAATTATACTACGGAAATCAAGTAAAAAGACTGTCTCATAGAAATTGTTGTATCTCCTTTGCTATCGTAATGAGAAATATTACCTAAATTGTGTTGGAAAGGGAAAAAACCACGCCTTATATTAAAATCTAAAAATTTACCATAAAATAATTAAAAAGTATACCTTTATGAAGTGAGGTGAAGACAATGTTTTTAATTTACTTGTCTAATAAAATGTGTACAAGTTTTTTTTTTCGTTATTTATAATTTTAGTTAGATAACCATTATTAAAACTATATCATGTTTGCATTCAAAACTTTTATATATATAAAATTACATGTTTATTCCCGATAATAATATTTAAAAGCGTAATTCATCACTTTTCGAAAACAGTTTTTTTTTTTCGGATACGTTCAGAAATTGGATTTTAATGCAAGGCGGAAATATTTTGACCTTCTTGCAGAATATGCCCGGGCCCGAGGGGCTAATTAACGCAACTGGTTCGGTACAAATTGTACTGAACAGTATCCATGTATAACGAATAATTCTTCAATCTTCATCTTCTTCCAGAATTATAAGTTTTACAATAATTAATTTTCTTCAAAAATATAAGTGTTACGATTCGTTTTATTTACATCTTTCGGCACAGGCCTCAAAATGTCTCCAATATTGACAATATCCCCAATATTGACAATGCCCCAATATTGACAATGTCTTCAATATTGACAATGTCCCCAATATTGACAATGTCCCCAATATTGACCATGTCCCCAATATTGACAATGCCCCAATATTGACAATGTCTTCAATATTGACAATGTCCCCAATATTGACAATGTCCCCAATATTGACCATGTCCCCAATATTGTCAAAGTTCCCAAATATTGACAATATCTCCAATGTTTACAATGTCCCCATTATTAAAAATGTCTTCAATGTGAACAAAGTTCCCAAATATTGACAATGTCCCCAATATTGACAAAGTTTCCAAATATTGACAATGTCCACACTATTGAAAATATCCTCAATATTGACAATGTCCCCAATATTGACAATGTCCCCAATATTGACAAAGTTCGCAAATATTGACAATGTCTCCAATATTAACGATGTTCCCATTATTGAAAATGTCCTCAATATTGACAATGTCCCCAATGTTTCTTGATTTGGATGGAGTGTCAATGAACTCTCAATTTAATGTTGGCAGTCGTCAGCTCAATCAGTTCGCTAAAATAACAGAATCAGCAAAAAAAGATTTCGCAATGTGTTTTTTCACCACCACAAATGAAAGCCTTTCCATTTTTTCGCATCATTACTTCTTCATTATTTTCATGAACCGAAAAGTCATTTAAATTAGGCACTGAGTCAATTAATTATTTCTTGTTTGAGTAAGCAGATGGAAATTGATTCTGAATAAATTCCAAGAGAATGGAGCGCGTATATGTTTATATGGAGCAATCGCGAGTACTCTTCGATAATGTAAACTCAATCCTCTTTTGGGATACATTAATTGAAGCAAACAGGTGATCTTATTAAGAGGGTATTATTTCATGAAACATGTTTGTATTAATGGTACCCATATTAATATTCGAATATGTTAATGGATATTGTTTTACCGTTTAGATATATATGTTAAAACTTTATATTTCAGACATATAAAAACAGCGAATCGTAACCCTTGAAGGGACCCAATCAAAGTTTCCATAAAAGCTTTAACTACCGTTATTAATTTTTATATTAGCTTTTAATACTTTTAAATTTAATGCGAATACTTAAGTATCTACGTACTACTTAAGTAGGAAGTAAGAAATAAAGTGTTTTTTATACATTAGCCACGACGGAAGTCAATTGCACGATCGTGTTCATCTTAAAGTCTAAAATCCCCTTAAGATGCTGCTTTATGCGTGTAGATAAGCCAAATGAATCGTTTTCTTTAGAGTAGCGGAGGTTAGTAATCAGTAACACATTTATTATGTGTGTGGTAGTAACTGCCCTCACAGGAAGTTCCTGTTATATTTACGTATTTATGAGTAAGTACTGGTACTGCAGTACTCCCGTTTCCTGGAACTAAAGCCTCGCAAGTCCTGATAATATGATGGATGTGCTAATACTGAGTAACTAAGGTAGACTAGAGTATAGGTTTGTGCGCGGGACCGCCAAATTACGAAGTAAGTGCTGTCGTTAGTAAACTTCACTGTTAAAAATATATTTAATATGATTGCGGTAAAATAATACACAAATCGGCAGTAACAACGATTATCATATAGTTATTTGCAAACTGTCATACTATAGTCGGCCTTGCTTCATTTTTCAACTCTTTACATTCATACTTATCTACTATTCCGTTGTATTCTACCTACAGATTCTTGACAGGTGCCAATACTGTCATCAAACACAAATGCATATCGCTGATAGCTCCATTTAAAGCTATAAGGGGGTTCACAGCTGAGCTTTCAACGACAGAGTAAAAAAAACTATCTTTTTTCTAATCGGCACATTGGCGGCTGTCTGAATGGTTAATATCATCCTGATGCCAACGTCCCAATGACAAACCACAATTTCTATATTTCTCATAAACGACACATTAATCAAAAATAATGAGCTGTGGCCATGTAAATAGAAGGTCCTGGGTTCGAGTCCCAGAGGTGCCAATATCTTTTTTCTGATTTTTCTGTCTCCAGATTTTCGATTGAGTTTCGCTAATATTGTCTTCATTTAATCAAAAATAATGAATATAATGGACCTCTCAGCAGTAGGATCATAATTTCCTTTAAACTGCTGACCTTAAAAAGACCGTCAAATACGTGAATGGCGGCTGCCTCATCCGCTGGTGCGCGCGCAGCCCCAGAACCTTGGCTGCCGCCCCGAGGGGAATACCACTGCGCGGTTATTTATTTTGCACCCAGCGCCATCTTGCGTGTGGGAAGGTCGTTAGGGCCAGACATGCCACCTTAATGAACCTAACAATTAACCACACAGGGCCGGAATCGAAACAATGCAATTTTATATGTATTTAAATAAAAATATCACCTCAATAGCGTTTAGAGTTCCACCAAAAACAAAGGGCCATCCCCCAATGTTGCGCTTTTTGGATGAAGCGCGGTGCGGTAGGCTATGTGGCTTAGTAAGCCAACAACGATCGCTAGCGAACTACTAATAAATCACGCCCTTTCAAGAGGTGCGGTCTAGCTATAACTTCATTTTTTGATGTCTTTCTATCCTTTTACTAATTTAATAATGTGGTTTGATTAATTGCCGGGATATAAGAATGAGGGAGAGGTCACAACGGAGCTATCAGCGGCACATTTGTAATAAAGGGCGTGCGGTCATCATAACGTCGTGATACACGCAGTTTTTTCAACATATTTTTGAAATCAAAAAAAAACTTATAACAACCACAAATTATTTCCCAGGCAGGAATTCATAGAAAGTTTAAAAAAGCTCGCGATTTTACAAAATAATCTTGTTAAAATAATGACTTTTTATTCCGGCAGAGCAATTAACCTTATCCCTCGCTTTTGAGTGACAGAATGAGGCCTCGGCGAAATCGTATTGAGGCTTCCTTCAAGCAAATAATTGCAAGTTTAAAATTATCTGGTTAAGCTTGTCATTATGTTTCCGCTACGTGAACTTGATTTTACGTAAAATTCTTAAAATAATTGTTATGTTTCTGTAATATCAGCAGTTTAGTACATATTATTTATGAATAACCCAAAAACGTAGTGGTTCTATTTGGTGACTTTAATATTTTATTAACATGGATTTCCGCCATTAGTAATTAACTATTTCAAAATTAGTTAGAATTAGTATTTTTTTATGAAATTACGCGGGTTTTTTGCAACATTATTTTTTGTAAGCGTGGCTGAAGTGTTTGGAAGATGTAACCGAATCCTTTGCAGATGCAGATATATAGACTCCGAATCAATGAACCGTAATAAAAAATATGGTTTTTCAAAGTGACACAACTATGGGAATAGCGGTGACCGGACAACTCAGAATCATGCAACTTCAACATTGCCTTTGAAAAGTCATTAAAAGTGATGAAAAAAATAAATAACGAACAGTTAAATAGGTTGCGTTAGATTACTTCTTATTGACCTTTCAGAGAGGTATTGAAACTGTAAGATTTTAAGTTGTCATGGAATCGGGAATAGCTTAGTGAACAGTGAATATTGGGAAGGAATCTTACTTACCTTAATTTTTACACAGTACGTTTTTTGATATTCGATATTATGGGACCGAAGGATCACTGGGTTGATCGCTGCACAAGTTCCCGTAATAGATTCAAATAAAGCACCCTAAGGCATCAATTCAGTGTTCTTTATACCGAGTTTTTTTCTTTTGACTCCAAAGAAACATACTGCGAGATCACTATGGAGTTGACCATTGCACAGAGACTTCTTAATCACTCGATATTATAGAACTGAATAGGAGTTGATCATTGCACGGGTTACTTTAATAGACTGATAGTTACTTAAGTTATTGATCCAAATGTCAGTCAGTAATGTTGACCACACACCTTGTCAGAGTTGTCAGAGGATAGGTACATGGATAGGAGGTTGAATGGAGGAAGGGAGATGTGCGTAATTGCATCAACACTTTTCATTGATTGATGTGTGCAACTTCAAAAAAGTTTCTTGTTATTAACGAAAAAAAATTTTGTCCACAGAGCGTAGTAATGCTGATGTTCAGAGAAGAAAAATCCCCCGAAGATGAAATCAAAGCTTGGCAGTTTTGGCACGGGAGACAGCACTCAGTCAAACAAAGAATATTAGATGCCGGTAAGTTATTCTTCAATTAAAACTAATTTTAATGAAACATGCTGTATTATATCTGTCGATTTAGCAATGGTTCCAGAAATGATAAGCAATTTTAAACCGCTTCAGGGTTTACTTACTTACAGTAGCAAATGTGTGTATAATCGTTATGTTAATTGAATATTAATCAACACGTTTGAATTGACTAAATATCTCCCAAAGCAGCGTTCAATTATTTAATCGCGATAACTTGAAATAATGCCCCAATCAGTACATGAAAAAGGCGTCAAATCATTACTTTCGAATGTGAGTTTTTTTTTAAATTATATGCGTATTTCGTGACTTGAGTACTATGCATGAATACATATTATTATATTTTTATTGCAAATTCAAATTAAAAAAAAGATTTATGTATGGTGTCATGCGCCTCACACTGGCTGATATTAAGTATAATTTCATTTTTAAATTATAAGAGGCCCTGAAGAAAAAAAAATCCCTCAGAGCCTATGTCTTCTTTGGGGATGCTGTGTGGAGGATCTTTTTAGGGAAAGGAAGAAGTGGAAGTTCTGGGAAGGAAAGGGATGAGGGGTGGTTAGAAATCTGTCGGTGCGTACAGGAGTGACGGACGTATGAATTCATTCCACTGCATTGCAAGGTGATGGATTGAGAGAGTCCAACTTAAGAGGTCTAAGTTAGATCTCCTTCAACCAGTCTCTCCCGATCCGACCCACAACACAGTAGATGTGCAAACGCATTCGCCGCCAAGACAAACCTCTCTACAAGAACCCGGCACCCCTGCTAAGTTACCAAACGCAGTGAAACCTTTGGGGTGACCTATGGCAATCCAATAAATTGGTTATCCAATAAATAGTTCCCGGGATATCGGTACGTCGGTACTCATACCCGCCTCCCAAATTAAATTAAAAATACATCACTTAAAAAAATTGTCGCTGCAGTTTCTTTTAAATTGGTTTGTTCGTCCTATTTGGTTTATATTAATTTTGTATACACATTTTATAAAAAAACAACTTTTATTTGTTATTATTCTTCTGACTAAATATAACATCGACGTTTTGTAATTCCTCGAATAACATATCTATACCTTCTATCCATTTTGCCATGAGTTAGTTAGTCTGTCGCGACTCGTAAGATAGTAACAAAAATGCATATTTGATTTTGAAATCAACATCAATCCAATTGGATCATTAAGGCTAGAGTAGCATCTGTCATTAAGTAGACATATCATTATTTATTCTCGTACTAATGATCCGAGTCCCCGTGGCAGTGTCTAGTAACTCCAGTAGCTACCTATATATTATTATACCGATTACTCGCCGCTTGAGTTTAATGCTTTTGACTCTCAGCCAATTAAATAGGCTTTTAAACAAAGGTCAACGCTTTAAATTCAGTTTTTAATTATTCCACGTCACATTATATTGGATTTCGTTAGTTATTAATTATGAAACTGTGATTCATTGATAGAATTACGTCATGTGATTAACATTAGCAGCCAAATGTTGAAGATTTTTTACTACCTTCTTGGTGTTCGACATAAAAAAAAAACAGCCTGTGTAGTAATACGGTTCCATAACAACTCAGAATCAACTTAATTCAACACTTCTTTGGAAAGACATTAAAAGCTATGAAAAATAATAATTGAAAAATAGCCCTTAACCTAACCTAACGTAACCTATTTAACCAATTTTTAAATATATTTTTTGATGACTTTTCATATGAGGTGTTGAGTTGGGTTCATTCTTAGTTGTCCGGTCACCCAATAATACATAGAGTGGTGGTCAATTTGCCAACATTATGAAGACAATACAATAACTAGAAATTAAATGTAAATACTACAAATCGCCTCAGAACATGAAACCCTAGTGATGAGAACTGTGAAAACTGTGATATTAGTCTTATATTATGCGTTGTACTTGAAGAAACTGGAAGAATCAAATAAAAATCACTTTGAAATTTAGCGTTAGACTACTTGACTTCATCCCAAAAGTTGTGGGTTAGATATCCGACATATTAAAAGAGAAATTAATCAATGGAAATAATATATTTTGGCCTAGTTTTAGGATGGAAAATAAATTCAGAATCGCCTTAGCAGAAGATTCCACAATCAAAATCGTCACATTGGTTAAAATTATCTCAATTTTTCAATTATTTTTAGTGACTAGATCTGATTCCAGATATTTCTCTTTGCTTCAAGACATTACTTACTTAAATTCTGCATGCTATGTTTCGATTTACCCCAGGAAGTTGGGAATACTTTAGCTGTAGGCATCGCATAAAAAAAGGCGTTTTACTAGTAATGGTACACAACTGCTAATCCTGTACAAATCACAAGTGCGCCCCTTGGTTGAATTTGGCAGCCACCTCTGGTCTGGAGCTCCAAAATATCTGAAAAATACCCTCGACTCTGTGCAGAAACTGGCTGTCCGTTTGATAGATACTCCCATCTTAACAGTAATTGCAATCTTTAGAGCACAGGCGTCGGGTGGGAATGCTATCCGTGTTCTACCGGTATTTCAATGGAAGATGCTCCGAGGAACTAGCGTCATAGATCTCTTCAGCACCAGTGCACGGTCGGGAAAAACGCCAAACGCGTGTCCACGGTTGACATTGTCACATGAGAACGGGTTGCTTCTTCGACTCGTTCTTGTGTTCAATTGCTCGGCTGTGGAACGATTTGCCGGCCTCTGTGTATCCTCCTTCCTATAACATGGGTCTCTTTAAGACCAATGCTCGTTTCTCCCTCTCCTCAAAAAGACTCTCCACACAGCATCTTAGATAACATAGGCTCTGAGGAACATTGTTTTCCTCAGAGCCTCCTTTGTGGAGTTAATGTAAAAAAAGTATTAAAAATTTATGAAAATCGAATATCACTAAAAACAGTTTTACTTGGGTAGTTTACAGAGTAGTTAGCATTTTATCGAAAAATCTCCTGTTTAAAGCCATTATTAGTTAATTCCTAAGTGTCATAAAACGAGTCTGTTATTTCAATTGACTTCCCACGCAGTTTCTCAACTACAAAGTGGCTAAGGTTTGCCTGAAGTGCGTGAATGCACGATACAAGTTACTTAGTTGTTTTGATTCAATCTCAAAACTTTAATACGGTACCACCTAACTTTATCTAAAATCGTGTCACTTTCAAAAATAAAAGTGCGACTCTCGCCGTGTTTAGAATTCAAAGGTCACCAATAGTGTATTCAAAAGCTTGCGGTAGTCTTTGAACATGTGTGGCAAATATTATAGGTATAATTCAATAAAATGTAGAGAGCATTTATCAGTGATTTAGTACATACTTACTAACCTTCTTAAGAGCAGTGGCGTGCATTGATATTTTGTTTAATTTTCCACAACAAACTCAAATAACCTTTTAAATGCCAGAGAGGAAACGACGTGAAATCGCGAAGTTTTGACATTGACGTAATATTTTGTGGGTTTATTTTTTGCTATTGTATATTATATTTACTGAATCACATTCCTTGAAATATGCACAAAAACAGCATTACTTGCATTTATTTGATGAATTTATAGGTTTTACGATCTTTTTCACGAAAACGACGCTAACTAATTTGACAGCTGAAATCCCGGGAAAAATGATACCCGGACGCCATAGAGAATTTAATACAAATTATTCCGAGTGGCTAGGTGTGTTTACAGTATCTTATACGTCAAGAACAAGAATTTCCCAAGCGATTCTGACCTTGTTCTTCATACGTTTTCTTTATACATAAGGGTTAAAATCGCATTCCAAAATAAAAAAAATAAAAAAAATTTGGAGTTTGCGCCGGCGCACACCCGGCACAGTAGGCGTAGTATTTTTTCGTAAATTGCGTGAATTGTAAAAAGTAATGTTGGCTTTTTTTGTAAAAATGAAGGAAAATTTTTTTCTCAATGAAATTGGTAACGCCACTGTTTCTGGGACATTAAAATTGGCACCAGAAATTATGGTAGGAATGAAACTAATGTTTCTGGAGAGATGTAATTTAAGATTACACAAGAAAAAGCAACTCAGTATAAATACGCCGCACTTTGTTACCTGCCATAAACACAGGAAGCCAAGATATAAAATCGATTAATATGCTAATACCTGGAATATCTTACCGATACCTACCTACGAAACTCGCTCCTCGCGCTTGAGAGATTTTTTCAAAACATTTTTATCCAAATATCGAAGGATTTTATAAAAAGAACATCCCTTTCCCACGTGATAATTTTAAATATTGAGGTAGGTACCTAACTTATAACTAAATGGGTACCTAAGTATGACTTAGGTACCCATTTAGTTATAAGTTAGGTACTTATGATTCGTTCTTTTTTTAAATACGATATATTTTTGGTATGTTTTTAGGTTTTCACGGCCAAAAAGTATTTTTGTTATTGTTTTTGGGGTGTTATGCCGTGTTTCGCTAACTCCTTCTTTAGCCAACGTTTCGGACAGCGTTACAGTGTCCATCATCAGGGCAGATGAGGGACTGTAACGCTGTCCGAAACGTTGGCTAAAGAAGGAGTTAGCGAAACACGGCATAACACCCCAAAAACAATAACAAAAATAAAAAAACGATATATTTTTATTTGAAATATCAATGGATTTTATATTTTAAAAAAAATTCCTTTCTCACATGTTAAATTCAAACATTGAAGTAGATACCTAAGAATAATTGCATTATGGTTTTATCAAGAGTCGTTATTTTTAAAATATATCTATTTGAATTTCGATGTTAATGTTAATAAAATTATTGCAAAACTTGGAAATTAACTAACCTACTTTCCGAAATTCGATCAAGCTGAAACTTGGCAGATTGACTTGTTGTCGATGACAATGCATTCTATCAATTTTTAGAGGCATTTTTCTGAAATTTGGTGACACAATTTTTTAAAGTTTACAGCAGTTAATATAATTTGGAATAGGTGTTAGTGATGTTCACTTATTTCGGTTAGTCCAGTTCAATTAGTAGTAATGAGGAAGATTCAAACCTCAGTCAAAACATTTTTTTTTTAAGTTTTAAAATATATTTTTAAAGTTCACAGCTGTCAAGAGCCAGTCCCTGGGGACGAAGGTTCAAACCATACGTTCACCATATCAATTTTACGAAAACATGTCATTCGCTTTTACTAATATTGGAAAAATACACTATTTTTCCCCTGCATTGCAAACTATGGCCATTTTTGTTTGAAATTCGTTGTTATGCATGGAAAATTGACGTAGGTGTACAGGATACAACAATTTGAAGAGTTATTCTCTATCTTCTATGAGATCTAGATAGATCTCAGGCGAGATCTCTAATCAGATTTGTGTGATTTTCTAGGGCTTTTTCTATGGGCCAATGTTAGAATTTCAGCTGTGAGCTGTCACGTATTTTAATTTAGGTCGTTTTAAACACGAATTCCTGCATGTATGCATGATTATTTATTCATTTAACAGCCGTAAAAACTCACACAAATCTGACAGGAGATCTCGCCCGATATCTATCTCGATCTCACAAAAGATAGAGAATAGCTCTTCTGGTCACATTAAAAAATAGAGATTAAGAGAAGATTTTTTTCCGATTCAACGTTCATAATTCAAATATAAATCGATGCACAACATCAACGTTATCAATGATACGCTAATATTAATTAAAGAGCTAAATAAAACAGCAAACGAAGAACCTGCCTGAATAATCCTGCAATAACAGTTAAAAACTTTCATCGCCGCGATAACTCAGTCGAGATGGGTTCCCCTTCTGCGCGGCCGTCGCAGTCCCACCGTAACCCGAGCCCGACTCGGCGTCGTAGCACAATGGGGTATCGAGTTGCTACGAACCTCCGACCACTTGAGGTTACACGTAGACTTTAAATGAAATGCGACTGGGAAAGAATTTTTGCGAGTGATGGTACATAGTGCCCCTGGAACAACAAGATTTCACCTGACATTTTGGCCAAAATTGACTTTTTTTGCATTAAAAATCTTACGTTTTTTTCTCTTCAAATCCATGCCTTAAATATATTCAAATTCTATTTCAATATTTTGTTTTTTTTTTATGTGACATCTCACAAGAGCGTCCCTGAGTGTACAGTGTAGGGACAGGGGGACTATGTCGCCACCCACTTATTCAGCGATGTGAGGCGGGTTAAGGTAGGGGCCATAGGAAAGGATTTATTAATGTAGGTCTCGAAGAGGCCCAGAATTTATGAAGTAGGGAAGGCAGATGCCGGTAGCTCCACATACAAGCCTACTTTCAGAAAAACGAGTAGAAAAAACGACCAGTTCTTGAAAAATCAACTTTGAATGGATGTTCCAATTGTGTCCGTCGAGTTTCACGTACGGGCACTGGTGCACCGGGATCAATGCTGCTAACTCCTTAGAGCAGGCTCCATTACAATACCTGTAGAACAGACTCAGTATGCTTACATTGTGTCTGTGCTTTAGAGTGGCATCCTATTTAAAAAAAAACTTTATACGTAATTATGCCGTGATGGGCTATCTCCTTCTTTAGCCAATGTTTTGGATAGAGTTACAGTGTCCGTCATCAGGACAGATGTGTAATGGATATGTTCTGATGACAAGCACTGTAACGCTGTCCGAAACGTTGGTAAAATAATTAGGTAGCGCAACATGGCATTTTACCCCAAAAATAAATCACGATAACTTTGGCCGTGAAAATCTCAAACCGTATTCACTTTATATGTAGTTGTATTAAAAATATATATTTTTTAGAGCAACAAGGCATCATTTGCAAATTTCACGGGCAACTTAGTGCTATCTGTCATAGATAAAAATATTTTTGGAGCAACATTGTTTTATTTGCATCATATTTTGTTCTCATCCCTTGTGACATCAAATTTCAAAAATTATATTTATAAAAAAGTGGAAATGCAGAAAGAACATCATTAAATTATCTTGACGTTAAGAGCAATAAATGCATAAAAAACACGGCGTTATATAAAACAAAGGTTGGTAAGAAGATTGTAATTAAGCCATACAAAGGATTCAAACACCAATGGTTGAGTTCCCGCGCCTTGGTTCGCTCAAGTGAAAATGAGTCTTCTCTAATTTCAACCGAGTTCCCATATCATATGTTCACATTTGCTCCGTACATCCTCGGGATGCGGCGGTACCTCGCACTGACTTCATGCATTCTTTAATATGCCTAGCCAAATATCAGTCATTTTGGGTTAAGGTCATCGACCTTATTTTGCTGAGATTTTAATGTTTTATAATTTAGTTTTTTTTGCTTAGATTTCATTATTAGGTAAGTTCTTACCTAATATAATAATTACAATTTGTATTATAATACAATTACAATTTGTAGAACGTCGTTTTAGTAAAAAATCACTTCAAAGTCGCTGAATATACCCTTTATGAAAATAAATTGTAAAAGCAGTTTAAAATGCAATAAATTTACAAATCAATATCTTCAATTTGGGAGACAGGTATGGGTACCGCCGCCCCGGGAACCATTTATTGAATAACCAAGACCACTGCGCTGTCATTTCAAGCGGTTCGCCATATTTGGTGACTTAGCAGGGGGTCTGAGTTTAAGGCGTGAGGTTTTTCAAGGTCTTGGCGGTGAATGCGTTTGCTCACCTACTGCATGGCAGGCCGGATCTGGAGAGACTGGTAGAAATGGAAAGATAGTAGAGAGACGGGCCGGACTCTCTCGGTCCATCGCCTAGCGCTGGATGGATTCATACGTCCGTCACTTCTGGACACATTGACCTCCAGATTCCTACTAACCCCTCTTACCTTTTTCCTTACCAGAACATTTTCTCCTTCCTTTTCCTAAAAAGACCCTCCACACAGCATCCCCAAAGATGACATAGGCTCTGAGGGAGTTTTTGTTCCTAGGGGATCCCCCTTCGCAAATGCTTTGTACAAAACTAGAAAGTAAAACTACCGCCAAATTTAAAAAATATATATATTAACAGAGATGATTTCTACATTTATACTTTACGACTTCACGAATTGTGGAAAGGTTTGTAGAATTACCTATGAATAATAAAATAAAAACGTCAAGAAGAATTTAATTAGTATAATAATATCAACTGAAAAAAATTTACACGAGGCGAAATCAGGTATTCAAATAGATTCCGATAAAACGACTGGAAAACATATCTAAAAATGGAATTAATGACATATCTAACAGGATAATTACATAAGAGTAGATGTTTAATATATACAAGGAAATAACTACCAGATTAAAATAATGACTACACGAGTTAAAATAAAACCATCAATCGATATTGTAACATTGGAATGGATTGTTTAAATTGTCTGACAACTACCGTTAAAATATTACGTAATGGTTGTTACATATAATATTTCCCCACAGGAAATTATAAATAACCATCGAGACAGTTAAACATGATTTAAAATATTTTAAACTGTTGATTTCTGACTTCGTCATGTCACCCGTGGTCATTTCTTAATCATTCAGAACATTAAAAAAAACATAATTCTATTTAAAACAATTTGGTTAATTTGCATTTCGCCAATTTAAAGCTATTGTAGATAGCAATCTCGGACAATATTGAGGACAATCGGACATGTGCAGGTTTCTGTGTTTTGGAAAAAATCTGTTGGACAAGGCGAGCGAGTATCACTGCCTATTTTAAATGAATTTATTATTAAATTAGTTGATCGATTTAATTAACCGATTTTAAAACAAACAAAAAACATTCGGTTTCAATTATTTGCACAATTTTGTTATGCAAATAGTTGTTTTTTGTTCTACCTTGCCCCATTTCTTTCGGAAATTCACGTTTGTGCCAATAGATATCTAGTATACCTATCAATCATTTTTATAATTGAATATGTTGATAACTCCACAGGGTGTCTCAATATAAGCGGCGGAATCAATTTAATCTCTTTATCGCATGATTTGAATTAGTTAAATCTTGAAATCAATGTAAATCTTTAATGACAATTTCAAAGAGTGCGTCACAGATATTAGGATTAACGCTAAAAATTGTAAATTGCTTTAAAAGTGCTGAATTAACTTTAACATTATACAAATCAACAGTGCGAAGTATTCTCGAATACGGATCCACTATTTGGTCTCCCAATTATGAGGTTCACAATTATAGAATCGAATCCATACAAAGAAAATTAACCCGTGTAATTGCTTATCGCGAAGGTTTATCAGATCAAATTGGAATGTATAACGACCGAATTCTACACTATAAACTACACTCTCTGACAGCCAGACGGAAACTTTCCGATGAATTGCTTCTGCACAAAATTATACATGCATCAGTTGATACACCAAACATTTTATCCCAAATTAACATCAACACACCATTAAGAAATTCAACAAGGAGGATTTAAGATATTTTCTATATATCTACATACCACACAAATACAGGATATTTCTCCCCTATACCACGAACATTAATATACACTGCTCTAATAATGAAATTGACATTTTTAATGACCCATTTAAACACTTCAAAAATATATTTTATCATCAATCATATAAAGCTATTGTGATAAAGCCCTTTATTCAAAGACGGGCAATATTGTACCTACTAAATCATTGTCCCATCAGCACAGGTGCCAATAATAAATTGTTTTTGATACTTTTGTATTCTGCCTTTTACTCGTTCTTGTTTGTCATTCATTTTCGCATATTTAGCTAATTATTTTTGTCACTATTTTTTTTATATTTCTGTTATACACTATATTTTAATCATCCATGTATATAAATTTTTGGGCAACATGCCTTTTAAGTATTTAAATAAAAATAAATAAATAAATAATGTCAATTTGCTGCAAGATGCTTCTCGAACTGTGGCAATATTATTGAGATGCCGACGAGTAATATGAGACATGGGTATTTTACTATTCACAAACAAACCTGTTGTTGGATTAATTTCTCGAATTTCAAGTATTTACTAATTACTCTTCGAACTGCTGACTCATTTGGTATATTTTCACTACTTAACTTTCCAAGAACTTCGCGAACGGTTGCCGCATAGCTTTTCCCATATTTGTAATGAGTTTTCACGATAATTACGCGTTTTTCCTTCATGCAGCGAATGAGACTACAAATCTCTACACTACAAATTTAAAAAATGGCAGACTGCCGTATGAGAAAATAATATCTTACACTAAGATAATGGACTTTTAAATATTACATTTTCACAACATTTAAGGATTTTTTTATGTCGTTAGTTTGATGATATATTATAAACATAAATCAAGGAATTCATACTGATTAAAATAGTGGACGTAAATAAATTTTAGAGCTTTCTACTACTACTTTGATTTTAATTAGAGTATTTGCCAGTTTTCCAAAATTCACACAACCAACAAAAATTTAAGAACGGGTTTTTTCATATATTCGATTTCTATGAAATTTATATTTTAGTTCTGGTTTTACGCGAAGCAACCGGGCCCATGATGAAATATTTATAGAACTTCAATAAAACTTTAACAGAACTTAAATATTAGCCTCGAAATTCAATGAATTGTTCGGATTTTGTTAAGCAACCCGTCCTGAGTCTGTTTATTGTAGTATTTACGTCAGTTTGAGGTGCAGCATTTTTGCTAGGTATTCTTTCGAAGGTATATCTACTACGAAGCGTAGTACTCAAAACACACAGTTTTTACAATTTTTAGTGCTGCCAACCTAACAGAACTTCATAGCAGTCAATTTTCTTACAAATTCTGTTTCTTTTGTTGGGACACTCTATTTGTATTACTCTCTTATTGGTACAACGCAACGCAGAACCCGCGGCACGCCAGATAAATCACACGGACCTACCTATAGCGATTAAGGCTCCGGCAATCTGTCCTAATGCTGATTTATGAAATTATCTTGCAACTTATAATTTAGCGATCGCGAAACAATCAAATCTACAATCAGTCAGCGGGTTGGACGCGACGCTCGGAGGCCGTTATCGTAATGGATCTACCGCGCGAGAGGTCTAACAAAGCTCCCGAGAATTCCTGCAAGTTAGTTTGCATAATTCAGCGATTGAGGCATATGTGGAAGCTGCTTATTCTCATGAAAAATGTCATCGAAGGAATGTGTTAAATCTGGTTATTTAGTGCCTAACTAATTGAAACTCTTTTATAAATATTAATTTCGACTACAACTCTGTACAGAGTTACATATCTCCGGTTTAATGAACTCTAAAATTTTTGCCGTAAATTCAAGTGTCATCATTTTCAAATTTAGAAATATTTGTTTGAAGAATTCAGACAGATAGCTAAACGATAAATACCTACTTATAATAAAATTATTTTTAATGTCATTTTCAAAATTGTAACTGGCTTTCCAAGAATTTATGACAATCCCATTTAGATGAGATAAGAAGCAAAAAAATTGGTTCCACTTTTTACCTGCAATTAGTCCAATTTGACTCCAACACTCTAACGCCGAACGAACGGAAACTGCCAAATATGATCGCCGTGCACTGCTACTCGGGTGATACTAGTGGAACATGTTTCGACGAGATATTACTACGCATTAGTATTTGTATGATTATCCCGTGTTTTTACGGGTCTGCACTAATTAGCCCTCAGGCTAATTTGTTCGCTTTTGGGAACAGCTCGTATAGGTCTCATAGAAAACGTTGTGTCTCCCTTACTATAATGGTGATAAATATAATCTAAACGTTGTAAAAGATGAAACACAACGTTTTTTATTCAAATATAAAAGTTAATCACAAAAAAATGTACACCTTTATGAAATCAAAGGTTCCGACGATTTATGCAATTTTTCGATTTTTTTATTTATTATTTTTACCCTCTATACAAAAAAGTAATGTGACAATGACGTTTATAATATATTTGTGTAATAAAAAAAACATCTATGTGTTTCTATTTTTTTCGCTTACAGAAATTTTTGTTAAAAACGTAAGGTGAGCCATTTTTAAAACCCTTTATGTTTGCATAATATTTAAAAAAAAAAAAAATCTATTTCTAATAATAAAATTTGAAAGCGTATTTCATCGCCTTTCAAAAACAGTTTTTAATTTTCGGATACGTTCAGGAATATTAATTTTTTTTGGATTTTATTGCAAAGCGGAAATATTCTGACGTTCTGACAGAATACGATCGTCGTCTGAGGAGTTAAATGAGTTCTTCACCTTCAGTCGGTGAGATATATTTTCCGGGGATTTTCTAGAAATTTAAGTCACAAAATTTACATATAAAAATAAATAAATTATATATAGTTGTGTAGATTCTGAGATTTGTGTCGTAAATATTTATGACTAATTACAAATTAGTCGTACAAATCAAAGTCAATTTTTTTAAACCTTTTTGATTCTTTACCTAACGCAAATTAATTTGACATGTTTTTACATCATACATTATTTCTTTACGAGTACAATTTAAGTTACGGGTGACCGAAAATATCTTGGTAGTAATTAGAAACTTATATTAAACTACTGATGGAATTTATATAGACAATAACATTACGTGTACTTTAACGGAATTCAAATGCCGGTTATTGCGATTCTTATCTGTGACGGAAATAATGTAAAGGTTAAAATATCTTAACATAATTATCTACTAAATGTGTTTAAATTCAGTGAATTTGGATTTTCTTTACTTGGCCATTAATAACTAGCCGACAAGGTATTATTCACTGTTTCACTGATAATCATTCAATAATTCACGTTGCAAGTTGCAACATAGTTCAAACTTGACGTCAAAAGGGGTAGTACCTCCTTTGTTAAACTAAATAAATGTAATCATTGTACATAACATAATAAGTTATTTAAATAAACTGTCTGTATCTCAACGCTTATATTGGAATTATATCTTTTGAATTCTCAACTAATTACATGATTACTATAATCACAATGAACATAGTACATGTTTTTCTTACATGGATTAAATTGTATCAATTAATATGAATAATTTCTCGTTTATAAAAAATATTGCTACTTATTTAAAATATTTTCCGCCTGAAGCGGGTAAAGCCTTAATTACGAATAAAGAATATATACAGGTACCTAAATAATATATGTTTTTTTCTTCAAATTTCGCAAATTCACTTTGTGGCGTCATTATTAATTTAATGAAAACAAATAACTTTGTGTACACCACTATTTAATTAAAAATATCAACATGTTTCGAAAACTATGTTTTCTTCGTCAGGATAATAAGTTAAATCTTTATTATCCTATTAAATACTTATTATCCTGACGAAGAATTCATTGTTTTTGAAACATGTTGATATTGTTAATTAACTAGTGGTGTACACAAAGTTATTTGTTTTCATTAAATATATGGTTTGTTTACAAGAGCTTTTATTTTTAAAAAAGCACAATAAAGAAATCATTTCGTATGGCATCCGCAATCGGGGTATATTGTGAAGCTGAAGATAGTAGGGAGAGGAAGAAGTTGGGGACGAGGAAGGTGGGGAAGCACCTGGTTAGTCAGAACTGGTCATCAAATACGACCAAAGCCATTTCAAGCAACGTTTCAATTCTGAATTGTGGTCTAACACCAGAGCGATACTGAGGGTATCCTCCACTTTGGAATTTGTCGTAAATATGCTGTACATTATTTTTAATTAATTAATTGTGAAATAACACAAATTAACCCGCAACCGCTCGAGAGCCTTTTCCTTCGACCACAGAGGCTGTCGGCAAAATTGTTATACTAGGTACATCAAAAATATAAAATTTGGATTTTCCTCAAGCCAAACATCAATCATGCTTATTTCGATTGTCTGTGATGTGCGTTAGTTATTCCTGTGTGAATCTGGTTTAATTAAATCAAATTTGCTTTGAATTTATTTGTCACTTTCAAAATTGAAACTGATGGTTTGAAGAATTATCTTAAGCGATAATGTAAGTAGGCACCTACCTATATAATATAAAATTATTAACGGAAAACAATTCTAATTTTCATTTTCAAAATTGAGACTGATTTGTCGAGAATTCACACTGTCCCGTGATTTCTCATAGATCTCAGCTAGCAATAAAACAAGGAAAAAACAAAATATGAAATCTCGTATGTTTTCACATTTTCCTGTGTCTATTACTAACTCATTGAAAGAAAATAACGTAAAGTTATGTGAGAATGTTAGAGTAACTATAGTCAAGCAGTTAGTTATATATTAAGTACATAACATGGACATACATGCATAAATTATTTTATAAAAAAATATTATAATCTATTCATAAAATGGCATTCCGGAATCAAAGACTACACTATTCGTTTTCAATGAATGAAGAATGTTGCATTGACATTGTAACTTGTTCACCGCGAACTTTGATTGATAATAACCCGAGACTTCTCAGAATAGCCAGCTTTTTACTGGCAGGTATCATGAGCGGGTGTGTTTCTGAATGCAGGTTGATTAAGTACTGCCTGAACTGTACAGGTATGCAATTTATTTAACATTACTGTAATGGCTCCTGGGGTAATTCTGTTTACTGTTCAAGAAGGGCAGGTTGAGGGAATAAAACACAGCCTAATGGATTTAAAACTACGCCGTTAAAAGCGACTTCTAAATTCAGTTATGATATGCATAATAACGTTTTGCCGCCATTTCCAGACTTGAAAAACAAGTTGAGATCATCCTACGTCCTGTAGTTAAATGTTAAGTTAACTTTTGGGATCTGATTATGTTGCGGTTCCTTCTCCTTCTTGTACCAACGTATCAGACAGTCTTGCGGTATCCACCATCAGGGCAAATACGCCATTGTTTTGAATCTCACTTTTTTGTCTTTTATGACGTTATTTTGGTGAAAACTCTGTATAATTCCACTTAAAATAAAAATAAGATATAATTAATTTATATCTTCAATAAAACCTTACAATGATAACACGGACATATTTTTTTATGACGACAAAGATCAGGGTCGTATTTAAGATCCATAGACTCCAAGGATAAAACTGTAAAACCTGTGATATGGTCCCTACCAAATTTGCCTACCAAAATTCCCACGTGCAATTTGAATTTGAAAGAAAAAAAATGCATAATATTATCTTATTCTGGGGGGGAGGAGTACCTAGAGAATTTCCGGGTGGAAAATCCTCGTAATTTGTGGTGCGGGCCAATATAGGTCTGTAGCCTTGGTAGTCTGTGCTTAAATGTGGCTATGAAAAAGATTAGTAATTACAATTTGGGAGGCGGGAATGGGTACCGCCGCCCCGGGAACCTTTATTGGATAACCAACACCTCTGGTCACCCCAAGTGGTTCGCCACGTTTGGTGATGTAGCAGGGGTGCCCGGGTTCATGGGGTGAGGTTTGTCTAGGTCTTGGAGGCGGTCCTGGTCTTAACCAGGACACACTGAACATAACACACCCTTAAACCCTTTTCCTTCCCAAAATTTTCCTCAATTTCCTTTCTTTAAAATAAACCTTCACACAGCATCCCCAAAGATGACATAGGCCCTGGGGGAGATTATTTTTCTCAGGGCCTCCTGTGTGGAGCTCATGTAAAAAAAAAACTACTTTTTAATATAGTGCTAGAAAAAAGAATAGAGAGAAAAAAAATTGTCAAAATATTAAGGATTACATGATTTTACTGTATGTAGGTACTAGGGTATCATCGTACCTACAAAGTAATACATTTCTTATTATGTTTTGTATCTGTTAGTATATCTTAAAAGGTACATATAGATAGCGTATCCGAAGTAAATATCTGGTCTCACAAAGCCAATGGCATTGCAAGAGCAAATGCGCAACCGCGTACATAATTTAGATAATTCTCTGTTAATACAAACGCCGTAAATCAACGTAATGCCCTATAAAACTGCTTCCGAGGGCGCCATGAGGCGGTCAAATACAATGACTGATTATCATTCGTGATTTAACAATATACAAACCTATTGCGGGTAATCTGACAATGCGGAACCCGCGGGAGTTGATATAATATATAGTTAGAGGTAGTATTAGCAACTACAGATGTAGACAATGTGTCGTGAACCAGTGGTCCCCAACCAGTGCCTTTCTGACTGATAAACTTTCCGAACAACTTTATTTAACAACAACAAAAATCGACTCTCCGCGTAATTATGTCATAGATTGATCGTAAAATCCGCCATTTCACGATGTGCCAGATCATGATGCCTGGTGCATCGCAATCTGTCTGATTTTATGATTGGCCTGCGATATATGAATACTACACAAGAAACCCACGACTTAGTCCACGGCTCCCGTCTGGAGCCAGTGAGACTATGGCATCTTCAATTGGAGTATGCTGTGCGGCTGAAGGTAGTAGGGAAGGGAAGAAGATGTGGAAGAGGAAGTTGGGAAAGAACCAGGCTATTCAGATCTGGTCACTAAACTCGGCTAAAGCCATTTCAAGCAACTTTTCAATTCTGAATGGTGGTCTTACACCAGGGCCATACTGAGATTATCTTCCGCTCTGAAACGTGCCTCAAATATACTATACATTATTTTTAATTAATCAATTGTTAAATAACACAAATTAATCCTATAAGATCCAATTGTTTTGCAGAAATTCATGTGTGACAAAGTTATCTAATGTCCATTCAGCGCCATTTTGTTTTTTCGACAGTTGAAAGGTTCCCGTTGAATGCCGATTCTTTCAGCTTTGGCCATTCGATGACAATGTCACATTTGAATTTCTGCCATAAAAAATATCTTTAGATTTCTTTGTTTATCTTGTCTGCGTAATATGAAGGAGAAAAAAACATTTTTCTGAATTGCGCAGCTTTTATGGGGAAACTACCAATGATACGTATGTTAATAAATATATAAACACATTATCTGGTAAGACGTCACAATTAACAATTAACAAAAACATCAATTTGCAAAAAACAGGTACGTTATTACGAAAATAGACTCTAGCGATGCACGGCGGGCTGCTTGCAAAATGTACTCAAGCACACTGTAGCTACTGGGTATTCGATCGCGTTAGTTCGGCGTTGCAATTGATAATAAAAACAAAATACGAATCAATTAATTTTCTGTACAGAACTTGCTGAAGGTACAGCAGGTCGAACTACTGACATCATTACGGCATTTAAAGAAAAATATTTAAATCGTGGAAGCTGCGTGTTGGAATCTGTACGGTGTTCCATCAGTGGTGGAATACACCTTGCAAAGAGAAACTCAAATATTATACTATCTACAATCCAATGTAGATAGAAAGTAAAGTAAAATAAAGTATTATTGTAGAAAGCAATCACTTTGTGGTTTGACATATTTAATAAAATAAAATACTTTTTTGTTTAAAACCACGAGATTTATTAATTTTTGAACCGACCGGTTTCGCTTAACTTAAGCATCATCAGGGTACAAATTAATACTAAACAAGAAGTACATAATGTGTGCTTATATATAACAAAATATAGAGGGAGACAACGTGATACAAATATTACAAACAAATAAACGGTCATAAAATACATTAACATAAGTACTCAAGTAATGGGAAAAACAGAAAGATAATTATGTAGACTAATGGGTTATAATAATAAATTTGGAGAAACAAAGCATTAACTGGCATGGTGATAAGGAGCGCTGGGAATTTTTATTTTTAAGGGTTTATTGGAAACAGACCTAATATAGGACTGCTTGATATGTCTAATTGATTATTAAGTATATGACTTTTGGTTTTTACAGCTTTTTTTATTTCTAGCGCCTCTAGATTGTTTAGTCTGTTACCATGCCCGTTTTTATGTAAGATGTTAGCACCGGTGCTATGACAGAACGTATGATCTTTATCGATCAAATGATTTGCGAATTCTGAAAAACCGTTATTATTGAGGCAACGGAGATGTTCCTTTATCCTAATATTGACACTACGTGTTGTCTTACCGATATAGAAAGCCGAACAATTATTGCAATTTAATTTATAAATTCCCGAATGATTTAATTTGTCGTCCTTATCTTTCGAATTAATTAGAAATTTACCTAGATTGTTATTAGTATAAAAGGCCGGTCTGACTTCAGAAGGGAGGTTTTTTACACTTAAGGTAGAAAAATTATTAATGAATAAAATTCGCCGCCATTGATGATTAATATTATTATCATTGATTTGAGGACAAGGACTAGCAAATAAGAAGCGATTAACGGCTATTTGTTTTAGTTTTTTATTTAAGATTAAATCTATAAAATGTGATTCATAGCCATTATTTACCGCTATTTTTTTAATTATTTTTAGTTCATTAGCAAAATTATTATCGGACATTGGAATTGTGACCAAACGATGGACCATTGAATGGAATGCGGAGTGCTTATGTGAAATAGGGTGATTGGAGGTGCTGTGTATGACAATGTCAGTATAAGAGGGTTTACGAAATATGTTAAAATCAATTTTGTTATTAACGATCGATAAGGTAAGGTCTAAATAATTTAAGGTTGAATTGTTGCCTATCTCTAACGTGAATTTAATCTGATTATGAAAAGAGTTTATAAGATTGAGGAAGGAATTAAGTTGACGTTCAGTCCCTGACCATATACACAAAACATCATCAACATATCTTTTCCAGTACAGAACGTTTTTAATAAGAGGTGAGGTACTAGATAAAATTTTATTCTCTAGGCTATCCATGAATATATCAGCAATCAGAGGACTGGTAGGGCTGCCCATAGCCAGGCCGTCCCGTTGCTGATATATAACATTATTAAATTGAAAATAATTTTGATTCAGGCACATATTAAACAAGGAAGTTAAATCTTTTATTAAATCTGTAGAGAGATCAGAGCTATTTAGCAAATCAGAAATTAAACATTTACTCTCTTCTATGGGAACATTGGGAAACAAATTTACAACGTCAAAAGAAATTAGTTTAGAATTACTAGGGAGAATCATATCTTTTAATTCTTCTACCAATGAAAAAGAGTTTTTAAGGGTATGTTTAGGTGAAAAAACATTGGTATTTTGAAACACATTAGTAATAACTGATGATATTTTAAAATTTGGGGCATTACAACACGAAACTACAGGTCTGATGGGGCAATGATTCTTATGTATTTTGAGGAACCCATATAATTTAGGAGTTTTGGGATTTTTATTTAAAAATTTTACTTTGTGATACGATTCATCTTGAAATATTTTAGTTTTACATGCTTGAAGAGTTTGTTTCACATTTTCTTGGAACTTAATGGTTGGATCTTTCGTCAGTATTGTGAAATTGTCAGTGTCGATGAAGTCCGCCACTTTTGTATTGTATTCAGTTCGAGGAATTATAATTACTGTATTCCCCTTGTCCGCTTTCGTGAGGATTAAATCTTCATCAGCTAGTTTGGCACGAATATTCTTCATTATTTTCAACTCAGGATTTGGGTTAGGTTTAAATTTAGGGATTATTTTTTGTAAAGTTTCAGCACTTTTGTAACAGAATTTTTTTGGTTTATTACATAGAGCTGTGTCTATATCCACTGCAACCTCTTCTATTGCAGCATTAAAATTATTATTAGAATATTTAAGGTTATATTTTAATCCCTTTGCCAATAGGGACGTCTCTTCTGGAAGAAAATGTACAGAAGACAGGTTCTGTACACGGTCAAAAAATGTATGGACCGGCTCTGGGTTACTATTATTAATAATATCCGGATTATTTACATGGCACAAGTTCTTCAGTTTTTTATTTACTGTGTTAAGTTTATTAAAAGATTTAACAGAAGCTAAGTGTCTCACTTTATCGTCAAATAGGTCCCATTCGACAGGGTGCAATTCATACACTAGTTCAGTATGTAATAGTTTTAAATTAAGTTTTATATTATTACGTTGTTTATATGCACTTTTTAGGTCCTCCTTTAACCACGTTAATTTAGCTTTATGCATGGAAGATTGAGATATTGATGATTGATTTTTTGCGCTTTTGAACTGCGCATTTAAGTAGTTAGGAAACACTTTTGTTTTAAGGCACTGTTTCAAAAAGTATATATTAATACACATCACTTTATACTTAATTGAGAAGTTTTTATACATTTTTGCTTTTTTGGCCGTACTCGCCAATTTAATATTATTGTAGAAAGCAATCACTTTGTGGTTTGACATATTTAATAAAATAAAATACTTTTTTGTTTAAAACCACGAGATTTATTAATTTTTGAACCGACCGGTTTCGCTTAACTTAAGCATCATCAGGGTACAAATTAATACTAAACAAGAAGTACATAATGTGTGCTTATATATAACAAAATATAGAGGGAGACAACGTGATACAAATATTACAAACAAATAAACGGTCATAAAATACATTAACATAAGTACTCAAGTAATGGGAAAAACAGAAAGATAATTATGTAGACTAATGGGTTATAATAATAAATTTGGAGAAACAAAGCATTAACTGGCATGGTGATAAGGAGCGCTGGGAATTTTTATTTTTAAGGGTTTATTGGAAACAGACCTAATATAGGACTGCTTGATATGTCTAATTGATTATTAAGTATATGACTTTTGGTTTTTACAGCTTTTTTTATTTCTAGCGCCTCTAGATTGTTTAGTCTGTTACCATGCCCGTTTTTATGTAAGATGTTAGCACCGGTGCTATGACAGAACGTATGATCTTTATCGATCAAATGATTTGCGAATTCTGAAAAACCGTTATTATTGAGGCAACGGAGATGTTCCTTTATCCTAATATTGACACTACGTGTTGTCTTACCGATATAGAAAGCCGAACAATTATTGCAATTTAATTTATAAATTCCCGAATGATTTAATTTGTCGTCCTTATCTTTCGAATTAATTAGAAATTTACCTAGATTGTTATTAGTATAAAAGGCCGGTCTGACTTCAGAAGGGAGGTTTTTTACACTTAAGGTAGAAAAATTATTAATGAATAAAATTCGCCGCCATTGATGATTAATATTATTATCATTGATTTGAGGACAAGGACTAGCAAATAAGAAGCGATTAACGGCTATTTGTTTTAGTTTTTTATTTAAGATTAAATCTATAAAATGTGATTCATAGCCATTATTTACCGCTATTTTTTTAATTATTTTTAGTTCATTAGCAAAATTATTATCGGACATTGGAATTGTGACCAAACGATGGACCATTGAATGGAATGCGGAGTGCTTATGTGAAATAGGGTGATTGGAGGTGCTGTGTATGACAAAAACCTCCCTTCTGAAGTCAGACCGGCCTTTTATACTAATAACAATCTAGGTAAATTTCTAATTAATTCGAAAGATAAGGACGACAAATTAAATCATTCGGGAATTTATAAATTAAATTGCAATAATTGTTCGGCTTTCTATATCGGTAAGACAACACGTAGTGTCAATATTAGGATAAAGGAACATCTCCGTTGCCTCAATAATAACGGTTTTTCAGAATTCGCAAATCATTTGATCGATAAAGATCATACGTTCTGTCATAGCACCGGTGCTAACATCTTACATAAAAACGGGCATGGTAACAGACTAAACAATCTAGAGGCGCTAGAAATAAAAAAAGCTGTAAAAACCAAAAGTCATATACTTAATAATCAATTAGACATATCAAGCAGTCCTATATTAGGTCTGTTTCCAATAAACCCTTAAAAATAAAAATTCCCAGCGCTCCTTATCACCATGCCAGTTAATGCTTTGTTTCTCCAAATTTATTATTATAACCCATTAGTCTACATAATTATCTTTCTGTTTTTCCCATTACTTGAGTACTTATGTTAATGTATTTTATGACCGTTTATTTGTTTGTAATATTTGTATCACGTTGTCTCCCTCTATATTTTGTTATATATAAGCACACATTATGTACTTCTTGTTTAGTATTAATTTGTACCCTGATGATGCTTAAGTTAAGCGAAACCGGTCGGTTCAAAAATTAATAAATCTCGTGGTTTTAAACAAAAAAGTATTTTATTTTATTAAAATAAAGTAAATAATAATAAAGTACTCGTATTTTCTTATGTTCAAGCATAATTTGATTGTTGGCAATTTTAATTTATTATTTATTTGTTTTGAAGTTCCTCTTACATTTTTTTTTGTGATTAAATAAAAAGATTAAGAACAACTGCAATAGACAGTAGAGCGGTCGCATTCGCGGGTAAATGACACCTCCCACGCGCGTTGATTTTGCTTATTGAATTTAAGTGTACACCGCCTTTTTGTATGGAGCAATACCTTTACGATTATAGTCTTTTGTTTACAACTAAACCAGTGTATACCTGTTCAAATAATTGAAAACGTATTCAACATTTTTAAAACGGATGTCGACATTTATAACTAAGGTTTTTTATTGATTTTTCTAGAGCGCTTTCCAAAGTTTGAAATTGATTATTTTTGAGAGCACTGGTCATAACTAATAGTGGCTTTTATTGACAGCTCTTTTATCAACTTCAGAATGGCTTTTTCAGAGAGCCTTTTCATGGCTTAAAAATGACTATTCTCAATAGCTCTTTTAATACTTAGCTTCAAAATGGCTTTTCTCGAGAGCTTTTTTCACAGCTTTAAACTGTTTTTTTCTCTAAAGCTCTTTTCATAGCTTAAAAATGGCTATTCTCGAGAGCTCTTTTAATACATAGCTTAAAAATGGCTTTTATTGGGAGCTTTTTTCTTAGCTCCAAAAAGGCTGTTTTATAAGGATCTTATCATATATTCAATGTTTTTTTTTATTATTTCAGATACGAAAAACAGCGTAGGATTAGTGGGATGCATAGAAGAGGTTTCACACAACGCCATTGCTGTTTATTGGAACCCATTGGAAAGTTCTGCAAAGGTAAGTTCTAATTTAAAATGTCCCTTCAGCTTTCCAAAGAAACCCGCTACAAACATTAACAGACAATTCTTCCAATAATCCAGAATATTTTTTTTTATTGTAATATAAAAAACATGGGTTACATATATACACATAAATTTTACAAAACACTATAATAAAGGTCGTTTTTTGTCATGTTATACCCTATCAGAAAAGAGAAATTATTATTTATATTGGTCTATTCTCGTCTATAACAACAAAACAGAAAATCTGTTCATAATATGTCCAATAAAACAATCGAATGTTAAACTGAAATCTGCAGATCAAAAAAATGTGTTTTCAGCAACCTCAATTCCATCATGAGAAATCATATCTACTCTGAATAAAAATAAGTCACTTGGTAAAATATTACTTTTTTTAATGTTTTATAACTCGGGCGAAATCGAGTGGCTATTACAAGTAATATGTTCTGGATTCGCACATCTACGTCTACGCATTTGACTTTATGATGAGAGGTAAAGGTAAGTGCTTTTAACGAGCAAAACCATGAGAAATGTTAGAACATTAATACTCACGGAGAATTAGCGCAATTAGGAAAGTTAGTCCGCCATTTTTTCATCAACATTATGCAAGTCGCATAATTTACATTGTTCTAAGAACATCTGCGTAATATTCAGTTTAAATACGTAATAAGGAAGAACAACCCGCGGCGGTGCACTAATGCGGCTCTTCCATTCCTCTGCGAGACGTTAACCCTGCCAACTGCACACCAAACACCAACCAAACACCAACTAACATCTACCAGCCATTCCTACCCACCACTCACCTAATTATTCCGTCGTTTGGCATCGCGTTAGTTAATTCCAAAGGTTATTCACTCTTAATTATTGGTTTCACACAAACCTTCTGACATCAATCATCAAATTAGTAAAGGAAGTAGGGACTTAACGTCAAAATAAAGATAAAATATTCAAGTTGCAGGGTGGCCAAGTGACAAGCTTCAGGAAAGCGTGTATTTAAAGAGCAGAATTCCAAACTAGTGGGAGATTTTTGAGATCACAGAATGATTTTTCCTGAAAGCTCTTTGCATAGCTTCAAAGTGGTTTTCTCGATAGCTCCTTTCATAGCTTAAAAACGACTATTCTCGAGAGATTTTTTTTCAATAACTTCAAAATGGCTTTTCTCGAGAGCTCTATTCATAGCTTCAAACCGTCTTTTCTCTAGAGCTCTTTTCATAGTTTAAGAATAAATATTCTTGAGAGTTAAATACTTTTAAAAAAATACGAGTGTGCTCTAAGTAAAACTTCTATGAGAGGAAGAGAGAAAAAAAAGTGCGCGCGCACTGCTCTCTCTTGCTCCTTCAGTGTGATACGGACAATAGGCCTGCACTGTGTCTTAGATATACGAAACGTAACTGGCTAAGAGAGAAAGAGAATGTGTGCTCGCACCTCTCTCTCTTGCCCCTACAATAATATACGAAACGTAACTCTCTCGCTTTCTATATTCACTAACTTATATCTCCCTCTCAACTTCCGTTCGCCTCGCCCGACACTTTTCGTAACTCTCTCATCACGCATTCATCAGCTTACTCCCCAAGTCAAGCGTGCGTAAAGAAGTTTTAATTTAAAAAACTGGTATTTTTGTAGCCTAAAAATAACTATTTTCATATTAAAAGTTCTGACTCTAGCAAGACCAATCTATGACAGTGTAGTAAATGCTATCTCCTCGCTATCATTCCCTCACATTGGTTGGCTCACAAGCGGCTATCCAGTAGTAATCCAAGCAAAACTGCGCGATACGTGAGTGAAGAATAGTAAGTAGTGTGACTGTAGAACAGGCATAAGAACTTCAAAGTTCACCCTCCATTCCGTAGAACAATTATGAAGCCGTATTAATTTGCGGTTAAGCCACTTGATTGTGCTAGACGCAAAGATAATGTTGCTTCATGTCTTGTAATGAGGTGTTATTTGGTTCAAAACGACCGGATGTGGGCACTTAGGCCAGATACAAACATTGAGATTAACCGCCTTGTTAAGAATTCTTTCGGTTGTGAAATATCTACTTAATAAGAGTTAAAAATGTGAAATTGATTAGGCAGCGTCGTACATTTATTGAGTTAATAATAGTGTTTTGAGCCTATGAACTTCAAAACTCGATCGAACAAGGAGATAGGAAGAGCAAGTCATATTATGTAGATTTATTTTAATTGATTTCTTTACTCGGAACGGCTCTGCATCGCAACCGAAGATAACCTTAATGTTTGTGTTTTCTTCACAGTTAAATTTATAAATATAATCCGATTAACGTCGAGCGTAACTTACGTCCGGGGCAATATAACGCATATTGCGTAATGCGCATATCAAAACAATTTTAATAACAATTAACGACATGCTTCAGTTAACGTTAAAACGGATACAATATTTTTAAATACGACTAAATCATTGCCGGTGTGGATTATAATGATAAATACTGTAATACCTAACGTTTATGTAGTAACTTTTGAGATATATCATTTCAATTGGATAAAATCTTAAAAATGAAAAAAATGCATCAAAAATACGGTAATTACGCCATTTGTCGCAGGAAAAACGTCATACCTGGCGCTCGGGTAGTAGTGTTAGTGGTAAGTTGCTCCACGTACATGATGTGGGTAAAATCGGCCCCTCAGGCCTCGGGCCTATTTTGTCAGAAGGTCGAAATATTTTCGCTTTGCTATAAAATCTAAATAAATGGAATATTTCTGAACGCATCCTTAAACTCAAAACTGTTTTTGAAAGATGATGAAATACGCTTTAAAATTTTATAATTAGAAATATATATCTATACATTTTTAAATATAAAAATTTTGAAAGCAAACATAAGAAAGTTTTAAAATTGGCTCGCCGTTTTTTTAACTAAAATTACTGATAACGAAAAAACCATAATTATAACATGATATTTCATTAGGCAAATAGATTATAAACATTATCCCGAAATCACTTTCTTGTCGTTTCATGTAAAAATAATTATTAAAAAATTCCCAAAGTTTCATTATTTATTTTCAAATTGCGGTCGAAATCTTTAGATTAATGAAGCGTGGTGTCTTCTCTTTCTAACAGTTTAGACCATCTTTCTAAACATGTTAGTAAGGGAGTCACGACGATTTTTTCGAGACCGAAATGAGAAGAGAAAATATAAATTGGCATTGGGTACCAACTTAAAATAGTATAATAGTTTGTAGCTCTTTTCAACTTGCGAATTGCGCTTTTTATAGCAAGAAAAGATTCATTCCGGGAATAGGAATTGCTCCACACACAACACAGAACACGGATATAATCGTACTTTAATTTGTAAAGCAAAATTGTTATTACCTACTCTAATAAATTGTTCGGATCTCTAGAGCTCATGTTGACTTATTGATTGCGCCTTTTATCGCAGGAAAAGGGTTATTTCAGAAACGAGAATTGCTCCAATCTCTATTGACTTGTCAATTGCGCCTTTTATCTCAGGAAAGCGTTATTTGAGGCGCAAGGGCAGGAGTCGCTGCTCACGCAACGCAGAACGCAGGATGTGGGGAACAATCACGGTAGCCCCGTCTGTCGCCCGGAGCCCGAGCCCCGAGCCCCGAGCTCCGGAGAACGATTAACGATTAGCCTATCTAACCGTAACTACCGTGCAATTTGTTCGTCGACTTGCGGTAATTTCCCTCAGTGATGCGATGGCGCGCGGCCGGCAGCTACATACGCCGGACTGCCGGAGACGGCTTTTTGCATATTATTTTTAAATGTGGCATTACGAACCCTCGCAGTGTCATCTGGGGAGAAGATTGCTCAGTTCTAAACACACTGCCGTCATTATAATAATTTTGTTTCTAATTTCTGCAGCCTTCTTTACAATTACAACATATTACCTAGAACGTGATCAAAATGCTAAAAAGAACATCAAAAATAAGAATGCCACTTAAACGGAACTTGAGGGTAACAGTAGATGTTTATACATGTAAATTTGAACGATCAGTAGCCGCGTTGGCATCACGTTTGGGTGCCACCCAGGCATCGTACGTTCAATTCCTCGGCTGACTAAGTCCTCCATCACGACACACGCAACATTTTTTACTACTGTGGTGGTAGTGGAAGATTTTCAAATATTATTAGGTTGCTCGTAACCCGGGAATCTTTGTTTTTCTTTTCAAAAAAATTAAACAGATATATAAGTATTTAAAGATATCCTCTGTATCGCTCAGACGAAAGACCAGGATTCGCAATTTGTACATTCTGCTGTGTGGAGCTAATGTCAAAAAAAATGTCAAAAGATCTATTAAAATTGTCAAATTTACTTCTAAAATCGTGATAAATTAATATTTTTCTTAAAAGCCTATATTTTATAATTTTAAACATAACAAAATAAAGTAATAGTATTCCCCAGACAACATTAAAGTAATAAACCCGATATATTTATGTTTACTGCTAATACCCAAATAACTAAAAATCCAATCGTCAAAGACGACTTAGCAACAAATATGGAAAAACCAAATAATTTTAATAAAATTCTTTTAGACTACCCCCCTTCCCCCTCCCTCTCATCCAATTAATGTGTATATAAACTATAGATAAAGATTTTTTATACTAGTTTGAAGATGGCTTTGACAATCTGAAATCGTTTACGGTCAAAAATAAATTACGTGGAAATAAGTTTTATTTGTGATTTATTATATTTTTAAAATAAAGGAGCACATATCCGTACTAGACATCTGCTGTACATTTTTGTTAAAATAGAATTATTAAGTTTGGTCAAGTATTTTGGCTTCAAATTCAATTTGAAGTGTTGCATGAAAAAGGTCGCGCAGCCGTTCCTGTTAAGGTAGCGGGAACTCAATCCCCACAAATACACGACCTGAGCAAATAAAACTCAAGATAAAATCACACTCAAAGTTACAACGTGTAATTGAAAGCGGGCAACCCACGAGAGTTCCCACCTACCCGCGGTGTGTAATTTCCTTAATTAAATTAAACCAAACGTGTAATTTGTCACTGTGTTCACCGGCAGTTCGGGATTGGGGGAATTAAATGTTCGTAACCTCGTGGTTTGGACGGGACTTTACTTTGTAACGGGCTCGCTACTCGTTACAATGTATTATTGTACAATCACTAACGGCCGTTATCTCGAAAGCATCTAAAACGACGAAGCGTTAGGCTCTTTTTACAGAGGGCTATATGGATATAAAAGATACTCAGAAATCTGTACCACGGAAAACGGTCCTTGTGATTTTTTTATAACATAATGCATGCGTGGGAGGTCGCGGGTTGAAATCCCGGTGAGTGCAAGTAAATTTTATGTGATTAATTTGTTGCATTTCATAATTTATTCATTTAAAATAACGTATAGTATATTTGCGGCACGTTCTACAGTGAAAGATACACTCAACATCGTACGTTGTTTGAAATGGTTTTAAACAATATTTAATCAATGTGGTGATCAGGTCTGAATAGCCAAGTACTTCCCTACCTTCCTCTTTATCGTCTCCTTTCCCTCCCAGGTACCTTCAGTCTCACAACATACCCCAATTGGGGATACCTTTGTCTACTGACTAGAAGTGGCTGGGAGCAGTTGGTGCTGTATTCACATTAAAAAAAAATAATAATAAAAAATGCAACAAATCTTTGTTTTTAAAAAGTACCAGTTTATTAATATTATTTAATAAGTACCCGAGACAATATTATACTTACGAATATATACGCCTAAGCGCAGACACAGCCAGCAAATTACTTTTAATTTGTTGAAAAAAATGACATTTGATATATTTGAATCAAACATTGTGGCGTTATGTCTTATGTCTTAACAACGAAACGTTTATTTCGAAGCTTCTTAGCTCACGTAGAAAATGGTGACCTGAAAATAGTTGAGTTTACACAGAAAGTGCAAATTAAAAGATCTCTACAATTTTCATAATTAGACTAGTCATTTATCGAAAGCTTTTTTAGTGGGACTTGATTTAGTTAATCAGGGAACTGAGATGCCCTGATTTATATATACATATAGGTTCGTTTCAACGCCGGAAACCATTTAGTAATTATTATTATCTTACTGGACTAAATATAGTGAGAAAGAATTGTTTAATCACTGAAGACAACATTAGCGACAAACGAAAATTAGAAACAGAAAAATCAGAAAAAGATATGCTCATATCTAGGACGTGATTAGTAGCTAACATTGTATCCAGTGATTAAGTATTACAATAAGAAATTTTACTCATTAACTTAAAATTAAAATAAAAGAAAGAATTGTGTTGGAAATAACATACAACGCAAACGCATAATAACTTTTTTAAAATTAATCACTGTCATATTTCCCAAGATTTAATAAACACGATAATTAACATGTGCATGTTTGTAATTTGCAGATAAACATAGCGGTTCAGTGCCTCAGTACAGACTTCAGCAGTCAGAAGGGAGTCAAGGTAAGAAATGTTCACAATGTTATTACTTTAGTACATTTTTAGTACTGCTTTATCTCGAAGATCTCAGTGTTCAAAGGATCTGAGAAACCAAGAGAAAATATTCATAATAGGTAATTATATTTCTGATCGCGTGCTGCCTTTTACGCACAACACTTCTTCAATATGGGGGATTAAAAAAAATAATATAACTTTTTTTTTGGAAGACTGGGTTTTACCTTTGAATTAATTCTTAAGAATTTGAATCAATAATATCAATTGTTTTGAATTGATGCTTTCGGGATGTGGGTGATGTATATTTTTAATTAATAAAAACTGACCCTTATTGTCATGTCTCTTATCTTCCCATAAGCTTAAGGTTCGAATGATTATCTACTAGTTTTTTTTTTATTTATTTTTTATTTAAAGCCCGCACTATCTCACTGGAGCCTTCGCCCATCACCGTAACCGTTCGTGCCTAAGACACGAACGGCGATAGGTGGTACTCTTCTCATAATTAACTCAGCTGCCATCTGCGGAACTTCATTTTAGTTTTTGTTCAATCTCCACTTTAAAATTAAAAATTACGTTTAAGAAATGATAGTTAATCACTTAACTAAGAATTATTTAAAGTAATAAGACCTTGACCTTTACGGAAAAAGCTTTATCTTAAACACCTTTCATAATGTTTCATTGAAATAATGAAAGAAAAAACCTTCTCCGTCTGTAAAATTTTCTAATTGTCGTTTGGACAACTAAGAACTAAGGCGATGAAATGGCAAAAGATTATTCAATTCAATTCAAGATTAGAACCTTGGACAGCGATCCACTATTTAGTGTGTAGTCACTGAACGCAACGAAACGCGAAACCCGCAGTTATAATATCGTTTACTTATTCTGTTCATGTATGAATACAGAATCGGACAAATCTATTAGGCCTGTTAATTTTTTTAAATGATTTGTATTGTTATTTTTAATGTTTTATTTGATTTTGACACTTACTAATTGTATTATTTGTTTACTCTTTCAGGGTCTACCACTGCATTTACAAATAGACACATTTGAAGACCCCAGAGATCCCACAGTTTTCCACAGAGGATATTGCCAAATTAAAGTGTTCTGCGATAAGGTAATTCATTTTTTTACTTGGATATCATTTCAGCTATTTATTTCAAATATATATAGGGTTATTATCTACGAGAAATCAACATTAAACCAACCAGCGTTTAACACGTGAGATTTTTTGTGGATAAAATTCAAAACTATTCTCAAAATACAATAAAAATTATTCCACCTGCTAGATTTTCACATTGCTTTTAGCCGTCTAGGAGAGTGAATAGTTCGCGATTAAGAATTTGCTACAATGTACCAACCTCTATCTATAATAATATCTATTATTCAATATTGTACATTTGCTTCTGATGGTTTTAAAACGTCCCCTTGGCTTTTTATTCTCTTACACGCATTTTTTGCTTACAATTTTGTATATATTTTTTTTTTATTTTACTAAACTTGTTTCTTATTTCAAGAGAATGTTTATTAATTTTGCGTAGGACATTTTTGTGTAAAAAATAATTTAGTACACTGAAAGACTTAAAAATAGTTGCATGAAAAACACTAAGGACGGGTTGTTTCAAAAAATTTGATGGATTCATCAAATATTTGAAGTTCATTTTCACGTTTTGTGTAAGTTCTATTCAAGTTCTGTGATTATTTCAGTTTTGTGAAGCAACTGTCCTATAACGATGTAATAACAGAACTTGAATAGAACTTACACAGAACGTGAAAATCAACTTCAAATATTTGATGAATCCATCAAATTTTTTGAAACAACCCATCTTAAGTACCTACTTAAGGCATTCACAGTTATCTTACGTTAGTAGCTTAGTAGCATGAACTGCTCCAAATGAACTTCATCAAAAAATATTAATTTTGGTTGTGGGACTATTTGTCTGGCTGAGTGATTGTAATATTTGTAATTCTGAGTGATTGTGATTTGTTTTGAATATAAGTATCATTTTCAAAATTGGAACTTATTTTGTCAAAAATTCAGAAAAGCGAATTTAATATTTTAATTTTAAACATTTAAATTTTGTTTTTCAAAATTGGAACTGATGTGTCGGAATTCAGACTATCCCATGATTTTTATTTATCTGCGCTACTATTCGTTCTAAAAACGATGTTTTATAAGTTGTATTTTGTCTTCCAGGGAGCGGAACGCAAGACGAGAGATGAGGAGCGCCGCGCCGCGAAAAGAAAAATGACCGCCACCGGCCGGAAAAAGCTCGACGAGCTCTACCACCCCGTGGTGGAGCGCAGCGAGTTCTACACCATGTCCGATCTGGCCAAGCCG
Organism: Glyphotaelius pellucidus; assembly: GCA_936435175.1. Lineage (NCBI taxonomy): Eukaryota > Metazoa > Arthropoda > Insecta > Trichoptera > Limnephilidae > Glyphotaelius > Glyphotaelius pellucidus. Next base: position 976,946 of record OW386539.1, on the reverse strand, counting down.
CCCGTGCTCTTCACGCCGGCCGAGGACCTGGACAAGATGGCCGGCATGGACCTGCAGGGCTTCTACGGGCACGACGAGGGCTCGCTGTCCGGCGGGGACTCGCACATCATGAAGGGCGCCTCGCCCTTCCTGCTGCACGCCGCCAAGCCTGCCACGCCCACGCTCAAGTTCCACAACCACTTCCCGCCTGATGCGCCAAGGTATGGCGAAGGGTAATTACAACTTTTTTCTACACTCACTAAGTCTCCACAAACTAATGTCAACCACCGGCTCCTATCCCTATATGCCATTCTTCTCCCAACATCTAACAACTTCTCCCTATCACGTTTCTTTTTCCTCGTCGCTTCTTCCTCGCTGTCAGCCTTCCTAGTTTGTCAGTTTTAGCCTTGTCAGTTTTTCTTTTACCCTGTTTAATTCATATTTGTCTTACTAACCTTTGTTTTTCCTGTTAAGCACTTGCATACTGCTTACGAACAACGTATGCAGGAACACTGGAGGTCTAGATTCATTCAAAATAAATAAATGTAGCTTCTTTTTTTGTTATTGTTTTTGGGGTGTTATGCCGTGTTTCGCTAACTCCTTCTTTAGCCAACGTTTCGGACAGCGTTACAGTGTCCATCATCAGGGCAGATGAGCCTGATGATGGACACTGTAACGCTGTCCGAAACGTTGGCTAAAGAAGGAGTTAGCGAAACACGGCATAACACCCCAAAAACAATAACAAAAATACTTTTTGGCCGTGAAAACCTAAAAACATACCAAATGTAGCTTCGTTTAACAACCAAAAAAATAGAATCTTGCGAGAGCCTTGAAGGAGTAACCATCTGTTACTTATACCAGGGCGGGTAAGTGGTGGATAACCACCAATGTTAGTCTTCCTGGTCTGTCTTTAAGTCGCTCTACTTGGTCAGGATTATCTTTAAAGTTAAAAGATGTCATCATTGAGTCGTTCTATCCTTGGATGGATTTTGGTTTCATCCATAAACGTTCTCCAGCGACTCATCTGTTCGTTATCTTCTCTAGTTGTTCCCATTCTGCTCCCGTTGTGAATGGTTCTTGATAAATAAATACGTCTTCTTCACAACAAAACACTGTGACTTTTTTTAGACCAGAAACTCTTATAATCTGGAATTAGTGTGGGTGCTATTCCAGGAAACTGAAGTCCGCTGTTTTCTTATGGTCACAAAATTTCTCTGTTGGTAGAAACCTAACTGCTTTCTCACCTCACTTCTAAGCTGGATGGGCGAACCTATATATTCGAGACATCCTTGGAGAATTATGTAAACTAAATGAGCTACTGGCACTAGAGCCATCTACGCTACGTTGTTCAAACTCTTCACTGCCCCAATACTCTCCCATAGGAGTCCATCTCTTCCTATCCTGTTTCCTCTTATCTGGCTTTCTTTCCTCACTGCCTTCTTCCAATTTCCTCATTTCGTATTAGTCATGACTTGTGCTAGAGCTGGTAGTTTAGTGAGGCCAATAAGTTTTGTTGACCAGTTGCTTGATGTCCACCATTTTGAATTGCAGTGACAAGAAGGAGCACTCGCTGCTGGACAGCCCCGACGTGTTCTTGCCGGCCGTGAAGCGCGCGCGGCCGTGCTCGCCGCCGCTGACGGAGCGCGTCATGCTGTACGTGCGACAGGACTCCGAGGACGTGTACACGCCGCTACACGTGGCACCGCCCACCACACAAGGCCTCCTGCACGCGGTAAGTTTCCCAGACACAATTCAACCTCCTCCCCACAAAACACTTCATTGGTCTGTCCGCCCACACCGTCTTTTTTGATGGCGTTCACGCATACGACAGTTTCCACACAAGGCATCGCACCATCCGTTGTCCTGTGCCCAAACGGTCATTAGGCGTATAGTTCTGCTGCTGAGATCTCCGTTGAACCCTCTATTTCTGCTACAAGCGTCGTTTATGAGAAAGGAGGAAAGGTTACAACAGAACTAACAGCGGTATGCCCTTTGTGATGGTGTGCGTGAACAAATGTTCTGTGAGTTGATTTATTTTGGAATTTGAACCACGAAATTCGTTGATTTTTTTACATTTGGAAATGAAAACTGGCACCCACACATCCATGTTCAATCCCTGGTGCAGTTAGTAACTTAGTTCATAAGATTTGCTAACAAGAACTTAATATTTATATAACATTAATAAGTTGTGTTGCTGAGATGTACTTAAATGTCAAATTTCCATTACGACAGGAAACTTTAACATTGTGCTTTATTGTTCCGGGGCTCATCGTGCATAACTTCCAACCGACGAATTAGATATTCAATATACAATTCGTCGATTGGAAGAAATCACATGTGAAATACTAAGAGTGTTGCAAGATGGAATAATAAAATTGTTTTATGAATATGTTTTATTTGTGTAAATTATTAATGCCCCCAGAATTTGGTTTGGATTTGTCTAGAATTGCTATATAACAATGTGGTGCTTAAATAACAATCTATAACAGCATGTGTTTGTTAATTAACCAAATTGTGACCAATCAATCATCCAACCTAATGGTCTCATCATGTCATCACATTCAATCGACATTTTAACATATCGCCGGCATATGCCGCTCGCATGTTGAAATGTCGAATGGTACTTCTTTTCAAATCTAAGCCGAAATTAAGAAAGACAGAAAATAGTTTTTACGAAGTAATAAGCGACGTAACTAAGTTCATTGTTGGCAAAGATTTGTAATATTCTGTTTTCCTTATTTTGCAGATTGAGAATAAGTACAAAATTTCAACTTCGGCCATTAATAACCTTTATCGCAAAAACAAGAAGGGGTAAGTGGAATTCACTTTTCGACTAATTCATTAGCTTTTTAACTTTAACAACATAATCACCGAGTGCGTCAAGCATTCGACATAATCTTAACCCTCGGACTGCAAACTGCAAACATGGCGCTATCGAGAATGGGATATTTAATCCAAATAACTGAAGATTCCTTACATACATTCTCCCATAAAGGGATGTTCATTTTAGCCTGTACTAACCTAATTTATACTAATATATTTAATTAATGGTTGGAATATGGACCCCTTTACACCTATTAACTTTGTATTAATTATACACATCACATTTAGGAGATATTTGTACCTACACAATACACAACTACATAGAGACAGGTGGTCCTCAAATAAAAATATTGTAAGCACGTGGTTTAAGTTATGCAGATTGCAGAAATTAGGCAACGAAGATCAGTTCATGGTCAATTTCGTCAACCCGCGGGGTGATTTAAGTCGCATGTGGGGTGATGAAGACTTAAAAACTTCTCAGGGGTCGATTTAAATATGATGTTGGGCGATAAGCTTACTTTGTGCACTTACTTTATTATAAACACCGTAGAGATAATTGAGCGTTTTTTTTGTCAAAATCTACGTTTGATGCATTTTAAAATAAAATGTAAATAAAATTCCTAAAGATTTTGTAACAAAAATCTTCTTTGAAATGTGTCTTTTCTAATGATAAGAATCAGTAGCACTTTGGTTTGACCAGCATTTTTTGTTGGTAAATATTTTGATTGATATTTTAATGGGTTCCATTTTATAGGGTTACCTTCTCCTCTAATTGTTGTTTTTAAAATCAGCAAGGCGTTGAAGATAAATATTCTTCTTCAAATAAAGTGAGCAATGGGCTTAAAAAGGTTGGAAAACTTTGCATTAGATGATAATGTTTTAAATATAAATAAATTGCATTTACCCTACTTTCTGAATCGAAATGCAAGTCAATTCTTTACAAGAGCTTCCTTTTTTTATCAAAAATTTATTATATTTGATAGGGCCAAATTAAATTTAAGACCGTAAAAATAATTTTCGATATCTACATAATATATGAAGAAGCTATGAGCTTCCAAAATGAAAATTGGTAAAATTATGTGATTTATTATCTCGTCACATCACACGCTGTTTAATTCATACTTCGAATGCCACGGATGTACAGTGATGTCACATGCTTTTCGGCCTGTCAAAAATATCAGCATTTTGACAGCTTATCCTCGATATTATTCGGTATTTTCTAAAAATTCTAAAATTTCTGATCTCAACTTTCTCTAATTAATATTAAGATGCATTTTTAAATAACATTAAATTTCTTTGTATGAGACAAACTCATTTATACACAGAATTGATTTCGGATATTATGTTGTGTCCTCATCATCAGGGCAGTACCATTCACATACTTTCCTCTGCTGCCTCGCCAGTCAATCTTCCACTAAATTATTCCACTACGTTAATTTCATACTTTGAAAAATACTAATGATGTTTTTTTTTCTGCAGGATTACGGCCAAAATTGACGACGACATGCTGGCGTATTATTGCAACGAAGACCTCTTCCTGTTGGAGGTCCGACAGGTCCCAACGGCTGAGGAGGAACTCTATGACATCACATTCGTCGAACTTCAGGACCACTAGCCACTCCATCCATCTGACTCCGAGTTTCACATTCCCACAGTTCACTGACTCCGAGTGATCACTTTGTACATTGCTTAAAAAGCCCGCTCCAATGTGAACCAACGCGAACCCTCTGTGTGAGCTTGTGGTTGTTTTTTTGACGTTTCGTGTATAAATAAAATATCGTTGTTGATTTATATATCTTTGTTTTTTATGTAAGTAATTGAAACATATATAATGTGAATTTCATTCATTGAAAAGGCAATAAGAAATAATTTAGATATTATTTATTTTAATGTAATTACATAAATACGTACTTCAAATACAAAAAATATTGACATTATAATTACGTAGTAAGTTAGAAGCTAGTTTTTTAGTTTTATCTCAACCGAAATAATCATTTATGCTTTTCTGAGAAATCATTTTGTTTCATTCCGTAGGCTGGCGTAGTTATCTTTGTACCGTGACTATTTGGAAAATAACTTATGGCAATGTGTTTAATTAATATTTTAGTACTACGAGTCTTTTAAATTGTTAAAATTTGTTACGTTGGATCAACTGATTAAATCAAAAAAAATATTTTAGCAAGAATATTCTTCCTCCGCCTTGAAAAACATCTTTACATTTATTTAGTACCTACCTTATATTATATTAGTTGTAAGCTCACGAGACTGTAAAACAGTGCCTTAATAAAATAAAATGTCGTTCAATAATAATAATATTATGTGGTAGGTGATTCTATTCTATTCAAATAATGCTCCGTTGTACTTAAGTTTGATCCTGGGTGTCATATTGTAGCTATTTCATAGTTTATGTCCCCTTTACAGCATAATCCATTTGCATACAGATCTAAAATTGGCACATGAAAACATTGATTTTACACAATCAATGCTAATCTACCAACTGTATATATTACATACTATACACCAAATGTATGAATTGTTATTGTGGAACTTTTGGATTAGTTCAAAAAAACAATTAAATTAATCATCCCTCGTCTTATTGAATCAACATAAAGCATTTTTCAGAGTGCCTTGTCAAAACATGAGCCTCGTCAAAAGTGCCTTGTCAATATGTTGGTAAACTCACCTAATGTTTAGCCAAACGTACAGTGCCTTATTTGAATCCATTTAGGATACTTTTTCGCTTTCTCGTGTTACAGGAGGTTTGAGGAGTGTAATGAATAGAAAATAAGGATCTTGTATAATGAATTTAATTGCCATTCCAATGTCTGTCAGGTGTGTTGATCTCAAAATGAATCTTATGAGTTTTCATTATAAAATGGAAATTGTTTGCATTCCGTGCCTTGTATTGTCATGTGTTGTACTATCAATGTAGCCGACAGAAAATAAACTAGTTTACACAGCAAATCACATTTTAACACTGTACCTAAGATCATAATTTGTTTCTGTGCTCAATAAGTTTCTTCTTCTAATGCAAACTTTGTAATAAATGGGAACAAAATATGATCCCCCAACTTTTATATTATTTTATGTCAATATTCCGTACGCAATAGCCTAATTGGTATGTTTTCCATGTACATTATACAAGTATAATACTCTCACAATGATTTATGAATCTGAATTTGGGTAGTTTTTTTTTAATATAAATATATAAATGTATGTGAACTTAGATTTTATTTTCAATGTTATTTATGATTTATTTTTAATCTGTGATCACACTGTGTCACAATCGTTTTCTAAAGAATATTATTTTCCTTGAGAGCAATTTCAATGTACTTAGTTAATTTTAAGATGATTCATTGTATCTGAAGATAGGCTCAAATTTCATTATTTCCTAGTGTGTAATTTAAAACTTCTCTTGAAATGATTTTATTAGATGCATTAAAATGTATTAAGAATACGTAGAACATAGGTACAGAAAGTAATTACGTGGTTTTAAACAGAGGTGGTTCCTTAGTATGTGGATTTGTGCATAGCATTGCTTGTCTTCAGCCTTCACATAACATACAACGACATCATTTGTGCCCCAGTCATAGATATACGAAAGTATGCTCCAATCATCATTCCCGCCACGACATAATTTAGATTGTGTTGAAGCGCAAACAAGATGTGCATATTCCGATTTGCACAAAATTTTGTTTTACCATGCTATGCGGACCGCAAATGGCGGCATCGAGACAGCTCGACAGGCAGAAACGGTGACCTGAGCGAGACGGATTTATATGTAACTCATCCCGTGCACCAGCGACGCATGCGCGAAGAGCCTTGAAGGCAAGTGTGTACAACATTGAACAGCGTAATCCAATGCGTTCGATGAATTCAAACGGTTTCGAGAGACTTTCAGCGATGAATTGCGCGTCTTTTATTTTCGATGTGATTTAGCAAACACTGATGGAGAAATATTATTTTAAAAATGTAACTTAATGACACAGTACCACCATTAATTAATTTACTACGCCTGTATTACATGTTGTCACGAGCCGCCTCTAGTTTTCAACCATTTTCTTGCATAAGTAAGACACCGATCGATTCAATGTTAGTAATTTTTTAAAGATTATTTCAGCAGTAAAAATATGTTTTGCATACACGAATTCTCAAATCTACATTTAATGGAGTCACAAATAGTTCATGCATGAATTTATTATTACTTTTAATATACTTAGTTATGTTTGTACTTAATAATAGTCCTAAGATTTAGGGTTGACATATTGCGTAGTCACAATTTATTAAACGATTTATTTTTAATATAAAAACTGCCATATTACTGTTATAAGCAGAGTTGCGAAGGATATTGATTGATTTGTATCGGGGAAAAATCGGCACATTTTTAAATTGTACCTGAAATAAAATGCTTTACATTCCGACTTAATAATAAATGAGAATATATTCGAGGAATTTTGGGTTGGATCTCACTTCCAACGGGGGAATGTAACAATGAAGGGAAATAAAGTAACGAGAAGGTTAACTTTACAAAATCAAAGCATATATTAAGTTATTGATCTATCATATCATTTATGTTATTTTATTTAGTAATTTTAACAGAGAAAACGAATTTCCAAATTTCTCATCACAAAACCCTTTCTACACTGCTAATGAAATTCATGAAAATGTGCTTGGTTTGCGAAATTAATAATTACATATTACACTCAAAGTACAGAAGGGTTGTAAACCAGCGTAGAAATATTACCTTTTTACACTTCTGAAATAAATTAGAAATAATGACTTGTTTAATCAGTCGGATAGAAATAAGATAAAGTCATTTAATTTCAAAGTAATCAGCATGACAAGTAAATTAGAAGATATTATTTGATAAAAGATGTTTATTTAAATAATTTGCAATATCATTCAACCCGAACCCATGCGGTGGAGGCATTTACGTTATTAGCGACATTAGCCCCTAAGAAGAAGTGTCAGAAATGCTACGACAGTACGTAGCTGAATCTCTGTAGCCATAAAATTAGATTTTATAGATAATAATAAGATTTTTCTTAAAATTATATCATTTCTATCAAAGTTTATATTTTCAAAAAGGAAATTTTCCATAAAATAAATAAACGTGTTTCTTTATACTATTGGTTTCATTTTATGATGTTAATTTTATTCCTTTCCTTTTATTGTAAAGGACGTCCTGTCTCAGATATAGGCTGTAAAATAGGGCACCGGTACATCCTGAGTTCTACTTAAGGATAAGATACTATCGTCCTTCAACAAAAATTAACGGCTTTTTTGCTATCATCCGTGAGAATTGGAATTGCAGTTAACGAAAAAGTCGTTAATTTAAGGTATAATTCCTTGCAATAGGGAATTCCTGTTAACAGAATAATTCCTTATCCTTAAGTTGAACCGGGAACGCCCATAAAGTCGTTCATTTTATTGTTAAGGAAAATTAGTTATCCTTAATTTGAACCGAAATCGTTCGTCAATTTTAAGGTAAAGGAGAATTCCTTTTCCTTAGGAGAACTGAAAACACTCTAAAGTCGTTAATTTTAAGGTTAAGGAAAATTCCTTACCCTTAAGTTAAACCGGGATGCGTATTTCCAAACCCTATACCGATTCAGTCGCGGTACATTTTCAATATCAAAATTTTAATATTAAGAAATAAAATTATTAATTTCTAATATACACATTGGAAAGATAATTTTATCTAGAATTTAGAACAATTTTTGTTTTTGCAAAGTGATAAAAAAATAACCAATATAGAGGTGTATTTACAATATATGGGAAAAATATCAAAATTTAAATACTTATTAAGAAATAAAATTATTAATTTCTAATACACACATTGGAAAGATTATTTTATCTTAATTTTATAAAAAAAAAATTTTTTGCAAAGTGATAAAAAATAACCAATGTAGAGGTGTATTTAAAATGTAAAATGTCACTACCGCGACTGAACCGGTATAAGGTTTGGAAATACGCAACCGGGATCGCCCATAAAGTCGTTCATTTTATTGTTAAGGAAAATTTGTTATCCTTAATTTGAACCGAAATCGGTCGTTAATTTTAAGGTTATGGAGAATTCCTTACCCTTAAATAAAACCGAAATCACCCGTAAAGTCGTTAATTTTAAGGTTAAGGACAATTCCCTATCCTTGCCCTTCCGGGGTAACAGCTAATGGGTCTACCTACCCCTAGTAGACCTGAGTCTGCGATTTAACTGCTGGGTCGGGTATCCAAGGGCGAGGTGAGGCGATGGAGTGGGTATTAAAGCAGAATTCAAACAAGATTTGTTTTTTAATTCTTTTATATATTCAATAATATTATTATTTAATTTATATAAAACAGTTTGATAATGCCTTCAGAAGGCGGAACAGCTGTCTCGCGTAATACTAATTACATAGCAGAACTTTTTTAATAATAATCTGTTTTTATAAATTAAACAATAACTTTATTGAATCTATAAAAGAAATTACAATTAAAATGGAGTTCTGTTAACCCTTAAGTACCGACGTGTGGTCTGACAGACACCTCGAGCTTTCGAAAAGTCTAGTTATCTATGTTAGCGTAGTAGTATTACTCTGTACTTCTCTTTACCCCTCGAGTAGCTGCCCAACAGCGTTCGTGGAGAATGGCAGTGCCGGCTCGTACGATTTCGGTAAGTTATGGCTGTTTTAAGATCGCGAGTGGTCTGTCAGACCACACGTCGGTACTTGTGTAACTTTTTTTGGATACGACTTTTTTCAGATTGTATGGGTTTCTTTTTTATTTTTAGTCAAATGTTAAAATGTATCAGCCAGGTTCTTCGGGCATGAAACGGGTAGCCTCAATTGAAAATAACAGTGATCCTGTTACTTGGAAAAAATATGAAACACGGCCTCATGAATTGCGCTCATCGATAAAAAGAATTCTTGGGTCAGATGCGCCGGAAAACGTAAGAGAATAAATGAAATGGAGGGTTACCAACCTAGAACATTCTGTCATATCTGTCCCTCAAAACAAAAATTCAAGAATTCTTACATACGTGAAACTTGCAAGAAACAAGTGTGCCTTCAATGCAGCTAGCCTGTGTGCAAAGACTGTTTGTAATATTTTATAAGTTCCTGCAATTTGATGCCGTGTGGTTTTTCATGAAACTGCCAATTATTTTTGTTTTCTTTGTATTCATAGTTTACTTAGTTATTTTACTTTGAGAAAAAATTATTTTTGAGAAAAAAAATCAGTTAAATTGATATAAATTAATATTAAGGTAAAAGTCCATTTTTTATTCCAAAAAATCGACATCCGCGATTTAAATGGGCATAATTATTTATAAATGCATATATCTTTATATTTTATTTTACTTAATCAATAAGAAATGTTTTTAGAAAAATACAAAAAAAATACATTATTTTTTTTATTTTAAACTATGGTGGTCTGGCAGACCTCACGTCGGTACTTATGTAACTAAAACGGCACCTCGGTACTTAAAGGTTAAATAAACCTGATAACAATAAATAAGATTTATATAAACGTCCTAATGGGCTTTTACATGAAATTTTACATAATATGATGATAGTATGAAGTACCTACAAGATAAATAGATGCAGACATCACGAACGTAGGTACATAATAACATTTAGCACACATTAGCAAAATACTAATACGATGATTAAAACTGAATTTACATAATCATAAAACTAGCCTGAAATAATAAGTAAAAGAAAATATGATGTAGAAAAGCAAGTGTGTATGTATACGCATTCAACTATGTGTGTTACAAACGAATAAAACAGAAAAAATAACAATATAGTAAGGTGTAAAATATTTTCGGAGATATTTAAAATAAATAAAAAAAATATTAAAGGATAAACCAATAAAAAACAAATACAATTTAGCCAAAAAAATAATAGATAGTTTGATTAATATTGAATTTAAATAATAAGAACTGAAATAAAATACAGTATAAAGAAGCTAGTAGCTAGTAATAGAATTACGTGTATGTGTTACAACCAATAAAACAAAAAATTAGAATTTAATGTACTCGTAAGGTATAGAATATTAAAAAAAAATAATTGAAAATTAAAGTTAATTATTAGCAACTTTGAGTTGATGAAATTTTTTCACTGAATCTGATAATTTCTCTGGGCGTCGCAAAAGATTAGGTTTGCGTCCTTTATTTTATATTAAGCAACTCCTTCACACATACAAAATGAAGGACCCAAACTCAATCTTTTAGAGCAGTTAGAAATTAACAAACATTCTAATAATCCGAAAGCTATTTTTTTTTTTTTTTTTTGGTTTTAGGCAATTCACCCTGGAGAGAGTGCTTTGTGCCGGTAATATTTAAAATGGATAAGAAATTTCGGTTAATCTAATGGGAAAATAATAAAACAAATTAAATATTGGACTCATTTAGATCACTAAAACAAATTAAATATTGAATTCATTCAGGTTAATAAACTTACATAAAGCTGTATGAACACGAGAATTGTTAAGAGATAAAAGGTATGAAATGTTAAGGGGGGACTGGTGTGTGATTTTAATAAGCCGGCGGTATATGTTCTTGAAAGATGAATGGTTTTTACAGTTAAAGAAAACGTGGTCGAGGGTTTCCTCTTCCACACCGCACTGGCAGAACGGATCATCTAAAACTCTAATTCTAGACAAGTGAGATGCAATTGAACAGTGGCCAATTCTCATTCTCGAGATACATGAAATGAATCGTTTTGAAAGTTTTTTACCGTGAAACCATGGCTTAGCAGGGATATGGTTTTGAATTCCCGCATAGAAAGATCCAGTTCTTATTTTGGAGACTGCCCAATTTTCTTCCCAGGCACGAGTCATATTAGATTTAAGAATCGGAAAGACATCGGATATAGGAATTCTAAAATTTAGTGGGATAGTTCCGGAATCTGAACCAGATTTGGCGAGAAAATCGGCCATCTCATTACCCTCGATACCCAAATGGGCAGGGACCCAGGCCAATATCGTCTCAAACCCAGATTCACTAAGAGAATTGAGAAGATTTTTTATTTTACATATAATATTGTCTTCCGGATAACGTAAAATATTTGACCTAATTTTAGTTAGAGCACTTAGCGAATCAGTACATAATAAGGCTCGATGAATGTTGAGAACCTGGATTTGATTTAGCGCTTGTTCAATTGCAAAGCATTCGGCTGTAAATATGGAAGCTTCTTTCGGTAATTTATAAGTGAGATTGATGTTGAATTCTGGACTATATATAGATGCTCCACATCTTTTATTTTCAAATTTGGAACCATCCGTGAAAAGGATGGAAAATCCAGGGAATTTCGAAGCCACTATGCTTTTAAAACAATCATCCACATTTTGAAATTTATTTGGGGAAGATAAAATATTCTTCCGAAAGACTGATGTTATTGTGTTCGGCATAAAAGTGATTGCCTTAAATGGAATATTGTATATAGGAAGATTGGGAACTTCTTGAAGATATTGGAGGGAAGATGATAGAGAATTATAGAGATGAAAACTTTTAATTAAGAGAGGAAAACATTGTTTTTCTCTCAATCTTTTGTTAGAATTCAAATTAACACTTAACCTATTAAGACTTTGTTTAATAGGATGATTTGATAACGATAAAGCCTTGAAAATATATTTATTGGCAAGGAATTGCCTTCTGAAATATAATGGAGGCTCCACACATTCCACCTGAAGAGCATTAATTGGAGAAGACTTCATAGCTCCAATAATCATTCTGAGGGCTTTTGATTGAATTCTTTCCATTTTCTTATCTAGATATTTAGGGAGTGGGTCAAAAAGGAATGAGCCATAATCCAAGTGGCTCCGAACTAGGGAATTATACATTAATTTAAGAGTGGTAGGGTGAGATCCCCACCATACTCTGGAAACTGCTCGCATCATATTAAGTCCCTTTTCACACTTTGTAGAAATTATCTGAATGTGTGGAAGCCAGGAAAGTTTATGGTTCAAAAGAAGACCAAGGAATTTGATTTGAGTAGCGGTTTGTAGAGGCACATTATCAAAAGAAATTGAGAATTGGGGAATTTTTCTTTTGCGCGTGAAAGCCACGACCCTTGTTTTAGATGCCGCCAGATTCATCCCATTTATTGACAACCAGCTTTTAATATATTGTAAAGCCAAATTCATTTCCTTAGCTGCAAGAATAATATTTTTATGTAACAAATATATAAGGATATCATCCGCAAAGTAAAGACGCTTGATAGAAAAAGGAATTACTGAGTCTAGGTCGCTTATATAAATATTAAACAACAGAGGACTAATAACAGAACCCTGGGGCAAACCTCTCCATAGTTTGCGCCTTAAGCATTTAGAGGAAGACTCAATAATAATGGACCTATCTGAGAGCAAATTAATAATAAATTGGACTAATTTCGGGGGGATTTGTTTTTTAATTAGCTTTTCTTTCAAAACATTCAGTAAAACATCATCGTAAGCTGATGAAAGGTCAAGGAATGTGGCCAATGTATAAGAATTTAGGGATTGGGAAACTCGGATATCAGTTGTGAACAAACTTAAATTATCCATTGTAGATTTCTTTTTCCGAAAACCATACTGATTTGGTGAGATAATATCTTGACTTTCAACAAACCACTCTAATCTGTTCTTCATCAAACGCTCCGCTACTTTCATCAAACATGATGAAAGAGCAATAGGCCGATAAGACGAAATTTCAGATGGATTTTTTCCAGGTTTTAAAATGGGAATGATTTTTTGAGTTTTCCAATCATCCGGAATTAGTCCTGTTTCAAACATATTATTAATAAGAGATAAGAAATATTCAACCGCCATATCAGAAAATGATTTAATGAAACTATTAAGTATTCCATCGGGACCCGGAGCAGAGTCAGAAAGGGTTCTTATTACTAGTTTCATCTCATCAATGGAGAAAGGAGCATCTAGCCAGTTAGAGTGAAATGGATATGGCTTAATAGAAGGCATTTCTTCACATCCGGCCACTGATGGGGGGGCTATTTTATCCGCAAATCCTATAAGAATTTCTTCTGATATATGCTTGGTTCTCGGCGGAGAATACGATGATCCGAATTTTTTTAAGCTAGACCAAACTGAAGATTGGGGAGTTTCCGGAGACAGGTTCTCACAGAACTTCCGCCATCCAGCGCGTTTTTTATTTTTCAAAATTCGTTTGGTTTCTGCCTGGGCTTTTTTAACTGATAAAAAATTTTCTAGTGACATACACTTACGAAAAGAGGAAATTGCTTTTTTACGAGAGTTGACGGAGTGAGTACATTCCTCGTCCCACCACGGAGTAGAGTGTTTTATTTTAATGTTCGCATTGCGTTTCGGGATGGATTTTTCTGCTGCATTTATAACCATAGAGGGAAACGTCTCACATTGCAATCTGATGTCTCCCGGGGACGATTTTTTTTTTAAATTAATAAGGTTATCTAGTTCAGAAGAGAAAGTGCTCCAATTCGCATCATTTATTCTAAATTTGAGATTATTTTTAACTGGTGGAGGATAAGTGTTAGATTGATGTTGGAATCGGATTATAATTGGAAAATGATCACTAGAGAGGGGATCGTTTAGGATGTCCCAAGAGCATTTAGATGCTAACGAATATGAACAAAGAGATAAATCAACAGCACTTTTCCGTTGATGAGGGGGGGTGAATCTGGTTGGAGATCCGTCATTTAAAAAACATAGGTTATGGGTATCAATAAAATCTAAAAGATTGCGGCCAGAACGATTTGTTATTTTGCTACCCCAAGAAGGGGAATGTGCATTAAAATCTCCAAGGATCATAAAAGGAGAACAAATCTGGGTTAAGATTGGTGCCCATTCATTTTCAATAAAAGTGGTAGAGGGAGGAATATATATTGATAATATTGTGATATCAGATAAGACAGCTGCTATTATCTGGATATCGTCGGAGGGAGTATGTATATTAATTTGTTTAAACGGGATAGAATTATGGATTATCAGAGCCGTGCCGCCTTTACCATCCGGTCTGTCGTGTCTGAGACAATAATAACCCGGAATTCTTAAGTGAAAGGAGGGTTTTAACCACGTTTCAGAAATGGCGGCCACTGAAACGTCGTGTTCGTCGAGTAATTGAATTAGGTCAGATTTGTTAGCGAAGAGGCTTCTACTGTTCCACTGAAGAATTTTGTTCAGTTTCGAAGTCATTGGGGAGGCAAGATAATAAAGATTTAATGTAATCGGCAGCGTTGGACGGTACAGTATTGTTGTTTGTAAGGATAGAAATTAAAAGGGTAATTAAAGTTTGTATAAAAGAATTATTATTCAATATTTCGGGGAGAGCAGGAGGGGATGTATTACTATTAATGGCACACCCATTGGGGGTCCGAGATTTGGCATTCCCATTCGGGCTGGTCAAAATATTATTCAATTGTTTTTTATCAAGGTAAGGAGTATATTTTGGGTTGGGTTTGACTGGCTTGAGAATGGTTTCTCTGTGAGAAGATGACGTTGAATTTAAAAAGGTGGTTGATTGGAAAGGAGCTGAGGACGATGTCATCTCTGCGAAAGATTTTTTCGCAGGAGAGAATAACTTTGAGGCCTGGAAGTACGAAATGTTGTCGGTAGCCATTTTATGTTTTATGTTCCTCTGTCTTGTCAATTCCGGACAGGCTAGACTGACCGCGGTATGTGCACCCGAACAGTTAATGCAAATGGGATTATTGGAAGATTTTGGACATTGATCAAATGGGTGACCTTCTCCGCAAAAGTAACAACGTGGAGGGGAGCGGCATACGGATTTCGTATGTCCAAACCGGCAGCAATTGAAGCATTGAACAGTTGGAAATTTATGAACTTCGACGGGAAGCGAGGTATAATAAATAAACACACGAGACGGAAGGGATTGTCCCTCAAATGTAACAACAACAGATTGGGAAGGTTTCCAGATCGTGTTTCCATCAGTAGAATCCTTGTAGTTCAGTCGACGTGCTTTTATTACTTTCGGGGTTCCTTGGGAATTATTCAAAGCATCAACAATTTCAGCCTCTGGGATATCCGTGGGAATTCCTCGAACAAGACCCATTCTCGTAAGGTTAAATGACGGGATGAACGATTTATATTTATGTTTTGAGAGCGAGTCAATTTTTTTTACAAATCCATTTGCGGAAGCGGCAGTATTAAACTCGATAGATAATTTATATCGCCCTTCCGGTTTAATTGAACCATTAACAATACCAAGGTTATTATTTTTTGAGTCAAATAAAAATTTTCCAAAATCTAAAGGATGAATAAGTTTTCCTTGTTCAGTTCTCTGAACAATTACGATAAAAGGACCGGAAGCGGAAGCAGGATAAAGTAAGTCAGTACTTTTTGTATTATCGCTAGCTAAAGTACTTGTCTGGGTGTTACTATTGGGGTTAAGGTCGTTAGAGGTCGAGGTTTGTTGAATCGGCGGTATAGATTTAACTTTCGATGGGATGTAAAGGCTATGCGATGGTCGTCGTTTACGAGATGGAAGCGTAATAGAAGCCTGGCTAGTGTTAGATTCCGAATCAGAAAAATCTAATATCGATCCTGGGTCGGGAGGTCTATCTTCGTCTTCCTCCATTATATAAAAAAAAAACTTAACTTTTAAAAATTAAACTGAAAAAATAATACGCAGTCTATTTCATTGACTGTACAAACAAAAACGGATTAGCCGTAAGTAGGAATGCAAACAAATAAGTATACGATAAACAGAATTAAATAAAATGTAACAATAATCTCTTATCTGTATGAGGCACGGGAACGGGCGAACGGCACTAAGCAATAGGTAAGGTACACACAACCACTGTTGACCGCGGCTCGAATCGGACTGGAAAGCTATTTTGATAAATGAACAAAAACAATACAATTCGCTCACCGCTCTCAAATATGTTTAAGCCAATTTCAAATACTAAATTATGCTAGAAAAGAAACCCATGAGTCATCATTTGGGAATAACTCACATAATGATTAGAACTAGCAATTAAAAACCCGATCCACACTCCACTGCGGGCGGCTTTTCGTTCGGCATCGCCCAGTTTGAGTGTTGAATCAACAATGTTGATGACCATTTTATAAATCCGATAGGAACTGGTTCCAAAAATAGCCGGTTCCTCGGATCCAGTGACAGCTAGTAATCGAGATAAAGTAACCTTGACAAGCAATGACGTCATGAATTGAGGTCGTGTAATTATATAGCCGCGTGTATTATTCACAAATGCCAGTTACAATAATAATCATATTACCGTCAATCTTTCCTTATCCGAGAGACACTCAAAATAACAAATTGAAGTACTTAGGCGTTCGTGGAAATACTTACAAACTACGTAAGGCCCTCCGTTCATGGAGATACTTACAAACTACGTGATTGTGACACAACCACAAGTACCCTGCAGATGTACTACTTTTTAAAGCTGGTTTCCGTACACGGCACTACCCGAATTATACTGAACTTGATCATTTTTCACGTGCAGCCGTGGAGTTAACACGATGTCGAACGATGTTAAATGACTTTTTTTCCAACATTAATCTATGCCTTCTTCACTAAATCCTTTCTTGCGTATTCTGGTAATGTAAAGTTATGTAAACACGCATTTTTATTCACTTCCAGAACAAATCTAACATTACTTTCATGTTCAGACGCCATTTCTGTCAAACGTCAAACGAAAGTAGCAGACACGAATGCTACCAGCACCGTCGTTAGCGCGCTACCGACTTCAACCTGACATCCGTCGCGCAGCGCCGTGTACGAACACCAGCAAAATTGTATGGCGGGTACCCACGAGCGGTGTGCGTGCTACGCGCATCAGGCTCGAATAGCTTGTAAGTAGCTCCATGTACGGAGGCGCTAATTGTGACTCAACCACAAGTAGCCTACAGATGTACTACTCTTTAAGGTGGCGCTTCTCGGCTGAAAAAGAAAAAGATGGAGAGATATGTAATTACGAATGTTGGACAGAGCGCGCTAATATATTAAGTGATAAAATTGCAGCGAAAATTACGAAAAAGCTTAATAAAACATGACTCGTTTAAAATAGAGCAAAAATCTCGTGGAACGTATCTTAATGATTTTTTTACAAATATAACTTGTAAAATAATAGAAATAGACTTGTTTTAAATAATTTTCGGAGCACACTTTGCGATTTTTTTCTATCGAGGGAATTTCATATAATTTGCGTTTCGGCGTGGAACGTATCTAGATATTATCTTCAAAAAAAACATATATTTTTTTAAGAGCTTAAAAAATTCAAATTTTTAAGGGAGATATGTAAGAAATCGGTCGAATTCGGATAGCGGTGGCTTAATGCTGATTTTTGTACACGGCGCTACCCAAAATATATTGAACTTGATCATTTTTCAACGCATAGGTAAAAAAATTAAAAGTAATAAAAAATTTTATTACTTCTATTTTACCTACCTAGAAATAATATACAAAAGAAATAAAAATTAAATTAAGGTATTTTGGTCGTAAGAATTTAAGTACCCTAAAATTTCAAATGCCTTTTTTATTTTCAGTCACCTACTAAAACACTTCTTCATTGTTGGACGATTATTCCAGTGTTTTTCGTTAGAAGAAATCCCGAAGAAGATTTGGTCGAATGTACCACATTCACACCTCTGTCAGAGACATTATACCAATATGATAATATGGTACCATGAATAGTCTATACAATCTACACCGAGGTATTTCAACGGGACGTCGGCGATACTGCATGCAAAAACTTTTCAAATAAATTTCGTGGTTTCGGATTTTCCTCCAATATAACCAATATTCCATTTTGATTATGTAGCTCGCCAATTCTTTCCTATTCTGCAATATTCATCAAAAACATAATTTTTAGGTCTTTTTAAAATAATATTTATTACTCGTTCGAGCATATTATTTCGATTCGAAAATACTCGATTTTAATTCAATCGAAAAGTTTCGACTGTGAAATCATAATACCGCTACTTCACTAGCACATCTAATATCTATGCATATCTATGTTCCTTATCTAACTTATCTTTGTAATTTCAATTTGTAACATGTCTATGGAATTTCTGTAAACAATTTGACAACTCAGTAATTATCAATAATCTACAATTTTTTGAAAATATACATTTGGACTGAAATTTTCAAAATAATGCCTTGGGATAGTATTGAAAGTGATTAGTATCGCGCTTGCCGAAATTCGTATAAAGGATTAATAAAAAAAATAACCTCAAAATGTTCGTATTCTGTTCTTTCGTTGTTGCCGGCTTTGTGCGATTTTGGCTGCTGAATTCAGAATTAGCGGAGTTAATGTCAAACAGAGTTGAACTATCGACTCCTCTTAATTCGTGGAAGAGGTTAACAGAAGGAGTTTACCTGTACAATGAAGGAATTGACCCGTATCAGGGAGACATGTTCCATGAATCACCACTTATGCTCATTCTATTTCATAAAATAATTTACAAAATACCATCGCTCCTAACTTTGATTTTTACACTAAGTGATCTCATAACGGCTATGTGCCTGTACATTACTACGAAGAAGTTTATGATTATGTTGAAAGAGCAACAGAACAAAGATAAAGATAAATACGTGAAGGATTCTGATTTGTTGTTGTTGAAGAAAGATGATTATTCAATAGCGCCTGTTTACGTTTTAACTGCTTACTTATTCAACCCGTATTCCGTACTAAACTGTGTAGCAATGACAACAACAGTGTTTAACAACCTGTTCCTGTCTGTTTCGTTGTTATCAATGGTAACTGGCAATAGGATAATTTGTTGCCTGGCCATTGCTGCCGCCGCCCACCAAGCTCTGTATCCCGTCTTGTTGATCATCCCCGCAGCCATCTTCATTCAGAACAACGCCACGGGTTGTGCCAAGTGCTCCTACATCAAGACCCTCACCGCCTTCGTTCTAGCTTGGGGCTTCTTGATCTATCTCTCGGCGTACATAATGGATGGGTCTTATCAATTCCTGGAGAACACCTATGGATTTATGTGAGTAACCAACCCACTATACTGAATGTTATAAAATATGTTGCAGATGGTTGGGAGCAGTTGACAATGTTATGTGGTATTCGCATAAAAATATTTAAATTACCCAACTAACAATAAAAATGTTTTTTTTTTTTTATTTTAAAGAAAGATATATATTTCCTGATTACGAATAACCTGACATATTTGTGATAATCTCCTACTATCGATGCAAAATATCTGCAACCTTAAAAAATTATTTTGTTTTAGATTGAACGTTCCAGACCTGAAGCCCAACATAGGATTGTTTTGGTACTTCTTTACGGAGATGTTCGAGCACTTCCGACTGCTGTTCATCTCCTCTTTCCAGATCAATGCACTCGTCCTCTACGCGCTGCCCCTCACCCTGCGCTTCCGGAGTGAGCCACTCCTGCTGGCCACCACCCTGATCACACTAACCACCATCTTCAAGTCCTACCCAAGTCTCGGAGATGTGGCCTTTTATCTGGCCTTGTTACCAATGTGGAGACATCTGTTTTCGTACATGCAGCAGAAGTTCATTGTCGGTTGTTTCCTTCTTGTGACTTCAGTCCTGGGTCCCACCTTCTGGCACCTGTGGATCTACTCCCGTTCCGCCAACGCCAACTTCTTCTTTGGCGTCACGCTCGCTTTCGCCTCCGCTCAGATCTTCCTCATCACCGACCTGCTGTTTGCCTACATCAAGCGCGAGTACGCTCTCAAACATGGATCAGGAAGACAGATTGACGGCAAACCGGCTAAACTCGTGCTGCGATAATCATGTGAATAAACATGCTTATGTGAACAATATTAATTGCCAGTGTTATGTATTTAAAATTATTTAATTTAGTAGAGCTTGGCGAATTAAAGAATACGCCTGGCCCTTTGTGTACTGCGCAACTTTACCGATTAGTTATTCGGGAATCCAGAATGGTGAATTGTGATTTTTTATGGTTGATCCCGCCTTCTACAAAAATCATCAGGCGCTTTCTCTTGTTTGCCGGACTCTATTTTGTAATAATTCACACCGTTGAAAGAGATATCCAGATAATACACAGGTTCATAATATGAATTGTGGTTTAATGTTAAGAACTATTTCAGTCATAGTTAATTAAATTTTATAATTATTGTCTACATGTCATGTTAGTTTAATTCTGAATAAACTCAGTGGGCTATTAAAACCTTTGTAATTTCAATATAATTGAACCGCATAGCTGTTTAAATCATGAGGGGTTGTTTCACAAAATTTGAACAATTTATTAAATTTCAAAGTTCTGTGAAAGCTCTAATCAAGATCTGTTATTATTTCATCTTGGTCCAGTTATTGCACAGTACATACTTGGATAATATCAGAACTTGAATAGAAATTTTGCAGAACTTGAATATCAACTTTGAAATTTGATGAATAGGGGTATTTTCACTGTTTTTTTATTCTCAAAAAATTTCGATAATGAAAGCACTTTTATTTTATTTTTTATGTTGATGAGTAAATTTTCTATATCATTTTAAAATGTGGTATTTTTGATTTGCTGCCAAAATGATATAATTGTTTTTGTTTGTGAATATGGTGGAGTTGACATCAGGCCGGCGATCAGAATCAGAAAAATTTACTTTATATCTTCCACACATTTTTAACATTATTTGTAGTTTGTGAAAAAAACCCCAATGTTCAAATTCTTTTAAACAACCCGTCCACAGTTCAAAAAACTGACAAATTTAAACCCGTCTTAAAATATCCTCGAGCGTATCAGTGTTTTTATTCTCCTGTAAAATATAATTTTACCACATTGAAGGTTTCAGCAGCCCAGTGATGACATTTAAAAAAAGGATAATGCAATTAAATATAATTTATTTGTATTGAAAACCCAATAACTGTGTGTACCCACACGACTTTTTGTGTTTTTTTTATTTGATAAAAAAAAATTCATAAAATCTATGACAATTATTGGCATATCCACCAACAGTATTCAAAGGTCACCTTCAAAATTTTTTTACTAGCTGATTAATTTTTAGGTAATTAATTGAGCGAATTATTCCTGCATTTTTTATATGAATATCTTTCCTAGTCGATGCGTCGTTTTCAATTCCTCAGTTAATTTCTTCAATTTTTTCATTTTAACTGTAAACACTGTACTTCAATGGAGTGTAATTACGGGCATTTTCTTCTTATTTTAGAGTTCTGGCATTTTTTATCCGCACAATACTGAGATCATTCATATAGTTAATAAAGACTGTTAAGTGTTTAAATATTTGTTACTTAATTTTATAATATTTTCCAGTACCGTAAGACCTGTTAATTTTGATCAATTTTGACCTCTAAGCATTGATAATAAACTTATTAGAATAGTTATAAATGATCTTTTACCGGTTTTTGGGTCACTTTAGCAACAGGTTTAAAGATAATAAATAAAAAATATGAATTTTCAATTAGTTTTCTTGCTGAGGGTACTTTTAGGTCAATGTTACCCCCAACTTATTCTAACTTTGACCGATGACTGGCACTTTCTACTTTTTACAAGGATTACTTTGTGGTGTTCAATATTAGACACAATTTGAATTTGATATTCTATTTCGCAGAGTTTTCTACTGCTAATTTAGTATTTTACTAAATAAATTTTTTGGTAACTAGTGTTGTATCGCGTATTCATATTTTATTACCATAAAAATGACAAATTGTTTTAAAAAAAAGGAAAAACATAAAACTAATGTTGTACATTGAACTAACCAAATTATTTGACACTTCGTACAAACAATATCCTTCCAGTTTCCTTTTTTGTGCAAATAAAGTCACATTTAATAGTGAAAATAATTATATCGGTTTCTTCTCTGCGATTCCTTCATCGGGAATTTATGGCCGCACAGACCTTTCTCCACTTCTTTCCGCATACTTTGCAGAATATTCTTTTTCTGATATTTTTTATGATTTGTGCAATGTATTGGCGTTTGCACCCTTTCTAGTCTGAAAATTGATGGTGGGACACCTTTGGATTATCTTTATTGCTTACTGAGAACCAGATAAATTATCTTTGAATTAAGGCGTTTTCCTTCCCATCGTCTCTTGATATAATTGTGTTAAGCGTCTTACATCATTAATATCATATGGAAAACCCACGCACTAAAGAGATATGATCAACAAACATGGCTTTTTCTTTTTTGGTAAGCTTCTTGACCGCGGTGAATGTTAGAATAAAAAATTTCATTATACAATAAAAAATTTTAATCTTAAAATTAGTAATAAAAAATTATGGTTAAATAAAAAAGTATTGCAAACTGAAATTAAAAAAACCTCAACCCACTTATCTTTAGTAACATAAATACATATATAACTCCCACACACAGATCCGACTGGATGACTGGATTATGTCAAGGTACGTTTTAAAAAAAAAACGACATGTCACTTCTTCGACTGCTTCTCGTGAACTAAGCGGATGCTGACACACTAGACTAGTAGAGTCGACGCGCAATGAAACAGCTGATGTTCGATCACGATCGTGCACAACACAACTGTGTTTGTCTTTTGGCTCCGAGGTGGTACGAGAGTAAATATTTTTTTGTTTTCGGTCAAAGTTAGAATGATGGTCAAAATTAGCAGGTCTTACGGTACGTTTTTGAACAACATTCCCCAATTCAACAGAATTAGTGGATCATCCACTTAGGATTAAACAGTTCATAATAATTTACAATTGAGCTCAACTTATAGTATGTGTACTCAACTTGGGATATTGTACTCACATGCAAATTCATAAATTGTTTTATTTAATAATTTCTTGTATGTATCTGCAATTTTAGAAAGAGGTCCCGCCGCCCCAGAAACCATTCATTGAAAGACCAACACCTCTTAGGTGACCCCAAGTGATTCGCTAAGTTTAGTGACTTGGCAAGGATGCCCAGGTTCAAGGGGTGAGGATTGTCTAGGTCGGATGTGTCTTACCGGATGTGGAGAGACTGGTCTAGGGAGACTTTTTTACCTCCACCAGGACCCATCACCTTGTACCGCAGTGGGAGGGATTAATTCAAAACGTCTGTCACTCCTGGACGCCCTGACCCCCAGATTCCTACCCACCCCTTGTAGATTTTTTCCCAGATCTTCCTCGCCTTCCTTTCCTTGGAAAAACCCACCGCTCAGCATCCCCAAAGGAAATTATTTTCCTAATTGCCTCCTCTGTGAAACAAATGTAAAAAAATATATATGCATTTATTTTTTTAAACTTTCATTTGTAATTGGACATTATTGTCTGAAACTCGTCCGGTCGGAGAGAAATGAAAGTGGAATGAATTTTTTAAAATTGCTTTTATTATAAACCTAACCTAACAACATCATCACATTGTAAATACTCTGCCAAAAAATATGTGATTTTTTGTTTCAGGATTTGTGAGGCATTTTTAATCACATGACATTCTGGGCATAAAACTGTTTTTTTTTTTATCTCTGTGATCTTCAAATACTTTTGAATATTGTATGGTTAAAAATATTGATTTGTTGAATGTTCTAATACAAAGAAGCAACGGTTGAGATCCTAAAAAACATTGCTATCTTATGAACTCCTTATCGACTTGAATTATTTGAATTTAATTTTAACTGCTTGGCCTTAGTTCAAATAAGCATTTATCTTGAAATCTTTGAGTGAAATTCTTCTTCCTTATAGCTTTACTTTGGTTGTCCTCTGGGAAACACAAGTCATTTTAAATTAATTATTTTATGCTATATAAATACAAATTTTGAATTGAGTGTTTACATATTTTATGCAATAACATGAACAAGTAGTGCTCTCAAACCGTGGCATATAACTAAAGACACTGGATCATGCTGGATTATAACAAAAAATTATCTGAAAATATTTTCAGTCAACACCGGGAAGGCTATTCCCTGAAATTTGTGATAAGAGATCGTTCTCCCTCAAGAAGAGCTGTCAGATTTGTGTGATTTTCTACAGCTGTTAAATGAATAAATAATCATCCATACTTGCAGGAATTCGTGTTTAAAACGACCCAAACTTAAATTCGTGACAACTCACAGCTGAAATTTTGACATCGGCAAAAAATTCGAAAAAGCAAATAACAGCCATAGAAAATCGCACAAATCTGACAGCACTTCTTGCGGGAGAACGATCTCTTATCATAAATTTTAGGGAATAGCCTTTCAGACCTGCCACTGTTTTGAGTTGTTTTACAAAAAAATCACTATTATAATTTAATTTTTGTTGTGTGAAAGATAAAATATGTGTTGAGAATTGTACACTTTGTTAATTTAGAAATTCTAGAAATATAATATGCTTACCAATTAAAATATTTTTTTGTAAAAATAATTGATTTTATTTCTGAAATACACAAACCCTTCTTAACCTCTCAGGCCTCGACCATATTTTGTCAGAGGGTCAAAATATTTCTGCTTTACAATAAAATTCAAATAAATGGATTTTTTATGAATGTGTCCGAACACTAAAAATTTTAAAAAACTTGAAAGGTCATAAAATATGCTTTCAAATTTTATAAATGGAATTAAATAATCAATTGCTGTAATATAAAAACTGTGCACGCAAACATAAAAAGGTGTGACGTAATCTATGGATGGCCCCTTAGATATACTATAAACACTATTGTCACCTCACTTTTTTGTCGTTCCATGTAAAAATCTTATATATAAAAATCAATGAAGGGAAGGCGGGGTTAGTAGGAGGGATGACGAGAGAAGGGAAGGCGGAAGGGGAACGCGGGGGGAAGCGAGAGAGGAACGGGGACGCATGGGAAAGGAAATGCGGAGAGAATTAATTTATTTCTTTGCATTGCAACGCATGCCGGGTACCGGCTAGTAATTAATAAGAAATTCCCAAAGATTCATAAAATTCTGATCTGAAATATTGGTTGCCAGAAATATTGCACAATTGCCCGATTGCACAGTTTTATTTTAAATAATGATATTAATTAAAGAATTCAATTTTTCTTCATTTTGAAGACAACTTTGGAATATTGAGTGAATCATAATGGTTTTTTTGGGAAGTAATTTAAATTTGTATATGACAAATTTGAGTTCCGACATAAATAGGTTATTTGTAGGTATGTTTTTAGGTTTTCACGGCCAAAAAGTATTTTTGTTATTGTTTTTGGGGTGTTATGCCGTGTTTCGCTACCTCCTTCTTTAGCCAACTTTTCGGACAGCGTTACAGTGTCCATCATCAGGTCATCTGCCCTGATGATGGACACTGTAACGCTGTCCGAAACGTTGGCTAAAGAAGGAGGTAGCGAAACACGGCATAACACCCCAAAAACAATAACAAAAAAAAGGTTTTTTGTTCATATGAAGCAGATACTTTGTGATGTGACATTATAATTTAAAATAAAACAATAACTTTGTAAACACCACTTTTTATTTTTTATGTACTTAATGCCGACCGGGTTTCGCTACCACCGTAGCTTCTTCAGGGCAGTACAGAACTCTACTAAAAAAAAGAGAGTTTTTTAGTAGAGTTCTGTACTGCCCTGAAGAAGCTACGGTGGTAGCGAAACCCGGTCGGCATTAAGTACATAAAAAATAAAAAGTGGTGTTTATAAAGTTATTGTTTTATTTTAAATTAAAAAAAAGGTTATTTGTAATTTAAATTTACGTCCATCAAAATGCTCTTTTTTAAAATTTTATTTCTTATTTTCCATATCACTAGCTGGTACCCGGCATGTGTTGCAATGCAAAGAAATCAATTGTTTCTCCCTGCATTTCCTTTCCCATGCATCCCCGTTCCCCTCCTGCATCCCCTTCCCCCCATGTTCCCCTTCCACTTTCCACGTCTTTCCCTCCCTCATCATCCCTTCCACTAACCCCACCTCCTTCATTACCCTTCCCCTCATGCCTTCCCTCCCTGCCACTAAAATATATAAAATACTCTCATTTTCATTTATACAAATTTCATAACTCCAGAGCTTACCATTATATATTGCCTATAACCTTTGCGGGCGTGCGCACACCAAATCACCTAAGTTTCTTCGCAATCGGATGAATGGTATGGCAGCGCATAACATACAAACAAACAAACAAAAATTGATTTTTGTATATAAGATTATATTTTAATAATACATAAATATTATGAAATCATTTTTTTAAATTTTTATCGTTTACTTACAAATAATTGCCCAATAAGCCCAAAATATTAAAATCTTTAATGCCCTTTATTATATAAATTAAAACAAAAATAACTAAAGTAGTACACATCCGTACTAGATATTTGGGTGACCGGACAACTCGGAATGAAACCAACTCAGAACCATCTCGGATAAGTCGTTTAGAGTGATAAAAAAATTTATATTAAAAATTGGTTAAATAGGTTACGTTAGGTTAGGGTTATCGGCAAATTTAAGATTATTTTTTTCATAACTTTTAATGACTTTTCAAGGAGCTGTTGAGTTGACTTTATTCTCAGTTGGCATGGAACCAGATATTTGATATACCCTTTGATTACAAAAATAATTTTTCGGTTTGGATGCATATTTCGGCCTGAAATCCAAAATTAAGATGTATATGAAATGATACAGTTTTATTTATACAAAGTACCTGTACAATACAATGTAGGTTGGTGAATCACAATAAGTTCCTGATAAAGGTATCGGGCTTTTATGGAATTCTTAAATGTTATCTTATCTATATTATTCTGTTGTTGACACAGAATGCTCTGACTGTTTGAGGCGTACCATCATTGTGTTGTTCATTTCACTTTCCGTTTCTCTTATTTTGCAAATTATTCAAATAAATTTAATAATAAAATGTAATTGATTAAGATGAAAACATGTGGTATCTCTCAGTTTGTGTAGTGTGCTTTATTGTTGCTGGCAATGTGAAAGGTATGCCTACTTCCTTTATCCTTATTGCAGATAAACAAAATTGTTGTGAAATTCGCTGCATACATATAAGGTGATGTGTTGTTTTCCACAAATTTTACCTGTGATCATAGACAATATCCAAATTGATAGACCAGTTCATCAGGGAAAGAGAAATAAACCAAGTGGCGCGGAGTGGAAAGACGGCGTGACCGTCTCTCTTTCTGTATTCTTTGGTTTGTGTATACATAAATGAATCTGACAGTATACAGGCAACTCGCATAGTAATATTACTATTTAGTCAGCGAAAATAAAATCTGCTTATGAATTAAAAGTCCTTTATTTAAATGGTGCGCAAATTGCTGGCTGCGTAAAAAATTTAACTATAAATCCCAAATCAGGAAAACAAAATTTTATATTTTGTTACACTATTTAGTTAGACACTTTTAAAAATGTGTTATAATTTACCCACCTCACTCATTTTTAACTTCGTCACGCTAGACCAGAGGTTCCCAAACTTTTTTATCTCGTGGTTCACTTTCAAAATTTTGCTGGTTTCGGTGGACCCCCTGCTGCAACATTTCCAAAACTCAACACGCGTTGTACTGAATACTGATATAAAGCTGGAGTTGTGGTCTGTCACAACGGTGGGGGGGGGGGTAACGTGATATGAGATGGGGGGCGGGATGGGATATGGGCACGGGTCTCAAAATGACAATTTTTCACCCAAATAATAGTGTACTATCTGCCTACATTGACAGGTAAAGCCGAGCCAAAATTTGTGTTCTTTACTATCGAAACCAGCAGGTTTATTCTCTATCTTTTATGGGATCATTATCGAGAATGGACGTGATCTCCTGACAGATTTGTGTGATTTATTTGCTTTTTCTATTTACAACGTACATTAAATGAATAAATATTCATGCAGGAATTCATGTTTAAAACGATCTAAATTACAATATGTTACAGTAAATATGTAAAAATCACACAAATCTGACAGGAGATCACGTCCGTTATCTCGATAACACAAAAGATAGAGAATAAGCCTGCAGATAAATTTTCGTGGACCCCCACTTACAAACTTGTGGACCCCCATTTTTTTATCACATCTACGTGGACCCCCGTCGAGTCTCCCGTGGACCCCTGGGGGTCCGCCTGGACCACTTTGGGAATCACTGCGCTAGACAGTTCGGTTAAAAACGAACATTCATATCCTGCGCATAAAAGTCCTGGTGCAAATCATTGCCTAACTTTTCTGCACAGGGTCTGGTTATTTCAACGTGCTCTCTTCGGCGGTCAACGTACGATGTCGTAGTTTATTCAAAGCATTCTCGAACCTTACTAGTGTTAAAAATATGGTCACATTCATGTTAGGGCAAGTCTATCAATTTGGATATCTTGGCTCTTGAAAATTAATTTATTTGCAAATTATTTCTAAAGCGAATTCACAGACTTTTCTTTCTTTTGTTGTAGACTGTTCTAGTTCGACATCCAGAACAATTCCTGATTATTTAATCAATTGTTATAGCAAGGGAGGAACGGAAGTAAATGCTCCTCAAAATGTACAGCTCCTGGTGGAACTTATCAGTAGAATGGAAAAGGCTAATGTCAATTACAACATTCGGATGATAAGTACATCTCTTTTGCACAGGTTTGCAGACCTTGACTTTGACTTTGATATTATAGAGTTCTAGGACATAAGACGCTTTCTTTTTTTATAATGATGATTCGCTCTCCCCGCTGTGTATCAGCTATAGCACATGCCAAACTTTAATGCCACCCTGAACTTGGTACGATCTATTCTCGCGCAGGTACATGACTTTACAATGACAATATGATTTTACTTACAATGACTTTACGTAAGCGATAGAGAAAGATGAGTAGAGCATACGTGAGACAGAGAAAGGCGTCGGCGGGGAGGCATGCTGACTTTCTGACCTTAAATTCGCTTATTGCGACGATTTCTTTATCAACGTCAGTTTGGCATTAAAGTTTGGTGTGTGCCATACCGGTGCCGAAGAGATCAATGCCACTAGTTCTTTAAATCATTGTAAACATTTGTCGCACCGACCAATGTCAGATGATGTTTACATCGGTAACTTTGTATATACTAGACCCAGCGAGAGGTTGTCCACCTCGTCCTCATCTCACACGTCTTATACAAATACAGAAAATACTAGAATGATGACTCACTGGGACTAGTATAAGAGCTATTTGAAGTTGTAGTTTCTATATTTTTCAATGGAATAAATAAATGGGTGTTTATGCAAAAAATCAAAACAGTGAAAATGTTGACACAAAACTTTAAACTGAACAGCTTTTATGCAAAATTACCAATTTGCACATACAACATTGTTCGTTTGAACAGTCAACATTTCCAATACCCAGTATTAACCCCTCAGGCTAAGTTCGGTTTTCAGAACAACTCATGTAGGTCTTACAGAAATCATTGTGTCTACCTTACTATCATAATGAGAAATATGAAATAAACGGTTTTAGAAAAGGAAAACATCTCGCTTTATATTCAAATCTTAAAGTTAATCACAAAAGAAGTAAAATGTACACCTTTGTGAAATCAAGGTTTCGGATCGCAATTTGAAAAAGATTTATGAAACTTTGGGAATTTTTCATTATTTTTTTTTATATGCAACAACAAAAAAGTGAGGTGACAATAACGTTTATAATACATTTGTGTAATAAAGTATGTGTTCTTACTTTTTTCATTATCAGTAATTTTAGTTAGAAAAAACGTAAGGCGAGCCATTTTTAAAAACTTTTTTTCTGTTTGCATGCAAAATTTTTGTACTTCGAAAATTCGATTTATAAAATATGAAAGTGAATTCTATCATCTTTCAAAAACAGTTTTTAATGTTCAGAAATAATCCATTTATTTGGATTTTATTGCAAATCGGAAATATTTTAACCCTCTGTCAAAGTATGGTCGAGGCCTGCGGTCACTCAAATTCAAACCACGCAGTTTTGTGGTTTTAATTTGAATATACCTATATAATTATAAACTATGGGTGGTAAAGTTATAATGTATCGAAACATAACATCAACAAAACGTTCATCCAACATCTAATTTTGGCTTCTATGGCTTTATGTATTTTCTAGCTTGCGAAAAGATGGTATCGAAAGGGCTCCAAATGTCAAGGAAACCGAAAATGTTATTCCGTACAGAGCGTCTGGATTTCAATTCACCAAGTTCAGTTTTCTGCTGGATTTGTTGATTCCCGGCAATAATCTGGTCGATATTCAGGAAGGCTTGAGTGAAACGGAGTTATGCACGCTGCATTTTCTAATTTCCTCAACTGTGGATCAGTGGGAGAGAGGAGATGAAAATAAAATTTGTCCATTAGTTATCGGTAAACAGTTTCCCGATGATGAATCAACATATCAGTTTGTTACGTGAGTTATTTTGCTTATTTTTACTGTCTCGCCACATGAAATGGATCCGCTTATTAAAAAAATTACAATAATTATTTTAAATCAAAGATTCATTATTTTGTTGGGCAATCCGATAGTGATTAATTTGTCGCAATTTTTTAATGCCATCTATTGTCCTGTTTTCAAAGGTTTATATTTTTCTTGAATTAATATTATTAATGTTTTGTGTACTCGACGATAGGGGAATATGAAATGCCATAGAAAAAAAAATTATTCAAATTTTATCTGCATTATTTTGAAATTATTTAGTTTAGTTTTGGCCAATCCGAAATTAGTTAATTACCAATAATTTTTTAGATTCGTAAAAGCTGAAGTCAACAGGACAAAAATTCCATCTAAACCAAGCCGGTGTCCAATTGAAAGGGGGATTGTTCAGACCATCTGGGGTGATATTTCACCTGGCACTTTAATTGGGGCTATTTCCGCAGCCCTTGAGCCGCAGGACGTGAAAGTTCAGGATATTCTGATGTTGGAACCGGAGTCTCAGGAGAACCCAAATTATGACATCGAGACTTTTAACAATCTGCAGAAGACATTGTTGTCATCCAATCCTACAAAGAGCATTTCTATTATTCTTGCCGCAACATTATCAGGTAAAAAGAAATAGAAATACTAAAATAATTTACGTGAGAATAATTTTAAAAAAAGAGTTGATGTTTCCGCCCGGGATCGAACCGGGGGCCTTGTGCGTGTGAAGCACACGTGATAACCGCTACACTACGGAAACGCTGGGCAGTGTGGTGAAATATATGTATACGTACTATGTAACACCGGCGATAAAATAAATTCATAGATTATTCAATTCATGTGTGATCCAATGCCTGTACATTTTTTGATTATTTTTATACATATTTTTAGCACTGACATTTTTTTGACTGAGTTTCGTAGCAGTATGATTTTTAATTATAAATGTAAAGTGATGCAAAGTGTTTTATAATAATATATAATATTATGTACCTACTTAGGCGACATAGCAGAGCTGGCCATCCGGCAGGGCCCCGTAGGACTCTCCAACCCCGAGGCGTATAAACTAGCATCACTAGGGAAATGGAACGACTCTCTCATTCCAAGGGAATTCTACCTCTTACAGTCCAAGCATGGCCAGTGGGAAGTCACAGACGCAGAGATCTTAGCGGGAATTGATGGTAACATTTTTTTAGATGCTAACAATGGAGGACTGAACGCAGTTGGCGCCAACAAAAAACTGTCCAAAGAAACGAAGCTAGCCGTTCATAATGGAGTGCTGGTACCTACCCTGATGTACGGCAGTGAGGCATGGAACTGGCAGAGTAAGGATGAAAGTAGACTGAATGCTGTAGAAATGAGATCCCTGAGGCGTATGCGTGGTAAAACCATGAACGATTGTGTAAGAAACGTGGAGATCTGCAAAGAATGCAAAGCTGATGTAAGCATAATGAGTAAAATTAAGAAATGGACGCTCAGATGGTTTGGGCATGTAGAGTGAATGAACAAGGAAAGGACTGTAGGAGAATATATGACGCAAATGTGAATGGTAGAAGAAGTCGGGGACGCCCGAGGAAAACATGGCACAACCAAGTGAATCAAATACTTGAAAATACTCAAATACATGTCAAGAGTCAAAATAATAGAAGATGAATGTGAAAGAGGCAAGGAGTGTGTGCCAAGATAGAGTTGTTTGGCGGTTCACCCTCTCTGCCTACCCCTGCGGATAAACGACGTGATGGTTAGTTAGTTAGTTAGTTAACAAGTAGGTACTAGGTACTACCAAAAAATCTTATAATTTATTTTTTCTTTTTTATATACATTTTATATTCTTCATTATAAGCCCCACTAAACTGCCAAAGCAGTTTGTCCGCAGGTCACTTTCACAATACTTATAACACTTCTCTTAATACTCTATTTCACCATCCTCGTGATAGCTTATCCATACGGTAACGAATATTAATAAATAAACAAATAAATACTTGCAACACAGGTAAAAAACACAGGTATATATATATATATAGCTACTATTTATAGGTTTAAGTACCGAGTGTGAACTCAGACTGAACTGTGACTTTTAAATAAATAAAACATGTTATCGTATGGATATTCTGTGAGGGGAATGGTGAAATACCCTCACATAACGAAAAACCACAATATTGAAAAAAGATTTCAAGTGGTGCTTTTGATGACCCAACAAAATATGAAGGTAAATAAATTCCATTATATTTATGAAAAATTAAGTGTACACTATCCCTCCTCTTTTCCTGTCTTCATAATAGTATTAGTAAGTATTTCATGTTCTGTTGTAACAAAGATTCCTGGGAATTTCCTTACAAAAATGTTTATTTATTTGCAGGATTTATAATAGCAAATCACCTCCGGGAGTGGACCACCAGGCTGGATAGAATCCGTTTGTCACAAATCATTGAGATGTACTATTCCAGCTACGGGGTTCCTATGAACCATGGAATAAGAGCGTGCAACAGAAAACAAAACATGGCAAAACTCTTCCCTGCCTCCGATATATACGAACAAACACTTAACATGGTCAACGTTCTGTGGATCCGATTGAGTCCTGTCTACATCACTCCAAGCAAAATACAGAACATCTCTAATGCGGCGGTGAAAGCTTTTGAAAACTATTGGCGTGAGTGATAATTAATATCTTCATTAGCATTGCTTGTACTGGAAAATGAGATGAATTGGAGGGGGGTTTATAAATGAATTTAATTATTAAGAATTGAATAAATTTGTTGGGCAGATGGCAATCTCTTTAGATAAATCGAAGAGTAACCATTTTATAATTCAATTATCTTAGGGATTTGGTTACATAAAATTATGCTGTTTCGCATCATAAATTATGCTGATTGTAAATTGTAAACATTTCAAATGAGCTATGCGATAGGGGCCTGCTTACAGCAAGTATTTTGATGCTGTATATATCGAAAGCGTTTCATTTATATGCATCTCAATACAATTTGTAGACTACAATCAATTAAATAATACTTGCTCATATGAAGCAGATACTTTGTGATGTGACATTATAATTTAAAATAAAACAATAACTTTGTAAACACCACTTTTATTTTGTTATAAACTTTATGTCAACCGGGTTTCGCTACAGCGGTAGCTTCTTCGGGGTAGTATAGTACTCCTATTATTAGTATTACAGTCCGAGTATCATACTGCTCTGAAGAAGCTATGGTTGTAGTGAAACCCGGTCGGCATAAAGTATATAAAAAAATAAAAGTGGTGTTTACAAAGCTATTGCTTTATTTTAAATTAAATAATATTTCTTTAATCTTTGCAATATTTTGTTTTCATTTAATTAAATAATAATCTATTACAAGTACCCACAATAGACTGGTTTAATATTGGAAAACATTAATCAAACCTACATAAAACTCAGCAGTACTACTTCTAAAAATGATCCAACCTCCCAAAAGCCTCTCAAAAACCAGAAATTATTTTTCCCATAAAATTCTTTTCCCATACAGCTACACTGCTAGACAAGCTTCCTGGATGTGATGTAAAAGGAGATACCTGTCCAATGGATGTTATTTTGGCTACCGATGGATCCTGGACCAAATATCAAACGGAGGAATTAGTTGCGTGAGTTTAACATTTTCCCAAACTTTGGCACACCACCCCCTTTTACAATTTACATACAACATAGTTAACATATTTTTTCTTCAACAACTAAGTTAGCCAATCTGCAATCACAAACAGCCATTTTATTTTGCCTATGTTCATTCTCATAAAGATATTTTACATCTTCTACAGAATTTTGTCAGAAACCTTGGATGTCTCAAGTTATGGCAGCTCCTTGGGTGTGATGCATGGAAATTCTGGAGAATGGATAGCACCACCTTCACACAGTATCCTTCAAATATTTGACAGCATTGCCAATTTTACCGATGAATGTAAGTTTCAGTCTTAACAATTACCTAAGCACTTACACAAAACGGTATTTGTTACAATATTTTTAAAATACTTACTCCAAAAATATTTACATGATATCCAATAATTATTGTTTTTCAGGGCCTAATCGTTTGAATTTACCGGCGGTTCTTACATCACTTTTACCCCATTTAGAAAATAAAACTGAAGCGGAAAAGGAATCCAATGAAGTAGCGGCTTTGCCCCACGTAGTTATTCTGGCTGCTCCTACAACAAGATGGTCCCAAGCTGACTTAGACCGATCGGTCAAGATCATGGAAACTGTGAGAAGCTCACATTCAGACGTTTACTTGTTGTACTTAACCCCGGACACCGCTGGTTTCAAGACCCTTTCCGTCGACCCTCGCAAACACTCTGATATGCTGATCGAGACCTCGAATACTAATGTCAGCGAGGTTGCTGAGATGATCCGAGTGAACTTCATAACAAAGATAATACCAAAAAGACTAATTGCGATACCATGTCAAAGTGGGAAGGCATCTAGTGTCCGATTACAGTACGAAGATTATATTAACGTGGGACAAAAAATTATCTATAGAATACATCCAAATCATTTGATGTATGTACCCATCGTCAAAGTACAGGTTAGTGCATTTTTTAAATTTTTGAACCATAGACAAAAGTTAAAAAAAAAAACACAAAATGGTGTCTTGTCTTATTTCCGCATGAGCCTAAAAAGCCCTGGACGGAGCTATTCGAGAACAATTTGAAAGCCACTGGGTGAGAGGGAAGGTGTATGAAAAATGCCTTCATTTTGTACCATCTTGAATACAAATCATTTCAAAAGTTTGTCATACAAGATGGTTGCCAAGCATGGGCATAGGCAAGGTGGGGCAAGGTGGGGTGTTCGCATGACCGATGCGTGACTTCTGAGATTGTCGAACGAGTCGCGTTTTCAAATTTACAGCACTTTATTAGATGGTTTTTCATTCTTCCGTTCATATTCTTTGTAATCATAGAACCTGTAGCATGAATATGTTGTGGAATCCTAGTTTTTTCGGTACCTACTCTAGATTTTTATTTTTTGCCCCATCCTTAATGAAAACCTGGCTGCGCCCATGTTGTCAAGCAATTTCCCCTCACCCTAGATTTATTTGGCTGCCATTCGTATAAAATCCCACTAATGCTCTGTCCAAAGCTTATTAGGTTCATGTATTTCCGCTAATACATAGTCAATGGTGGAATTGATGTTTAGAGCTGAAAATAATTTTGTTGATCTAAAATTATTACACAACCAAACAAAGATTGTTTCAAAACAAATTCATGATGCCAGAGTTCGTCCCTTCGGGAGGTTTTGCTGATTTTGATGAGAGAATTTCTGCTTTATTGGATTAATCAACACGATTTTTTATCACCTTTTAGATACTTTGTTATCTTATTTCAGTTCCAAGGCACCGACCAGGGAGAGATTTCTGTTTGTGTTTCGAGGAAATACACCGAGGATGCCGCCATGTCATGTAAATTAGTAACGGGACAATACGATGCCTCCTTCGAAGTGAAACATCCCTGCAGTGGTGGGGATTATTGTGATCCAGTCTACTTTATTGTAAGAGCTAGAAGCACACTGATCAAATGTGCAGGTAAATATACACCATCATAATTTAATTAATACAATATACCTAGAGAGCGGAGCAAAGTTCTTTTCTTATTTTCAAAATTTCAAACAAAATAATATATACGTTTTTTACAGGATATAATAATCTTCATAAATACTTATTAAAATATCCATATATTTTTATTTTGCCATTTTCATTGTTTATCCTGACTACATCAGTTTTAAATGTTTCCGAGTTAACTGAGTTTTTTCTGTCACCTAGATGTAATCTTTTTAAAAACATCGTTTTTGTCATAAAATAAAATAAAAATATGACGATGAATATTATCATAAATAAAAAAGAAGAAAAAAATATGACAATCTCAAGCGATTGCAGGCTCCGGGGAGAGTCGAACTCCCGATCTCCTGTTTACTAGACAGGCGCTTTAACCAACTAAGCCACGGCGCCAATGTCCCGCTATGTCAAATTACAGTTTATAATTTATCTTACAGATACCGACTGCCGATATCCAGATCAAATACGCTTTATTGTACGACACGACGGATTGCAATGCAATAAATCGAATACTGGGAACTATAATGCGATAAATCTACAATTCTACATAATTCCACTACTTATATTGTATTTATTCAGAGTGGCGGCGGCGATTTAGAACCAATTTCGATTATTATCATGACGTGTTTTATCTTTATAGATGCTAACCATACCTGTAGGTACCTACCTACCCGCCAAATAATAAATAAATGTGTGAAATAGGTACCTACGGAATACTCCTTTATGTATATCGCTTTCATTTATTTAAATTTCGTATTTCAATAAATTTTATTTTTGCTTTTCTTTGATTTTATTTAAGTATCCATACCACATAAAAATAGGTGAGTTGGGGTAAGCTTTTTTATAAGACGAGCTTTGGTTCACTTTGGAATTTTTTAAGGTATACGGTGAACCTAACGTGACCAAGAAAGGCTATTCCCTAAAATTTGTGATAAGAGATCGTTCTCCCGTGAGAAGTGCTGTCAGATTTGTGTGATTTTCTAGGGCTGTTATTTGCTTTTTCTGGGCCGATGTCAAAATTTCAGCTGTGAACTGTCACGTATTTTAGTTTGGGTCGTTTTAAACACGAATTCCTGCAAGTATGCAATTATTTATTCATTTAACAGCTGTTGAAAATCACACAAATCTGACAGGACATCTCGCGGGAAAACGATCTCTAAGAGAATAGCTCTTCAGACGTCCCGTTTTCACCGGAACAGTCCCGTTTTCAGGCAGCGTGTCTCGGTGTCCACGAACACAACTTCGGGACGCCAAAATGTCTCGTTTTCGAAAAGAAAGAAACTCGCAGTAGAATTTTAAAAAATATAAAAAAAATTGGTTGTCTGTAAAGTCGGTCAACGGACAATAATTTTACGTGATAACGTCATATAATAACGATGGAGTGGAAGAGAGATAGATACGTCACAAGCCGAACGCTTGTTCTGCGCTCTCGCTTGCACGCTCGGCTCAGGAAGGACGTGACAATGAGTCATGCTTTTTCGTGAGTGCAGCCGGCGTTCATCGATTTTATTTTATTTTTATTTTATTTTATTTGGGAGACCAACAGTTTACATTAATATCAGAGCAATAGAAATTAAGTCACAATAATTATACCATTTACAGGTTTCCACATGGGTTTTATATACAAGTGATATGACAGATAATAAAAATCATATTACAAGAAACAATTATTATAAGTTATTTAGGTGGGTATAGGGGGGTGTAGTAGGATGTAGGATGGGGTGGGTGGGATAATAGTAGGATGGGGGGGGTCGGTTAAGTTGAGGTATAATTATAAAAATATGCAAAGCAAAAAATAAAAATTTTAAATTAAAAAAAAAAAAGAAGTTCATAGGTTGCATTAGATGGGTAGTTATTGTTGTTGTGAAGTATCGATAGATCGCCTGTGTGGTTTTAAAGAGTGTGGTGCAGAGTTGAAAATGTCAAATTGTGTGTAGTGTGTGTTGAAAGTGTTGGATGTGCGATGAATGAAGGAGTTCTGCTTAGAATTAGTGTTGCACCGAGGGAGGCTAAGGGGCTATTTCACCAATCTCTTTAAATGTTGCTCTTAACTACCGGTCACATAACTTTATTGGTAGGAGAATCATGCTCAAAAACCCGTGCGCATTTCGCCACAGAAAATATGGTGCCAAGTAGCTATTTTGGTCTACTGCCACGCCTGTCTTAGACGTGCTTGGACGCCATTGTTTCTATGAAATCACAAACGTCAAAAGTGTCGACATGGTGTCAACACAGTGTTCGTTTATTGTTGTTTACGAACGGGATTGGTTTATTTATGCAAACTATAAGGTAAGTTCAACGGGTTTTTGTTATGTTTTATTGATTATTGAGTGATATTACTAAAGAATTTAGTTGAATTTGTAGATTTGTCTTAATTCATGCGTCACAAAATGTTTTACTCTTTCTTCTTTCCTCATTGCTATTTTTTGTGATTTTCTGCTGTTAAATCGTTTAGGTACAGTGTCTTTAACATCTATTGTGTATTTGTCTGCAGAGCCTTCAGGTGAACCAATACATTAAAGTGAAATATGAGGGACTGGAGAGACAAAAGTGCACCCTCATCAGATAGGGACCCAGCAACGCTGTTCCCTTGGACAACATAGAGACGATGATAAAATGTACGATCTCCCTCACCAGAGGCACCACCAGCGGCTGGAATATCGATGCCTCTGCTCTAGGTAAAACATTTACATTGCATATTTAAAAATCAACCTGTACATTTCCTATTGTATTTATTAAAACGCTTTTTAGGGACTTTTACACAGAAATAGTAAAAAATATACAATATTATGTACAACTGAGCGACTTCAGTAACAATATTTTGTATTTGTTTAGTGTTAAATTCTGGCTTGCCATTGAATTAAAATAATGCATGGTTTCATTGCGCTTTTACAAAAACAAGAAACTTAAATTTTGGGTCGCACAGTTTACAAGCGTTTCACACGTTGTGTAAGGGGGTCACAAAGCATCGGACCATCATAAATTGAAGACTCGGCATAAT
Source organism: Glyphotaelius pellucidus (assembly GCA_936435175.1). Taxonomy (NCBI): domain Eukaryota; kingdom Metazoa; phylum Arthropoda; class Insecta; order Trichoptera; family Limnephilidae; genus Glyphotaelius; species Glyphotaelius pellucidus. Next base: position 937,427 of record OW386539.1, on the reverse strand, counting down.
TATTTCCCTCCATTCACAAATCAACTGGCTGTTGATTTGTGAGCATGCTCATTGATCCACAGGTGGAATGTGGCAGGTGGTTAGTGTTTCATGAATGTTTTATCCCTTATTATTACTTTCAGATAAACCGAATGCAATTGAGGAGTACACCGCTGTGCGTTGTGGATGAGGAAGACTAAAAGAATAGCCATCAGCCATCCAGAGTCTCCAGAGCTGCTAACATAATGATTATATAAAACAGAATGTATTGTTTACTTTACAATCTAGAATATTCATTTAGTAAGGTGTTCCCAACACGAAGCTAGTTATTCTCTAGCTAGTTCTAGTTCATTGAAATTTTTGTAATGTTTGTAGTTGAACAAATGGGTGTAGCTAGGTATTGATTTAGGGTGGGACAAAAAATAAAAATCTAGAGTAGATACCAAAAACAGTAGGCTTCGACAACATATTCATGCTTTGGGCTCTATCAACATGAACGGAAGACGGAAAAACCGTCATTTGAAGTGCTGTAAATTTGAAAACGCAACTTGGTCTACAATCTAAGAGGTCATGCATCGCCCAGCCAGAGTTGGCAAATGCCCCACCTTGCCCCACCGTGCCTACACATGGGGCAACATCTACTAAATGACCTTGCGTGAGAATGATTATAAATAATATACAATCATTTGTCTGTACCATTCATATTCATCCATACAATATTATAAAATATTATGGCTGCCGTCGTCCCACTGACTCCTGATAATGTTGCCATATATTTATAAAAACTAAGTATAATCTACCGTATTAGGTATGTTCTTACAAAGAGAAATGTTTTTCTCTCACATGTTATTAAATAAATATATTGTACAGATATACCAAAATATTCTGAAGTTTTATTACAGTTTCCATAAAGCTAAATAAGTGTTTTTCACAATAAAAGTACAGGGAATCTACTCTTTAAAACACAGTTGTACAAAATTTCTAGGGTCTCATACAGAATCACTTCAATCAGCACGTCCACCTGGAGAAGACACCTTTTCTGTAGCAGTTACTGGTTAAGGTTACTTCGGCATTTTCTCCGTCTGAAAGAAGAAAGTCATTTCAGTACTTGGTTTTTTCAGTTGGGGAAATCGAATACTGTTGGAATAAGGAAATGAATACTACAGGTGTGTAGTGAGGATATAGGTACATTTTATATACCTTCCCTGTTCCTGTGAATTCATTGATAGTACAAATATTGATTGTAAAAATATCCGTTACAGTAGTATGATATTCAGAGGTACTTACTTGGTCACATTGCAACATGATTGCAGTCCATAATCCCTTGACCCTCGGGAACTGGGTCAAATTATAAAAACCTTTTAAAAGAGCCGGGTCCAGAAGGAAGCGAATACACATTGGACGGCTATATCCAATAGCCTCCGACTATCTTTTTATAAATCTGCAAGCAGACACCAACAAAATCTCCGGCTGACAACAATGAAATTATTATTTGTTGGAAATTGTTGGAATGCAATTTATATGGTTATAGAATGACATAAAACCTAATATACTTGTTATTGTTGTTGAAATATGATGTAAGTACTACAATTCTGTATTATTCTTCAATATATATATATTAAAATAACACACCAAGTGGTTGAGAGTTTTTGTCTTTAGGCTGGTCATGGATTACAAGAACGGCATTTTCGTAAGTAGAAATCGTGAAAAATTCGGGTAATGCAAATACGATTTGACAGCAGCTGTCTGTCATATTTATTGAACCCGTGGTAGAAAACTTTGCTAATATGGTAGAAAACTTTGCTAATTTGTACCCGGTAAACGTTACTGGCTGGTCAAAGTACCAATTAATAAAAATAAACTTTATCTACCCACATAAGCATCCTTGAAGGATGGTGAAATCGAAAAAATGCTTTATCCTATTGGTAGTGCTTGTGAGCAAGATGGTGAAATACCCCCTAAGTATCATGTCTGATCTGGTTCGTCTGTTGGGAACTCGTATCTGGATCCGTTGAAGGAGTTCTGCAATCTACAACGGATCTGGCTATTTTTTGTAGAAAGAGTACATCGGCCGAGCTTCTTCGATCTTCCAATGATAGTATATTGAAAAACGCCGCTGAATCTTGGTGATTTAGGTGGATGCGATAGCTACGGAAGTCTAAATATCGGTCGTAAAAAACGATTTCGAACACGTTCTAGATTTTCCACGTATGATTTGTATTGCGGGTTCCAAACTTGTGACGCGTATTCTAGACGTTATCACGTCAAAAGCGCCCAAATAAGAATCCTGGCAGAATCTAGTACTAGAATATGGAGAAATGGACAGTGGACATGCGCAGTAAAATAATACAGCGTTTTCAAAGCGCTTTTGCAAAAACTCATAATAAGTACCCTTTACACACAGAGTTCGGAGCGGGACGCGCCCCGCGCCACTTCAGGCCGCCGCGCAAAAAAGTCTCACAGCGTACTGCGCTGTAAACCGTTATCTTGCTTTCGGTCTTTACTTTTTTGCGCAGCGGCCTGAAGTGGCGCGGGGCACGTCCCACTCCGAACTCTGTGTGTAGAGGGTACTATAATGTATCTGACCATAGACAAAAGATATTTGACGAGAAAACTTTACTCTTTGATCTGGCGTTTACAGAGTTTGCACATAAGCTTATTTTACGTTTATTAGAAAAAAAAAACTCTTGAAATTTTGAACAAGGTCCAGAATTACAATCGTAGCTGCAAGATGAATGGTAATCTAACCTCTTATATTCAGCGCTCTTTAAAAACAGCGAAAAGTTGTCAAAATTTATTATTATGTACCTACATTTCTTGTCGGTGTCCCGGTTTGGGGAAAAAAATAAATAGTTACGTTAGTAATTCCTAATTTATATTCCACTTTGTTCACCTACATTACATAGGTATCTACTCTAATTGGGGATAACTGGATTTTTTACATCTATGCAGGTAATCTTCACATTTTTTCCAAGAATAAATTTATAAGTACCTACCTGTGTTTGTTTTATCTTGACAAAAACTTTAAAATGTCTCAAATGGCGTTGAAATTTTTTTTTTTTTTTTTTCATGGCTTTTCACCCCAATGGAGTGTTCTGGCCAGTGTCAAGTGAATAATTTTATGAGTGTAATTTTGTGAGTGTAATTTTGGGTTAATATTTACAAATTTAGTTTCAATAACAAGAACCTATCTACATTATATAATAATACTATACAAATAATAATAATACGCTAAATTCTTACAATACGAGATGATTATAATTACATTTAACAACGAGGAAGCAACAGGAAATTGATAAGTATGTTGATATAATTTATTATGGATAAAAAATTAAATAAATAAATACATGGAACTAAACTTACAGTTACAAATTGATGCTGTTAATATTCAGGAAATTAGCCAAGACTTTATAAACGCGTTTATTTACAGAAGATAACAGACATGCAATGTTATAGGGGGGCAATATGCCTGAACTGATTAGGTGAGGGATGAAATTTTTGTATGAATTATTTAAAGGGCAACTGAAAAAAATATGATTGAGGTCCTCTTCACCAAGACGACATTCACACATCGCAGAATTCTTAACATGAATTTTTGTCAGGTGAACATTGTGGCAGCAATGCCCTATCCGCATGCGGCAAATGGAGGATGTAGAGAATTTGTTTAAAGAGAATCTAGAAAACCACGGTTTTGAAGGAATCGTTGGCTGTATTGTGAAAAAGTTGTACCCTTTTGTTTTACTAGATTCAACCCAATGATTCTGCCATGTGGAAATCATGTTTTCTTTTAATTTTATGAGAACGTCATCGGGGTTTAAAAATTTATATAAAATATCACCGGAAATAATAGCATCTTTCGCCAATGAATCGGCCTTTTCATTTCCAGGGATACCGCAGTGACTAGGTATCCAAGCCAACACGGTTTCTTTGCCAGAGTCGGTTAATTTATGAATTAAGGTGCGGATTCCAACACAAAGATCGTCTTCTGGGTAATGGAAGGGTGAAGAGTTTAATTTTTGAAGTGCACTTAGGGAATCGGAGAGAATTAAGAAGTTTCCTATGTGATCATCGTCAATGTATTTGAGGGATTCAAAAATGGCTATACATTCAGCAGTGAAAACGGAAGCCTCTTTTGGAAGTTTAATTTTTTTATTGACTTGATCTGATGGACAATGGAATGCCGCTCCCACATGGTTTGATAAGTGAGATTTGGAACCATCTGTGTAAATAATTTTCCAGTCGGAATATTTCGAATTTAAAATTTGGATAAGCTTTCTTGGAGCTTCGTGGTTGTTAGTTATGCCGAGAGAAAGAAGAATATTTGGTTTACGTAAATGAATACGAAAGGGGTTAGCATATAAAGGAAGTCTATCAGATGGATTTAAGAGGGGTTTATATGCACTGTACGTATGGAGACTTTTAACAAGAAGAGGGATTGATTTGTTCCTCCAATATGGAAGTGATTGCACTTGAGCAGAGAGTGAGGTAATTTTGTCCATCAATGGGTGATTGGAGAGCCTAAAGCATTTAAATAAAAACTTGTCAGCCAAGAACTGTCTTCTGAAATGAAGAGGAGCCTCCACAGCCTCCACTTGTAAAGCGTTAATTGGGGAAGAACGCATTGCTCCGATAATCAATCTTAAGCTTTGAAATTGGATACGGTCCAACCTCGCGAGGTTCTTTTTAGAAGTGGGTTCGATGAGGAATGACGCGTAATCCAAATGACTCCTAACATATGCATTATAAAAAAGTTTTTGGGTGAATGGGTGACTTCCCCACCAGACCCTTGAAACGGCACGTAAAGTGTTGAGGCCAGCTTGACATTTGTTAATTATAAAATTAACATACGGGTTCCATGTTAACTTAGAGTCTAAAATTACCCCAAGGAATCTTATCTGTGCCTGGATAGGGAGAATTGAATTATTTATTTGGACTGTTACACGCGGAGTAACACGTTTTCTGGAAAAAACGATAACATTACTTTTGGACGGAGAAATTTCTAAGCCGTGATTCATTAACCAGATGTCAAGGTTTTTCATGCAAATGTTAATCACTTCCTCCAGAATAGTAATAATTCGTCCTGAAATATATATAAAAAGATCATCTGCATACTGAAGTATTTTACAAGATGGATGCATACTCCGATGCAGGTCAAAGGTATATATATTAAAAAGGATAGGACTAAGGACGGAGCCCTGAGGCAAACCCTTGTTTACTATTCTTTCCAGCGGAGGAGAATCCAGCACCTGGATTTGAATTTTCCTGGTAAGAAGGAGGTTAATTATAAAACTGGAAAGCTTACGAGGGATGCCAATTTTTAATAATTTACTAAATAAAACATCTAATAAAACATTGTCAAAAGCTCCGCACACATCAAGGCAAACACCGACAAGAAATTCATTATCAGCCAGGGCCAACTGGATATCAGAAGTCAGGATGGACACACTTTCGATCGTACTTTTTCGTTTTCGAAATCCAAACTGAGAGCTGGGAAGAATTTTTTCATTTTCTACATACCAGTCTAGGCGTCTTTTGATCATATGTTCAGCTATTTTAATTAAGGAAGATGACAAAGCAATAGGTCTGTAAGAAAGTCCAGAGTTAGGGTCTTTCTGGGGTTTCAGAATGGGAACAATTATTTGTGTTTTCCAGGATGATGGAATTTTGCCGGAGTCAAAGATCAGATTTATAACTGAAAGAAAATAGTTTAGTGTGGTAACATCGCAGTTTTTAATAAAGCTATATGGAATTCCATCTACACCAGGGGATGAGTCTGTGAGATCGTTTAAGACCTCCCTAAGCTCTGTTAAATTGAAGTGGGTGTCCATCCAACCCCGTGTTTTAAATGAGTACGTGAATTCAGTTTCATTCCAATTACTCGCAGTTTGTGGAGCTAGTTTATCAGCAAATTCCTTCACCCACTCCGAAGAGAGTGGCCGAGTCACCGTTGGGATGTGAGACCCCTTAAATCGACGAATTGAATTCCAAACTACTGAAAGAGGAACTTCGGGAGATAACGATGAGCAAAATTTTTTCCAGCCTTGACGTTTTTTGTTTTTTAGAAGACGTTTGGTTTTAGCTTCAATCTGTTTATACTGAAGGAAATTCTCCATATTCATATTTGTTGAATAAATTTTCGCATATTTTTTCCTCATATCTACTGCATCTGAGCATTCAATGTCCCACCAAGGAGCTGGGGGAGGTTTCCCTTTGTTACGTGTCGTTTTAATGGGGATAAATTTTTCTGCGGCCGTAATGACTGCAGACACCAATAAATCGTAACATTCCGCAACATTTTCTGTAGTTGGAGAGGGTAGACTTTGCACGGAGAACTTTGCATGATTTGAATAATCATTCCAGTTGGCATTGGCAGTTAAGAACTTCGGTTTTCGACTACTGCACTTGACATTTTTGTTGGGGTGATAAATATTTGAGAATTCTATGAGGATAGGGTAATGATCACTCCCATGCGGGTCATCCAAAACCTCCCATAACAGGGATGCGGCTATGCTGGAATTGCAAATAGTAAGATCAACCATGCTGGGTCGTTGACCAGGTACCTGAAGACGCGTAGGAGAGCCATCATTGATGATACAAAAATCTAGTTCATCGAGTAGATCAACAATATCTCTGCCCATTCTGTCACAATTGTGAGCTCCCCATAATCCGTGATGGGCATTAAAATCTCCCAGAATAAGAGAAGTGGGATTGACCTTTGAAAACATTGCTTTCAGAACTGATTTTGAAGGTTTGTTAGATGGTGATATATACAAAGAAATGATTGTAGTGTCAAAAACCTTTGCGGCCGTCACTTGAAAAGGACAACCAATTGGTTTTACATCTACTGGGGTGAAGGGTAATGATTTTTTAATGAAAAGGGCGGAGCCGCCCTTCCCATCTTGACGGTCGTCTCGAAGACAGTAGTGGTATCCCCTGACTCTGAAATCAGAATCCGGTTCCAGCCATGTCTCCGAGACGGCAGCCACTGCAATAGAGTTCGAATTTAATATATTTGAAAATTCTTCAGTTTTGTTTTTAATACTATGACAATTCCACTGAAGAATCCTCATCAGAGGAGCCATTTCTGGTTGAGTTAATAATATTGGTAATTTGTTTAGCAACGTGGGACGGTATTTGGATGTTGTTTTTATTTAAAGTTTGTAAAATATGTAAAAATGAGGTGATTAGTGTAGCGTTAAGGTCTATATTATAATTGTGTTCTTTACTAGATGACTTTGGGTAAGCATTGAAATTTGAACTGGAAGGGAGTTGTCCATTGGGGAACCACAGAAGGGATTCGTGATTGGCATTATTTTTTTTTGTTGGTAATCTAGGTGTCACGACCTTTTGAACGGTTTTTCTAAATGAAGAAGAAGTAGGTTGAGAAGTGGTGGAATTTTTTGAATTTTTGGAAGTTACTTCAGAATAAGATGGAATGGATTTGTTAAACATTCTTGATGCTTCCGCATAAGAAATGCTTTTCTCGGCCATTGTATGTTTTATATTGCGCTGTCTCGACAGTTCAGGGCAAGTTTTGCTAATGGACATGTGAGTTCCGGAGCAGTTTAAGCATTTATAATTTTCCTCGGTTTTATCACAGGAATCGCCACTATGAGACGAACTGCACTTGAAGCAACGAGGTTCAGATCTGCAGAGGTTCTTAGTGTGTCCAAATCTGCAGCACTTGTAGCACTGCACAGTTGGGAACACATAGAGCTCTACTGGAAGAGAGACGTTAAACATGCTAACATTTTGCGGAAGATCTTTGCTGTCAAAGGTTAAAACAACGGATTGGGAGGGTCTCCATTCTACAGAGTTTCCCGTATTAAATCTGTAATTTAGACGTCGCGCTTTTAATACTTTTCCGAAACCCTGGGGAACAGTAATATTATCCAAGATATCCTCTATCGACCAGTGCGGTGGAATTCCTTTTGTGACACCTAGCCTTGTTACCTGATATGTAGGAATGAAAACGTTATACGAGTTTTTTTTGGCAACATCAGATTTAACAAAGCTATTGGCCTCAGCCGCTGTCCTGAATTCGACAGAAAGACGGTTGCGGCCAACCGACTTAACTCCATTCCAGACAGGGTGGATTTTATTTTTAAACATAAAATGTCCAAAGTCAACATCATATAAATTGGATTGTTTTCCATCATTTGACATTTTAGTTACGTGTGTTATATATGGTGGTCTATCAAGATTATTGTATAAACGCGACATATTTAAAGGTGTAGTGGTTTCTGATGGGGCGAGTGTGGTGGAAGGACTAATTGGACTAATTGGGTGAATTGAAGTCGAGGAAGAAGTGGACGGAGATGGAATTACATCCTGTTGTTCAGGTAAAACAGAAGAATTGTTTTGAAGGGAGTCATTTTTTTTTTGAGTGGAAGGTATTTTGCGATGCATCTGTTCAAAATCTGTTGTACAGGTATGAGCTGATTTAGCGATTTTCCTTTTTTTAGATGTAATCAATACGAAGTCGGAAGCTTCCGGAATATTAACCGCGATCATTTTTTTCGTAACACCCGAGGATTCAGATAGTAAACCATCATCTGGGGGGTCAGGAGGTTTTTCTTGATCCATTTTCTAAAAAATTTAAATGATGCTAACCAAAAAAAAAAAAAAAAACTTACCTGAATTGCTTCGAGAAACTAATTATACAACACTTACTTACTTACTGTAAAAATCAAATATACAAGTTAAAACTATATTACACCAATTTACAATACTATTTTAAAGCTATTATCTGTTAAAAATGATTAATTTTGTAAAGAGGAGTGAAATGACACTGGCACAGTTGACGGTAGCCTTTGTTTTTTTTCGCGTTGAAATTTGAAATCGTACGAGATTTGACAGTGCCGCTACGGCTCCGTCAACCATCTTGTCGTTTGCGGCACCTGGTAAAAAATGTGCAAAAACAACTTATTTGTTTGGGTATTTTGGCCTCAAATCCGAGTAGAGTATTTGTGTACCTAGTTATCTATTTATTTTTGTGTGCAGTCGTTCCATATCAGGTAGGTACTTATTTCAGGATATAAATCTTTTCCAGAAACAACGTGTTGGATTTAGAGAATGGTAACCTAATATTATTGTTTGAAAAACTCGCGGAAAAAGAATTTCAATCGCGAACTATATAATATATTATATCTACCTACCTAGGTATTCAGAAATTCAAATGTTATGCGAGTGGCAGATGTGTAGTTGTAAGTAGTGAGGCCCCCTGCACTGTTCGCTATAAATGTACGATTGTTGTTTTTAATGATAATAAAATACCAACGTGGTTTCATAAATAATAAATATATTTTTTACATCATTTTGTCAAAAGTAAAAAAATAATTATTGATTCATATCAAGAGATGAAAATTTTTAAAAACGTTTACATTATTATATAAACAAACTTAACTCGTCGGTACTTATCGACTCCGTGGCGCAACGGTAGCGCGTCTGACTCCAGATCAGAAGGTTGCGTGTTCAAATCACGTCGGGGTCAATTCTTTTTTTGCCATAAATGAGGACATTTATTTTTACATAAAGTAATAATAATACACCTAAAATAATAATAATTGATCCAAAAATAAATAAATAATTTCCTCTTGTGCAAAATAGGCCAGGAGGCCAAAATTTTGTTTTGAGGTAAATAGCAGCTAAAGTGTGGAAAAATGTAAAAATAATAATTCCGGAAAAAATATGCTAGTGCAAGAAATTGAAAAAAGATTAACAAAAGAAAATTTCGATCTTGCCAGGATTCGAACCTGGAATCTTCTGATCCGTAGTCAGACGCGTTATCCGTTGCGCCACAAGACCATGCGAAATGTCGTCAATACAACAGTACTTAAACGAATAATTTATGACGTATGCCAATAGTATTATTAAATTTATTATTAATTTATAAAAATTACAACAAAAATGTTTATATCAAAATAATAAGGAAACTAGCCCCATTGTGCCCTCTTCCTTCTCACGCGTCTTGTTTGAAAATGAAAAAGACAAAAGATACTAGAACGATGACGTCACGTATGATCTCTCGCTGAGACAAGAAAATGTAATATTTTTAAATTTATAGGTATGAAAAAGGATAAAGATGCAGTGTTCGTTACAGGGTACCGGACGATTACATTAATAATAATTGACTGGGAGTAGCGAATTCATGTTTTAACTCGACCATTGGACATTTCACCTGTCTGTAAATTTATTTGTTATGTTTCAGTTCAGTTAATGGACATTTAAACGGTTCAGCACAAGGTTCGTAGAAAACGTATTTAACAAGGTTCAACTCATACATACACTTTTCGAAAAAAACGCATTGGGCCGCTTGCAAGCTCGTGACGTAGCTCGAAGCCCAGTTTGAGTTCGATAGGAACGATATCCAGAACTTTTCACTAGGTATATAATATTATTTTTTAGTGCAAGGGAAATATGATTTTAAATGATCTTTGGGTTTAGTTAAGATTCATTTCCAAATGTGATATTGTTTTGTTTATTAAATAAGTAGGTACCCATTTAACAGGTACCTACTTACAAATCTTATGATTTCAGATGAAATTTTGGTTTTTGTTTTAAAATAAGAAAAAATTAGAAAAATTTGGAAGTTAAAAACATTTGGAAGTGAGGTCTGTTGTACATATAGAACTGCTAGTCAATAAATAAAATATTTTTTTATTTATTGACTAGCAGTTTATTCAACACAGTCGTTGCAAAGAAATTGCATGAGTTTTGATTTCATCCGTAAGATGGTGGTCACAATAAATCGTTGGGTCCAGTAGAAGGACCAAGGGCCTCCGCTCATGGAGAAACTGAAAAAAACCAGTTCTCGGCGTTCTCGGCGCAATTGCGATCAACATCGATATTGTTCTGATCTGACATGTGAAAACGTGACAGTTCGTGAGCCTACCATGGCAATCTGTCAACAATGCGACTGAAAAACCAGCACTGCTGGTCGCCGTGGCAAGTGCGTTTCACTTGCATTGTTGACAGATTGCCATGGTAACGGCTCACGATCTGTCAAGTTTTGAGGTTGATTGTAATTGCGTCGAGAACTGGTTTTTTTCAGTTTCTCCATGAGCGAAGGAAATCTACTCAATTCTAATGAAGGGTTCCTCCAATCTACATAATCCTATTTACAAATTAATTTAATTTTTAAGTTCCAGTGATTAAATTTTTCACTATTTGTTTAGTACTTACTAAATTTGTCGTCTTAGAAGGCGATTGGTCTAAGTTCCCTTTTACGAAAAATCCGCCTAAATAGAATTTCTTATCGCATATTGTGAAAAGAAGAATTTGCACGACAAAAGACTTTATGGGTAAAATGCAAAAGATATGCTGTGACAGAGGCGTAAAGAAGACCACCAAGATGAGACTCATCCGGGCTTTGATTTTCCCTATATTTCTGTGCGGTGTGGAAACATGGACACTTAGTGCCAACAAGAGAAAGCGGATAGACGCCTTCAAAATGTGGTGCTAGAGAAAAATGCTCAGGATTCCATGGACAGCCAGACGTACAAATGTGTCCATTCTGGAAGAGCTAGGCATCCACAATAGGCTTTCAATTATTTTCCTATAACATATTTTAGGATACTTTGGACACGTTGCTCGCCAAACTGAGGATTCCAACTTGGAGCAACCTGTGGTCACTGGAAAAGTGAAAGGCAAAAGAAGCAGGTCACCATTATGCTGGAGTAACCAAGTATCAGTGGCTTCCGGTACGTCGGTGCCGCAGCTCTCTACGCAACGCGAGGAGTGGAGGAGCCTTGTCCACCAGGGAAATTGGAGTAGGGGTTACTCAGCAATGAGGAACTGACTTAAGAAGAAATGGTGAACAAAGACTGCAGGAACATTTCCGTATGTTAATTACAAATTTGTAGAGCAAAAAAATGTTTAAAATAACATTATCACACTATTCAAGGACGAAACCTTACTAATGAGAGTCTATGATGACTGCACTCTCTGAAGTGAATCTGAGTGAGAAAATCCAAAGTACTCCTAAATGGACCAGACCCCGGACGAACCAGGAAACTACTCAATATGGATAGACACTCACTGATGGAACTGGTGACTGCTAATGGGATACTGCCATCCTAGGAGACATGTAGTTGTTGGGGGTGGAAAACACCAATAGATGCAGAAAATGTGAACAGGAAGAAGAGACTCCAATTCACCTATGGTGCCAATGTCCCGCACTGTTGGTTAGATAACTGGAAAGACACAATATTGTGGAACCCGGAGGCACAGCCTCGTAACTAATGTCAACCCTGGTAAGCTTTTTCAAAGGTACTGAGTTACTTTTAAAGGAATCAGGTGAAATGGGAGATAGCACAATGGGTCTAAGGCCTAAGTGCTTACGGCAATTACACAAAAACCGTCTCCGCTTTATAATAAAAAAAAACATTTAATTGAAAGCATATTTTTCATTTTTAGTTCACAGAACAAACCAGTCTAGCACCGTTGATAAAGGCAATTTTTAATAAAGCTAATCACAATTAAGTTCTTATGTTCAACATAAACCTGTGTGATTGCATTTTAAGTGGATTCACAATCGTATTAAAATACAAATTGCAAATTACGATTATTAACAGTGCCCATTACAGAAATCAGTACATTTTTGAACTAATCCACTTCTACAAAAGCAGACATTTTGCATTCAAGAATGTGGCAATATTTGATTCTAACTTTGAATTATATAGTTATTCTAATTTCGTGTTCGGATGGTCAGGTATTTAAAGTCTTTTAATTATTTTATTGACAGACACAGATTTTATAACTGACAAAATTGAGTACTTAAAAAAAAATTGTGGCTCATTTTCAGTCTGCCCTCGATTTAGACAATACCCGCCATATCAAACAACAAGACAATTTGGAAGAGTGGAGATTGGATCTGAGAAATCAGAGAATAGACTGCGAGAGGTGTCTGTATTCAATATCGTATGATTCAGACTACTCTTGCAAAGAAATTTGCTCTCCTTTCCAAATTGGTAATTTCCTGAAAATGATCACAGACTCGACAAACAAGATGCGAAAAAAGGACCTCGATTTGCGCAATGAATATGCATTAGTGTCTTCACCCCTACCTCCAATTATTCTTATTTTGGACGTTTTAAAGCCTAGTGATTTACATAAACATCCTCCGTCATCGCTGGTTCCTGCTTCGCCTAAATTTTATGTTGTTAATCCACAGAATCCGCAAACATCTGGCTCATCAACATTTACACAAACATCTGGAACTGGTTTTCATGACATAAGTAGACCAGATAAGCCTCTGAATAAACTGCATACTGATAATTTTGTCAACAACGATGTCATACCGGCTAATGCGCCTTTTAAACCAAGTGGCTTGTATAGCCCAGAAAGCTTTGATACACCGATCTCATTTGATTTTCTGAGGTCAACAAAAATGCCACAAACTCCCCATGAAAGGCCTGGTGCGTTTAATGAACCAGAGAAGCCATCCATGTACGAACCGAGAAGTCCAAAAATGGGTAGCAATGTTTATGAAATGTATGGACCGTTTAAACTGCCCAAAAGACAACACGCAGGACCTTACCAGTTTAACTTCCCGAAAATTAAGTCTTACAAACCCGTTTCAAACCCACCAAGTTATCAACTTGATTTGGCACATTCAGATGACTGGTCCACTAACCCATTTTTTGATATAGTACCACCGAAAAGGCCCGAAAATCTGCCTGCAAGACCTAACATATATAATTTCCCAGAAAATAAGCCCCACAAACCTTTTTCCAATCCACCAAGTTCTCAACATTATTTGGAATATCTAGATGACAGGCCACAATTTCCTAACGAAAGGCCTAACCCATTTTTTGATATAGTTCCACCGAAAAAGTTTCACAGTCCGCCTGCAAGACCTAACCCATTTAGTTTCCCAGAAAATGAGCCTCATAATCCTTTTTCCAACCCATCAAGTATTCAACCTGATTTGGAATATCCAGATGACAGGCCACAATTTCCTAACGAAAGGCCTAACCCATTTTTTGATTTAGCTCCACCGAAAGAGGTTCACAGTCCGCCTGCGAGACCTAACCCATTTAATTTCCTAGAAAATGAGACTCATAATCCTTTTTCCAACCCATCAAGTACTCAACCTGATTTGGAATATCCAGACGACAGGCCACAATTTCGTAATGGAAGGCCAAACACAATTTTTGACATAGAACGGCCGAAAAGGCCCCAAAGTTTGCCTGCAAGACGTAACACATTTAATTTCTCAGAAAATATGCCTCACAAACCCTCTGCTAATCCACTAAGTTCTCAACTTGATTTGGAATATCCAGACGACAGGCCACAATTTCCCAACAGAAGGCTTAACCCAATTTTTGATGTAGTACCACTGAAAAATTCCTATCGACTGCCTGCAAGACCCAACCAGCTTTACATCCCAGAAAAAATGCCTACTCAACCCAGCAGTATTTTCAACCCATCGAGTGTTGGAATGTCCAACAGTCGATTTGATTTGGGAAATCTAAACAGACCACAAGTTTTCAATGGAAGACCTAACCAATTCAATGATGAAGTACCAGCTAAAAGACCACACGGATCTACATACCCGGCCGACAGGTCCAACCCAATATCTGAGCCAGAAAACAATGGTCACCTATATATCCCAATAGACAAACACAGGCCAGGAAAAGGGGAAAATAAACCTCCCGGAGAACTCAATACTTTTTATAAGCCTAAATATCAGTCAGAAATGAAACGCGATTTTTTACGGCCAAAGAGTCAACCTAAAAGCCCTTCAGGCGGTCATCATACAATCTATAAACCAAATTTTCCCAGACGGTTAACAAACCAACTCGATAAATATCACAATGAGCCATTACCGCCACTCGAATATATGTCAATAAACCCTTCAGATGTTGAATATTTTCTGCCTACTGAAAACCCTGGTGTACCAAAAAAAGAGTATCCTGCAGGAAGAAATACACTATTACAAACAAGTGATGCACATGAAACACATTATCCTTTGAACAAGTTTAAAAGACAAGAAGGAATGCTCCGGAAAACTGTCAAACCAGATATACTTGGCCGATTTAACGAAAAGGGTGGAAAAGAGGTTAGGTTCGAAGAACAACCCGCTTTTTCAAATTTTGTCCATCCAGACACACTATTTGCTGGAAAAGGAGCGTTTCATGGCGGGCTTGAACCAATCTATGAACCACAGAACATTGAGCAGTCAATAAAAGAATATGCTGGTGAAAGACCTGTTGGCAAACACAATACTTTCAGTAGCACAGCTGATTCAGCTATCCTGTTTCCCTTGGAAAATAAAAAAGACAAAACATTACAAAATGTTGATCAATTAGGGAACACCTTTAATGGACAAAGGCAGAATGGTTTTGCAATACCTGATGATTTTAGCCAATCAAATATATTTGGTGGGAAAAGACCCAAGCCCAACTCATACGAACAGTTAGGAGAGGAGTCTGCAAATCCTTTATACGGGGAAAATAACTATGATAACGACTATGACCAACACCAACCTGAACGGTCGCAATATAATTTTGAAGAAATGCAAATGCAAAATTCTCAACATAAAAATGAAATTTCCAAAAATGATGGCCATTCAAAATTCTTACATGGTGCACATAGACCCGTTGATATGCCAAATGGATTTGTTCAACCACAGTATCCGGGACATTTAAAAAATTTACCGACAGATTTTTTTTTACCAATTGAAGAACTTGATTTTTTCGACGAAACACCACAAATCAACGACCCCAATTTGCTTCCAATGAATGATGCACCGCCACAATATACCAACCATTTAACAACTTCGCCTAGTTCACAAATATTTGGACCGTCAAACACAAATGTTGGACAAAATATACCAGAACAAAATAATTACGCTCCTAAAAGGCCACAAGGAGATGTTATAGTATCACCCCCAGCACATAGTACACTACAACAAAATTATGACAATTCTAAAGCTATGGGTAGCTCACAACCACTTAAAAAATCTATCCTACTATACAAGCCACTATTTATTCAATTTGGTAGAGATACTAAAGCAAAAAACTATGGCCAATACGGAGAACGTGTTATTGTAACTAATTCAGATAATAATTGGGTAACCATTATAGATAATTTAAAAGATGGGCAAAAGTTAATTAATGTACCAAACAAATATGTAGCAACACAAAACACTGAACAGTCAAAAATCATGAATGAAAGTCATAAACAAGGCAAGGCCCCAATATCATTACCTAAAAACCTTGAAAAGAAAGAACTTGAGAAGGTTGAAACACAATTGTCCGGGCAGCCAAAAGTTGAATCAAGTGAGCCAAAGAATGCTGCGAAACATTTTTCGGAAAATACTTATGACAAAAATAAAACTAAAGGTCCAGACAATGAATTCAATTCAAAAAATTTCCAAGCTCCTGTTTCTCAAATGCAAGAAAAACCAAAAATAGAAAGAAATGACATAAAACACAAATCGAAGGCCGCGCAAGAAAATAAATTATCCGGTTCATCGCCATCAATGAAGCAAAAAAAAAAAAATCTCAATTCAGACAAACAAAATACCTTGCGATCATCTAACTATATTGAGAACCTAACAACTGAAGTTCCTGTTTCGAATTCTGGTAAGGACAACGAATATTCTATACCAAGACCCAAAAAAGAATACAGTTAGTTAAAAAATTCCTCTGAAGGTCTTATTTTTGATAAATCAATTCAAAAGGAAATATAGTAGAACAAAAATCGCAAGTGCAGGATGATCCCACAACCGTTAGACCAGAAATCATCATCAAACCAAAAATGATGCCAGCACCAGATGATGACCAAAACGCCAAGTTAAGCAAACAAACCAATTTTCAAAACACTAAACATCGGATTCAAGAAGTGTTTGACCAGTCGATGGTCCTTCAGAAGATCGTTGGCCATCTCGTGAGGCCTTCTCATGATTGGTCACAACCGATGAGATATGGCAATGTCGATATTTATATATTGTAGCTTTTGTATAAATGTTACAACACTTTTTTTCTCATTATTTATTGTTTAACCCCTAGGCCTGGACATATTTTATTAGAAGGCCAAAATATTTCCGCTCTGCAATAAAATGGAGTATTTCTGAATGTATCCGAAATATAAAAACTATTTTGAAAGGTGATAAAGTAAGCTTTAAAATTTTTAATCCGAAATAAGCATTCAATTTTTGAAATATAAATTTTTTTAATGGAAACATAAGAAAGTTTTAAAAATGGCTCCCCTTACGTTTTTTCCAACTAAAATTACTGATAACGAAAAAAAAATAAAACACACACATATTTTATAAGACAAATGTAGTATAAACGTTATCGTCAACTTTTTTGTTGTTTCGTGTAAAAATAATTCATAAAAAAAATCCCCAAATTTCAAATTGCGGTCGGAAACTGGTTTCATAAGGATGCACATTTTAATTATTTTGTGGTTAACGTTTAGGTATGAATATAAGGCGTGGTGTTTTCTCTTTCTAACACTGTTTACATCATACTTCTAACCTTTTTAGTCAGGGAGACACAACAATTTCTATGAGACCTTTATAAGTTGTTCCGAAAAGTGAACAAATTATTAAAAGATTTAATTTTAGCGCTATTGGTATAGGTCACCCGTTGAGAGATAGAATCATAAATGAACTAATACCGATAGGATTGTGTATTTCGTTTGTCCGGGTCTTGGCGGCGGATATGTCTGCCCACCAACTGTGTGGCAGGCCGGATTTGGAGACTGGTTGAGGAAGACTTTGTGACCTCTCAAGCAGAACTCTTTTGGAACATCGCCTTGCACCGGGAGGGACTTGTGGGAGGACCTTGCGGGAGGGACATCCGTCACTCCTGAACCCAATGACCTCCAGACTCCTATTCATCTCTCACCTTATCCTTCCCAGAACTTCCTCTCCTTTAAAAGACCCCCCACACAGTATCCCCATAGATGACATAGGGCCTGAGGAAAATATTTTTCCTCAGAGACTCCTGTGTGTCGCTATTGTAAAAAAACTTTTTCTCTTATTTTACACCTATTAAATTATTATTGTTATCAAGAAACAATCGACACTTGTAACAAATTTGAATATGTATTCAAAAAGTGTTTAGTCAGTCAAAGTGCTCACAAGCAACCTTAGTCGTGGGCAACAGTTATATCGCTGTATCAAATCCCATTACGAAACACGAGGCGATGTGAAACTAGGGAGACTTTTTGAAGTGACTTCTTTAGCACAGTTGTGATTTGAAACTCGGATGAAACGGAAATGGCACTAAAAAGAGACAAACACATACATCTATATGATATAGCCTGCAAGAGAATGAGATAGAATGAAACCTAACTTACTTACAGTACCTACAAAGCTTCAAACTGCGCTCATTGGCTTCTTTGATTATGATCTCACTTTTCAAGGCTTCTATTGGTTGAGATCAAAGATGATTTTTTTGAAGGTGTTGGTTAACAGTTTCAGCACCAGGAAGCACAGTCTCACGCAATAAAAACTGCCGAAAGCACATCTCTTATATTTCAATATCTTTGGTTGAGATTGTTTTGGTTAAGTTTCACTTCTGCCTTGTGTGAAGTGCACTCGATTTTTTTGTGACTTGTATATATTTTAAATTTGCTTGTGTGTGCCTGGACTTATTCAAAAAGTTTATTGTGTTTTCTGCATAGGTATCGGTGACCGAATAATAATATTATCTACATATTATATTTATCCATATTAAAACACATTTTTAATAAAAAGGGTTTAAATTAATTTATTTTCATATTAATGATAATAATATGTATTAACATATTCCATTAAAAAAATAGGAAATCAAGCACATATCGATCGTCCAGTTGATTAGTCAGACATCTCCAAATATGAGTTTTGAGATGAGGAAAACAATATTCGAATGCTCACCATAAATAAAATATGATTTACACATGTCTGCGTTTTTCACATGCTATAAAATAAAACCAGGAGGCATAACGGTCTGGTACATTTTGAAATATCCCACTAGTGACCCAGAAAACATTAAATTTTGTTTAATTCAATACAAGTTTTCTGCATTATAATTCATTTGGTGGTGTTTACGAGTAATCTCAGTATAGTACCAGAGAAACGGTACATTTTTACATATAACATAACTGCATACTCCAACTCAAATTTCGATTTTTCAGAGATGTCTGGACTAATCAAATGGACGATCGATATTTTAATACTGAAAAAAACATTTTATTTAGTTTCCTTTTATTTTCTCTAGTCTCCTAGTGTCCAGATTAGCGATGTGTAGGTTCAGCTGGAATGGGCTCTTGAACTCGGGTTCTTCGCGGGAAGCGAAACCTATTCCTACTCCTTTTTCAAATCGACTACTTCCAGAGAACCCGGTCCAGTACTCGGACCCAAACCCGGAACTCGGCGGTCCGAGCCACTCGCACTCGAGTCTCGGGTTTGCCGGCTCAAACCCCTGCGTCTCGGTCCAAGCCACTGTCGGGAGCAGGTCGCTCGTTCGAATTCTTTTGCGGGCTCTGGCTCCGGTAGAAACCTGTGTCTCAGTCCAAGCCACCCGCGAGGCGGGAACAGGTCGCGCGCTCAAGTTTTTTTGCGGGCTACGGCTCCGAGGTCCGGCTCCGGCGGAGCCTGTGCGTATGGGCCCGAGCCACTCGCGAGTCGAAAGCAATAATCGCGCGTTCGAGTTCTTTTGCGTGCTCTGGCACCTAGGTCCGGCTCCGAACTCGTGCGTCTCGGTCCGAGCCATTCGCGAGTAGGGAGTGGCTACCGGGACCTGCTCCAAGAACTCAAATACTTTTAAAAGGAAGCACGTCTCGGAGGCCTCCGGCAAAATGCAGAAATTATCCATCTCTAGTCCAGATAGGTCCAGTCGCTCATGTAGATCCTGACCACAAATCGAAAGTGGTGGATAAAATTTGAATAATTTTTTTCATATAATAATAACAATATTTGGATTATTTATATATGTGAAAAATCACCTCAAGGGCGCAGTTAAATTTTTTATTATAATCCAAAATAATAAATAAGGATATAATATTGTCAATTTTTTCTCTTCCTAAGAAAAATACTTTGATGTGTCTCCATATACAGTAATAATTATGGTTGGTGATATATTTTTTTTTATTCTGATAAAAAAAAAGGATTTTAAATACAAGTGAAAACCCATTTCAAAATAATACTTCAATTCAACAGAAGAAATGTTTCACAAATTTCATTTTGGCCTATGTTAATTATATAATTTATATTTTAATCTATTTGTATACTTTCGCCGTTGGGTTTGAATTCTGAAATGAATTGTTTTAGTTCAGAGTTCCCACCGCTCAAAACCTCTTCTTTTACAACCTTTCCAGTGTTGTCTGCCTTGCCGTTGTGTTCGTGTTCCGACAATGTTTCATTTAGTTCGTCAATCAACATAGGGGTATCTGAAAACAAACAAAGAAATTTTTAAGTTTTCGGGATACACGGAACATGTACACGAATGAACGGGATACATGGAATATTTGAGGGCTACACCAAAACTAAACACCGAAAATCACTTTAATTAAGTAATTAATATCATGAAATACCGGCTCGTAGAGAATTAACGTGCACAACTCTACATACACAAACACACACTTCACCCCAATTTACACATCTGTCCTGATGTTGTACATTGTAAAGCTGTCTGAAAAGTTGGGTAAAGAAGGTGGAAAGCTCAACACATCACAATAACTCAAAAATTAATAACTTTGGGGTTTTTCACACAAATTTAATTATAATATTGTTGCCTATAAAAAAAATCAGTGCCACATTTAAAAAAAAATATATCTAAGGTCTCCATTAAACACCGATCCTCGGTCCGTTTCAGTTTTTGAACAATCAGCAGAAAAAGACATCTGTCACATTGTCTATTTAGTTGTTATGCTTTTAAACAAAACACTCATAATTATTGGTATAAATATTTGGACATACAATGTTAATATTTTTAGTTCACAATGTGATTTACGATCTGACAAATAATTGCAGAAAAAAAGGGGATGCTGCAATTGATTAATATTTTAAATGGCAACACCGAGATGCCAAAAAGAAAAAAAAATTGAAAAAATGAGTGATATGTAAATTTCCTGTATATGTCAAACTGTCAAATTTATTTTAAAATCAGTTCTACTCTGTGTTATCATCGTAGATAATAGAAACATAGGAGATATGGCATGGAAGCGTACCAAGAGTTACGACCAAACAGCACAAACTAATAAAGTGGCGGAGCCAGTGAAAGTTATGTGTTTGGTGTACAGGCAGAAATAAAGGCTATGCAAGATATGATGATTTCATATTTAGCAATGGTTTGTGGCCTACCAACCTTGTTTCTATTACGTATGATCATAGCTTATGGAGTTTAGAAGGAATTACCTAGATGAGCCAAGGTCACGCCCATGGCCTTCCGGACGCTGGAGATGGGGGCCACGTGCTTGGGCTGTACCCGGGCCGCCATATCCTTCAGGTTGGCCACCACAGCCCGGGCCACCTCCTGCTCTGACAGGGACGGCTTCATCATCATGGACAGGTGCGGGGGAATGGGCTGCGATAATCTGTAAACAAACAAAAAGGAAAATAAAATGCATATGTATGCATCTTATGCATCTTGTCATAGAACTACAATGTCTATGAATTTGTTAGGATTCAAAATATCACCAGACTGAACAAATTGTTGCAGAAAAAGAAAAATATGATTATGAAAATATTTATATAAATTTTTTACACAATAATAAAGTATTTTTATATTTTGAATTTCACACATTATGCAAGCAATATTCTAAACTTTTTTGAAGTTGTGTGCCAGAGAGTGTTCAAATCTTTTCACTTCAAAACAAACAATACAAATTAATTTACAAGTCTAATTGAAAAAAAAATTTTTTGCTACTGTTTATTATGTATTTATTTCATTATTATAAAGGTCTTCCAATAGGAACTTCTGAACTTTGACAGTGTTGAACTGAACTTAGGCTGAACTTTGACATAGGCTATATTGTTAAAGCATAAGGCATCTTTCAAATTGGCTGTCATTTATTCAGTCCGTTTTGCCAAATCACCATGGACGGATATAGCGTTCAACAACACATGCAAATAATAAAATTGTTTAATGATAAAATCTCACATGGAGGTGATGAGAACAGGCCATGCGATTTGAAGTCGCAGGTCTATGTGAATAAGCCACAAACCACAGTGGCCCTCAAAGTCAACATAACCAGTCAAATTTGGCCTGATTTATGCGCCAGAGTCATGGAAAATTGGACATTTGAACAATGTTATATTCCATACCTGATGGCATCGAGAGGCCTTTCAAATGAATAAAAAATTTCGATGATATCTCACACACACTTTGTTATATTTAAAGATAGGAAGCGCTTAATGAAATACCCTTTATTTTTTCAAAAATCACGACTTTTATGAAAAATTTGTGAGATTTTCGAAATTCAAAAAGTCCAGAATTTAAGGCTTTAAAGAAGATTAAATTTTTTTTAATTGAGTTGAGGCTTGTTTTGATGTTTTGTGACTGTCTTAAATTTAAGCCAAGGGATAAAAAAGAATATGACAAATGATAAAAAAAAGGTTAGCTGTGTTATTTTTTTCTTCACCGTTCTGTGATGAAACCATTTTTTAAGTTCGGAATGTTCCAAATTCAATTCCTGATAAACACAGATTCTAGGCCCGTTTTAGCTTTTGATCAAATTGTGATTAGCTGGCAAGCGTAGCGGCTTGCCCGCTGTACTTGATAAAGCAACATAATTTGCAAAATAATGTACATACATTTTTTTTCTAAAAAATAATGGATGCTTTTATAATTCCTATGGCTACGGCACAGAGAGTCTAGGCTCACTACAAGTCAGCACAAAAAAGCGTAAAACGTATGTTATTTAAGACAATAATGCTGCAGCTCTTTCTTACACACTAAATATTAGTGTGAAAGAAAGAGCTGTTGAAAATGAGACAAACAATGTACTACGTCTGCTCCCCCCAAAGGAGAAATGCAATCATTATCATACATCTCCCCACAAAAGAAATGAAACACATGCCATTGCCGTGGGAATTAAAAAAGCACCCATTAACAAACATTCCAGGATTATAAATAACCAAGATTTTAAAAGCCCCTACTACTGTCACTACAAGCGGAAAACATGGTTTATACAAAGTTAGAGGACTTAGCTCACAATGGAATCGAACCCACGACGCCGCAGTGGGGACCCAACGCATTTGCCCATTCAGCTACTAATTGGATAACATTCTATGTATAACATTCTAGGTGCGAATAACACATATTCATGACAATTGAATTAATTGTATCTAATATTTTTATATTACTAGCGTGGCAACTTTCCCTTATCCCTCTCCTCCCCTTACCCTTCCCAACCCAAATACCTATTTTGCAGTCTATTTCAGTTATAATCACACTTATTTTATTGTTGTGTATTGGTTTATCAGTTGTTGAATTCAGATTTGTACTATTTTTATTTTTTTATAATTGCTGCTTAGCTCTGTTTTTCTTTAATTTTTCTTAAATATTCTAGTTTACATAGTTAGTCTTGTTTCTAAATGTGAACATTAATAATTGGTCTGTTTTTTTATCATCCTCTTATGTTTATTGTATTACTAAGACTGTTTATGTTCCTTAAATAAATAAATAAATAGTTTAATAATGCAAACCTTTCTCTTTGTTCGGCTTCCAATTTCCTAAGCACAATGAGATTGTTTTGGAGGGCCTGCTTCAGTCCAAAGTCCTGCTGCGAGGTATGGATCTCTTCTTCCACATCGGCCAGGAAGTCCACATCGATGCCCAGCTCGGAGAGGGAACGCAACTTGTCTACGTCCACCTTTATGTCGGCAGGGTCAACCTAAAAATAAATTATTTAATAGGTTATAAAAGAAAAAGTGAAACCTCCTTAAAGTCATGTTTTTGCATTATTTCCACATAGGTCCTGATACAAGTAATACATAGTTTAATCTTTGGAGATGCTGTGAGGAGGGAGGAAACACACTAAGCCGGCAAACGGCACACAGCCGAGCTGTTGAACAGAGGAACTAGTCATGGATCGACCAATTCTCTTATGAAAAATGTCAACCGTGTACTCAAGTGTGCACCGATGCCGAAGGAATTAATGACGTTCCTCAAAACATCTTCCATTGAAATACCTGTAAAACAAGGACAGCATACCCACCTGATAAATTGCTCTAAATTGCAATCTGTTTGTTGAGACAGAGTAACCTATCAAATGGACTGCCCGTTTCTGCATAGGGTCAAGTTTTTTTTCAGGTATTTTGGGGTTCTAGACCAGATGTGGCTGCCAATTGAGCGTTGGATGCCCTATGCAGTAGGATAATTAATGAAAATTGAATTGTACGAGATCCTGTCTTACTTCTGAGGAAGTTTCTGTGTCGGGGTGAGTCTTCGCCGAGGTTCTCACGGGGAAGAGTTCTTCCATGTTGTAAATACAGTTCCACGGAGAATCTGATGCGAATCTCAACAGTCCTTCGTTGGCTGAGATTCCCGTTTCTTCACCTAAAAAGAATATTCCAGTATGAAAAAATGCAAATACAACAATAATATGTAAATGGGTTTTTATTATGGGTTAAGGCGGAATTTACGAAAACCGAAATAATATTTCGAGGCGGGGAGGAATGAAGTAAAATCAAACGGGGAACACGCTACACGCTTGGAGAACATACTACGAAACAAAGCAGCGAACAAATCCATTAGACTAGATGGTACCCTTGAGTAAGGTTTGAACATGAATCGCTTAATAATGGTCATCTTTCAAATTATGTTTATTAAGTTGTATGTGCATGTTTTATGTTAATTTTGTGGTAAAGTTCATGATTTTATGATTGCTATCAGATTTCGATGAAATATTTGATAAATTATTCGACACAATCAACTGCACTGCAAGACGGTAGGCAGTAGCTTATGGCTCGTAACCGACATATTCTTCATTGACAGATGTCAAAACAATACGGTATTCAATTACGCATCATTTTTATAATATATGATCATTATTATGTCTGAATATATTGGCATGATAAATAAAATATCGGTCATTTTCAATATTTATTATTATTTACAAAAAGTAAAAAAAAAAAAAAAAAGACAGACATTCCCGGGCTACGAAACTGCGTGCATACAAGGATATTAGAGCAAATTCTTCTCAAAATAACTTTTCAAGTTTCATTTGTAAATGTCATATTTGGGATGTTTTGGATCACGGAAGAAAGTGGGTTAGAAGATTTATGGAAAACTGTGTACGGAGGTCCCACAGTGATACACGTGCTAAAAGGACTCGCTTATGCAAGAGCTGTAAGAGCCTATGTTCTTACAGGTGCTGCAATCGTCAAAATAATTTGAAATGACTCTCATGATACACTTTTTCCTCGTGAAATAAAAGAAACATTGTGAACAGCGTTAAAGTGTTGAAGCGTTTTTTATATCGTTAATCAATTAAAAAGTACTCAGTGTTTCAATTTAAAACTATAAATACCTACCTAAGCTCAAATCGGTCATCTGCAAGCACAGTGTGCTAGGCCCGACCGCCAAGCACGCCTTGCCGCCCTGCTATTGAGTCGGATTTTGACCAGTATTAAGGATAAAAGTAAGCAGTTATATATCGTTTTAAAGCTTATTAAATTTGGCAAATAGATTATTTGAAACATTTTTGCTTGGTCCCTCATATAAAAAAAAATCATCTTTAAATCAAAATTTTACGAAAAGAATTTTTTTTTTGCGACAATGTCATTATTATTTGCCAAACCGTAGTAGATAACAAAAAAAATTCAAAAACTTATTTTTAGACAGCTTTCTAAGAAGTGTAACAGTGTAATTTTTTTCAGATGTATATTAAAGTTTAAGAGATATAATGGATTTTGTAGAACTCTAAAATTGCAAAGTTTGGCAGGGGACAGGGGGGGGAAGCAAGCGGGGGAGGGGAGTTTTTGGAAAATACTCCTTGTAAGAAGTACTATCCACCTGCAAAAATTCAGCTTTCAGCTCCACCCCTCGAATTGGACCGAATCTGCCAAAAAACTAGGAAGTTACAAAAATATCCAAGCAATTCCACCTAAAAATCGAACCGAAACTTTAAAAATCTACTACCAAAACATCCGCGGACTACAATCAAATCTCGATGGCCTACGAGCAGCTCTACCTTCTCATCATCATGACATTATTATACTTGAGACGTTAAATTAACGACTTAACATTTTTATTCAAAATATTTAACTCTAATTTTGACTGTTTTGAACTCCTGCAACTCTTTAACTTACGAACACCCACAGTAACAACACGAAAAAATACAATATTCTACAGCAGCACTCATAAGCGTAACTACATTGCCCACTCTCCGGTACAACGACTTCACAAATAGCTGTATTCTTCTGTTTTTGTTTCTGTGTTTGTATGACTTTTATCTATTTTATCTTGTAATTTTATTTTTATTATTTTCTATGTTTCAAAGTATCTGTCAAATTAAAATTACACCACAAATCATGTAAAAGTAATCTGGGCGTTAAATAAATAAATAAAATAAATGTCCTTTCAAATGCAAAACACGGCTTAAAACCCCAAAAACAAATATCGAAAATATATTCCATAGTTTACATTAAAAACCTGCGGCAGCAATGTGAACTAACATGTTTCAATATGAAATAGCATAATTTGTTTGTTATTCAAACAAGATAGTTTTAATAATTGCTGCAAGGTTCGCTAGATTCATACTGGGAGATTTATGGTGAGGATCGTTTCGTGTTTTTATGAAACTTTTTCCCTACTTTTCTCAATAATTATCTCGTTCAATTAATAAAATACTAATAATATCTATCCATACCTAATAAACAAGAAGTTTCACTTCTGTCGCGCGTGGACTCCACGTACGCGCTTTTTTTTTATTTTTTTCAGTTTCAACAATTTTTTCGTTAATCTTATATTTAATTTTTAGGAGTGTGTCGATTTCTTTTTGTTGGTTTGCAACCTATTTTACAATTTTGTTACTTCTATTATAACTTTGTAACTCATTTTATTTTAACATAATTTATAAGATATACCATTATTACAATTAAAAAACTGTATAATAAGAATTTAATTAAAAGCTCAGTAATGCGTAAATAAATACATAAACAAAACTAGGAATATGATTCTGGTGAAGGCGCACCCTAAGACATTATACGCCGCTGGTTTCTATACCCAATGTTGTAGACGTGGCCGGTCGGCCGCTATTAGTAAAAAAGTCAACCTGGTTCTGAAACAATACACAATAACATAACGACGTTCCTTTAGTTTGACCTCTTTTCTGATGTGCCAACACATTTACGTATTTATTTTTGAAAACATTTGACGTCCTCTCACTCTGAAATCATCTCGTATACTGACGAGAAAAAACTCATGTCGCGGTTTTTATAATACCGTGATGCGAGTGACAATATCGTTATATTGAAAAACAGTTTTAATTTATTTATGCATTGTTTTAATGCTTTTTAAAATAATTTTATTCAACAGACATTTAGAAAACATTGATGTGATGATAATGTATATTTTTATAATTCTCCTGTATTTGGAATTAAATGATGTAATTGAACTTTAAGCTATTTTTAGAGGTTGTGTAAATATTTTTTTACGCATTTGTTTTAAAGATTTTAACATATTTTATTTTTCCTCCATTTAGAAGAATAATTTTTTTGTTCAAAACATAATATTATTTTCTAATAAACAGTATAGAAATCTTCTAAAAACTGCATCAAAAACCGCGTTTTTGCTGCGTTTGCGGTAATATACCCTTAACAAAATATTTTTACTATGATTGGAGCATTTCAAATTCAATGCATCCCGTTAAGTGCCGATTATCGGTCCGTTTTAGCTTTTGATCAAATTGAGGTCAGCTGAGAAGCACAACAATTTGACTAATCGCTCAGGTCTCGGGCACATTTTGTAAGAAAGTCTAAATAAATATTTCGGCTTCGCAATAAAATGAATGGAATATTTCTGAACATGTCTGAAAACTAAAAACTGTTTTTGAAAAGTTATGAAATACGCTTTCAAATTTTATAAATATGTTAATTTTGAAAAATATTTTTTTTTAATGCAAACCATAAAAAAGTTTATAAATGGCTGAATGTTTTTTTCTAACTAAAAATATTGACAGTGAAAAAAAAAATCAAAATATACACAAATTTTATTAGACTAATGAGCGTTATCGTCACCTAACTTTTTGTTGTTTCATGGAAAAATAATTCATAAAAAATTCAAAGTTTCACAAATTGCGGTAGATAACTTTGGTTTATGAAGGTGTACATTATAATTGTTTTGTGGCAAGATTTGAATATAAAAAATGGTGTTTCTCAATTCACATATCTCACCATGATAGTAAGGGTGTCCCCCTCAACGATTTCTATGAGACCTTTATGAACTGTTCCCAAAGGTGAACAAATTAGCCTGAGGGGTTAAAAGTGAAAACAGCAGTAAATAATATTACAAATAAATAAAAAATTCTGTCTTTTCACGGATGACATAAACTTCGGAAATGAGGGATGAATTGGAGAACAAGAGTACTGACCGTAAGTGTGGTAGAGAAGATGGCAATCCTCTTTGGATAAAGTGGCAAATGTGGAATCATAGCTCGGGGCATAAGATCCAAAGGCACCATAGTTCAGAGGCTTCACTCCTTTCACTAGATTTCTACGATCTTCCTTGAATCCTAAAATAAACAAAAAAATACTAAAATTAATTCATTCACCACATTAACTCGTCCACTGCTCAACAAATCAGCTCAGACATCAAAACACACTTATCTTGTCCAGAAACAATCAATTTTTTATTACAATAACATCAAAATGTAAGCTCGGAACCACCTTATGGTTAGTAACAGCGTTGCTACATTGTGCAGGTTTAAATTGGGCCATTTTAGGTTTTGTCAGGATGTTGGAACAAAGGGCTCAATAACGGTGAAGCTTGGCAACACTAACCCCACACAGGAGACCCTGAGGCAAACAGTTCCCTCAGGGCCTATGGCATCTTTGGGGATGCTGTGTGGAGGGTCTTATAGGGAAAGCCCTCGCACTGGGTCGAGAGTCTGGCTGGTGAGGTCTAAAGGTCTCACTCACCAGTCTTTCAGATGGGCAAACTCATCCGCCGCCGAGACCCAGACAAATCTCACCCCATGAACCCGGGCACCCCTGCTAAGTCACCAAACGTAGCAAACCGTTGGGGCTGCAACAACCGGCAGGGGTGTTGGTTATCCAATGAATGATTCCCGCCTCGCAAATTTATGTAAAAATAGAGGGATGTTAAGTTATCTTTTTTCCTGTTGTTATGAAGTATTTAGGTACTTTATTGGGCACCCCTGCTAAGTCACCAAACGTAGCAAACCATTTTGGAAATAATATATATATTTTTCTTTTTTATTCATTGAATTATTAGTTCCATGATTTGAGGATTTTTCGACCACTTTGCTAGGCACATGCCAGTGTTGTGGTGGTCGATGATGTTCGGGATGATCTATGGGAGGGGATGTTAGCTATCCAATAAATGGTTTCCAGGGTGGCGGTACCCATATCCTCCTCAAAAATTGAATTGGTTAGTTAGATATATAAATTATAATATGAATAACAGGCTGTTAATTAGTTTGTACCTTGTAGAGTTCCGGTTCCATGAGCGATTCTGCCGGTGTATACTCCCAAAGAGACCGGCCTTTGATTGCTGGCCGGGGACATGCCGTCATTGTCCACCAGCACCTGCAGGGAGGTGTAGCCAAGCGAGTTCATACGGGGGAAAGCTGAAAAAATGCAATTAATTTACTAAAACAATGATTATAAGTTGCGGATCACGGAAAAAATAAAATATGTTTACAAAAACTAAGAAAAAGTGTCAGAGGAACACGACTTGCCCCGACTGTTTTTATTAACTCATTCCCTCCGAGCAGCCACAATTTAAGGTCACTCTCTATCAAGGCCTTATTTATTTATAGAACCCTAATAAATAACATCATTTATTTCTTCTTCCAACACAGCAAACTTATTTTGTGGCACCATTTTAATTCAAAATTAATAATATGCTTAGTTTTTACCACTTTTATTGTTTACAAAACCAACATGTTTCGTAAGCTATGCTCATTTCTTCAGGCTTTACTAACTAATCATAAATAATAGTTAAAGATAATGATCATAGACATAATTATAAATAATAGACATAGTCAATGGAAAGGTGAGAATGGGTAGAGGGAGGAGAGGCAATAGAGAACAATTTACAAAGGGAACATTTAAAAACAATTTTTAGTTATTACATAATAATATTTAAATTCGCGTTCATGCTCTTTCTGATCTCTAATATTTCTAATTTATCCAACTGGATGCCATTAAAATTCTCTATCCTTATTAAAATAATAAATTTGTAAAAAATGCACAAAAAATTATAATAATTATAATTTCGGGGGTTAACTGTTGGGGGATCAACTGTTGGGGGATCAACTGTCGGGTCACCTTTAACTGTTCCTGGGGAGGGAGTTTTTTTAAATCAATTTTAAAATTTTTGCCCTTATAATAATATTGTAGATTAACTCTAATTTAAAATTAGAGTGATAGAGTGAACAAAAAAAAAATATTTAAAATAAATTAGAATAATTAACAAAAAAAAAATGCAGTTTTTATCACAATATTTGAACAAACACATCAAGGTAATTTTCGCGCAGTTTCAATATTTCATTTCAAAATTTTATTTTATTTTATTTCAAAAAGTCATAAAATTCCGGAAATATTTAACGCATTACCTGAAAATATCAAAAATGAGACATCTTATTCAAAAATCAAAACAAAAGTTAAATCTTTCTACCTCCGAAGAACATGAAATCAAATAAAATAGTTCCTATCTATTTATTTTCTCACCGTATGTTTGTACTGTGTAAAATATTTTTACTACAACGCAATTCATAAACATTAAAACATTATAATAATTAGTTTGTCGTAATAATTAGTATTTTAATATTAAGTATTATATTTAGTATATACTATGTAAAACTGAAAAGTATACTGTATTAAATAATTAGAAAAAAATGAGAGATTTCTTACAATCAAACTGATTGATCAGTTTCGTAAGATTTGTAAAATAAAATATTGTAAAATTAAAACTGAATAAACATATTTAAAAAAAATAAATTATTATTTCTTCTGGGTGTATAATCATATTTATTTAAATTAGCAAAGTTTTCAAATCAAGAGAGTTTGTTGAAAAATATTTAAAATCCAAATGTCCTTTTTTTGGATTGAGGATCTTGTATTGTAAACACAAACCTTTCTTAGCCAAACGCCTTCTGTGTTTCTCCCTTACCGCTTCCATTTTAAGTTTCACTTCGTCATCTGCGCTGGAAGCGTTATCCTTGGCCCCGTCCACTCCGGTGTTCAGGAATTCTTGCTTCAGAGCTTTCTGTGAACAGAACACTGTATTAATCAACTGATAACCAAACAATGTAATTGCATTTCTCACTCACTAGACTAGCCTGCTAGCTAATTCATTCAATATTAGTAACTTTATTCTTAAAGAGAATGTATATTATTTTATTTTCGCTACGATGCAGTCAAATTATTACCGACTAAGAATATTCACAAGATAAATTATTGATATAAAAAATAAAAATATTTTTATAAAGCAGTGCCAGTTTAGCTATTTTAGAGAATGTTGAATATTGTTTTTTTTTTTAGTTTTCTTCATAATAATGAAACATGTACAGTATAGTCTCTATAATCTAAACAATTAAAAACCAAGCAGGTTCAGTTTAACGAATTTTTAGATTACCGGAATCTTTAAGAAACAGCTTGATTTTCGGATTACCGGAATCTTTAAGAAACAGCTTGATTTTCGGATTACTGGAATCTTTCAGAACCATTTTCAGAATGTTTAAGAGCTTGACGTTTTCGGGAATCTTTAAAGGTTTTATTAGAAAATTTTATTCTCTTTGCCTTTCTAATGCTGGGGCCGCACTTGCTTGTATTGTCACGAAGCTTCATACTAATAGCATTGCTATTAGTATGAAGCTTCTTATTGGGACCTGAGATCTGCAAGCAGTGGTCGATTTTACAGGAATCTCCCAGTCGACGGCGTGCATTGTTGTACGGAGAGTGACGCTAGTAAAACTTTCGGACCAAACATAACCGATGACCGCTAGTAATGCACATTTGTTTAAAATACGCAAAATAAGATCACCAATGGATAGCGGTCCGTTAACGAAAAACGGTTCGTTACGTAACAGAAATTTGGTACCTCGTTTATAAAACTGGCCCTTAATTAAGAGTTGATAAAGTTCCTGGCCCTTAATTAAGTTTGATAAATCTTGATAAAGTTCTCCATTTTAATCAGCATAATTATAATACTTTATTCTGGAATTCACAATGCTATGTGCAAGGTTATTGATTGTAAATAGTATTTGTTTTGCTTGAGTAAGTGCTATTAAGGGCGGCTTGCACCAAAAGTTAAATTTGGTTAAAATATCAAGTCAAACACATTATTTGATTTAAGTCGACTTGGCGTCTTGCACCACAAAATTTAAGTCGTTAAATGCATTTAAAGAACTGTCAAAGTTAAATATCCAAAAGGGGCCGTTTAACTGAGTTAATCATGTTTAGCAAATAAGTTCTGTCAAAATTTTTTAGGTTATTCCTTCGATTTCCGATTGTCTAATTTTGCTGAAATCTGTTTAATTTATTAATTTGTGTTCACGGACATTTGGGTTTTGTAATCTGACTTCTGACGTTGACAAAGAAATTATAGATTTTATAAATAGACCGTTTATAGTGAGAGAAGTAAATACCTACAAGAACAAGTAAAAGAATCTTTGTAAAAGAAATAATAAAAAATATTCAGATAATTGTTTTATTTTTAAATCTAACAATAAAATCTCTTTTTGCCTCATTTCATAGTTATGTTTGTTTCTTTTATTTTTTTCTTCTAATTCATTTTCTGGATCAAAATAAAATAAAGCATTACGCAACACAACATAACCTCAAAATATTTTTATTTTTGATACTCGTAAATTTAAGCACCCCCCACACGCACACTTCGGTGCGAACGTGCCCCTCGCCACTACAGGCCGCTGCGTAGAAAGTACGTGTGGGAGATGCTAGGGGAACGACGTAACTGTTTTACCGACGCTTTAAACGGCGGTAACTGTTTTACCGACGCTTAACGAAGTTTAACTAAATAGCCACTGCGACTGTGTGGTGCAAGATGGAGTTAAACGAATTAAAGTTAAATGTATTTAGTGACTTAAATTCGTTTAGTTAAATACAATTTAAGATAAAATAAGCGATAGTTGGTGCAAGCCGCCCTAAGTCTCTTTCAACTAACGGTTATCGTCTTTTGTTTTCCATCCATCCACCCCGCACCTGTCACCCGGTGATTTGGATTACTGAAGGTTCAGATTATAGTGGGTTCGAATTGCAGAGACTATACGGTATATAGGTAATATAATTATTCATAAAATAGTGGTAAGGAACCACTTGGGGTTCAAATACCATAAAATCTTAAATAAATTGATACTTATTTCATCATTGCATTTTGCCAAATATAATTGATTTCATTCTAAACATGCAAAGCACTTTCTTTCATTGGTAAAACGCACAAGAGCCATTGCAGGTTATACAAATACATATAACAATATATTTTATAATTTTATGATAAAAAAACAGCATACATTTTTCGCATTTGTTTATGTTTTACCAGACTGGTTTCACCTAGCAACTCCAAATTGTTTTTATAAATACATAGTAAACTAACAATTAAAATAAAATTGATTTGCTGTGGGGTTTATGCACGCTCTTTTTCGGCATCCAGTGTGAATATTGTAATAAAATTAAACAAAATGAGTTAATACTGAGCGAATGAGACTAACGGCCGTTGTTCCCAACTTTTCGATTGACCAATCTGAGTCTGCAATCGGCTAAGCGATTTGTAAGTATTTTAAAGGTAACACTCGATTAGCATTGTTCCCAAATATTTTATCGTTGTTTATCTTAAGTGACCCCGCCCACTTTCATAGACAACAAAATGGCATCAAAGTAAAAAAACTTTCGATGGCACAAATTTTGGCTTCTTGTTTTTTTAAAGGCGATTTTAACCCATATGTATAAAGAAACGTATGAAGGACAACGTCAGAATCGCTTGCCCCAACACCATTCTTGACGTAGCCAATGGTTTCATTCATATAGCAATACTAGAATATTTTTAAATTAATTATCTATGACTTAGCAGCTCGACTTTTCCAAATGTCAAAAGCGAAAAAAACAATGTTTTATGTTTTCAAATGCTTATGAAGGTCTTTATTTATTTGCAAACTCCTTTGAATTGTGTTTTTCATGTTGAGTATGTATTCAGATTAGTGTAGAAATAATAAAATCAATTAATATTTGTGTGAATATATTTTTTGACAAATTATTACCAAAATGGGATATTTTTTTATCTTTTTTTTAGTTAGCTATTCTGGAAAAATCTCTTACAATATTATCACGCAGTATATAAATGAATAATAAGATACATTATCTGGTAAACAGAAAACAATCGCAAAAAAAAACAATTCCTTTATTTTATATGGATATTTGACCAAAAATCAGAAAGGTAATTTCCGCGCGGCTCTTCAAAATGCGGCTGTTTTTTGAGAGGTTAAAGAGTTAATTGTATTTATTATTAGCACACAACTAATAACATAATTTCTTTTAAATACCGTTATCCATAAACTGGCATTTTATATTTTTTAAACAAACGTATAAAACATATTAGAAATAAAGTGTCCAATTGACCTTTCCCGCAATCGCGTCGGTACCTCGTGGCGTTAGCGCCATTCTGTTGACACTTTTTATAACTTTGATTTGCTCAGTTGAGCTTAATCCATGTGTCCGGCTTCCTTAGATTAAGCGATTCTTAAGCGATGTTCGTATGTTGGAAAGAGCATAGTTGTGCATTTGAGCAGTGTTGAGCCTTAGTTTCGGCTTAGCAGTTGATTAGTAGGATTGGGAACAATGGTCGTAAAAAGAACTTCTTTAGAACTGACTTTAAAGTGCGATTTTGTGAAGACACCCTGAGAAACAGTTTTCAATATTTTGTCAATATTGTTTCACAATAATCATACTAGGTTCAAATCGGTCCTTCAAAAACAAACAAGTGAAAAAGAATTCCGCCCGGAGTGAACATGTTCAAAAGAAACATTTCAAAAAAGATAACTGGCGATAAATGAAAACAATATCATGGGCAACTATTAAAACCAATTGAAACATTCACATCTTTAGATCTTACCTTGTTTCGTCCCACTGGTTTTGATAGCTTTTATAAGATTACAATGATGATTAGATAATCGATTCAAAAAATAAACGCAACAAAGAAATAAATATGTCACATGTACAAAGATGTTTTGTTAAATCACTGCTGTTCGCAGCACTCACATTGGTACTGACTTCACTTCAAAGGATTTAAAGTTATTCAATAGTAGCTTAAAGTCTTGCCTGATAACGAGGAAGATAGCATTTGACCTTTATGTATTTATTATTGCGTCCCGCAAATAAAACTACATATTGCTTAAGTTCTGGTTTCATAGCAGTTAATAAATGTAAGACCCGTGTTATTATTTAAATATTTGATTGAGGACAGTTTTCTCACACAAACGTTGTTTTCTATTTTCTCTGTGAACTTCTAATAATTTAAAAAAAACCAAAATAAACAGTGCTGGTCACCAATATTATCAGAAATTTACATATCTGAGATAACGATCTGTAAACGCTTGCCATTTTGTAGAGCAAGTTTTAGAAATTCTTTTGGTCGATACTTTTGATCTTGATTTCAGTTCATAAACATCTGCAAAAATGTTGAAAAATGTTAATAATAATAGAGTGAGTTTATGGAGGCAGATCTAATATCAGCATTGCAGATATTGCCAAAATATGACTTACGAACACAACTCTACAGGTTCTGAGAAATTACGTTTAAATGGGAAAAATAGTTACAGCGTTTGTATGTGAAAATGTCCATTAAAGATATCGTAACATGCAGCTAGGCAAATCAATTGATCTCTCTAAAAGCAAAACAGTGATTTATGAAACATATTTTTTCACAACGAATGCATGATCGGAAGTATCATGATTAATAAGCCGATGATCGGTGAGGTAAATCATTGATGAAGGAGTGAATAAATCAACTGATGAACAGCGAGTAATGATGAAATGCAGGTAACTTACCACATCCATCTTTCCCATGTCGAATCCCAGCTCTCTCATGGGAATCTCGTACATGTAGGTGAGGATGTTTCCTAGTGGCCTGAGTTTGGCGGGCTGAAGTTGCCTCAGTCCGATGTGCAACAGTTTTCGGGCGGCTTTGTGATAGACTGTTCCATTTTTGTTGTATTTCATGGCATTGTTGCACATTAGCTTGAAGTCATTCTGTAATGGAGATGCGTAAATTTCATGTATTATTAAAATTATGGACAAGTTGTCAGTGATCAAAGATAGAGTTCGGCATTAAAACATATCACAGCTGCAAGTCACGCTGAAGTGCCAGAAAAATGTGGTAATATAGTTCTATTTTGATAGAAATAACACTCAATTATTCCTGTTACCGGTTACTTCTGTGTTGTGTTGTGCTGTGAGTTGCGAACCCATAATCTCCTAAAACAAAGTAAAATGCATAGACCACTACTGCGTTATGGAAATGGTCCTACAACAATTAGTAATCTCATAGACTAGGTTTCCACTCGTAAGTAAAATTTACGACTTAACGGAAGTTTTTGACAAGTTGCTCACAGGGGTGTTTACATATGCATCCAACTTGTGGTAATTAATGCTCACGGAAGTTCGACCTGTGTAAATGCTCATGCAACCGTTTACATCTGCAGATGGTAAGATGGCTTCCTGTCAACAACGATTTGCTACTGTCAAATTTACCCGATTTTTTCAATAAAGACGAAAAGGTCTAAATAAAGTGTTGAAATAGAATTTGGCTTTAATTAAACAATTATCCAAGTGTTTTCGTGCCGTCAAAGGCAGAAATTAATGAATTCTTTCATTTTAACCGAATGACAACTACCTGACAGCAACCTAATTCGAATTCAAACACGTAATGTTAAAAACAGAAACATCGAGAATAGAAAGGATTGGACCGATAATTGAATGCTCATTTTCAGAAAACTTAAATAAGTGTAAATAAATACTAGTTGAATACGAAAAAAAATCCTACGAAAATAACCGTCTTTTAATTTGACATCTAGCAAACGGCGCATTTTGGTACCATTTCTTGCGGCAAGTCTCTCAGCTTATCAAGCTGATTTTATAAGCTGTAAGAAGGCTGGAAGTTTGCGCAGACGCGATTAGACCTGTCAAAAAACTCGCAAAAGAACAGCTTCTGTAACTTGCTATAAATTACGTGAAGTGACTTTTGGTGTCGTTTACATTGGTAATTTGGCCATAAATCGCTTTCGAGTGTAAAGCTAGCCTTAAGAGTATGTACTATAAAAGACAACTACGTATTTACGTCCAGGGAGATTGTAAAAGATTCTTTAAAGTTCCATTTTCTGGCAATCAAGGTTTCAAAATTTCATGTGTTTTGACAGTTTTGGCCATGTTTACTTCTTGTTTGACTAGTATTAAAGTTTACCGAATAATTTACCACAGAATAATCTTCGATTAATAAAATAGCCGCAAATGGCTTTTCTCCTCGATAGCACAATGTTTTAGAAATTGAAATCTCAAGTGCGATAGTGCACTATTTTAAAAATTATTTATTTATTTAAATTTTATGAAATTAAATTTACAATAAAGTCCCTTTGAACTGCTGGATATGAACTAGTTTTTCAATGGGTTCTTATTAACAATCCACTTTTAATTTTTAAACGTAGGATCTATATAAATATATTGCATTATTATTTTGAATCATAGACAAAAGATAAAAAATAAAGGTAAAAAATACATAGCAAATAAAAATAAAAAAAACAAAAATCGAACATATAATCAGAAAATCAGAGAGAAAAATAGATCAGTACAAAAACGGATGTTTCTTTTTCATAAATAATTTGGACAGTATAAAAATTAATGACTTTTGAAACTTACAATAAAGCAATTCAAAGATTTGTATTCATTATCATCAATTTTTTGTTTAATCGTCGAGAAATCCATGGGGCGTTTGATGATGGTGGAGTAATTAGGGGCGTAGTTATCAGTAACGGGCCAGGCAAAGAACTGGTTCTGGTCTCTCTTCTCTAGATTCCTCAAGAGCTGCTCCAGGAGCCGCGACAGGGGCTTCTTCTTCTGCCTCTGGTTGAGGACGCAGGAACGAGGTTCTCTGGCCTGACCCGGAGAATAAGGGCCAGGGCTGCCTAGAAAGCTGAGCTCTCGCTGGTGCTTTCCGGATGATTCCTCGTTTCCAGATTCATCGTCATTTGAACATTCATCATCATCTAATTTTATCTGAAAATTTAAAACAAATGTGGTTTGAGAATGCTTGTCTAGGGGTGATGGTAACCAAAACAAAACTGAATTATGTGGAAGTGAAGTCTAAGGGGCCTGTATGGATTTTAGAATGATGAATACTTGGAACAGGTGGATGAGTTAATATATCTGGGAAGTATGTTTACGAGAGATGGGAAGGTTGACAGAGATATTGAAAGGGTAAATGCCGGTAACTCCATTAATGGAGGACTGAATGCCGTTGGCGCTAATAAAAAAAACTGACATGAGAAGCGAAGCTAGCAGTCCACAATGGAGTCCTGGTACTTACCCTGATGTATGGCAGTGAGGCATGGAACTGACAGAGGAAGGATGAAAGTAAGCTGAATGCTGTTGAAATGAGATCCCAGAGGCATATGTGTGGTAAAACCATATATGATCGTGTGAGAAATGTGGATATCCGCAAAGAATGAAAGGCTGATGTAAGCATAATGAGTAAGATTAAGAAAGGGACCCTCAGATGGTTTGGGTATGTAGAGCGAATGAACAAGAAAGTAGTGTAAGAATATATGACGCAATTGTGAATGGTAGAAGAAGTCGGGGACGCCTGAGGAAGACATGGCACGACCAAGTGAATCAGTTACTTGAGTCGGGCCATGTCAAAAGTCAGAATAATATAAGAGTATGTATGAGACAATGTATGAATGTGAGTGAGGTGTGTCAAGACCGGGTTATTTGGCGGTCCGTCTTCTCTGCCTACCCCTGCGGGAAACGACGTGATGGTTAGCTAGTTAGTTAGTCACTCTACACCTTGAAAATGGGATGTAGAAACATGGTCCACTTATTCACTTACTTGCTTATTTTGTAAATATTTACCCATAAAATAACCAGATTTATTGACAATTTACTGAAGAGCATGAAAATTGGTAAAATTTGATAATAATATGTTTGCCATGGAATGTCCATTAGTAATAGTATCTATTTTACCATCTCAAGCTCTCGCTTCCTTCGCTTCCTCACTTTCTTTGGCTTATCATCCTGGTCTTTACAATCATCTGCAGCAGAAAACATATCAGCATCACTGGTGTCACGCAAATCTGAAATTCAAAATTGATTTAGGTAATCGCAAATGTCACAGGGAAACATACCGATAATATAAGTATTTGCGCAAAATAAGGTAATCATAATACCGTCAGATTTCTCAGTATTCGTACACGTAGAGTCTTCCATTTTTGAAAAGAGTGCAATGCTTATATTTTATGTAAATAAAACGTTAAATTCTAAATATCAACAAAACAGTTTTTACAAAAATGTCTAGCGTTCACTCGCCGATATTCCATAGAAATTTTCAGTGTGATTCGTATTATTTTTCTATGGAAAAGGAAGCCAGCAAACAGTGTCAAGTCAAGTACCGCTCACAACCGCTCACATACCGCTCATTACCAGTACCTAGTACCGGCAATGGCCGCCATATGTTATTTGAATTAG
Organism: Glyphotaelius pellucidus; assembly: GCA_936435175.1. Classification (NCBI taxonomy): domain Eukaryota; kingdom Metazoa; phylum Arthropoda; class Insecta; order Trichoptera; family Limnephilidae; genus Glyphotaelius; species Glyphotaelius pellucidus. The sequence continues at coordinate 897,571 of OW386539.1, read as the reverse complement.
AATTGTAAAAAGTTCCACAGATGTCACTGTCAAGGTGATGCGCTACTAAGCAATAAAAAATCATGTATGGTTTGAAAATTAGATCGCGTATAAATATTTTAGATACGGCGAATAGAACACACGTTTTGAAATAATCGAGATTTTTTTTATTTGTCTTTAAGCCCAGAAAAAATAAAGTATCAGGTCTATAAAAACTGCTTCAACTCCTCTGGCGAATTTGTTCAGTTTTCGGAACAACGCAAATAGGTGTCATAGAAGTCGTCTCCCTATCATGGTTAGAAATGTAATCTGCTTTACACGCTTTAAAGTTTAAAATGTCCTACTTACGAATCCCTTTTCGGTTTCCATTTCCCTTATTTGTTTGTAGACACAAACAAATAAGGGACGACGAGCTTCGCAAAATAAAATAAAACTTTTGGAGATGCTTTTTGGAGATGTTTTTTCACGAATAAATTAAAACAGGCAGCTCGTGATGAATTGGAATTTAAACCTTACCGCCACCTTCAAAAATAAGTGTTATTGTAAGGGCACTGATCCCGGAGGTTGTGATTTTACACGACATGTTGCATCACCAAAACCACTGGAGCAATTATAGTCGAAAAATGGACCACATTTTTATTTTTCTGCGATTGATAGCGGTCCAAAATTGGACCACATTTTTCTACCATTCGTAAAACATTTATTGTAATTATTTGAAACATTTCCATGGCCAGCTATTTATTTTAAAACGAAGCTATTTAAAAGCTTTATCTATTATGACCATAGATGTCGCAAATCAGAACTTCGTAGATTATTTTAGAACGACGTTAAAAATAAATTTTTTTAATATTTTTTTCACGCTGGATTTCTGATCCAAAGATTCCATAGATATGCACCTTGCATTATGAAGTATACCACAGACAACATACAGAAATCGAAAATATTCTATGTTGACTCGAATAAGTACCTCTCACGGAGTTTCAAAGTAACAAACACGCAGGATTCGCGCGATTATAAACTTTATGATTTTTTTAAATATATTTTTTATAAATCATACAAATATGAGATAAACGGTAAAATACAGGTTAATTCATTGGCTATGCACTATAATAAGTTTTTATTTTGGCGAAAAATTTAAAAAACGATCTTCTAGAAATCTCGAGCAATCGAGGCAAATTTATTTATTTCGCGTGGTCGCTCCTGTGGTTAAAACAGTTATTTGAAATTCATGTCGGACTCGGACTTTTCCTCCGATAAAGTTGATCGTAGTAAAGAAATCGTAATATGATATTTATTTGAAATGAAAAATAAGGTAAATATTCGTATCGGTAATTATTCAGTATTCCGCCAAAGACGAATTCATAATAAGCGTAGATTATTGCAATAAATCTTCGAAGTTTGACATTTTTCCGTTTGCCTCCAATGAACACACAAAAGCTTTGTTCCGTTATTGATTTATACCTTCAATTCAGCTTTTATCGAAACAGTCAATATTCCAGCAATGAAACTTATTTCGACTTGCCCACGACTAGTTGCTAGAGTGCCTACTAATTAAAAATAAAGAACTCCAGTCCATTTTTTTATTTTTTTTATGAATATGACCTTCTAACTTAAATAACTGCATATTTATTTTTATAGTTAGTTTTAATAGTTAAAATAAATGTCAAAGTTTTAATTTTTCAAGATCCCCCGAAAACCACCGTGACGTCATCTGGCCCTGTGACGTCATCTGGCTAAAAGTTTTAGTTATTTTCAACAGATGTTGTCATTTTGTATGGAAGAAGTGATGAAACTATTCAATAAGTAAAACTTTATTTAGGTGTTATTATTTATTTATTATATTATATTTATTATATTTTTCAATATTATTACGGGAGTTTGGTATAAAAATTGTTTGAAATTATTATTTTTTTAGCTTTACGAATCGAAATCAATATTAAGGAAACCGAAGCATGAATTTCATAGGGAAATGGAATCAGCTGTTCGACCGCCGCCATTTTGAATTTCAGCATTGGAGCGTTTTATGGAAGCGGTGATGTCACGCCTCACAAATTCAATAATACCAACTTGACAGGGTGTTTTAATGAACTGTTTTAAAATGGACTTTTTAATATATTTTTTAAAACTCTACGTTAAATATTATTTAATAAAACTTATATATTCACAATCAGCGTTTATTGGTCTATATGAACATATTTTTTTAAAGCCATAATATTTTTCACTGGAGTTCCTTATTATAGAAATTCACGAATTCCAACATCGTGCCCGTCTGCGTAGGTATCACTTGTATGTACGTTGAATAAAGATTATACAATATTAATATATTTTACACGACACGTTTGTCCAATTATTTTTGAAGTAGATAATTACAATACCAATATGTTAGATATGACTGTGTTGTGATTGTCAAAAATAAAAATAATATGTTCGAATTTCAAACAAACGATAAATAACCCACCTATAATAATATATTTTATAAGGTTAAAGATAGAACTTTCGAATTCTGTGTTTTATTGTGTAATTTGTTTGTTTCTGAATATGAATTTCTCAGTTTATAGTTGTTAATATATTTTTTATTGTTTTTATTTCTTGCTAGGGCAATCCTGATAACTCATTTTAGGACAGGAGGAACTAACATCTCACAGGTGAGAGGTAGTACGACGATTTTGCATCGGTATTTTGATATCAAAATTATAAGTTTCACATACATGACAACATAAAAATAACACGCGAAAACAAATAAAGAAAAACAAACGAATATAAAAATGTGGGTGATTACATATAAAAGGAAAAGAGAAGGAGAGAAAAAGAAACAAGACAGAACAAAACAGGACAAAAAATTTACATGTTTTCATTTTTAAACGACTCGGTAAGCCAAGTTACAATCCTTAATATTTTACGTATAACATAGTGTCTAATGTTATGATTGTTTTAATAGTTTTGAGAACCACACAACCAATTAATATTTTAATATTCTACAAATAATACTTACTTTCATTGGCGTTATTATTTTGTGGGTGGCTAAATTTGCATATGTTTTAAGAAATAACGATGTGCCTGAGAATATGAGCCGCCATTGTTTTAAAATCTTAAAATAATAAGCCATTAGCTATATTACAGGAAACAAAAATTAGACTACACAGAAAATACCACTATTTACATACTTTTACTTACATCCATGAAATTTTGTAATATTATTAATTGTAAATTGTTAGTTGGTGGGTAAATATTTGTTTCAAATTTGCTAATACTTATTTAGATGGATTGTTTATTTATTGAGACAGCCGTTTCGCCCTTCAGCCCGTGATATTTGAAAAATATCATATCATTCATTACATAAATACACTAATTTTGATTGTCATGCGTGGGTGATGTGAAATATTCCTGCGTAATGTGTAAAATTATTCATGTTCAATGCACTTTTAATTTTCAAAATTGAAACTATAAATTAAACTATAGTTTAATCATACCAGGCAAGCGATAGAATAGGTATTAATTATACCAAGGTAATTACCAAGTACCAACATTATAAAGTTTTAATAAAATCAATGCCTAATGATAATTTATTTTAAATTTGAAATGTAAATTTATTTTGTTATCCATTTTTAACAAATCTAAATTTAAACAGTGATTTCTCAAAGTTTTCAATTGGGGTGGTGGATATGGGTACCTATTGCCATCCTGGGAACCAACACCCCTGCCATAGGTCACCCCAAGTGGTTCGCTACGTTTGGATACGGGTGCCCGGGTGAAGTTTGTCCAGGCCTTGGTGGCGGATTCGTCTGCCCACCTACTGCGTATCAGGCCGGTTCAGGAGAGACTGGTTGAGGGAGATTTTTTATCTTCTCCTGCCGGACTCTCTCAATTCATCACCTTGCAGTGGGAGAGATGGATTTATGGATCCATCACTTCTAGACATATTGACCCCCAGATTCCTACCCACCCTTCTACCCTCTTTCTACCTCATACCTTTGTCCTTCCTTCACTTCCTAAAGGACCCTCCACACAGCATCCTCAGAGATGACATGGGCGCTGAGAGAATTTTCTTCTCAGGGCATCTTGTGTGGAGCTAATGTAAAAAATAAAAATAATAAAAATGGTAAAATTCTGATAGTCTCTAATATTTTTTTGATAGATAGATACACAGTAAACAGAAGTACATTTAATATTTTTATTTTTGATACTGACAATTCGTGGTGGAATTCCATTAAAATAATATATTGACCAATTTTAAACTTTTTTCACTTAATTTATCTTTGACCGGTTTTAGCCTGTTTAGGCCATCTTCAGGTCTGAAGGATAAGTTAGATGAAGTTAGGTTAGGTTTTTTCCCTTCGCTTTTCTTCAATGTTCAGTTTTGTCACTATTCTATTTTGTAACTGTTCCGTTTTGTCACTATTCTATTTTGTAACTGTTCCGTTTTGTCACTATTCTATTTTGTAACTGTTCCGTTTTGTCACTATTCTATTTTGTGAATATTCTGTTTTGTAATTGTTCTGTTTTGTCACTGTTCTCTTTTATCATAGAACCATTTAGTTTGAGCATAGAAAACAGGAAACCGTATTAGCATGAAAATCAGTTCGGGGACTTCCACAATAATGATAAATGCAAATATGAACTATTCACTAGTAGTTGAGATAGGTAGCGTGTAGAGAACTTGATTAATTGCAGGCAGTAATGAAACGAATTCACCATCTCTTTATTAGCTGGAAAGTTAACTTACAATAGGGAAAGGTTGGAATGTAAAATAATTCAACAAACAAAAAGTAAAAGTTCTCCGCTCCGAGCCGCATGACTTGAGATTATTCATCTCGCAAATATTCATTAAACTTAATGTAAATTATATAATTACCAGTTAAGCGGGTACCTATACCCACTAGGTACCTGATTATCAGGGCTGGGCAGTATTTGAATTACTTGTAATTGAAATACGCATTTAAAATACAAATACGTATTTTATATTTGTATTTCAAGTACTTCCTAAAAATGTATTTTGTACTTGGTATTTCAATTACCTGATGTTATGGTATTTTGCAATTTGAATTTCAAATACTTATGGCTTCAAAATACATTTTCAAATAGATTTAGCGATCTTAATAATGATAATGAAAAATAAACTGACACAGATAATACATAGACTAAAAACGCTAGAACCCAGAGCAATACATGTCAATATTTAGAGTTGGCAGCACTGTACTTCAAAACAAGTATCTTGTCAAATGTCATTTTCATCGTTTCGCGGTATTTATTCATGAATACTTGAGTTAATTGATAATTGATAATAGATGATCAAATACCGTCAAAACCACAAAACTTTACAAGTGGAGCGGAGATGAAATATGTCTTCTGAACAATATGTTTGGTCAATTTTTGCACGTCTCTTCACTCTGCTCAGCTTTGCTTCTACGGAAACGCACCCTTAGATATTAAAAATACGAAAATACACTTATAACCAAATGTATTTTGTAATTTGTATTTTGTATTTGAAATAAAAAAAAATGGTTAAATACTTTATTTTGTATTTCAAATACACGACTTGAAAGTATTTTGTATTTCGTATTTTAAATATATGCGAGAAAGTATTTTGTAATTGGTATTTTAATTACAGCAAAGCATGTATTTTGCCCAGCCCTGCTGATTATAATACTTACATGATTTGTATAGCGTCGTTCTTGTGAAAGATAATCTCAAGGGCGTTGTACAAATATATTATGTATTTTTTAATGTAATATCTTTGTACTAACTATAGAACAGTCTATACGTATACAGATTAGAGACTACTGACAACTTATGGCCAACCGATTGCTTCCACTGGTTTGTCGATAAACAATACAAAACAGTCCAATGAATACATATAGTCTGTCAAGTAAGAGTAAAAATATTAAAAATGGAACTTCAAAATTTGTAGGCTGGCAACACCAATTTAACTGTCAAATATTATTTTAAAGTGCAGACACTGAATGTGTAGAACATGATAAATCCCATTAAAAAAAACATGTTTTGTTCTTAAGGAAAAAAATAAAATCGAAAAAGCACTATTGTCAAGGTACCTACTTAATGACATAAATTTGATTTTTTGGATTTTCACAAAGTGATTTGCTTTCATTTAATTTAACATAATTATATATGTGTATGTGAATGTGTATGCGGATGTATACGTATGTATATATATATATTCATATGCATGTGTGCAGGTACATGTATTTATATGGATGTGTATGTATGTATGTGTATGTTTATATATATATATATATATAATTTTTTTTTATATTCCTCTAATATATTTAAATACTTTTTTTTTCTCTTCTATATAACCAATGTACAATAACTGTTAAAATTTGAAAAAAAATACATATAAAACTTTATATTACAACACATAAATACTTGTCACACATAAACATAAATAAACACGTAAACACCTCAGCACAGGTTCTCCTAGTGAGGTGTTCACGAAACATACAACAATACCTATCCACAGTTTCACCTTCACAAACCTACCTTACACCCAACATAATAAAATTATAAAGGTAAATACTGTAATGTATAGAAATAAAAAAAAAAAAAAATAAAAAAAAAAAAATAAAAAAAAAAAAAAAAAAAAAAACATAAATTTGAATTTAACAGTAATCTACTGTAAGAAAGGAAGAATCACTAATGGTGAGTTTAGTTACACTATTTTTAAATGTGAATGAGTTAAATATATTCAGATCTTAAATTAGAGACATGATCTAAAGCCCGGGGAACGCTAGGTACTTAAGCTAGTATTAAATAAATGTGAGCAATTTCAAAACTGTGCTTTATATTTTATTACAATACCGTTATTCTTCATTATGTTAACACAAAATTGCAAAGGCATAATAATGATATACCTATATTCAATTCTAATTATGAGATCAGTGGGTATGCGATGCAACCACAATGCGAACCATCAGCGGAACGTTAAAATGTACTCCTCTCCCTTGGCTCCCCGTACTTGCAAACAAAACCCCGCCAAATATCAGGCGAGAGATTGCAACACTAAGGGAGTACAAGAAGGCGCTGTACCTTTGCATGATGATATCGTCTCTTACCCGGCATGCCGCTTGAAGTCCCGAAAACCCTTCTGGACAGAAGGAGAAAGACTCCTCCCATCATCTCTCACCCAGAAGATAGGTGGTAGCTTGAGTGGCAATCGGCCAACGTGAAAAATGCCCATCTCGTACACCCCACCGAGAGACAGCCTGGGTTTTCATTGCCTCGCAAACTCTGGTCCGCCATCAATAGGATAAGGTGCTCCCATAGCCGTTGTGCCCATATGAGAGTCGGAGAAGTGTGAAGTGTCATCTGGGGCCTAGGAGGCGAAGCGTCTCATGTAAATTGGTGACACCAGTTTCTTTCAAATCTGTCAAATCATATCATCTCTTCTGCTTTGGTGTAGGTATATATTTGAAAACCCGTTTTCAGAGAAAATCATTTTTTTTTGGCGAAGATATGCTTTGTGTCTTTTGATGAATAATTGGCAGAGATGACGGCCCTCACGATTGAGTGATTACAATCCTTGACTACGAATTCGGAGGTCACGGGTTCAAACCAATTATTTGATTAATTAAATTAATATAAATGTTATTTGATTAGTTGTCATTTCACATTTATTAATAATTAAAAATTACATCCAGTATATCCGATACTGAAAATACATATATCCGGAATGCACGGAGAGAAATCGATTTGTGCCCTAACTATAATTTAACAAGTCTAATTCATAAAATATTAATCTAAGGATATATTATCGATCTGTTATAATAATATATCATGACGCTCCCAAAAAATCAACGTCATAACAATATAATATAAGTACATAATTTCTAGTTTAATAATTTATCAGGTCATTTTCCTGATAAGGTATTCGTCAACGTCTTAATAAGTTAACTTTATTCGGATATTTTGTTTATATAACAAGACGTCATGATATTTACGTAGTTACAAAACGTACCTATTTTTTATTCGTGAAGTGACTCATGAAAAGTCATTACTGTACGAATAAATTCTTAACATTTCCTGTTAAATTATTGGTCAAGCGTCATACAATATTTCCTGATAAAATATTGTGATGTGTCCGAATACCACTTCAGGCCGCCGCGCAGAAAAGTCCGACCGATAGTAAGATAACGGTTTACAGCGCGGTTCGCTGCGAGACTTTTCTGCGCGGAAGCGAACCCTGTTCTTGTAGGCAACTTCACGGCGGTCAGTCGGTAAGTCAAGTAGTCAAGATGGCGGTTCTGCACTCTGCAGCGGTCACTATCGGTTTAGTTTTGTTCACGTACTTTGGTTTATTTATGGATCACATGTGCTCTAATGTATGTTAATTCATTCGTTTATTTTCATTATAAAGCCATAATCTCCTAAATTGGATTGACACTCCCAAGATTTGTCAGCAAAGTGTGGAATTCTGAAATATAACGAAGTTTTTGGTAAGTTTTTTTCATTGCCGTTATTTCAAAAAATTTATCATGTTTTAGCACTATTTGGCTGTATTTACGTCAGTGAAGGCTCATATATACATTTAGATATTATTAAATAACGTTGCTATAAGTTTTTTTATTTTAAAATTACTATAATGTTCGTACATTCTATTTGTTTTATACGGAAGACAAATAATTATTTTTATAAATGGCCGCCAACTGTCACGAAGAAGCGCTAGCGTGTTGCAAAGAAAACAGTCTTCTTCGGTTTTTGCTTTGTTAATTTATTTTGCTTTGCATGTATTGATACCTATATAGGTATATTCATCTTAACGAAAGGAAAACCATACCGAGTTTTAATATTTCTGAATTTATTTTGTTCACAGTACTGACCAGTTGTCAAATACCAGTTGTCAAATACCATCTGTTCGTGATTTCTGCATCCAGACAAAAAAAGAAATAGTTATAATACATGATGGCAATAATTATGTAAGTTAAAATGCATATGTTAGAATATCTTGTACCTACTCTTTACTGGTTGTCCAATAACATTGTTGATGCTGCACGTGAAATTTCTTCTGCGTCCAGACAATTTAAAGAAATAGTTATAATACATGATGGCAATAATTATGTAAGTTATAATGCATATGTTAGAATATCATTTGGTCAGACACTTTTCAAAGTAAAAGTGTAATAAATTCATTGCAATGATTAAATGATTAAACCCCTTTCAATTGACATTTTAATGTATTTGGCTAAATTATGGAATAAAACCATACCGAGTATTAATATTTCTGAATTTATTTTGTTCACAGAGTACCTACTCCTGACCGGTTGTCAAATACCATTGTTGATGCTGTACGTGAAATTACTTCTGCATCAGTAATCAGTGATGAAGTGCAAACTGCTGAATTGCCCTTGAGGTGGCGGAACTCTATAAATCATCCAAGTATTATTATCATTGAAAGTCATCCTTTTACACATTTTGCTTTAGGTTTTGTACTTTTGTATGGTGTAATTATTTTATCCATGTATATTCATTAATTTGAGAATCGACGTTCATTGAAATTAATAATTTACACAATAGGTACCTATGTCGTTTATGATGAGTAATTAAATATAAATTATATAAAACTTCATTCTTCATGAATTATTATCAAACAAACCTTCATCTACCCTATCTCCTTCCCGCTTCTCAACCCCTTCAGCCTCGCAATGTACTCCAAATAGGACGCTGTGATCTAACTGGCTCATTGGAAGGTATTATATAAGATTGTAAGTATTTTTAATTTGTTTCATTTTTACGATTATTTTTGTATACTGCCATGTTAATTACCATCACGATAGAATTATATGACTTCTTACTTGCATTTTTAATGATTACGCTGACATTCCATTATTCCGGTCCTAGTACAGTTTGGACTGGAATAATTTAATGTCAGTGTAATCCTTAAAAATGCAAGCAAGAAGTCATATAATTCTATCAGTACGTAAAGAGCAATTAACATGACAGTATGCATGGCATTAGTACAAGAACCTAATAAAATATCAGAAAACCTAATAAAGTATTCGTTCAAGAACGAACTAGTTATCAGTATTTTACTTGCAGAATAACAATAAGACCGTATAGAGTATTCGTACAAGAACGAATGAATGGTTAGTTATCAGCATTTTACTTGCAGAATAACAGTAAGACCGTATAGAGTATTCGTACAAGAACGAATGAATAGTGAGTAAATACTGATAAAATATCAGAACTGTCATTTTTTTCATAGAAGAACTAATAAAATATCAGTACGAGCGTATAGAATATTCGTATAAGAACGTATGAATAGTTGGTAAATACTGATAAAATATCAGGACAACTGTCATTTTTTTCGTATGAACTAATACAATATTAGTATCTACTGGTAAAATATCAGTAACACCTTATATATTATCTGTGTAAGAACGAATGAATAGTGAGTAAATACTGATAAAATATCAGGAGAACTGTCAATTTTTTCGTTTAAGAACTTAAAATATCATGAAGACTCTTAAGATATTCGTAATTGGAATGCAAACATATTAGTATTGTCATGCAGACAGCTTAGATATTGCGAGCAATCATGATAATATATTCGTAATTTAATAAAAGATTATCCGGAAATGTTAACAGTCCTCGTCCGAATATTTATTATGCCACCCCTTCCTGTTATTTCATTCGTAAGAACTGCAATCCCGTTTTTAACAGTAAATACGAATAAAATGAAGAGAATTCCGAATAAATTTGCAAAACATTTCTCTCCGTGTGGTATTTATTTGTGTAAGATCACCATTCAAAATCGAAACGTTGCTTTAAATAGCTTTTGCCGTGTTTTGTGATCAGAGCTAATAGGTGGATACTTCTCCCATCTTTCTCTTTCCCATTTCCTTACCCTCCCCATCATCTGCAGCCACATACATACCCCATCGGCGATGCCACAGTTTTATTGGATCCAGACGGTTGGAAGTAGTTGAGACCCTTCTTACTCACAATAAAAAAAAAGAGAAATCAACATCTTAAAATCTTAAAATCATCGTATATCATCTTAAAATCTTCGTATATTTGGGAGGCGGTCAAGGGTATACGATTTGGGAGGCGGGTATGGGTATCGCCACCCCGGAACCATTTATTGGATAACCAACAACTCTGCCATGGGTCACTTTAAGTGGTTCGCTACGTTTGGTGACTTAGCAGGGGTGCCCGGAGCATTTGCCCTTAGCATGGGGTGAGGTTTGTCTTGGCGGCAGATGCGTCTGCCCACCAGCTGAGTGGCGGGCCGGATCGAGAGAGACTGGTTGAGGCAGGCCTTTTGACTCGACCCATCGCCTTGCACTACAGTCGGAGGGATGGATTCTACGTCCGTCACTCCCGGTCACACTGACCCCCGGGTTCCTACCCACCCTTCATACCTTTTTCCTTCCCAGAACTTCCTATCCTTCACTTCCTTAAAAAGACCATCATTTTCAAAATTTCGGTATTTTGTTTGTAGATTTTCAGGATGTACTGAAATGTGGATACGCCGCATCTAAATTTCAGTATATCTTCATACAAAAAGTTGAAATTTTGAAAAAAAAAAAAAATTCGTTTTCAGCTACAACAACTTCAAAAATGTCGTATTTTTTCAATCTTAGCACTCGCACTGAAAACTCACGGACCGCCACTGAAAAGCTACGATTTTTTAAAAAATAGCCCATAATCTAACCTAACGTAATATACTTAACCAATTTTTTATAATTTTTTTTCATCACTTTAATGACATTTCAAAGGAGGTGTATTGCAAAGCATGCCGGGAACTAAAATAATTGTTAACACTCTGTAAATGTTTCAAACAATAAATAAATAAAATTAATAACCCACATGGCTACATACCATGTGATACGGTAGGTTCCTATTAACTTTCTTTTGCTATTATAAACATTTGATCAGTAAACTTGCACCGACCTTAATGGTTAAGAATGCTGTGATGAAATTTGATGACATTGCTTGTTGGGGGAATTAAATACACAAATAATTTAAATATAAATGTGAAAGCGGTTCTAATGATTATAGTCATGATTCATGATCATGATATTGCTCATTATTGAGACAGTCGTGATATTCTTTTTTTTTATAGGCTTGAAACATAAGATAAAAAAAGATTTGCATTTTTAAGACTAACGAACGAACAATGCTAACAAAAATAACATGATTTGAGATTTTCACGGCCAAAAGAATTATCGTGATTTATTATGTCCAATAATAGAAATATAAAAATAAATATTCTATCGATTCAATTCATCGATTACACTTTTTCCCTGATGATGGACACTGTAATGCTGTCCGAAACGTTGTCTAAAGAAGGAGGTAGCGCAACACGTTATAATAACCCAAACATAAGTCATGATTCATGATTAGACAAAAAATTTCCCTCCTTTCCTAAAAAGACCCTCCACACAGCATACCCAAAGATGACATAGGCCATGAGGGGAATTATTTTCCTCAAGGCCTCCTGTGTGGAGCTAATGTAAAAAAAAGATAAATATGAACACAAAAGTTAGCGAACCGCTTGGGGCGACTTAAAGCTGAGGTATTGTTTATCCGTGGAATGGATCTAAGGGCGGCGGGCGGTACCTTTACCCGCCTCCCAACTTTAATTGTACCTACCTTAGGTAAAATTAAAAACTTTTGGTACGAATTACTAGTGGCGTGCATTGTTTTATGACTAAAAGTAGGTTGATTGTAGTTTTTTCAGATTCAGTTAAAGGGCTTGTATAAGGGGCCAAGGGGCTTATATAAGAAGGGGGGAGGAGGGGGGGGGGGGGTTTAGAGGGTTCAAACCCCCCTTTGGCCGCAGTATTGCCCCTGCTTTAGTTATGCCCTTAGGTTCAGATACGGGTTGTGCTTTACCTATTTGAAAAGAGCCATTTTATTATCATATTCCAATGATTGTTGAGTTGTTAAACTGATTAAATGAGTGGACGGATTTTTTTTAAATCAGAAATTTAAAGTACCCCAGTTAAAATATTTTATGATTCGCTTTTCGTAGAGTAGGCCCAGCTTTCCGACCTTTTTTAAAATTTGATCAATTATTTACATTTTATATTATAATTAAATAATGTTGGCCTCACTGGGTGGTTTACCCGTGCTGAGGCTGGACTGCAGGCCACTGACTGTTTCTCGTAATAATACGAGTAACAACTAATACAGGGTTAATTCGCAGAATTTGAATAATTAATTAGATTTCAGTGAAAGTTCTATTCAAGTTCGTAATTATTCCACCACGGGCCGTTGTTTCACAGTACAAGTACTGACAGAACTGGAATAGGACTTTCAATGAAATTGAATAAATTTGATGAATTGTTCAAATTCTGTCAAACGTCCGTATACTTAATTTTTTTTTCATACATAGTACCTATATTTACGGCACATTCCAGAATGGAAGATACTACCGGTATCGCCCTGGTGTAAGACCACCATTCAGAATTGAAACGTTGCTTGAAATGGCTTTAGCCGTGTTTGGTGACCAGATCTGAATATCCAGGTACTTCCCCACCTTCCTCTTCCCCACCTCCTTCCCCTCCCCACTATCTTCAGAATCACAACATACCCCAATTGGGGATGCCATAGTCTCACTGGCTCCAGACGGGAGCAGTTGTGAGCCTTGTGCGGTATTCATATTTAAAAAAAAAAAATCGCATATATCGTATTTATATCAAATCGTTTTACTCCTGTTACTCCGCCACGTTCATCTTCCCCATCTCAATTCCTTCCCAAATCCCTTCAGCATAACAACATTCCCCAATTGGGGATGCCATAGTCCTACTGGCTTCGTTGGGTGTTGGGACTCGCCTGTGCGGTAGTCACATTAAAAGTCACTAGCCTCCATACCACCATCTTTCTTTAAAATATATAAATATCTCTAACAGTCTTCCATTACTAATCGCATTGCTTGTCGCTTGTCCACCCGCCACCTTTTTAAAGATTTCCCGGTGATCTAGGAAAATGATTACTTGTATTCTGTTCCAAATGAAATCTGATTATATTCAGTTAGGCTTCACTCAATTACCTAATAATTGTTCCCAAAGTACCAGTAAACATCATCAGTTAACAACTGTTTGTGACATAAATTGCCACGGCCGCGGTGATAATTTAATACGGCGGTATCTGATTGCCCTTCAAATCGTTAACAGCATAATCATCCATCACGGCTTCACGCACAATCGATCAACACTCTCGGCACGTATAACTCCTAATTGCGGCTATTGTTCCCAGGGCTGTAAGCTGCAAGCTGTAACGGCTGGTAGCTGGTCGCAGCAGTCGCTAGCCCGGTCTAGGACCCCGCGACACCGGCGAATGTTGAATGTTTACCAGCTGGGAACTGTCCTCAACATTCGTTCTTCGCCGCTGCTCTGACTCCCCTCCAAGAGAGCCGAAGCAGAGAGGCAGGTACCTACCTACCATCGCTTCGCGCGTTCACCTTGCCTTGGCGCTCGCCAGTCCAACGGTGTTGCCAGAGTGAAAAGCACACGCCCGTAGAGCGTCTCAATCTGTCAAAAATAAACAAACGATTTAAAAAATTCGAACAGTTCTTATTCAAGTCTGATAAGATTCGGAAAGGAATGAAATTCCCATTGTTTTAATTTGGCGTTTCGCTCGGCGCGTTTTTTAATAATATTATTATTATTTGTGGTGTAAAAGTCTAACTGTTCATTATGCCATTTGCGACAGTGTTTTTAAGTCTATGCTTATTATAATATGAATATTTAGCGGCGATTTGTTGGAAAAGTTGCGGCTACAGAGCGAAGGCGGGAGAAAGATCGGCGGCGGAGAATTCCGATTCTTACTTCCTCGTTCGGCGATTGTTTTTTTTTCGGAAACAGGTGGTTGTGTGTTTAGTGACTGTTATTGGGGGATAACTACCGTGTCATCTTTTTGGATTTATTTAAAGGTAAGTCAGCATTTAATATACTCACCTAGCGTTTTAAAATTAGGTTAAATGTGTTGCTTCATTATCATCGTTAATTGAACTGTTTACCTGGAAATTCAATAGAATAGCAGAGGTTCGTAAAACACTAAAACCATTTGTTATCGCGTGCAGAATTAACAGCCGACCGATATGTATGACTTTTCTTGTAACCCTTTTGAAATAAATTAGTGAATATCTGACACCAGAGTGGGATATGCTTAAGAATCGCCCTGGTGATCGAAATGTTACTCGAAATGGCTTAAGCTGTGTTTAGTGACTACACCTAGCAGGTTTGAAAGTGCATGGCTATCGCCTTCCTCTTTTTCTTTCTGTACTCACTACCTTCAGCCTTTTGCACATTCCGCTAATTGTGCATGGGTGCCATAGTCTCACAGGCTTCGTTGAGTTGTGGTTTTTGTGCGGTGTACCTAAAAATAAATCGTTCTCAGTGATGTCATGTCTTCAACTACCGGTAATTTATGTGTTTTGTGTATTTGAATGTCAAAAACTTAGATTTGAACAGTTGTTGTGATTTTAGATTGTAAGAACTATTGTGTGTGTGTTTATTATATACTCGTTGTAGACTGATTTCATAAACTCTTAATAAATATTAATTATGTTGTTAATTAACTAATTACATCTACCAACTCATTCCCACAACTCTTCATATTAATCATATTAATAAAAGAATATCACAGTACTACCTCGATTAAAAATATGCCTTTCGGAGGTTAAAATATGTAATATTGGATTTGTAGTTTCTTATTAGCCTTATTACAAAAAAAAGAAGCAAAGCAAAATAGAAAAATAGCTATTAAACCAAGGCAATTTTTTTTACACGAATAACAATTCAAATGTAATCAATAATTCAATTTGTCGCCTCTGGTGGTTTAAATTTGAAACTATGATTATAATTACCTGGTTTCAATAACTTAGCTCAGCTCGCTTATAAAACACCGGGTTTCAACGTACGTAGCTCAGCTCAGCTTAGAAAACGGCGATTTCAATGAATCAGATGGAATGGATCAGAATATTTTATAAAAAAATGTCCATCGAATACTCAAATACCATATAATGTTTCCTCTTTTAATTCAGCCCTTTCCTAAATAATTATTATGTATTTCGGTGTTCTCACAGCACAGTTGCCGAAATAAACTTTTTTAGTCACAGGTTTGTGGATTAGTTAATCGACAAGTTACTGTGTTCTCTTGCTCCTTAGTTATGTATGTAGGTGGTTCTAATTTCCATCCAGGTAAATGATTCTCAAACAGTAACGTAACGCACTGATTGTTTTATTTATTTATTATTTTTATGATTTGTATCAGCGTGCCGTGCTCCACCTAACTGTACTTCTCGACTCTCAGCTCTCAACTTTGAATACCACCATTTTGCACGGGCTTTATGAATAACTGGGGAAAGATGAACTAGAACAGCAAATTTAATCGTCAATGTTCTGCTTAAATAGTAAAAACAAATATATTTAAAAAATACTCACAATAAATAACATTATAAATACAGGTGAAGTTATGAAAGGTTTGTTTGCTATTAAAAGAGACGGCAGTTTCGCCTTTCGAGGATATTTTCGAATTACAAAACTATTATTGTAAACGATAATACAAACAATGAACTGCATAAAAACGCTATCCTGCTGTTGTTATTATACGCATTTCTTGTTTCATCTACGTTCACGCATATAGGTATTCTCATTTGGAAAAATCTTCTTGGGATGCTCCGGATTTCTTCTTGTTTCAAGTTTTCAACATATATCTACTCGATATGTGCGATAATAAAATCGCACACCTAATACAAGAGAAGTTCAAAGAGTTGATTGTCCACACGAGAATGTCTTAAGAAAGTGTATATTTAGACTTTTGTTGTAACTAATTGAAGTCCTGATGCCTATCGGAATCCTACGGCTGTTGTTCCCAACTTTTCGATCGATCAATCTGAGTGTCCGATCAGCTGAGAGATTTGTTTAGTAACGCTTGATTTGCCTAGGTTGTTGGTCGGAAAGTTGCGTTGGGAAGAGCGTATTTGTGCATTAGAGAAGTGTTAAACTAAAATTTCGGTTCAGTTGATCAGTAAGATTGGGAACAGCGCCGCTAGAGTTGCAGTTTTCTGACGCGATCAAGATATTCAATTTAGTCGGGCTGTTTTATCTAATACACATTTAATTTTTGAGGATTTTGGATAGCCTTGAACCTACCTACTAGATGTACGATTAATCAAAATTTGCTACGTCAATGGATAACAATCATGGCCTATTGTACAGAGTACAGATCTTGGCGTGCAATGGATTATGAAGTGTCACGTGATCAAGTCAGTGCCATCGAGCAACGACAATTTGCGAATCGTGAAAACTCGTTGTTACTGCTGAATTGTAAATTGTTTCACTGCGAACACATTATATAAACAGATTGATCAGATAATTAATTATTTTAAACAGTGAAGTTTACTTAACGACAGCTAATTTGGCGTTCACAAACTCTAGTCGGCCTTTGCAGTAAATACACATTTAAACGCTTCAAAATTTTGCGACTCAAGTGCTAAACCGATTTTCGATGCCCCTGCTAATTTGAAGCTCTAACACTTTGTTCAAAAATAAGTTTGTGCTACGAATTAATACGGCTTGCAAATACATTAGACTACCGAAAATATTTTAGGTAAAATAATTTAAGAATTGGGAGATTTTTTATTTATTATTCGATATTTAGACTTATATCGAATTGATTTTTTTTATTCACGTGAACGGCCGAATAAGCCTGCTTCGTGACTTTTTATTTATTTTTAATTTGAATCGAACATGAAACATGCATCAGGAATAGTTGATTACCTCCCGAGTCCTAAGTCAGGTGTGTTGTGTAATTTGAACCCCGAATCATTCACCGGAAAGAAGGGTTTTGTTCTTTTTGGGGTCCTTCCTTGCCGCCCTTACTGCCACGCCATGCACGCATCATGTGTTATATTATATTATTATAAAGGGATGTTTGGTATTCTGTTTCATAATGCTGTAAGTTAAATAAATAATAATAATGGTGGCTATTTTGTTTTCTGCCATTTTTTGTAAAATGTTGCCAGAGGTGCTTTACAAATAAACAAACCAAAAAATCATGAAATATTAAACTCTTTCACAATATGATATCAAATACTGACAATTGAAAATATTTGTTAATACTTGCTATTGTCAAAATGGCGGCAATCACAAAACACTTGTGATGTCACATGTTAAATGCAGGGATGCTTTCGGTTTCAAAATGGCGATTACAAAAAAAATGTGGGTTTTAATACAGGCACCTTGATATTTTAACTCGGAAAAATAAAATTATTTACCCATTTATATACATATCACATTGAATAATAGGAGGCCCCGAGGAAAATAATTTCCCTCAGGCCTTATGTCATCTTTGGGGATGCTATGTGGAGGGTTTTTATAAGGAAAGGAAGGGAAGGAGAGTTCTGGGAAGGAAAATGGCTTAAGGGGTGGGTAGGAAACTGGGGTTCAGTGTGTCCTGGCCATCCGCCTCCAAGACCTAGGCAAACCTCACCCCACGAACCCGGGCACCCCTGCTAAATCACCAAACGTAGCGAACCACTTGGGGTGACCTATGGCAGAGGTGTTGGTTATCCAATACATGTTCCCGGGGCGGCGGTACCCATTCTCGCCTCCCAAATTGTAAACAGTGTTTACAACTCACGTTTAACATACTGATCATAAAATATTTGAACTCATGAAATGCTATTTAAATTTTCATAATGTTAACTCTGTATAAATAAATTCCATCATTGACCATTGTACAACATAATCCGGCGTGACCTTCAATCCCATCAATTCGGAGCATCAACTCTCATGATGTAATTACTCCACCTTAGATTAAGCTCGGGGAAACTTTACAATAGAGAACACCCGCCATCTTGGGAACCTTCCCAAATCAAATCAACCATCTATCAACAAACCAGCCATTAGCCCGGTACCTACCCGAAATTTTAATTAGTATTCCACTAACAACACGAGAGTTTGATGGGTAAATAAATACTAAATACTCGCTCTCTAATTATAGACAAGTAGGGATTTGCGTAATTTAAACGTGACCACCATTTTCTCATATCAGATATAGCGCAGGTTAAAAGTTTAAATATTTTACTAACTTATCGTAAAGATTATGGTTTAAATATTAGTATAAGGTAATGGACACAGCAACTACAGCTTATGAGAGAAAAGTAGTAATATTTTTTAATGTAGGCACATACGAGAGCTCAGTTTGAGGTTTGGTGACGAATTTTTAAGGTTTATTGAAAAAAGTAACGGGGAACGACGCATTACTTTAAAATGGTTTTGTCATGTTTTGAGTAAAATATTTTAAATAAAATATTTACAGAAGGCAAATTTGCATAGATGCTAATAGGTACGAGTAGATACTATATTGACGGTCAAATTCCTTTGGAAATAAATATTTATTTCGGTTTAGAAAAAGAGGTGTTCATTTGTTTGCAGTGTTAAGATGTTAAGATTTATTGAATGTTTAAAGTTCAAACCGGCAAATGTTTTAGAAAACTTTGTTGCAGATATCAGTTTTCGTTAGAATTTACTTACATACAAATCTTCTTTATTCTTTGCCTACGAAGTTAAATACACAAAGAAAGCCTGGTAAGAATAAAATCTCAGACATTCTAAACAGAAAGAGAGAGAAAAACAAATTGCCTCAAACAGACAGTTTGGAAAACAGTTTTCGTTTTTTAAAAACACAGTTCGTTTTCGTTTTGTAAAAATAACGAAAACGCCCACCTCTTTTAGAGCTTGAGCGTATTTTCAACTCAGCCAGGCTTTCTTTGCAGGCAAAGAATAAATAAGATTTTTAGGTAAGTAATTTCGAACGAAAACTGATATCTGTAACGAGATTAAATTATCTGTAACAATTTGCCGGTTTTAGACTATTAAACATTCAAAAGACTTTAACACTGCAACAAATGGATTTTAGTTTTTTTTTATACAAGACCTATCAAATACAACTGTAATATTGGGAGTGAAATGTCAATTCATTTGTAATGTGTAACCTTTTAGTTCTGACAACAAATTTTCACTGATTAACCTCCATTAAACAATAAAACCGTTAGGCATCTAGCTCTCGAATTTGATTATCCACGAGTTGTGTTGAAAACAATATTTGAACAGGTTTGTGGCTAATTTTTAATATAACAAGAAATTTAAATAGATATCTCCGTTCCACGGATAAAAATGTGGCATAGGTCAAAGTGAGCCATCTATTCTTCATCGTGACCGCAGAACGGTGAAGAGAATTATTATAAATAAAATATAGTCAGTTCATTGAATTAGAAATAAATTTATGAACAGTATACCACAACCCGGCTTTGCCCGCGTTTCATCACTCTTTTATCCAATTTAACGATTGAGAAATGTGGAAAGATTAATAAGGCCATTTTTCATGTTTTTTTTTAAATATTTCAATGCTTCGTATGTTATGATAGAAATAATGTTGTGTTCATTTCATTAACACAGAATTAACAAGAAAGAGCCGTGCAAGATTAATGACGCCAGAACACACTGTTTGCGAATTGTCGCTTGATTATGATCGCATACACTGCATCGATTTCAGTTTAATTTTTAAGAAAATTTGCTATTAGTTTAAAATATGTAAGGTTAGGTGAGTTTGATAAAGTAATGCTAGATACGCTTGATTTTTTGGCAAAATGATTCTGCTTACCTTCACAATAATTGACAAAGGGTAACCGCGATGAAAGCAACGTAAATAATATTAAATTTATCAAAATTGATCGTTATGCAAAATTTCACACTCTGGTTCCAATAAAGAATCCAGAGCATACCAAATCACTGCTTATCATTTCTTATTGGATCTAGATGTTGAAATGTTTTTTTTTTTAATATATAAGATACCTGAGGTATTTGTTTACATTGCCCCACGTCACCGCAACGTGATTTTAATGTCAATGTGATTCAAGAAAGAATACGGCAATATAGAAAGGAAACCATAAATTTCTTAATAAACGTATTTCAAAACGTGAACATTATTTAATCAAATGAACCTCTTGAATGGATTTTCAACAGGTTTGGAAGAAAATTCCATGAATTTGTTTTTATTTTAAATGAAAAAAATACACTTTCTAATACACCACTTTTTTATTAATTTAACAGCCGACCAGGTTTCGCTTAGCTCCAGCTTTTTCAGGGCTTATTATATTAACTTAATAAGCCCTGAAGGAGGTTGAGCTAAGCGAAACCCGGTCGGCTGTTAAATATTAATAACAAAAGTGGTGTTTTACATTTAATATTTAATGTTACACCCCAAAGTATTTGCCTCCTTCGATAAAGTTTTTTTATGTTTTTTTTTGAGAATCTAGAAACGCTATTTACGATAAAAGAACATGTGTATGTAGGAATGTAGGTACCTACCTCATAGTGTCGTTATACAAAAAATACCATTTTTATTTTATAAAACGTAAATAATAATATTTATGATTGACAATTTAAAGCTGACGACGACTTTACAAAAGTATGTACTTTGAGTGTGCCTTATATCGCCACGAATATAGGTAATAGGCACAAAAATCGCTTTGCAAACGGAGTCTAGAGGTGACGCTTTCAAGCGTAAAAGCAGTTTTTATTTATTTCGTGAATAAATTCATACGAATTAAAAAAAACCGTCAATGGAGACTGTCAAATTTTAGCCGGAAAAAGTATTTTTAAAGTTTTTTCTTATGGGCGTAAATATATTTCTAAAAAAAAAATTTTTTAGTAGATTACGCTTCTTTTTTAAAAATAAATTAATTAACAATTTTATTTCACTTTTACTCAATGGTAACTGTAGAAAAGGTTTCAATTTATCCAAAGCACATGGTAATTAATTTAAAATGTAAACCGATTCGTAGTAAAGATTAATCTAAAACTGTGATTTAGCTTTAAGCTTTGCCTTAAGTAGCAAAAAAACAATTAATTAAGTAATAAAATGTATTCATTGCATGTTAATTTTATAGATATAACACCTGGTCGTCGAAATGCAACTCGTCCTCTATAAATATATCTTTTAATCGGAATGAGTTTGGTATATGAAAATCTAAGAAATCACTAATACCCGTAGAAATAATTTCTCGTCTGTTCCTTTAATGGCGCAGTCAATCATTGTTTGAGTGAAATAATGTTATAATTATTACTAAAGCGAGGATTTCGCAGGCAATACGCCCAGGTATCTGCGCAGATTCCATCTCCCTGAGTTCTATCTTTGCTATCTTGCGCCACGTCTGCACTCTGCAGTACCTAGTACCGGGCGTGGACGACGATTATTCGAAAAAAGCCAACAGCGCGTCGCTATCGTTGGCGATTGTCAACTGTTGAATATAACCGTTGGAAATAACACTGACGCGAACACTATAAAAATAATAAATAACGACCCTAATAATTTTGAGAAACAGATTGTCCACACTACTTGTCGACTATGAGAAACACCTAGAATATTTCAAATTAGAAGCATTGATTGAACGTCGTCGTGACAAAAAAAAATAATTAAACAATTATAAATATATCTTCTCTCTTGGCCACAGTTAAAATCTTCTCTCTTGGCCACAATTACAGTCAATATCACCACTGTCTACAAGAAACACCGAAACTTTCCATATTCATTTCCAAAGAACCAACTTAATCTTCTGCCAACCTCTTGCAAATACGTAGGAAGATACACACACAACCGAAAGACCATTCGATATTACGTCTACTACATAAACTGTCCCTCCTTTTTTTAAGACCGAGGCTGCTAAGCATTTTAAGGGGCGATATAGGTACCGCCGCTCCGGGAACCATTTATTGGATAACCCACACCCCTGCCATAGATCACCCCAAGTGGTTCGCTACGTTTGTTTGGTCAATTAACAGGGTGTCCAGTTTCATTGAGTATGGTTTGTCTAGGTCTTGGTGACGAATGCGTTTGCCGGATCGGGAGAGACTGGTTGAGGGTTAAGGTAGCGGGGTGGGGAAGGAGATGGGGAAGAGGAAGGTGGGGATGTACCTGACTTTTCAGATCTGGTCACCAAACATGGCTAAAGCCATTTCAAGCAACGTTTCAATTCTGTGGAGCTAATGTAAAAAAAATAACTACATATTTTATATATGGTCATAGTTTGGGTGGAATTGACTCAAATTAAATTTTGTGTATTACTGATATTATCAATTTATAATAATTGAATTAAATATTGATGATTATTTTCGCCAACAGCATTGGCGTTGATGGCATCTGTCTGCTATTTCCAACGGCTAGTTAAATTCCGATACTGTTCTGGTGTGCGGGTAACAATGCTTCCACCTGCTTTTAATTTATCTGCGGCAGTCACCTCATCGTTAATAAGTCAGCCAGACAACACATAATCGACACTGCTCCAAGACATATTTAGAATTATTTTCTCTCTTCAGAAGAAATCTCACAATCTCATTAGAAATCTTGGTGCAATTAATGAATTGCAATTGGCTTCGTTTAATTGTTTTAGTTGGGAATAAGAGATTAATTAGTTAACCAGAAATATAAATAGCAGTAAAAATAATTCTTGCATACAATGCGAATCTTTAATTGTATATGTTTTACAATATGTAGGTAATTTTCCCATGTCTTCCACAATTAATAAATAATTACTATGATAACTGGTTACACAATAATTTTTTAAAATTGTCTTTTTTGTATTTATTTATATTTGACGGCCTCAGTATAAGGGGTATAGCTATTGACTAGCAATCTGAAGGACGCGGGTTCAAATCCCGGCATGCGCAAATACATTTAATTTGATTAATTAATGTAATTTCACAATTAATTAATTATAAATAGTATAAAGTGTTTTTTAATATTATACGCTCTAGAGTGAAAGATTCTCTCAGCATCGCCCTGGTGGAAGACCACCAATCAGAAATGAAACGTTGCTTGAAATGGATTTTAAGGTGTTTGGTGACCAGATCTGAATAGACAGGTAGTGTTCAATAATATATAAATCTTCTTTGAGTTATTATGTAGATATAATACCTTTGAACAAAAATACTTATAATATATTGTTTTTAGGAATTCCAATTACATCATAATCGTATAGAAAAATATGTTTTATTCAATTTTTTACTTACGGGTCTATGTCTATAGATTAAACACAACTATCTACCCTAAATATTTTAAAAGAAAGACAAACATTCCCGGGTTACCAATAATCTGACAATATGTGAAAATCTCCTACTCCCACCACCGTAAGCGGAAAATGTTGCTTGTGTCGTGATGAACGACAAAACCAGCCGAAAAATTGAACACGCGACATCGGACAAATCAAAATCACATTCAACGTTGCGTAGCGTCGCGTCGTTAAAATACTTCTTCAACCTTTATTCTAATCACAAACGAAACGTTCCAAAGCAAAGATGGTGGGATTGGCACCATGTACAGCATAATTAATGGACACATATGACAACACTAATACCTACCCAATGTTACATAAACCATCAGATCTGATTAATATACAAAATACAGCCGATTTCAGAGAAGTGCAATTTATGAAAAAAGGGTAAAAATATTACCTTTCACCGCTTACCGATTGGTGAACCGAATATGTCCTATTTTACACGTTCTCATTAGAATTCCACGTCAATTGTAACCGGTGAAACTTGCACGAGTTTTGGATATTAGTTATGTAAGAATTGCTGTGGGTGATTTTGTTCAGTTTTCCCACATTAGACTTTGTACATTGGAGCATCTACATCAGAGATTCCCAAACTTTCAAGTATATTTTTCTTAACACACCCCCTGCCCAATAAATTTATATATATATATATTTTTATTATTGTATTAATATTACAATATTTGGCCGCGTACCCTTTTAAAACGGAAGCGATACAAAATATCAATCTTAATGCACACAAAGAAAGCGCCGCAGGCGAAAATTTTACTACGCCCAATGACAAACCAATAAATGTTATTGATGCTTCTTGTTTTGGAATTTTATGAAACGGAAACTTCAAATTGCATCCAATATAGATTTCAACAAGAAAAGTGCTGCATTATCTAGTAATAAAGTAAGTTCACAAAATATACCTTACGCCCAAAGTCACACAGAATTTTGTTTTTTCTAATTGTTTTTTAGTGAAAGATAAATCGTAACCTATGCGATCTGAGAACATTTTAAACTAGATTCTTAACATTTATGCACTTCTCAATGCTAATTTTATAATTTGTAAATATTCCAAAACAATAAAATAAATTGCCCCCCCCCCCCCCAAGTATTTCAACTCACTGGTGACTGGTATTGCTTACTTTGAGAATCACTGATAACGTCAACATGAAAAGTTAGCATCTCTTCCTTGGGCTATTATTAAAAAGCCGAATTTGTATTCTGTTCAGAATATACACCATTGCGTGTTCTGATGTATACACAGGTATGCTTTACTGCATTTAGGTAAATCATGTAAGTGGATGCCTTCTACCTATCTGCCTGCTGACGACCAGTTCATGCAGATAAATAGCCAGCAGTTCAATGGTCTGGTCAACGGTACTTCTTCATTTGCGCACCTGGAAAATATCACCTTTTGCTACTTTTCACACATTCATGTTTGTCTGTGATATTAATTTGAGCGTTCGCTAGAATGCATGATGGCAGAATTTAAGCAAAGCCTTATCGTTTTAGCTCAATCAATGCTTGTAAATTTGGGCACATTTTAATTGAGAATTATCAATTGTTATGTTTAAAAAACGTCGGCAGTTACAAATGTATATTCTATGTGTAAAAGAATTTAACGTTTCTAAATATGTAATACCAAAATTACGACTCACTATCAACGTTCATTACGATAATCAATTATGTAATACTCTTCCAAATTAAATTAAAAATACCATGCGTATGAACAAGTAAAAATTAACATTAAAATATATCTAAGTAAACATGAAGATGAGGAAGTCATAAAAATTATGAAGTCAACAGTCAACTAACATGAAGATATGGAAATCAACAAACCTGAAGATGAAGAAATCAACAAACTTGAAGATGAGGAAATCAACAAAAATAGTCAACAAACTTGAAGATGAGGAAATCAACAAACATAGTCAACAAAAGTGAAGATGAGTAAATCAACAAACATGACGATGAGGAAATCATGAAGTAACACCAACGCAGCAGTCCAGCCAACAATACAGTCCGCCTCGGAACAGAAATCTCTAGTGAAGTGGACTGTGAATACACTACTATTATTTTATACAGTCATTAATAACAAAAACAATATAACGCTATGGCGAGGTTCATCAACCTAAACTGAAAACGCCAAATTAAAAAGGATGAGCTTTTTTGTTTATATCGGTGAAGTCGCATGCGTTAACCTCCAAAATCTGTAAATATCAGGGATTTTGAAAATTCAAACACCGCTTATAAGAGGTATTTAATCGAACCCTGTATCGTAACCACGTAGTTTGATGACCCTCTTTTATATCTAGTACCTATTCTATTTAAAGTATTTGATTTGACTCTAGGATTTTATTAATGTTACCACACACATAAATAAATACGAAGGTGAGTAGGTACCTACTAGGTGGATGGATACTCCTACCATCTACATAGGTGATTAGTAGGAAGGTTTAAATATTACATCGCTTCTATTAAGACTAGCTTTGTCGCATAGAGGTCGCTTACCTCCGCCAATCCACAGCGTGATTCTACGGGAGCCTTCCTTTATTCAAAACGTTGCATATAAATTCAAATTTTTCCTGTTCTTTCTATAATTGATTTGATTTTATGTACCTACCTACTACATGCTTAGCTTAAAATCAAAAATAGAACATCAATTAATTTTGTGATTGTAAATGGTAGCGCCACATGCTTGTCAAGAATCGGCAAGCAATCTCAAGAGATGAGCGTTTTTGTTCTTTTTAAAAAACGAAAACGAACTGTTTTTTTATAAAACGCAAACTGTTGGGAAAAATGAGCTGTTTTGAAGCAATTTGTATGGAATTGATATGGGTTGGTGCCGTGGTAGGACAGAGTTCACAAATGTATTTCAAAGGAATGTTAC
Organism: Glyphotaelius pellucidus; assembly: GCA_936435175.1. Classification (NCBI taxonomy): domain Eukaryota; kingdom Metazoa; phylum Arthropoda; class Insecta; order Trichoptera; family Limnephilidae; genus Glyphotaelius; species Glyphotaelius pellucidus. The sequence goes on along the minus strand of OW386539.1, from coordinate 870,635 downwards.
TTGATTTTTTTTTTATTATCTACATTTAATAAAATTTACTTGAAAGTTATTTCTATCAGAACTTAATTCTTTCAGGCTCATTCGTGTTTCAATCGTACGTAGGTAGGTACTTATAAAATTATCAATTAAAAACATCCAGTTTCGGTTCGCGCAGTGCAATGCATTGGAATGGACTGCTGTTGACAAATATGTACTTAATGATTATGAAGAGCCACGAATGTCACGTGAATGTGAATCTCATTAAATATTGAAAGAAGAATTCAATACAAACTCAATGGGGTTAAGGCCAACGACCAGGCAATTATTTTTAATAAAGTGAAATATCAAGAAGTCGGTAAAATATTAATAGGTACCTTTATTGATGCTTTTGGTGCGACGAAAATACACTTAAATATTATTATGCACTTAAGTAGTTGCAACCCGGATTCACCCGCGTTAAAAAATGTTGTTAAATTATTTTTCTTATTGGACATACGTGTGCAAAAATATGGAAATATGGGATCTTGTCCTTCTTTTACGTTAGCTCCACAGAGGAGACTCTGAGGAAAAAATGTCATCTTTGGGGATGCTGTGTGGAGGGTTTTTTTGAGAAAGAAAAGAGAGGAAGATATGAGAAGGAAAAAGGAATTAGGGGTGGGAAGGAATCTGGGGATCATTGTGTCCAAACCTGGCCCGCCACGCAGTAGATGGGCAAATTCATTCGCCGCCAAGACCTAGACCAACCTTACCCCATAAAGCCGGGCACCCCTCCTAAGTCATCAAACGTAGCGAATCACTTGAGGTGACCTGTGGCAGGGTTGTTGGTTATTCAAAAAACGGTTCCCGGGGCGGCGATACCTAAATTCCAAATTGAATCTTGAATTATCCTGTTTTTTTTCAGTTAAAATGATACCCATCTCAAATCCACACAGCTCTTGGTGGATGTAGTTAGACTATTTCAAAATTGTTGAATCAACCAAAAAAATCGAGATATTAAGCTGCATAATTTTTATGACGACAAAATTCACAGTTCGGGTGATTTTGCTGCAAGAAATATTAATACTTTCAATAATGTTTGAATCATTTTTCATCACTCACGATTAGAGTAATCGAGTGAACGCATTTATTTAATTTAAAGTGATTTATATTTTTCATTTTAGAACTAAGTACATTTTTTTGCTTTTTTTATAAAAAAATATTTGAATAAACTTTACCAAAAACAGTAAACAGTAAAGTCGGAGTAGTAAATATTTATATATATATATATATTATTTAGGTATCTACCTATGTTTTAATGAATAATTCAATTTCTAGTTAAGTTTAACTACCCACATCTAATCAAATAGCTTTATTTGTACAAACATGGGTTTTTACCATTACTTAAATTCAATAATATTAATGAATTATATTCCTGAACTGAGGGCAAACAAACGATGCCGAAGTCACAATAATAATAAAACCATTTTTGTGATGATTTTATTTTATATTATGTATTTACCGAACCTACACTACCAGTACCTGCTCATTTCAAATTATTTCTCAGTTTTCTTTTGACTATTGACGTATCTCTATTTTTACCAAAGAAAATTCTAACTCCAATTGATATGACCGATTTACCGTTGGTAGTTACGCCACTGAAAATAATTATGTCAGAACGCGTAGCTATCCAAACTCATCAAAATATGAAAAAGCGTATTAAATTATCATATTATGCTAATGATTCCATAAAACATGTTTTCTTTTCTGCGTATTTGGCACACACTTGGTCAAACAATTTTTAAAACTAATTTTTCGAATAAATATTCAAATCTACTTTAACTGATATTTTCTTGGAAGCATACATATAGCTTGAACATTAGTTTTACCAAAAAAGAGTTATCAAAGAAGTCACATGACTTACAATAAATTTATTTTACAATATTTTAACCTAACCTACATAAAATATATATCTACAGGAACCATCGATATATAAAAACTATAGATTAGCCCTCTCAAACCTAATTTCAATCTAAACATAACACCTCTTGAGAGTAATTTAATTATACAACCCACCATCGAATTCTTGTACCTCGCTTCAAAAGCCTAGATATAATAATAATTTAAACGTTTATTTGTCAATTAGAAATAAATACATCTTGTTTATTTATATCTCCCGGAATGCAGCTACTTTTGTTAATGATAAAGTCCGAGAGACGCCCTACCTAAGCTAAGTCCTCCATCACAACACAAGCAACATTTTCGGCTTTCTGTGGTGGTAGTAGGAGATTTTCAAACATTGTTGGGTTATTCGTAACCCGGGAATGTTTGTCTTTCTTTATAAAAAAAAATAATATTTCTAACTGCCTCAATTTCGTGTTTGAAAAATTATCTTCACAGTAGTGAGCGTTAATAGATAATGCACTTTCTTTTTTACAAATATTTTCTTAAACTAATATTTTTGATTTCAGTGTTATTTTTAAAGTTCACACGCCCTGTCTAGATAATACTTCTAGATTGATGACTGTTTCTTTGAGTTCCTGTAGTTTGTATTTCTATATTTAATATCTCCATATCATATCGAAAGCCTCAAAGTGCAGACCACGGAGTTAAAGTGTATTTTATTATCCACCATAGAAGTCCCAGCCTCATTAGTTTAATAGTGGTAGACAGGCTTGGTTAAATATCCGCTAAGGCTGCTGTAATATCACTTTAATACTTGCTCTTTTCATATAATATACAAGGCAGGTCTTGGCTACAAGCAGGAAGAAAACTGGTCCTTATTATTTATTTATGAATTGTATAAATAGTATCAATAGTGACCCTTCCTCTATTGTTATGTGTGTGTGAGATGCAAAGGCTTATTGGGTAGAATATGACAAAATATAACAATTCTATGAACGTAACAATCGAAAATCTGGAAACAGACAAATCAGAAAAAGATATTGGCACCTCTGGGACTCCAACCCACGACTTCTCTCTTTCCGGGTGAGCGCGCTGTCTACTGAGATCGAGTCCCAGAGGTGCCAATATCTTTTTCTGATTTTTATGTTTCCAGATTTTCGATTGAGTTTCGCTCATAGTGGCTTCATTTAATTAAATATTTCAATTTAATAATAAAACAATTCTTTTCCCAATCGCTACTTTCCGTGACAAGTTTAATGTATTTTATCTTCAACTTAACGAGTAAAACCTTAAATTGTAATATTTAATTAATGAAGACCAATTAGCGATACGCAATCGAAAATTGATTTTCAACAAAATATTTGTTTTCGCATTCATATCGAAAATGGATCGTTACACAAAATAAATGCACAAAAATTTTCTTAACACAATTTATTTATCATAACTTCAGTCTTCGGCCAATATCAAGAGACGATCCAATTCTGAATGAAAAGTGCTCTTTCACATGATGATGCTGAGGGTTTTTATCACTATGGAGGAAGGAGCAAAATGCAAAACCGCCACCGTCCACAAACGCAAATTGTTCAGATATAAAAAAAAAACGATTTGCACATTTCCTTTAAACTTTTATGGCGACTTTTTGAAATTGCAAGTTTATGAATTTTTAGATTTGCATTTTCAAATCAATCATTTTTAGATTTATATTTGTTATGAAAAAAATGGATTTTGAAAAGTGGAGTTTTTGCAGTTCAACTCAGCTTAGTGGTCTATATTTTTTGAATCTGAACATTTGTATCCCAATGCGGGAGGAGGGTACGGGTACCGTCGCCCCGAGATCCATTTATTGGATAACCAACACCTCTACCATAGCCATACTCTACCATAGCCATACCATACCCTGTGGTTCGCTACGTTTGGTGACTTAGCAGGGGTGCCCCGGTTCAAAGATCTTGGCGGTGGATACATCTGCCCACCAGCTGGATTGATCGAGAGAAACTGATAAAAGGAGACCTTTTGACCTTTTCAGCAGGACTCCCTCGGAACATCGCCTTGCACTGCAGTGGGAGCTATGGATTCATACGTCTGTCATTCCTGGAGACACTGACTCCCGGATTCCTAACCACTCTTCATACCATTTTCCTTTTCAGAACTTCCTCTCCATCCTTTCCTTAAAAGATCCTCCAAACAGCATCCCCAAAGATGGCACAGGCCCCGAGGGGAATCATTTTTCTCATGAATACTTTAACTGGCCCTAATTTCCTTGTCTTTTAGATGTTTCTTGTAATAAATAATTTTAAAGTGTTTCAGCTTTTTAATTCAATCCGTTTGTGTACAAGTCTATAGTGCTAACCGCAAGACGTAATATCCAGCCTTTTACCGTTTGTCTTCCCTCTTAAGCAGCGTAATTTACACCTGTACTCGCGTGTAAGCAATATATATTACTATAGTAAACAGTAAAGGTGTATGCACCCCGCTAATAAATTCACCGTTGCGGTGACGTGTCGATGGGCAGTGATCCCACCGTTCCTCTACTTACTATAACCCTCCACAGCTTGAACACCGATACAACACGGATACTATAAGTTCAGCGATCGGCAATAATTAATTTTGATGGCGGGCCGTATGAATATGTCATTTTTTTGGCTAGCCACGCAGTCGACGTCATTTGGGCTCTCAATCAGTGTGCTTGTGACTGCCCGTCTGATCGCCCGTCGGCATCGCGCCTAGCAGCCAGCAGTATCGTGTAGCGCTAAAGTTTCCAACCTTATCTGAAGTTTATTTTTCATCAACGCTGTTTCCCCCCATTCTGCATAAAAATGATAGACACGGAAAAGGCGCCGCAGGCGAAAAAAATTATGTGATAATGACATATTTTGAAATATCATGACCGACCGGTTGGTAGCGTGGAAGTTATTGGTTCCTACTTGGGCGTTGCTGGTTCGACACTATGAGTTAGTCTTACATCATTGCATAAGCCACATTTTCCATTTATTGATGGAAGTGGGTGGATTTTCAACATTCTGAGATTATTTGAATATAAAAGTATGATAACATATACGGAAAAGGCGCCGTAGGCGAAAATCTTTTTAATTGGTCATTACATGTTTTGAAATATCACGACTAACCCGCTGGTAGCGCTATAGTTGAGCCCTTGCCCGGAATAATGTTGTATCCAACAAATCTATCAATATTGAGCTATTGATGAAATAATGTTGGGCAAGTACGTATCTTTTAAGGTAGGAATTATGGAAATTAAAAAAATTTAGGACTGTGGTAGCCTTTTAAAGTTTGGTTTGTGGAAGAATGATGTATAACGCCATTTATCAAAATCACTGCGCATGGTTTAATTTATGGGAATAAATGGAGAAAACGAACGTCTTATGGCTTCAACTAGAAAGACTTCAAAGCCAAGAAGCTGAAAAATGCAGGAAAGTAGAATTTGTCCAGAAAAATATTATTAACCCTCTTTTTTAGCCGTTGAAACCATTTTCTGGAATCATGTTGTATGTTGATCTCAAGACAATATCTAGAACATAAATGGTTTAATTTATTCATATCTTTTTTTTTTGCTTTTTAAGCTCAAAAGCATATGTACATTTATGTTAGAAAAGCATGTTGCTTTCTATAAGGTACGAAGAGTAAAAAAAAACATTTTGTGGAATAACGTTTTATGTGAAAGTGTTCATATACATTACTCCACAAATTCAGCGTAAATTCTAGTAAAAATTATTGCCTTTCTAAGCGACTTTTCAATTAAAACTCTAAAGAATTGTGTGTTTTATGTATTTTAAATATAAAATGTTATGAATCATAACTGGTTTCGTTTTTTCAATTTTTCTTGGAATTAGAAATTGTTGGATACAACATTCTTCCGGGTTTAGTTATTAAATCCCACTCGGAGGTAGCGGGTTCTTAAAAACTTACATTAATGTTATCTTCCCAAGAACTAAATATGAAAAAAATATCTGATATGATTGTGACCTATGGTGCGCCAAATATGGTGGGAAGGAATAATCGTCCGTTCAGAGAGGACTTCGCGGACCGTCAATTGCCGATCACTGCACTGAGTTCCTGCTATACCGTCACAACACAAACACAACAGTTCCTGCTATATTCTTCTCACTTCTGTCGGTGATTGAGAGCACACGCTTTCGTTCTCCCACGGGGTCACAAGTCACAAGTGCGAGATATCGTATATTTCAAGCGCCCAGCAACTGTTAAAAGGGAAAATATTATTGCGATCATGATGATCATTATAATTTTTTTCGTGTTAAGATTACCAGAAAGTCGAAGAAAATAGTGAACTTTTTGGTTTCATGACATTTAAAAACCGGGCCAGCGATGCAAAAGGGGTATACATAATATTTTTTAATTGCGTTTTTAAAGATTTATATTAATCTTAATATTTAAAAATGAATGTTTTTTATTTGTTCCTTATGCGGTCCATAACCATTCATCCGATTGTGATGAAAAATTGGTGAGTTGTTGTGCGCACGCCCGCGAGGGTTCTATCACAGTGGTGAGCTCTGGCGTTATGAAATTATTTCCTATACTATTCATCCGATTGCGTTGAATCTTTGGTGAGTCCGCGAAGGTTTCCGTATATGCTGGTGAGCTCTGGTATTATGAAATTTGTATTTAAAAAATGCAATAGAAGAGGGATGACGGGGAAGGTGGAAGGGGAATGAGTGAGGGAAAGAGGACACGGGAAGGGAAGGAGAAGCGGAAATGGAACGGGGCGAATGGGAAAGGACACGAAGGGAGAAAGAATTGATTTATTAATTATTAAGTCGTGGTTGTGCAAACTTTTTAACCAGTGTTTAGAGGAGGGTTACACGCCATTAGATTGGAGAAGGGCTGTAATCATGCCATTATACAAAGGTAAAGGGTCACGTATGGAATGTGGGAATCACAGGGCTATTAGCCTGCTTAGTTCAGTCGGCAAGCTATATGGTAGAATATTGATAGAAAGGGTAAGAATGGAAACAAAGGAAAAAGTTTGGGATGTGCAAGGCGCTTTTATGAGTGGAAGGGGGTGCATGGACCAGATTTTCTCGTTGCGTATGCTCACTGAGAAGTTTCTTGCAAAAAACCAGAAACTCTTCTGTGCCTTTGTAGATTTACAAAAAGCATACGACCGAGTTGACAAGAAAAAGCTGTGGAAGGTGTTGTCCAAGTACGGAGTGAATAAGAATCTCATACACGCAATTGCGTCTCTGTATGAGGGAAGCGTTGCATGTATTAGGGTGAACGGTGATTTTACGGGGTGGTTTGACATCACAAAAGGTGTTAAGCAAGGATGCGTAATGTCACCGTGGTTATTCAATCTATACATGGATAATTGTATGCAAGAGTTGAAAGAGATGGGATTGGGCGCGAAATTGAGTGATCTAGAAGTATGTTGCCTGTTGTATGCTGATGATGCGGTGCTGATTTCTAACAGTATGGAAGATCTACAGTCGCTCGTGTCTAGGATGAACGAAGTATGTATGAAGAATGAGTTAATGATGAATGTAAGTAAGTCTAAAGTAATGGTATTTGAAAGAGAGAGTACGAAAACTATGTGCAACATAGTTGTGAACGACGAATACCTGGAGCAGGTGGATGAGTTTGTGTATTTGGGAAGTATGTTTACGAGAGATGGGAAGACTGATAGAGATATCGAAAGAAGGGTAAATGCCGGTAACTCCATTAATGGAGGTCTGAACGCCGTTGGCAGCAACAAAAAATTGTCAAAAGAAGCGAAGCTAGCCGTCCATAATGGAGTGCTGGTACCTACCCTGATGTATGGCAGTGAGGCATGGAACTGGCAGAGAAAGGATGAAAGTAGACTGAATGCTGTAGAAATGAGATCCCTGAGACGTATGTGTGGTAAAACCATGTATGATCGTGTGAGAAATGTGGAGATCCGCAAAGAATGCAAGGCTGATGTAAGCGTAATGAATAAGATTAAGAAAGGGACGCTCAGATGGTTTGGGCATGTAGAGCGAATGAATGAGGAAAGGAGTGTAAGGAGAATATATGACGCAAATGTGAATGGTAGACGAAGTCGGGGACGCCCGAGGAAGACATGGCACGACCAAGTGAATCAGATACTTGAGTCGGGCGATGTCAAGAGTCAGAATAACAGAAGAGCATGTATGAGACGATGTATGAATGTGAACGAAGCAAGGAGTGTGTGCCAAGATCGAGTTGTTTGGCGGTCCGTCCTCTCTGCCTACCCCTGCGGGGAAACGGCGTGATGGTTAGTTAGTTAGTTAGTTATTGCAACGCATGCCGGGAACTCTATCTACAATACAGAAATTAAATTAAGAATACAAACACAGTAGAAATAAACTTAAATGTGATACATTTACTTAAAAGCTGGATTCGTGAGATGTTTTCAAAGTGATTAGCAATAATAGGGCTGACAATATAATATCACTTTATTATAATACGTAAAATTGCACATCGTACTGCTAAAATAACATCTCTTACTGAAAAAAAAAAATATATTTGAAAATAGCCAACTCCATATTACTGATGTTTTAGTACAAATTCAGTATTATTTTTTTTCCTTAGAATAGGATGTAAGATCTAAGTCGCTGTTTAATATTAATGACGGTACGTCAGGCAAAACGCCGACACACATTGTTTTGACTAAATGTGCATTTTTTATGCATTATTAACGGTATTGGTCACGTCATAACAGCCACGGCTAATAAATATTGTGGATTTTTCGCAAATTATTCAATTCCTGATCTCGATTCTTCAAACTACCGTTGTCAGCCCACGCCAAAACGAATACGACTGATTTTAGAACTTTTCACTTCATAAATCAGTTTTTTTTGTTACACTCAGATGGAACTACGTGTAACAGATGTGAGTCATTAATTGTAGGGAGAGTATGTTTCCGTGTATCCTGAGAGGCTCGTTATAACTATAGCACTTGAGATCGGAGCCCTTATCTTTTAACTTTAGCTTGAGTGTATGTTTTCTTTTAGGGCATGTGATTGGCTGTGAGGCCGAATCGGAAGTAAGGCTTAGGGTAACCGCAAAGTTAATACATACACGGTGTTGGGAAACTCGTAGTACAAGTGGGAAACTGTTGAATCTCTTCAAACAGAGTACCTACCCATTTTTTTTTTTTGGATCCGAACAATTTTTTTTTTTTAATTTTTATCCCCTTTTTTTGGCAAAATAAAATGTTGACAAAACTTCTGGAACTGGGTCTGCATACACTTCGATGTATTTTAAAATATATTTAACGGCATTTATTATACTTTAAGCTATAGGACTGATTTTTTTCAAATTTGGCCTAAAAATTTCAACTTTCGGCTCGTTTTACTCGAAAACGATAGCACAAATCAAAAGAAGTTATTTTTATTAAATCGATAATGCGAGTTTTCATCCCCCGACAAAATATCCCCGGCAAAATATTCTCCGACAAAATATCCCTCGACATAATATCCCAAGGATAAAATCTATCTCCATTACGCTGAATTCTTTCTTATAAATTGTAATATAGTATATTTGAACAATAATTTATGGTCTTTACAGGATGTCTGTATTATTTTTGTTCCATTTTTTTGTTAGGTTAGGAGGTTAGGATATTTTGTCGGGGAATGTTTTGTCACGTCTACGTCTACGTCACGCGTTCGAAATTTCGAAAAAGGCCCGTGTGAGCTAATCTCGTTAAACCATTTTCTACAAACTTTGAATTCTAGGTAGGTACTCGTAGTTACTATAAGTAGGTACTGACAAATGTTTAAAAATATATTGTTCCATCAAAAATACAGATATGTGTTATGACCTCAATCAGAACAATAGAAAAATTGGCTAATCCCCTCAGGCGAATTTTCCCTCTTTTGGGAACAACTCATTCAGGTCTCAGAAATCATCGCGTCGCTCTTACCGTCACTTGAAAAATATTGAAATTTTGAAAAAATATGATTCAAAGTAGGTTAGAAAGAGATAACACCACGATTTATATTCAAATCTAAAAAAAATAATTGTGTATTTCATCCCCTTTGAAAAATAGTTTTAATTTTTCGGACACCTTCAGAAATATTCCATTTATTTTGATTTTATTGCAAAGTGAAATAATCTGATCATCTGACAGAATATGCCAGAGGCCTGATGAGTTAAATAAATATGGTTATTAAAAAAATTATACCTAAATGTTAGGCAGTTCTCATCACATCCACTCTGACCCCAAAACATCGCTCATCAACGTAATAATTATTGACTGTAAATTAATAATCACGTTTCACGATAGTAATTGAAACGTATTCTGTTACTTCTAACTTCGTGCAGGCAGCGTGCTGTGAGGAGATGACAGCTGAAGTACGAGTAGAAACGTGTGCTGAGTAAACTATAGTAAACAGAAAATTTCCTTGAGAGGATATTGTAAATTAATGAACTTGCATGAGAGCAATGGTTGCATATCGAAAAACGAAGATTTTGTTTAAACCATTATTTTACATGATTTGAAATACATAATTTTGCCATAATATTTTCAATTTGGGAGGCGGATATGAGAAATTCATTTTAAAAATATTAATTACGACACTAAAGCACTAAGCACACACCTTAACCGCAATGTAAAAAAAATGATAACTGAGAATAAAGTCAACTCAACATCTCTTTGAAAAGTCATTAAAAGCTATGAAAAAAAGTAATTTTCAAATAGCCCATAACCCTAACCTAACCTAACGTAACCTATTTAACCAATTTTTTTATATATATTTTTTTTTATCACTCTTAATGATTTTTCTGGGGTGATTCTGTGTTGGGTTTCATTCTGAGTTGTCCGGTCACCTTAAAAAATAGATATACAGAATAACAATTCAAAATACTACAATAAAAAGCATAAAATACATAGATAGACATAACACAGGCAACATACTCAAAGGCATACACTCAATCAAAAGCACACAATATGTAATGTGTAGTACGCTACGTTTGGTGACTTAGCAAGGGTGCCCGTGTTCATGGGTGAGGCTTGTCTAGGTCTTGGCAGCGGTGGTCACTGCCTACCTTCTTCGTGGAAAGCCGGATCGAGAGAGCCTGGATGAGGGAGGCCTTTCTCGACCCATTGCCTTGCTCTGCAATTGAAGGATTGGATTCATACGTCCTTCACTCCTGGAGACTGACCCGCAGAATCCTACCTACCCTTCATACCTTTTTCCTTCCCGGAATTTCCTCTCCTTTCTTTCCTAAAAAGACCCTCCACACCGCATCCCTTAAGATGGCCCTGGGAGAAATTTATTTTCCTTAGGGCCTCCTGTGTGGGTTTAACATAAAATAATAATTATGAAAAATGCTTATGCAAATAATATTATCTTTGCAATCGTGGAAATAAAACACGTGAAATCCACAGCCATAGTATTATCGTGATTTATTTTTGGTGTGTTATGCCGTGTTGCGCTACCTCCTTATTTAGCCAACGTTCCGAACAGCTTTACAGTGTCCCTCATCGGGTCTGATGTGTAATGGATTAACAACAACAATTAACCGAACACGGTATAATACCCCCAAAATATATTACGGTAGCACATGAAATTCTATTATCATTTGTATTCGCCAAAAATAAATAAATATTATGTTGGTACCTACGTTCAAATCTTAACACATTACTTTTTTAAAAGCATTATCAATTCGAGAATAAGGAAAAGCGCGTTGCCATCTTAGAAAATGTTCCTTGCTGGAACTTCCATCCATGGCTCCTTTTTAGTTTTTGTAATTCTCTAATTTATCTAGAATTTTTTTTTCAATGTTTGTTACTAAAATATTTACCCTGTTTGTTCACTTCAATCACAGCTACTTTTCACAGATTTTGTACCTAACACAATGCTTGTGATGTGATCCCTTTCACCTCCGTTTACTTCTATAATAAACTGTACAGGGTTAAGACTGATTCGTAGGATACGACTGTACGTATATAAGCGCATTTCTGTACAGCTGGACTAGACGTAGATGAAGTCGTCACGTGTTGGTACCGCGGTCCTCGACTACAGTTGGTTGTTTGTTGGTTCGTTTGGAAATGATCCGCCGTACTTCCGCGGTCATATCTCTTGACTTAACTGTTCATGTTCAACTGTCCCAGCACGTGCTCCCAGCCACAGCGGAAATAAATCCTCACTTCACACGGAGTTAGGCTCTGGGCACTGGATATTGTACATCTGCAGTGCTTAGTCAACTTAGTGCTATACTGCCTACCCAGGATGAACTATGTGTACGGGTTGCTGTAAGAACTTTAAAATTTTTCTTTAGTCGGTTCCTCATTGCTGAGAATTGTGACCCCTACTCCAATTTCCATGGTGAACAAGGCAAGCTCTTCCACTTCTTGCGATTCTGCGTTGCGTGGAGAGCTGCAGAAACCGGCACGTTTCGAACGCCAGTAATACTTTGTAATTCCAGCGCATTGGCGACTTTCCTTTGTTTCTTCTGCCTTTGACTTTGCCAGTGACCATGAGTTTCTCCAAGCCACGAGCAACGTATCTTAAAATACTTTGTAGGCAGATAATTGGAAGCCTATTGTGGATGCCTAGCTCTTCTAGAATGGATACATTTGTGCATCTAGCTGTCCATGGAATCCTGAACACTTTTCTCCAGCACCACATTTTGAGAGCATCTATCCGCTTTTTTGCTGGTTGAAGTGTCCATGTTTCTATACCGTATTGAAATATGGGGAAAATGATCAATTGTATTAGTAAGGCAAACATCGATTTTTGGTATCGATTGATCTGCATCAGCCTGTAATCCTGTAGTCCTGGGGTCCTAGGGACTCCAAGCTAACCCCACCTAAGCTTAACGAAGGTTGCATAAAATTTTGAAATCCTTCCATTTCCGATTTTTGAAAGCCTTTCATTTCCGACGTTTACCAATAAATTGGCATTGCTAAATTGTAGGATTTACAAGTAACACTAAAATATGAACATATTTTTGGGCTTTTACAGTAACGTATAGATACTTTATTTATTTATCTATATTAAGTTTCATTGTAAGCGTTTTTTCGATGCCTGTCTCTCGAGTACATACCTGTATCGAGACAGAATAATTCTCAATAATCTCTCGGTGTCTTCCAGGTGACCATTCAGAATTTATACGATGCTTGAAATGGCTTTAGCCGTGCTTGGTGACCAGATATAAATATACTTTCCGACCTTCCTTTTACCCATCTACTTCCCCTCCACACCACCTTCAGCCTCACAACTCACAACCCACCCCGATTGGGGTGTGTTGTGAGTTGTGAAGCCATAGTATTACCGGTGATTCCAAACGATTGGGAATAGTTAGAACCCCATTCAAGTATTAACGAACGTATTTTTTGCGCTATTCTACTGAGACTGTGACTATATTAATTTTATTAAATTAGGTACATATTTTACTAATGTAGATGGAATCGTTTTAACTGATTGTCCAATGGTTTTTACTTTTATTATGTCAGTTACATCAGATGAACGTATGATTTTGATACACTTTACTTAAATTTTCTTTTAGGTACCTACTTTAAGCGGCAATTCCATTTTCACTGATTACTTGATTGTAATTAATTAAATAATGCGAGGTATTCCAAATCTATCCATCTTGTTGCTTTACTAACTTTATAGTGCTTAGATTTGTTAAATTTTTCTGACTGACTACCTCTGCTACTAGCTAACATAACTGCCACGTCTTTTAGATTTATGTGTCTTTCTGATTGTTTGCCTGAAATAGCAGTTTTCACTTTTACAGACAATTTAAAACATAGTGTTTTAGGCACCTACTTATATGAACTTTCAAAATTTGAGAATAAACTTAGCTAATTTTATTTCAGGTCATTTAAAAAAAATTCATATAAGAGACCCTTTCTCAGATAACTCTGACAGTTTCTCAGCATTCTAATATTTATTCTATAAAGTGAAGATACATAGTAATATCACAAATAAAACAAACCTTTTATTATATAAAACTGTTCATTGTTTATGTACGACATTTTAATATACGATAAATACCAAATCAAAAGTTCTATAAACTCCCATCAAGCCATATCAACCTCAAAATAATATTCTTAAAAACGTTAACAAGCAATACTAACTACTTAGTAAAATATTATATATTTTTTACAAGCAGGTGATAATTTTCTCCACTCGAATGTGTCTCTTTTTACGTAGAACCATAATCTATTGCGATTTCTTTACAATAGTGGCTCTTCTTGTACTGCGTGTCTCAGAGTCCCACCTCTACCTATAATCATCTCTTTGTCTTGACTAAGGATGTAATTACTGCGTGTGTCTCACGCCTACTTCAAAGCCCACCATTTAGGCTTAGCCCATAAAACTCTGGCAGTTCACGCAACTTGGCAATCCAAATCGTTTTGAATTTTATCCCTCGGACAAAAAATATTCCATACACTTTTGATTTACCGCAAAGTATCTTCGTTGTTCGGTTCGTGCATTCAAAATCTTTTATATTTCCCGCATTTTAGAGAAGCCATTCTTTACATTCATCAAATACGGGAGCTTTTGATTTGAAAGACCTTTATTAAAATATTCACGAACACAAGCAAGAACGAAGTACAAAACTGTTTTTTTCTTCAAATTTTAATTTATTCGGTCCCCTTTATTCGCTCTTCAGATATTGAAAACAACCAGCTTAAATTTTATTCAATACTACTCAGGTAAACACAGAGATTTTACAATTTATCCGGCATTCGTTGTACAGGCTTTACGCAGTTTTTCGAAATCGAATGTAAAACCTTCCTCTTGTTTTGAAGGTCTTATGACCAAAATGTCATCAATATCGGAATAACATTGTAGGTTTGTGTATAAAAAATCAAAGCACCATCCGCCATGCGTCAGGCGCCACAGACACTCTTCTTTATACAAATAGATACGATTTTCAATTTGGGAGGCGGGAATGAGTACCGCCTCCCTATGAACCTTTATTGGATAACCAACACCTCTGCCATAGGTCACCCCAAGTGGTTCGCAACGTTTGGTGATTTAGCAGGGGTGCCCGGGTTCATGGGGTAAGGTTTGTCTAGGTCTTAGAGGCGGATGACCAGGACACACTGAACCCCAGATTCCTACCCACCCCTTAAATCCTTTTCCTTCCCAGAAATCTCCTCCCCTTCCATTCCTTAAATAAAACCCTCCACACAGCATCCCCTAAGATGACATATGCTCTGAGGTAAATTATTTTCCTCAGGGCTTCCTGTGTGGAGCTCATGTAAAAAAAAGATAGATTGAAAAATATGCAGTAGTCAATTCAGTTAATTTTCTAAGTTTTTGTCAGTTAAAATTGTATCTCATTGACCCATAGCTATTTAATAATGGAAATGACGAAATGTGTCAGCAATGCAAAAATAATTGCGTTGACATTGACATTTTAAATAATAAAAATGCAACCAAACCTACTGCTTTTTAAAGCAATTATATTGTAATCTTATTATTTGTTAGCGTAATAAATGGACTAACTCCTCTCTTAGACCCGGGAATATGTCTCTACTTACTCTCTCTCTAAATTAGTTAATTAATAAAGATATGAAACACATCATTCATTTGTAATTTCATTAATATAAAAAATTTAAAAGTTTCACGGCGCTAGTAATAACCGATTGTCATTTTTTACTGTGGTCAGCAAAACAATTAATTATTGTGCATAATTAAAAGTGTGGTTTGCTTCGATAAATAAATAAATAATTTCCGCTCTATTGATAGACTAGGTAGGCACTCGTAACATTTCTTGGATATTATCATGAGAAGGGTGCAGCCACAGAAAACCTTTTGTTGATTTCTAAGATTAGCAATAAAGCCCCTAATTATCATAACATAATAATTATACGAGAAAGTTTGTAGGTTATTACCATTTATCTTTCTCAAGCATTGCAATGAAATGGTATTAATTGACGTTTTTTCTTTCAATGCGTATTTAAGGTCCCAAGCGATATCCGGTGTACCCAAAGTCACGTAGGATATGTCCACTTGGTACCCAAACAACGTGCAACGGTGACCCTGAATTCTCATGGCTTGGAATTTCTTTGCCATTAATGCAAAGCACACCTGCCAGAGATTTTGACCAAAGTTCTTTGTGCATATTTGTTTGTTAAGCTGCTTAGTGATTTTTATAAGCATTCTATTGTTTCACAAGTTATAAAGCTTTAAAGATGTCGAGTAACTCATAGAGGTGGTTTCTTTATTATCTTAAAGTGACGTAAGTAGAAAAAATCAGGTGCCGAAGATAAATGAAAAAACAATAATTTTAAGGAATTTTCGAAATCCTATGAGATTCTCCCCTTTATCGTAAAATTATGTTCTATTTGATAAAGTGATGAGAATATCTAGATTGCTTTTGGAAGTAGAGGTCGCAGGTCGAGGGTTGCCGGAGAAACTCCATTCCAAGCTTTCAGTATCGCCGTGACCAACGGCGCGTTCCCCCCTCATCTATTCTATGATCTATTTCATTGAATCTATGAAATAGATCAGTGAGAAGAGGCTTTCTATGCCTTAGAACGCCCGATGGAAATAGAAACCAAACAATGAATCAACTTCAATTTTCGTTCTTTTCTATAACGAATAGTTAGGTTAGGTTAGGTTATAAAAATATAATCAAATGTGTTTTAAAAATAAATAATTTTTTTTTTTTACTCAGGATTGAACCTTCCCACTCAGGCACAGGAGTCAACAACACTACGAATTGGGCCAAATCCCGAGTTAATTAGACCGATATTTAAGGCGTATATTAACTATTGTAATATCATCGAATTTTAATAAATGCGTATTTGTACGCGTGTGTGTGCTTGGTTGCCACCAAAATAGATAGAATGCACTGTCATCGACAACGGGCCTATCTGCCGCGTTTCTACTTCAAGATTCCATTACATACATTTATTTAAACAAACAAAATTGAAATTCAAATAGACAAATTTTTAAAGGCTATATCCAACCTCATTGAGATAGGATAGAATGGGGCAAGTGTTAATGCGCGGAAATGAATCATAGAATAAATTAGGTCGGATCTCAGCCAGGTAGGATCATTGAAGTGAAATAACAAAAAACTGCGCTATACAAATATTACGTTATTATTATTGTCGCTGTAGGTGACTAATAAGCGTTGAGGTAGCTGTAGTTGTGTCTTTTGACTGCACCTGAATAACCAGGTCTAGCTGATTTCCTTTCCCTCTGCCTTATAACACCCCTAGGCAGGGGTTCCGCTGTCCCACTGGTGATGTCCCACTTGCCCAGTACCTATCTATTCGCAATAAATAATAAATTACGTTAAGCAATAACGTTACAACTTCGATAAAATCATAGCCAAGTAATCTTGCATTTTACCTTACCTGCCCACAGTGAACTGCATCTAAGGCATCATAAAATGCATCAACCACCTACATACCTGCATACCGTTGCATCCAAAACTGTTTAAGAATTACAGTATCACATGCACTTGTAATTGAATGTAAATAATGAAAATGAAACGAGACGAAATGGTGTTTGCAGGAATTGGGTGATAACATGTGTAGGAAAAACTAGGTATGCAAGGAAAAGGGACAACCCCTATATCTCCGCGAAGGCGCACACGACACAACTTGAGGTAATTATATCGCCACAATCAAATGAATGAGTACAAAACAATATTATGTGCTATCGAGATGGTCAAATTCCTTTATTTTACTTAAAAACTAGATTGCGTACACGAAAAACACCTACAACTTGCTTCCAAGGTAGTTCCAAATGTTCTTCTGTTTCCATAACAAATGCACTATTTTTTGTGTAATTGTTCCAAATTTAAAATACTTTTCCAGTGAGGTAATGTGGTTAGGGAACTGGATAAATGATATCTCGGTAGGAACCATGCATATTCTCATTTCAAAACCAAACATCTACAGTGCAAAATCAACAACTGTTCAATTAGAATATGTGGGATACCTGCCTAATCACCTGCAAATATAGCCGAACATCATAATTAAACGTACTTACTTTACAAACAAAAATAAGCATTATTGATGATGTCGATAATCTATTCGAAGAGACTAATGAGAAGTGATAATTATTCACATGTCACGAATAAATATTGCTTGTAATGGCATAACTATGCGGAAGACAAGTACTCAAAGCAAGAATTCTAAATTCATTAAAAATGATCAATTAATTTCCCACGTGAGATTCTTCTCGTATTGCGTAAGTTTGAGAATTGACTACTATATGTGTTGGGTGTTGTCAATGTGACATGAATGTGATATAACTGATGGAGATATGCATGTTGTCAGTATGTAGGTACTCAGTAATCAGCTCGCTCATGCCTAGAAAACGTATTGATTCATTATATTCAAGTATCTACTCGTGTGTGTTCACGTGGGAACCGAAAACAATATTCTCAGTATATTTTTTTTACTCTTCTATCGAACATGACATGTTCACAGTCGTATTTTATATGCAGACAATCTCCTCGTTCTCTTGGGATTCAGGTGAATAAGACACGTACAATGTGTTTGAAGTTACCTGTGTTATTATGCTGGTACAATTATAATATAAATCATTATACATACATTCATAATAATCATACGGAAATGTCGGAATGTGTTTGTTCTGGAAGCGTGTTCAGAAGTCAATAAAAATATTCCCATAGGTAATTAATATTTACATAAATATAATCGTGAATAATGGATGCGATGCCAGGATTGGAAAGCTAGATTTACCTATTTTTCTAAACTGGGCTAGTTCTTCTGGTATTTAATCATTTATATTTTCAAACAATGCAATCTGACTTGACATTGTAGAACATTAATTAACTTTTTATGGGACGATTGCTGTGTAGGTTTATAAAGTCCCTAAACATTTTATTGTTGAGAGAAAATATTATGATAGTAATAGATCATGTGTTGTCCGTGATACTAAAATCATTATTTTTGTTCGCTTGTTAATTATGTTATCTTTTTTGCAGGGTGTTAAGAGACGTAAATGATTTATTTTAACTAGGGATTCCTGATGTTATTTGGAGTAAAAAATGTAAATAAAATTTTGGTGAAATGATTGTCTCTGGAGGCCTGAAATCAATTATTGTAAAGGGAGCCTCCTTGGCTGACCTCTTTTGTTTCCAAAACCAGGGTTCATCGCACAAGAAGATTTGGAGATCAAGTTTGTAATGATACACTTGTGATCATTTACATGGTATATTGTAAATTGCTTTTAACAGTTTAGATAAACTAGCAATAAATGATTTCAATTATGATGCTGCACTCAAGGCTCTCAGTAATGCAATGATATGAGTTTAGAAAAGAATTTCATCAATTAATTGACACATTTTTCTAGAGTTAAATCACAGAAAAAACGATCCAAAGTCAAGCAGAATGTTGAAATGCAACACAGACGTTACATTCAAAGTATTGAAGTTCATAAATGAAATGAAGTTAAGTACAAACGACAAATATAAAATTAAGTTAAGTATTTGAAAATAGGACGACACAACACCGAACAGTTACATAATGTTTATCTATTTTATCTTATAAGAAGTAGGTACACACATTATGTTTTTGAGTGTATTTTTTGCAGTAGCCCCACGAGGGAAATAATTTTTCTATAGGCTTATATCGTATTTGAGAATCTTTTGTAGATTTTGTAGAACAGAAAGGAGTGAACATGGGTCTTTTCCTACAGTCAATACAGCCTGCAAATCAGCTCACCTGTATGACAAGACGTGGATTATTTTAAGCTTATCAAAATATAAACGCTAATAATTGTTTAAAAAATATGTGATATGTTTTTTTGTGAATTTTTTCGATGTTATTAAAAATATCTTTTTCTTCTGCATTTTTTTTGAAAAATATAAGCTGAATATATGCCAAGAATAAAAGAGTTTACAAATTAAATTATTGACATTATTATTGCAGTGAAAGATATTTTAGTTCGCGTGACTGTGTTAGTAACAAGATGAAATCAATTAAAGTAGTGCAGTAATCAGATGCCAATCTTCTATCTGACACATTTATTAATTTTAAATATTAAAGTATGTTTCCATTATAAAAATGTGTAAAGAAAAAATAACAAAGAATACCAAGAATTTTACAAACTAATGAGAAATAGAAATAAATTTATTACACATTATTTTATAACGGTTCAATGGCAACTGAGAATAAAGTCAACTCAACACCTCCTTGAAAAGTCATTAAAAGCTATGAAAAAAATAATTTTAAATTAGCCGATAACCCTAACCTAACGTAACCTATTTAAGCAATTTTTTATATATAATTTTTTTATCACTCTAAATGACTTATCTGAGATGGTTCTGAGGTGGTTTAATTCCGAGTTGTCCGGTCACCTTTTAAAACAACTCAAAGCAAAATCATTATATTTACCAAGCCATGAAAAACTATAATTACCTCCCTTCTAAATTGCGCTGTATTGATCCAATCACAACAAATAAATAAAATTAAAAAAATTTCAAAACAAGCTTATTAAAAATTAAATATTTATACAGAACATATTATAACACACAACCTAAGTAAGAATTGTGGTTCCCTTATCAGGCACAAGAACTCCTCTTTGATAAGGTATACGTGATGTAGTATAAATATAACTCATATTCTTTATATTACAATAAAGATAAAAAAATAGAAAGATTTTTACAGTTGGGTATAGTTGTAGATTTTCAATAGGAATGGTTTAAATTTTTTATATATTTATCTACATATATATTCAAAAATCAAAATATGTTTGTTTCTGGGTTTGTATGTGAGATGCCTATGCGTTGCTAAACCATTCATTCGATTGCGATGAAACTTTGGGGATTTGATTAGCGCATGGCCGCGATGGTTTCTATATACAATAGTGAGTTATGGCATCCTGAAATTATGCATTGCTAACCATTCATCCGATTGTGATGAAACTTTGGGGATTTGATGTGTACATGCCCGCGATGGTTTCTATATATACTTAATAGTTAGTTCTGGCATCATGAAATTATGCGCTGCTAACCGTTCATCTGATTGCGATGAAACTTTGAGGATGAATGAATGAGTGAGTGAGTGAGTGGGTGAATGAATCAATGGTATTTCCTACTAATAGTATTTTTCAATAGAATCCGAGTGATTATTGTATAACAGTTCTAGGCGCAACGGTCTCTCCGATGTAGAAAGTTCGTCCAACTCAATGTCTCACATAATCCCTGAAGCATTAATTCCTATTGAAATTATTCAACGAATTAGCAGTTTCAGTTTCTTGGGCCAGTAACATAAATTCAGCTGAACCAACACGCTTCTCGTAATAACCGTTATGTTACTTTTTCTGCTAATCCATTAACATAATATTACCTGATTACTTATTATTAATACAGTCGACTGCTCCATTTTACGGCAAGGGAACTAGCAATCTTATAATGCAGATAATATTTTACCGTACATCTTAGAAAGTTGTAAGATATTATCGTAAACTGAATAAAATTTGCTCGGAAATGCAATTTCGAGTCCGGTTGATTAGTCAGGCATCTTAAAATCAAAATTAGAGTTGAGTATGCAGTTATATTTAAAAGTGTGTCCTCTATCTGGTGCAATACTCAAATTACTCACAGACACCACCAAATCAATTTTAATACAGAAAAATTTGTAGTAAATTAAACAAAAAGTTGTTCAATTTAGATTTTCACGGCCAAAAGTATTTTTTTGTTATTTATTTTTGATATTATGCCGTGTTGTGCTTCCTCATTTAGACAGCGTTACAGTGTCCATCATGAGGACAGATATGTCCGAAACGTGGGCTAAAGAAGGAGGTAGCGCAACAAGACATAAATCCCCAAAAATAAATTTAAAAAAAAGTTTATGTTTTCTGGGTCATCTTAAGAATATTTCAAAATGTCGTAATAATGTACCGGACCGTTATGCCTCCCGGTGTTATTTTGTAGCATTTTTGAATGTAAAACATAGACACGTGTACATAATGTTTGATTTATTGTGAGCATTACTTTCCTCATTATCTCAAAACTTGTATTTGGAGATGTCTGACTAATCAACTGTGATCGATTAATTGTAAATGAATGACATTTTATGCAAGTAAGCACCTCTTTATTACTTTTGGGAACAGACACAATTACACACACAAACTAATTTGGGAGGCGGTTATGGGTACCTTCGCCCCGGGGACCATTTATTGGATAAAAAAACACCCATACCTTCAATTATATTTTGGTAATTAATTGATGGTGACAAAAATAATTAAATTAAAAGAAATATACGTTTGGAAAAAGAAGAAAAAAATATCATGGAAGATAAATAATTGAATATTACCTGATTATTTGTGTGATCAAATTCAAGTGGAGGAGAAACGGTTTTTTTGTTAGAAAAGTCTAAGGATAGGTTGTTTCACAGAAATTCAAATGTTACTAAATAATAAAGTAAATCCAAATATAAATGTAAAAACAATGTAAACACAAAATTGTCATCAACTGATCGTTCAGCGTCATTTTTCTTATTTGACAGTTAAAATAGCCCGTTAAATGTCGATTCTAAGTTCGTTTCAGCTTTTGAACAATTTGAGATCAGCAGAAGAGGATAACCATCATGTTGTTAAGCTTGTCAGCTTATTTCAATTTGATAGAAAGCTGAAATGCATCTAGAATCGGCGTTTCACGAGTACCTTTCAAACGCCAAAAAACAAAATGTCGTTTGATGACAATGTCACATTTTAATTTCTTGACAGGGTTCAATATTTGAATTTTATAACATTGTCATAATAACACTATGATTTGTAAACGCAGTGAGCTAAAACGACAAGCAGCTGATTATTTATTAAAAGTCCACGATAAAAAAATATTTGTTAAATTCTTGGAGCAGATACGTAGGAACCTATCAAATATATTTCAATGTGAGATAGTTTTGTCTGTCTCTATTTAAATTGGCCATTAAGAAAAACACGAGTCTCGAATCGAAGCGGCGAAACGAGCAGAATCTTACTCTATTATTGCATTATCAGAATTTGCATTTAACTGTGCGTGCTCGGGCAACGCTGTAAATACCACCTTTCTATTATAAACAACCATTTAAAGAACACGACCTTCGAAACATTTTTAACGCAGCCAAAACACGCATTGTTTTTTCCAGTTTAAAAGCCTGTCTAGCCTAACATTATTTTATACAAATTAACGGGTACAACTTAAAATTATAGATACAGTTCTTTCTTTACGGAGTAGCTGATGGCGGAGCGCAGGATTAATAATTACTGTATAAATAATAATTACTAGTATAAATTATTTAAATGCCGCCATTAGAATTTGGAATTATTGGTTTAGGTTAAATTGGAGCAATTAGGATTGGAAAACATCAATAGGCTGTAGAAAATGTATTAGATGGATTATTGACTGGCGTTGCTTATTTAATCTACCGATTTTGTCAATAATTCTCATCAGCGTACCTACTATATATAAAATGATATTTTTAAATGAAAATTATTTTATTTTTATATAAGAAAAACTTTTAAAAATTCTTTTTAAAACGTTCGAAGCTTATTCCCATCAATGTAATATATAATTGAAGAAAAACATGACAATAATAATCTAAAAGAAAATATGAAAGAAAACAAGATACAAAAAACAGAAAAAGATAATGGTCGCAACTGGGTCTCGAACCCAGAACCTCTCGTCTATCCGGGACGTGCGTTTACTTTATCTTTTTCTGTTTTTTTCTGTGTCTTGATCTCTTTCATATTTTCGTCTTGATTATTATTATTATCTTCTTCTTCAATGATATATTACATTGATGGGAATAACCTATAAAGTTATAAAAAGAGAGTTTTTCTTATTAAAAATAGAATATTCATGTAGACTTTTATAAAGTCAATAGTTCCATATAAATATAATCGGATATATTTATCCGTTGCTATCTAGATTACAAACCAATTCTTAGAATGATTGTTTCCAATAATAAGGACAGTTTCCTATAATATGGAAAAAATTAGTTGAACAAAATATTGTTAATTCTAAAATTTTAAATATGAGATTGACTTATATGACGGTTTTACAGTAAGTGGCAATGGCGAAATTGATAAACGCACGTGTCAGGTAGACGAGAGGTTCTGGGTTCGAGTTCCAATTGCAACCATTATCCTTTTCTGTTTTTCTGTGTCTTGTTCTCTTTCACATTTTTGTTAAGATTATTATTGTTATCTTCTTCTTCAGTGAAAATTATTTTAATTGTCATTTGAATCATTGGAACTGACATACTAAGAATTGAGACAATAGATAGAATACCTACCTATTCCTATAATAATAATGATATTTTTATATATTTTTTTCAGAAAATAATTTTTATTGTAAAATTGATATAATTAACGTACTGTTTTGGAATAAGTTTGTGAACTTCCTTATTGACTCACCCGCCCCACTAGAAAGGGGGAAAACTAGAAAGGGTTGCATTTCATTGCCTTGAACGCAATACCAGATTTTATAAACATTTCAAATCTATCGACATATAAAACTCTTTACTTGGGTGTATCTGCAAATCTTACAATGCTCTAAGAGATATTGATATTTTACACTGTATCCTTGAAATTTTTAACATCAAATTAACCTTGAAATGTACTTAAATCAAAACTATACTTTCTTTATGTTTATTTATTTTTTTACTTATACCATGTAATATTGAAGCTTTTTTATATATACTTGCTTTCTTATTTGTAACAAAACATACAAGGAATTTTAACTGCTTTATTCCAAATTAATGTATATATAACTGTATATTTTATAAATAAACATAAATAAAATATAAATAAATGTATCTATTTCTTGTATTAAAATTTCTTAGGGTTAATTTTGACAATAAAGTCAGAAATCGCTATTTTTCGAGAGTGCAGTCCATTATCGAGAAAGGGCTATTTACTAACTAACTAGATTTACTAACAACATCCCGTAATTTTTTTCGGGTGTGCGCTATTAAATACATAAAACAAGTCATTTAGATGCACTTAAGATCTGATATATCAGTCAGTCCGTATCCTTGCTATGTACGACATTCCGTGCTCTAATTTATTTAAGCGGACTGAACCGGCCGCTTAAGCCGTGACAAGTCGCAGAATAATTCCTTTTTTAGACGTCGAGGTGCTAGCAGTCACATGATAAACTTGACGCTTACGTTAGTTATTGCATCTCACCGAAATTTAGGTAAATTACACAAATTCATCAGTATGGTCTGTTATATTCATCGAGCGGTGAAGAATATCAATGTTTTTAATTGATAATCAATCTAAAATAGTCCGGTAAGGGATTTTAAGTTTCAATGTCAGAATAGTTGGTTTTCTGCTGTTAGTCAGTTATAATTTCATGAATAGACTCGTAAATTAAACCCATCCTAAAACTAAACTGCAGTCGTTTTTGAAGTATCGCTATCATAACGGTGCATAAATGTGTCCCAATAACAATGACACTAGAGAGCATATCAAGCCGAGCTTAAAATAAACTGATATACCGGGCCTATTCTTTTGGTATTGCTTGTAGAGTAAACTTTCAAGGCCGTTGTCAAATATCTACATACTTTAGTTTTACAAACTAACCAAAAAGATCACATTTTTATTACATCCCTTTTAAAACAAACTAACAGGACATGACTAGCTGTAGACCCTGCAGTTTAACAGCTGTGATACAGTCTAGTGATTTCACAGTTCATCGGGTTTCCCTCTTGCCCGGCAGTTGTCATAATGTCTTACCTTTATTGCACAATAACACTCGGCGCCTTTCCGGTTCACGGGCCGATAGCCGATAGCCGGTACCTACTCACTGTGACCGGAAGACGAGGTGTCGATGGTTCAACAGCCAGCCTAATGGATTGTCTATGTCATTTATCTTGTACTCTTATGTAAAGCAACAACATAATAGCGATTGTCTCTGTTCTCTATGAATGTTTTATACGACACATTTATGTAACGCCATACAATGCAGATTGTTTATGAACTGATATCTTATGCAACTCGGCAATATAATTGTATTACCTTACATGAATGCGGTCCTATATTAATTTAACTACATGTATTATCGTTTATATGCATTATTCGTAATATATTGGTCACCAAGTCGAAGCTTGATTCGCCCGCGTTTCTTTTGATGAAAATTCTTTTCGGTGCGCGAACATATTTCACGTTTCTTTTTGGTTTGTTGTTTTTCTCTACAAAAAACAGTGAAATATTTCGATGGCATTGATTTCAAGGTGGGCTGTAAATGTTTTGGTTACTACTTTAAGAACGCAGAAGCGCATTGGAAAAAAAGATATTTTATTTTATATGAATATTTTCTCAGCGATCTGTAGCATGTTTAACCGTTTGATTATTTGATTTAATAAAACAATTAATGATACTTCGGTTCGTCAGGTTACGAGTGGTGTTTATTATTCTCTTATTTACAATAATTATTTAACTGGACTTTACGCCCGTTCTAAATTATGTTATGTGTTAGGGGAAGGAGAAATCTGCGGCAGGGGAAATGGTCACTGAAGGTGCGCACCTATCCAACGGATATCATCGGCTATCTTCGTAACCATTCGGGTATTAGACCCAACCGGGCGACAGTTATCTCTCTCGTACAGTACAATTTTACTAACCTCTGTTGGGACACATTAAAACTATATGTAACTACTTATACAGACATCTGTTGAGGGACATTGAAAATACATTACAGGATATATGCGTGAAACTATACTCATTTTTGAATCATAATGATCAGGTGCCGTCTATATGTTAATTTGGATGACCATCTGAACTTATCTCTGCAATCTGCCATATGCGGTGCGCCTCGGCTTGTCTGTTGGTATATTTGATCATTACTTGGTGTCATCGTGTTTTTATACCGTGTTTACTTCTTTCTTCAGCCAAAGTTTAGAAAAACTTCTTAAATTTCACTATGAACATCATCAACAACTCACTTCTGCCTGACAGTTTGCCTTGTTCAAAACTTGCAGATTTGATGAGAAGAAATCCTCTTACAACACTTATTTACTTAGACGCCCAGTGGGCTTTTACACGCGCAGGTAGGTGCATACTTAGTAAGTATTAATAATCTTATAACCGTAACATCACAGTTAATAATTATTGCATATCTGCTTGTCCATTGGCTTTTTAACTTAAGCAATCATTGTGAACAAGAATTGTACGTAAAATTAGTGGGAGAAGCAACTACATGAAATGGACAGCGTGGAGTCTCGTATCGTATTAATTTTGTTCGCGATAATTAAGCAACTCACATTTTATATATACATGGTAATTCAGAAAGAATTTCCGATGAAGTATTATTTTTGTAGTTTTTTTTTATGCTGATGAATAAATTTTCCATAGCAATTTAAAATGTGCCATTTTTGATCTGCCGCCAAAACGACATGTTCGTTTTTATTCGTGAATTCGGCCGCATTGACGTCACGCCGGGAACTTCGGTGACAGCAGCTGTCTTACCAGACAGTAGCGTTTTCTATGTTATGATGACATTGTAGCCAGTCGAAACCGTTTTGGAAATATAAAATTTATATATTTTTAAAACAATGATCAGAATCAGAAAAATAATCTTTAAATTTTCCACACATTTTAACAGTAGGTATTCGTAGTTTGTGAAAATACCCCATTCGGGAAGTTTGAGTAATCGCATTAAATCACATTAAATTAGATTATCATTTTCAAGGATTCCTCTCTGGATATGCATCACAATGCTTAAATCCTATAGATTGTTTTGTATTTTAGGCATAAGGTTTCATATTCGTATAGAAGGCGGATCAAACACAGCAGAATGGAATTGTCAAGCACTATTTTCATACATGCCAAAAAACTACAAGCCGTGTTATTTACAAAGCCCACTAATGAATATTTAATTTCTTGTCCCTCCGTAATAAATCTATTCCAAATGGCATTGTTCTGTTTGCAAGCCGTGTGACTCTCGGCCTTTGTAAATAATATCAATTGGGAAAATGATACGGGCTCACAATACTTTCCCACAAACTTTGACAGATTGCAATCCTAAACAAGTTTTTGTGTTGAAGCGAGGCATTTTTTCTCAAGGTCGATCGCCCTAGCCGCGTCTGGACCAACAACAAACTGAAACTTGGCTAAGCAAATAATTTTCGTGAAATCTTTTGGTCATACGGTGTATTGTTGTTAGGTTTTCATTGTGTTGAAAAAAATGTACATTTTCTTATTACTTATTATGTTTGCAGCGAGAAGGCATTCTTTATTCACTTTCTCATTCGTGGAGATGAAGCAGATGTAGGCAAAATAAAACACGTTTTTCCTGCACTGTAATGCTCATTACTTTCAGTTTTACATATGATTATTTGTCTTTACATAAATAACTTTAAACATCCGCTACAGGTAGGTAAGGTAAATAAAAAATGATCTTAGTATCATCGAAATCACACCCTTTTAGCTTCACTTAAAATGCAAGTCTTCGTCTAATACATGTCCATTAAAACTTATTGCAATGGGTGTTTTAGATTTTAGACAGATTCATTTAGTGTGTCAGTGTCAAATCACTGATATTTTAAGTGATCAGAAAGAGTAAAGTATATGTCAAACGTTAATGCTGACCTGATGTTGATACAGAAATCGTCGCAATAGGCAAGTTTAAGGTTCGAAATGCCTCCCCGCCTTTCTCTGTCGCACTTATGTTATACGCATCTTTTTCGGTCGCTTACGGTCAGCCAGTAGAGTGATTGTACCTGCGTGTTGTTTATCAAATTTTCACCGCATTATTAAGGCTGTAATGGTTTTATAAAATCATGAATTTTATGTTGAATTAATTAACAAGATTTTTTTAAATTCTTAACGAACAAAATACAGGTATGTTTATTTTATTTTCTTTTTACAGTAGCTCTACACAGGAGGCCCTGAGGGAAAAAATCCCTGAGGGCTTATGTCAACTTTGGGGATGCTCTGTGGGGGTATTTTTGGGGAAAGAAAGAAGAGGAAGATCTGGGAAAGAAAAGGTATGAGGAGTGTTTTGAAATTTGAAGGTCAATGTGTAAAGGGGTGTCAGATGTACAAACCATCCCTCCTAATGCGTTAAAAGGCAATGCGTCGAGAAAGTCCAGCTGGAGAGGTTTAGGTTAGGTCTCCCTCAATCCTCAGGATTCCCCCCGCCACGCGGCAGGTGGGCAAACGCATTCGCCGCCAAGACTTAAATAAACCCGACCTCATGAACCCGGGCCCCCTGCTCGGTCACCAAAAATTGGTGTAATCTATGACAGGGGTGTTTGTTATCCAATAAATGGTTAATAATTAAATATTTGCAAATTTAATTGGATTTACAATCAAATGTTTCAAAAGACATGTTTAATTCAAAACCGAAAGCCTTCTCTCAATTATTAAGAACGGTAATCATCTTATCATTAGAATGTTGATCATACTTTTAAACACCACAACATGTCCAGTGGCCATTTCAACCATGGCTAATGAGAATAGTAATAAGAGATGTTTTGTTTTACCTGTTTTGCAATCCGCGCCTACCTGGCTGTGAATTCATTTACCGTTTTGCGTACAAAGACTTCAATGAACGTGCAACAATAAAAAAATGGTCTCTTTCACTTTCCATTCACATGCCATTGTCGATCTGGTATGAACATGCATTGTGTTAAAACGAAACGCCGACCAACCTGTGCATTGTTTGGTCGTGTCAAAGGTTTGCGGCGATGACGGGTTATCAACGTTGTTTCTTCTTGAATATTGTTTTAATTTTTTTTTAACAATTGACTCGAAAATTAATTGCACTTTAAAAGTGCTTTTTCGCACAGTTTAAAAATAATGATTTTTGTTAAAGAAATGCTAATTTATGGCGCCAATAAAATAACAGTTATTTCAAATGAATTTCTTTTTGCAAGAACTTTTTGTACGAGTTAACCTAATAACAATCAACGTCCGTAGATGCGTATTTTTGATTTACAGAAATAGTGAAGATCATTGCAGACGAGTAGTAATTTAGTAAGTAAAGATTGAATATTAATACTAACAAGAAAAATATAAATGCTTTAGTAAAAAAAAACATTATAATAACAATTAAATTTAAAAAAATCACTTTGTACACACAACTTTATTAATCAAAATTATCAACTATGGTTTCTGCATCAAGGTAAAATGAAAATTAAGAAAAATTACAATAGACAAAGAAGTATAGATTGATATGCACCTTCAGATAAAAAAAACTTTACATAGAGTGGTGATTAACTAGTTAAATGAATCATAAAATATTTAAGAATAGGTAATAATTTTTATTTTTTTTAAATTTTTTTCTTAAAATAAAAAAAAAATATTTTTCAATCACACGTCGCTACTTTCCAATACCTACACGTCGCGATGGGTTTAAGCGATACGCGCGCTGTTTCGTGTGTTACCGTGCTGCTTGAAAGAGATGGAAAAATATTTTAATGTTTTTAATTGAACAAAAAGTCACAGCAAAATGGTAATTAAAAGCTTTTATAAATTTACACAAAATAATCAAAGAGTAGCCAAGGTATCTAATAACAAAAATAAATTATTGTAAATATAGGTAAATGAAAATAAAATTCAGATTGTAGTTTTAAAAAAATCGGTTATTAGTAATATTTAATTTGTTATTAACCCTTTTTTTAAATAAAGGTAAGATACAAAATGAATTTGCAATTATTGAATAATAAATCGTCTGTATTATATTGTCTCTTTCTATCACTTTTTTTAAATTATTGCATTTAATAATCGATAATAACGACATCAACATAATGTTGTCACTAGAACACAAATACGAGTTTACTTGAATATTTTAGTGTTAAGAATTTTTCTTACAAATCTGATCTTTGTTAAATACCGCAACTCTATGAATATGTACATTCGAAATTCGATTATTTTATAACATCTCGTTTTACCAGTGTAAGTAAGCATTTTAAAGTAATTGATTTAGCCTCTTGAATCGCCCTGCAGATGATAATTCACAAAAACAGCTGTTTAAAAATTATCCCTGTATAATTATTACATCTAATTTAGCGTTCGTAAGGCTCTCAAATTACAATATCGTCTGAGGAGAATGAATAAAGTAAAACAGTGCTTAACATACCAAGACGTACAACGTAAATAGCAATTATTATCTCTTTTTAAACATCCTATACTTACCTACGGATTTCTCGTGAAGAAATCGACCAATTAAAAAATGCCTGCGATCTGTGAGACCAGGCTTCTTTCCTCCCAAAGTCGATATTCAGGTTTCATTATTATTCCTTTAAATATGCGTTTCCGACGTACTTTTATTTCGAAAGTAAAACATCTGCATTGTCACTGACTTACCTGTACTATCGGCAAACTTTCTTTTACCTCTGATCGTGGCTGCTACAATTTCTGCACGAATTTCATTTTTGATCTTTATTTTTGATCTGCTTTCTTATTGGTCTTTTTCTTTTTCGCTGAATATGTGTTCCCATCGTGTATCAACCATTAAGATTTTTATATTAATTTGCATCTTGAATCGCTTAGTTTTTATGTTTGTTGTTGATTCTTTTCATGTTTTATTTTGTATTCATTTTTGGTTTCAGCCGTTGAAAAATTTGGAGCGAGCAATTTGGCGTCTTTATCGGTCAAATTGATATTTTATTGCTTCATGTCTCATAACGATGAGAGCTGAACGTTGTTAAGTTGACCTAGAAATCCAGACCGTGAGCTGTGCAAATTTTAAGTCGCCAGAGCTGCAGAATTAACAAACAAATTTCCTAGATTATTAAAAAAAAAAATTTGCTTCTTAGAGGAGGTCCCGAGAAAAATAATTCCCCTCACGGTCCATGTCATCTTTGGAAATTCCGTGTGAAGGGTATTTTTAGAAAAGAAAGTTGAGGACGTTCTGGGAAGCAAAAAGGTGCATGGTCGGGAAACACGCCAAACGCGCGCCCGACATATGTACACAGTTGACATTTGTCACGTGAGAATGGGTCGCTTCTTCGACTTGTTTTTGAGTTCAACAGCTTGGCTGTGGAACGATTTGCCGGCGTCTGTGTTTCATCCTTCCTACAACATGGGCCTCTTCAAGGCCAGCGTTCACTCCTTCCTCTCCTCAAAAAGACCTTCCACACAGCATCTTAGATGACATAGATGACACAAATTATTTTCCTCAGGACCTCCTGCGTGCAGTTAATCTAAAAAAAAGGTATGAGGGGTGGGTAGGAATATGGGGGTCAGTGTCTCAATGGATGTACAAATCCAACCCTTCCACTTCGGCTCCCCTCCCAATGTTCGGAGAGAATTCCGCTATAGAGAGATTAAGTTATCTCACTCGACCAGACTCTCCCGATTCGGCCTGCCACCTCACCCCATAAACCCGGGTACCCCTGTTAAGTCACCAAAGTTTACGACCGACTTGGGGTGATATTCGACAATGGTATTGGTTATCCAATAAATGATTTGAATGAATGTGGCAATAAACACATGCCTCCCAAATTATGATTTTTGTTTAAGACGTCTTCACCCGGTTTTGCCTGAGATTTGAATTGGAATCATAATACTATGGATATAATATGAACTTCTATGACTTGACTTCAATTCACTTGTATATTTATCACTGTATATTATGTAAAAGCTGTTTGTTGCTTACAAAATAAATAAATAAATAATGCCATAATATGGAACGAAGAGAACGGCATCTTATCTTCTGTTTACAATTTTATATCAAAGCATCATAGAAGACGTCGCGATATGAAATTTCTTGACACAAAAATACTCGTATGTTCAAAGTGCGTGAAGCGAGAGCTTACGTTTTGCTGCTTTTGCATACATATTTTCTGCCTTATAGTTAAGATTAAGAATTGACCTTCATTTTGTTCTAATTAGAACGATTCGCTCTTGTGTATTGTTTAAACTTCTTTCAGAAATGAGTTACGAAATATTGTCTGTTGTAGCTATATTTTCTTATGAATCATATCTGCACTAAATTATTTTCCTATTGTTCCTTATCCGTCTTAGGTGTTGTGCAAATGTAAAACAATGTACTTTTCACAATGTTCAGATTTTCCGTTTAGACAGGATATGGATATCAAGCATTATTAAATTCAAACATTATAATATTCGGTCGCAGTCAGCTTTTATAATTTCAAATTCTATGGCTAATTATTGAGGTTATCTTGATAAAATTATCACTATTATTTTCTTTTATTATCAACATAAAGATTTATTTTATTACAATATCTTTTTCTAATACAGGCTGCATATTAAACGACTGCGCGTCGACATCTAGTATGAAAAATACCGCATGGGAGAGAGAGAGACAAGAATGGACTATAAAGAAAGGACTAAAAAAGATTGTGACCGATTGTCCAGTGGCTCATCTTCATCACTTATTACTGTAGATAGCATTGTAGGTATTTTTTTACGGTATTGATGATGGTATTGTGCTACGCATGATTAGGTGTTTAAGTTTTGAAAAAAATCTGTACAGTTGATCACCCGATAGTTGGCCCCCCGGCACACTTATATACAATACGCAGTCGGTTTAGGGAAAATACTAAGACAAAATATAACCAAGCGTTCCAGAGCATTGTGCAATGAGGATGAACAGCCGAATAACAAAAGGAAAATTCATCAAGGATAAAACCACTTATTTATTTAGTGTATATATCTATCAGCTTAGAACTACAAAAAAAGATACTGTAAAAAAAAGATTGATATCCAAACCGACTTAATAGAGGTCAGTCGATTTCAGGTTTGAAATTGGTAAATAATGCACACAAAATTATTATAATTTTTTTTTTGCATGAATACCGCTCAAGAGTCCCAACTGCTCCCGTCTGGAGCCAGGGGGACTATGGCATCCCCAATTGGGGTATGTTGTGAGGCTGAAGGAGTGGGGAGGGGAAGGAGATGGGGAAGAGGAAGGTGGGATGTACCTGGCTATTCAGATCTAGTCACAAAACATGGCTAAAGCCATATCACGCAACGTTTCAATTCTGAATGGTGGTCTTACACCAGGGTGATACTGAGAGTATCTTCCACTCTGGAACGTGCCGCAAATACACTACGTATTATTTTAAATGAATAAATTGTGAAATAACACAAATTAATCAAATAAAATTTATTTGCCACGCCGAGATTCGATCCTGCGACCTTCGGAATGCGAGTCAAGAGCCTTATCGCTGGACTACGCCGGCCGTCAAATCAAATTTGCAATGAAATATTTCATGGGTATTTCATGGGTATTATGTTAAATCGATATTTCATGGGTATTATGTTAAAATGCTGGTATGGAGAATAATTAATCTTTCGCATCGGAACCGCCCTGTACAGTTGCAAGGGTACAATCGCAAGATCATCGTTCGACGAAATTTTAATTCTCGGCCGCTGGTTAATGGCTCTTAAGTTTGATGCATCTTACAAAATGAATTTTCAGACGTCATAAGTAATATTGATAAATAAATAAATAAAATCGTAACTCACTCGCAAACTTAATTTTGTCTGACTCAATCGCAAGTGCCCATACTAATACATCAACAGTTGCCGGAAGGTACCTACCCGGCCATGTCAGAAAATTGTAAGAGTAAATAAATACGATGTACAGTTATGCTCCCAGCTGCTACAGATATTATAAAACGTGTAAGAACTCGGTACACCGATGGCGGATTGATATAGAAGATGATTCAAATAATAAAATTAGCAAGCTTGTCCGGTACAGCGATGGCGGCGAGCGTGAGACACCCCCGACACCGTGACATTTAGAGAGGCTCAAAAATGCCGTTTTTTTAATCCCGCTCAATCAAGTCGAGCCTTTTGACTGGACAAAAAATCATGAGACTTTATTTTAAACTCGACGCTTTACATGGTTGCCTTTTTAACATGGCTCCGAGATGGTTCGCACATATGTTAGTGATGATACATTTAATCTGTATTATATCTATGTAGGTAAGTACCTACCTTTGGAGCCACTGCCGTCCCGGAAACCATTTGTTGGATAACCAACACCCCTGACATAGGTCACCCCGCGTTCGCTTTGGTTGGTGACTAAGCAAGGGTTTATTGTTTTGGTTCATTGGGTGATATTTGTCTAGGTCGTGGCGGCGAATGCTTTTGCATACCTACTAATCGGGAGAGGCTGGTTTAGGGAGACCTTTTGACCTCTCCAGCCGGGCTTTCTCGACCCATATGCAATTGCATCGCTGTGGGAGGGGTAGATTCATACGTTCGTCACTCCTGAACGCACTCCCAGATTCCTACCCGCCCTTTATACTTTTATCCTTCCCAGAACTTCCTCTTCTTCCTATCCCTTAAAAGACTCTTCAAACAGCTCTTCTTTTTGCCTCCTGTTTAGAGATAATGAAAAAGTGTATATTTAAAAATATTAATTTCGGTTGTGGCTTTGCATCTCCGGTTCAATGAACCTTTGCTTTGAATTTAAGCTCCATACTAACAATCAATGCTTTTTATTTATAGAATCCAGGTAAGCAATAAAGTACAAATAGATTTTAGCTTTTCGTACTTCAAATGTAAATGATATTCAAAGTTACTTTACAAAGTTTTTCCATTAGCTGCACACACGGTCTATGTCATGGGGATGGTACGTGGGGGTGGGGTCTTTTTAGGTATGGGAAGGAGAGGATATTCTGGAAAGGAAAAAGGTTTGAGGGTTCGGTAGAAATCTGGGGGCAGTGTGTCCAGGAATGACAGACGTTTGAATTCATCCCTCCCACTGCGGTGCAAAGTGATGGATCGAGATAGTCCGGCTGGAGTGGTCAAAAAGTCTTCCTTCACCAGTTTCGATCCGGCCCGCCACGCAGGGGGGGGGGCAAACGCATCCGCCGTCGAGACCTAGACAAACCCCACCCCATGAATCTGGGCACCACTGTTAAGTCACCAAACGCAGCGAACCACTTGGGGTGACCTATGGCAGTTGATTATCTAATGTTTCCCGGTTCCCGAATTCTACAAATAATGCAAAATCCGTTATACACGATCATCTTTGTATAAATGTTATCATTTTGCAAGCTGTTTTGGTTTATAAATAGTTGACCCGAATACAACAATAAAAAAGCCTACGGAATAAAATTATACGAAAGTTTAGTGGATTAGGTCCCTATTAAGTTCGTTATTCGTGAGAGATCTGTATCGTAATGTATATGTTGTGAGCTAATCTCTATGAAATGGCTTGATTCTCACATTATTAATACCCTAGCAAAAACGATTCCAATTTGCTTCTTACCTTCTTTGGATACACGTTGTTAACGCGAGAAGAAATGAAAGATTGAAGAGATTAAATCTCTCTGCCTATCATGGACATCCATGTCTATGCTACCATATTGTTTGAACCATTGAAGAAGTAAACCAATGGAAATAGATTGTGTCTGAAGTTAGCTAAATAGTAATTTGTAATATGCGTGAAGATGTGAAGATATCTAAATTTATCACTTTTCCGAAATAAATTATGTAGAGGTTAAACCAAGGTCAAACGGTTCGTCGCGACGTCGCGCGTCGGTCCCATACGAATTTGGTTTGGTTGGTTTAAAATTGGATATAGGGCCTTCTTAATGAAAGTGTTTTAAAACTAAAAAAAATGTTTTTGCGAGACAATGAATTTAAAGGTTTTTTTTTCCCAACCCGGAAAGTAGGGAGGTCCTGGGTTCGAGTCCCAGAGGTGCCAATATCTTTTTCTGATTTTTCTGTTTCCAGATTTTCGATTGAGTTTCGCTCATAATGTCTTCATTTAATTAAATAAAGGTTTTTTATACTCGAAATATACTTGAATCGAGCAAGATGACCGGTCGCTTGAAACGCTGTATCTTCGTTAGTTTTCCTCCGATTTACTTGAAATTTGACACAATACTCTCAACATATTGTACATTTAGAAAATTAAAAATGATTTTTAAAACCTTACCCCTTAATATCATGCACGTACTGTCCCCCTCACTAATAAACCTGTTTTAAATTTTACACAACTGATAAATAACCGTTTACGTTACATTGTTGGTTGTTTATCACGTGTGTGAAATTTGAATTATCTGGTCGGGAGCAGTTGGGACTCTTGTGTGGTACTCAGATAAAATAAATTATATTATATGCAAGTAGGAACCTTTGTAGGTATTTTGTTATTCGGCCGTATAGCGTCATCGCATGCTCCTTCGGGGAGTCGGAATTATTGTTAGTAAAAATATTTCTAGCGGATTTTCACTCAAGACGCCTGCAGATATACCTAAGTATAACTTTGGTTGTATAGCCGTATATCCTCTTTGCATATTTACTTGAAGAAATAATCTTTTAGGGGATCAACTGTCCGAGAGACCAATTGGCAGAGGGATCAACTATCCGGGGGATCAATTGTTGGCGGGCTAATTGTCGGCGGGCCAATTCTTGCCGGATTAATTGTCATGGAACCCGAACAGATCTGTCTGCGTGTTTTTAAAATGTCTTCTAAATGCCATAAATTCATAATTTCTCACAATTACACCGATACTATGTATCCATGTAATATGAAAATATCGTTACATAAGTCATAATTCTCATGTTCGCTCTTCTCCACTTCGATTACGATTCGATCATTGAATCGTTTGCGCATGACATCAGATCAGATCGGTAAAGGCAATCCAATTAAAACTGTTTACAAAATCACCTGGCGTTTAATTACTCGCAGAAAATTACGCTAACATTATAAAAATCATAAATTTTGTTAAGTGCATGCAGATATAGAAATACTTTTCCATGTACGCTTTGCATAAACTGCTTGTTCGTTAAGCCCACTGCTTTGGATTTATGAAAAACATGTTGAATTTTGATGTAAACTTCACGTAAATAACATCTCGTCAATAATTTTCTTCGTGTGTTGAAAATATTTAATACGTAGACATATCACGCTTATCGACGTATCTTCAGTTCTCACGAACATCACTAACTTCTGCAACGATATGTTGGGGTTTATCTGTAATTATTGACTCGTTTTAGGTACCTACATATGCAATAACTTCAAATTACGTCGTTTTATACTAACGTCTGTTTTCGAAATTTTCATGTCGATGTGGTCTACGATAAGTACTCTACGTGCAAGTCGGTTTTGGGAGGTTTTCGTGGTTAAGTAATAAAATATCGCTCTGGTGTAAGACCACCACTCAAAATCTAAACTGCGTGGCTTGAAATGATTTGAAATTTTCACATCAGAGGTGCAGCGTATTGTGTATGTGCATAGAAGAGATTTAGTGTTACGCTCATCAATTCTCTTAGGGCTGATATTTCATTATGAAAATGAAAATGAATGTGGTTTTCCAAGTTTAGTTTTGGTGTAGCCGTCAAGTGCCGGATACCATGAAGCATTTTGTAGGCTTAGCCCCATCATCTCTATTTGGATTTTTTTTTTGATTTCAGTGGTCTCCGTAATTAGGCGTGCTCGATGCGTTTTTGGTCTTTCCAGGACTTCAGGAACAAAAATTTCCGGTTTTTAATGACCAGATTTGATTAGCCTGATACTTCCCAAACAACCTCTCCCCTATATCGTTCTGGCTATCATTTTCTGCAGCCTCATAACAATTGGGATTTTCGGTTCCATGCCAACTGAGAATAAAGTCAATTCAACACCTCCTTGAAAAGTCATTAAAAGCTATGAAAAAAATAATTTTAAATTAGCCGATAACCCTAACCTAACTTAACCTATTTAAACAATTTTTTATTTATATTTTTTATCCCTCTAACTGGCTTATCCGAGATGGTTCTGAGTTGGTTTCATTCCGAGTTGTCCGGTCACCGGGATTTTCGTAGTCCCACTGGCCCTTGTGCGACATTCACATTTATTTATTTTAAGCATGATAAAATAACGAACAAAAATGTCCGCTGCTGTAAGAACACTATTTCTAAACTAATTGTTTTTTCTTCTTCTCTATCTACAAGTTTCTCTATTTAACAGGACACAAACAATCTTCTAACTAATCTAACTCTTTTTCTATCTGCAATATTTAACAATATCAGTTTTCAAAATATTAATCTGGTGACCGGACAACTCGGAATGAAACCAACTCAGAACCATCTCAGATAAGTCATTTAGAGTGATAAAAAAGTGGTTAAATAGGTTACGTTAGGTTAGGTTTATCGGCTAATTTTAAATTATTTTTTTCATATCTTTTATTGACTTCAAGGAGGTGTTGAGTTGACTTTATTCTCAGTTGGCATGGAACCGATT
Source organism: Glyphotaelius pellucidus (assembly GCA_936435175.1). Taxonomy (NCBI): domain Eukaryota; kingdom Metazoa; phylum Arthropoda; class Insecta; order Trichoptera; family Limnephilidae; genus Glyphotaelius; species Glyphotaelius pellucidus. Next base: position 831,707 of record OW386539.1, on the reverse strand, counting down.
AATCTATGCCCACCTATGAAGAACTGGGCATATTATAAAGCTAATTTAAGTACACTTAATAATATATAATATTGCTAATTTATAGTCTATCCTCGAGGAGACGATACGTTTTATTGCATAATAAATATTGCGTAAACGAAAGCTGACTTCAACCATATTTTTGTCCGGTCGTTTGTTATTGAAATTGAGGTAAGGATTAACGATCCTTAGGAAATGACTTAAGAAGAATTACAGCCGTAGTTAATAAAATCTGTCGCCAGATTTCTAATGAACCCTCCAATTAATTCTTACGAGTATAAGCAATAAACAATAATACGTTTAAAATACAGATTTACTACTTATTAACGGGCAATAACAGTTGTATGTCCTACACGCATCACTGATTTTGTTCCTGAATAAAGTACCACGAACTTCAGGCGAGCGCAACCTTTGCAAGCTTTCAAACCAATTTGTTCCCTCCCATTCACGTGTGCTTTATTTGCCATTAACTCATTCAAGGTCTTGGATGTGTTTGTAACAGAAATTTCTTCACCGGGATTTTTCACTGGGAAGAAACACGTCACTATCTCGTCAGTCGTGACTCCTTATTTAAAAGGTTTTTTTATTTTTTATTTTATTTATTAACAAATTTTTTGGTACAGTTGGTAAAATTTTGTAAAACAAACTTTTTATATTAACAGTTTTAAAAAAGTAGAGAATAACATAAATAGATTAGCAGATTAACCAAAAAAATCCCACATAGGCATCGCCAGTTCGTGGGTATACTTGAGTGTTTTTAAGATAGATAATTATTACTCATAAACATACAATATCTTGTAGAAGTTTAAAAAAATAAAAAAATACATTAAATTAAATACATAAAAAATAGATTCAGTGTTTACTGAAATACATATACAAAAGACATGTTCATAAAGATACATAAAAATTTTGTTAAGTTACAGCAGGTCAGATGTTACAGCAAGTAAATGTTTGTGTCGATGGTATTTATCCAAGACTTTAATACATTTTTATACTTGCTGTAGGTGGATATATTTTTACAATCAATTTCTGTAGCCTTATAGAAAGCATTATATATTTTTGGTGTAATAAAATACGCATGTCTTTGCGCAAGCCTAGTGTTACACCGTGGAACTTCAAATACATTATTTAACCTATTACTAAAACGCTTTTCATTTTTTGTAAAAATAAAATTTCGTGTAAATATATATTTTAAACATTGTTTACAGTAAATTTTTCTTATATCTAACAATTCAGCCTCATGGAACAATTGCATGGAGGGGTAGTTTATATCTTTATGCAACATTATTTTTAGTATTAATTTTTGAGTTATTTCTAGTGGCTTAATGTGTGTATTATACACATCCCCCCATCCAATTATTCCATAAGATACTGATGATTGCACCAACGCATGATACACCAATTTTATTCTTTTAATGTCAACTATGTATTTTAAACGTTTAAAAATATAAGTTAAATACCTAAGTTTATTAACAAGTTTTTGTATGTGATCTGTCCATTTGAGTTGGCTGTCTATTATAATTCCTAAGTATTTAACTGTATTTCCCGTATTCATTTCTGTACAAAAAATGAAAGTAGGTTAGTATTTAATAAGTCAGGTAGGTTAGGGTTATTTCTGTAGGTTAGTATTTAATAAGTCAGGTACGCCTCGCGCGTCATTACACATGTCTGGTAATGTTGTAGGTAGCTTGAAAACAATGCGTGTCCTGCAAATCAATGTTAAAAAAAACTTCGTCCATTAGACTTATTTAAATACCTTTCTTTAACGTTAGTAATTACTGATTAAGTAATTGACTTGAATAATAATATTATTCGCGTGTTACCGCACTGTCATTAGTCAAAATATTACGTCAAACTGGGAAAATCAGTTTTGTTTTGAATATTAACTATGTGGATCTAAACAAAGTGAATATCAAGTGAATGTGTTAAAAAATTTGACACGTCTTTTTCGAAAATATTACTTATAAAGTTATCTAGTGTTTAGAGCTCTAAATTTGTAACTACTAAACTGTACACTACGGACACCAGCAGAATTCTAACAACTAAAAGGGGCTTCATAATAAAAATATTGCCAATTATTCCAGTTGGACATACATTTTGATATACAGGGTGTAACAGCACGTACCCGAAGGATTTTAACCAGCACTACCTGAGCACATTTGAAGTAAAAAAGTAGATGTCATTTTGCTCTCCGACGATATTTTTTTCCATTAAAAACAATAAAAATCTTTTCCATTACACGTCGCAACAACGTGGTCCGGTATAGCATGATAATTTTTTGATAATTTTATTTTTGTTTTTAATGAAAAAAAAAATATCATTGGACACAAAATATCATGACACATACATAGCCCAGATATGCTCAGAAATAGCTGGTTAAAATTCTTCGGGTACGTGCTGTTACACACTGTATTATCTTAGAACTATTCCCAAATATCTCAAATAACGTGATTTTATCGTAATTTTCATCCGATTTTAATCGATTCGAATTCAAATTGCTTCAATAGGCATTCGTATCTTGAGTTTATACGACAGATGAAATCGATTAAATTTTGTCAAAAAATGTCAAAATAGTAACTCAATGCTGAAAAAGTAAATATTTTAGATAATTTTTAATATATAATAAAAGATAAAAATAGAGAAAACAGGATAAATTTCGATCTGAACAATGCATTATTTTTTTTTACTTGCAACTAAAGGATTAAAAAACTTTTGCAACCGATTTTTCGACACTAAAAAGCTAATAGTATATCCATAGCAGCCGATTTTTTCTAATTAGAATAAAATAATTCCAACTTCGGACTCGATTTTCTCGAAATCAACAAAATCTTCTAATATATAAAATTCTCGTGTCACGGTGTTAGTTATCGTACTCCTCCAAAACGGCTGGACCGATTTTGATGAAATTTTGTGCTCTTATTGGGTAGGTCTGAGAATCGGACAACATCTATTTTTCATACCCCTAAAAGTTAAGGGTGGTCCACCCCGAATTTTTATTTTTCATTTTTTGGACAAAATTTTTTATTTTTATTTTTTTATGGTGAAGCATTAAAAAATACATACAGCCCTTGATTTTCACCCTTCTACCATCAACCCCTATTTTTTAATAGCGATATTAGTAGTTCAATCATGATTTTAAAAAGTAATTCAGGCAAAACAACGTTTGCCGGGTCAGTTAGTTTTACTATAAAATTGACTCCAAATGTGAGTGTAGATTCACCACTAGTTAGTTGCATAGGGCACCGGTTGTACCACTAGTTTCATTCACCCTCACCAGGCATTCGGTTGTGCCGTTAGTTTTACAGGGCATCATCAGGACGTCATGTACAGAGCGCCGCGCTTGCCGTTGAGATGATTTTCACAAACATAGCCTTACACAAATTATCCTTATATTGTCATTATTTGCATTGTTGTTTATCCCTGTTTCAAGCACAGTCCACCGCTGGGTGTGCAGCGTGCAGCGTGCAGCGTGCACTAATGCAGGTAGTCGGGAGGCGGTGGTGAGGTGTCGTGGGTAGCACGCGCGCTCGCCCGTGCCGAACACAGCGCGCGAGGTGTCATGACGCCGAATGAGATGTGTCGGGAGACATACGAGACGTGCGGCGCGCGCCGACACCGTGCGAAAATTACATTTCCTATCACGGACAACGTGATCGTCGATCACATGCAAATGTTGCAACTGTTTGCACGTTTGTAATTATTTAAAAGAATTTTGTTTGTTAAATTTATGTAAAATTTGTACAAGGTCATAGCCCAAATAACAGGAAATGTCCTGAACTTACATTTCAGGAGTTCAACTGTAGCGTGAAGGACATTTATTTTAAGCATTAGGTACAGGTAGGCACTTACACCACATATCTGCTTACATTTTGGATTTTGAAGTTTCACATGATCGAGTCAGTGCAATCGAGTTTGCAAATGGTAGCTATCGTTGTTGATGCTCTTTATTATGTTTTATCTCAAGCGCAATAAATAAACAGAGTGTTTAGACTATTTTAAACAATAAAGTTAGCTTATTAATGGTTTATTAATAATTTGGCGGTTGCGCGCCCAGGCCTGTTCGCTGATCGCCTTTGTGCATACACAAATGACGTCATGTAATCGTTACTTTAAGTACTGACAAAAGCTTCACAAAAAGTTTACTCCATCACGGCACAAGCCACGTTTTCCGCTAACTGTGATGGTAGTAGGAGACTTTCAAATATTGACTTTAAATATTCGTATATTAGGTTATTCGTTTCCGGGAATGCTTCCCTTTCATTAAAAAAAGATATGATCTCGCTGCTAAAACTTGACACCCATTTCGAAAAAAGTAGTAAACATTTTTAGGATTATTATTCAAAGCTCTTTCTTTAATTTTCGTCAAGTAGTTTTTTATGAGGTAATCATCTTCATAAAACTTATTTCTGGAAAATTCCATCCAAGGTAGAGCTTTCTCAAACTGACAAACTCTCTTGTAGAGTTGAGGAACTAAAAAGAGGTGTGGGAACCACTTGTAATTAATTTTAAATGCTGGCAACTTTATTTAAATGCACCCTAATACAGCTTCCGCATTCTCTAACAAATAGCAGATCACAATAGTGGAAATATCATTTCTTTGTGACAAAGCTAGAGAACCTTGTTGTAATAATCAGCTTTTGTAAATTGATACATTTTAGTCCTAAGGATGGATTTGTATGTTCTGTCGGTAGTTATTACTAAATATGGCACAGCAATTAGCGTGAAAGTTTGTTCTCTTTCTTAAGACATTATAATATTGTCTGAATTGAAAAATTACAAGGTCAGCTATTCAGAACTGAATAAAGAAGGAATACTAGATAATGTAGATCACTTATTATTTATCTATGTAGAATAGCTTATTAGTGAAACCTGATCAAGTCCAGTATGTTAGTAGGAAAATAAATAATGACTTTAATGCTATATGTTTATCAAAGCTTCGCAAGTGTGACCTTGTTTAGTGTGTTATTATTTATAGTAATAATAATAGCTACATAATGACCATAGCATATGATCGTTGCCTCGGATAAACGAAGTACGAAATTGCTCATTTTAACTGCGTTAAATCGTATTAATTCACGTGAATGCACAGTTTTCTATGTGTGGATTTTAAATACACAATCACGAAAATAGATTATCAAACATACTAATTTGTGCTAAGTACGTGTGTGTGAAATTTGAAATATTCCCGCATGAAAATGTTCATATTCAATGTACACATAGACAGAAAGCAATTTACATACGACCTAATTGGTATGAAATAAATAAAAAAATAGAATCCTGTCAAATTTAATTCCATAAATAGATTTGACAGGATTTATTAGTTACTGTACTTCATTTATATGATAACTCTCTTTAAAGTATTTACCCACAATTCCAATCACCTTTCTATTTTTATTGTATTCAAATGAATATGTATGTAACCTTAAATATTCTTGAAACTACCAAATATGTTCCTTAAATATGTTAATATATAAGCCTGTCTCGACACAGGCATATCCTAGTGAGACAGGCATCGATAAACCCAATGTAAACATACTGTATATTATAGATAAATATGTAAAAAACAAAAAATTTGATTTGAATTTAAGTATCATTTTCAAAAGTTGAAATGCTTATGTAATAAGCGATAAAGTATCATCAATATCAATAATAGCGATAAAGTATCATCCACCTTTTAATATAATATTTTATGAAAAAATTATTTGAATTGTCGTTTTCAAAAGTGGAATTATAATATCCCGCGATTTTTCACTGGTCTGCGCTAGCTTACAATAATTTTTCAAGCAATTTAATTTCAATGAAATAAAGCACAGATTGTTGAATCCGGAATATTGCATCTCCACAAATCTTACCGCTGCATAAATTATCGAAAATGTACAATTTACATCTTGATGACGAAAAAACCGTCGAAAACGTCAAAATAACTACGCCTTTACAACTATGAAGTAAATTTATTTAAAAAGAAACCTTTTTGTTATCATCGCTACAAGCGAGAGATTCGCCTTCTGTTCACAACGAGTAAACAGTTTATTTATTATCTCTTCAAGTTTTAGATTAGTAGTAAGTCAGTTCCTAGTAAATATTTACAAGTCCGAGATTGGAATAGCCAATATTTATATAATATATCTTCCACTTTTCAAGAACGCGGAGCCGTACGTTTCCGCCGTAATATAATTTAAACCTTTCTAAATGGATCGTAGAACGGAGGTAATAACTGATTGTAAACCTTCAATTTTCCTACCGATAAATGCACTGGTAAGTTTTCAATTTAGTCCCTTGACAGACCTCGTATTTCTTTACCTGTCACACTTTTATTCACACACTAAGTGCGTGAGGTCACGTTTCTTGAGAGTAACGTCTTATGGAATGTTGGTAAACTGAACACCTTATAGAAAGCAATCTAAGTAGTCAGCAGTCGGGTTAAATTGGTTCGACATATTTCTCGATACGGATAAATGAAAACATAGTTACACACATAATTAATACCCTTTACTTGGGCATAAATTATTTAGTTCAACATTGTGTCTTGTATATCACAAGAAAGCGAAAGTCAAATATCTGGTATGTTATATGGTCAGGTAAGTTTGTAATTGAAATTATTCGTACACCGGCCTAATACTATTTTAAATGGACATATTGTTTCTTCAACGATTTTTAGATTTTAACAAATATATTGATATTGCGGAAAGAACGTAGCAAATTCGTACTACTGGAATTAGCTCCGGTCTGAATCTTATTTGGTCGAAGAAATTATTTGTATAAGGCTCCACTTATATTTAAAAGCCTTCCAGAACATATTAAGTCATCTACTCATCTAAGAATTAAAAAAGGGTTTTTAAAACAGTACACCCTTGTACTTTTAAAAATATTTTTTATTAAGCAAAAGGACTAACAATACGTTTTACACGGTGACCGGACAACTCGGAATGAAACGAACTCAGAACCATCTCAGATAAGTCATTTAGAGTGATAAAAAAAAAATAGAGAAAAATTGGTTACGTTAAGTTGGAATTATCGGCTAATTTAAAATTATTTTTATGATAGCTTTAATGACTGTTCAAGGAGGTGTTGAGTTGACTTTATTTTAAGTTGGCATGAAACCGTTTTACAGTCCTCAAATCAATACCGAGTGAATGCAAACATAGCAGTTGTATTGGTCCTCGTACATTCAAATGACAAATAAAATATCACTTTACATAAAAGAATTAAAATCATGGCCGAATGATGCAGATGTTAAAACACTTTTCCTATAAATTCTATGCAAACCTTCATGCATCACTTTTCAATACAATATATTTATAAACCTTTCCTTTAAAACTTATCTTTTTTACTGCTATATTACATCATGTACATACTTATATAATTAACTTAATTATATGTACATACATTTCACTACTTACTTACTACATTACTTTTGAAATGTATGTAGATATAATTGTAGAAAAAATAAAGATTACAAAAATAAAAAAAATCTTTGTGTTGACCGAGGATTGCCAACATTTTTTTCATCTTTTTTCTTTCTAAATTAATAGCATAATAAATTGTAAACTTAATTTTTTTCTTTCATCTTGGTCAAAGCATGATCACTATACATGTTTACATCATAATGTATTAGCTTCCTTTAGCTTAGTTTTATTTTAATACCAATGTTATTTTATGTTATTTGCATTTGTTTATAAAATTATTAACCCCAACTCAGGCTTGTCCAAGTAAGTTCAAAAATTGAATTGTAAACAATAATACATAGCACGTAAAGAAACAACAAATAAATGAGCTGTAGAGCTGGTAAATAATTGTTAAAAATGAAAAAAAATATGTCCCAATAAAAAAGGTAACAACTAAAGCATTAATGATATTGCTTATTTGTTACCTGCATACTTTCATTATTTGATTAGTTTTTTTTTATAAATAATATTAATGAAACGGGTTATATTATTTGTTCTCCGTTAATTTTTCAACTTCACTCCGACGATGGCGTAAAACTGACCCAAAGAAAAGAAAAGTGAACAGGCCGGTTTTGGTATCATTGTACGAGACGCCAATACAGAGCGAGTACCAAACCAGGTACTCTCCCAGTCAGTACTAGCGTATCTGCTAGGTGCAGCAGATTGGCATGACGCCGGCCGGGGATAATTCTTTAGCACGAATCAAGATGAGATGGGTATTATTCTCGTTTTATTTCTTAAATTTCTAATTCAGAATTTTACTGCCATAGCACAGTAATCGCAATATTCCCTGCGAATCTGTTTTTGGGCTACAATCAATAATTTGAAATACGTTTTGTTGACACAACCGTGGAAGTTGGTAAAGATTGGGATATTGTAAATGACTGACTTTCCCTTTGTCTTCTGATATTATTGTTGATAAGAATCTTTCTCATGGCCTTGGAGGATACTGGTATATACTTGGTTGTATTCACTGCACAATCACATGTAGGAGATTCGAACTTATCCACCACCGAGGGAGTTCAAAATGGTCTTGTCCGGATTTCTTTTACATTTTCTTTTCCTTTTCTTGCGTTTTGTTTTTCACTGTACAAGCTTTAATATGCTGATAATGTGTACATAATAATGTGTTATTGTAAATGTCATACGTAGGTAAATCGGCCACACACTGTCAGAAAGGGACAGGATTAAAGGTTGGATAAAAGGTTGGTTGGAGGAAGAGGACGTATGTTAGAGGGATATACCTATAGCTGTGTCAACAGCTGGTGTTGTTCAGTTTTATGGCGATGTTTGTTTCGTTGTTACGGTTGTTTAAATTTTTAATTTAACTATCGTTGTATTATCAAATAATCTTTAAATAACAAAGTACTTCTCCGGCCATGGGCGGGTTGAAATACATTTTTAGTATCTTATGTGTCCAAATGGAATCAGAGTGAGACTACGACAACCATTTACGAGTACGAAAAAAATAGGATATAAGAGAATAGAAGTTAAAGAAGAAAAGAAAAATGTATGTCTATTTAGACTCGATTTTCAAGCGTAGCTCTAAATCCATTTGAAGCCGTTTTTTTTCGGAGTGTTTTGAAGGGTGTGCTGCATGCTGAGGGCAAAGCACCCTACGAGGCCCACATTATCAAATAATGTGAAAAAAGTATTTGTTTTTCTTTCCCATCAACTTACATCTAATATAACAAACAATTTAATAATATCGACATTATTAACAGACAACCTAGATTCAGAAATATCGAATCGAAGTACTGCTCACGATCACAAATTAATGTCTCAGTATAGAATGTATCCAAAGCATCTCCTATCCTTATCCTATATTTCTCTTCCATTTATCTTCTTATTAGTTTTAAGGCAAAATAATCAAGATCATTAATTTTACTGACAGAGTCGAAGGAAACAATAATATTAAAAGGTATTGGCCAGAAAAATTAAAACTGATTTTAGTTTTTTATACCATACTCTAATTCGTCTACCGCACGCCTCCCAGCTATGTTGAGATTGGTAAGAGACGAGAAGTTGGAGAAAATGTTTCTCCATCCATAATAATAAAATATGAATAATTCATGTCGTAAGTTTAACATATCAGTGTTCTTGGCCAATGAACGAAATGCAGTTTTTTAATACAAGTTGTACAAACAACTGTTTTCTCCTGAAACTACTTCTCGTATTGGCCGACTATTTTTCAATAAGAATCACAATGAAATATGTGGTTCCAACATCATGCCAGGTAATGGATGTTGTGTTCAATAAAAAATCGTATTACGTAAATTGTGTATTATTTGTGAAAGTTTAATGAATAACGAATTTGTTTTTCGTAAAGAAAATAAATTTTCTGAATTCGATCACATTTCCGAATTATGGTTAAGTAAACACGAATATGAAGATTTTCGCGATTTATTTTTGAGGTATTACATCGTGTTGAGCTACCTCCTTCCGATCCGTCATCAGGGCAGATGTGTAATGTTTAATAAACACGGCGTAATACCCCACAAATGAATCACGATAATACATTTGACCGCGTAAATCTTAAATCATATATGAATACATCTAAACTCAAAAATGATTCGTAGGTACTATTTCTCTTTTGTAACAATGCTACTTTTATTTGTACACACAAACACTCTTCGCTCAAGCGACGAAAGAACCCGTGAAATTCCCACCCATAACATTTTACTTCATAGCGCATCATAAACCCTACTTTTCCTTAACCTACTAATTGTTAGATATGATTTGAGATTTTAACGGCCGAAAGTACTGTAGTGATGTATTCTTGGGGTATTATGCCGTGTTGCGCCCCCTTCTTATTTAGCTAACGGACAGCATTACAGTGTTCATCATCAGGGCAGATGTATAAAAATCAACATCGTAGATGGATAAAAATGATCATAATATGTGTGTAAAAATCATCGTCATTAAACATTTTCCATGATGATGGACACTGAAATGCTTTCCGAAAAGTCGGCTAAAGAAGAGGGTAGCGCAACACGGCATAATACCCCAAAAATAAATCACTGCAATACCAGTTGTTAGTTTAAATTTTCTTTATTTCATTGTGTTTTGAAAACATTCGCACTATGCTGAAAAATATACCTGACATAAATTTCTCCTACTCTTGGTAGGTTAGAAAAAATAAACATCGAGGAATAAAACCACTATTAAGCAACCGTGAAAATTATTGGCATATAAAGTGTTCAATTAATATATGGTATGACCAATGTAGAGGTGTGGTAGATCCGTGTGACGGCAGATAGAAGTCGGTAGATCCGTGTGACGGCAGATAGAAGTCGGTAGATCCGTGTGACGGCAGATAGAAGTCGGTAGATCCGTGTGACGGCAGATAGAAGTCGGTTAAAGAATAAGCAAGAATATAAATCAAATATTAAAAATAAAACGGTTTAAAAAATACTAAAATCTTTTTCCTGATCAGGTTTTATAACGTATCACCTGATCAGAATAAGTAAGCATCAGTTAATTTGCGAGGCGGATATGGGTACCGCCGCCCGGCGAACCATTTAATGGATAACAAATACGCCTGCCACAGGTCACTCCAAGTAGTTCGCTATGTTTGGTGACTTAGCAGGGGTGCCCGGGTACATAGGGTGGGGTTTGTCTGGCCGTGATCGTCTAGTGGTTAGGACCCCACGTTGTGTACATAGGGTGGGGTTTGTCTAGGTCTTAGCGGCGGATGTGTCTGCTACCAAAAGCATGGCAGGCCAGATCGGGAGAGACTGGTTGAGGGAGACCTTCTGACTTCTCCAGCAGGGCACTCTCGGAACATCACCTTGCACCGCAGTAGGAGTAATGAAACCAATCATCCGTCGCTCCTATGCACACTGACCCCCAGATTCCTGTCCACCCCTCATACTTTTACCTTCCCAGAATATCCTCTTCTTCCTTTCCTAGAAATACCCTCCACACAGCATCTGCTATTGTAAAAAAAAATAGTCATTTGAAATAATAAATTAGCTACTGGTTAAAAAAAAATAAACAGATTAAATTAAATTACAGTCACAATTTTTTAAACTAAATTTTCCAAAACTCATCTGTTAAAATCAGAATAAACACCAGTGAAAACATCATTTATGATCATACATCCTATCACACCATTCATACTACCAATATCGTTATCATATTTCAAAATTATTGTTTCTCTCAATAACTATGCATTCGCTAATTAATGACCAGAAAACCCAACCTCATTTCTTTAAATATTAGGTTTTCAATAGAATACCTTATGTTTGTTTTGGAGATCCGATTCCAACGCTTTAAATATATTCCATAAAAACCTTAGCAGAAATTTAAAGATTAGGTATTACAGACCGCAAACTTGAAAATCGGGTTTTCCATCCAATCAGTAAAAAATAAATTAGTATCAGAGTTCAGCTTGATGCAATATGGATTTTTGTGTCAGATTTTGAATGAATAACCTTAATAAATTCACAGGTACCAAACATTCCTCCGATTTGACCTTAAAATAAAATCATTAAATGGCAAAAAATTCGAATGTTTTCAAGAATTTCTAGAATCTGTCACGAATTGAATGGCTTCAGAATAATATGAATACTAATTTACTTGTAAATTTTGCTTCTTTTAGTTCATTCTCTCTGGAACATCTTAGGATATTGGTCAAGGCATTCTCGACATTGTTTTGTATAATAACAAATGTATTCTTGGCGCTTTTTGTGCCATTTTATCAAAAATTTGGTGCCATTCTCATACCATTGTAAAACTTTTCATTAATGGGTGAATTCAATAGGTAACATTATCTACCTTAACTAATAAAACAGGCAGTTTTAAGATATTTTTACATGAATTAATTAAAAAAAAAAACGAATTTCTGTTAAGATCAACGCTAGATCTTTATTGATGTGTCTTTAAATGAGTTTTTTTAAATAAATTTTTGTATAACTAGTTGGTCAATCAATATTTATTATTTTACAAATTGTGTCATGCATATATCTGGTTATTTAATTTTAGCATTTTAGTAATTGCATATTTGGTTGTTTAATTTAAGCATTTTAGCGTTTATACGTAATTGCATAATCTATATTTTTTATGTGACATCTCACAAGAGCACCCTAATTTAGGAAAACTATGTCGCAACCCGGTTGGGTTAAGATTAGGGCTGTAGGAAGCGATTTATTAATGCGGTTCTTGAAGTTGCCCAGATTATATGAAGGAGAAAAACATGTGATTATTCTGAAAAGTTAAAGTATAACACGAAAGTGGAGAAGTTGTAGGCGACCCAGAAACGAATCGTACAATCAAATAGCGTTTTATTGCCTCAGAAAAATTAATTTAATTAATTGCGCCGTTTTCACGAGCTGGGTAGCTATTCCCGAGCAACGATCAATCGTTACTCGCCATGCGCCAGCAACGACTGGTCTACCCCACTCGTTGTTGCGTCGAATGACTTTTGGCGTTTGGCGTCTAAGAATCTTCCGGTCGACCGGGCTCAAGAATAACCACGTCGACCAATGTACGTACTTTCGACGGCGATTGCGAGCGACGAGGGCTTGGAGAATAGCTACTCTGAGTAATATTGTACATATTAAAATGAATGAGTTGTTAAAATTCAACACAATTTTATTGACAGTGGCTTCATCTCATTTTGATCGGTAGTCATAAAAAATAAAAATCGCAAGTTTAAAACGCGAAGAAAAGCTTTAAATAGTATGACGGGTATGAAAGAACTTATAGATTTAAAACAAAGTTGATATATAACCTGTTCAGGTGAGGAAATACTGATCGAGTGTGCCCTGGGGATAAATGTAATAACTGCAGCAATATACAGAGTGTTACTAGATGGTTTAATCTCCATATTAATTCTTATTCCAGACGTCAGATTTGTCAGTGAGCCTTATACATCACGAATGTAGGTGCTACGAATAAAAATCGCTTTCCGAATGGAATCCAGAAATGCTATGTCTTAGTGCAAAAGTGGTTTTGTTTATTTTGGAATAATTGTAAAAGAAATAAAAAAGTTAATCAACGGAAACTATCACAGATAATTTTAGTCAGAATATTTTATTTTTTAAAGTTGTTTCTCATTCGCGTTAAGATTTCTGATGAAAAAATAGATTTTTTAGTAGTTTAAATTTATAGTTTTTATAAAGTAATTAGAACTTTTATTTTATTTAAGCAAAACGAGAGAAAAAGCTTTGTTTTATTTAAAGAATATTTTTTGATATTTTTAATGTACACCTAATTGTTGTAAAGTTGACTCTAAAATGGTAATTTCACGTTAGGTTTTGTCTTGGGCCGAGAATTAAACATAAAATTGGAATGCATTTATTACATCAACGACTTTTTATCATAAACGTTGTAATTGTTCATAACGTGACATATGTATAAAAATGTTTAATATAAATAACAGAGAAAGGAGTGTAAGGAGAATATATTATGCAAATGTGAATGGTAGAAGAAGTCGGGGGACGCCCGACGAAGGCAAGGCACGATTAAGTGAATCAAATATTGAGTCAGGTCAAGATAAGACGTCAGTCAATAGAAGAGTATGTACGAGACGGTGTATGGATGTGAATGAGGCAAAGAGTGGGTGCCAAGACCGAGTTGTTTGTTCGTCCTTTCTGCCTACCCCTGCGGGAAATTGCGTGGTGGTTAGTTAGTTAGTTAGTTAAATATAGTGTGTTCCGGTGACCGGGCAACTCAAAATCAACTTAACTCAACACCTCCTTTGAAAAGTCATTGAAAGTGATGAAAAAATATATTAAAAAAGTTTGGTTAAATAGGTTTCGTTACGTTAGATTATGGGCTATTTTTTTCATGGCTTTTAATGACTTTTCAAAGAGGTGTCGAGTTGAGTTGATTATGAGTAGTCATGAAACCTCGTGTTCAGCAAACCTGAAATAAGTTTACATATATTAATTAATTATGAAGTGAATTCCAATAACGTTTAAAATAATTGCATTTTGTACTAGTGCCCTTGCTGTGGACCATTTACCATCTTCATAATGAATAATAAGTATTTGTATTTGAATATTATTAATTCATCTCTATTATCGGAGTTCATAAAGAAGATTTACTACACGCAGAAGCAGCTGGCGAATGCGTGTTACAACAACTGAGTCTGGACTCAGTTATTTATTATATTTATTACCTCGCGCAGACACATGAAAAATCACTGGCTAATCTGAATTCTTGAAAAATCAGTTTCTATTTTGAAAATGACACAATTTAAGTAATTTTCCATTAAAATATTATGATACAGATAGGTACTTTTTGATTATTTGAATTTTTCACTTCATTGGTCGAAGGTAAAGCTCTTGACTCCCAATGCGAAGGTCGCGGGATGGGCAAATAAATTTTATTTGATTAATTTGTCTTAATTTACAGTTAATTCATTAAAAATAATATGTATTATATTTGCGGAACGTTCAAGTTTGGAAGACACTCTCGGTATCGCCCTGGTGCAAGACTACCATTCGGATTTGAAAGGTTGCTTAAAATGGCCAAAGCCCTTCAAGCATTTGGTGATCAGATCTGAATAGCCAGGTCAGGTATTACCCCAGATTCCTCCTCCCTATCTCCTTCTCCTCCCCTCTACCTTCAGCCTCTCACTTGATCTCTAGATGAAGCTTTACGTGAAATCCTATTTAGACACTATTTAGATTAATCTTTACGACGAATTGGTTTACATGAATTACATTGAATTTACATGAATTTTTACATGAAACATTGGTTTTTATGAACATTAAAAAATATGCTACGGGTAAATTGAAACTTTTACTAGCTTTTCTATGTATTGGTAATAAAATAAAATTATTATTTACAAAAAATTTCAGCGTAAATCATTAAAAAAAAAGTTTTTGCATGACTTAACTATGAAGATAAGATATAAGATAATAATAGATGAAGATATAAGAAACAATTTTTAAAAAATACCCCTTTGCGGCTAAGACTATTTTTGAGGTTTTGTATGTTATAACTATTTCACACAAAATAAATAAAAACCACATTTTCGTTTACTTATCTCGCGCAAATAAGACACTCGATTTAAAATTTTGAAGGCATGAGAATCGAAATATTTCTAACGTTTATATTCCTTTAAAAAAAAAATTTCTAAGATTCATCAACTTCAAACTGAATATTCCAATTAAAAAAATAAACTATGTCTTTTTGATGAAACAATTGAACTTAATAACGCTGTCAGATAGGTGAATCATCTCTGACCTGGTACTGTTAAATAAAATTATCAATAATTGCATTGACAACCCTCAAATTTTCGCCAAAATAAAAACCAGAAACACGAGGCAAAGTGCTACCTTTTTCTGTGACAATTTTAAAACTAACTTTGAAGCTCATACACCTATAAACAGAATACATCATTTTGGAAATAAATTTGGGAATGTTGTAGATGTGTTTAAAGATTCAGTGTTAGTTTTAAAACGAAGTCTTTATAATCACTTCACCGAGATGTATGATTTCACGACTCCTTAGTGAATACAATTTTTTTTATTTTTATATTTATTTACACGTATTTGCTTTCTTTACTACATAATATTAATTTTAATTTGCCATGATTTAAACATAATTCATTATATATTGTACACTGTATGTACCTAACACAACTGTATTGCTATTATATATTGTTTACTGTATGTACCTAACACAACTGTATTGCATATTTACATTTCTTGTAAAAGCCCACTAGGGCGTAAATAAATAAATAAAAAGCTTTTTCGAATTTTGAAGAGTTTTTATCACGAAAAACCTTGTGAATCATGAGATTATTTTGAAAATGCTTTGTTGAAGTTTTCCTTCTCTTATTCCACTCTTGGTGCAGCAATTTAAGTGAACTGGGAACACTTATAAATGCATAGTTGATAGTAAAGCTCTTATCCATAAGGAAATACGTTAAAGCTTCGAATTTGAACGCGAGGCATCATCATCACTCAGCGCTCGTCGACAGTAAAACATATTAGATCAAGAATAGCCAGTACAGGTGGAGTTAGGTGTTCCCAGCGGACTATATATCCAAATCCTATTATCTCGAGTTCCTTCCTAGCGGAAAGATCGCTAGTGAAAAAAATACTTAGATGTTTTCTTCATAGCGCAAACCTGATCCGAGCGCTTGTTCGATACAAAGGGAACCGCCGCACTGTGAGCTAAATCCTGTGCTCATTTGACCAAAAATGTGCGACTGGTAATGGAATGTGTAATGACTCTGCGTTTTGGTGTAATGGCGCTTTACATTAAGGTTTTACCGTGATTTTGAGATGGCGGAATATCAGTCAAAATGCTTATTTATTTATTTTAGGAAATTAACAGATTATTTACATCTATTACAATAAACTTAATAAAACAAAAAATCTAATTAATTAAATCTAATCTAAAAATCTAATCTAATTTTAACATAATATTATAATTAAAAAAAACTAACGTTCCGTCCCAGTCGGCTGGCATATTTACAAAAAAATAAGGCATTGTAAATATATATAAAAAATTAAAGTAAATGCTAGAACACAAATAGATTACAATTTAAAGATCACTAATAAACTGTTTAGTAAATTTCAAAACATGATGCATTGAAAAATCTATCCTTACCACAAGAGAAATAATATTAAGGGGTCAACCATAAATTACGTCACACCTTAAGGGGGGGGGGGGGGGGTGAGTAGAGAAGTGTGACAAGGGGTATGGGGGGTCATCAGCTCTGTGACGTCACGTGTAAAAATGATTAAAACGCAAAAAAATTTTAGACGTAAAATTGAAAAAAAATGTGACGTCGCACAAGGGGGGAGGGGGTCTCACAAATGTGAAGATGTGGTCTCACAAATGTGGACAGGGACGGGTTAGGGTAAAAAAATCATGAAATTCATGTGACGTAATTTATGGATGGCCTAAAACTAAGGTGAACACGTGTTTCTTAAATTGAATGGCAAATAACTGGACAGGATTCACAGCAACAACATGATAACTTACAATATGGTATTTAAAATTGATTTATAATTGGCTTAGACATATTTTTGAAATGTTCTTATATTACACGAGAACACGTACATATTATTAAATTCTTATCAAATATATTACATGCTCTGAATATAAAAGCATTTTGTCTGAAATTATTAGAACTTAATTAATTAACCACACCATAGTTAAAATCACGTTGTTCTGGTGATATGGAGAGATACCGGACAATCACGCATAGGCTGTCTTGAGTTGCTTCAAAGTATGCTATTGATTGACCCCTCTTCGTACTGAGTATATTTTCCAGAGATAAGTATGAAATAATTGAGGCATAGGAAACGTGGTGTCCGAACTTTATTAAGACAAGCGAGAAATAACACCACTTGAGCCCAAAGATTTTTTTTTTCGAGCTGAGTATTTCGATAATTTTTGGAAAATACTTTTGTATTTTTTTTTGGCACTTAAAGGTTTTAGAAATATTGGGAGCCTTTTCTATGTTTCAATACATTCTAAAAGATAATAAACAGTCGATAGTAATCTTGTGGCTATCATTTTTTTTCAAATTTAAGAAATTCCAACTTTGAATTCCATTTACTCAAAAACGAAAGCTCAAATCAAAAAAGGTATACCACAAAATTGACTCCAAATGTGATGAGATTCACCAGTTTTCCGATTGTTCTGGAAACCATGTATAAACAGACATATTAATTTAATCATCCTGAATAACCATCGTGACAAAGCAACCATGACATTCTGACACTTCCCATTACATGGATATATCGTTAAATCAGTCATAGGTACATTGTGGATTGTTATTTTATTTACAAAGACCGCTTTTATGCCTAAATACGCCCATTGTTATTTGGTCTACATATCATATCAATCTGCGATCAAAATAAAAACGGTTGTTAAAAATATGGAGCAATTAAACAAAAGACCTTTGTACATGTTTAAATGGTTCTACAAAGTCAAGGCTTAAGTAGTCACGCTATCTGGAGTTGGAATCATCCGCTCTTGATGTTGATGAGTAACAGTTGTAAGAATGGCCGTGAAAACCCCTAACGATGACAACATGGTATGCTGCTGAATTTAATGATTTTTTTTAAATTTAAAAATCAATAGATAAGTTAGTTTTATTATCCTGTACAAAAAAATTAGGAAGGGAAAAAGGAGGGAAATAATGTTTTTTAATAATAAAATTTTTAATTGCGTAACAAAAATGTACCAAATGAAATTTCTCTTGCAATTTATGCAAATAGAAGCAAACATTACACTCCAAATAATAAGGTTAGAGATTAAAAAATGGAAAAATCTGGAATCTACAAATTGTAGTGTAATTATTGTGGTTTCTTTTATATAGGTAAAATATGGAGAAACTTTGAAATAAGAATAAAGGAACAAATGAGATGTTTAAACAATAATAGTTTCTCGTAGTTTGCCAATCATTTGTTGGAACCGAGTCACATTTTTGACTTTGATAGTGGAATTGAGTTACTATATTATAATTTTAATGGTGTTCATTTGGACAAATTGGAAATCTTAAAAGAGCGTAAATACGAATTTTATAAATAATCAAAAAATATTTTTAAATGACCCATTATTAAACATGTCCCCTTTTGTAAATAATGCCCTTTACCCCCCATTTCCCCTTCCCACTTATACCTTTCCATTGACTCCGTTAAATATATGTCGATTATTTGTAATTTTTAATTATTATTTGTAATTAGTAAACCCTGAAAAAGTGAGCATTGCTCACGAAACATGTCGGTTTTTTATAAACAATAAACGTGATTAAAATTAAGTAATCTACTAATTTTGAATTAAAATGGTGCCACAAAATAAGTTCGCTGTGTTTGAAGAAGAAATTTTTTATGATGGTTTTAGCTATGTATATTACCTACCAAATTTTTTTACTAACTAGAACATACTGACTTTTCTATGTATATTTTCTTCCCCATTCTCTACTTTTCTTTCTGCCAAACTTACAATGGGGTGCGATTTTCTCACTATATAGTGATAAGAGTTACAAAATTATTACGTGCTCGGAATTCAACTGATACAATTCGTTGACTGATACAATTAGTATCAATTTGGGAGGCGGATATGGGTACTGTCGCCCCGGGAACCGTTTATTGGATAACCAACACCCCTGTCATAGTTCACCCCAAGTGACTTAGCAGGGGTGCCCGGGTTCATGGGGTGAGGTTTGCCTAGGCCTTGGCGGCGGATGCGTTTGACCACCTACTGGCGGGCCAGATCGTGTGAGACTGGTTGAGGGAGACCTTTTGATTTCTCCAGTAGGACTCTCTCAGAGCACCGCAGTGGAAGGAATGGATTCATACTCTGACCCCCAGATTCCAACCCACCCCTCATACCTTTTTTACTTCCCAGATCTTCCCGTCCTTCTTTTCCCTAAAAAGACACTCCACACAGCTTCCCCAAAGACGACTTAGCCCCCGAGGGAATTTGTTTTCCCCAGGTAAGGCCTTGTGTGGAGCTAATGTAAAAAAAAAATTTAAAAATCGACTGATACAATTCGTGGCACGATACTTTTGGATGGTTCACATGGAGGACCGTGTCCAGAGTGGGGACCGCCTGTGCGCCCATTCCGCCGATGAACATCGCAGTGCGGCGGGCGGCGGGTAGCGCATAACGGTCCCCCGGATTGCGGAAGTGTCTTGGCTCAGCGGTCGCGGGCACTGCCAGCCAACAAGCGAGCCCGGCCAGGTTCGTATGCTGCCAGAGGCGAGCTAAATATGTATATACCCCGTAAGGGTTCAATTATAAAACCTATGTGCCCACTACACAACGCCAAGGCTGTGTGTGAAGGTGTACAGATGGGAAATACGGCTTTACTATACTTAGAATAATTCTATCTGATGCAGGACGTTCGAAAGTTCGACCCGTACGAAAGGTGCTTTCTGTAACGTTCCAGTTAGATGCCAAATTCAGATTCGAAAGGGCGTTTGGAAAAACTGTGTTTACTGAGCCTTTTTGATTATTGGTTAGTACTAGCCCATCCATCCTCTTCCCCATCTCCTTTTCCATCTCGGTTCCGTGAGCCTCAAAATGAAAAAGGGCGCGTTCCCGGATTCCGAGCACTAATGAAAAAACGGATCACCCACTACAGAACGCGACTAGTCTCGAGCGAAAACAGTCTTGTGATGGCAGCATTCCACTTCTGACAGGATCCCATCTACAAACGATGGAGCCACTTCATGATGACATAGATTTAAATCAAAAAGTTAACTTTTTTCAAATTCTCTTTTTTCATTTTTGTATTATTATTTTCTTTTACCGTGTATTGTTTTCTTTTCATCTTGCAATATTTTTATTTTTACTTGATATATAATATGGAACTCGTGGTACTGCACCACCCTCCCCGAGATCTGGAATAAACGATAAAAAAAACCTTCCCCTAATTGCGAAAGCTTAGTCCTAATAGTATTAAGTTAAGTTTTCCCAAACATTTTATTCCCTTTAATAAAGTTGTCTTTTTCACTTAAGCAAGTAGCCACATTTTTATGTGCGCATCACAATGTTTTAAAATATTCGCTATTTTTGTAACAATTCTTTACTTATTATGTTTAAATAAATAATATTTTACTTCGGTACAAAAGGCAAGAAATCGGTGTTAGGTAAATTCGTATAATATTTTAAAAAAAAGAAAACAAAAATAATGTATTATTATTTATAAAGCGCTGTTTTGTAATGGGTGGTTTATAATGCGCTCAAGTGCATTTCAAATTCATCTGTGGATCAAACACAGAGGAATCGATAACATTAGGCTGGTTTTACATTCGTAAGTTTTTTCCCGTAATTCGCTCGTGTAAGCGAATTATGGCCAAATTACCAATGTAAACGACACCAAAAGTCACTTAACGTAATTTAAAGCATGTTACAGAAATTCTTCTTCCGGAAGTTTTTTGACAGGTCTAATCGCGTCCGCGCGAAATTACAGCCTTCTCACAGCTTATAAAATCAGTTTGATAAGCTGAGGGACTTTTTGTAAGAAATAGTACCAAAATGCGCCGTTGCGAAATGTCATAAATCAAAAGACATTTGTTTTTATTGGATTTTTTCCTATAAAACTAGTATTTATTTCCACTTATTTGAGTTTTCTGAAAATGAGCATCCTTCTATTCAATTATCGGTCCAAACCTTTATAATATCAATATTTCTGTTTTTAAAATTACGTATTTAAATACGAAGTCGGTTGCTGTCGGCAGCTGTCAGGTAGCTGTCATTCGAATAAAGTGAAAGAAATCCCTTAATTTTCGCCTTTGATGGCAAAAAAGTGCGTGGAGAATTGTTTAATTAACGCCAAATTCTATTTCAGCACTTTATTTGATCTTTTTCGACTTTATTGACAAAATCGCGTAAATTTGACAGTAGTAGCAGGTCGTTGTTGAAAGGAAGCCATCTTACCGCAAATAAATTTACAGATGTAAACGGTCGCTTGAGCAGTTACACAGGTCGAACTTCCGAAACACTTCCGTGATCATTAATTACCACAAGTCAGATGCATATGTAAACGCTCCTGGGAGTAACCTGTCAAAATCTTACGTAATCCGTAATTTTTAATTACGAGTGTAAAGCTAGCCTTACAATATCTGATCGATGGGTGTAACTTCCGACGATTTTACATCGTTACACCGAGCACGGTTTCGCTGTTGACAGCCGAACATTTATTGACAGAGAATAAATAAGAAATCAAAAGAAAGAACAACAAGAGGATAAATACGAATTCACATTCCAAAACGTCAAACACCAATCGATTACATAAAAATATTAATAATTTGGAAATTTTGAATCGAAATACTAACCTAAACATCAATTGGCAGTCCGCATTTACTTTTTACGCATTTACATTTTTAGCACTAAACCGGAGTTAATTAGTTAATGAGGCCTTTAGTCATATTTCAACCACTTTCGTTTCTCAAAGATCGAACGGAATAAATTGATCGCGTCTTATTACTCATAGATTCCATATTTGAGTCTACGGATCGCATAGATGCCATATTTGAGTATATGGATCTTTCAATTCTAAGAGCTTCGTTAGTTCAATCCGTTGATCAAATAAGGCAGTAATTTTGCATAAAGAACGACATTATTAAAAAACCCGTCTATATTGACAATTCATCAAAACTTTCGGTCGGAATATATGTTATTAATCGTTGACCGTGCTCGGAAATATTGATAACTGACCCTAAATGACAGATTTGGTCAATATCTTATTGATATAGTGTTTTATCGACCGTCCATGCTAGACCTCCCAGTATGTTTATTCTGAATCACTGAATCAAAAATTAAGATGTTCTTCGCCATTGCCAAACGATTTCCTTTTCCGGTTTTTCCAATTACGGTCCGACACCTTTTGAACCTGCACGATACATTATTGATAATTATTATTTTTGTATATTGAACAAAAAAGACACAGTTTCTTTCACAAATACCCACGCCAATTCAAACGAGAACATAGATCAAATGTACCTATTTTTTTATTGCGATAAATTTAATGATGTTTTCGTTGGGGAATCTCCTCACATTCGTTTAATTGTTTATTTTTTATTATTTAAAAATGAACTGTTGTTGAATATATTAATCAAATTCAAGATCAACACTTTCACTTAAATTGCACAAATAGTTTGCTTTTTGTGACATTCTTCGTGGAGCACCTTTTTATTGCTTGATCTCACCTGTTTTATGAGGTTTTTCTCCATTTCTCGACCTCAATGAACTTCCTATTGTAAAAACAAACGCGATCGTAAATCTACATTTCTGTTTCTCTATTCATAATGTTTACGATGATTAGTATTTTATTGAGGGTTAAGAGAGAAGAAGATTGCCGAGAAATTTGAATGATAGGGATTTTACCAAACTGTTGCTTTCAAATTCTGAGGAATCAGGTCGCCCCTTTTGGGCGTTAGAGACCTTTAGGGGGGCGGTAGAAGACCCAGAGAAAATTGGGGGGCGTTAGGATGGTTCAGCGGGGCGTTGGCAGGTAAAAAATATGGTCTAAAAAGATAAACAAAACATGCTAATCACGTATTAATAAAGCAAATTAAACTTTAATATTGCTTAATTTTTGTTTTTGTGCGTATTGTAATCATTTTCATCACATGTGCAAAAATTGAACTGAAAGATTCTATTACATCCAGATCTTCATTAAATTGGATAATTTGAATTTTTTGTTTTTGGATTGAAATTTAAAAAGTTAAAACTTCCGATTTCACGTGAAATGTCTGGCGAACAGGTGAACTTAATAAAAGTATTGTTTGTAATAATAATAATACGTGAATAAAATCGTCAAAATCGGGGTTTTGTAGTTCTTATTTTTCTCCTCCAAAACTGAACCGATTTTTAAGATTTTTCACCAACTAAAATGTAACAAGGTTACATATTATACAATTTATATATTTTATTATATGAATTTAAATATTTTTACAGTAAGCATAACATTTATGTTTAAATACATTAATTCTTCATACTTTCAGATATCATACATCTTTAGTCCACTATACATGAATTAGGCAGTCCTGGAATTTTGATTTTTTCATATGTGGCAATCTCCGTTTATAGTTCTGTTCAGCATAACAACTTACCTTTTCAAATTTCCTTCATTGGCCAAATATACGTATGGAGTATAATATATCGTAGAGCAGTAATCTAAATATCGGGCAATTATGGCTTTATAAATGAGCTCTGTAGTTTCCATTTCATTTATTTCTTAGTCTTCTCAGAAAATTAACTTTTTTGATACCTCCCTTAGCACATATTCAAAATTTGATGTGAAAGTTAGTTTTGAATCTAGTGTTACACCCAGCCAGGTATTTGATTTCATTTACTTTTTAATTTTTTTATCAGAAGGATGTATTATATTATTTTGAATGCGAAATAATGTTTTATGTTCTTGATCTTTAGCAAGCAATAAACGCGTACAAGCGAAGGAAGCAATCGATTAAAAATTATAGCGGCACATTTCTCGAAAACCGAAAACGCGTCAAATCATTCATCGAACTAATTTTTGGGATTCCCATAATCAACGGCATTAAATAAAGTATTGTGTAATGATTTGGGACAGAATCGCAAATAGTATCAATCATTGAAACGTCGGAAGCAATCAAACCACAAGGCGAATAAATAATTCACCGTTAGCTGGCGATATTTTTTACTAGGCAGCAAGTTGTTCCCCAACCCGACCACAAGTCTCGTAATGATCGTAATGGTCGCATCCGTCCACTCTGATGCTGGACTCAAAATAATGAGCTTTAGTATTATGCAAACCAATATAAATTCAGATGCAGGTGAATTCGTCCAAATAAACTGGTGCTCGTGGGATCGCTAGGGTCCCCCATAAAATCGCTAAGCGACCGTGTCTCTTAATTTTAATTTTGCCCTTTCCAGTATCATCCAGATATTTATTACTACCTACCATTTTTACCGGAAATCACCCATCTCCGCCCAACCAATAATTAAGGAATCTGTCGATTAGTCGCTGAGTTGGTATTGGCGTTTGGCTCCCACCCAAGTCTCTGCCGTCAAAGTCCTCCGTCACGACGCAAGCATCTTTTTCTGTTTACTGTGGTGGTGTAAGGAAATTTTCAATTGTTAGGTTATTATAAGATTGAGACTCAAACATATTATAATATAACATATACAAATATACACAGTAAAATTTACCTTTTACGACCACATTCACAGCTTGTTTGCGTCGAGGAACTTTTTTAAAAGCAGGGGGTACCGACTGGGATAGGGGAGATTATTTTCATCGAATTCCATAAATATTATTTTGTATATAAAAGAAATGGTTACGGATTTAAACGCAGATCGATTACCGAAGAGTTTTTTCTATCGGAGATGATATTATAGAGAATGGAATGTAAAAATAACTTGGATATCGCACAAAACTCTTGTTTGGAGTTATTGTATTACCCTTTCGGAACGGAGTGTTAAACGAATTGTTTTGTGATGCAATTGGGTGTGTTCTTCCAAATACCCCAAAAAACTATATAAAAATAGGATATTAATATTTTTGTGCGAGACCACCATTCCAGAACGAAACGTAAAATACTTTAGTTATGTTTAGTGATCAGAATCAAATAGCTAGGTACTTCCCAGTTCCCAGCCATCCCCTTTCTATATTCTTTCATCACCCCTACTTTTTATTCTATTTTATTACCTATTTATTTTATTTTGAAACCTTCCAATATTCTCCAAAAGTGTGGATGTAATAGAGTTGTCACGATAGTGGAATTTCGAATGATATTATTGTAACGACAATCTGAGGTTTGATGTCCCCACATAACTTTAAATTAATTTATTGTTTATTCTGGAAGGTGCATATAAATGTACACACCCCATAAAGTGTATACAATATCGAATAAAACAATGCATTTGTGTAACGGTTGTCTTCACGATCTTAAAAAAATTCCTTAATAAGTTTTAGTAAGTTTCATAATTTAAACAATTCATCAATTTTGAAGATAATTTTTAAGTTCCGTTAAAGTTTTATTCAGGTTCTGTTGTTCCATCGTTATCGGCAAGTTGTTTCACTGAATTTAAATAATAACATAACTTGAATATAACTTTCACAGAACTTGCAAATTATCTTTGAAATTTGATGAATTAGGTATTCAATTTCTGTGAAACAACTGAGCTTTAGTGTGTTGACGAAGACAGTTAGGTGTGGAAAGGAAATCCTCCAGCTTCCGATTAACGTCACAATGGTTGACTCCTAATTATTTCTTATTCCATTTATCGATCAGGGACGCCGAAAATACATGAATTATTCAATCAACCGAGGACGTTAGTTGCGAGATTAAGCGTTAAGTTCTATTGATAAAAGGCGTTCACAGTCATTACTTAAAAACCTATTTAGAGATATCTCACACCTTCAAGCGTGACGCATTACTGATCAAATACTAGACACACGAGTTCCAGATAAAATATCTCCCAGATAGCCCTCGCATTAAATAAAAATGCCAATTCATCGCCATCAATGGCGTCTAGAAAGGTAGCAGATACCAGTCCGGAAACTCTACAGCCTTATTCGGAGAATATTGTTTTAATAATAATAATTAATATTGAACAAAAGATTTTTCCTTCTCATGTCGCAGCCTCCTCTGCCGGCGATCCGTGAGAAATCGTGGAGTAATGATATCATTAATTATTATTATTATTTGTGGAAGAAATGTGTACATTCGATTCACTTTCGTTACGGTGACGGGCGAATGCACCTGTATTCAAGGTATCTCGGTCATGAAGTAGTGCTCAGAGATTAGGCAGACACGTAAAAAACTCAACGATTTGAGAAATGCGACACAAATGGTACAGACAAGATGTCTGCACCAACTGGTAAGATAGACACAGATACAATTTTAGGATTTCTTCAGTCAACATAACTAAAATGGGTTTCAACGGAATTAGGTAAGTCGTGCCACAGTATTCTTTTATTAGATAATATTTCGTGATATATTTTTTTTAAAGTGTCTCATATTTGAGTTTATTGAAAAAATTAGGGCATCGAAGACAGCCATAACCATTTGTGCCATTGACAATTGTTTACAAAGAGAATGGCATTGTGCTGTTAAATTGCGACTATTTATATTTATACCCTTCAATAAACACATAAAATACGATACCTAAAAGAAATCTCTCAGCGGCAGGACCATATTTGATCCCTGTTGGACGTCTTGATCTAATATTGGTCCATAATTTTTCATCTTTTCCGCTCTCTATTCACATGAATGTATTTGAAAGCCTCTTGCGTTGCCTACCTAATGCACACATTAAAGTTATAAACGTACTTAGATTCTGCACGAATAATTGACTTTCAACGCATTTGCCTAGCCGCTGAATCAAGTGCCATTGGTTTTGGCCTATTTTGCGAGAAATTTGCGCTCAATCACTTTCTTTTGATGATGACACTGATGGAAGCATCTGTAGAGATGACTTATGACTTGGAGTGGGTGGATGATGCATACACAGCAAAGTAGGTGTGCTCGATCATTAATGCCTGTGACTGAAAGATGAAATAATGGTCCATCTAATTGGATGGTAGGAGGAAGACAACAACGTTCATCTACTTCTCATGTCTTCATTAAGAAAAACAATGGTTTAAAAAATGGATTAGGCACGCATTTTCTTACCGTTTTGGAATCTTATTGTATCTACTGACATATTTCAAACAATTTATTATCGTATGTATTTTATAAACTGCGCATTAATATGCATTTAAACGCAGAAATTTTATTCCCACGATCGTAAATAGTTTACCGACAATAATTTTTACGAGTTCGTACTACATTGAGTTACGTGTTTTGAAACCTTGACATTTCCTGCATAATGAACATGATTTATTTCTGTATATCAGCTATTTTGTAAGTAGGTACATCGCAGTTCAAAGTGTAATAACAACGTATTTCATTCACTGCAGCTAAGAAGAGACGGGTTTGCCACTACCCAACTTTTTAGACTGCTGCGAGGCTCTTATCTCAGAATCAAATCTGGCTATTTTGGAACGCATAGGTGTCTACGTTCCAGACGACTATGACAGGGGCATCATCATAGACTATTGTATCTTCCTGCCTAGTGAGACCAATCTACCAAAGAGATATAAGGGATCTCGCAACAAACACTTTCTTCAGCATAATACTTTCACCCACTTTACTTTCCATTCCTCATTGAGAACATTGCCGAAAAACGCATAATATATATTTTTTTACGTTAACTCCACGTGTGTCTTCTTTGGAAATACTGCGTGAAGGGTTATTTTAATTAAAGGAAGGAGGGAAAGTTCTGGGAAGGAAAAAGGTATGAGGGGTAGGTGGGAATCTAAGGGACAGTGTTTCCAGGAGTGACGAACGTATGAATTCATCCCTCCCGCTGCGGTGCTAGACGATGGTTCTCGAGAGCCCATCCGGAGAGGTCAAAGGGTCTTCCCAAATCGGCCTCTCCCTTTCCGCGGCCAAAACGTGGACACACGTCGCCCAATGTACCCGAGCACCACTGCTAAGTCACCAAACATAGCGAACCACTTGGGGTGACCTACGGCAGAGGTGTTGGTTATCCAATAAATGTTTCCCTCGGCGGTACTCATACCAGCCCCCCAAATTGAATATTCCTACCGTCATGTCTATTTGATTGGAAGAAATGTTTGGTGTCTGACAATAGATCCTTCATTTTGCAAGTGGTATTAAATGCGTACAACATTTAATAAATTTAAATGTTATTTGTCTGTTGAACTATAGAGGCAGACATTACTCGTATATCAATCAATACGACTGCAGCCATTCATTCACTCAGTCATCTCGTTTCATTTGGCAGCATTTCTCTTGCAGCCTTCCTTATGTAGGCTACAGGGCTACGGACCCAGACAGGTGGCTGTCACATGGTCCCCACCCTTCTCCATGTATGGATGGGTATGCAGTAGTGAGATTGACCAATAATATTATCCTGTTATACTTGTCGAAATTTCATCAAAATAATACTTTTAAAGTATTTTATTTGTACCTACATAAAAATATAATAAAAAATCTTAATTCTTCACGCTATAATTGCAATAATAATTGTTGGATCTTCTTCGAGGCGAGTAACTCGCGGCTTCGGAAGGGAGGCGAAACTACGGATACGGCCTTCGGCAGACATGGTCGGAGCGCTGCACAACGCGGGAGCCCAAAAAGTTTTCACTCAACGCTGATTTAAATTTTTTTTTGTATATTTATTTTTTTAGAAAATAAACAGTCGTTGAAAATAAAATAAAAATATAGGTGTCTAGGTACCAATAAATAACATATTAAATTAAATTAATAAAAGTCGTTTGACATATTATTGTTATAAAAGAAACAAATACTTTATTTTATTTAAATTTATTCTCCAACCGATTTCACTTTGGGATGGATTATGGGTACCGCGGCCTCGGGAACCATTTATTGGATAACCAATACCCCTGCCATAGGTTATCCCAAGTGGTTCGCTCCGATTGATGACTTAGCAAGGGTGCCCGATACGTAGGACGAGGTTTGTCTATGTCTTGGCGGCAGATGCTTTTGCCCACCTGCTGTGTGGCAGGCCAGATCGGGGGAGACTGATTTATGAAGACTTTTTGATCACTCCAGCCGGACTCTCCAGACCCATCGCCTCGCATCGCATTGGGAGGGATGATTTAACACATTGACTTTACATGCCTGTTTCCTTCCCAGGACTTCCTCTCCTTCTTCGTCTACACAGCATCCCCAAAGATGTTACAGGTCCTGATGGAATTTTTTTTCTCAGGCCTTTCTGTGCGGTGATAAAGTAAAAAGAGACTTGACTCCATCTTCATCAGGGTATAAAAATAGTTTCAGAATTTATTGTGTGTTTTCCAGATAGGTTAGACTTATTAGAGAGTTTTGCATATCTTATAATATGTAGGCTATAATTATTTATAGCTCCCAGTTATATATTTTGCATAAAGATGCGTCGTAGAGTTATTTTTCACATCCGCACTACATTGATAGAATTGTCGCAACATTCTCCTCTGTCGTTCAATACCATCTCGTCTGAAGAGATTGCCTTCCTACTTGTTTCCTAATGATGTTTTCTTTTGTTGCAGGTATGTTCACGCTCAATCATCTTTCTTCTGCAAAATGAAACGCGTGGATGTAAGACGAACACTCATTTTGATTCAAGACACAGATGTGTGGCGCTCTGTATGTAAGTGTTTTAATAGCTACAAATTGAAGTTAGAGTGCTTCAAAAACGTACGAATTCTTTTTTAAATTTTTTTTTGGGGCATCCTAGTTTTTTTCAGATTTTTTACTGAAGTTTTAGGGGTCGTTATCAGCTATGAAAATTTTGGGGTTTGACCAAAAAGTATAAAAATTTGTTATTTAAATTTTCACAAAATATAGTTTAACACAAGATTAAAATCAATGAAATTATTTTATGCGCCATTTTATGTGACTGTAAATTAAGTCTAAAAACAAAAAGTACCTTATCATTCAAAGACTCTTATTTATTTATTTTATTTTGGGGAAATCAACAGTTTACAGCTTGTTTAATTTATACATGTTTAATTTACCTATCTGAAAAACCAATTATAGATTTCCTCATTATACTATTACATTATGTATCTATAAAATAAAAGTAATCTTACAATAGCTAAGAGAAATTACATTATTACAACAAGAGGCAGTACATAATATAAGTCCTTCCATAATATATCATACAGTTTTGTACTCATTTAATACATTTTTAATACATTTTTAATAAATTTTTTATATTTATTTTCATCACAATTGAAGATATCTATTTCAGAGAGAATATTATTATACGTTGAACTTATTATTAACTTATTGCGACACTAACACGTTTAAAAACGCTTCTTGTTTTTTTTTCGTTATTTGTTTTTGGGGTGTTATGCCGTGTTGCACTACCTCCTTCTTTAGCCAACGTTTCGGGCAGCGTTACAGTGTCCATCATCAGGGCAGATGTGTAATTGTGTGATTACACATCACATTTTTCCTTTCCAGCTGTATGGCACTTAAGCCATTTTTACTTTTCAAAATCGTTATAATACCTATATACCACGGTGGCTGGAATACCATATTTGGTTTGGAACATGATGCAATGTTGCAGATTCGATTCCAGCGCGGAATATTCATTCAATTTGCTACTGCCAGGTCTGGGTGCCGTAATTTTTGTGTTCTAATAATTGTGATACTCCTGCAGAGCTTTAGGCCTTTTATTCCAGTAATTCTTCTTTGCTAGACTCTCAAGGTTAGCCAGTACGTTTTTCGTGAAGAGCCATCTTGTTCCGCCTAAAGATTTGCTACTGGATGGCTTGACATCACACCGACGGCGACGTAGAGTTAATTTTTAAGAAAAAAGGCTATTTGTGTCCCGTTTAGTCTTATAACCCGTTTAATAGCGGCTCTGCAGCTACAATAAGGAACATTGAAACACATTGGAGGACCCACCACTTACCCGCCCTGGTATAGGTAACAGATGGTTACCCCTTCAAGGCTCTTGCAAGGGCTCTAATTTTTTTTTATATAAAAACGAATCTACATTTAATAAACGAAACAAGACCTCCATTGTGCCCGCATACGTTGTTAGGCAGCAGTATGCAAGTGCTTGCTATGAACAATGTTAGTATCAAAGAAAAGTATAAAATATTACCTGAACCTCTTTTGGGTAAGGAAAAATAAAAACAAAAGTAGGCATTATGCCTACCCTGCCTGACCTTTATGCACATATTAGCACAAGACATAAAATAAAATAAAAATAACCAAAAAAAAAAATATATATATATATATATGGATGATAGATCCAGAAAACGGAGGCGGCCATCACAGATCGAACATTGATAAATAATCCAGTTTTGATTCTTATTACACCAAAAAATTAGCTAGTCGAGGAATTGTTGCGTTTGATGAACCGATGGGCAGCTGTTGAATGGATTTCGGGTATCTGGTAACTCACTTAACATTATATTCGTTATATAACAGTATTGATATGTGATGACTTTAATCAGGTATTGATTGCTTATGTAATATAATGTTTAATTTAATGTTAATAAGAATATTTAAGGTAACCGAATTCATGGCTTGTATTAGGTAATTTACGATTATAAGAAGAAAATGATATATCCAAACTTTCTCGAGACGAGGTCGAAAAACGCTAGCCAATTCATTTAATACTGAGAACATATTAATTTCTCTTTGCATCACTATATTGAAAAATCGTTAATACCTACCTAGGTTCCGATTACAAATTGATGACCTTTATAAAATTGAAATTTCTCATCTCGGTCACGTTATTGACTACAAAAACCTTCCAATATCGATTTAGGCGATCAAAAATCTACAATAATAATTATCAATTTCAAGCCGGCGTGTAATTAATCACGAGATTCGTACGACATACATCTCGTACAGAAATTAAAAAAAAATAGTTTCTTATAACGTCTGTAACAGTGTGAGTTCGAATTCGAGTGTTGTATAAATTGCTGTATTCCATGTGTATTTTATTTTATATCGTGTCTACAATCAGAATTTAGAAGATAGATTTGCTGATTCAGAGCACTGATCGCTCGCCATTTCACTCTCGTATGACCTCATTTTCCTGCCAATTTCTTCTGCGAGTGTTGCCAGATAGGCGCACTTCAAGTTGGTTGGTAGACACCGGGCAGGTACTCGCTTCTAGTAAGTACCCACTACTCTTTTGCAAGAAAGCTGACTGAATTGACCGCTTGGTTCATAACGACAACGCAACGCGTAGATAGAGTATGTGAGTGCTGGTAGCTACCCATTATAGGTCTTATCTTTATCTGATGTTATCTGCGTGGATTGATGTTTATCCTTATAAAGAATTCTTCATGTTCTTTAACTTCTGTCGTTAGAGTGAAATGTTGGATAACACTGCATGGTGCCCGCAAAATGGTGTCAATACTGCAATACTTTAATTTTTTGTTGTTATTTTTATCATGCTCGTTGCATAAATCCTGCACACGTTTCATTGATATGCATATCATATTTTGATGGAAGCATCCTTCCCTGAAATCCTTCACTGAGTAAAAACGGCTTCCAAAAATCTTAAAGTTCTGTCCCGACTAGCGGATTCATCTAAAGTTATCTTATCAGTACGTTACTTATCAGTACGTATTGTGATCCCATAGGTGTGCTGTATCTGTTTTACGGGTATTAAATTGCAGCCTGTTAGGAGAAATAGTATGGAATTGGTGCGTTACCGAGAAACTTTGTGGACTTTGTTATATTAAATAATGGTTCATTTTTTATTTCGGCAACAGTCGTTTCTCCAACTCATTTAATTGTGTTAGCTTCTGTTGATTGTATAACTATTCGGGTTTTTCATGTTCCTCCTTCGTGTGAGATAATCGATCGAGAAAATCAATCCAGAAATCAACCTATCGGTGTTTATTGATTACTTATCAACATCTTTGGATAAAGGCCACCTAGTAGAGTGTTCGTATGATATTTTCAAAGGCATTTGATACCGTTAATCACAACGTCTTAGGTACTCAATAAACAGGCTATGGCAGGATTCTCCATTCGACCACTCACTTTCTGCTAGCTTCTTGCAGATAGGAAACTAGTAACATTTATGACTATTCACATCTCTTCTATTTTTTATACGGTCAGGAGTACCACAAGGCTCTAATTCAGGCCCACTCCTCTTTTCCATATTTATTATCGATGATTTAGGGGTTATTTTGCATTCTAGGGCTCTTCTCTTTGCTGATGACCTAAAACTACTCTTAAAAATACAAACTTTAAAATACTTCAACTGACTCCAGTCAGACAAAATAGAATTTTTGATAGGAGTAAAAGGAATTGTATTGAGTTCAATAAATTTAAATAAAAACTAGAAAATAATAATATGTTAAACCTTTATCCTGGGCTACATGCAGGGTTTGGGCAATGTAATGTAATTCATATTGGCATAGTATAACACAATGAAGTGTTCAAAAATTAAAAAGAAGGAAATAAACACTATTATACAACAAATACGATGAAAAGAAAAAAGTTTAGACATATTAAGAATTATTGATTGCGTGTGAACTAGATTTTGTATTAGATGTGGTTTAAGGTATTCAACGTATTTGAGTTTCAAAGCTTTTGTACAGCAAGAAAGTCATTATCATAATACTTGACGGTTCTTGACGAGAACATAATAAATTGATTAGCATATCTTTAGCTTTTACTTTTGTCAATATGAACGGCAGTTCAATGATAAAATTGGAGAGTAGATACCTATTTTTGTTATAGGTAACAAAAATAGGTATAAAAAAATGTTAGTAATTGTAATTGTTGAAATGCACGTCCGTCTTAATGTCACACTTGATAAATAATTATCTGGTTGTACATTCACAAAAAAGTATATATGATGTCACATCACTTTCTACGGCGGCGGTAAACACTTTTGATAATTTTATTCCCAAGTGTCATCGACCGTCACTCCCAAGTTTCAAGTTGAAACCAATAAATTACTTGGCGAATGAAAGTCGGCGATAAATAATAATTGGTGATTAAATGGTGAATCTTAATTACGCTTCAATTAATTTAAAATATAAAGAAATTCATTGCAGGAAATAAAGACGGTACAATTTTAATTGCGGAACCTGAAAATTACCTAGGGTTTCATGGGTTCAGCGGAAAAGTAAATAAATTTTAATGAAACACCGTAACTTTGTGTACCTGCTTACATCACATTAATGAAAAACAACTTGCTAACCGGTTTCGGCACAACCATGACTTAGTCAGGGAGGTTTAAAAGACTACCTTTAACTACATACCTATCGTTTGTTTAAATATTTTTCTAAGTAGATATTGGCCCTAATTTTAGCTATGTTTAGGGTACTTACATATTTAAATGTTTTTGAAAGTATGTTACGTTGTGATCGAAATGATATATGCTATAATCAAAACTGCGTATTTTAACATTTAACACAAGAACCGCAATTATTTTAACCGGAGCCAGTGATTTTGAGAGGCGGGAATAGGTATCGCCTCCGCGGGAATCATTCATTGGATAACCAGCACCTCTGCCGTAGGCTACCCCAATTTGAGGTATGTTGCGAGGAAACTGAATGAAGTGAGAAGGGAAAGAGATGAGAAGTAGAAAGGTTTCATGTTCTTCAAATATCCTGGCAATCTTTCATATGGCCCTCTTTTGTTTGATCACAGATTTAACCATTTGGCTCTTACAACTTCTTAAGACTGGGCTGCCCACTTGTTTTTTTAAATTTAGTTACGGCTTTGATTTTTATTGTCTACCAAACGATCAATAAATATAAATTTAAATTTAATCACCTTCACTAATTTATTTCTTCTGAATTATTACATTTCCTGCATTGAAATAAAATGAAGGCAGGCTTTAGTGATTGTTTAATCCATGATCGTTATTGAACAAGACGAATCGAATCTTTTTTGCGCAGGCTATTTAAATTATAATATTATGTTCTTTTGTTCAATATCGATTCGATTCGCGCAATATGAACGGTTGGAGCCCGTTTTATGCGGGGAGCTGGGATAGAGGAAGGTCAATTTTAATTATTTTATTAGTTTTTTGTTTTTGATATTGAGAATACCGCAGACGAGTCCCAACTGCTTCCAAACGTCTAGAGCCACGGAGACTACGGCATCCCTAATTGGAGCATTGCGAGAATATTTTTTTTTATATATGAATACCGCACAAGGGTTCCAACCGCTCCCGTCTGGAGCCAGTGAGACCATGGCAGCCCCAATTGGGGTATTGGGGTTGTGAGGCTGAAGGTAATGGGGAGGAGAAGGAGATGGGAAAGAGGAAGGTGAGGAAGTATCTGGCTGTTCATATCTGGTCACCAAACACGGCTAAAGCCATTTCAACAAACGTTTCAAATCTGAAAAGTATTTTCCATTCTGGAACGTTCCGCAAATATACTTGAAATAACACAAATTAATAAAATAAAATTTATTTGCCACGCCGGGATTCGATCCCGCGACCTTCGGATGGGAGTGAAGATCCTTACCGCTAGCTGGGCGAAGCAGAACCAAAAGCCGCTCGCAGGGCCTAGCAGCAAAAACCTGCAGAGCGGATTTTTAATTACTAGTCACCTATAAATGCTCGGACATCCCAATTTACTGTCGCAAGTTTTTCTTTTATCAACGTATATTAAATTTTAACAATTTGTTCAAATTTCATTATGAAAGTTGTTCACGAAACACGTACACATTGTTTTTAATTTGTTTCACATAAGCCCGTACATAGAACTTAATGCGTTTTAACTTGGGCATAAATAATTAAGATTAATTAAGTAGGATTTTATTTATTACCATAAAACTTTATTATATTTACGATATTACGATTTTAACGTGTAGGCATTTCTCAAAATGAGGAAAACTTCACATCCAATTTCATCCAAGATGTCATTAGAAATTCAGTATAAATGTGATGGGAGCTTTGGTCATTATTTCCAGTAATTAAGATGAATGGATAAATCAGCAAAAGTGTGACGGCACGCCCCTTTATGCATCAACACACTTCCGTCATACAAATATGACATATTTTAGCTCACTAAAATTTCAAAAAATATTTGTATTTAATTTATAAACTCATTCAATAAAAAGCACCCCGGTTCAAAATAAGTATTCGAAATTTATTTACATACATTATTTATTTAAATACCACATTTTCATTTATACAAATTTCATAACGCTAGAGCTTAGCATTATATACAGTCTATTTTACTCGCAGATAATGTAGCTTTCTATTGGTGAAAGAATTTTTAAAATCGGTTTAGTGGCTTAGGCGTGAAAGCGTAACAAACAAACGCATTTATAATATTGGTAAAGATGTTCTTTTTAACATGACTTGCACTTTTTGCTAACGCTACGCGGAGTGTTATTTACAAGGCTCGGTCGTTGGCTGAATTATGGGCAAATAGAAAGATTAAAGAATCCCATCGTATTTATAAAAAATGGCAAAATAAACAATGTCTTTTAGTTAAAGATTGCGATGTGTTTGTATTAACTGCACTAATTATTTATGTGAAACACGTGACTGTTTAAATGTATAAATAAAATGTAAACTCTTCTTCCATCCACAAGCAAACGCTTTTAATGGAAGACCAGTACTATTTTAATATGTACCATTTTAAATGTACAAATAAAAAATAAAAAAAAACAACAACACACAGCTGTCAAGTCTATAAGACTGGGTTAGAAATCTGTATTGACAAATGATAATTTATATTAGTTTATAAAATCAATTCCAGGTTCAGCTGAGTGCCGAACCAGCCTATCATAGGTTTTATTCCACAGAGGGCAATGATAGCTAGTTATTGATTTCAACAATGTGTAAGTTGGAGAAATACGGTGTTTGATATTAAAACAGATGCGTACAGTAATATTAATCATGAACTTATTAATAGAATTAAGAACTCAATCGCAGAGATCTTGCATTTTTTATGATATAAGCTATGAGACATCGATAAAAAATTCTAGCAATGCACTCGTTCAAACAATCAGAAGGTTCAACATAATATTTCCACAGTGATATTTGTTTTAGCTGGATTTAATTAATACCGTTTGTAATAATTATTTCTTCCAATACATTTCACCTAAGCTGGAAAATATCACCTAACCTAATCGTATCCTATTTAGCCATCGCAGGATGACGTCACCAGCTTTGTCAAACATTTGAATAGAATAGAAGACGAAGGCGAAGGCGAATTTTCCGAAGGATATTTCAGAAGTTTCGTAATCCAAGGATTGCGCACGCACTTGTAGGCGGTGCCTAATCACCTCGCCCACCAAACTATACTGCAGGACTAGAAGTTGCATTTAGAAAATACGACAAACACTCTCAAACCATGTCCTGAGACTAATTTATATACAAAACACCAGGTCTGAGCACTGATATTGAAGGAGAACTGGGTCTTGTATCGTAACCTGGAAGATCTGGTCCACCCACGGATAAAGACGCCATCTGGTGACATTCCTCGATGCGAAAATAATGAAGTATCATGCATAACGCCTAAGGCTCTGCTGCTGAGACCTCCTTTGTGACCTCTCTTTCTTGTACAGCGTCGTTTATGAAAAAGAGTATGCTGGTTACAACGAAGTTATCAGCGGTCTGCCTTTACCGGGTAACTGACTGCACGAAGAATCATTAAACTGCTGGTAGTTCGGGACTAATATGGAATATTCATCGCTTGTTTATTTTGCCGTGTCCCCACGCTGAAATTCTTTCAAACAAAGCAAGTAAATTTCATGAACTCAAGTTGGTGCAAAGTGCTTTCCGCCAAGACAAGTCATTTGCATTTAGCGGATGGTCTACAACCGAGTTCTGGTGCCAACCCTAATGTATATCAGTGAGACACAGCATTGACAGTAATGCAACTTCTCGTGCAAGATGCACTGCAAATGTAAATTGTCCCGCCACTTCACAAAATATATTTGTTCTCTTTTTCTCTTTATTTGACTCTTTGCTTTGTTTTACTACAAAAGTTTGTGAATTAATAAAATTATTTTTTATTGCTACAAATATTTTGAGGTGTTTGTTGTATTAGAAAAAAACATCACTACATTTCGTGTAAGCGATATTTTATGCCACCTCCCCCATCCCAGGATACGAAAATATTCTGGGGAAAATTTACTTTGGCTCTAAACAAGATTTTAGCTAGTTTTGTCATGTTATTTCATGCCGCGCCTCGTTTGAGGTGGGACACCTGCATTTCAGTGTCCGAGTACCTCAAACAAACTCATAAGCTACCCAACACAAGTTGAGAGAGGAAGCTAGAATGTAAACTTGATGCGGTGCAGACGAAATTTCTGGGGCAATAATATAGTCCGAAGCTACGCCAAAGATCCTTTGAAAAAGAGTATAAATTAATGTTGTCAACAAGAAGGTAATGTCAGGATACTTTAGGACTGAATTACTTGTAAAAGAAGTCGAAAACGTTCCAAGAAGACATGGTTTCAAGCTAACTGGCGGATTAACATCCCACTTATTATCTTTGCAGATGATGAATGAATGTAGATTGAACAAGGTGTGTTTTCTAAGACAAAGTTTTGTCACGGTTTATCCTATTTGTTACTTAGAATTACGCTCACCAAATCGGGAACATAT
The DNA here is from genome assembly GCA_936435175.1 of Glyphotaelius pellucidus. Taxonomy (NCBI): domain Eukaryota; kingdom Metazoa; phylum Arthropoda; class Insecta; order Trichoptera; family Limnephilidae; genus Glyphotaelius; species Glyphotaelius pellucidus. The sequence continues at coordinate 792,693 of OW386539.1, read as the reverse complement.
TGTTGTTTTCATTTTTAATCAATAAAAAAATGTAAAAACTTATTTTAGGTAGATAGATACCTCTTCTACAGCAACGGCCGCGTATTTTCTCCCAGATTTGAAATTATTTTTCTTAGTACGACCTTGATCCCTCTCAATTTCTCTTGGGCGGCACCGAATGAAAAGATTTGAGGTCATGAGAATGCAAGTGTGTAGTTATTAACATAAGTGCCTGCTGCCTTACCGCCCATGAGTATGGACTATACACTCTGCCTAAGCTTGGTCTAAGCAAATAGGTGTCAATTGAAGACCTGAACGGCAGAATTTGCTTGCACTTAAGTACTCATAATTTTCATTTAACATCAATTGTCTACTTTGCTCACTTTCTCCTTTGGCTTAATCCACCTTCTTTTATCTCTCGAAGCCGCGCTTTCTCATTGACGGTTTTATCTTTCCCATTATCTTAACATAATGACTCGGGTATATGCACAATTTAAAAAGTTTTCTGCTTGCTCCATAATACCAAATCTGGTTTAAACGACTCACTAAAGTTTAAAAAAAACTAAATAATGTATTATGAATTAATCAGAGCATTGACATTTTAAAGTTATCATTTATGTTAAGTTGTCATTTATGTTGCTTATTAAAACTAAGTAATATTTTAGTGGAAAAAAATACAGCAACTCTTTGTACGAGTGTGTATATATTTTTTTGTGATACAGGGGTCCCAATTGCCCTGAGCAAGTGAAATAATTAGGGCAATTGCATTTTGGGAAATGTTGTGAAGCAAACGGAAGTTGGGAAAGGAGAATGGGTTGGAAAAGATTGGAAAGCATCTAGCCATTCAGCACTAGTTATTGCGATATTTTGAGGACAGGCGCCGGGTGGGAATGCTGTCTTTGTTTTACTGGTATTTCAGTAGAAGATGCTCCGAGGAACTGCGAACGCTCGCCTAAAATTTGTTCGCAGTTGATATTTGTCACGTTTATACGACTCACTCTTCAATTCAACAGCTCTGCTGGGTAACGATTTGCCAGCCTCTGTGTTTCCTCCCTCCTACACGTCGTAAGGAGTAACTTTCTTTTTACTTAAAGCAGGACGGGAAAGCAGAGGGTTTCCTCGACCGAGTATACCTTTTGCAGCCATCCCATTTGATCGAAATGAAATTTTACAATGATGATGTTAACACAGTTGAATGAAATTTAAGCAAAGAATTTTCAGACTTTTGGATCACGAAACACCATCGTTGTATTTCTTCTATATTGGCGACATGTCTCGTTTCCCTTATTTCTATTATCTTTGATTGAAATTAATGTCACCATCTAAAAGCGTATACAAAACCTTCAATACATAAATAATTTAGTATGCTTCAACTTGTCGTGAGATAAATTTATACCTCTGACTCACGCGACGAGTTATTTGATACCTTGTATGTACAGGTGCTGTGCGTGTAATGGACACCTCCGGCAAACATCAATAATATATGTGGATTGTGGATGATTCAAAACACTAAATCTGTTTCAACACACATGACAAATAGCGTTCGTGATTATTCATAAGAGTGAACAGCCAATTCATTTTAAAGAGGACCCGTTTGAATGTGTTTATGCACATCGATAGTATTAAAGTTTTTCGAACCAATTTGGAATTTGAAACTCACGCCGGCAGTCCCCTCTTACCCCACAAACGCCCAAAGATACTGGGTGCTTAGCGACATTTATCGAAATTCCGTTTGAACTTAGACTCGCGATTAAATTTAACAATGGGCTTGAAGTTAGCGCAGGAAAATCTAAGCCGATGCAACTTTTTTGATGTTCAGCTTAGCAATAGTCATTTAACCGTCAACCTTATATTCATTACGAGCTGTGGAGCTTTAAAATATTAATTTAAGTGTCAACCCAATTTTATTTGCTGCCAACCTTTGAAATATTAATTTATTTTTCAAAAGATAAGGCAAAAATACACCAGAAAAATGATTCCGTTATAAAAGGGGTAAGGACCTCTTTAAATACTAACTTAACCCATACATATAAACAATAGTAGGTGCGATTTGATTAATAACTTTTATGCTTTTTGTCTCGTATTCTATTTTTTTATTTTACGACGATAGTAACGACATTATAATAATATCGATAATAATAACGTAATAATGGCAGTAAAACAGTTTTTTGATATCTCATAAACGACGAAGTTATGAGCTATCAAAGTGAACTTTTGTAAAATTACGCAATGATGTCTCGTGACGTCAACGAGACGCGATTCTGTACCGGAATGTCACGCACTTTTTATTCCATTTGAAAATATCAAAATTTTGACGGCTTATTATTGATATCATACAATTGCAAAAAAACATGGAATTTCGTTGTAGGAGACAACCTCAATTGGCATAATGATATTCATAAAACAATGCTGAAAAAACTTGTTGCCAAATGTCCTTCCTCCTCGAATACCAGTCCGCATACCTCTACCAACATAATCAATAACTTGTGACTTATGGATTTTATATTACTGGCTTTAGCATCGCAATAAAAAGACAATGGTTGCTTTTGTAATTCTCGCGGTAATGGCACGTCGACGGCAACGGGTTCATGGGGTGAGGTTTTTCTAGGTCTTGGAGGCGGATGACCAGGACACACTGAAGATTCACCCCAGATACCTACCCACCCCTTAAACCCTTTTCCTTACCAGAACTCTCCTCTCTTTCCTTTCTTTAAAAAATCCTCCACACATCATCCTCAAAGATGACATAGGCCCTAAGGGAAATTATTTTCGAGCTCGTGTAAAAAAAAACGTCAATTTGGGAGGTGGGTATGGGTGTTGCCGCCTCGGGAACCGTTTATTGGATAACCAACACCTCTGCCATAGGTCACCTCACGTGGTTCGTTATGTTTGGTGATTGTTTGAGCAGGGTTGCCCGGGTTTATGGGGTGAGCTTGAGAGGAGGGATGGGAGCTTGACGGCGGGTTAGTCTGTGCGTGGTGGGCCAGATTGTGGGAGACTGGTTGAGGGAGGTCCTTTGACTTCTCCAGCCGGACTCTCTCGACCTATCGCCTTGCACCGCAACTGGAGGGACCCACTCCTCATACCTTTTTCCTTCCCAGATCTTCCTCTTCTTGCTTCCCTTAAAAAGACCCTCCACACAGCATACCCTAAGATAACGACTGGTCAGTGGCTGAGTTAGCATCGCGTTTACGTCCCACCTATTCGTAACCCGGGAATGTTTGTCTTTCTTTTTAGAAAAAAAAAACCATAGGCCCTGAGGGAAATTATTTTCCTCAGGGCCTCCTGTTTGAAGCTGATATAAAAAAAGAATCGGCTCGTTGCATCTTATTTCGTTAATACGAGTGAGGGATATGATTACTATTTTCCTTCGGAAGAATCAGACATATTACATAATATATCACAAGTTAAACTCTTTAGTTTGTGATGAGGATTTTCTTTTTTTTTAAATAATTCTTAAGTTATTAACAAGTTGTCCTCTCCTAAACTCAAGCATCTCCTTTCTTAGGAGAGTGTATAAAATATGTAAGCTATATTATGTTATATTATGAAAATGTAAATGAAACCAATATTAATTTAAAAAAAAAAAAAAACGTTTTTCACACTATTATTTGGTGGGTAAGAAAGAACTGCAGCATTATTGTGACAAAGAACGTATGTTTATTGCCCTTTTTATGCCGTCGCCGTGGAAATTACAAAAGCGCCCAATAAATGCTCGTAAATAAGCTAGATGACCTTGAACGAGATGGTTGGAATACTTGCACAAATAACAACAGCCCAAAAGGTATACTTATTGGAATCGTTATTACTGATCCGATCTCAGATTGTCTGATGTTAGAAGGTTATGGAGAGATGTGTTATGAAATGCAATTCAGTACAAACACAACGCAATACGGCAGTGAAGCGTAACCTTTTTAATAGTATATTTTTATCTATTGCTCAATGAGGAATTCCGTACCTCGTACTTAAAACACTTGTGCGATAGAAACCCAAATTTGGGTAGGTGATTTTTATGAGTAATGAAACGATTTTAATTTTTTTTATATAAAACTTAAAAATATGGGAATAACGGGGAAATCTTAGTGGATTCGTTAGTTTTAAACCGCAGTGAGCAGTTCATATTATTATATATTTCAGTATTTATATTTGGAGATACGATTTTTGTAACGAGCGCGGCCGAATCAAAAACCGGATACCTGGAAATCTCTATCGCTCGAGTGGCTAACCTAATCTATATTAATTTATATATATTAAAATGTTACCCCATCCTAGTAATTAAGATACATTATTTGTAAGCTCTTTATTATTTTTAACTCCTATACCAAACTCAAGAGCTATTAAAGTTCTCTTCACTGGAGTACAAACACTTAAAAAATCTATGTAAATATATATATTTAAATCATGGAAAATATTAATTTCGGTTGACTTAGCGTTCTGCGCAACTCTTGTTCAATGAACTCAAATTTGCTTTGAATACAAGTGTCAATTTCACATTTCAAACGATTCTGTGATAAATTGAAAGTACCTTCTACAAATTATATAATGTTTTGAAACAAAAATTATTTGCACTGTCATTTTCAAATTGGAACTAATTTTTCAGGAATTCAGACTGCCTATAATTTTTCACAGGCCTTCTCTAGTGGGTGTATTAATTACGGGTACTATTTGGAAATGCAATTACACGTAATTATATGTGTATTACTCTATCAATTGTATAATTTTTAAAAAAGTAATCACTTTAGCCTATTTGAAGACTTACCAACCTCCCTTACTCCAATTTACCTGTTCCTAACTTAAAAGCCCGTATTTTTAAGACATATTATATGTTTTTATAATATTTTGTTAGTCTTTAGAGGCCCCAAGGGAAATCGTTTCAGTTGACTTCAGCTGACATAGCTTTCAATCTCTCGGTAAAGCCCCTCGGGTTGTAATCGGATAACGTCAGAGCCAAGCCGGAGCGTTCAGATCTGTTGATTGTTTTTAACAATTATTCAAAACCTATTTATAACTTGTACGAAAAATCACATACAATAAAACTTTTATGAATATTAAATCAAAGTTTGTTGTTTTTATACCGAAATGAGAAAGGGGAGAACTTACAATAACATACATATTTTACCCAATGTAAAAACAATTATCTAACAATGTACTGAAATACCATGTCAGCAGCAAATTCGTCTTTTGTTGTTGCAAATTGTCTTCATGTGTAAATCGTCTAAAATGAAATTTAAAAAACCCGCTCGACTCAATTGTGAATGCTAAATTAGGTAGCGGGTTGTCAATCTCTGCCGCTAGGGGTCTAGAACGTGTGACCTGCGGGTCAAATATTGACCATTAATCTCAAGTGCGTTAATAAAATATGTAATATCAATAAATCGTAAAACATAACAGTATAGACTTCTTTTATACAGAATCGGTAACATTTTCAATAAAAAATATATATTCGAACGCTGTGATTAACTTTCAAAGGTCAGTAGGCTATATTGATTTTTTTTAACATATAAAGGCATTGCTTTTTTGTTTATTTACCAATTGTTACCCTTAAAGTGTAATGACATATCGTTATGTGTTTGTGTTATAAGATTAAAGGGAGATGTAATAATGAGCCTTTGTCGGGCTCGGGTGTAATCTGCTAGTCAACTTTGATTTCCTCACAGGAAACCTTGGACGCCAAACCCAGTCTAATGTCTGGGTATGTCAACCAGCGGAGAACACGGTACTCAATTCTCAGAGTGTGGGCCATAGTTTTCATAGCATTCCTGAAAAGGCTGCACAAGGAATCTACATAATAAAACAAAATGTAGAGTATAGAATCGGTTCACTGTATTGATTTCGTAAGACATAATAAAATAAATGGTATGGACTCACCCCCGGGACCAATATCGTAATTTTATGCTATTCCTAGCTACCCTAATTAAATTTACTGCCACCGAACTCCCGATGTCGGGAGAACCAACCCCACCTCCTGGTGGCAAGGGTGGTCCCAACTTCTGCGGCTCAGCTTGGCCCTGCGACCTCCTCAGCTGTCGCATGGAAGTGATGTTAGACCTGGACCCTCAGGAGAAGGAAGGAGTACCCAGACTCTACTCCAAATTGTAAAGGAAGGCCCGTCAGCAATACGAGGCGAAGAATCGTTCAACACTGCGGTATCTCGGGTTTGTTCCATAAATAAACCCTCGGGGGGAATTCGATAGTTGGCCTGCATATAATCACGGGCGCAGCGAGTTATTATTTAATCCGATGACTCGGATAATGGGGTACAATAGTCTTTTCACTCGGACATTGCCAATTCACTCGTGGTCACTGGGACCCTCGCGAAACTCGCATTTTACGCGAATAAATCTTTGATTTTTATATTTCAAAAAAACACAACGTGTTTCCGCCCCCCGAATGCAGATGCCCAAAACTTGGATTTCAATCACATCGTATTAAAACTTAAGATTAATTGACCGTTGTTTTCACGGCGTACCGCACATCTCGCCGTCAAAACCAGAGTCCGGATCCGGAAACCAAACCCAAAAAAAAACCGCCGCCTACCGACACGTTGAACGAAACTCCCCTAGGTTTGCCAACCTAACCAATTAAAATGCATTTAAAAAAAATAGTACCTAACTTACGATAAATACAATCGCTTCATAACATTACCCCCCTTTCCACAAAAATGTTTGCCCTCAAACAAAACTACCAAAAATCTAAACATGCCCTGAACTATCTACGTTGGTCCCAAGGAGTACCTGGTAAAAAAAATAAACAAACACTAAATGTGAAATACAAAATACAATTATTAGAAATGAAAAAGAAAAGAAAAAAATCCTTAAATAGTACTCTTATGACGAATGAGTGCATCGTAACCCCAATCGCGCCTATCCTGCGTGTAGGCCGGATAGTAGGTTTACGATGCAACCATTCTCGAACTTAAAAACTAGTAAACCAATATAACCTAAGAACAACTTCTTGTAAGATGATACGTGAATGGACAACAAGCACCCTCAGCACTGGAAAAAAAAAATTCTGGGTGGTTGTAATATTGACTCTTACCGAGCACTACCATTGACGTATCATCTGGAACAGAACACATAAACTAACTTAAAAGATAAGTCTTAAAATTAAGAAACATACATTTTTATGATTAAATCACTCCTCCAAATACGTCAAGTTAAATTCTATGCATTAGGCATCACTGTTCCAAACACTATCACTGAATTTATATAGCCTCTCTTAGGCCGAAAATATTTGATGGGTTTACCATCTACACTTCACTGAATTTATATCCTTTAGGATAAAACTAACCCTCTTTTGGGAGAGTATTCCTAACTAACCTCCTATTCTGGTCCTTGGGTGAATAATATTTAACCAACAACAATTATACATTGTAAAGGTAATTTTAATAGTGTACAACCACCGCATCGGATGGTGCCAAATAATTTTTTAATAGTATACAACCAACGCATCGGATGGTGCCAAAGAAATAAAAAAAACAACCAACTGTTTTAGAAGGTGTCATTTGTTAATAAGATGTGCAGCTATAATTTAGTGCAGCCATAAGTATACGTCCAACTCTATAGAAGGCGTAATCGGTAAGTAAAGAACAAATTGTAAGGTTTTCACTGTAAACCGTTGTTCAACCATATAGTACATAATAACAATATTATAAGTCTCTCAGGACAATAATAACAGAATACATCCAAAATCTTATACAAATATAAATGATTCTACTTCCTATGTTGGCTTAAAATGTGGAAGGATATGTGATACCATATCGTGCCACATTATAAGATCTCAAAAAAAAAATCTTATAAACAAGGTGGACATTACAAAACATTTTCTGTAACTAATAAAAACAAAATTAAAACGCTTTTCCAAAAGCTGAGGCTTATCTGACGCAGCCTATGTTTATAGAGTAAAACAATATTTTGACAATATTATACGAAATAAATTTACCAATAAAACAGAAGAAGAGTGAGAGAAAGAGAAAAAAATACTTTGAATTTTAGCAATTACTTCTGTAACCTGACAAAATAGGGTCTAATAATGTCAATGCACTGAAGGTGAATAACATTAATTCTTCATTTAAAATCACTTAGAAAACAAAGAGATACAATCCCTGCGTCTCTGTGTTTTCTATGTAATCTGGAACAACAAATAATGACATTATCAAAAGCATGAACATAACCCAAAAAAAAAAAAATATGTCTGAAACACGCAGAGATAGTGTGCGGTTATGTCCGCGTATTTCAGGATACAAGACTTACAAGTAATAATCCTAAGTTAATCCAAAAAAAGGTATGCCTGAAACACGCCGAGATAGTGTGCGGATATGTCCGCGTATTTCAGGATACAAGACTTACAACTAATAATCCTACTTAATCATCTGTTCAGCCGACGTCCAAATTTACGTCTGTTTTAGCGTTAATACTATCGATAAATTTATACTTATACATGCACATATGTATTTTTAAATATATTCTCAACTCGAGCATTGCCACTAGAGTTGAGGTTGTTATTGTAATGAAACAAACCACCCTCATCATCAATCTTACAAAACACCCCCCGCCAAGTAAATAACCCAATTCCTTAAAAATGAATCTAAAGACAGGACTAATGACTGTCAGAATGTCGGGTCGTTTCAACTCGGTTGATCAGGCCGGGTTAAAACTCCCAAGCATCAAATATTAACTAACAGATATGATAATTTGCAGTACTCGGTAGGGATGATTAGTTAGAGACTTGATTGTTTATGACGCAAAAAAAAATAATTATACGTTAAGTGCATGAAGTATTATGTTAAAATCGTGTTTGCTGAATGTATGGGCTAAATAAATATTATTCACTCTTTCCAAGAGCTCATTATTAAATTCTGTTAAACGGCTTGATTGTATATATTGTGACTTAATTTGGGAATTGTAAAGTGATTTATTTATCACTTTTAGTAGTAACGTGCTATGCTCACACTCGATTTAAATAGAGTAATATGATTATTGTTTGTTGAGTGTGCTGTTAGGGTGGTCAAAACTCCAATTGAAAACCCGAACAAACTCGACACACTTTACACGGTATTACTGGTATGTCCATGATGGATCAGTGAGGCAACGGACCTTCTGCCTCCTGCAGCCTAATCATCTGCAGGCAACAGATCCTTCGTCTCCTACCTGATGCTAGAACATACTGTTCCGAAACGTCGGGCAACGGCCCTGCTATGTACAGATCTCTTATCTGTCCATAGTTACTCCGTCTCCCGGAATTAAAATGAACGCTTGGCTTTCCAAAACGTTGCGAATAGGTAGCGGCATACACTACTCTCATCTCTTCGGAACATGGAAAAATTATTGGTAATCAAGCAATTTCTTAATTGTACCCAATAATTTCCTATTATGATGTGTTAACTGAGTGTAATGATATGTTTCTCGCGGTAACTCGGTACGGCAGGAAAACAAAAGAACCCAAGTTAAACATCGACGACCAAAAAAAATTTTTTTGAAAAAAAAAAAATTTTTTTTTAGAATTCTCCAAGTCCACAAATTTCCTTAAAGCAATGCCCGTTATTGTAGAAATTGATAATAAACACGAAAGTGTCGCGAATGACATTTTATAAATGATAAATGTATTCGGAACAATTGTCCGAATTGTTGTAATAAATAACACGTCTTTGTTATTGAATTGTTGTTGTTGTTATTGTTGTATATAGGAGTTGACATTGTTGTTGTTATTGCTATATATATATATATTTTTTTTTAATGTGTATGTTGCCCATTTAAATGAATATATTTTTTAGTTTATTCAAATCAATATGTAAGTAGCCCATTGAAATAAAAAAAATTAAATTAATATGTAAGTAGCTCAAAAAAAAAAAAAAATTTTTTTTTTTTTTTTTTTTTTTCACTTAAATTTCTATGTAAGTAGCCCATTTAAATGAAAATTTAAAACGTCAGTCAGACATTAGTAAATAAACAATTTACAAGTATAATTTATAGTAGGTTTTGACAGAGCTTTATACAAATTTTCCACTCGAAGCAAAAACGAATTACCCGCATTGTCATTAAAATCTCAGTAAATATCTTAAATATTTGAATAATCTTTAATAATTATCCTCCATTCCTATTTAAACACATAATAAATTGATTGAAAACACAACAGTGTTTTGACGTATGCCGAAGTCATAGATAAAATGTAACGAGAAACCGTCATAGACAATCCGAGGTATTCTTAGAACAGCTAGCATTGATTGGTTCCGGACAGAAAAAAAAATTATAGAGCTCTACTTAGCACATTGTCCATAGTCTATGACCGATTTCTATGCTTTCAAACAATAACAATGAAAATGACAATTCATTTTAGGTTACAGAAGGTAAGGATTTCAGGTCCTATGCATAACTGTGTGGTATTGGAAAAACAATAAATACGAGATTAATCATTTATAAGGTGCCCACAATATAATTACGCATAGTATCCCTTTACGAATTCCCGCCGGTAATAGTGCCAGTGAATTGAAATAATGACATTTGTTGTTATTTCCAATCACCGTCACTGCAATCATAGGTTATGACCGCGACCAAGTTTAATAAATACAAACGAAATTAAGACCTCCACTGAACAGATGAAAAATAATTTTTGGGCATTATACATTACAGGGCGAAGAAAACATTTTCAGGAATGCTATAAATCGGGACCAGACAGCGTATGGAGCGCCATATTGTTACCCTTAAAGTGTAATGACATATCGTTATGTGTTTGTGTTATAAGATTAAAGGGAGATGTAATAATGAGCCTTTGTCGGGCTCGGGTGTAATCTGCTAGTCAACTTTGATTTCCTCACAGGAAACCTTGGACGCCAAACCCAGTCTAATGTCTGGGTATGTCAACCAGCGGAGAACACGGTACTCAATTCTCAGAGTGTGGGCCATAGTTTTCATAGCATTCCTGAAAAGGCTGCACAAGGAATCTACATAATAAAACAAAATGTAGAGTATAGAATCGGTTCACTGTATTGATTTCGTAAGACATAATAAAATAAATGGTATGGACTCACCCCCGGGACCAATATCGTAATTTTATGCTATTCCTAGCTACCCTAATTAAATTTACTGCCACCGAACTCCCGATGTCGGGAGAACCAACCCCACCTCCTGGTGGCAAGGGTGGTCCCAACTTCTGCGGCTCAGCTTGGCCCTGCGACCTCCTCAGCTGTCGCATGGAAGTGATGTTAGACCTGGACCCTCAGGAGAAGGAAGGAGTACCCAGACTCTACTCCAAATTGTAAAGGAAGGCCCGTCAGCAATACGAGGCGAAGAATCGTTCAACACTGCGGTATCTCGGGTTTGTTCCATAAATAAACCCTCGGGGGGAATTCGATAGTTGGCCTGCATATAATCACGGGCGCAGCGAGTTATTATTTAATCCGATGACTCGGATAATGGGGTACAATAGTCTTTTCACTCGGACATTGCCAATTCACTCGTGGTCACTGGGACCCTCGCGAAACTCGCATTTTACGCGAATAAATCTTTGATTTTTATATTTCAAAAAAACACAACGTGTTTCCGCCCCCCGAATGCAGATGCCCAAAACTTGGATTTCAATCACATCGTATTAAAACTTAAGATTAATTGACCGTTGTTTTCACGGCGTACCGCACATCTCGCCGTCAAAACCAGAGTCCGGATCCGGAAACCAAACCCAAAAAAAAACCGCCGCCTACCGACACGTTGAACGAAACTCCCCTAGGTTTGCCAACCTAACCAATTAAAATGCATTTAAAAAAAATAGTACCTAACTTACGATAAATACAATCGCTTCATAACACAATCAATTTACATTTTGCTACTTGTTAAAATAAAGTAAACGTTTTTATATGTCTTTAATTTCCAGTTTTTGCGAACAAAGATGGCGTAAAGTTTGTCTGCATGCCTAATTATTATTATTACGATTTTATATCGTGAATATTTTGTGATTCTCGTCGAAGAGCTTTTATTAGCTGATGCTTTGACGGCCTCTGTGGTCAAGGGCTAAGGACCTCGACAAAGAAGCCGGAGGTCGTGGGTTCGAAGCCTGTTCAAATTGTGTTCTTTCGCATTTAGTTCACGTGAAATGTAGTATCTACGCTTAAGGCACTTTGTTGAATGCTAGATACCTACTCAGATTATTGCCCTGGTGAAATTGAACAGAATCGCAACATTGCTTGAAATGGCTTTAGCCGTGCTTTGCGACCAGATCTTAATCGCCAAGTACTTCCTCACCTTTCTCTTCCCCTTAGCCATCCTCTTCCCGAATCCCATTTCACTAACTCCGCTTAGCAGAGAGCAGCTGGGACTATTCTGCCGAAAAAATGAAAAATCGAGTAAAAACGTTTGTTCAACAATATGACATGATAATATGATCATGCACCTATGTTTTATACAAACTGTTAACAAATTTATCTTTGCTTGAAACATATTATAGCATTGCTAATACGATAGATTGCGTATGATTTTAGATTTGACATGTTATGAAATTAGAGACATAAATATCAAACAATAAACTTTGGTTCTGTCCATACGAGGCCCACACAACGCTCTGAGGCACTCCCAACCAGTTAATAAATAATTAAGCAGTCAAAAGAGCAATTTACAGTGCATGAAAACTTTCTTGCAATATGGGAGCTGCCCATTGCGTTGTGCGGGGGCATCGGGATACATTAATAAAAAAAGGTTCCGCAAGAATGAAAAAATAATCCTATTTACATGTCTCATTTGGAGTATCTTCGCATTATTGTAAGATGACATTTCACACATCGCGTACCACATTTGCTCAGAGGTCAGGGGTCTCCAACCCACCAGCCGGCGAGCGTGTATTGGTGACCCCTGGCGTACACGACCACGTTTACCTTGACGAAAACACAAGAGAGTGGACTCTGCAGGAATGTGGCTACCGCATACATTGCCGCCTACTGGAGTACCGGATTATCACTAACACCACCAGTACCAGATCTGAAAACTATGTTATAGAGTTAGCGCGATGTTGTTATATTTGTTTTTTTTTTTTTAAATATAATTTGTTGTTTTGAAGCGACGCATCCTACTTGTCTGCATGTTATTAATGTGAGTAGGAGGACTTGCTATCATCTTCAATTATTCATAAATGTCGTCTCGCGAATCAAATAGTTATTATCTATTTATAGGTCTGGGGGTTAATGTTAGAAGTGAAATTTTAGCATCTTTATTTAAGTACCAGAAAGTACACCAGAACGTCCTTTATTTTAAAGAAAGCCCAATTCAGGTGTTCTAGATTGATGAAACTGGGTCCCATCTAATGTAGTGTCACAATATTTTTTCGTCGTTTTTTACGCCAAGAAATCAATTCCAAAGCGATTTAAAAATTTGACATACGAAATTCTAGCATTAAGTTACAGATATTATAAAGAAGAGTGTCTGTGGCAAGACTTTGTTATAAAAGGTCTTTAGTTTTTTACCGAAATTGATATTTTGCACAGACCTTCAAAACAAATGTCTACATTATTCGAAGAACCACCTCATTCCCTTTTACCAACCCTTAAAGTAGTCATTCTTGACGTTTAAAACAAGAGAAAACTACTGTCTTAGATTACTACTGACGTATAAAAACAAGGCGCTAAACCCGAGCATCGCCGGGGATCTCAGCTAGTATTGTTATGAATATTACTCACACTACTGCTTGAGTGGTATGTATAAACCGGACGAAAATAAAGCGTTTTTTTAATTTTCGGGTTGCGATAAAATGTAAAAGTCATTGCTAGATGAAAGTGACAGTGACTGCAAATCATTCGAAAATTATTAATTTAACAAATGGCTTTAGTATTAATTGCATTATATTTTTTATACTATCGAGTTATCGGCATGCGCACAACAACTCACCAAAGATTCAAGTCAATCAGATGAGTAGTTTTAGAAAATAATTTTATAATGCCAGAACTCATACTGTATAGAAACCATCACGGGCGTGCGCACAACTCGTTAAAGTTTCATCACAATCGAATGAACGGTTTAGCAACACTTAATTTAATGAAGCCAGAACTCACTATTATATATAGAAACCATCGCGGGCATGCGCATATCAAATCCTCAAAGTTTCATCGCAATCGGATGAATGGTTTAGCAACGCATAAGAAACATACATACATACATCATATCCATACTAATATTATAAATGCGAAACTGCTCGAGTTCGTTTATGACCTTTTCACGCATAACACAATATAAAGACTTTAATAATTCTTTCACCAATATAAAGCTAAATTATATGCGCAGACTACAGGTTGTATATGATGGTAAGCTCTGGCGTTATGAAATTATAAATATTAATATATTATATTTGTTATACGTTTTCTGTCGCTAACAAAAGCGAGTTTTTGCTAACGTCAGAAAAAAATCTTTTCTATGGAAACAATGTTGATATATTTTTGGGCTCTATGCTGGTAGATACTCAGTCTACTGGTCAGCTACTACTGCAGAAAATTCAAATATCAGAATTCGTTTTTTTTTGGACAAGCTTCTGTTTTGCAATAAATGTCAGATAAGAGTTCCTACATTAAAAATATAATTCGTAACGATTATAAAGACTGAATAATAAATAGTGTAATTTTTTAATTATATTAACAAACTTCCAAATATTTAATTAAAAATATACATCCGAAATGTTTGTAAGCGCATAAATTCCGAACGAATTAACAAAATTGGATAATTCTTTTTTTCTTTGAGCTTTGTGAAATTTAGGTGGCAGGCGAGATGTTTGAAAACTGAATGTAAGGGAATGAATGTATGGAATGCGGGAGGGGGTGGGGGTGAGGAGAAGGGGGGATAATTGATAAGTTCAACCGCTACAGTAATTTCCCGTAATACCATGCGAGCGAAGCCGCGGGGAAAAGCTAGTACATATATAGATTATCTTTAGAGTGGTACAATTTTAACAAAATCTATGGTAGTTATATAAATATAGCATCTATAACCGAAGTTTTTTTCAATATTATATCAGGCAAAAGCAGGTAATCAGGTAGCAGGTGGTTACAGTGCGGTCGGCGGATTCAAAGTCCTTTAGACCCAATTTGTCCATAATATTCGCGCAGCGACTTCATCGGTTTCAAAATATTAAAAAAGCACAATATATATCTGCTCTTCCTTTTAAAAATGCTAATAATAAAAGCGTTTTCACTTTTCTGTGCAAGAGCCTGCTAATTAAATTTGATATTGTCTAAATTCCATTATTTTTGAAGTCTGTGGGAAGTAATTCTTCCATTCACAAGATATCTCATAGCGTATTTAAATTTACAGCGTGATAAATTCCATCCAAGGTCCAAAGAACGTACCGTATTATTACAGTTTACTGGGCTTCTATACGTTAATGTTCGTTTGTTGTTTTCACCTGTTCTGTGCCTCAAATCAGCAGTCGATTGCTTCGATACAGGTGCGGTCTGGTTAGTTTAGCCGAGGCGATGCATGGCTAGAATTTAAACAACAAGTAGATCAGCATTGTTTAAAGGAGATAAAAAAATAATCATGCATATCTAGTCAGCCATTTTGGCTTGCGGTGAGCCTGGGGGCCCGCCGGCGTTGCATTAGCACCACTTTTAAAAATAATACTGCCGCAGACCAGCGAAACATCGCAGCCTGAATTCTTGATTCTTGACATCAAAAATAGTAAATTATTATTTTGTGGGTAGGTATTTTAAATTCTTTGAAACTGATTGTAATTTTGAAAATTATACTAAAATTCAAAGCATTCGTGAAACAGATTTCACGCAGGACTAACTAACGCATGCATATATAACCGGAGTTATATTATCTTTTTTGACTAGCTGAAGTTCCGGGCTATGGGATTTCAAATCAGATGCAGACAGTAATAATAATTTTCCTCATGTTTTAAAAGTCAAGTGTGCAAAATTTCGTCAAGAAGTATCAAAATTCTGCTGGGTTGGGAAAAGGGATGGGGGTGGTGTTTCAAATTGATTTTCTTTGATCACGCAATGTCTTTATGAATTCTTCGGATTACAGTTTAATAGTAATAGCACAAAATTGCTGACCCTATACAAATCACAACTGCACCCCAAAATACAAGAAAAAACCCTCGACTCTCTGCAGAATGGGTGGTAGATTTCCCATCTTCAAAATCGGATCGCAATCTTTAGTCAGATGGGAGTGCTGTCTATATTCTACCGGTATTTCAATTGAAGAAGCTCCGAGGAACTAGCGTCATCGACCCCTTCGACACAGGTACATGGTTAGGAAACGCACCAAACCATGCGCCCAACATTTGGTTGTGATTTGTAACATCACAACAGTCGTTTCGTGTTTCCTCCATCCTACAACATGAGTCTCTTAAAGTCGCAGCATCCCCAAAGATCATGATGGAATTTATTTTACTCAAGGCCTCTAGTGTGGATTTAATGTAAAAAAAATATAAAATTTACATTAAAAATTACAGTATTTCTGAGAATTTAGGGTGGTCCAGTTGGTGAAGTAGTTGTCTCGGAAATGACACAACTTGACATATCCAGCTAAATTCAAATTATAATGCTTGAATTCCTGAAGTAGGATTTAAAAGACATTTATTTGTGCATTGTTAGTCTGTATAATTCGCAAGTCTAAGCCGCCCTTTCAACACTCGTGAGGTTTTTTTGTTCGCATTCCGCCTGCAGGAAATCGTGCACCTAACACGTTATGAAGGCGCTCTCCTACAATAATAATAAATTAGATGTACAGGGTGTCCGGGGGTAAAGTGGATTAACTTCGTTCATTACTTTTTTGGTAAAATGATAAAATTATTCCGGCGTGTGCGGTCTGCATTATTATTTTCCACTGATACAATATGGTCCATTCACAGCCATGTTGCCACAATCGCGCCCGGCAATCTCACAGCAAGTTTATCGGGTAAGCTTGCACCTCACACTAAGGATTTTTAGTAGGCAGGCAGGATAAGGTTGCTTAAGTGGAACGTTTGCGCCGCTCTTTTCGGCCCGTTTCATACAAATCTTAATTTTGAATTTGAGATCAAAATACCCAAACAAACTGAAAAATTATTTTTGTAATCCGAAGGTATATCAAATATATAGTACGGATGTGAGCTACTTTATTTATTTTTGCTTTAAATTATAAGATATAGACCATTAAAGATTTTAGTGTTTCATGATTTTAGAGGCAATTATGTGTGAGTAAATGAAAAACAATAAAAAATAATTTTAATAATATTTATCATAGAAATTTAATGAAATATATAATAAAAAATTAAAATTAAGAAAAAAATCATCTTGATAGGTGTACATTTGAAATAAAAAATACCTATTTACGGCGGACCAAAAATTTAACGTTTATACATTAAAATTACTACCCAAAGAATGCATTTTTAACATTTTTTATTTTATTTTTCATTGTATTTGTAAAATAAAAAAAATAAAATTATTTAAATGTTTTTCATTTACTCACAAATAATTTCCCAAGTTGCCTCAAAAATCATGAAACACTTAAAAAATAAATAAAGTAGCTTACATCCGTACCAGATATTTGATTACAAAAATAATTTTTCAGTTTGGTTGGGTATTTTGATCTCAAATCCAAATTTAAAATTTGTATGAAACTGGCCGAAATGTGCCGCGCATATGTTCCTCATAAGTGGTACCACGGCAATTTCTTGTCAGATGGTTATAAAGTGCACCATTAGTGTCGTCAATCTGAACTATTTAGTCGAGCGAGCGAACGTAAAGTACAAACGTACGAACGTAACAATGAAAAAGTAAGTTTTTTGTACAGTTTTCATTAAGATTTTTAATCATTTGTAAGCTTTTTATAACGTTGTGTTTACGTTTTGTTGTTAACGTCTATTTGTAATACTTATCTGGCAATCGTTTACGCATACTCAAACGGTGGAATATTTTTAGGTTATGTCAGTGGTTTTAGTTTTAAACATAGAAGGCTGCTTAAGTCTTACCTGTTTAAAATCTCTTACTCGTACCTAATAACAAAAAAAATGTTTTAAGTTGATCTCAGACTGAATTGTTTGTAATTTTTTTGTTGTTCGTGCGATCTCTGGTTATTAAGTATTTTTTCTATGTATTCAATAAAGTATATTTTCTCAATACGATTAAGGCTTTAGGTGGTAAAAATTAGACGACTAAGCGCCTAATTTTTGAAAAACATTAAAATATCTATTTTGACAAAAGGTAAAAGTTTCTATGATTTTTGATTGAAAGGCAACTAAATAAAGATTCAATAGATGCAGAAGATTTTGTTTTATTTCAATTGCACTAAATATTACAGCATTGTTTCCTTAGGGGGTACGACTTATCCAACCCTACCCTACGTCTTTTTGTATGGGGAAAAAAAGATGGAATTTCGAGAAAAGTTGTTAAAATTTTTTACTCCTATCATGTAGAATCACCTCCCGAAGTTAATGCCATTTATCCCCGGACACCCTGTAAATACCCTACGTACACAACTGCACCTATCTCCACATTTCAGCAGATAATATTATGAATTAATAACTAATACGTTATAAGAAACATTTATTATGGTTGAAGTTAACCGGCTTTAGGTTCAACCGTACAATCTTCGTGGATGGTATAGAATTATGTACGTTCATACCTAATCTAATATACGAATTAATATAAATACAATTTTGATATATTTGAATCAAATAAACTCTTGTAGTTAACCACATATACAAAATATCAAATAAAATCGAGCCTTTAATTAGTTTGTCAATTTTCATATTTCTGGCAAATACGGAAGATAGATTTTTAGGTAATGTAATTTGACAGTAGGAATAGGTAATTTGATAGAATAAGTAATATGACAATACAGGTAATTCGACAGAATAAGTAATTTGGCGGTATATGTAATTTGATAGAAAATTAGTAATTTGGTAGTATACATAATTTGATAGAATAAGTAATTTGGCAGTATAAGTAATCTGATAGAATAAGTAATTTGGCAGTATAGGTAATTTGATAAAATAAGTTATTTTGCAGTATGGGTAATTTGACACTTGACAGTGTAGTCAATTTGGCAGTAGTTTTTTTGTAAAAATGACTGTTAATAATAAACTATCGCTGTATACGCTTCATAGATTCATTTTACTTTTTTTTAAAAATATATGCAAATTACCTATACTGCTAATTGTCTTACCTTTAATTCTTTACTTCGGCCTCAGTGGTCGAGAGGCAAGTCTCTCGAATAGCAATCCGAAGATTGCGGGTTCAAATCCCGGCATGCGCAAGTAAATTTTATCTGATTAATTTGTGTGATTTCACAATTTCACAAATATTTAAAATAGTATTTAGTATATTTGCGGCACGCTCCAGAGTCGAAGATACAATCATTGCCCTGGTGTAAGACCACCATTCAGAATTGAAATAAAAATGGTTTTAACCGTGTTTGAATAGCCACATACTCACCCACCTTCATCTTCTCAATCTCCTACCCCTCCCTACATTTCAGCTCACAACGTACCCCATGGCGGTGCCACAGTCTCACTGGCTCCACATGAGAGCAGTTGGGACTTTTGTGCGGTATACACATTAAAAAAAACCTTAGATTTATAAATTTTAGGTAAGTTTTATTAAAAATTATTTAGGATAACCTGTTAAAATTAGGCTTCTCCGTGACAATGTTGGTTGAAAGAAAATGTGTCCTTGGCATTCGGTGTATCTCTCTACTCGTGACCGGATAACTCAGAATGTACTCATTTCAAAATTGAAAATTCGTTATAAGTGACGAAAATATATATTTAAAAAAAAGGTTAAATAGGTTACGTTAGATTAGGTTGTGGGCTATTTTTCATTTTTTTTTCGCTTTTGATGACTTATCAAAGAGGTGCTGAGTTGAGTTGATTTTGAGTTTGGAACCCTTTCTACTACCACGTAAAGCTTAACAAACTTAACTTTACAAGTGGCTAAAGTAGAAACAAACGAAGTATTTTCTGGTTCCATGCCAACTCAGAATAAAGTTAACTCTACAACTCATTGAACAGTTATTCAAAGCTATGAAAAAAATAATTTTAATATAGCCGTTAACCCTAACCTAACTTAACCGATTTAACCATTTTTTTAATATTTTTTAATCATCACTCTTTATGACCTTTCTGGGGTGGTTCTGAATTGGTTTCATTTTGAGTTGGCCGGTCACCGTATTTTATATATCCTTTTTATGTATTTGTGTTCACAAAATCGACACTAGAAACGCCACCTGCCGCAAAGTTAACTGTTTCAAGCCAAAAATATTTACGTTCTGATCGACCCGACTGCATACATATGATATGATACCGAATTTTAAAATAATATGCATACAAATAGTTAATACATAAATAAAACTTAATTTTCGAAATTAATTTTATTCAACACTTTCAGAGATGAACGTTAGCGTTAGTTTTAATGTGTTCCAATCTTATCGATTCAAATAAATAAATTTCTCATACGGTTTTATTACCGTTGCAACGTGCATTTTTAATTTGTCAGTTATACGCTCGTTCAATCATACTTATAACTGTGGTTAAGTTCTCTATTTGTTTATTTCGGCTCGTTATAAAAGAAAGTAGGTAAGTTGCGTTAAGATAAGATACCCAGCATCAAACAGATTCGATATAGGTACCTACCTAACAAGTTTATATTAAAGTTTATGTTAATATCAAAGTGATTTAGCTAATATTTAAATAATATTATGATGCTTGTTGCCTTTCGTATGATATACGAACCCATTTCGCCTGAGGCGCATTTTTACTTTCTTTATTAATCATCATGTTAGCATAAAAAAGTAGTAACTCGTTTATACCTGTATTGTAATAATAATTATAGTGCTGTGTTGAATATCTTGTGTTAATCACAATCAAATCTAGTATTATTAATTATTAAAGGCAAGTTTTATTTTTCAAAATCAACTATTTACATGTATGCTTCTTTTATTCGCGTACTGTTGAGTGAAAGTGGCTCATTAATCAATCAACATTTTCATCCTTTATTTATTAACTGTAAGTAGAAAATTTTGCTGTTGTCATATTATATTATTTTCTGTATTTCAGCTGAGGAGTAGTAATTATTCAGTTGATTTAGAAGGTACCGTGATGATTTATTGAGCTTTTAGTTTTATTTTATAAATTAGTTTTATTATATAAAATTGTTCATTCAAGATTGGACTGCCTTGACGCCATAAATTTGTTATCTATACATATACCTCCAAAATATACCAGGCGGAATATTTTATTCTACAACAATAACTTCGCTGTGAATTCTGTGTTAGAAAGAATACCTAGAATAGGTTGGGCAATGAACTAATTGATGTCGCTGACATATTTAATTTAAAATTCGACACATACAAAGTTGTTTCAAAGACCCAATCATGTCTTATTACGTCTAAAAGGGATCGGAATGATAATCTAGTCTCCTTCAACGGAAGCAATCTCCCGAACAGGCCTTCCATTGATATGCTTGGTGTAACTCTAAGTGACCAGCTCAGGTACGGGGGCTCCATCGAGGCCAGAGTTAAGTTAGCCTCTCAGAAACTGAGCGTACTGTACAGGGCCCGCAGATACTTTAATAGTACACAACTGCTAACCCTGTACAAATCGCAAGTGCGCCCCACGGTTGAATTTGGCAGCCACCTCTGGTCTGGAGTCCCAAAATACCTGAAAAAAACCCTCGACTCTGTGCAGAAACGGGCGGTCCGTTTGATATATTCTCCTAACTCAACAAATGGACTGCAATCTTTAGAGCACAGGCGTCAGGTGGGAATGCTGTCCTTGTTCTACCGGTATTACAATGGAAGATGCTCCGAGGAACTAGCGTCACTGATCCCCTCGGCACCGGTGCATAGTCGGGAAACACGCCAAACACGCGCTCAACATTTGTACACGGTTGACATTAGTCACATGAGAACGGGTCGTTTCTACGACTCGTTCTTGAGTTCAACAGCCCGGCTGTGGAACGATTTGCCGACTTCTGTGTTTCCTCCCTCCTACAATATGGGTCTCTTCAAGACCCATGTTCACTCCTTCCTCTCCCCAACAGCACCCTCCACACAGCATCTTCAAAGATGACATAGGCCCTGAGGGAAATTATTTCCCTCAGGGCCTCCTGTGTGGAGTTAACATAAAAAAAAAAAAAAAAATACAAAGCCAAATAGTCCACTACTTTTTAGATGTAAATAATGAATGAAAAATCATTTTATTTTGATTTTCTTTTGTTTGTTTTTTTTTTATTCTTCGTATCCTAGATGCGAACAACAAGTAACTAAGTAAAAATTAATGTGTTTTGATTTTTTTTTGTTTTTGTTGCTCGTAGGTATATGAATCGTACCTACGAGTTCTCTAAAGTCATCCATGTGAATTAAGCGTTAGATATATTCTTATTTATTATATTGAGTTTATGATTTATTTATATATTTTGTAATCTTTATATTTTTGTTATGCTGTCGTTATAAATGAAATTTGTATTTGTTATGTAAAAGCCCAATAGGGCTCCAATAAATTAATAAATAAATTTGGGTACATAGGTAGAGCTGGACATTTAAAGTCAGCCAAAGAAATAGGATAAGAAATAGATAGATACAAAATAAAAGGATACACGCCCCAAAATACTAAACGTGATGCTGGAGAAAAATGCTCAGGATTCTACGGACAGCCACGCACAAATGTGTCCATTGTGAAAGAGCTAAGCATTCACAATAGGCTTTCAACTGTCTGCCTACAACGTATTCGAAGGTCACCAATGCGCTGGAGTTACGAAGTATCCTCCGAGGACCGCGAGGAGTGGATGAGCTTTGTCCATCATGGAAATTGGAGTAGGGGCCACGATCCTCAGCAATAAGGAACCGACTTGAGAAGAAGATCAAGAACTTGGCAAACTAAGGAATGCTCTTGGCCCTTCGTGAACTGCTTTGCCGAATTCTGAAAGCTTTGATTAAATCCGCGGAACCCTAAAGAAACAAAAAAAAACTGTTTTCCGAAATAAAGGTTTTCCAACAGAAATCCTGAAATACGTGTTGTAGCCATTCATTCGTTCATGGTCGCTGATAAACCAAAGACTTTTTATTTATAACATTCAGATAACAGTTGGAAAATTTAAGTTTTGCCGCAAATTTTCCGGTAACCCGTAAAAACCCGCTGAATGAAAATACTGTCTAATATTTCGAGGACCTCCGTGGTTGAGTCGTTACTATCTTTCTAAATCTGGAGATCTAGGTTCGAATCGCGGCGTGCGCAATCAGATTTAATTTGATTAATTTGATTTTTCACAATTTATTCGTGAAAAATAATTTTAGTATATTTGCTGCAAGTTCCAGATTGGTAGACACTTTCAGTATCGCTCTGGTGAAAGGCCATCATTCAGAATCGCAACGTTCATTGAAATGGCTTTAGTCATTTCTGGGGATCTTCTGGTTCTTTCCCACCTTTCTCTTCCCTTATCTCGTACCCCTCTCTGCTGAGATTGATATTGGGAGTGGAAAACACCAATAGACGCAGGAAATGTGAAGAGGATGAATAGACTCCAATTCATCTATGGTACCCTGGTGGGAACTAGGCTCAGATACCCGGGGAGACATACAGTAGAACAAGAAGACATAGCCACATACCCAGTCACAACCCTGGTGAAATTTATTAAAGGGACTGGGTTGTTATTAAAGGATTGGTGTAAATTGGGAGATAGCACAATGGGCCTATGGCCCAAGTGCTCACGGGAACTACTTAACCGTCTCCGCCTTTAAAAAAAAAGATGTCACGTTGTTTTTTCGCTCTACGTTTATGACGTGTTTAAGAGATTTACTATTATTTATTACGGTATTATTTGTGCGTGTCTTCCGCATTCTTGTATAATGTTAGTCATAACTCATGCCTAATTTTTCTTACATCTTTTGAGTATTGAAGCGAGTGCGAGGAACGAGTTAGTCAAATTATTTAGAGCCCGCCATTTGCCTGGGAAAAGTGAATTCCGTCGTGACTTTCGATTTTTTAAAGAAGTAATTAATATGATTATGTTTCCACCTGGCCGCAATCGCCTGCACGACCAACAAATTATTCAAATTAATACGAATATGTTGAATTTGCAGCCAATAATACGGTATTATTATTATTATTTATTACCAGCGTAATGGAGAAGTGGTTTTTTTCAGTTAGAATGTCCAAAAAACTAGCCCGTTTTTTTAAACAATTTTAGTCGAAATCAAATTTCAAACATAATCATTTTAGTTGTCTGTGGTATGCGTTATCCCTATGGGAAAATATTCACGTTCAATGAGCTCGGATTTGCTTTGAATTTAAGTGTCAATTTAAAAATTGGAACTTCTTGTATGGAGAATAATTCAGGCAAGCGATAAAGTAGATACCTACTACCCATAAATATTTTAACAGAAAATCATTTTAATAATACGTCATTTTTTAAATCCTGCGGTAGTACTATACCTAAGTGATGTCCTCCGTGGTCGAAAGATAAGGCTCTCGACTAGTAATCCGGAGGAAACGGGTTCAAATCCCGTGGTGCGCAAGTAAATTTTGTTGGAAATTTGTGTTATTTCACAATTTATTATTTTAAAATAATATATTTGCGGGATGTTCCAAGGTGGAAGACACTCTCAGTACCGCCCTGGTGTAAGACTACCATTCCGAATAAAAACGTTGCTTGAAATGTTTTAGTCGTGTTTGTTGACCAGATCTGAAAGTCAGATAATTACCCACCTTCTTCTTTCACATCTCCTTCCCTCTCCACTACCATAAAATTCAGCCTCATAAAATACCCCAATTAGATATGACATTGTTTCACTGGCTCCAGACGTGGGAGCATTTTGCGATATTCACAAAAAAAATGTTACAATAATAAAATAAAAATGTGGATTCCGTGGATGTATTGAAAACCACTTATACCTACATGAATTTTATTTTAAAATAAATATTTTGTAAAACATGAATGGTTAATAATGTTATTCTTCAAACCATATAATGCCTGTTTACTGGAGGTGTCGGACTTTTAAGATAAGAGATTCTTCTAAGATGATCAATATGTTTAATTTTAACTCGAAAAAAAAAGATCGAAATAATTTGGGTAGATGTAACAATAAAAATGAGGCATTCAGTTCGGCCGCAATGAAAAAAACGATGAAAAACATTTTTAAGGCTACTTGCTAAATTACTTTCAAGTGTTTTTTTACATGAGTTGATTGGCGTTGGAAACAGCGGCATTCTTTGACCTGTAATAAGGTCAGAACTATCTGCAATGGCGGCTGATTGGACGTGAATTGCACACGCCAAGTCTCTATCATATACTGCGCATCACCGTTCATCATCAAATCATAACGTTTTAACAGTCTTTATAGCAAAGAATTCCTGTGGAATAATAATGAGGATGGTAAATTTTGTTTTGTTCAACGTTTCTAGCTTTCACCCTTCAAGAGTGTTCTAGGCCATCATTTCGAATTATGGATAGAGGAAGGGTGAATTTATATATTAATTTTATTCAAAAGGACAAATTTTAAATTATATGGAAGATTAGAGTCGAGCTCAGACTTCGAAGAGATGAGATGTTGAATGGCAGGGGGGAAATTTTAGATAATGCTCGATAGATTATTAGTATTGCGGATTCCTTGGCAAAATTTTAGAAATTTTAGCAATATAAAGTGTATTAAATTGTTATATTTTGTCTAGGTTAGAAGTCAACTTGAGTACAATTCTCCCGTCTGGAACCCACATTATAATATACGTGTACAAGCTGATGAAGGAATACATTACAAATTTTTACGTTTTCTTAATTTTAAAATGAGTATTCCAGCAATAATGTTGACCTACAAGACTATTTTAAACGATATGAATATGTTCAAATTGTCAGACAGAAGAATTTTCACTGACTTGGTATTTCAATATAAAATTCTAAATGATTTAGTTGATTTTCCGGTATTAAGATTCCCATAAGCTGCCAGATTCTACTACGTAATATTAGAAGTCAGGATTTATTTCAGTGCACAAATTCTGGGACTAGCTACCGCATGTATTCCTCTTTGCCCAGAATATTAATGGAGGGAAACAATTATACCAAGTCAGTGGACGTCTTCAATTTATCTTTAACCAAATATAAAATATTGTTGTTGAGGCAGTTCAGTTATGTACAATAAATACTGTATATTTCTAACTTTGCTATCTAATTGTAAAAGCCCTGAAAAAGGGCGTTTATTAATAAATAAATAAAAAAAATGAGCATCCAAGGCTATTGTTACCCTTTTAAACCACATTTCCCTATCTGATATGTTTTCCATCCTCAAAGATAGATCTTGTATTGTTTGGGAAGAGTATTGGCACATTGCTATTCAATCCAAGGGAGCCTGCTATGCCTCAACATTAAGGATCATCCCATCAAAACCCAGATTTCAACTATTCCCCCATTTTTCCAAAAAATAAATTTCTTCACTCATTCGAATGAGAATTGGATATTGTTCCGTTCCTTCTCACTTTTTAAAAATGTAAGTCCTTGATTCCCCAGTTTGAATATTATGTGATCTGGAAGCTGGAATTTTAGATCACATATTTTGTTGTCCTCTCTAAACCGTTGAGTGTATCTTCCTCTCTGTGCCGCAAATAAATTTTATAATACGTTAAATGACTAAATTGTGAAGTAACTATAAATTTTAACCCGCGATCTTCGGTTTTCTAGTCGAGAGCTCTACCGCTCAGCCACAGAAGCCGATCGGCTACAAGCGATACGCGAGTTTGGGCTCTTTCTTGAAGGGTTAGTTACTCGGGAAAAACTAATTGGAAGCCACTGGTTTAGAGGTTAGAAGTCGTCAAACCAATTTGGTAGAGTAGGTCGTTGTTAAATGACTTTCCTCTAAGATTGTTGAAAGATACGATTAATTAACTTGATTTAACAAAAATTATTAATTAATCGAAAAAATCAAGACGAATCCAATAAACACTATGACATTAAAGTGACCTTGATATGTGTGTCAAGAATCTGCTCTAAGCAATTTGGCCTTGGAAACCTACAATGTTTCTTGCTAAGGCATAAACTTATATTATATTTTGAAATAAAACAATAAATTTGAAAACACTAATTTTATTTTGTATTTACTTTACGCCAACCGGGTTTCGCTGCAACCCTTCTTCAGGGCAATGTAATGAAACTAAAAAAAAACAAATTTCAATAAAGGAAGGAACCAAAATTAATATAATATAGCATTTTTTTTAAGCGTTCCTGGGGAATGTTTGCGCGAGTTCGTTTGAGACGGTCCCCTCTCCCGTTTTTTGAGCATCGGCCGATGGTTTATCCAACTCAACCGAGACGCGTTGCAGGCTCGTATTTTTCGGAAGGTCAAAATATTTCCGCTTTGCATCAGAGAGATAAACAGATTTTTCTTAAAAGTAAAATTCTGCAAAAAGAAGCGTCGTGAAAAAATTGCCCTTTTTATAGCCGTAATTTAGTACGTGTAGGTAAAACATAGATAGATAGATAGATTCATATCTTGCATAAATAAAAAGGTCAATGATGAACTCAAATTTGTTAAATTTATGTAAGTGTTATTTTCTGCTTAACGCAGTCATTATTTTTTTGAGAATTCAGACAAGTGTTTATTGAAAAATCACGTAATTTGTCAAAAATCGTAACAAAAGAAATAGACATTTCAAATAGAAATTATTAAATATAGATAAAATACGAGTATGTAAATAATTTAATTATGATTTTCGAAATTGTATTCATAATATCCCGTGATTTTTCTCGGGTATGCACGGGTTTTAATTATTATAAATGTGAAAATTTTACTCCGTTTTTTTCATAGAAAGCAGCGAGAAATTTCTGTAGTGTATCTTATCGAAAAAAAAATGCTAACACATGAAGCATGGCGCTTTAAGTAGACCTTTTACCAGACTCTACTGATGAAGGTGATTTTAAATATGTTTGCTTAGAGAGATATTCGTTGTTCGGACAGGTCTGACAACTTTAGCAATAAATCAGAATGGAGATGTAGAAGATTGACATGTGAAAATAATGCTTCATCTACTATCAGATAGAATTAAGAATATTCCACGGTTCGATATGGACTTTGAACGTATTTCTAAATGACGAACACAGGATACATAAACCAATATGATTTATTCAATATTTGAAGTTCAAACTACTTAAAATCTCGTGTAACTTAAGATTATTTTGCAAGATAGATATTTTAAACTCTTGCGTTTACCATGAAATCATTAGAGCTTTTAACATAAATTTTATAATCCGTTATGTAATGTTAGCGTTCAAATATATTTAAACAGTTTCGCTTTATTTTTTTAAGGTTGGAAAGGTTAAATATTGAATCTTATATAAATATAAGATATTCAATATTATATAAAATAGATATTCAATATTATATAAAATAGCCTCGTATAATAAATATTGAATCAATATTGCATACAATAGCCCCGTTTAATAAATATTGAATCAATATTATATTCAATAGCCCCGTATAATAAAAATTGAATCAATATTATATACTATAGCCCCGTATAATAAATATTGAATCAATATTTTATACTATAGCCCCGTATAATAAATATTGAATCAATATTATATACAATAGCCCCATATAATAAATATTGAATCAATATTATATACAATAGCTCCGTATAATAAATCAATATTATATACAATAGCTCCGTATAATAAATATTGAATCATCAATATTACATACGATAGCCCCATATAATTAATGTTGAATAAACTATATACAAATATATACAATAACCCCGTATAATAAATATTGAATTAATATTATACCCAATAAATAGCCCGTTGAAATGAAAGGAAGGAGAGGAAGTGCTGAGAAGAAAAATGATGTGAGGGGTGGTGAGGAATATGGGGTCAATTTGTCCAAGAGTGACGGACGTATGAATCCATCCTTCCCAGTTTTGCTACATACTATGCGGTATAAGGCGGTGGGTCGAGAGAATCCGACTGAGAAGGTCTAGATTAGGTCTCCCTCTACCAGTCTCTCGCCACGAAAGGTAAATTTTTGTCAATTTATTTACTTTAAAATAGTTGATTTTTTCATGTATAACATTAGATAATAGTACCTGATTCCATTTTAAAGCGATTCGCGTAGATAGATTAGAAAAAAGCATTTTTTTCTGATAACCAACTCAAATTATCACGAAAATTTGATGTAGGCACTTCTATAATGTAGTTCCTCGAATGATTTGCAGGATACGATTTGCAGGGTATGATTTGTACGTTGATGGGTATAGGTTCAAAAGTTATTAAAAATTTATTCCAATAAAGTGATATGTAAATGTAATGTTCTGTTAATTTGCAGACACACAGTCAGATTCTCCAAATCCCTTGGATGGAGATTACTTTGTGTAATAAAAGAGTCTGGTTCTTTATCTGGTTTTATTTATACTTCGCGTATACAATTGGAACTACGTTAGTCAACCTAACTAAGAGCTGGCTAAAATGGTTCTGGCGTGTGAACAATAAAAACACAGCCTCTGAGCTGTCCTGACCTCCTGTCGGAGAACTCAAGCACTACGGCTTGCCATCTAGCGGATTCTACCGATAGCTGATGTCACCGCCATCTGTCTCTACAAGGCAGAAGCTTTACGATATACTACAGTAAATAAGTTTAATAACAGACAAATTATGAACCGAAAGTCTTGTCGTTGAGAGCTCCGTAGTAACCTCATGTTACTACGTAGATTTATGATACCTACACGCTTTGTTTATGAGAAAGTATCTAAACGACAGCGGAACTATCAGCAGTACACCTAATGTAAAATGAACGCGTTTAAATTTCTTCTAATGTGGGAGGGCAATTCAATTTTATGACTCCCCAATTGTCTTTTTCACGTGGTCCAATCACCCGCTTAACGCAGTCATTATCATTTTCAAAATTGGAAATAAGTTGCCAATCACCACTCACCGACCCGCGGCGTTGTGCCGGACCAGGCAACGAGGCAACAAGGCAACACTTTCCTTGCTGCCAAACTGGATATACGGAATCGAAATCTGTTGATGATTTACTGCCCACCGGTCGACAAGTGAGCCGGCAGGTAAGTCGCAAGGCCGGGCCCGGTTCATTGTTCCATTTCGCTCTCGATCATTCAGAGCTCTCACATGGTAGATTGTATGTAATGTGTATGGTGGACCGGGTATCGGGTGCCGGGTGCCGGCTGGGAGCTCTCGTCTCTTGATGCCTTGGGGCTACTAACTTACTTTCTATGTCCCGATTTCGGCGGTCCGATCACTTTCTCGCGGCTAGCGTCAGATCGCACACATGGCCAGGTGGTTGATCTTAATTACCCCGGTACTGCTGATTGAGGTCTGCCGCCTGCGAGCTTTTATGTCAGGCGGTTTCATACATTTTATTTATTTTGTGGCACTTAAGAAATACCTTTCTTTTTTATTCCTTTAATCGATTACATTATGTTCCTTGTGAATTAAAGCGTTTACTGTGAAAGAACAAACTTACTAAGTAAAAAAAACGGCTGTTATAAATTCAACGTGATTTTTAAATCTTGTGTATAAAACAAAACAAAAACTTAATCCTTACTATCAAATTAATCAAGGTTTTGAATACGACGCACAATAAACAATGTATCTTTATTGTAACATTAAAAAATCTAGACTATACAATGGCTAAAAAAAATCTAACTTATACCATACCACTCTATACAGGCCGCTAACAATAACACTTCTTAAACAAGTAGTTTTTTTTTTTTTTTTTCTTTTTTCTTTTTTCCCCATCAACGTAATATATCATTGAAGAAGAAGATAACACATAATCTAATAATCTACGGTTTGGCAGAAGGTGGCAATAGCGAAATTGGAAAACGCGCACGTCCCGGTTAGACGAGAGGTCTGGGTTCGAGTCCCAGTTGCGACCATTGTCTTTTACTATTTTTTGTGTCTTGTTTTCTTTCATATTTTCATTCAGATTATAAGTGTTATCTTCCTCTTCAATGATATATTAAGTAGTTTTGTTTTTATTAGTCACTAAAAGATATATAAATTACACATAAATTTTGTACGGTAATTAATTACATAATCGAAGTATTTGATGTACCCCCATAAGCAGAGCTTGTGTGTATGGGAGGGTTACTATATTGGTTTTATTTGACATGATTCAGTTCAAGTTTTCAGTATAATTTTTAAGGTGAGTTTTAAATTTTGTTTTTTGAAGAGTTGAAACAAAATGTATAGAAATTGTTACATAGTTAATGCCCAAGAAATACAGATTTTTTAAAATATTATTTTATATTAGTATTCATGTTTATATTTTTTTCTGGTAATGAATGAAAAAATTAAACTCCGAGATATTTATGATTTACCTAACCTAATGTTTTTTTACATTTTGGAGTAGGAAGCATTGACGTTTGGCTAAGATTTCTGCTATTTTGAAAGGGTGCAATTTTATTTTGAATATTATCTTTATAAATTTGTAATGTTGCGTGGTAGAAGTAAAATGCACTTAATTTTCTGACCTTAAATTGTTTGAATAAAAGTTCTGAAGAATATGAATAGAGTTTTTTTATTGTTTTTTTTATTAGTTTTTGTGATACGTAAATTGTTATATATATTGTTAACATCCTATAATTCCGTGTTTTATAATTGATTGACAGAAAGCGAAGATGGCTGGTTGCGCAAATCAATTCATTCGTAGGCGGGTGCGGTGTGATTCTAAAACAACAATCACTGGAAAACTACTCAAAGGAAAAGGAAAAGGATAGGTATTGCCAAAACTCACCGAGTTCACTCGACATTTGCCGCTGGTTCTGTGGTCCTTTTAATTCTCCCTTGTCTTTATAATAGTTCACTTGTACACATATATACGTAAACACGGTTACTTCTGCAGCCGCGGCGGTGTGGTCAATAAGTTCGCAAATTAAACTTATGGCGTTTCAATTAAAGTAAGATGCACAAATTTTCTCCGAACTCGAGACGGGTGCGTTTTTCAACAAGTCAAATAAAAAACAAGTGAATGAAACAATCGAACGTTTTATTGGGTTTTGTCTTGGCGTGGGATGGGTAGGTACTTGGATAGAGGAACTGGGCAGGTACTTGGGTAAAGCAGTTTTCCAGTAGGTACTAAATCAAACAAAAGAACATTGATTGGCGCAAACAATGGCAATAAGGTTAACATTCTCGTTTGACACCAGATTTATTCAAGAAAAAAACACCGCCAAAAAGCGTATTATTATATTTTTTAATATTTTATTTTTTCTGGGCTTACAAAAAACCTTCTTCTTTTTCAATGGCGCTACAGCCCATTTCGAGCCTTAGTCTCCTTCAAAATAAGCCTCTACCACCCTCTGCCCTCGGCCGTCGTCTTCCAATCTATAACATGAAGCAGTTCCCTTGCATCCTTCCTGACATCATCCTCCCATCTCAGCCTAGGTCTGCCAGCCTTCCGTTTACCTCCCGGGTGTCCTATTAGAACCTTCTTCGGTACTCGTGTTCTTGGCATTCGGTGCACATGTCCGGCCCATCTTAATCTTTGGAGCCTTAAATTTACAGAGAGCCTAGGTAATCAAAATAATACTATATTATTTCAAAGGAAAACACATGTTTTACTCGTAGTATTTAATTAAAGCATCTGAAATACTTCAAAGCAATCTAATTTTCAAACCAAAAACACACGATTTTCTATTACTTAGTGGTGTATCGCCTTAACACGATGATGTTTTTTTTTAATACGCATACGTTGAATTACAATTATCTCAGCTTGACAATTTGTGGGCTGGATGCATAACGCATTAAGTGACCACCAACCTTCGTAATGCCGCTAGGGATAAAAACATAATTTGGAGATAAATTTGTTTAAAAACTTGTAGTATTTTAAGTTTAAGTTGAGATTCACTGAGCACTTAGATTTCTGATATATCTTCTGCACATAGATCTTCTGATGAGCACATAGATCTTCCTTTAGATACACCGCAAAACAATCTACTGCCAATCACACAGATGAAAATCAAAGCTTTTCTCTATGACCCCTCGGCTGTAATTGCTTTATTTATGAACTTTCCGGTTACCGTAATAGAACAACGTTGCAGCGTACAAACAGATGTTAAAATACCTACCATTATGGGAAAAACGTGATATGCTAATAGGCGCGATTTCTTTTGACATATCAAAAGACACGCTCGAAGAACAAACCTACTTGTGAATGGATTTTCTACGGTGATTGATAAAATAATCCACCGGTCAGTGGCTGAGTTGGCATCGCATTCTGGACCCACCCGGGCGTCCAACACATGTTTGTTTCCTCGGCTTGCTAAGTCCTCCATCACGACACAAGCAACATTTTTTCCCTTATTGGGGAGGTAATAAGTGATTTTTAAATATTGTCAAGTTATTCGTAATCCGGACCTATTTTTCTTTCTTAAAAAAAAATCGTATTGGGAAAACTTAACAAACAAAAAAGGAACTGTATAACAAAAACCTTGTTCCATAAAACAGCTTGTTACGTTCGGCGTTCATCAAACTACGATTAGGCCGCATTAAGGCGACCGTATCGAACACTCAGTTAAAAAATACCAAGTTTTGAGATAATGAGGTAACTCATGAGATGTATGAGATAACTCCATAAATCAAATATTATTTACACGCGTCAGTGTTTTATATTTTATAATATAAAAAAAACTAACTAACTAACCATCACGCCGTTTCCCCGCAGGGGTAGGCAGAGAGGACGGACCGCCAAACAACTCGGTCCTGGCACACACTCTTTGCTTCACTCACATTCATACATCGTCTCATACATACTCTTCTATTATTCTGACTTTTGACATGGCCCGACTCGTATCTGATTCACTTGATCGTGCCATGTCACGATATAATATATGCTATAAAATAACACTGGGAAGCATAACGGTCCGGCATATTAGTATGCAATTTTGAAATTTCCTGCTAGTAACTCAGAAAACACAATTTTTTTTTTATTTCGCTACAAGCTTTCTGCATTACAATTGATTCGGTGGTGAACATGACTAATCAAAGGTAGAGGGTGCACTTTTACATATAACTGCATACTAAATTCAATTTTTTGGAGACAATTTTTTGACTGACCAATCAACTGCACTATTTTAAATTACAGCTTTCGATAAAAACCGAGTTACTTAATAAATCAATTGGGATAATTGATGTTCATTTTCTATAGGCCATAAAAATTTTTTAAAAAGTTGCAGAATTATTATTCTGATTCTAATTATTATTAAATTCGATTTAATTTAATTTTTTAAAAGAAAATGATGTTTTGTGAATTAAACACAATAACAATAAATACTTAACTATTGTTAACATTATAAAATCTTACAAACGTTATCACATAGAACCGCCATTATCAACAAGCGACGGACAAATGGGCGTGGCCAGGTTTTGATTTGGTGTGGGCAAAAATAAAAATCTAGAGTAGGTATCGAAAAAAGATAAAGCTATAACATATTCATGCTTTAGGCTCTATGAATACAAAGAATATGAACGGAAGAAGGAAAAACATCCTACGAAATGCAGTAAATTTAAAAACGCGACTCGGGCAACAATCCCAGAGACCATGCATCGGCCAGCCAGGGTGGGGCAAACGCCCCACCGTGCGTACGCCCATGGACCGACAAGATATATTCCTCCATTCGACCCTTCATTGAGTGTAATATAATTAACATACGTCATCTCAATCTAACATTTGTAATAAAACAATTATTACACCAACACAACACAATTACATCACCATAACTATAACTAACCGACATTAGTATCTAAACTTACACTTAGTCAACAAAAAGACTATCTAGCTCCTAAAATCTTCAATCTTCTCCCTGATTACTTAAAAACCGAAATCCGACTCCATACAAAGAGATTTGGATCCTTACAATACATTTTAATCATAATACCCATACATTCTTACTTATTAACCTTTCAAATACTCTTCACTTAATATGTGTCACAAACCCTGTTTAATTTAATATCATATTATAGATTTATAACAATGTTGTCATCGAAAAATGATGCTATCAACGTTACTTCAATCTGTAAACTTCACCTGCCATAATAAAGGAACACCCTATCACGGCGGGCAAAATAATACTAGAGAAATGAATTGTTTGTACTTGAAAAAAAAATGATAGTCATTCAGTAAGGTAGTACTGGGGTCTTCCACCTTGGAATAACTATGTTAATAAATTTTCATTTTAATGCTAAAGTTAATAATTTACGAAGAAATTCAATCTGATTAAATTTTCCCGATGCCAATTAAATGAAGTATTTTTGTCTGTATATTTGTTTACCATTGCATTTATACCCAGCAAGCCTCTCATTCACAACAAGTTTTCTGGTTTATCTGTTACAATATCAGTAGGCAAAGCTACCTCAAGATACCTCCGAGGACTGTCCACCCACCGACACAGGTAGGACCGAGTAAACCAGGGAATAGTCAACTGCATTAGTGACTGAACACCACATAACATATCTACCTACAACTACTGCATTGGTGGCTGAACACCACAAAAGATATCCAACAACTTTGTTGATAGACTGAAAGGAAACCGTAACTATAAAGCGATATCTGTTTGTCTAAAGCGGAAAAAACTCTATAACACACCTTTTTCTGTCTAAAAATTTTAATAATTTGTGATTTAAACTATGGAAATGCCATGTTCGTTTGTCAAAAAGTACTTTTCATTTCAACAACAAGAAAAAATAGCGTTGAAACTCAGAGTCAGAGAAATATTACTAGTCCTAAAATGTGCGTGCGTTAATTTTTTCATTGTTTATTATAAACTAGCTTTTCCCCGCGGCTTCGCTCGCATGGTATTACGGGAAATTACTGTAGCGCTTGCACTTATCAATTATCTCCCCCCCCCACCCCACCCCCATCCCCTCCCGCATTCCATATATTCATTCTCTTACATTCAGTTTTCAAACATCGCGCCTACCACCTAAATTTCATAATGCTATAGCTCAAAGAAAAAAAAATTACTTATACAATTTTGTTCATTCGTTCGGAATTTATGCGCTTACAAACATTTCGGATGTTTATTTTTAATTAAATATTTGAAAGTTTGTGAATATAATAAAAAATTACACTATTTATTCAGTTCATTTATTCAGTCTTTATAATCGTTATGAATTATATTTTTAATGTAGGAACTGACATTTATTCCAAAACAGAAGCTTGTCCAAAAAAATAAAACATATTCTAATATTTGAATTTTCTGAAGCAGTAGCAATCGTTTCCTTGGAAACGATTTTTTTCTGACGTTAGCAAAAATTTGCTTTAGTTAGCGACAGAAAACGTATAACAAATATAATATATTAATATTTATAATTTCATTACGCCAGAGCTTACCATCATATACAAAATATAGTCTGCGCATATAATTTAGTTTTCTATTGGTGAATGAATTTTTAAAGTCTTTATATTGCGTTATGCGTGAAAAGGTCATAAACAAACTCGAGCAGTTTCGCATTTATAATATTAAGTAAGAGTATGGATTGACGATAAACATCCCGAGCAGCATCAAATTGTGCAAGACTTTTTCTTTCTCATCAAGATGAGTTAATTTTTATTAGTTTTATTTATTTCTTTAGATTGGGCTCTTTTATTACAGAGATATAAAAAAATTAAAAAAGAAATTTTGCATAGCCGCATGTTTGCGTATTTACTTTAGAATAAATATTGGAATTGAAATGATATTAAAATTAAATACTTCGGAGCAAGTTTCATTCCTCTTTCGGAATTTCTGTGAACAAGAATTGTACATAAACTTAGTGCGAGAAGCACACATGAACTACATGAATTGAAGCACGAAGTCTCTTTTCTTTTGGTAGTAATTTTGAGTTCATTCGGATGGGTAGAAGAAAGATTTGAATATTGAGGTAACTCAATTTGGGAGGCTGTTATGGGTACCGCCCCCCGGAAACCGTTTATTGGATAATAACACTCCTGCCATAGGTTACCCCAAGTGGTTCGCCACATTTGGTGACTTAGCAGGGGTGCCCTCGTTTCTGGGGGTGAATTTTGTCTAGGTCTCAGCGGTGATTGCGTTTGACTACCGACTGCGTGGCGGGCCGGATTCGGAGAGGCAGGTTAATGGAGACTTGCACCGGGAGGAATGGATTCATACGTCCATCACTCTTGGACAGATTCTTCCTCCTTCCTTCCCTAAAAAAGATCCTCCGCATGGCATTCTCAAAGATGATACAGGCCCCGTAGGAAATTGTTTTCCTCAGGGCCTCCTGTGTGGAACTAATGAAAAAAAAACTCATCAAATCTGAAAACTAGAGTATAGGTCAAGCCATTCTTAGCAATGATTCAATTCCGACCACGTGTTAGCGTTAATTCAACACCGAAGCTGCCTGTACCAGGTCCAGTGCCTACCTATTAGTTACTTAAGTCTGCAGATAACACGTGGGTGCTTACATTTACTTTGTCATTCGAAATGCATTGAACTCTAACCATATTTACCACCTGTACGCTAAATAAATATTTATGCAGATTCGTATTTACCAGTGGATTGCCTCACTCTCAACTGTCCACAAGGCAAGTAATGACGATAATCTGTCAGAATAACTCAACCAATTGATGGCTGAACATTAAATGGTGCTATTGCAAACACATTTACACATAAACAGCCTTATAATTGGAGAAAAACTATAACATTCAATGGGATAGATCAGAATAAAGGTTAGTTCCGCCCGGGCTTTGTCAACTTGTTGTGAACTCTTACAAATAATAAATCTTCATGTACCTACAAAAAATTCATCATCCTCATCATCATCTTCTTCCCCTTATCCTATACGGGTCGGGGACCCACTGCATCGATAAGGCTCCTTCGTACGTCCCTTTCTTGTGCTGATTGTTCGGCTTCCGTCCATGGCAGTCCCATCCTCTCCTCACAAAGATTAACTTTTTTATACAAACATATCATTCCAATTATAGTTTCCCAATACAACGTTTATATAGTCTTGGTAACAAATACTTAAACACGGATGTATGTATATGACAACAATTTGAACTTGACAAACTTCAAACGCTGTATGTGCCAACTTTTTCTACCTATTTCACAACACCAGTTTTAATCATTTTTATTAATATTATTATTGTTGATTTGGAGGATATTGGCAGATTATCTATTTTTATTAAACATTCTATGTTACCTACTTTGTGTCAACTCTTATATATTATGTAACCTATATTGTGTTTCTTATATTTTATATTACCTGTATTTTGACAACTCTTTATTATCATTGTGATTTAAAAAAAACATGTACTACATATAGTACCGACGGGCGTTTAAAAAATAAAATAAAAATAAATAAAACAAAAGCGATTCACAATATATATCGTATTATTTCAATCTGCATTAATTTTCAAAGAAAATCGTCACTTCACCTTTGTATTGTAATATTATATACGAAAATTATCCTTTCAAATTTTACTGCAAACGAAACATTACACGTGATGCTAGACTTATTAATTTTATTTGGACATGCATATACACATACACTAAAAAATATATTACGTGTAAGAGGAAATAGAACAGTGTGGTGAAAATTTTATTTATCATTTTTTTTTAAATCATATAATCGTTATTGATAAATCTTGGTTTTTTATAACTTATCTTTTGTTATTTACGTTTGCAATATTTTATTATTATTTGCCTACACAATTTTACAAAATTGAGGAAAATTTCCCTTACAAAACCAGAGCATTGTCTCTTAATGGTGAGGAAAGGCTGTTTTTATTTTCCTTTGCATCACAGTACACTTGTAAATATAGAAATATAAAAATAATTTTTCTTTTAAAAGCAAAATTAATTTTTCTTTAAAAAGTAAAATTATTTTTTTATATATTAACTATTCATAGTTTTAACATTTATTATCAGTAGCTAATCGTTTTAATAAACACTAGAAAAAATAATATTACAACATACATAAATAAAATCGCTAAAACAATTTATTAAACGCTCGTAAGGATTTTATGCTTGAACACTTTTAAGTTTTTAAGCTCTTAAAAAAATAAATGTTTTTCTTAAAGATAATATTTATATATCTACACTGCCGGAACGGTAATATGGTATATAAAATTCCTTCGAAGAAAAAAAAATGGAAAGTTTGCTCCGAAATTTATTATAAGCACGTTTTTTCTGCTATTTTATAAGTTAAATTAATGAAAAAAATCACAGTTTTTGTAAATGCCACTTACGACATTTCCCTTGAAGTGTTTGGTCTATTTTTAACGAGTCGTGTTTTATTTATTTTAGTCTGGTCAGTGGTTGAGTGGGCATCGCGTTTGGGTTCCACCCGGGCGTCCCGTGTTCGATTCCTCGGCTGGCTCCTCCATCACAACACAAGCAACATTTTTGGCTTTCTATGGTGGCAGTAGGAGATTTTCAAACATTGTTGGGTTATTCGTAACCCGGGAATGTTTGTCTTTCTTTAAAAAAAAAAAAAATTAAACATTTTCACAATTTTCAATTAATTATTATAGTTTTTAATATTAGCGCGCTCCCTCTAACATTCGTATTTAGATATCTTTTTCTTTTTGAGCGCTCACTACCGGACCTTAATACATGACAAACAATAAATAAGAAGACATTATGAGCGAAACTCAATCGAAAATCTGGAAACAGAAAAATCAGAAAAAGATATTGGCACCTCTGGGACTCGAACCCAGGACCTCCCTACT
Organism: Glyphotaelius pellucidus; assembly: GCA_936435175.1. NCBI lineage: Eukaryota > Metazoa > Arthropoda > Insecta > Trichoptera > Limnephilidae > Glyphotaelius > Glyphotaelius pellucidus. The sequence continues at coordinate 753,085 of OW386539.1, read as the reverse complement.
TTCCGGGTCGGGCGCTCTTATCCACTGAGCTAAGGTGTCGATATCCAATTCGGTCACTTTTAACTGTACCATACTTCGACTAAGAACCACCCATATTATCTTCATTTTTCTTAACGCATATTTTTATTGGCTGCCATCTTTATGAATGATTGCAAGATTCAACTCGAACTAAATGCAATCTAGATGGTGTCTGGATAAATTATTATCCATTTTATTTAATGTGCGACATCTATTGACTCTTCTGCAAGTCTGGGATGAATATTATTATTTATTATTTTAACTTTATGAGTAAAACCTCAAACTGTAATATTTAATTAAATGAAGACATTATGAGCGAAACTCAATCGAAAATCTGGAAACAGAAAAATCAGAAAAAGATATTGGCACCTCTGGGACTCGAACCCAGGACCTCCCTACTTTCCGGGTCGGGCGCTCTTATCCACTGAGCTAAGGTGTCGATATCCAATTCGGTCACTTTTAACTGTACCATACTTCGACTAAGAACCACCCATATTATCTTCATTTTTCTTAACGCATATTTTTATTGGCTGCCATCTTTATGAATGATTGCAAGATTCAACTCGAACTAAATGCAATCTAGATGGTGTCTGGATAAATTATTATCCATTTTATTTAATGTGCGACATCTATTGACTCTTCTGCAAGTCTGGGATGAATATTATTATTTATTATTTTAACTTTATGAGTAAAACCTCAAACTGTAATATTTAATTAAATGAAGACATTATGAGCGAAACTCAATCGAAAATCTGGAAACAGAAAAATCAGAAAAAGATATTGGCACCTCTGGGACTCGAACCCAGGACCTCCCTACTTTCCGGGTTGGGCGCTCTTATCCACTGAGCTAAGGTGTCGATATCCAATTCGGTCACTTTTAACTGTACCATACTTCGACTAAGAACCACCCATATTATCTTCATTTTTCTTAACGCATATTTTTATTGGCTGCCATCTTTATGAATGATTGCAAGATTCAACTCGAACTAAATGCAATCTAGATGGTGTCTGGATAAATTATTATCCATTTTATTTAATGTGCGACATCTATTGACTCTTCTGCAAGTCTGGGATGAATATTATTATTTATTATTTTAACTTTATGAGTAAAACCTCAAACTGTAATATTTAATTAAATGAAGACATTATGAGCGAAACTCAATCGAAAATCTGGAAACAGAAAAATCAGAAAAAGATATTGGCACCTCTGGGACTCGAACCCAGGACCTCCCTACTTTCCGGGTTGGGCGCTCTTATCCACTGAGCTAAGGTGTCGATATCCAATTCGGTCACTTTTAACTGTACCATACTTCGACTAAGAACCACCCATATTATCTTCATTTTTCTTAACGCATATTTTTATTGGCTGCCATCTTTATGAATGATTGCAAGATTCAACTCGAACTAAATGCAATCTAGATGGTGTCTGGATAAATTATTATCCATTTTATTTAATGTGCGACATCTATTGACTCTTCTGCAAGTCTGGGATGAATATTATTATTTATTATTTTAACTTTATGAGTAAAACCTCAAACTGTAATATTTAATTAAATGAAGACATTATGAGCGAAACTCAATCGAAAATCTGGAAACAGAAAAATCAGAAAAAGATATTGGCACCTCTGGGACTCGAACCCAGAGGTGCCAATATCTTTTTCTGATTTTTCTGTTTCCAGATTTTCGATTGAGTTTCGCTCATAATGTCTTCATTTAATTAAATATTACAGTTTGAGGTTTTACTCATAAAGTTAAAATAATAAATAATAATATTCATCCCAGACTTGCAGAAGAGTCAATAGATGTCGCACATTAAATAAAATGGATAATAATTTATCCAGACACCATCTAGATTGCATTTAGTTCGAGTTGAATCTTGCAATCATTCATAAAGATGGCAGCCAATAAAAATATGCGTTAAGAAAAATGAAGATAATATGGGTGGTTCTTAGTCGAAGTATGGTACAGTTAAAAGTGACCGAATTGGATATCGACACCTTAGCTCAGTGGATAAGAGCGCCCGACCCGGAAAGTAGGGAGGTCCTGGGTTCGAGTCCCAGAGGTGCCAATATCTTTTTCTGATTTTTCTGTTTCCAGATTTTCGATTGAGTTTCGCTCATAATGTCTTCATTTAATTAAATATTACAGTTTGAGGTTTTACTCATAAAGTTAAAATAATAAATAATAATAAATAAGAAGGTAAAATAAGAGTGTTTTATTCAGTTAAACAATACAAACATAGCAAACTTAAAATTATTGAATACATTAAAGCACTAAATAAACAGCGTAGATGTTTACATCCAATTAAGAAATTGTTTACTACCAAAGGGAAGTAAACGTTTTACTGTAAACATTGTTAAGAACAATATATTGGTATTTCGCATAAATTAATGAGTCAATGATTCATTATCTACTTATTACGTTTATTAAATTGAAAATATTCTAATTCGATTTCAAGAATTTAGGTATGTGAGTACCTACGCCACTACTTTATTTTAATTATGTTTTCTTATTTACTAGCTGCAGGAAGCGGTAGATACTAGATAATAGGGTAGAGCTTCCATGGTCGAGGCTCTAAGGATCCGAAGGTCGCGGGCTTAAATCCCGGCGTTCGCAAGTAAATTTAATTTGATTGATTTGTGTTGTTTCACAATTTATTCATTTAAAATAATGTATAGTATATTTGCGATACATTCCAGAGTGGAAGATACTCTCAGTATCGTTTTGGTGTAAGACCATTCTGAATTGAAACGTTGATTGAAATGACTTTTCCCGTATTTGGTGACCAGATCTGAATAGCCAGGTACCTCCCCACCTTCCTCAATCCCATCTCCTTCCCCTTCCCACTCTCACTACAAAACAAAAAAAGGCCATTGGGGATGCCATAGTCTCACTGGTTACAGAAGGGAGCAGTTGGGACGGTACTCGCGTAAAGAAAAACCTATTTTGACAGTTAATAATAATAGAAACATTGCTTGAAATGGTTTCAACCACGTTTAATAAGAAGATCTGAATAGCCAGGTACATCTCAACAACAACTTTCTTCTTCCCAATCTTCTTCCCTTCCCAATTTCTTTCAGCCCCACATCATACCACAATTGGGGATGCCAGGCTCCAGTTAGTAGGGAGTGGTTGTGCGTAATTGTGCGGTATTCACACTACGAAAAAATAGATAAAGCATTTGAGTTATTTAAATCGACACTGGTTTAGAAAGTGTTTATATATATTTTTTAATGCTTGCCTTCCTGAAAGATGTTGAAGTAGCCGTGACATTCAAATCAGTTGTTTATGTTAATGGTAATGATTTATAGAAATAATAGAAAATGTTTTTTCCCTTTCAGGTATGCTGATTGGACCTCTTTAGCCACACCCACTAACACTCCAACCAACTTTCCTTTAAGGTATGTACAAACTATTAACTATTTTTGTGCCTACCTCAAAGATTCTAAAGGCTATTTATTATAACTGGAAACAAGTTTTTTATTGGCCATTAAAAGGTGTCTAGGAAAACGTGGGAAAATAGGTAAACTGTGTCACATATTTTCGGTTCTGTTGCCAGATTCTGACAGCTTGCTACAATTTTACTGTCTCATAACTGGAAACAACAAACTTTTATTTTTATTTTTTATGAGACGTACATTATTTCGTATGCCTCAAATTGTCTAGCCTAGAGCCAGTGTGACTGAAAATACAGGACAGAAGGTAGAACGATCAGATTGAAAGGACGGTTTGGCTAATCAGCTTTTCCAGATTTGTCACGTAACCCAAACCCTTTGTTTTTAATTAACAACATTATTATTCATAATGATTTTTTTATCTTTCACTAGGAACGGCCTCCGTGGTCGAGGGATAAGGCGATCCGGAGTATCCGGCGTGAGCCAAAAGTAAATTTTATTTGATTGATTCGTGTTATAACACAATTTAATAATTTAAAAATAATTTAAGGTCTATTTTCGGCATACCGCCATAAACTCAGACCACCATTCAGAATTGAAACATTGCATGAAATGGCTTAAACGGTGATTAGATCTGAAAAGCTAGGTACTTCCTTTTCGCATCTCTTTCCCCTCCTCACTACGATCAGTCTCACGACATACCGCAATCGGGTATGCCATGGTCTCGCTGACTCCAGGCGGTTGGGAGTAGTTGGGTTGTGCGTATTTCAAATAAAAATAAATACAATTCATGCAAAAGACACATGGTATCTGAGGATACCTTCCATTTCCAATCAATTACACCGTTGACTTCTGGACACAGTGTACAACAAAATTTTATGACACCTCCGCATGTTAAACCTGCAGCGATAAATTTAGTGTGCAGGTAAACCTTCGAAGGTTCTCGAGTCATTTTATGACTAGGTGGGCCACACTCATTATTATTTTAACGACCGACGCCCAACAGTAAGAATGCTTTGCGCAACTAATTTGAACACTAATAATAATTACTATATTGCATTGTAGACATTTCGCACAAATAATTAGTCTTTTGTTTGGAGCGCTGTTATTGTTATTATAAATTACCACAAGGAGGATTTGCATAATTACCACGTAGTGTTGTACAATATTTGTTGCATTTTACAAATGAATGATTTATTCCAAAGCAACATCTTAAGCTGCTTATACATTTGCGAACCGAGTCGCGAACCGAGCCACGAATTATGGGAACCAAAATAATTTTCAGAGCCACCTGTATTGCATTTCCGTGGATACCTGTATGACGAAGTTTTAACATCAAGCTTTTAAAGGTTCCACTTGTTTAACAAGGGTCTAACATCACTTCGAACTTTTTTCAATGGCCATTTTGTTTGTGTCTATCAGTTGACCGTTGTTACGATGCTTTGGATAATTCATTACTTTGGTTGGAGACAGTTCTACCTTACCCCATTCTGAGATGTCAAAGTTTGCAAAAAACTATTTTTCTTCTGTATATACGACATATGAGTATAAAAAATCGACACGGTGAATAGATTCGTTTGGTACATGACTTTGTATTCAAAGGTTAAACTAAGGCTAGGTCAGTTTGATTCCTCTCACAGTGGCTAGACTTCAAAGAAAAGGGGGGAAAACATGGGGAAAAAGGGGGTATATTTATTTTAAAAAAAAAACGTTTTTTTTTTTAAGTTTATGAGAAAGGAAGAATTGGAAATGGTGAAAAAACTCAGGGTCGTCCATTAATCACGTGAGGGAGGGAAAGAATTCGGAAAAAAAGACACGAAATATGACAAGGGGGGGGGATATAATGAGATATGGTGCCCTTGAGGTGATTTTTCACGAAAACGGTGCTCTACAAATTATCCAATTACTATTATTATTATCACGTGTATTTATTTTTCGTTGAACGCACGATTTCTAAACCAAACAGCGGTGCATGGCCTTGACGCACCGTTTCCAGACAACGATTTCCCTGCGCGTTTCGACAACCGCTCGGCTCACCAGTCACCAGGCTCTGTGGTTTTGACGCCGAATACATGCTTAAATCGTTGCCGCGTATGTTTTGCCAAAACAATGGAACAATGTCTAAACTAGGAGATTTCAACATACTTTATACTAAAAAAATCACGTGATTTTGGGTATGGGGGAGGGGTAGTATGAAACCTCACCGCATATCACAGGGGGGGAGGGGGTTAAATAGTTGCTAAAAAACATCACGTGATTATTGGATGACCCCTAAAGGGGAAGTAGGTATTCGAAATTTTTGGATCGAGGAAATCCATATTTTTATTGGATCAATCTAGCCCTTTTTGCCTTAGGATTGTATAAGTACCTACCGAAACTCCTTCTGATAGCTCATATTGACGACTAAGGGAATACCTACGTAGTATAGGTAGTGTGCTCAGGTCAGAGTTCATTTTTATTGAAAAGGACGAATATTTAAGCTGTCACACAGTTTTAGAGTAATTTTAATTTCAGGGGGCCAACTGCCGGGGAATCAACTGCCGGGTCATCCTAATTCGCGCGTATTTTTGAAAATGTGGATTTATTTCTTGCAATAATTTTATGAATTTTAATACGAGTTATTCATATTTTATTCTGTTTTAAACATAACTGAAAATTAATAGCAGGAATCATAGCTCCACTATATTGACTGCATTTCAAGAAAATCACTGACTTTTAACTTTGAGTGTGTACTAACACGGACATATTAAAATTGCCCAAATAGGTAGGTAACACGCCATAAATGGAAGTCATCATCTTAGGCGATAAGGAAAACTATTCAATTATCAATCAATAGAATGCTATCTGTGAGGAATATCAGGAAGTTAATTAGTTAATTTCCGTAGAAATCAACACAATATTAACACGCCTTTTCATTGACCTAGCAATAAAGCTTCCTACACCGCTTGGAATTTAATTTGCACATTTTTAAATACTAATCGAAACGTCCTTGAGTGTTCGCATTAATGTGAAAGAATTCATCATCGCTTTTATTAATTTGATCATTGATATTTCCGCTAACAAGAAACTTGCTTCTTGTAATAATGCCTGTATAATAATGCAATGTTTACAATACATATAACCCGTTATTACACCCACAAATTAATGGTTATTTTAATTGGTCCAGTAAACAAGTGACCATGACGAAATGAATCTCCATTTTACAACGAGGTAATTTTTTATTGTTAAGTTGTTCCAGATATGTTAAAAGGGTCAGGGTCCCAATTAATTCCCAATTCCCAAATTCATAAAAGATATTCCTGTCACGCGTAGCTAAGATTGTTTTTATAACCAATCTACGAAACGAAAAAATAATTTTTTAATTTGGTTGTAATTTTTTTTTAAATAACCGTTGAAGTTTATACCAATCGTTCTAATATTTGATCATTGAAGAAGAAGATAAAAGTAATAAATCTAAACGAAACCTGTAACAGTTCAAGAGACAGTAAATAAAAGAATATAACGGTCGCAACTGGGAATCGAACCTACGCCAAGACAACGACAATGCATGTAACCACTCGGCCATGAAATTATGTGACCTGATTTTATTACGTCATTTTTTTTAATAAAATGATTTAAATTAATTAATTAAATTTATTTTAATAAGGTCAAAATGGCCAAGTAGTGGCGTTGTACCGGTAAGACAGAGATCCTTTGTTCGATTCCAAGTTGCAACCTTTTTTATTTTCTGCGTCTTGTTCTATTTCATGTTTCATTTAGGTGTATCGAATAATATTACTACGTTTGGGTCTGCATGATTGAATTGCAAAACCCAGTTTCGAGTGCATGTTGACGCTCCGCCGTACGAGGAATTTCAAACAAAGCTACCGTCGTAATTCGGTTTTGAATTCAAGAATTCGTCACAAGATGTCACCACTTTTGTCAGCAGGTCGGATGGGAACGTGTCCCCCTAGATATACGTGCTACGAATTTGTTAATATTTAGTATCTCTCCGGATATGGAAAGATTGACAAGTGTTATCAAGCGGCTATATATTACATATATAGTCATTGCCTGTCTCAGCTACTTTGTACCGGTGACTATCACTGGATGGCAGTGGATCCGAGGAACAGGACATTTTTGAAACCAGTTCCTATGGTCACCAACATTAACTGGGCGAAGCCGAATCAAAAGCCGCCGCAGGGCCTAGCAGTAAAAACCGTGTGAGTTTAAACTGCTAGTTAGTACTATCTTCTTCTTCAATGATTAAATAAAATTTTCCATAAGCAATAAATAAATAATTTCTTCTCCCTATCCCTTTTCTTACTCAATTATTTCCTGAGTAACGCATGTTATTTCTTATACAACTAATGTTAACTCAAGTTAGACACGACGTGGTGTATATATAAAAAATATGGTTTATTATGTTTGCCAAAAAATAAACAAAATTATCATATGTTTAATAGGTACCTATTAACCTACTTAGTAAATAAAAAATATACAATGTTCACATGGTGCTTTGTGCTATTATATAAAATCCTAAACATAACTGATTCTGCACAGCACGCGAGCCATTATAAATGTCTTATACTAAAACAAAAAAAACACTAATTAGCAAGTTCATGTAAGAGTATGCAGTGCAGTTGGCTGGCGGTTGCAGGTGAACGTATCGGCACTGCTGTGAGAGCATTGCGTTAGTTTCCACCTGAGCGAGCGCAACACGTATCGGTCTCGGTGAGCGATCCCATTTCTAATGCTTCCTCCGACTTGATCGCTCATATTTCTCGACGAATATAATAAGCCAGAACCACCGAAGAGTTTCAGCGATAGAAGGGTGCAAAAGAACGTAACTAGAAGTAAGCTCATTTTTTCCTTACTTCTGGTGAAATTGATTATTGAATATTTTTAAATGTCATCTAATATTGTTAAAATTATTTCGCCCTCCGTGGTCGAGCTGATCGGATTCTCTAATATGATCACGCTATACGCTCGCTATACTTTCGTGGCTTGGTCTATTTTATAGAATGGGAAGAATGGTGAGCCATATGCTGAAATAGGCCAAGCCCAAAAACGCTTGCTACTTCATAGCTTAGACTGTCAGTGACTTACCAATCCGCAGGTTGCGGGTTCGAATCCCGGCGTGCTCAAATACATTTTATTTAATTAATCTATTTTATTTCGCTTCTAATTATTACGAAATATTGTACATTCTGGGGCAAATTCGGAATAGTAAATGTAAATATGATGTCCAAAGACATTTTATTTTCAATTAATAAAAAAATCCATTGCACGTCACCGTGCATGTACATGTACTCGTATGTATAACATAACGCATCACGGGATACTCTGTCTCTTTCCAGCAGCTCCACGGAGATGAGGCAGAGCGCTTATCGCGCGATCCGCATTGCGACGTGTGATTTTTTTATGTAATTTTAAAAATCTATCATCGGACAGTAAAATGACATCTACAAGTACGCCCACTAATCTCGTGTCTTTCGGATGCGTATGGATACACCCTGTTTTCAATGATTATTTGCGGAATATTTGCGAAAAATTCAGAGTAGTAGATACTCTTGCATTTTTTATTAATGGCATTGCCCTTGTGAAATAAAACCATTCAAACGGTGCTTAGAATGTCTGTTGTCGTATTATATTAATAATTTTACCGAAATTATATAATAAAATCCACCCAGAATTAAACATTAAAATATGCATACAACCAATAATAACTAAACGGTTGGTTGTCTTGGGTAGGGGGAGTCTGAAAAATTGTTAAATAATGTCACTTAAAATTATACATGGGTACCTATTATTGACACACTTAGTAAAAATTTAGTAGATTAATAAAAAAACAAACTTTTTTACAGTATAAATAATTTCTATTTTCACGAGCATTTGTTCCTTAGATTAGGCAACCTGCCTATCTAAGAACTAATATCGACCTAACAAGATATAATAAATTAAAATTAAACGTATTTGGTGACCAGTGTAAAGCTAGGTACTTCCCAACCTTCCTTTTCCCCACGCCCTTACCTGCCCCACCCCCTCAAGCCTATCAACATACCGTATTTGGGGATGATCCGCATAAATGGGAACAATTGTCACTTATGCGCGGTATTAAAAAGATCTAATCAAATTTTTTGGCCTGTCTAGATTTGTGGTCGAAGGTCTTAATCTTAACTTAACCGTACTTCTACGACTTATGTGTTCGGTGGAGAGAACAGTTAGCATTTTTCAATTCGCTTATTCAATATTCATACGGTGGTAATGTATTTTGATCGAATGCAGTTTGTGGTAACAGAGATTATTCAAATACTACCGCAATGTCTCATTTTTTAACGAGCTCATTTCTTGTTGCTCACGTATTGAATTTTAAATATGTAGTTGTCAGTAAAACGTAATGGATATTTTCACAAATGTGTGGAAAACATAGAGTTTATTTTTCTGATTCTGATCAATGTACTTCTTCCGCACATTCGGAAGCGGTTTCAACAGGCTACAACGACATTATAACGTAGAAACCATCATTGGCTGATAAGACAGCTGTCAAATAAATTAAATCAAATTCTCCATAGTAAGTTTCTTACATATTTAAAAAACAACTATTATAAAGCTCGGCATTTTAAAACAGCAAAATTCTCAAACTGTGGGCTGAGTTGAGTCTGCAGTCTGAGGTCTGGCGTCATGAAATTTGATTGAGTCAATCAAACTATTTAAAGCTCTCAGTGTTCCTTCATTATGAGCTACGAGGCTTTGAAATATTCATTGGACTGTAAAAAGAAATGATTGGATTGTGAAAAAAAAAGTTCTCGAAAAAAGTGTTGTCAGTGAAGGTAGGCACGTACCGAGGTAAGACATACAACCAACAAATTTACTAACTAAGTACGCAGAGAGGACGAAACGCCAAAAAACTCGAACTTGGAGCACACTCCTTGCCTACATACATACATACTATTATATTATTCCATCAATCTATCTCTCTATCAAGTATCTGATTCACTTAATTGTGCCATTTCTTCCTCGGGCGTCCCCGACTTCTTCTATCATTCACATTTGCGTCAAATACACTCCTCTCTTCGCTCATTCGCTCCACACGCCCAAACCATCTGAGCGTCTTTTTCTTAATCTTACTCATTACTCTTACATCGGCCTTGCATTGTTTGCGGATCTCCGCATTTCTTACACGATCAAATGTGGTTTTACCCACATACGCCTCAAGGATCTCCTTTCTACTTCATTCAGACGGACGAAAAGCAAAGTGTTTGACTCGAAACAGGATTTCGCTACGCTCTGTCAATAATATGGTTTACTACAACTTTCCATTTTAGCGTATGCTTTGCCTACATTCTTAGGTGTATGGATGCAAAGATTTAATGTTTTTAGGCGTCTGATACCTAAAAAATCTCCTTTCGACGCTTTCTCCCATACCTTGATTGAGGCTGTGATGAATCCGTTTTATAAATGAGTCACTATGTAAGGCTAGGTATAGGTACGCAAAACAAATTGATATTTAGGTACTTTACATGAATGAGTTGATCCCGCCCAGGGGCTCACAGTTTCGTCTATGGGTACCGTTATGTCCTTCAATCCCAGTGATTGAGATTATTTTATTTGTGTTCGGGAATCTCCAATAAAAATCGAGGTTCGTTGAGATTACTTTATTTATCTTAACATCAGGTTTACAATAAATATTTAACTGGACAGGACGTCCGCTCGTCCGATCTTAGTAATTCTGAAGCCAACGACGCTGAGGGAGCCCAGCTGTCGATCTTATATCATCGACTATTTCATTAACCGTTTTTATATACGAACGGCGACATGTACTCTTCTAAGGTACTCGTACTATAAAAAACTGATATCTGTTAAGACACCTCAAAACCACGGATAACTACCTATACTAACGACACCTGTTTAAAAATATTGAAACTGCATAGATAATCCTACACAACACTTTTTTTATGTGAATACCGCACCTGCTCCCAATCGTCTGGAATTAGGTATTATGGCAACTCAAATAATTGGGGTATGTTGTGAGTCTGAAACGAATATGTTTGCGGAAAGAGATAGGGAAGAACCTGCCTACTCGGATCTGGTCACAGAACAAGACTAAAGCCCTTTCAAGCAACGTTTTGATTCCGATTATTGGGCCTTCACCAGGGTACCTACCTTAACCTACCACTGTTGTAAATTTTTAGGGTTCTGATACACGTGGGCACATCAGCGCATGACGTGAAATGCACTCCGACTCGTACAGACGATATAGGACGCGGGTCACATGAGACGTGTGATCAGTGGCGTCTTGTGCTTGAATAATATTTCTTTTTGTCGAAAAAAATCTGTCATCTGACAGCACGAGTTCTGCATTTTTTACTCCAAGTATGCTCAAGAATCGCTAGTTCTAATCGCTAAGTCTTACGGCTGCCTGCTTATGTAGGAGTAAACCATACTTCCATTTTTGTTAAACAACTACTGTTAGCGGTCTGCGCGTAATAGTCTGAATGTGGGTCAGTTTACGCTTTTGAAGTAACCACGGAATTGTGCAAAGAAAATCTCCACTCTCCGAGAAAACAATTTTATAGAATGGTCAGGAAATGAGCGGTGTCGATATGTTTTTAGAGAAAATTGGATACATTTTACAATCAGCAATACTTCGTAAAAGCGAAACAAATAACAACCACGTGCAGTTTACGTTTTAAAAGTTGAAACTGGGTAGTTTTTGCTTGACCTCAATTTTTATAGGTCATGTGGAAAATATCCACGTTCTCTGCGAGAAACTCTCTTAGAACATCGCCTTGCACCGCAGTGGCAAGGATGTATTCATACTTCTGTCACTCTTGGACATACCGACCCCTACATTCATACCATTTTTCATTCCCAAAACTTCCTCTCCTTCCTTTTCTAAAAAGGCCCTCTCCACAGCATCCCCAAAGATGACATAAGCTATAAGGGGAAATATTTTCCTCAGGGCCTCCTGTGTGGAGCTAATGTAATGTACTGTACAGGGCCCGCAGATACTTTAATAGTACACAACTTACTGCTAATCCTGTACAAATCGGAAGTGCGCCCCACAATTGAATTTGGCAACCACCTTTGGTCTGGAGCCCCAAATTACCTAAAACCCTTGACTCTGTGCAGAAACGGGCGGTCCGTTTGATAGATTCTCCTAACTTAACAAACGAATTGTAATCTTTAGAGCACAGGCGTCAGGTGGGAATGCTGTCCTTGTTCTACTAGTATTACAATGGCAGATGCTCCGATGAACTAGCGTCATTGATCCCCTCGGCACCGGTGCACAGTCGGAAATCAGGCCAAACACACGTCCAACATTTGTATACGGTTGACATTAGACAGATGAGAACATTTCGTTTCTACAACTCGTTCTTGAGTTCAACAGCTTGGCTGTGGAACGATTTTCTGACCTCTAGGTTTCCTCCCTCCTACAATATGTTCACTCCTTCCTCTCTTCAAAAAGACCCTCCACACATCTTCAAAGATGACTTAGACCCTGAGGGAAATTATTTTCCTAAGGGCCTCCTGTATGTAAAAAAAATGTAATAAAAAACTATTGATGAAAAAAGTATTGATAAATAACATTGGTATTTTTTTAACGGTAAGGCTTTTATCACTGTCGGGTTTCTTGAATTAAATTATATATACTTTGGCATTGCAAAAAAATAAGAGCTATAACTTGGTAATGTTGGTCATTATGAATCAATCTTCTGACGGGACAAATCGATGGTGCCAAAATCGTCCCATGAAATTGATGCGAATCTTGCGATTTCTCTATTTGATAAATGATTTTCAAATGTAATGGATGGTTTTCATACTTTTATTGCGTAAAAAATTTGAAAGGTAAATAAGAAGAAAAATGGCATCAGTTTAAAATAGTTGAGCAGTGAGCAAAAATGACGTTCCTGCAAACACATATTTTTTTTAAAATTCAAATTTCTTCTTTATGAAATAACTAGCTTTTCCCCGCGGCTTCGCTCGCATGGTATTACGGGAAATTACTAAAGCGGTTGAACTTTGTCACATCACTATGTTATTTTGCACATCACTAGCATATAACTACCCGTAAGATGATTGTCGTCGGTCAGTCTTAAAGTAATGTCAATGGTGTAAACAACCAGTCAATAAAGTCTATTTTGTAAAGTCTTAAAGTGTTTAATATATAAACATCCTTAGTCCAACAAACAACGAAATAAACTTATCAATTATCCCCCCTCCTCCCCACCCCCACCCCCTCCCGCATTCCATACATTCATTCCCTTAAAAGCTCAAAGAAAAAAATAATTATCCAATTTTGTTCATTCGTTCTGAATTTATGCGCTTACAAACATTTCGGATGTTTATTTTTAATTAAATATTTGGAAGTTTGTTAATATAATAAAAAAATTACGCTATTTATTATTCAGTCTTTATAATCGTTACGAATTATATTTTTAATGTAGGAACTCTTATCTGACATTTATTCCAAAACATAAACTTTTCCAAAAAAAACAAAACATATTCGAATATTTGAATTTTCTGGAGCAACAGCCCACCGGTAGGCGGAGTACCTACCAGCATAGAGCCCACAAATATGTCAACAGCATTTCAATGGCAAGGATTTGTTTTCTGACGTTTGCAATAACTCGCTTTTGTTAGCGACAGAAAACATATAAAAAATATTATGTATTAATATGTAAAATTTTATAACGCCAGAGCTTACCATCATATACAGCCTATAGTCTTCGCATATAATTTAGCTTTTTATTGGTGAAATAATTTTAAAAATCGTTATATTGTGTTATGCATGAAAGCGTCATAAACAAACAAGTTTCGCATTTATAATATTAGTATGGATAGGTACTATTAGTATATTTGCGGCACGTTCCAGAGTGGGAGATACTCTCAGTATGACCCCGGTGTAAGACGTTGAAACTTTGCTTGAAGTGGCTTTAGCCCAGATCAATAATAGTCAGGTACTTCCCCACCTTCCTTTTTCCCATCCTCATTGGGGATGCCTTAGTGTCACTGGCTCTAGAAGGGATCAGCTAGAACTCCTGTGCGGAATTCACGTACAAAAAAGTACCCGGCTTCGCTCGGGGTTTTCTCACATGTTGTGTTGTCTCATAATTACACTGCTAAAAGGATACCTGGCGGTTTTATAGCTTAAGATGGAAATTAACTTTTGAGCTGACATTTGCGTTGACCTAAAAATTATCGATAAGAAATGCTGTTTAAATTTCACTAAGCAATTGAACCCGGCACCCCTGATAAATAACCAAACGTAACAAACCATTTAGGGTGACCCACGGGGGTATTGGTTGCCCAATAAATGGTTCCCGAGGCGGCGGTACCCATTCCCACCTCCCAAATATAACATTAGTAATCATAGCTCTTACGTTTTTATCCATTGCAAGCCATCACTTAAATAAAAAAAAAAAATATGGTATTATGACCTTCCAAACTTGCAAATGGTCGTAATTCATGGAAAATCTTTGGACTATATTTCATGGATCATTAACGCGCCTAACCGAAAAAACATTATGATGGTATAAAATAAAGTATTAGCGCAATAAAATCAAATAAATCTCGCACAAATACCAAGTCGTCCGTTGATAGACATAATAATTATAGAACAAATATTACGCAACGTTCATTCACAAAGCAATTTGTGTATGGCGTAATCTCAAACAACTCTTTTCGATTTACTAAAATTACATTTTACAATCACTTCATTGTGTTAATGATATATTTTGGCGTATTATGTCTTGCATCATTTACTGCCATTACCGATACTGAATCAAATGATTATTATATCTAATTCCATATGAAAAATTATACAAATCATCCAATATCAATTTAATATTAAATAACAACTTTTGTAAGACTAAAAATAATAAGTATTTGACTTAATAATACATTGTGTAATAATCATAAAAACTTATATTCTATTGATTGATGGAAGCTGTAATTAGATTTGTAAAACTGATTATATGTTGCAGATTATGTTATTCTTGTAAATCCCCCGTTTACTCCAATGTACATTTTGAATGCATTTTTTTAAATTAGCTCCACACAAGAGGCGTCGAGGAAAAAAAATCCCTCAATGTCTATTTCATCTTTGGAGATGCTGTGTTGAGATTCTTTTTAAATAAATGAAGGAGAGTAAGTTCTGAGAAGAAAAAAGGTATGAGGGTAGGCAGGAATCTGGGAATCATTACATGCAATATTTTAACTACCATCAAATTTTAAAAAGTTCAGTTATTCGAATTCATTTATTATTATTATGTTTTCGTAGAACTCTGTTTAACTTTTTTTAAACTAAGTAAAGTTTTATATAAAAAAAACAGAAATACTTGGAGAACTTCATAACTATTAAAAATACAAATTTTCTGTTTAATTCTGCCTGTGCATCCGATTCAATGAACTCTAGAACTTTAATTTGATTTGAATTTAGGTCTCATTTTCATAATTTTAACTAATTGTAGGAATAATTCAGACAAAGAATAAAGGAGGCATCAAAATTTATTTTATTTTAATTATTTAGTTTACCTAATGAAATGTGTATTGCATTCGTTTAAATTTTTGACAAATGTCGTAATTTTTCAAGTTTACTAACGGCGTTCACTTGAACGACATTTTTGTTATCAATTGACAATGTTTGTTTTTAAGGCAAACATTTTTTTATGCATACTTCACAAAAAAAGCTTCACAAATCCCACAATTGAATACCGTGAATTTTTAACATGTTTAAATTAGATTTTAAGGATTACTTAAAATTAAAAAAAAAAATTTATTCATGCTAGCTATTTCACCTTTCAAAATCGTTTTAAATCCATCAGTTGCGTTGCATTTGGGTTAAGTGTTGATTTCCTTTGAAAAGGTTACCTGATGATGATAAAAAATTTCTGGTCTTTCATATTACATAATTTATTTTAAAGGTGGGTTTTTTCACAGAAATTCAAATATAATATCAGTATATTAATACGTGAAGCAAAAACTTTTTACGAAAATCGCGCGGACGGAGGAGTATAAAATTTCGCACACTTAAAGTTTATATATAGAAGGAGTGCAGAATGCTAATATTTTTATTAAATTATGCATAAAAAATACATTAAATCAATAAAAAAAAACATTACAATTAAGGTCGAATTTCGACCATTGGGCGGCCACTATTCTAATCAAATGGTGATTTTTTTTAACTGTTGAAAGGTCACCGTTAAATTTCGATTCTAAGTCCATTTTAGCTTTTGAACGAATTGTGATAAATAGAAGAGGACAACTATCATTTTGTTAGGCTTATCAGCCTACCACAATTCGATATGAAGCTGAAACGCACCTAGAAGCGGTGATTATCGGGGGACCTTTTGAATGGCCATTTGATGATAATGTTTGTTAATACATTCATCTCAAGCAAACCACGTAAAAATTTGTGTAACCTTAGTTTTTTCTAAAGTGATGTCTTTTGTAGTCATTTTTTAAAATGAATACCGGTTCATAATACGGAGTAATATACAGGGTGCGGCAGCATAACTTCATTTTTAAAATACGCGCCATTCAGTCGGTTGATATCGTAGCGGAGCGCTAGTGGTCTCGTTCGAGAGGCGGAACTATAAAGTTTTGTCCCGACACAGTTCAGTCGCTATCATGCGTTGAAACAGTAAGAAGCGTGCGTTTGCCGTTGAGGCCTACTTTTGGGATGTTCTGTGATCGCAACCCAAGGTGCGGCAGCTTAACTTCTCTTTTTCAAAACTTAATAAAACCCAAATGAATCAGAAATTTTTTATTTGTTTTTGTAATGTAGGCACATACTTAAAGTTCTGTTTTACTTATTTTTTGATGATCAAATCAGGTAGGTGACGTCTTCCATTCTCCATACACTGAGTAAACCGATTTCTGGCGTTTGTCATGACTCAAAGAAGACCTCAACGGCAAACGCACGCTCGTCACTGTTCCAACGCAAGAAGGCGAATAAAATATGTCGAGACAAAACTCTATAGTTTCGCCTCTCGAACGAGACCACTAGCGCTCCGCTACGACATCAACCGATTAAATGGCGCGCATTAAAAAAAGAAGTTATACTGCCGCACCCTGTTTCGGTCACTATCATTGTTGAAATAATCTATGTATTGAAATTAAAGTACTCTTTTAGTTCTGACAACGAATAAAAAGATGTTCCAACATGTTATGACATATTTACGCTGAGAAGTGAGTTGCAAATATTATCATAAATACAGATTGATTTTAATTCGATCACATTTTTTCGTTACGTAATTCAATAACGATTAGTCTTACGAATGCACATTATAATTTAATCTTGTTGAGAATCAAATGCCTGCTGTTAGATACGTGTATTACAGCATCCAATGATGGTTTGATCTCATCTCCTCGTGATCTGATCAAGGAATCGATTGATGATCTTATCGGAATCTATTAGATCAATTCTTCAATCACGTTTTTTTCATCCCGTGACAGATGACAGGTTTGCAGTTTGTCGGTCTGCCGAGAGAGAGCGCCAAAGAGCGATAGTAAAATATAATTATTCAACATCATTCATTTATATAAATATAATATAGTTGCAGAGTTGCGGTATTTGTCGGCGCAATTCGCTAGCGTCATGATCAGTCAGAAGTAATTAATTAACTTTTCTTGACGTATTAAAGCTCTGTGTGGGATTTAGTAAGGTAAAGGTACGTACTAATTCCCATTGCTACAAAATAGCATAAAACGTTTCTGCTAAAGCTTAATACCTATTCCTATGTTATAATATTTTAAAATGTAGTAAATAATTATATCCGTGAGGAACGAACGGTCGTTCTGAAACCGGTCGGAGTAAATAAAATATGTAGCGATTTTAACAAATAAATAAAAAATAAGTCATATAACATTGTCAGCTACAAAAAATTCAGTTTCTAGTGAGTAAATCTGACATATGTGTGTATTTCCCCCCTTTATAAATCGAAATCAGTTCCTAACTACATAAGTCTGACTTATGTGTTTATTTCCCCCTTTATCAAATGCAAAATATTTTATGTGATTGTGAACATTTTCAAAATGAACCCCTTAACGTTGACTTTTGATGGGTGTGTAAGGGTAAAATGTGCGGTTTAATTAGGACTAAAATATTCACTAATAAAAAAAAAATCGCATTTTGTGACTTATGTTATTGTTCACCTCACGCATAGATAGATATATTGCTCCCACTCCGCCTTCCCTCTACCCTCTCCAGCCAACCCCCCTCCAGCGATCCTCTCCCCTCTCCCGCTTTCAATATATTTAGTCCCGGTACATTCAGAATTTAAAACAGCTCGCGTGCCACCTACTGCATTTTTTTTTTACAAATTTTTTCTCAAATTTGGTACCTAACATAGGTACCTATTTAAAATGAATTTAAATTTTGATAAGCTTCAAAGTATTCGATTTTGGTTAGGTTAGGTTAGGTTAGGTGAGAATAAATTCATTAATTTCTTACATTTTCGAAAATTGAGTTTTATTTTAACAATCGATGTTTTGCAAAATATCATTTTCAAATTATGACAGTTTTGTAAGATTTTTTGTAATGATTAAAAAAACTTTTAAACAATATGTGGTTGTAATAATCCAGAAAAATTCGCGAGGACGGAAAGAAGGTATTTTGATACTACAAATCATCCACATCAAATCCTCAAAGTTTTATCGCAATCGGATGAATGGTTTAGCAACGCATACATACATAGACAGAAGTAAACATATTTACATTTTTATATGTGTGTATATATAGATTAATGACTCACTAAAAGTTTTAATCCCCAGGAAGGTAGGTACACTAAGGATCAGTTGTTTTACAGAACTTGAACAGTTCATCAAATTTAAAATATAACATTTAAGTTCTTTAAAAGTCATATTCAAGTTATTTTATTATTCCGTTAAGGTGCAGTCGTTTCACAGATCTTCAATAGATCTCTTGTAGAACTTTGAAATTTTATAAATTGTTCGATTTCAATGAAATAACCGATCTTAAGAAAAATGTCGATATTTCATGTTTTTACGGAACAAACACAAAGTTCTGCGCTAGTGAAAAATATTTTCACAATAATTACAAGTACATCATACTTGTTTACCGTTTGTTAACATCTCCGTTTGAAAATTCAATATAAATCCGATTTTTTAAACTTTTATAGCTTTCAAAAATACGTTCACACTACAACAAAGGTACATTAATATAACTTCAGATCTAAAAAAGCTGTAATACTAGAACTTTTAATGTAAGTACTATACATAGATATTCTTACTTAAAAACGCATTTTGGAAAAAAGGAAGAAACGGAGAATATCAATAGTAATAATAATTACAGTTAATTTACATCATTGGTCCTGAAGAAAAGGGTTCCACTTAGGGTCAAGGTCATCTTTGGGGATGCTGTGTGGCAGGTCGTTTTAGGAAAGGAAGGAGAGGATGTTCTGGGAATAAAAATGGTGTAATGGGTAGGTAGGAATATGGGGTCAGTGTGTCCAGGAGTGACGAATGAATGATTCCAACCCTCCCACTGCGGTGCGAGTTCATGTTCCGAGAGAGTCATGCTGGAGAAGCCAAAAGGTCTCCCTCAACTAGTCTCCCGATCTGGCCTGCCACTCCATTGGTAGACAGAAGCATCCGCCGCCAAGACCAAATCTAACCCCCGTATACCCGGGTACCCCAGCTAGGTCCCTAAACGTGGTGAACCACTTGGGGTGACCTATGCAGAAGTGTTGGTTATCCAATAAACGGTTCCCGGGGCGGCTTTAATAAGCTCTAGAAGCTGGGCATGCTGTACAGGCCTAAAAGTCGCTTCTACGACTCGTTCTTGAGTTCAACTGCTCGGTTGTGGAACGATTTGAAGGTTTGTGGAACGATTTGAGGATTGATTTCCCTCCTACAGCAAGACCCATGTTCATTTCTTCCTCTCCTCAAAAAGACCCTCCATACAGCATCTTCAAATATGTCTTGGGCCCTGAGAGAAATTATTTTCCTCAGAGCCTCTCCTGAAGAGCTAATGTAAAAAAAGCTCACAATAAAAATATTCGACCTTATCTTTGAAATAGTCAACTGTCAAAATGGATATTCTGAATAGTTTTTAGAAAAAAAAAGTTAATTAAAAATTTTCCGTCAAAAACTATACATAATTTAAAAGATTTTTTAAAATATGAATTGAAGTCAAATTACTGTTTCGAGAACAATGTTCTCTTCATTAGGTTGAGTCGTAGTATAATATAACAAAAAAAATTCCAATACATAACCGTGTTTCACCATGATTTACGAAATTGGAATGAGATGGAGATAAGCGTTTTCTGACAAGTGTAAGGGAGACAAAGAGCGTATTAAATGAGCTAAATTCATTGGTTTCCATTCAAATTTTTATGGAAAGCACTTCTAGTTTTCTTCTTTATTATCGTATACGACGGTTAAAAATAGATTCTTTGGGCAAGGGCCAGAGGGGGAAGGGCAAACTCAAATCGGCAAAAGAATCATCATCATCATCATCATCAATATCAATATATTAATACGTGAAGCCAAAACTTTGTACCCCTTTTTACGAAAATTGCGCGGACGGAGGAGTATGAAATTTCGCACACTTATAGTTTATATAGAGGAGGAATGCAGAATGCTAATATTTTTTTTAAATTATGCATAAAAATAGATTAAATCAATAACAAAAACATTACACACACTACCATGTATTTGACACACACACTCGCGTCTTTACTCTGTTGTTTATTGAGTCTATGGTCAAATTGAGAATAGATTTATATTGTTTGTCTTTAATATTATTTGTCTATGGTCTTACTGAATGTCAAACATAAAAAAAACATTACAATTATGGTCGAATTTCGATCATTGGGCGACCACTAGTTATTGATGAAGGAGTGGAAGTCGTAGGAGCGGGGGAGTTAATTAGGGAATTACATGGTCATTATGAGGGGAAAATGTTGAAAGAGGATAGTTAACTTTTTTATTTTTAATTATGTTTCTTCAATAATTGCAAATTCACTTTGTGGCGTCATTTTACTTCAATGAAAGCAAATCACTTTGTATACACTTATTTAATCAAAATTATCAACATGTTTCGAAACCATTGGTTTCATCATCAAAAATAACGAAAGGCAAATAAGTATAGACGAAACACATTACAAAGAGTGGTGATTAATTAGTTATAGGTATAATAAAAAGAGCAATTTTACAAAATAAATTAAAATAATTTTTATTTAATTTAAATTTTTTCATTTTATTAATTTAATTTTCACTTTTTTAAAATTACATGCTTATTTATACCGCTATGCAGTTTGCAGACGCAGAGGACGAAAAATTCCCAGTACTGACTGAATTAAATCTGCTATAATTTAAATCACATATCTTCGGTACTTCAAAACGTGCTAGAACTTTTCTTCGGAAAATCAGGAGTTATTATTTATTTAATTATACGCCGATTGCTTTATAACTGGTGCAAATCATTGTGTCACATTTTTGTCATACACGAATGTCGCAAATTGGAACCATCAAATGCTGAAGAATTGAGATTTGAGCCTGTTATTTGTGATTTCAACCGAACCTGTTACGACTGGCAAACTGCTTTTTTCACGTCTTCTTACTATGGTTTAATATTTTATGGTTACTTACCTGAAGCCTAACTATGAGAGTAGCCGTAGCCAGGCTAATCAAAGAGCGATTAGGTACAGGAAACTGTAGTTTCAGTTAAGTTTATTGTGTGAATGGTTATTAAAGTTGGCTTCCTGCTATTTAGGGTCATTATTATTGTATAGAATGCGAAAACATTTCTTCAGATCCCAGTGAGACTCGGGTCCATTAGATCCATCCTCGCTGTATAATAACCCTCTTCTTCTCTTATATCATAGATTGATGCGGACTAGGGTCCAGACAGTCCCCAATTATTATTATTTTTAATCCGATTACCTCACAAGAATCTCAGCTACTCCCGTCTCGAGTCAGTGATACTACGGCATTCCCAATTAGGGTATGTTGTGAGGCTAAATGTAGTGAGAAGATGGGGAAGAAGACCGTGGGGAAGTACCTGGTTATTCAGATCTGGTCACCAAATACGGCTAAAGCCATTTCAAGAAACGTTTCAATTAATGGTGGTCCCTCGAGAGGTTCTGAGTTCGAGTCCCAGGTGCGACCATATCTTTTTCTATTTTTCTGTGTTTTGTTCTCTTTCACATTTTCTTTTAGATCATTTTTGTTATCTTTTTCTACAATGATATATTACATTGATGGGAATAACCTTCAAAAGTTATAAAACGAAAGTTTTTCTTATAAAAGATTAAATATACATAAACGTTTAAAAATATTATTTTTAAGGGAAAAAATAGTGTCGTACAGAGAAATGAGAAAAAAATAGGTATCAACGTATGTACCTATTTTATTGGAAAACAGTTTACAATGTTTTAACAAAAGTACTGCATTCAATTTTGGAAGCGGAAATGGGTACCGTCGCCCCGGTAGTGATATATTGAAAAAACCAACATCCCTCAAAACTTTTTCCTTTTCCGAACTTCCTGACCTTCCTTTTCTTAAAAAGACCCTCCACACAGCATCCCCAAATATGACATAGACCCTGAGGGAAATTATTTTCCTCAAGCGCCTCAAACGCAAGACGGCCGGCGTAGTCCAGCGGCAAGGCTCTTGACTCGCATTCCGAAGGTCGCGGGATCGAATCCCGGCGTGGCAAATAATCAAATTTTATTTGATTAATTTGTGTAATTTCACAATTTATTCATTTAAAATAATATATAGTATATTTGCGGCACGTTCCAGAGTGGAAGATACTCTCAGTATCGCCCTGGTGTAAGAGCACCGTTCAGAATTGAAACGTTGCAATGGCTTTAGCCGTGTTTTGTGACCAGATCTGAATAGCCAGGTACTTCCCACCTTCCTCTTCCTCATCTCATTCCCCTCTCCCACTACCTTCAGCCTCACAACATACCCCATTTGGGGATGCCATGGTCTCACTGGCTCCAGACGGGAGCAGTTTGGACTCTTGTGCGGTATTATATTAAAAAATTAAAAAATTCGCCGTCAAGATTTAGACAAACCTCATCTGGGTGACCAATGGCAGGGTTGTTGGTTATCCAATATACGGTTCCAGGGGCGGCCGCACCTACACCCGCATTCCAAATTGCAAATGATAACTTCACAAAGTATCTCGTGACTCTGAAGTAATTTATCTCTATGGTTAGAAACTATAAAATTTCTTGTAATAAATGAAAGAGAACTTTTTATTATTTTACACATCAATTTCACATAAACATAAACAATGAAAAAATATTCACTTCTCGTAATGCAGAATGCAAAAAATATTTCTCTAATGACTTTACGATTTCCGTAGAACAGAACCACCTTTGGATCCCACGCTATTTGCTGCATTATTATTTTATTCTAGGATTTTAGCATTACAATAAATAATTTCCTCAGTGCACTTTCATTTTCTGTTAATTGTTTACACATTTAACATTTTTTGTCAGCTCACACACCAATTCTCATGTTTGCAAATTGCAGTAAACTCGACGGAACAAGATTGCATCTCTGTGTTTATCAACACGGCTGTTTTGTCGAATTTTTGTGGGAGTCGGTTACAATCATTTTCCATTCCCGAAAGCGAAATCTTTATTATTTCAAAGAAAAAAAAGACCTCTGAACACCTCTTCCATAGGTCACCCCAAGTGGTTCGCTACGTTTGGTGATTTAGCAGGGGTGCCCGGGTCCATGGGCAGGTTTGTCTAGGTCTTGGAGGGGATGACTAGGACATACTGAACCCCAGATTCCTACCCACCCCTTAAACCCTTTTCCTTCCCACAACTCTCCTCTCCTCCTTTTCCTTTAAAAAAAACCCCTACACAGCATCCCCAAAGATGAAATAGGCCCTGAGAGAAATTTATTTTCCTCAGGGCCTCCTGTGTGGAGCTCACGTAAAAAAAAAATCTTTTCTAAATGGTTCCAAATTAGAAATCATAGTGTGAAAAAATTTAAATAACTTTGTAAGCACAAGCGTACATCAGTGTAATTTAATTTTAATATATAAGTAAGGTTTATAAACTTCTCAATATACAAGATGCAGTTTACTGAATTGTAAGCTATAATAAATAGCACGTGGTGAAATGTAAATTTACAAAGTGCTTTGTAAATTTACATTTCATGCTTAAATTCTAAGCACTTAAATTCACATTTAAGTGCTTAGAATAAATAATTTTGCCAGACGTTACAAAAACCAATTTCGGTTATCTACTTGATATGAATAATACTTGAAATGGGAAATACTGCCGCCTAAAATGATTTACGCTAAATGAACAGCAATGAACGCTAGCAATAACGCATTTTCAATATTGGAATTGTTTCTATATAATATTTTATCAGAAATTTATTTGAATTGCTTTTTTCCAAATTGGAATTATAATATGCTATGATTTTTTAAGAGTCTGCGCTAGTTGTCAAACGTATAAACTTTGGTTGTCTGTGATATGTGATAGTTATTTTTGCGTGAAATATGGTTAAATGAACCCAAAATTACTTTGAATTTAAGTGTCTTCAAAAACGGTTTAGTTTGAAGTATCGGACAAACGATAAGATACGTTAATAATAATATTTTTAACAGAAAAACGTTTTAATTGCATTTTTCAAAATTGGAACTGATTTGTTAAGAATTCAAACTTTCCTGTAATTTTTCATAGGTTTGTTCTAGTACATACTGGTTTCCAAATTAAATATATGCTGTTGGATATTGAATTGACAGTTTTCACATTAACCGGAAAAAATGTGAATTTCTTTGTAATTATCGTAAAATATTCCTTTTTATGTGAATACCACACAATAGTGCCAACTGTTCCCTTCTGAAGCCTTTGAGACTATGGCGTCCCCAATTGGGGAATGTAATGCGTCTGAAGGTAATGGGGAAGGAAAGGAGACGGGAAAGAGGAAGGTGGGGAATGGAATGGTATTCAGGTCTGGTCACTAAAAACGACTTAAGCCATTTTAAATATCGTTTCAATTCTGAACGGTGGTCTTTTATTTATTTATTTATATGTAAGAGACAAACAGTTTATACATAAAATATGGAGATACATAAATATATACAAAGTTAAATTAAGTCAACCCAAAAAGCTCTCCTATGTTAAAGTTACTTGGAAACGGAGTTTTATTATATCTTAAAAAAAAAAATTGTGAGGAGGAGTGGAAGAGAAAAATAGGATAAGGTTAGGAGATGCTCCCGATACATTTCACATTCTTGTATTAATTTTCGATCGTACGCGTTACTTCTATTCGGTATTTCTGAAGGGTATTGTTAAGAATGTCTTTTTGGAAAATTTTGTATTATATTGCGCACACATAATGGAAATTGGGGAATTTTTTCTAATGTTAGTTCTTCTTGTGGGCAAATGAAATAAATTTGATTTTCTTGTTGATCTTGTCGGAATGTGAATTTTTATTAAGTTGGTAAGCTCTGTCGAGTCCAGGCTATTATTCAGAATTTTAAATAATAAGATTTGGTCAAAAATTGAGCGTCGCGTATAGAGGGAGTTGAAGTTAATTAAAAGATTAACTAAAAGATTCTGTACAATTTTAAAATTGTAAGTTTTGTCTTACACCAGGCAGATACTAAGAGTGTCTTCCACTCTGGAACGTGCCGCAAATATACTAAGTATAATTTTAAATTAATTAATTGTGAAATAATTCAAATTATTCAACTAAAATTTCAACTTCGGATTGCTAGTCGAGTGCCTTACCCCTCGACCATGCAAGTCGTCATATAACTATGAGTTCTAAACAGTATCTGTATTTCCCATAAACATAGCAATAACATTCCATCATGAGAGTGATTTCGCATTATTTACGCAATTTACTCCATTATGTCACTGATTTCCCATTAAAAATGCACCCAACGATTTGATCGGTGAAAACTGGATTAGAGTTGCGCAATGCGAATGCGCAGTTCGCGCGCTGCGCACCATTGTTACGCATGTGACAACGTTAACATGTCGATACAGTTTATGAAATGGTAAGGAAGTGAATTTAATTACCTTCAAGAGAGATTTCTCCATAAAACTGACTGTTCGCTATACAGGATGTTAATTAATTTAATAAACAAATAAAAAGGCAATGATACTTCCAAATTAGAAGCATATATAGTATGCGCATCACAAGAAGGATATTGTGGGCTTGTTTGATGATGCAAATATTTGCCTAATCGAGGCTTAAATTTCCAACACAAAACTGTATTTACGAAATTCAAACGGTATGATCAAAGACCTCCGACGTATGGCGAGTGAAAGTGACAATTTGGGAGGCGATGCTAATGATTACCGCCGCCCCAGGAACCATTTTTCGGGACACCAACTCCTGGTTAGGTGGAGGGACTGGTGAAGGGAGACATTTTGACCTCTCCAGCAGAAGGAATTCTTTTTGTGGTCGCGTGAATGAAATTGAGATGATATTGTACTATTGGAAGGTTTTCGAAGTAAAAACTTCTTTAGCACAGTTTCGATTTGAAATTCGATGAAACAAAAAATAGCGACACTAAAAAGAGACAAACACATACATCTATAGGATTTAGCCTGCGAGAGAATGAGATAGTATAATCGGTCTCCTATTTGTGCATTGCTTTGTGGCCTTTCGGTTTTTTCTTTGGTGTAAGTAGACAAATTAGACAAGAGTGGGGAGGCTACGAAGCACCGCACAAAGAGGAGACCGAAAGGCTACAAAGCACTTTCTAGCCTTTGGCTTTCTAGGTTTTCTTTCTTTCTAGGTCTTTCTAGGCTTTTAGCTTTTCGGTCTCCTCTTGGTGCAGTACTTCGTAGCCTCCCCACTCTTGTCTACTTAAGTTTTCTGAAGGTTTCACTTCTGCCGCGTGTGAATTGCACACTCTGTTTTTTTTTAACTACTGCCCTGACGCTATAAATGTGTTATCTATACATATACCTCCAAAATATACCAGGCGGAATATTTTACTCTACAACAATAACTTTGCTATGAATTCTGTGATAGAAAGAATACATAGGTTGGGCAATGAACTGACTGATGTCGCTGAAATATTTATTTTAAACTTCGCCACATTTAAAGCCAAATTAGTCCACCACTTTTTCGATGTAAATAATGAATGAGAAATCATTTTATTTTATTTCGATTTTCTTTTGTTTGTTTTGATTTTATTGTTCGTATTTTAGATGCAAAGTAATTAATAATAATTAATTAATAAGTAATGCGAGTAATTAAGTAAAAATGTATCTCTTTTGATTTTGTTTTATGTTTTTATTGCTCGTAGGTATACGAGTTCTATAAAGTCATCCATGTGAATTTATCATTACATATATTCTTATTTATTATATTGAGTTTATGCTTTATTTATATATTTCGTATTCTTTTTTATTTACGTTGCACTGTTGTTATAAATAAAATTTGTATTCGATATGTAAAAGTCCAATAGGGCGTCAATAAATAAATAAATAAAATAATATAATAGCCACAGCATTACAGTAGCGACTACAAGAGTTGGGTTAAGTTTGGCGGGTTAACTCAGTTTAGCGAAAGGGCAACAATGTTCTAGAACGATTTTTTTTTTCAAAATACCTCATTTTTCTCTTTTTAAATCGTAACAGTTCTCACATTACGCTATGTTATACAATGATTCCATGTTCATTGAATCGATTAAATTTAATATTGTGCGAATCGAGCTTTGTCGTGCCTTTACATAATTACGGTGGCAATTCATTAATTATTCAGCTTGCCTCCTATTCAATTATAACTATTCAATGAACTCCAATGTGTTGATTACAAGATAGCGGGTTGCGCAATAAAGTTAGTAAGTGCCATTAGAATTATAACTTGTGTTGTGTGATTTTATCACATCGGCTGAATAACGGTCAGAAATTTATGCAATATTAAACGGCTGTAGACAGAAATATTAAGGAAGTCGTTATTGGAAATTAGAAGCCATTACTTACGATGACTGCATCAAAAGCGAACATTTCTTTTGATGGTTAATGACACCGGAATTTTTTAAATATTGTTGCTATATCGTTTCAAACAGCTGGGATGCTAGAAATGTTTTCTATAAAAATACAAGTAAAAGTTTGTTTAGTAATTAGTAGCTGTTTTAACATTTAATTGATGCAGAAAATAATGGACTCGTTATAATTTTTCATACTTAAAACATGTACCTCTTCGTACCATCTATGGTTAGTTGTAATTCTTGGTAATGGTGGGCATAATCGAAATGTCCGATACAAATGTTTCCGATACATTTTAATAATCGAATCATGTTAGGAAATTCAAAGCAGGAATAAGAACGTCGTCGATTTGAAATGCAAAAAAAGAGTGACGATTCGGATGTTACAATGAACGACGACAATCGTTTTATACTACTTAGCGCCATTAAGACGAGCGCGGCCCATTTCGGCCAGTTTCCTACAAATCTTAATTCTGGATTTGAGATCAAAATACCCAACCAAACTGAAAAATTATTTTTGTAATCAAAAGGTATATCAAATATCTAGTACGGATGTGAGCTATTTTATTTATTTTTGCTTTAAATTATAAGATATAGGCCGTTAAAGATTTTAGTGTTTCATGATTTTAGAGGCAACTTGGGCAATTATTTGTGAGTAAATGAAAAACATAAAAAAATTTTACTGTGTCTATTTTACAAATAAAATTATAAATAATACATAGTTTAAAATGCATTTTTTTGGGTTCTAATTTTAATTTATAAACGACAAATTTTTGTTCTGCCGTAAATAGGTCATTTGTATTTTAAATTTACACGTATCAAAATGATATTTTTTCTTAATTTTTCTTTTATATTTCATTACATTTCTATGATAAATATAGTGAAATATTTTTTTATTGTTTTTACTTTACTTTTTCCAATTTGGTAGGCAGGAATGGGTACCGCCGCCCCGGGAACCTTTATTGGATAACCAACACCTCTGCCACAGGTCACCCCAAGTGGTTCGTTACGTTTGGTGATTTGGCAGGGGTACCCGGGTTCATGGGGTGAGGTTTGTCT
Organism: Glyphotaelius pellucidus; assembly: GCA_936435175.1. Lineage (NCBI taxonomy): Eukaryota > Metazoa > Arthropoda > Insecta > Trichoptera > Limnephilidae > Glyphotaelius > Glyphotaelius pellucidus. The sequence continues at coordinate 723,676 of OW386539.1, read as the reverse complement.
AGGTCTTGGAGGCGAATGACCAGGACAGACTGAACCCCAGATTCCTACCCACCCCTTAAACCCCTTTCCTTCCCTGAACTCTCCTCTCCTTCCTTTCCTTAAAAAAACCATCCACACAGCATCCCCAAAGATGACATAGGCCCTGAGGGAAATTGTTTTCCTCAGGGCCTCCTGTGAGGAGTTCATGTAAAAAAAAAAAAAAAACTCACAAATAATTGCTCAAGTTGTCTCTAAAATCGTGAAACACTAATATCTTTAATGGCCTAAATCTTATAATATAAAGCAAAATAAATAAAGTAGCTCACATCCGTATGAGATATTTGATATAACTTCCACTTAAGTAATTTTTCATACAAAAGGCGCCATACAAATTATCCAGCTGTTGTAATTATTAATTGGAAATATCATCTACACTGATTTGAAAAATAATTGATGTCGCCATTTATTTTTGGGTTATCATGCCATGTTACGCTACCTACGTCTTCAGCTGATGTTTTTCAATTGCTTCCTTCCGTAATGAGGCGTTTTGGGTCTTCCCAGGATTTCATGAACAAATCCAAAGTAGTAGCTGGTTTTAAATAAATGCTCGGCAATTGCTGATTTGACAGGGCAGCTGAGTTGGCTAAAAAACGACAAGTTGACTGAAGAAGGAGGCTGCGCAACACGGCAAATTAACCCAAAAATTAATGACGATAATACTTTTGGTCGTGAAAATCTTAAATCATATCTGATATTGACAATTTACTTTAAGCCATTAAATTGATAATCTGTTCAAGAGAAATTCATAATTTTAAAATGCTTGGTCGACTTCATCAGAAAAAAGTAAGAAAATTGAGTTTACTTGGGCAAACGCACACACCCACAATACCATATATCTCTTCAGTGTATCTGATGTATTTATTATTTCAAATTATCATTCAGTATTTAAAGTGTTGCCATTTTCCAACACCAATAAATTTATTGCTTTTTTTCATTTGAATGCACCGATTGCATTAAAATTGAAAACGTCCATCGACAATTCTTAGTATTTTTTTAATAAGACTTTCGTGTTGAAAGGGTAGCATTTCTTTTGAATTCCTCTAGATTTTTCATTTGGCATGCCATAACAGGCTGAGACAGAAACGAGTAAATACCTTCCGCGAAATAGCTGGAAATATGAATTCTGTAATTGGTTTCCATAGAGTTCCATTTTCCCTGTAATGCGGTACATTTCCGCACATTACACAATAAATCAGTCGGCCAATACGGACAAGTTATTTGCAGCTACGTCAACGTTACAGAATTTACTTTACAACGTTACTGAGCTTGGATTTGCTTTTCCCCGTTTTACGACGAAACTTAATCCTGGGATAGATTGCCCTTTATTATGTATTATTGCTAGCAATTCTCGTTAGTATTAGGGCTTCACATATTTATTACGTGTCTCGAGGTTTTATTGTCCATTAAACCTCTCGATTTTTTCCTAACGTCTTAAAAGCACATCACAAAATTTTGGAATCATTTTATTTTTGATAATATATATGAGTTCCACACAACGAAAATTTTAAAAGAGCAAGTGAAGAGAAAATGGAAAAACTCATTGATGTTGCAAAGTACATAAACTAATGGGGTTGGAAAGTAACTTTCTATTCAGATCTTGTTTATAAAAAAGTTACCAAAATATAAGACTTCTATAAAAATTTTTAAAAGAAAAGTTTTTTTTTGTTTATTTCTGGAATAAAATTCAAATTCTTTTCTAAAAGTTTATTCAATTCAAAATTTTATGCACTCTTTTTCGGATTTGAAGCCTTTTTTAGTTTTATTTTTCAAGCTTTTATTTTTTATAAAACATTAAACGCGTGTATTTTTTTAATGCAACCTTTTCTGTAACATTTTAAATTATTGTATCGATATAGAAATATATTCGCAAGTATATCGCTTTTGGTAATTTGTAAATACACATATGTGACTGTAAAAGCCCATACTACGGTAAATCTTAAGATTTTCCAGTAAATTCTGAGATTTACCAAAAACCTAACTTTTACAGTTTTTTTAGTAAATTATATTTAAAGATTTTTTTGCTTTAGCTCCACGCAGGAGGGCCTTAAGAAAACAATTTCTCTCGGCACCTGTGAGGTTATCTTTGTGGATGCTGTGTGAAGGGTTTTTTTTAAGGAAAGGAAGAAGAGGAAGATCTTGGAAGGAAAAGGGTATGAGGGGTGGATGGGAGTCTGGGGGGTCAGTGTGTCCAGGAGTGACATACGTTTGAATTTATGCCTTCTACTGCGATGCAATACGAAATAATAGAAGTTATTAGATAGAAGAAACAAAACAAAAAAAAAACAAAAAATATATACGTGTAATGTTTGCACTTCCTATATCGTTACTTGCACGCATATTAATAAATTAAGGTACAATTTACTTTTACATAAAAAATCATTATTATTTTTTCACATATTTATTTATCCTCACAATTTCCGATTTGATAATAATATTAAAATTGCTAACATTAAAAAGCATTTATATATTCGTTCAGCACACAAGGAAGTGCATTATGGCATAAACGAGTAGGAATCGTAAATATATTATGTATGACAAACTTACACATTATTTTGTAATAAATTTTCATGAAGCGGCTGTGCAGTATTGTGTACAGCTTGGCATAATATTGATGAAATTGATTCAATGGCACCAAATTCTTCATTACTATGGTCACCAAGCTACTTAATAAATTTGTCTTTAATTTTGTTCATCACATTCAAATTTCTTCAAACGAAGAAAATAACACGTAGGTAATTTAAAATGATTTGCAACATTATTGTCTAAACGTTGCGTTGGCTAGCCTGGTGAGGTGGGTTATGAGAAATCTCAACTTATAATTATGGAGTTCAATTATACACATAATGCCTACTATTATACTTTTATTATTTTTTATTGTTTTTTTTATTTATCTTATTTATAAACAACTGTGCACTATATTTAACATGTAGGTTTAGATATAGTTTGCTAATTTTTCATTATTTTACATTAGTTCCATGCAGAAGGCCCTGAGGAAAATAATTTCCTTCAGGGCCTATGTCATCTTAGGGGATGTTTTGTGGAGGGTCTTTTTAGAAAAGGAAGGAGAAGAAGTTCTGGGAAAGGCAATAGGGTGGGTAGGAATCCGGGGATCAATGTGTTCAGGAGTGAAAAACGTATGAATCATCCCTCCAACCACGGTACAAGGCGATGGGTCAAAAGAATTCCCTCAACCAGTCTCTCTCAATCCGGCAAATGCATCAGACTCCCCAACCTGGACAATCTTCATGAATCCGGGCGCCCCTGCTAAGTCATCAAATATAGTGAACCACTTGGGGTGACCTATGGCAGAGGTGTTGGATATCCAATAAATGGTTCCCGAGGCGGCGGTACCCAACTCGCCTCCAAAATTATAATTCACTACAATAAAGATATTATTTTAAAAACAGCACGATTTATTCAGTTTTTTTTTAAATTTACAAATTTTGATTTGTTAATATGAAAAAAATGCCTATCCATGTCATGATTCTCTTCTTAGCAAAGCATAAATAATAAAAAATGTTTAAACATAAAATTGTCTTAGAGTTTGATGTAAAAACACCGACTTTGACATCGGAAAGTATATATAAAAATATTTCCTAGGATAAATTTGATTTTTTGTATTTATTGGGCATTAACTACGTAACAATTTCTAGACATTTTGTTTTTTGAAGAGTTTTATTAAATGTACATTTGTTACTTAAATTAATTAATTAATTTAAGTAACAAATGTATATTTAATAAACCAATGTACATTTAATAAACCAATGTACTTAAATTAATTAATTAATTAAAGTAACAAATGTACATTTAATAAAACTCTTCAAAAAACAAAATAAATTTGATTTCTTAGGACGGATTGTTTCAAAAAATTTGATGGATTCATCAAATATTTGAAGTTAATTTTCACGTTCTGCGTAAGTTCTATTCAAGTTCTGTGATTATTTCAGTTTTGTGAATCAACTGGTCTATAATGATGTAATAATAGAACTTGAATAGAACTTACGCAGAACGCGAAAATTAACTTCAAATATTTGATGAATCCATCAAATTTTTTGAAACAACCCGTCCTTAAAGTTAAATTTATTTTATTCTGTGGGCCATCTTGGTGTTGCCATTTACAACATTTTAAACTAGCAGCGCCATCAATTTTTGTCTGCCATGAAATGTCAGACTGTGCCTACTTGGAATGTAAACTGACGGAATATTATACCCATAAGCAGGTAGGTACTTACGTAACTTTCCAAAATAGGCGTGTGTCGCAAATAAATGCACGGCCGGCGCCATACGGTGTGTTTTGAATTTAAATCGTTCACAGTTTTAATAACTTTTTTATGTAAGCTGGAATCTTAAAACTGTATATTGTGATGCCGATGGTTTTCCTAAATAAGAGTTTTTTATTCTTCAAGTCTCCGTATCCCCGCTCAAAATGAAGAAGATGGCGAGATATTTAATTACGAATGCTGGAGAGAGCGCTAATATTTTAAACGATAAAATTGAAGCGAAAATTGTGAAAATATTTGAAAAAACACGACTCGTTTAAAAGAGAGCAAAAATCTCGTGGGGAACATCTAAAATAGCTTTCAAAGAAACACTGTGATTTTTATCGTATAACTTCTAAAATAAGTGAAATAAACGTGTTTATAATAACTAGTGGTCGCCCAATGGTCGAAATTCGACCATAATTGTAATGTTTTTTTTATTTGTTGATTAAATGTATTTTTATGCATAATTTTAAAAAAAATGTAGCATTCTGCACTCCTTCTCTATATAAACTATAAGTGTGCGAAATATCGTACTCCTGCGTCCGCGCAATTTTCGTAAAAAGGGGTACAAAGTTTTTGCTTGACGTATTAATATACTGATTTCGGAGCATCCTTTGCGATTTTTTTCTATCGAGGGAATTTCGTATAATTCGCTTTTCGGCGTGAAACATGTCTAGATATTATCTTCAAAAATAAAATATATTTTTTAGGGGCTTAAAAACTTCAAATGTTTAAGGAAGATATGTAAGAGATCGGGTAGCAGCGGGTTAAATGAAGACAATATTACCGGAATTCAACCGAAAATCTGAAAACAGAAAGAGATACGTTCGCATCTAGGACTCACATCCTGGATTCGTGTCCTAAAAGTGAACATATCTTCATTTAATTAAAACATTGTCTTCATTTAATAAAAGTATTCCAATTTGAGGTTTTACTTATTATGTTCAAAATATAAATAAAAACCTATGAAATACTTTAATTATCTGTTTTTTTTCCTGTCTACCAATTTGCTAGTCCGTATAAACATACCTAGGCATTATGAGCACGTAATATATCGTGTCAGCACTTTATAACAATTTAACAAATATGAGTACAGCTAACGTATGTAAACTAACTTTGCCATTTGTCCAAAGAAGTAAGCGTAAATGGCGCTATATAAATAAGCCTTACAATAATTGTTAGATATTATTAGTATAAGTATCTTAACGCAGATCTGACAAAAAAAATGTAGTCTGAATATCTGACATCAGTTCCAATTTTGAAATCGACAATTAAAATATTTTTCCGTTAAAAATTATATTATAGGTGGTGGGTGATCCGACAGTTAGCCCCCCGAAAATATAATTCTATTAAAATAATAAATTTTTGTTCGTTATTTACGAATTTAAAACCTAATGTACCTTTTTGAAAATTATTTTACCTGTGTGTTGAATGTGTTGATCTAATTAAAGCATTTTTTTGTTTCAGGTAAGAATCTTTCACTTCATCGGATTCAAAATTATATCTGGTTAAGGCCAAGAAGAACCAAATAAGGTAGTATTTTTTTTAAATAACCATAAGCAGCCTTTTCAAGCAACGTAACGATTCAATTCTGAATGTGGATTTTTGACCAGGGTGATACTGAGACATCCATTCTGGGACGTTCCGAAAATATCCTGTATATAAGAGAAAATATCCTGTATGTCAAGAGGGCTAAAAGTCTTGCAGTTTTTCGTGGGTTGTGTCTCATTATTGTGAAGTCCAAATTTTAGTATGTGTAGGTAAAAGAATAAAATTATAATAATTTTAGAGTAGATGTACACTATGTGGTAAACATTTTATAGATAAATAAAATTTATTAAAAAATTGATTCCTTCGGGATCGGTGCATAGTCAGTAACACGCAAAATGCGTGCCCAACATATGTATACGGTTGACATCTGTCACATGAGAGCGAGTCAGTTCTAGGAATCGTTATTTAGTTCAACAACTCTGCTGTGGGGTGATTTGCCGGCCCTCCCCTTTTCCTACCTCCTGCAACATGGTTTTCTTCGAGACCCACATTCACACCTTCGTCTCCTCAAAAGCACCCTCCACACAGCATCTTAATTTTTTTTCAGTAAGCATATTAACTCCCACACGCGGCCTCCTGTGTGGAGTTTATATAAAAAACGGGCTTAATATCAGCTGTTTAACGACTTTTAAAATGCGTCGAAACGTAGACGCGGCACTATATTAACCAAAAACCTATTGCCGAAACGAAAAAAAAAAAAACAAAACAAAAAATTGAGATATTTTTTGTTACTTGGGTTTTTTTGTGATGTATATTCTCCAGTTTCCTTCTTGTATCATTAGTTTCCGGACATAGAGTATTAACAAAGGCCGTAGTATCTATATTAATAATTTAATAAGCGTAAACATTTTTACGTGACACCATTCGTTCCTGTTTTCCCCTTCATTCACGGGCGACCCAAGTGTCTAATTCCGGCTCTGACAAAGCGAACTAACACAAATTCATAACCCTTCTGTGCAATAAATTACTCGGTACGGGTGCCAGAATATTATTGTTTATCTCTGTCTTCATATTCCCTTACCAATTATTTATCGTTGCCACCATCTCGAAACAAATCATTTCATTCGAACATCTAAAAACTGGCCCCCGTAAATCCAGGCAGGAAGGAGGAAGGAAGGAGAAGTACAGAGGAAGGTATATGGAGTTGATTAATTGCGGAGTTCCTTTGTACGTTCACCCAGCAATCTAGTATCGTGTAATTGGCCAACGCGCATATTGCGGGCGCAAACGTGAGAGGAACTATCGCAACAATACTTGTAGGGTTGGAGAGAAAAGAGGAAACAGCTAAACTATTGAAATCTGATTCGAAATCTTAATGTTCCTCTCTCTTCCTCATGGATACGCAAGTATCCGATACTCGACGACTTGTGTTTCTTGACGACGCCAATCTCTCATGTCGTAGAGACTTTTTAGTCAAAATGGGAATATATAGCGAGCGAAATGCTGAAATAGGTCAAACCAAAAACGCTGATTGCTTTTAATGCTATATGTGACACTAGCATAAACATGGCTTCATTGGACATTGGACATTTGGACATTGGACATTTGGACATCGGACATTGGACATTTTGAAATAATGCGTGTGCTTTTTGATCAATGCTAGAAACAAAATAGTCAACAAAGAATGACGAGATGTAGAAATTACCGCCACAGCAACTGTTCGGTTTTGAGTGAGGTTTTGAAAGCATTCCTGTTTTAACATTTTGAGAATTTAACAATGATTCTTAGTGACGCGGGTCTCGCGATTTCAGTAGCGATGTGTGCGGACTGTGCGTGACAAGTTGTTTGCGATGCGAATACACAACATGAGTATTGAATACTTGCGTATTCCTGTGGAAGAAGTGGTTTACTGCCTTTTTTTCTGAAGCAATTGAACCGAAGGCTACAACATTGTCAGAGGCATATTATTAATAAAACTTCGAAAAATCCGTTACATTGTGACTTGCAATAAGTAAATACATTTAAACAATTACTTTTTCATAGAAAGTATTTTTACTGCTAACCGTTTTTGAAAAAAAATCATAATTTAAAAAAAATACGTTTTTGCAGATATCTTTCTATTAGTTTATACTAGTACCTCCAAATCGAATTATTTAAAACAAATAGCTAAAATGCAATTAGAATATAAGTTATGAACTTGCGAAGGTGGAGAATGGTATATTTTTATTTATTTATTTATTTATTTACACGCCCATAGGCCCAGGGCTTTTACATATAGTGCAGTACATGTTTTTGATAAAATATAGGAAATAACATAAAATATAAGAAACAACATAAAAATAACATAAGATATAAGAAACAAAATATAGATAACACCAAATATGAGAGTTGACACCAAGCAGGTAACATAGAATACATGGTAAGTAAATTAATGTGAGATAGTTATTTTAATTATAAAGAGAAATACGATAAGATTGTCATTATTTATGTTTATAATTAGCAATCTTTATTATACATATTTGGTACGTGTTTATCGAATCATAGCTACAATAATATTTCGATAAAGGTGCTATATAGTGCATGATATTTATAGCTTTATTTTAAATGTTCTAATATGCTGAGTTTAAATTTTGACATCGATTGATGACGATAAACGTCTATTGAGGTATATTTATGAAATATATATTATTTCTTCAAAATAGGCATATTTACTTTGGGGTGTCATCATTAATTTTATGAAAAACAAATACCTTTGTATTACACCACTATTTTATTAACAATATCAACATGTTTCGAAAACTATGTTTTCTTCGTCAGGATAATTATTGACTTATTATCCTGACGAAGAAAACATAGTTTTCGAAACATGTTGATATTGTTAATAAAATAGTGGTGTAATACAAAGGTATTTGTTTTTCATAAAAATATATATTATGTTATATCTATCTGTCTATGTATTTTATGCCTTTTGTAATGTAATTCTTCTAAATTTAGTTAAATCTATGCTTTATCTTTGGCAGTGGGTTTTTGGTGATGAATAAAAAAAAACCTCAATGTGGATTCTTATTTGATATTCATCATGAACTTCTTTCTTTTAACGATTTTTAAAAATCATTGCAAACCAATGATCAAGAATCAAAGATAAGCAAAATAGGAATTTATACCGTTAGTCTCTAGCTTAGTTATTTAATTTAGTTATTTGTTCGAGTTATAAATCTAACACTGAAAATCATTAGAAACTAAGTGTGTACGTTATGTCCACATCCTCTGTAGTTATTGTATCGCGGAACAATGACCACTATAGTTAAGGGAGGGAGGCTTCCACTATAGATTAACCCTCCGCGCGATGAGAGGACATTCCTACCCGAGCAGGCCGGACGCATTCCCGCGGCGGGACAGCAATTAAACGCCGAGCCGACTCACTAAATAAGGCTTCCACGCTTCTTATTTAGACAAGAATCTTACATTAAATGCCACATTTTTCTATTTTTATTCGGATAGTGAAATAGTGTCCTGTAGCTAAATTCTTTTCCTATACAAAGATTTACTTTTCTATTGAAATATGAAAGTAAAAAAATATATTTTTACTACCTTCGGTAAGACAGGCTTTCATTCCTGATTTTGTTTTTAAGATGTTACAGCACAACAATAAAAATAAATATTACCTTCACTCAAGATTGCGAGAAATTCATCCGATTCATTGAGCAGATATTTATAGACAATATTTCTAAGAACCTTAAAGTATTCGCATTGTAAAACATCTTCTATTTTTGGAAAATTTATTAATTATATAGAGGAACGTTTGCGCACCCGTTTCGGTCCGTTTCGGCCAGTTTCATATAAAACTTAATTTTGGATTTAAGCCAAAATACCCAACCAAACTGAAAAATTATTTTTGTAATCAAAAGGTATATTGAATATCTAGTAAGGATGTGGAGCTACTTTATTTATTTTTGCTTTAAATTGTAAGATATAGGTTGTGAATAAATAAAAAACATTTAAAAAAATAATTTTACTGTTAACAAAGGACGATGTAAATGACCAGGCGATCGGGGGTTTGGTAATTTTGAAATTTATGTTAGGTTAGGTTAAAATGTCCACCATTATGTCAGTTAGTTCCTTAGAATTTATATCGTGAAACACATTATTTTGTTTTGTAGTTTGTTATTTAAAAAGTAATGTTACATTTTCATCTCTTCATTAGACGGTGAAAACTGAAAGAAGATCAGAGTCGGTTTAGGTTCGGTTAGAATTTGATTTAAGTTCGGTTTGATTATAATATCTACCATCACGTTAGTTATTTCTTAAGAATTTATATCGTGAAACATCTTCTATTGGTTCGTAGATAATTATTAGAAAAGGTTTTCCTTTTTCATTCAATTTCAACTGGGGTTTTGTTAGGTTAGGTTAGATTATTTACAACGTACACTATATTTACCCCACGAAGGACTTATTTAAGGACTTCAAAGTACTCAATATAAAATCCTGTTACGTCAAAAACATATCCACCTATTACAAATTCAAACATACGAAAAAAAATTTGAATCCACCTACAATACAAGAAATTCCAGCAAATCCAATTATATTATTCCACCAACAAAAACCTAAATGGCACAGACACGATTTAACTTTCTTGCTCCTAAAATCTTCAATAATTTAACAATAGAAATAAAGTCAATAGCCAAATACGACAGTTTCAGGAAGGCGCTTGGGGACTTTTTGATGAGTGATTGTGATAATGTTAGTAGCCTGTTTCTCGTACTCAGATAAAGGTGTATATTTTGTTTATATGTGTGAGGATGTGGTTATATAGGAGTATGTATGTATGTGTGTATGTATGTGTATATACATGTATAGATGTGTGCACCTATATATGCATGTGTGCTTGCATGCAAACACACTAAAAAAAAAGAAAAAAGTTATTACATTATTACATTACAACATTTCAAGAACATTTTTGTAATCTAATGTTAATTTACTTATATTCTACTTTCTACTTTTTATATAATTTCTATTTTTTATTATAATTTCTACTTTGTACTATAATTTTTCCAATTTTTAGCGTCATTTATACTAAATCCATATGTTCACACTAGACTTCATATTTCATACAACGTAACATTTCTCCATTGGTCACCATGAGACAGGCAGCCGCCTACTATGGTGATTTAATATATCTTCTTTATGTAAGTGTCACAAATATGTAACAAGTGTTGTATAAATAAATAAAAATTATAATGTCTACCGTAGAGCCAGTTTTTTTTTCAATTATTTCTGGCTTTCACCCATCAAGGGTGTTCTAGGCCATCATTTCAAATTGTAGAAAAAGGAAAGGTAAATTTATATACCTTTAAATGAAGTCAGTTAGTTCGCAAAAAAATATATCATGAAATATATTATATTGGTTCTTACTTTCATCGTGTAACAACAGATGGAGAAAATGGCCATGCGGTCAGGGGTCCGACTAGGTAAGGTTAGTTTTAGATTTGGTTAGAATACAATGTTAATGGTGGCATTCGTAGTTAGTTCCTAAGAACTATTGTGAAACCCCTTCTATTGGTTCTTAGTTAGTTATTTTCCATTTTCATTTGGTAACAATAGACGGTGAAAACGGCCAGGCGATCAGGGGTTAGAAAAGAAATAACTCAATCGCTAGGAAACCCCGGGTATTGTAGTGTCAATGGTAAATCTCTCGGAGAAGAGTGCTCCTGGCAGGCTCGCCCAGCGCCCGGTGCCCAGCGTGCCCAATGCCCGGTGCCCGGTGCCCAGCGTGCCCGGTGCCTAGTGCTCACCCATTATCCACATGGCAACACTCGCCTAATTTATTGCCCGACCGGGGGCAGCATCAGATAAATTTTCAATAGCTCCTTCCCCTCGCTGATCTCCCGGCAGATAATCCCCGGTCCAGATAGAATGCTCGCCAACTGTAGACTCTATAAAAAGAAAACTAGTGTTTCTCGGTAAATTAATTCTAAATGCAGTTTCTTTGAACGTCACCGCTTTTTGCTCGACTTAGGAAAGCACGCATGATGGTAATTCATCGGGATTACATTTTATACGTCACCAAACAAAATAATTATCAACCGTATTTCTAAATACCAAGATAAATTCATAAAAACTTACTAAAAACATATATTGTACTGTTTATTCTACACTGACTTTGTCATGAATGGACTTGCTTTAACATCAGGCTTCAGAACAATTCAAAAATATGGAATTAATATGGCATTTGTGGAAAATACGTTTCTATTTGAAAATAGTTGCGTTGGCCTGGAAGTGGTAATTATAGTGGTAAAATAAAGCTGTACAAAATTCACGACATCAGAACTCTCCGTTTGCCGAGAGACTTTTCTAATTGCAAACTGATTTTTTTATTAATAATTACTTATAAGTTTGGACCCACCCAAAGCGAAACCGGCCGGTAGTGGAAAAATTAAATAAATCGTGATTACAAACAAAATTATTATGTTATATCAATTTATGTAAAAAAATGTTGATATCGGACATCAAGTGAATCTAACTTCACACTTTCTTCGGAATCATAGTTTTATTCAATTAATATTGTTTCAATGTCCTCTGCAAATAGTATCGAAGATAATGTGAACAGTGTGCATCTTGAAAAAAATATAACACTTAACCTCTTAAAGAAAGCGAAATATATACTTCTTCAAACTTCGCAAATATATACATTTACATTAGCTCTACACTGGAGGCCCTGAGGAAAATAATTCCACTCAGGGCTAATGTCATCTTTGGGAATGCTGTGTAGAGGGTATTTTTAGAAAAAATAGTAGAGGAAGTTCTCTGAAGGGAAAAGGTATGAGGGGTGGGTAGGAATCTGGGGGTCAGTGTGTCCAGAAGGCATAAATCCATCCCTTCCACTGTGGTGTTAGGCGATTCCGAGAGAGTCCTGCTGAAGAGATCAAAAGATCTCCCCAGCCAGTTTCTCCCGATCCCGCCTGCTTCGTTGGCAGACACATCCAACGCCAAGACTAGGTCAAACATCACCCCGGACAAACCACATGAACCCGGGCACCCCTGCTAAATCACCAAAGTAGCGAAATACTTAGGGTTACTTGTGGCAGAGGTATTGGATGCTATTGGAGCTAGTTGCAAAATAACTACTTCGTAATAGACCCGCGCGGACTTTGACAATGTATGGTTCCGAGGGCAGCATGGGTAGAACTACTCATATAATGCTAGCGTGGCTTATCAACGCATGATATTCGCGCGCAATATTGTAAATCGTAGCAATTTCACAACAATTCTTATATAATGTCACCTAGCAACAATGATTATCTTTAATTAAACAGATATTATTAGCAGAGGTGCGCCCTGTCCCGGAGCTGAGACTTACTCATCCAACCTAACATGCCGTGCTACCTTGCTACCTTGCTACCTGCCGCCTTGTGACAAACTATTAACTAACGTAGGAAGTTTCGCAATTAGAGAGATGTGGTATAACCTATCTCCGCATCTCCTTCCCATCTGACTGCATTTAAAAATGCATCACACGTAACTAACCTACCACAATGGCCACGTTTCCTTGGCACTTGGAACTAGAAGGCATTGTTAAAGCGCACTTGCCAGGGAACGGTTTGTGACAGAACAAGAGTACAGATTACAGTAAGGTCAGTTTTTTAAGTGCTAATTAAAGCATTCTTGTGTGAAATGAATGCACGTTAACGCATTAAGCTTACGGTGTTTTAAGACGAAGATTGCAGTTTATTAACTTCGTTTCCAGTTACTATTGAAAGTTACTATTTTAAGTAAAATGCATCCCGTTATATTTTTGTTATTCAACCGTGTATTGTCAACTTCTTATTTTTTTTATGAATGGCTTATGAATGTGTTAACTTCCTTTCGAAGTCGTTCGATATGGTTTAAAAATCAATAAAATGACCAGGAAACAGTTAATCAGGTTCAGCTTATTATTATCTAGTAAACAGTTCGAAGTCCATAATCTATTAGTCCAAGATGACGGGTTCGGGTTATTATTACCTAGTAAACAGTTTTTAGTCCGTACTCGATTGGTCCAAAGATCGAGTCGGGTTCAGGTTATTATTAGCTAGTAAACAGTTTGTAGTCCGCAGTCGATTGGTCCAAAGTGTCGGGTTCGGCTTATTATTATCTATTAAACAGTTCGCAGTGCATAGTCTATTGGTCCAAAGTGTCAGGTTCAGCTTAATATTATCTAGTAAACAGTTCGAAGTCCATAATCTATTAGTCCAAGATGTCGTGTTCGGGTTATTATTACCTAGTAAACAGTTCCTAGTCCATACTCGATTGGTCCAAAGATCGGGTCGGGTTCAGGTTATTATTAGCTAGTAAACAGTTCGTAGGTCGTAGTCGATTGGTCCAAAGGATCGGGTTCAGGTTATTATTAGCTAGTAAACAGTTCGTAGTCCGTAGTCTAGTGGTCCAGAGTATCGGATTCAGGTTATTATTATCCTAATAAACAGGGAGGTTTGTATTCATACGCAATAACAACCTCACTTGCAATATTTTAAGTGTTAAAAGCCAATAATGAACTAACGAACAGTTCAAACTATTTGTAAAAATAAAAACAACAACAAACAAGCATTTAAGAAAGTTGAAAATCGGAAATCCATAGAAAAGTTCAAGAAAGTTAACAGCGTTTTATAGTAAATGACTAAATACTCATAACACTTTATTTAATGTTGTTATGTTTATGAACATTATGTTTGTTTACGAACAAATATTCATCTTCAATATATCTAACTCATTGATTTTACCTAGCAAATTATTAATCGTAAAATAATCAAGTTTTATTTGTGCATTTTAAAATTATCTATGCTTTTAACGTAAGTAGCTAAACCGTGGGAATATTCCGGTAAAAGTTTTTAAACAATCTACCGAATGACATTAATAATACAGCGACATCTGGAGCAGGTAAATACATAAGTATCACTGCGATTATTTTTACATCAGTGCTAAATTCGGTAGATGGTTATTTCTGGAACCGTGAAAGTGAATTATTGTTTTCTTTTAAATTCGTCGTACCACTCAAAAAAACTACGCTATGTTTAAAGACAATTGTTCACGATATTGTCGTTACTATTAATAAGTTCTAAAGTTAAATGCTTAAGAAATTTGGTCTTAACACACTTCGGGCGGGCGAAAACAAGAAACCCGTTGGAGAAAATGGAATTCGTTTTAAATCAATGTATCTTCGAAAATAACATGTACATTTGGATGATTTTTTTTCCTCTAGTACTCGCCACACCCCAACTTTACAAGTATTGTCCAAAATTATAGCTTACTATTCGATAGGACTCCATACACAGAAGTTTAAGTCAGTGATGGGCCGTTTAATGAGGTTTTGAGTGTAAGCAATGTACGTATTTTATTACTTTTCAAAACAATTGGTCATTACTTTGGTACAAATTATTAAAAAAGAACAATTTTCGCATCTCCATTGCAAAAGTGTTAGTTTCTTTTTGATTTCCCCATCTTGTATCACATATACATTTATACGTTTTTTACGTATGCATATCATAGTTGGGACCCTTACAAAGAGATTGATTACAATATTCATATAAAATATTTCACAGCTAAGCAAAATCGGAATGCGGGGGCAAATCATTTAGCCAGACATGTGGAAGATCTACAGTCTCTCGCGTATAGGATGAACGAAGTGAGTATGAAGAATGAGTTAACGTAAGTAAATCTAAAGTCATGGTATTTGAAAGAGAGCATAAGAAAACAATGTGCAATATAGTTATGAATGATGAATCCTTTTAGCAGGTGGATGAGTTTGTGTATTTGGGAAGGATGATAACGAGAGATGGGAAGGCTGATAGAGATATCGAAAGAAGTGTAAATGGTCCAAAGAAGCAAAGCTAGCCGTCCACAATATAGTGCTGGTACCTACCCTGATGTATGGCATTGACGCATGGAACTGGCAGAGGAAGAATGAAAGTGGACTGAATGCTGTAGAAATGAGTTTCCTGAGTCGTACGTATGGTAAAACCATGTACGATCGTGTGATAAATGTGGAGATTCACAAATAGTGCCAGGCTGATGTGAGCGTAATGAGTAAGATTAAGAAAGGGACGCTCAGATGGTTTGGGCATGCAAGGAGAATATAGGACGCTAATGTGAATGGTAGAAGAAGTCGGAGAAAAAATAGCACGACCAAGTGAATCAGATACTTGAGTGAGTCGGGCCATGTCGAAAGTCAGAATAATAGAAGTGCAAGCATGAGACGATGTATGAATGTGAATGAGGCAAGGAGTGTGTGCCAATACCGAGTTGTTTGACGGTCCGTCCTCTCTGCCTACCCCTGCGGGCGTGATGGTTAATCAGTTAGTTTGTTAGTTAACTACCGATTGCGCAGGTTTTTGCTCGACCAGTCACAACGCAAGTGCGTTCAATAAAAAGCGAGAACCAACGGATTAATTCGTTCAATTTCCCCCGGAAGATGCGAGAATGCGCCCGGTTCTAGTAGGCCGTACGTGCACGTGTTTAGTGATCGACTTTACCGGTCACCGCTGCCTGCTGCCTGCTGCCTGCTGCCTGTCCCGGCCGTGTGTTCATGTGTCCTCGTCCCGTGCATCAACCTGATTGTTTATTCAGACATTCGTCCCAAAGTCGTTTTCTCTCTCGACCATTTTATTTATTGGGTGAATTTTAAGCGAAAAGAAAGTCGCACCTGAGAATGTCACATTTTTAAAACAATAAATGATATTTTGATAATGTATGAAGTTACATATTGCATGTATTGGTATTGTGTTGTGTGTTTCTATTATGTTCTTTACCGCTTGTCTGAATTCTTCACACAATAAGTTCCAGCTTTGAAAAGTTCTCGAGTTCATTGAACCGAAGTTACACGGCACACACCCATAAGCGAAAGGAGTACTCTGACGATGATGATTTAGATTTAGAAAATAATATAGTCATGGTTGTCCTTGTGAAAATCGGTTGTACTATAGTTATATCCATAAATTCGTAATTTTATTCAGACACTGCTATTCTCTATTTTTCTTGTTACTGTTTATTTAGGCGATTAATTTCTTTCATTTGAGATGTCTGTACTTTCCTTTAAATCCAGCTAGCCCATTAAAATCATTTTCAAAACCGTATTATAAAATTGTAATATGATGTACGAACTTCCTTCTTCTTCTGGCGCTAAAAATATTAATATTAAAAAATAATTTGTAAATGTGTACAATATAATATGAAAGTATTTAAAATCGTCAAATTGTTTCGACTCGCAGCAATAACTTACTTCTATGTTAGCTGTTTGTACCTACGCATATAGAGTTTGTTTAATACTTTGTTTTAATGTTCTAATGTTATCCGGCAAAACCGAAAATGTTTATTTTATATGTAAATATCTAATACGTTGTAAATCTCTAATTTTAAATCACAGTTGCAAATATATATGTATGTCACAGTTTTCGGTCAGTAGTAATAAGTCTTAGTCGTAAGTCACTAGTTATTTAAATCCTTAGATGTAAGTCACTAGTTATAATTTTAAATCTTAGTTGTACGTCTATCGTATTAATTTTATTTTATTATATGTTTATGTGTACAGCGCCCTTGAGATGATTTTTCATAAAAATGGCGCTTTATAAACAAGCCAAATATTATTATTTATGAATACATGATAACCAACCACAAAAATGGTGGTACGGACAGAATTGGACAGAACCTGGCAAAGGATGGGCGGTTATTTACCAATGGCGACATTTTTTTACGTCATCTTCACACAGGAGGCCATAAGGAAAATAATTCCATCTTTGGAGATGCCATGTGGTCTTTTGAGGAAAGGAAGTAGATGAAGTTCTGGGATGGAACAATGTACGAGGGGTGGGTTGGAATGGGGGTCAGTGTGTCCAGGAGTGATGGACGGTAAATTACTCTAAAAGCGCGGTGCAAGGCGATGTTCCGAGAGAGTCCTGCTTGAGAGGTCTCAAACAGGATCTCCCGATCCGGCCTGGTGTCCATGCAGCTGGTGGCAGATTCATCCAACGCCAAGACCCGGACAAACATCAACGTGAACCCGTATACCCCTGCTAAGACACCAAATCACTTGGAGTGACACTAGGCAGAGATGTTGGTTATCCAGTAAATGGTACCAGGATGACGAAAAAGAAATCAGCGATCAGCAAAATGACATCTACTTTTATTGCTCCAAATAAGCTCCAAAAGCAACATCATCATTTTCTTCCCCTTATCCTATTCGGGTCGAGGACCCACTGCATCGACAACGCGCCTCCATACGCCCCTGTCTTGAGCTGAATGTTCCGCCTCCGTCCATGGCAGTCCCATCCTCTCCTCACACAGTTTCTGTAGTTGCCTCGCTCAACTGTGTCTGGACGTTTACCCTCTGGAATTGCACTCAATATTTTCCTAGGAATTCGGTCATTAGACATTCTTAGTACATGCCCAAGCCACCTCAGTTGCGATTTTTCTATGAAGAATAACAGCGGTTCAATCTTTAGATCATCTCGGATCGTCGAGTTTCTTATATCCCTGCCACTCCTCTCAGGTACTTCATTTCGGCAGCTTTGACTCTAGAGCGTGTTCGTTCGTTTAGTATCTATATCTAGTGACCGTAATTAAGCGTCGGGTGATATATCGTTTAGAATAAAGCCTTCTTTATCTTGATACTAAGCTCGGATACAAGCTCCGAAACCATTGGTTATAAATGTCTATCGGATATGTCCTGATACATCCTGTATGGAATGCTAGTATTTTATCTAATTTCACTGAATATAACCTCTTACGATTCTCTTTGCGTAATGCCAAAGAGAAGTATTGCTATGATGATAAAGAATAATAAATTCTCAGTCAGCCAAGCGGCGAGACTGTCATCCCAATTAGGACATGTCCTACAAGGTATGGCTGGTGTAAGCTATGTCTTTATGAAGCAATGGAGACAATGTATTGGGTACGGTCCTACCTGATCAGTTGATCACCTTCCTTCGCCATCTGATGAATGATTCCAGGTAGGCAGAATTAATTATGTAAAGATTGTTAAGCCTGGCGAGGCTGAGAAATAAGCCAGCAAACTATGATAATGATATGTCCGCCGTATTTAATATTTAATCGTTCCTTTTAAGAGACCTATTAAAAGGTCTTGATGTATCATGAATCATCTCCAAGAACCTTAATGATAGTATGTAGGTATTGTAGGTTCATTTATAATCTTGTTTGAGAAATATTCTGAAGAGGATTAGAGAGTCTTTGGAAATTGGTATCTTCAAGTCGTAAAATGTAGAAAACTGGCTTCTCTTTTGCTACTTTGGCGACCTTGCACTTTGGACGACCCCATTCTCGTGCATATTTGTTTATCATACTCTCAGTATCGCTTTAGTGAAATAACAATAACAAGAATTAAATCAGGGCTTGACGTCACCAAGTTTTATTCTGTACCAAAGTTCTAAACGTCCATAGCTAGTGGAAGAACCAATTTTATTTTAATTTTGTAAATTTCTTTTTATAATAATCTTCCAGAGTCCAAACTGCTCCCAACCGTCTAGAGTCTAGAGCCACTGAAACTACGGCCAATTGGGGAATGTTGGAAGGCTAAATGTAGCTGGGAGGGGAGAGAGATGGGAAGAGGAAAGTGAAAATGTGCCTCGCTGTTCGGATCTGGTCACCAAACTCGGCTAAAGCCATTTCAAGCAACGTTTCAACGTCAGGGCGATACTAAAAATATCTTACACACTGTAGAACGTGCCGCAAATATGCTACATATTATTTTTAATTTGTGACACTTCACGTTCCAGAGTGGAAGACATTTTCAGTATTTCCCTGGTGTAAGACCACCGTTCAGAATTGAAACGTTGCTTGAAATTGCTTTAACCGTGTTTGTTGACCAGATCTGAATAGCCAGATATTTCTCACCTTTCTCTTCCCCATTTCCTTCCCCTCCCCACTACCTTCAGCCTCTCGTAATACTTCAACTGGGGATGCTATGGTCTCATTGACTCCAGACGGGAGCAGTTGGAACTGGTGACCGGACAACTCGGAATCAATCCAACTCAGAACCATCTCAGATAAGTCATTTAGAGTGATAAAAAAATATATATTTAAAAAATTGTTTATGTAGATTACGTTAGGTTAGGGTTATCGGCTAATTTAAAATTATTTTTTCATAGCTTTTCATGACTTTTCAATTTCATTCAAAAATAGTTTATAGAACAATAACAATAAAGGACTAGGTCAATTCTATGTTAATTTGTTTTCTTAGAATCGGAAAAACTGGTTGTCGATTTTATTTTTGATTTCATTGCAACTTCACATTCTGCTTACGTTTCACTTTAGGATTCTTCTCGTGAGCATTATAAAGAGTGTAATTTTGACGCTTGAGTGTCTGTCCATTCATTATTTCGAGATTTTTCTATTGTTAACTAAAAAAGCTAACAATAGTGTTAATGACCGTTAGCGTCGAAGGCGGTGCTCGTGGATTGCGAAATTTCTCTGCGTAGACGGTTTATTGAAATCGTGATTCGTTACTTGCCTTTTCTTTTCAGATAATCATGAATCATGTCAAGGATAGTTAGAACTATTTGATTCAAAACGAATATTCAATGCCTGATAAACATAAAACTTGTTAAAATCTATATTAAATATTTTCAGATTTAGAACGAAAAACATTTCAAATTACTGAACGAATTTGCTACCAGAGTAATATTTTAAATTCGGAATAAAAAAACTGTCTGATAAATGTTTTAAAATTTAAACCGTTTTTGCATTCATTCTAAGAATTTCAAATTAAGGCCCGTTAACCAGCGGCCGAGAATTCAAATTTCATCGAAAGATGCTCTTGCGATCTTTCCGCTGCAAACAGTGCGATTCCGATGAGAAAGATTGATTATTCTCCGTACCAGTATTTTAACGAATAGTTCAATATAGATTTGCTTTAAAATATATCTACATTCAAGTTAGCAATAAAAATGCTCTAAACGCTTAATGATAAAAAATTTTAAATTGCGTACTGTTTGATATTATTGTTTGATAATAAGTATTTATAGTTTTTCAATAATGTCTAAGCAAAAAAGTATGTAAAAAATCTGAAATGAATTAGTTTTTAAGACCGTAAATAAATAGACAAACTGAAGTATGTTCGTCACAAAACACGTAGGTACTCGGATTTTTTTAAATGTTCTTATTTGAATTAAAATTAAAATTCGGAAAAGTAGCTCTCCTAGATAATTTATTGATTTATGATTTGAAATGTATGATTTGAAATATATGATTTGAAATGTGTATTGTATAATACAACCTTAACGGTGTAAGCTTTTTATAATAAAAATTAACTAATTTTTTCCAAAATTTAAAACATAGCTTTATTAAATAAAATAACAATCTTTTGAGATCAATTATTATTTTTTCTCGGAAAACAGTCGATACGTCTAGAATTTGATTTAAAAATATTTTAATGTGAAAATTATGCTAAAAATATAATTATTATCTGGAAAAAAAACCAGAAACTTTTATGCACATAGTCAACGTTATTATTAACCATTAGATATTGGCTATCTATTTGAGCATGACGAAAAAATGATAACGTTTATATAATTATGTTTTTCCAGCTGCAAAATTACGATCAAATCAATTTGGTTTTTATGAATAGTTACATTTAAATTTCATAATAATGATTTCTGCAAGCTGGTAGTAATTTATTTTAATGCGAACATTTCAAATGACCTTCTTCAAAACTATAACTTAAGATTCACAATCATTTTTGGCTAAATACGTTTATTGTTTTTGGTGTTACGCTAATTTTTCTACTGAGACAAATGTTTCAGGAAGCGTAGAAACTTTCATCATCAGAGCAAATTTGTTTTGTAAAGTTAGTTTTCGATTTACACTTAATAAAAGTATTCTGATGATGGACATTGCAAAACTTTATACGTTTATAAATTTTCACGGCCAAAAATATTGTCGTTATTTGATTTTGGGGTGTTATGCCGTATTGCGCTAACTCCTTCTTTAGCCAACGTTTCGGACAACTGCCCCATCTGCCCTGATGATGGACAGTGGACACTGTAACGCTGTCCGAAACGTTGGCTAAAGAAGTAGGAAGCGTAACACGACATAACACCCCAAAAACAAATAAAAAACCCAACAACCAACTTATTCTTACTCTATGTAAATAATTCAAAAAAATCTAATTTTATATGAACCATGTTTGTGGAGCATCCGCTTTATATGTTCAAATGAAAAATCCATTTACTTATTATTCAAAAAAAGATACATAAATTACAAATACATTTCATACAGTACGTACATAATTAATTACATGATCAATGTACTTGATGTCCCCCATAAATAAGCAGGGCTTGTGTTATCAGCACATTTAACTGAAATGTCCAAAAAGGTGAACCTCCGTGGTTTTTTCTCTAACTCTAAACTCCACTCTGGCTCATTTGATATATTAGCCCTCGGCCTTGACCATATTAGGCCTCGACCACATTTTGTCAGAAGGTCAAAATATTTCCGCTTTGCAATAAAATTAAACAGGAATATTTCTGAATGTATCCGGAAAACTGTTTTCAAAAGGTGATAAAATACGCTTTCAAATTTTATAAATCGAAATAAACATAAATTTGAAATATAAAAATTTTTCATGCAAACATAATTTTTTATTTTATTTTTTAATTGTCACCTCAGTTTTTTTTCGTTCCATGTAAAAATATTTTTTTTTAAATTCCCAAGGTTTCATAATTTTTTTTCAAATAGCGATCCGAAACTTTGATTTTATAAATATTTTACTAATATTTTACTTCGTTTGTGGTTAACTTTTAGGTTTGAATGTAAGGCTTGGTGTTTTCTCTTTCCAACACCATTTACCCTCACTTCTTGCTATGATAGTAAGGGAGACACAACGATTTCTACGAGACTCACTACACCTATGAGTTGTTCCAAAAATCGAGCAAATCAGCCTGAGGGATTAATGATATTATTATACGTTCTTCTTGACACGTTATGAACACGTAAATGATCGTAGGAGTCTTTTGGAATTAGCATTTTTGAGTTCAAGCCCACGGACTGTCGTAAATATGAAACTTTTAAAACCGCAAATCATTCATTCGGAGAAAGAAAACGCGACCCGTTAGATTGTGATAAAATATGATACATTAAGAATGTCCATTGAATAAATTTTTAATAAATAATTATGATTTATTTGGGAAGCTCTCTCAAATATAATTATAATTAATATCGTCAGCAAAAATAAAATAAAAATTAAATGATGGCAGATCAATCACTCACTCAGAAGCCGAATCGGTTTCATTATACTCAGAACTAAGTTCTGTTTTTTTAAGAGGAACGTATGCGCGGTCCATTTCAGCCTCACAATACCCCAATTACGGATACCGTAGTTACAGTGGCTCCAGACGGTTGGAAGAAGTTGGGACTTTTGTGCGGTATTCACACAAAAATAACGACTTTTGGGGCTAGTTTCAGAACTATTTAAAATGTCTGCTATCTCAGGGTACGTATCAATTGGTGTTATCAACGTACGTGTCACTATGGTGCAATCTACGAGTATCTACCTACAAGTGAGTATCTAAAAGCCTCCGATTATTTTTTTCAAAATAAATAATATTTTGGTACTCTCGTAGTTTTAACTAAAGCTGATGATTTTAGTACACCGATGTAGATTTATTTATTTATTTATATATATAAGTTACAAAGCAACTCATCAGAACTTTGTATTCATTTAAAAAGGAAGCTGCCAAAAATATGGAAAAAAATTAGTCGAAGATAATATTTTGCATTTGAGATATGAGGTCGACAAAAATGACTTTAAAATAAGAGGTCCCCAAGGCGTTTGTCCCAATAACACAAGCTATATATATAAGTTGTACATTTTATTTATAACAATTACAGGCAATATAGCCTAAGACGTTATAATTGTACCATTTATGCAGTGTATATGCAATGCCAAAAATCTTACAAATGCGCTATAGGACACAAAAAATAAATCTATTTTTTTTATCCACCGCATTCAAAAAGCACGTAGCTCTCCCCAGAGGTGAGTTCATAAATAAATTAGTGCGGCTTGCTCTACTATATAGGAGGTTGTGATGACGTCCTCGAGAGTGAGACTCTGGTACAAAAAAATTTAATTGGGCCAGTATCTCATTATTAGATAAGTGACCGTTCATTAATTGAAAAAAATATTTAAGCAAAGCAATACCTCTACGTGTCTCTAGGGAGTGGTAATTGGTCATGCCTAATATATAAATGGATGGGTAAAGCCAAGGGTAACGTCCATAGAGCCGCGAGAATAAAAACCTTAAAAATTTCTTATGGACTCTTTCAACGCGTAAAGTGTATGTTAATTCGTGTGGGGCCCAGATGAATTTGACTCAAGTACACTCAGGACTAGTGTGTTATATAATAACGTCAGTGTTTTTGTGTTACGAAACGGATATGAGTTTCTAATTACGAAGCCGAGAAGCCTGTATGCTCTGCTTATTAAATCATCGATGTGTTGGTGAAAAGTTAGTTTGCTGTCATAAATAACTCCTAGATCTTTGATTTGGTTTAGGTGTTGGAGAATAATTTCATTAATTTTATATTCCAATACATGCGGTTTCTTTGATCTTGTATAAGAGACGATATTGCACTTGGGTGTACTGAAGTTCAAGCCATTTATTTTGGCCCAGTTTGAGACGCATTCAATGTCACGTTGCAGGAGAATACAGTCAAGAAGATTTTTTATTGAGCGATATAGTTTCAAGTCATCTGCAAATAGTAAATACAGCGAATGTGTGATGACTGAACCAATATCGTCAATAAAAATCAAAAACATAAGTGGTCCAAGGATAGACCCCTGAGGAACTCCAGAAAAAACTACGAATTCAAAAGAACTGGAACCCTTATAATAAACAAACTGTCTATGATTTCGAAAATATGAAGCAAAAAAACAGAGTAGTCTATTGGAAAAACCAAATTAAGCCAAATGATTGATGGGTTCAGCCTTAAAATGTTATTGTGAGAAGAGATATTCCAATAAAAATTGAATGTTTCTTTAGATTATTAGAAAGGTGTTACATATAAATAAAATCGGATATGTTTATCCGAGACACTATCTAGGTTACAAAGCAACTCGTCAGAACTTTGTATTCATTTAAAAAGGAAGCTGCCAAAAATATGGAAAAAATTAGTCGAAGATAATATTTTGAATTTGAGATATGAGGTCGACAAAAATGACTTTAAAATAAGAGGTCCTCAAGGCGTTTGTCCCAATAACACAAGCAACCCAGTGGGTTTGAATCCCAGTTGCGACCGTTGCCTATTTATTTTTCCGTATCTTGTTCTTTTTCATATTTTCGTTAATATTAATTAATTTATTCATGGAATATTCTAACGTCTTCATTGTAAGACACTGAAAGAAGACTTACAAGGAACTTAGAAGATATTATTCATTACAGAGAGAGGTATTTTAATAATAACGTAATTTCTCTTGTCTGTGGAGATGTTTACGATGGAGTCAATATCATTTGTGGGTGTCATTGTTCTAATGTTTATGGTTTGTCTTGTGGTTGAAAAGTGCGAATTCTAAAGAGAAACCATTATGCTTAAATCAACGCTGTAAACAACGGCGTTCTGGGCCGTAATGTTCAGCCATTTCGATTTTATCTGCAGATTAAACACGGTGTTTAATTTAACTACATTCCTCCTAACCACGATTTGTCATTATACACGAGGAACGAACTTTCCCTGCTTATTTTAGATATATTATACTCAAATTATAAACGTTGGATTTTGTACAGTTTTGTATTGTTTTGAAAACATCAAGAGTCTATTGCCGACACATTTAAACTCGAAGAATTTGATTTATTTATATTTTAAATGTTTATACACTGGTCATTTGCTGACAATCACTTCCTTACTTCATTTTCTCAGAACAGTCGGTCGTTTTGTTCAACATTGACGTTGGGTTTAAGGTGAAGATTGACGCTAAAGCACTATTTTAGATTATTCTTTACTGTGAATTGGTTTACATTATAAGTATAAAAAATTGTTTTTTGGATAAATTGAAGCTTTTCCTATCATTTCCATGGAGTAGAATTTAAATAAAATTATTGATTACTTTATAAAAAATATAATCATAAACTACTAAAAAATGTGTTTTTTCATTTGAAATGTATGAAGGCATATAAGGCTGGGCGCATACATCCGATTGTCTGATCAGACAACCGGAAGGCGTTCGCGCCATACATTTCTTATGAAAGCCCGCACACATCTGATTCGAAAACCTGATCGGTAATAAAAATAGGCCACGCCCTTCCACGCCGGCCGTCCAATCCGGTCTGAAAAAGGGCGTGGCCCCGGTAGTATTACCTACCCGGTTTTGGAATCGGATATGTGCGGTGTTAATTCGATCCGATTGTCTGATCAGACAACCGGAAAGCAAAATCGGATTTATGCGCCCAGCCTAAGGGCTTCCGCTCATGGAGAAACTGAAAAAACAAGTTCTCGACGCAATTGCAATCAATCTTCTTAAAAAATCGATATTTTTCTTATCTGACATGTCAAAACTTGACAGTTCGTGAGCCACTACCATGGCAATCTGTTAACAATGCAACTGAAACGCGAGTGCCACGGCGACCAGCAGAGCGCGTTTTTCAGTTGCAATGTTTTCAGTTGCAATGTTTTCAGTTGCAATGTTTTCAGTTACATTGTTGACAGATTGTCATGGTAGCGGCTCACGAACTGTCAAGTATTGACATGTCAGATCAGAAAATAATTGATTTTGTTAAGGAGGTTGCGTCGGAAACTGGTTTTTTCAGTGTCTCCATGAGCGGAGGTCCTAAGAAACAACTTTATAAAAATATAATTTTATGTCTAAAATTATCTGGATGGTTTCCATTGATTAACTTTTTTCTTTATTGAAAAATTGTTCACAAAATAAATAAATACCAATCGTGACCTCTAGACCCCGTTTGTTAAACAATTTTTATGCCTACTAACTATATTCGTGGCAATATGAGACACACTGAGATTACATGCATTTTTGGCTTCTAGATTTCTCTTAAATCCAATTATCAAATCTCTATAGTTATACCTTATTTCCGAACATTCCACAACATGAAGTTCTGGAATGTTGTGAAATGCTCTTGAATACGCTCGAACGTTCTGAACTGTTCTAGAAATTTCTCTAGGGCGAAACATCCAGCCCTTATATCTTCAAAAGCACGCTCTTCGGTAAAAACGGGAACCTTCTTCACGGATGGGAGATAGAGGGCTACTACACCGTATAACTCCCTCGATCGTACCGGGAGGGGCTTCTGAGTTTTAGCGAGGCGCACACTTTTGTACACTTTCTTTTATAATGTATATATCGAATATTATGAATTATTCCAACAGAACAAATTAACTATTTATACATAGATATTGGAGATGATTTTTAGATTTTCAAGAGATAGCACAACACATGGCATAATACCCCAAAAATAAATAACGAAAATACAACGGCATTTATTATTACACCAGTTCAAAAAGAAGAAGATGGAGAGATATGTAAATATAAATGTTGGAGAGAGCGCGCTAATATTAAAAACTAGCAAAAAGATAAAATTATAGCAGGGGATGTCTAGATATTATCTTCAAGAAGAACAAATATTTTTTAAGAGCTTTAAAACTTAAAGTTTTTAAGGTACATATTATGTAATAAATTGGTAGAAATGGGGTATGCCGCGGCTTAATGTGTCAATTTTAGTTTTTTTTTTTTTTTTTTTTTTTATATTAACTCCACACAGGAGGCCCTGAGGGAAATAATTTCCCTCAGGGCCTATGTCATCTTTGAAGATGCTGTGTGGAGGGTGCTGTTGAGGAGAGGAAAGAGTGAACATGGGTCTTGAAGAGACCCATATTGTAGGAGGGAGGAAACACAGAAGCCGGCAAATCGTTCCACAGCCGGGCTGTTGAACTCAAGAACGAGTCGTAGAAACGACCCGTTCTCATGTGACTAATGTCAACCGTGTACAAATGTTGAGCGCGTGTTTGGCGTGTTTCCCGACTATGCACCGGTGCCGAGGGGATCAGTGACGCTAGTTCCTCGGAGCATCTTCCATTGTAATACCGGTAGAACAAGGACAGCATTCCCACCTGACGCCTGTGCTCTAAAGATTGCAGTCCATTTGTTAAGTTAGGAGAATCTATCAAACGGACCGCCCGTTTCTGCACAGAGTCGAGGGTTTTTTTCAGGTATTTTGGGACTCCAGACCAGAGGTGGCTGCCAAATTCAACCGTGGGGCGCACTTGGGATTTGTACAGGGTTAGCAGTTGTGTACTATTAAAGTATCTGCGGGCCCTGTACAGTACGCTCAGTTTCTGAGAGGCTAACTTAACTCTGGCCTCGATGGAGCCCCCGTACCTGAGCTGGTCACTTAGAGTTACACCAAGCATATCAATGGAAGGCCTGTTCGGGAGATTGCTTCCGTTGAAGGAGACTAGATTATCATTCCGATCCCTTTTAGACGTAATCAGACATGATTGGGTCTTTGAAACATTAAATTCGACGAGGTTATTCTTACCCCAAGAGAAAACACTCTCAAGGTAACCGTCCATTCTTTGTTTCAAAGCCCTCCGAGCCATTGGGATTTGTGAGCCCTTTGGAGGCTTGTCAAACAAAAAGCTATCATGGACTGTACTGTCATCCGCGTAACAATGAATCGGTGCACATGTCAAGAGGTCATTGATGTGCAACAGAAACAAAGTCGGAGACAGAACCGATCCCTGTGGGACGCCAGCATTTATCGAATGCGAGGAAGAGGTGAAACCATCAGCAACCGCCTGAATCGACCTCTCCCTCAAAAAGTCGGCAATCCACGTACACAAGGAAGCGGGAAGTCCGTAAGAAGGCAGTTTGTTGACAAGCCCTCGGTGCCAAACCCGGTCAAAGGCCTTGGAAATATCCAGTGCAACGGTTTGGGTCTCACCAAAGCGTTCCAGGCACCGCCCCCAAACATGTGTCACATACGCGAGAAGATCACCGCACGAGCGGTTCCGCCGGAATCCGTATTGACGGTCGTTAATAATTTTGTTCTTCTCGAGGTATGTGAGTAGTTTGTCGTTGACCACACGTTCCATCACTTTTGACAGAACAGATGTGATCGCTATGGGGCGGTAGTTGGCCGGGTTAGAGCGGTCACCTTTCTTTGGAATAGGGTGAATGATCGCTTTTTTCCAACCAGAGGGCACAGACCCAGACTTCAGGGACATTTTGAAAAGCTTCGTCAAAATTGGAGCTATTTCTGCAGCGCACCTCTTCAATACCAGGGCAGGTATTCCGTCAGGCCCACTAGCTTTATTAACATCAAGCCCTCGTAAGACTTGGAGTACATCCCGATGCCGAATCCTCAGCTTTTTCATACGAAAACAATAGTAAAACAATAAAAGTTGAAAGAAGAACAATAGCTATAAAAAACTATTCTTCAAAACGATCTTGTCATTGATAGCCTGCCTTGTAATTTTGAAATTTGAAATTATGACATCTTTCATCAAAATAACACACCCACCAATTACGAAATGTATTAAATAATATAATATTAGAATCACACAATATTTCCTATCGCTTTTGCTAGATCGCTTGAACGTTATAATTTATTATGTATGTCATTTCTCCACTTGAAATATTATTGTAGTGATACTACGCAACCACAAAGTTACTACACTATTTAATGGCAATTATTATACAACGTATTACATACTCGTATAACTGGTCGATTTTATTTAATGTACAACTCCTTTTTTAGTTCTCACTACTTTGACTGTAGTAAAAGGCATCAGTCATTAGATTGTTTATTAGAATCAACCACAAACATAATATTACATGTATTTTTTTCCTGTCTAGGTTACTGTTATCCATTTGTCTGTTTTTTCAAGTACATGTAAACAAACAATGACCTCTCCATCCTATTTAGTCTTGCACTCGTTCAAATCTGAACTTACTAACTTATTCTTCTAAAAATTCTAAATATACGCATAACCGGATTTTCCACATTGCCCACTATAAATGCCTAGAATATTTCAAATTAGAAACGTTAAATGAACGTCTTGACAAATATTACCATAAATTTATTTTCAAAACTAACCATGTAGAATCTTCACACTTGGCCACTATCAAAATCAGTATCAATCACCGTCAACTAAGAAACCTGAAAACTTTCCATGTTCCTTTCCAAAGAAACAAACTTAATGTTATTGTAGAAAACAATGACAAATACACCCCTTTTTTGCGTACAACCACGAGTTTAATTAATGTATTTACCGACATATATATATATGACAAGCACACATTCTGTATTTCTTGTTTAGTATTATTTTTTTATTAATTAACCTGATGATACTTGAGCAAAGCGAAACCGGTCGGTAGATAAATCAAATAAAACTCGTGGTATTACAAAAAATAAGTGTTTTATTGAAAACTTCAATAGCCAAAGTGATTTTATACTGGATGAAATGGAAACAAGCGACACTAAAAAGAGAAAACACGTACATTTGAGTTTATTTACACGTTATTAAAATGTTATTAAAAAACATAACTTTCATGGAAGTTTTATTAAATTCACGCAACAAAGGTTAATTAAAAAAATAATATGTCGGAAATAACCTCACTTTTACCGATCTTAAAACTAAATTCATTTACATTATATTATTATTGAATTAAACTTACTTAAAAAAGTAAATACAAATAAAAGTAAATTTATTGAACTACACGAATATCATAGTGAATTGGTCATTAAAATAGAAATTATGAACAAAAACATGATCTGAATCGCAACCACAATCCTTAACGGAAAATTATCCAGCAAAGATATTTTGGCGGTCGATGCTACTCACGACGCATGTCGTGTTGGCCATCGCCTAGCCAATATGAGTAAAAACAACGTTGCCAGATCGAAAAAGTCATTTTTCATTATTATTAATTCGAAAAACAAAATGTAAAGTTTTTATTCAATGTGTAACAAAAATACCGTAAAACAGTTGGGAAGTGTCTTTTAGGCTGTTATCGTTTTATTCGTATACACTGTTACTCACCGTCAATCGACGGTTGGTATTTATTATTTCTTTGTAATTTTTTTAAATTTTAACCCTCCGTCTGTTGTGCACTGTGAATAGAATAAAAAAACTATTTCGCAGCCTCTTTTAATCTTACTCATATCTACTGCGAAATTACATACCGATAGTCGGTACTGGTTACCTTCATCTTCATTGTAAAATCCCGATTAATCTTTCATAATTATAATCTTAAACCTGTTATTAAAAACCTTCGGTCGAATCAGCGGTTAAATTTTTATATTAATCTTATACCTAAGCGCAGGTAACATTGTAAGAAGGCTGTTATTATTTTAATAATGGTTAGCTTTTATATAACATTGAAAACGCTGTACATTTGAAAACTAACAAACAAACCTACCAAGGCACAATTTCCCAGTAGGTACGCATTAAAGATTGAACGCCATAAATCTTTATCTGGATATCAAACACAAACAATTTACATATCACGTAAACTAAAAATAAAAACAATTTAAAATTGTAAAATTATGTATGATAAAAATAAAGAGGCGCATATGACACCGTTATTTTTGTATAAGGAACAGTAATTTTAAATTTAGTATATTTAAGTTTGATAAGAATCTAGAAATGAAAAAAAGGAGCGGAATTCTCTGATTGCGACTTCACAAGATCAGATGTAAGTAATATAAGCCCTTTCTCCCTCTCTGCCTACCTCTGCGGATAAATGACAATATAAACGAACGAATGACTCCAATTTAAAGCTAATTAATAAAGCAAGAAAAATGATTTATTCTCCACTCCTTAGTACGTTTACAGAATATAACACATACAATTACAAATATACACATTACAAACCAATTCTTCGAATAATTGTTTCCAATGAAAAAAGTGGTTTCCAATAATCTGGAAAAAAATTAATCGAAGATAATTTTGTTAACTCTGAAATTTGAAGTATGAGGTTGACAAACATAACGTTTAAATCATTTCAGTAACGTCATTATTAAAAAATTAATAAAATATTGACATTTATTGCAGGGAAAACAGATTTCGAAGTACCCCACATAATAGCGTATCTACCGTCTCGATTAGTGTCTCAGAAAATTGGTTTAACTGGTAATAAATCAATTTAGACACAATAAATTTTTTTAAATTTAGAATTGTATAAATAAGTCGTCACAAAGTGGTTTAACTACAGTTTGAAAATGGCCTTGAAAGCCAAAACAGCTGAACTTAATAATATTGTTAAATTTAACTCAAAATAATTTTTTCAACTTAATAGAGTTCTACAGATTAAACACAAAAAACATAAATAAATATACATTTCGTTAGTTTCTCTCTCTCTCTCTCTCCGATGGCGCTACAGCCCTTATCGAGCCTTGGCCTCCCGCAACATTCGCCTTCAACTCCTGTCCTCAGCGGCTGACTTCAGTTTGTTACCTGGAGAAGCTGTGCTGCATCCCCTCTTACCTCGTCTTCCCACCTCAGTCTGGGTCTTCACACTTTTCTCTTGTGTCCAGTCAAAATTCTTTTTGGGACGCGTGTATGCGGCATTCTCTATACATATCGAGCCCATCTCAACCTGAGGAGTCTCATGTGGGCTGAGATGTTCGGGGCCTGATATATATCATACAGTTTTTTGTTGTGCCGGATGCGCCACTGTTCCCCCTTTTTCACGGGTCCACATATTATTCTCAGCACTTTTCTTTCAAAAGTATCTAACATTTCAGCCGTCTTTACCGACAGTGTCAGCGCCTCACATCCAAATGCCAGTACAGTTCGATAATTAGTTAGTTTACAACGATATTATCGTAGAATTGAGTTAAAAATAACAAGACAAATGAAATTACAAGATTCAATGAAGGAACAAAAACCAAAAGAATAAAGCAATTACGAAAACTCTGCACCTGACCTTGTGAGTAAAACCCGGCTCGGTAATTTGATCAATTTGAAACACTGATAATATAATGGGCCCAGACTCTCGGTGTAAAGTGACATAATCTTACAGTAATGAGTGATGGGTATGGGGTAATGATGGCCGAAGTTACGACACCGGTGAAAAACATTAATATTTTGCCTGTTACGAGAGCAATCTTCGAGTTGAATTGCTCATTATTGCCAGAATACTTCCTCGAAATAACTCTGCGGTCGTATTATGATTTCTTATGGCGTTTTTCCTCCAACAGCGAAATAACTTTTATTATCATTTCTCGATGTATAAGAACCATCACACGAGATGTTATGATATTGTTGAATTTTAATGAGGCCATCAGATCATATGAAAGTAGCTTTTATAAATTCGTATTAAGGGTTAGTGTAATGAGTTTCGTGTCATTATGTGATAGGTTTTAATGGGATAGGTTTTTTCTAATTGTCAACATTCAACAATAATTTGCGATTTCGAAAGCACCAGGGATGCAAAGATTCTTATTTTTTTGCACAATCAATCATTATCACAAATAATCATTCAAAATTAGAAATCAAATATCGCCCATCCCGTAGAAAAATGTCGTAAGTCAAAAAAGTTAATTTTACAAGAGACCATAAACAAATTGTCCCGTCGAACAAGCGGCCCCGTCGAAAGGAGATACTAGCGAAATCTTGCGGAGAAGGAGTGATATAACTTAGATGAGGGGACAAAGATAATCACAATCACTTCAATTTTCAGAGAAAAAACGTTAAAAGACAATTTTGATTTACGACACTTTTCTATGGGATGTGCGATATATCTTTTGATAAAATTTATTTGTTTAATTCTTCGCAAAGAAGTAAAACAAACAGAAATATATCGTTATTGAACAAAATGGTACGATCAAATTTGTAGGAAGTCAATTTGGGAGGCACCACCTGGATGCTGTTTGTTGGATAACCAACGCCCCTGCCATAAGTCATTACAAGTAGTTCAATACGTTTTGTGACTTAGCAGGGGTGCCCACAATGGGGTGAGGATCTTGGCGGCGGATGCGTCTGTCCCTTTATATCTATAGGCTGGATTTGATGAGACTGATTGAGTTAGACATTTTTTATCTCTCCCGCAGGATTGCTTTGTACCGTAGTGGGAGGGATGGATTCAAACGACACTCCACAAAGCATCCCCTAAAATGATAAAGGCTTTGACAGAAATGGTTTTTTTCAGGGCTTCCTGGGTGGAAGTAATAGTTCACTAATACGGTTTACTTACAACATTTTTAAGTACATATTGTAGCTAATCGAAGTTTCAAATCCCAAAAATATTTGACTACGAATTTACGATACTCTGAATTATAATAGTTGCATCACTAAAGCATAACTGTCTGAATGATTTATATTTTTTTATGATCTATAAATGATGAAGAATGTTTGATTCTGATCGAATTTTTACTGGAAAGAGCTTTTACTTTAAAATGAATTTTATAAAAACAACATCTAAAGAAATATTCAACAAAATTCATCGCAACATGTCAGTGTTGGTAATTGCAGAATAAATTTTACGATAATGAATCAATGAATCAGAACTTTGTTAAATTTCATTTGCTTTAAATTTTAAAAAATGTGTCTACGAATTAAACACAATAATAATAAATAAACATAATGTCATATTGAACTTTATTTAATACTAGCGAGTTTCCGGCATGCGTTGCTATGCCATTTGATAAAGAAATTGTTTCTCCGTGCGTGTCCTTTCCCATTTGTCCCATTTCCCTTCCGCCTCCCCTTCCCCTCTCGCGTTGCCACGCCGCCTTCCCTCTCCCCACTCCCCTATTCACCTCTTCTCCCGTCCCCCGAACCCCCCTCCCGAGTTTCCCTCCCCTTCCCCCTCCCGAGTTCCCTTTCCCCCTGCTGGATTCCCCTCCCCCCTCCACCATTCCATACATTCATTCCCGGTACATTCTCGCGTGCCACCTATTGCAATTTTTTTAATACAAATTTCATAATGCCAGAGCTCACCATTATATATGGAAACCATCGCTGGCAGGCACACATCAAGTACCCAAAGTTTCATCGCAATCGGATGAATTGTTAGCAATGCATCATGAGAGCTCACTATTGTACAAGCAAGAATCGCGGGCATGCGCACATCAAATCCCTAGTGTTTCATCGCAATCGGATGAATGGTTTAGCGACGCATAGCATACATACATACACAGACAGAAGCAAACATTTTACATTTTTTATAGATTTCATTATTCATACCGTTTCGCTACATGTTACCTATACTGTTTTTTTTCACACAATTTCACTGATATTTGGTGTCAGGAATTCTAAGCGCCTTAAATAAAACTATCGCATCTTCATCACAATTCGATGGAATTAAATAATTCGTGGCCATGACACTGAAATTTATCTTCCATCCGCAAACACACGCCACGAACATCACAATGAACTCGAACGTTAAAATACAGCCATAAAAAACGTGAATCCACGATAAAAACACCACAAACGCTGACCGCTCGCAAGGAAGTCATTTTCTTCGTGTATAGGTATGTATGTTTCTGCGGGGAATCAGTGAACACGGCATGAGAAACGTGATAACTACAAGCAGAGATTGTGAGATAATTAGACTATAACTGTTCACTGTTCGGGATAGATTTTTGACGTGAAATTATCAATCTAAAACTAAAATTTATTTCATTCTTATTTTCTGGAATGGATTGCATTACCGCTCTAATTTTTTGGCTGTCGTTCCTAATAACTAACAAATTTTGCATTGAAAAGCAATGATAATAATGGGTACGCTCTAGAAATTTAATGCCTTACCTTACGAATAGATTTTAGTGGGAATTTGATAATATTCATAATGGTGTATATGTAATGTTAATAAATGCCGCCGCTGACTTGAAGCCTCTTTTGGTTCTAGCCCATTTAGCACACGCTATATCTCTCCTACACTTGCCTGATATCGTATATCTCTTTCCCATTTTATCGCAATGAAAATTTCGTAATGGTGATGAAACACAAAACACAGAACACATGTGAAATTTAAGCAAAAAATTGGCAGTCTTTTGGATCATGAAACGGGCCCAAATCGCATTTCTTGTGTTCTCTATTCTATGATTGTACCACTGCTTAGTGAGGGCTTAGCTATAACGTTCACATTATAGGAGTTCGATCTAGGGAGGGTGTTCGATCCTGGGATGGAGGTCAAGGGGGAAAAGGGAGGGGGTGATAGAAAGTTTTTGGAACTTCTACTTACCACAACTCATTATTTACATCACATTGATAAAACAGGTGGTGCAAATAATATTGCTGTATTTCCTAGATACAGTACTATCCCCCCCCATATGCCCTTGCTACTTAGCGACCTGTAGCTGTCCTCTCTAGGTTTTACCACATTTCTTACCAACGCATTGTTGACTACGTTGTCAAAGAATGTTGTCAAAAGAGTCCAAACTGAAATCCTTGCATACGTTTTTATACGATACTAGCTGAAGTCCCCGGCGTTGCCCGGGCTTTACACAGAATTTTTCAAAATCAAATTGAATCCTCTTATTTTCAAAGATCACTTTCTACGAGTAAAATACTCGTAATATTATGACAAAGCTCTTATGATTGTAACTCTACATGTAACGAATATTCGGCCACTATTCGATATTAAGATTTTTTTTTAATATTCTGCTGAATACTGATAATGAAAATACAAACGCATTTTACTCAGAAGTTTATCTATATCAAATGAGGTAGGGTTACGTTATTTAACATTTTAAATCAAATAGAGGCAAATTGTGGTGATTAAAAACCAGTTTTTCTGCGTTTGCTGGTAGCAGACCGTACCAAATTCCGAAAATATTCTCTCACCTTTGCAAGGTGAGGAAAGATAATTTTTAACAAACTTCATTAGGTTTGGATATTGTTTTGCATTTTCAGACCACCAGTTTTAGTGGTTTGCCTTACAATCGAGCACTTTTTAAATAAAAAATTATCTCATTTGTTCAATTGCACTTTTCATCCGCTCAGTTTGTACATTTGTGGAGTAGAGACTTTAACGAAAAAGTTCCCGATCGTATTTCTAGAAACTCTGTATCTATCTCGTTGGTGTTTCTTTTCTTACTAGGTGGCGGAAAATCATTATAGGATTCGATACTAGTAACTCGGCCGAGAGCGCTTTCGATTATTATATATTCGGTATTCGGCCAAATCACTTTTAATTGCATCTCTTATTGTAACCCATAAGCCACAGTTCGGCGCTTTGAAGATAGTGAATGTGCCGTGTGTCCGAGGGGCACGCCCCCGGTACCGGGTACCGGGTACCGGGCACTGCCGATAGCGGGAACACCGCTGTGCACTGTGCAGAGCAGAGAGCGCCGGCGGCGTCAGAAGAAGCGGCCGGCGTTATGTCATAATGACATCGCCACCGCAGGCGCAGGCGCAGGCGCAGGCGAGCGAAAAAACGACACGCCACAGCGACAGTCAGGTCAAATCGCTGCAGGGCCGGATTTTCCACATTGTTAACTGTTTTAACTCAACCGTTTAACATTTTAATTTGTCTGTGCGTTCAGTTTCCAGATTCGAAAATCTGCCGCGTTCAATTTATTATTCAAGCAAGCCTTACTTTTAAATGGCTACCTTTGACTAGGTTGTTAACTTTGACTTTGGTTCAGTAAAGATTATTTTTTAAAAGTGAAATCGTAGTGTTTATTTAGATTTTTTTATTAGAATTTTTACAAATTTGAAAAAATAATTTTGATTAGATGTTTTCATTGAGTCTTTTCTTTGAACAAAATAATTCCTTATTTTAAATTTTAAAAAATGTTTGATTAATATTTGGTTTATAATAAAGTATGCATATACCAATTTCGATGCAGGATAATTATTGTGGACCTTTAAACAATATTTATTTATATTAATAATGATTATTTAAATGGGTGCAATAAATACGAATATATCTATGTCTCCCTTCATTTTCCTATCTAAAATGAGTTTTCTCACTCTCTTGTAATTTTTTATAAAATTTCACATTATATTACTTGGACAAAGAAGATCTGAATTTTAGCTGTAAGGCTATGCACCTAACTCCCACCCAGTATCAAACAAATAAAATCAAGAAATAACTGCTTAAGTTCATAAAATTTAGGCTTCAGGAATTATCAGCTAAATAACTGACTATTATTTTAAAAACATCATCGTAGAAGTTACTGGAAAACCTTATTCCAACCATAGAAACCAGCACGGACAACCTTTCGACAAAAAACTTACCTCAGCACAAGATCTCGTATTCAAGAGGACTAAGAAAACATATTTCTTTTCATATTTCAAACAATCTTTTGATTTTCAAACATTGTTGGGTTATTCGTAACCCGGGAATGTTTGTCTTTCTTTAAAAAAAAATATATATATATATATTGCTTGGACTTTAATTTGGACTGAGAAAGCGTTTGCATTTCACATTTCTTTTTAACGTCAAAATTATACAGTAGGTTTATATAAAATTATAAAATATATTTTTTTAAATGATTAAGTAATCTTCATTCATTTCAATCCGCATAGGAAAACAAAAAATTATATCGACCAATCATTCAGAAATATTACTCAATTACTTCCTTGTTTGGTTCTGTCCGGAGAGTTTTTTTTAATACTATAAAGACAGCTATCGATGTGTATCAATTTGTTTGAATAAAATAGTCAATGGGCGCATTATACAACTAATGTTCGTGGTCGCCGCTATGTTTCATAGAGCAGGAAATGACGGATTTGTTATTCAAGATAGAACCTCAATTAACATTCCATGTAGGCTTGCTAATAGGACATTCACTCTGCCAAAACCAAACCTTTCGGTATCCTCATACAATACAACCTACGCATTATCGAAAGCTTGATGATGAATAATTTCTATGGTGATTTTGTCCAGCCTATTTTTCTTGGAAAAAACTTTAAGTTTTCGATTATTTCTGATGCCTTTTGGATTTGCAGTAACTTTTTCTTTTACCTTTTTATGCCGACGGTATCCCGACGTTGGTTAGTAAATTATCAAATTGTATAGCAAAATAGCATCAAAGACTTAAGCTATTATTTGTTGGACCTATTCTTTCCGTACTCAAACTATGCCTATTAGGTAGTCCGCCGACGGTCAGGCGGCCATCATAGCATATCTTTCTTATTTCAGTATTTTTGGTTACACTATCAATGTAATATATCATTTAAGAAGAATATAATACCTAACAACAGATCTAAACGAAACATGAAACTAAACAAGACGCAGAAAAGTATAAAGGAAACGAATCGAATCAAGGATTATTTTTCTTAACGGGACACAGTGCCTTAACCAACTCAGCCATTGGGACCTAGTCATTTTTGTCGATCTCATATTTCGAATTCTGAATTAACAACATATTAATTTTTCCATAACCTTCAACTGATATTCCAATAAAATTGAATATTTATTTAGACTTTTGGAAAAAATCAATAAAAATAAAATCGGATATGTGTATGTATTAATAAGGAACTCCAGTCCAATTTTTTTAAATGAATAATGACCTTCTAACTTAAATAACTGCATATTTATTTTTATTTATATAGTTAGTTTTAATAGTTAAAATAAATGTCAAAGTTTTAATTTTTCAAGATCCCCCGAAAACCACCGTGACGTCATCTGCCCCTGTGACGTCATCTGCCCCTGTGACGTCATCTGCCCAAAAGTTTTAGTTATTTTCAACAGATGTTGTCATTTTCTATGGAAGAAGTAATGAAACTATTCAATAAGTAAAACGTTATTTAGGCGTAATTATTTATTTATTTTTTTTTTTTTATTGTTCTCTAGACTTTATGTCCGGGTTAAATCTTCCCCACAGGAAAAATTTAACCCTTCCACACACTTTTCCACAAATGATCATTTAGTCAATCCACGCGATGTAAGTGCATTGTATAAGTATAATAAATTCAAAACTATACAAGAACAACACGTCAACCTACCAGAGACCAAATGGGAAAATACTTCACCGACTCCAGATATTTTCATATCAGAGGGTTCGCCTCAATAGAACTCCTAACTGAACCGATAAATCCTACTGATCCCTCAATATAAATATTTAAAAAATCTTTCGTAATCCAACATGTGTTTAATATGACTGATTTTTGGATCTTTATATAAAGATTCTTTGATAAATCTAATAAGCCTAAATTTTTAATTAAAGAGCTAGGTATAATGCCAGTAGCCGAAATAAAAAATGTTAATATTTTTATAGTTCGAGAATGCCAAATTCTTTTAATCTCATTTCCTAAATCTGTATATTTTCTAATTTTTTCAGAAACAGATTTTTGAATATTACAGGAATTTGGAATAGCGACATCAATGATATTTATTATATTTATTATATTATTATATTTTTTAATATTATTACGGGAGAGTGGTATAAAAATTGTTTGAAATTATTATTTTTTTAGCTTTACGAATCGAAATCAATATTAAGGAAACCGAAGCATGAATTTTGTAGGGAACTGGAATCAGCTGTTCGACGGCCGCCATTTTGAATTTCAGCATTGGAGCGTTTTATGGAAGCGGTGACGTCACGCCTCACAAATTCAATAATACCAACTTGACAGGGTGTTTTTATGAATTGTTTTAAAATGGACTTTTTAATATTTTTTTTAAAACTCTACGTTAAATATTATTTAATAAAACTTATATATTCAGAATCAGGGTTTATTGGTCTAAATGAACATATTTTTTTAAAGCCATAATATTTTTCACTGGAGTTCCTTATTGGAGACACTATTTAGGCAGCAAATAATTAATCAGAACTTTGTGGTCATTTATAGAGATAGCAGCCAAAAACTAAGAAAAAAAAAATTATGATGATGCTGTTAATTCTGAATTTGAAATATGAGACCGACCAAAATGACGTAAAATGAATAGGTCCCAGTGACCGAGTTGGTTAAAGCGCTGTGTTCCGGCAGAATAAGAAGTCCTGGTTACCTTTTTATTTTACAGTGTCTTGATATGTTTCATATTTCGTTTAGATTTATTAGTATTATCTTATTCTTCAATGATATTAAAATCATTTTGTGTAAGGAAACTATTGTGTTATAAGTTACTATTTAATATGTGTATTTATGTATTATTCCCGTACGATATCTACATAATGAAAATATATAAAAACAGTTGTTTTCTGTCAGGCTTTAGAAATATTGGTAAATGTGATTGTAGTGCCACGGCAAAAAATGACCTCTATGCAGCTTATTATAGATAGGATCTGCAAAATATGTCTATCCATTGAAATAGAACTGTTCTATCAAATAAAAGATGCACGTACTAGAACAGCAGATCCAATTGAAAAGTATCCATTGAATGGTGACCGCATTTATTGACATCTTCGTTCAATTGTCTCACATGTTTAGTGTTGCCCCATTTACCTGCTTATTTCTCATGCCAAAGGAAAGTATTTCCTTTGTTGTGATTTGAATTTAAAATCGTTGTCACCGTGCTCTAATTACTATGGATGGATGGCACGTGATGTGTGGTTCTTATTAACAATTTGTCAGTGTTTAAATACATTTTTCTCTTTATTTAACTTGATAATAAATATTACAAAAGTTTTCACTATGCTTGTCTAACCTACTGGCAGTATTACCGAGTCAAGATAAATTTTACTTTTATTGATATTTATGTAGATGATGTTATTTGCTTTAAATTGGTTTTAGAGGGAATAACCAGACAAAACAGGAAATACGTCATTTTTAAATCAAATTTTAGACGTATTGACTATTTTCCACAAAAAATTATAAATTGATTTCAAAAGAATGTTATCTAGCAAAGCTATTTTTTAAATTTTGAGAATATATGTTTATTTTTAGTACAATAAGGTTTTACCGTAGGTCGTTGGCAGATTTGCTAAATTTTCAATCAAAATTTTGTATCATACAACATACTTTTCCAATCATATATTCATGCAGTAAAATAAATCAATAAATTATTTGGGAAACCTACTTTTCACAATTTTATTTTTGTTAAAATAAAATCATTTAAAAAAGATCTGCGCCCTTGTTTTGTGGCGAAAATACTTCAGTTTGTCTATTTATTTGCGGTCTTACAAACTAATATATAAAAAAAAGAAACATTATTATTTTGCTTAGACGTTATTGAAAAATTTTAATAATTGTGATCAAAAATAATTACAAAAGCACATAATTTTAATTGTTTTATTATCACGAGTTTGAGCATTTTTGAATGTGCGTATTTATCAAAGCAAATTTGGAATGAAATAAAATCGATATTGATTTATTGTGTTAATTAGCTCGTATGGAGAATAATTGATCTTTCTCATCGGAACCACCCTGTACCGTTGCAAGGGTACGATCGCAAGATCATCGTTCGACGAAATTTAAATTCTCGGCCGATGGTTAATGGCTCTTAATATGAAATATTATTTCAATTGAGCTTCTTTAAAATAATAAGTTATATCGATAAATAATTTGGTTTTTCTTAAATTTTATTTTGGTTGTAGGATTGGCCTTCGTATCAAGTATTCAAAAGCATAAAACAGATTTTTTTAGTAGCCGTGAGTTCTGGAATCGTGAAAACGGTATTGCTTTCTTGTCTGGATTTTCTTAAAACTATTTTCAGTGTGCAATGTCATTTTCTTCGAAAGCCGTGGAGTTTTATTGTGTTGATTTATCTCACATAAAATAGTGCATTTTCAAACCCGAAGGATTTTAAACAGCGATTCCTGGGCTTATTTGGATTAGATTGCATACATGACGACGATTGGAAAATATATTTTTATCAATAGAAAAAAAAAATCATCGGACAGCAAAATGATGCCTACTTTTATTACTTCAAATATGCTCATTAATCGCTGCTTAAAATCCTTTGAGTACGTGCTGTATATGTGCAATGGTTACATGTTATTATGATCTAATGTAAACATAAATAACAAGCTAAATGAAAAAAATATAAACTCCAATTGATAAATTACAATCTAGATTATTTAAAAATTATAAATTAAACACTTAAAAAAATTAAAAAAGAACATTATGTTATAATAGAAAGCATTACATACCTACCAATGCCAATTTGTGACATACATTTGCGACGTACACATTATAATATTATTTTTTAAAGGATCGGTCGGTGTTTACATAACCTTTAAATTTCTTCACGTCTTTAAAGATCATAACATTGTTCACTAAACAAAATATTAGGCCAAAATAAACCATACGATGTTTCAACATGACAAAACAAACGCCGCATGTGGGAGTGCCAAAGAAAGGAATTTAGTATTATGTCACAATATTGGTTTAACACTCCACACATGTCCCACATAGGCCTTGTTTGCACACATTTTCAAATGATATATGAATCGTTTGACACCAATAGCGATGCACCTAATACTTATTTCCTTTTAGTAGCTCACTATGTGGAATGCAAAAGAAACTTATCTGTCTTACTAGAAATCTTTAATCCATAAGAAGAGAGGCGAGTTTTTTCCCATCAACGGCCGTCGGTTATCAACACTGCATACATTGTTGGGTACCTCGACGTTGAAATCAAACTTTCTATTACGAAATAGAAAAATAATATAGAAATTAGCGACTTATTCAAATGTCGATAACATCGATGTTGGCTTTGTTATACGAAAACACTTAGATCTATTTGCATGCGTAGGCACTTTATTATTATCAAAGAATTCGAACGCTTTGTGGCTTGACATTATATAAATGAAAAAGTTCTCTGTTTAAAACCACTTTATTTGATTTAAACACGTTGACCGGTTTCGATTGATCTCAACCTTCATCAGGACAATAATCAAATAAACAGTTTATAATATGTCTAATGTGAAAAAAGTTGAAAACAACCGAAACCGGTGGACATGTATAAATCAAAACAACGAACTTTTTGTTCATTTATACTTTATTATCTTTTGAATCTGCGTAAGAGTCATGACTTCTCAGAGTCATGTGTAGCCAGTAATCAAATGACTTCCTTATTTGTGGTATGTTGTAAAGCTAAAGTGAGTGTGAGAAAAAGGAGATGTTAAAGCGTAAGATTGAGAAGTGCTCGGCTATTCAGAACTGGTCATTAACCGCGGTTATTGCCATTTCAAGCACACTCCGTTACGATACCGAATGGTGGTCTTTCACCAGGGCGTTACTTAAACTATCTACCACTCTTATTTAGTAGTATAGGACATAAAACTTAACATTTAAGACATAAAACTTTACATTTCTGAATAAAGCTAACACACACATCTCTCTGAAATTTCCTGCTGGTTCGAATTTCGCTAAATTTCAAACATTTCTATTGCTCGCAACACTACTCTAATAAGTGACAATGACCCTTAAAAATAAGGTGAATTCAGCTTTTACGGGAGACATTAACCTCTTCTACAATTGTTTTCTATGGTGTTTCGCTAGATTTTTAGAAGGTTTTTATTTTTATTACCATGGATTTTTAGAAGTAGCAATAAATGTTTGGC
The DNA here is from genome assembly GCA_936435175.1 of Glyphotaelius pellucidus. Lineage (NCBI taxonomy): Eukaryota > Metazoa > Arthropoda > Insecta > Trichoptera > Limnephilidae > Glyphotaelius > Glyphotaelius pellucidus. The sequence goes on along the minus strand of OW386539.1, from coordinate 679,485 downwards.
TATGCCAATGATATCCTTAAAATTTAAATGCAAATCGATTAGAAACAATAATTATTTATTAACTCTCACCGCAGGGAAGTTATCGTTAACACAACAACTGCCTGAAACTAAGTAACACTGCACACGTTCAAGAATCCCTGAAGCCATTTGGATTTCTTCCATTATTTCTGTATATCCTATGCACATTGAGTGATTTTGAATGAGATTTAAATTAGCAGTTGTTTCTTAAAGCAGTAGCAAATCTTTGTATGTACCATCACATGTAGTACGTCTCTCTGGTCAGTTTATGAATGCAATAACGACTCTAGAGACGACCATTAATGCAAGTTTCACTGCATTATCTAGACATGTACATAAATTAGCGCTGATGACACACTTTTCTTTTGTATATCTTCGTATTTTGTAGCAGATTTTACCACCTGTCATTATGCATTCACTTGAACATATTTTATCAAAGTGGTTACACTTCATCTCCGTTATTATTGTACTGCATACGAAATCCGTATACAGTCAAAACAGTCGGTAAAATTTTTCTTCCAGCAGGTGGCATATGACTATCAATTCGGTAACATTTTTATTCGAACAGAAAAGAATGGTAACAGCAAAATAAAACATGAAAACTTTTGTCATTGAAACTTATTAGATAATATATCTCAATTGAATTTTTAAACTTCTACTCAATTAAAAACTTTTATAGCAAAAAAATAATGCTGATACAGTATTTTTTATCACTTTTAAAAAGCTCATTTTTGTTATCTAATAATCGTTTCCTGAATATGTAAATTGTATACATGATAAAAAAAACTATCAATCAATTAGTTTCTAGTATCGTTCTTATTACTTTTATAAAAAAATATATAAGTTCAAATTTATTGGAATACCTTTTTTAATAATTTTGAAGGTTTTTGTTGTGTTTGTAAATACACGTAGTTAAAATGTTAATAAATGTAGTTTTAATGTCCCTCAAGAGATGTCGTTAGAGTATGTAGTTTCTATTTCTATCAACAGCTGTCGTTAGTACATGTACTCTCAATATTTGTAAAATTGCCATTTGTAAAATTGCGTGAAAGAGACAATTGTCGCAAGTTTGGGTCTAATATCCGAATGGTTACGAACATAAACGATTAAATCCGATCTACAGGCGAGTAACTTTAGTGAGTGATTTCCCCGCCGCAGATTTACAGATAGCATCCTTTAGAACGGGCGTTAAGTCCAGTTGGATATTTGTTATAATACGATTGATAATAAAAAGACTAGTAAGACTCGTTACCTCTAATGAACCGAGGTATTAATGAAAACTCCCGATCAAAATTGTTAATCATTGGAATTAGATGAACACCACAGTCATACACAACGATGTTACATTTAATCATTTAAAAAGAAGATAAAATATTAAACAATCTATAATTTAGAAATTACTTGAAAATAACATTGTTATTTTTGAATTTGAAATATGAGATTGACAAAAATGACGTAATAAAATCAGGTCATAAGTTAGAAGCGTTGTCCCGGTGAGACAGAGATCCTGGGTTCGATTCCCAGTTGCGACCGTTCCCTTTTTTATTTGCCGGGGTTTCGTTTAGAATAACCTTCTTCTTCAATAATTATATTAATAAGTTGACTGGGCTTAAATAATAATATGTTAAAGTCGAATCTTGTTTTTGTTACCTAATTAAAAACGATTAATGAAACCGTGAGAACTGTAAAAATCTGGATTAAGAAACGATATCTCGCTAGTTACAAAGTGACTTAAAAATTCTTTCGACCTCCATAATATGGGCATGTGTCTAGTCTGGTTGTCGTAAGTTCCAAATATACCAATAATTAATTGTATGTCGAATAAAGCACATTAAAAAAGGATCGTTTGTGGCTGTGTGTCTTACTTGATAAAGAGTAAAGAGGTTAAACAAATCTGAAAGTTATTTTTATTTTGTGATTTCTGTTTCGCCTTACTATTTTTAATGGTGGTGAACCAATCAAACAGTCAATACATATAAAATTTAAATAATTTACTTTGCTTAAACCACCATTTTAATAAAAATTAACTACATTGTTTAGTAAATAAAACAGTAAAATTAGCATAGACAAAAATATTACAAAAAGCGGTGAGAGAAGGTCATTATTTAGGTATTATCTATTGCAAAAATACATAATTGTATTTAAATAACGAAAACTTTTAGAAATAAAAAAAAAAAATCTTTTTAAAAGAGATAAAAGATGCCACAAAATCTATTTTTTTTTTACATTAGCACAAGAGGCCCTGAGGAAAACAATTTCCCTCGGGGCCTGTGTCATCTTTGGGGATGCTATGTGGAGGGTCGTTTTTTAGAGGAAGGAAGGAGATGAAGATATGAGGTGGAGAAAGGAAAAGGTATGAGGGGTGGGTAGGAATCTGGGGGTCAGTGTGCCCAGGAGTAACAGACGTATGAATCTATTCCTCCCAGTGCGGAACGAAGCAACGAGTCCGACTGGGGAAGTCAAAAGGTCTAGATTCGGCCCGCCATGCTAGGTGGGCAAACGCACCCGACCCCTTGACCTACCTCACCCCATGAAACCGGGCACCCCTGCTAAGTCACCAAACGGAGCGAACCTTTGGGTAACCTATGATAGGGGTGTTGGTTGCCCAAATTAAAATTTAAAATTATTGATGAAGTGATCAATAAATATTAGATGATTGTTTAAAAACAAGTTGAATCATATAAAATTACGATTATCAACCTACCTTAATATTATATAAATACAAGTTTTTGAATTTCATGTATATGGTATACGAAACTACTAACGAAATTATTTTATTCATAAACTATTGAAATATCATTGCTTTTATTTATTTTTGCACATCATCTGCAATTGAGGTTAACGTGACTGGTTGCAGACATCGTTGCGTGACGTCACGTATCAGTTAAGGTTGTAGGGCGTCGCGGCGCGTGACGGGGACGGCGACTGGTACGGCGCCGGCGCGTCACAGCCTCCGCATCTGCAGCGTGACATATTCTCTCTGCAAACCTGTACTGCGCTACCTGTCTGACTGGACTGACTAAACGTGTTAATCTAGCTTACTCTCCGTCATTATAACTGATATTAGTCAGATTTTTATTTGAAAAGGGTGGACCGTTGGGTGATTACTATAATAAGAATATATTAGATAAATTCCGATTTAAAAGGCAGACGTCAAAAGTATATCAAAAAATTGATTGAAGCGGATACTAAAAATTATCTTTTTGTCAAAACTGGTCTCACTAGCTAAACATTTCTGGATTCCTTGAAAATATTCAAAAATATTCTTTTTACTTCTTAAATGTTCGCTAATTCACTTCGCGGCATCATTTTTAATTAAATGAAAATAAATCACCTTTAATGTTAATTTTTTTTTCGTTATTTTTGTAAGTTTTAATTTTATTCTGACGAATGAACCATTGGTGATAATTTTGATTAAATAAGTGGTGTATATGTTATAGTCAATCCTCAGGTCTGACTAGTCAAGCTCCTAGGTTTTCAAACCTAGGAGCGCCAGAACTTCGAGGATTGACTATAACATATACAAATTATTGGTTTTCATCTACTTAAAAATATTAATTCATAAATAAAATCGTGATGAGATGCTCCCGTATCTGCATTTCTGTTAAAGTAATATTCCTGTATTATAATATAATGAAATTGGGCGAATTTCGTTAGCTACAAGCAATAAAATTCTTATAATCTTGTATCATCGTTAAGTCACAAGGAATCCATTAGTAAAAAACCCGTCTGTTTCAACGCCCACAAAATCTAATTTCGTACTAAAAGCACAACGTGTCTACCTTCATCGTAGATCTTTAACAGATCTCAGATAACAGATTTGTAAAATTTAGAATTGATTGTATTTCTAATGATGCTATGCGATGCATCGCTGACTTTCTTCTGAAAGAATTCTGTCAGAGGATAATTGAATATTTAATAAGTTATAATTGATAATAATAATTGATAAGTTTTTGAGTCAGTATCTGTGTACTTAATCTTATTTATTTACATGAAGAAGTCGAAGGTCGGATCGTCGATCAAATCCTATCCGCTTTACCGCTAGATCTAACAATGCATATTTTTTTAGCTGAGAAGAGAAACACTGCGAAGTTCTTCTAAACCACACCATTCATCTTACAAATGTTTACTTGACCGTCGATAGTCTTGGCCAATACATAATTTGTAATGGTCAGTGGCATAGATTTCTCCCCGTATTTACTACTGATGATTATTATTGAGTGGAACATGTCACGCATTTTCCCTTGGCGAACGGCTGAAAGCATTGACCTTTGTACTAGAATTACCAGTGATTTATATGGCTTGGGTTATAAATTACCTATTTACACGTAAATTAGTAAATGTACACAGGATGTAAAGGGACGAACTTTAGTTACTTGTGCCAGTTATTCGTCACATTATTTAAGTAAAAAATTAAAAATCATTAGTCACTCAGCGGAGTAACCAAACAAACCCTCATTCGACCCCGACCCCGACTAACTGTCCAATATGATGTCGTACTGATTTTTTCTACTTAAAAATATTAATTCATAAATAAAATCATGTCGAGATGCTCCCGTATCTGCAATGCTGTTAAAGTAATATTCCTGTATTATAATATAATGAAATTGGGCGAATTTCGTTATTAAGTTAAAAAAAAACATCAAAAAAGTCACCGGAGACCAAAATTTAATTTTCTTTTTTACTCCAAATAACGTCAGCAATCACTGGTTAAAGTAAGTCAAGTGCATCCCTTAATACCCTGTATATCATCTATTACCCTTTGAGTTTACAGAGTACCAAATGGATGTAGGTACAAGTCTTCAAATGACAGAAAAGGTTCACACATTATAAATAGTTTAGAAGTCTTTGGAAAACAGTGAGTGGTTTGGCTCTATCGTCTTCTTTTTGTGTCCTGGTAGATATAAACATTATTCCATATATATTGTGAATGCAGTAAACAGTGCCACACGCCAGTGAGCAGATAGGCTGCACCGATTTAGATGTTTATTATTTATTTGTACATTTGTACACAAGAGTGCAACTGGTCGGAACGAGAAAATTATCATTTTTGTGAAATAGAAGAACTGTTTTCAAGAAGAAAGATTAAGACATATTACACAGGTAGAAAGGTAACAGTCTGCTATTATACTGGTACTCGGTGAAATATTTGAATTTTGCTTTAGCTATCATTTCAATCGCTCTTTCAATTAAAAATGTAATATTTGTCAATGTTGAACCAATTCCAACGCCCTCAAATATCTTCAAAATTTAAGTTAAATAACATTCCACAAGTAATATTTTATTTTTATTTTGGTAAAACTCCATTTATACCTTAAATGTGAATACCGCACAAGAGTCCTAACTGCTTCCAACAGTCTGCAGGCAATGAGACTACGGCATCCTCTTTTGTGGTATGTTTTGAGGCTGAAGTTGCGGGGAGGGGAAGGGTATGTGGAATATGAAGGTGGGGAAGTACTTGGCTATTCAGATCTGATCACAAAGCCATCGTTTCAATTCTGAATGGTGCTCTTACACCACGGCGATACTGAAGATATATTCCACTTTAGATCAAAAAAACTTTGAATGCAAACTTTAAAAAGTTTGAGTTTTTCTTACTAAAATTACTGGTAACAAAAAAATATAAAAACACCTTAACTACATATTTTTATTAGTAAATGAATTATAGACGTTATTTTCACCTCACTTTTTGTCGTTTCATATAAAAATAATTCTAAAAGAAATCACAAAGTTTCATTTTTTTTAAAATTGCTGTCGAAAATTTTGGTTTTAAAAAATAGTACATTTTTATTTTTTGTGATAAGTATATTATTATTAATATTTTGAATGTATAGCGAGTTGTTTTTTCTTTTAAATACCGTTTAAATCATATTATTTCTCATTATGATGTTAAGGGAGACACAACGATTTCTACGAGACCTGTGTGAGCTGGAACAAATATGGTACGTTTATAACATATTGGCCTAATTAATTATGTGTGTGTTTTTATTTTTTTTCGTTCTCAATAATTTTAATTGGAAAAAACGCAAGATGAGATATTTTAAAATTTTTACACGTTTGCATGCAAATTTTTAATACTTAAAAAACTATATATTTATTTTGATCTATAAAAATTCAAAGCGTATTTTATCACCTTTCAAAAACAGATTTTGGTTTTCGAATATGTTCAAAATTTTTTTTTTTTTTGTTATTGTTTTTGGGGTGTTATGCCGTGTTTCGCTACCTTCTTCTTTAGACAACGTTTCGGACAGCGTTACAGTGTCCATCATCAGGGCAGATGAGTAAATGATATTGGTGAGAGTGTTTACTTATGTGTGTCGAATCGATACCGTGCTGCCAGCTCCATTTCTCTACGAGCTGGTGTTAGAAAACATTCAGCATGGTTTTTTTGCGTTTAGCTTTGGTGTAGCCGTCAATTACTGGATACCAAGAACTATTGAGCTTAGCTCCGTCGTCTCTGTTAATATTGATGGGGTTTTTATGGATTTCAATTGCCTCCGTAATTAGGCGTGCTCTGTAAGTTTTGGGTCTTCCCAGGACTTCAGGAACAAATCCAAAGTAATGGCCGGTTTCGATTAAGTGCTCGGCGATTGCCGATTTGTCAGGGTGGCCAAGTTTACAAGCACGAAAGTGTTCCGAAATCCTTTTGGAGATCGTCCGCTCTGTCTGGCCTACATAGACCTTGTCACATCCGGAACAGCTGAGTTTATATACTCCATCTGTTTCCAGAGGAAACTTAGTCTTTGCCGACCTCAGTAGGTCTTGGATTTTTGTCGTGGTTCCGAAGACCGTCTTGATGTTCTCTTTTCTCAACAGCCTGGCAATTCTGTCTGTTACATTATGGACGTAAGGCAGGAAAGCGCAGCCTTTTGACTCTTGTTCACCCCTGTCTTCGTTTCGTGCTGATTTGGCTCTTATGATTTGCCTTGTCTGCCTTGCTGGGTAGCCGTTACGCTCCAGTGCATCGGTGAGTTTGGTCAGTTCTAATCCGAGTTTTGGCTCCTCACATATTCTGGTCGCTCGGGTTACCAAAGTATGGATGAGACCTCTCTTCTGAGCGTAACGCTGTCCGAAACGTTGGCTAAAGAAGAAGGTAGCGAAACACGGCATAACACCCCAAAAACAATAACAAAAATACTTTTTGGCCGTGAAAACCTAAAAACATACATGTTCAAAAATATTTAATTTATTTGAATTTTATTTCAAAACGGAAATATTTTGACCGTCTGGCAAAATATGTCGAGGTCTGACACACACGTGTAATGAAATGCATCCCCATTGCGCTATACCCACAGTGTAATATATTGATCATTTTGCCTCGATTATAAAAACAAGAAACCGATTCAAGTCGGGTCGCATACCTCACCTAGAAGTAGCGATGTCATTAACAGGTCGGACACTCTTTGCTTTATTCTTTCCACTTTCACTTTTCCAATTAAAATTGCGTTGGTTTTTTGCACGGATTAATCAGAGTCAAAGTGCTTGCGCACGACCTTATTCTGTTGGATTCGGCTGAGGTTGAACGGCCTAAGACTTTATTTTTTAAACGAAGTCGTGTTGGACAGACGAGCCAATGTTATTAACCAAATACTTTGAATACAGACGCCGCAGGAGCCCATCGATTTCTAAATATATCAAAAGAATAAAAAACTTGTTCTTATTGGTGGTAGGTACTAGGTACCTACCTGCTTTAAGAGTAGTAGGTAAAGTATGTGTGATAGTTAGAGCCAAGAAGCATCCTTGTCAAGGTTGATTGAGTTCTCCAAGAGATGTCTCTAATATGTGGGTTCGCCCCTCCAGTTTACAACTGAAGTATTTTTTTTACATTAGCTCCACACAAGAGGTCCTGAAAAAAATAATTTCCCTCAGGGCCTTTTGTCACCTTGATACTGTGTGGAGAGTCTTTTCAAGAAGAGGAAGTTCTGGGAAGGAAAAATGTAAGAATCTGGGTAGGAATCTAGGGTTCAGTGTGTCCAGGTCATCCGCCGCCAGATGCTGAAAAATCTCACCCCATGAACCTGGGCACTCCTGCCAAGTCACGAAACGTAGCGACCCACTTGGTGTGACCTATGGCAGTGAGCTATCAGTAAGGTTTTTAGCAACATAATGGATTTTGAAAGCATAAAAGACATAACGTTGGCCACTCGTTCCAATTTGTCCATAGAAGTCTGTAGAAGTACCTAATAGAAGTGCAGATTGGGGACCCCTGTGGGAGACATGAAACAATTGAGTTAAACAAATGACCATGTCAAACTTCAGCCAACGAATGAGTGTAAATAAAGCTAGGGGTCGCCATGACGTAGCAGTGTGGTGCTAGATCCTCCGTTCTAAATGGCGTTATGGTTTTTAAGACAGTTAGTGAAACTAAGTTGTTCGAGTTCATTTAATGCATTTAATTCCTTTAACAGCATATTAACCCCTCAAGTTAATTTGTTTGGTTTTAGGAACAGCTCATTAAGGCTTATAGAAATCATTGGGTCTCCCATAAGGGAAACCCAACAGTAGCGTCATGGTGAGATATATAATGAGATTTTGACGGCCGGCGTAATCCAACGGTAGGGCTCTTGATTCGCAATCTGAAGGTCGCGAGATAGATTCGCGATCGAGGGTCGCGGAATCGATAAAAAAACGACGTTTAAAAGAGAAAACACCACGTATTTTATTCAAATCCAGAAGTTAACCACAAAAATAATTGAAATAAAATAAATGCAATATGGCACCAACAGTTTCAATCACAATTTTAAAAAAAATTTGAAACTTCGTGAATTTTTGATTAATTATTTTTATATGAAGCTACAAAACAGTGAGGCGACGATAATGTTTATAATACATTCGTCTAAGAAAATGTGTATGTTTTTATACTTTGTTATCATTAATTTAAGTTACAAAAACGTAAAGTGAGCCATTTAAACAAAAATACTTGAATATTTCCATTCAAAATTTTAATATTTCAAAAATTATATGTTTGTTTCACCACTTTCAAAATCAGTTTTTAATTTTCGGATGCGTTCAGAAATATTCTGCGGAAATTCTTCGACCCTCTGACAGAATGGCTTGGAGGGTTAATAATACCTACCTAAATATGTTGAATACAGAAAAATCAATTGAATAATTTATTTTTTTATTCGATTGAAATTGATTATAATCCATCGCTTACCAATGGACGGACGCATTGAAAGAAATATTGATTCCGCGAAAGCATTGAGAACTAAATGCTAATAAACGTATAATCAAATATTTCAACGAGTGTAAATACACAGCCACAAAACCCGTGGACATCGCAGTTATCAATTTATATCGGCGTGTATCAGTATTTTCTGTTCATGTTAATTTAAAATTCCAATATGAATATGATGCCTTCTTCGCGGTGCTTTGTTTAGAGTAGTATTTTTCTATTTGTTTTACCTACTTATTGCGTATTTTGTGATATTTGGATCGTGGAAAGTGACATTCAGAGCAGAAATGTTGGAACGAGATTGTTGTGAAAATAATGCTGGGTAATTGAATGCGGCAAATCGCAGACATTACCCACTGTGTATTTTGTGGTCCACCGACTATTGGTCTCACGACAATTGATCCCCGACAATTCGTCCCATTAATTGATCCCCCTGCCAGCTAATCCCCCTGCCAGTTGATCCCCCGGCCAGTTGATCCTATTTCTTTTTATGTTTTCTTCTTTTTTTGTTATATTCTTATATTCCTTACAAACGCCTGTATTACTGCAATCCCAACTCACTGGTGCTATGTTTGTTGCAGATGCTATGAGCGGCAGGCGCTGCTATGGGTAACGGAAGCTCCCATGCGGCTGGCGGCGGGGGCGCGGGGGGCAGCGCGGCGGGTGTCCCGGGGCCGGGCGGGGGCGGCGCTAGGGGCACGCAGCCCATGCACTGGCAGCACTCGCTGCCCAGCGACCCACAGCTAAAGGCCTCACATTTAAAGGTATTAACAATATCATATTATATTTAAAAAAATGTGACACAATGATTGCATCATCGTACAATAGTTCTTTGCTTGGAGTTTTTCTTATTATGGACTATGGAGCCTTATTTTAAGGAAAGTTGCAACATTGAAGAAAATGGAGAGGGAAAGAAAAGGAAAATGGATGGTTTCTAATTAGAATATCCAGATCTGGTGCTTAACTTAGCTGAAGGCATTCCAAGCACCTTTTAGGTTTGACATGGTACTATCCATACTAATATTATAAATGCGAAATTGCTCGAGTTTGTTTATGACCTTTTCACGCATTACACAATATAAAGACTTTAATAATTCTTTCAACAATATAAAGCTAAATTATATGCGCAGACTACAGGTTGTATGTGATGGTAAGCTCTGGCGTTATGAAATTATAAATATTAATATATTATATTTGTTATACGTTTTCTGTCGCTAACAAAAGCGAGTTTTTGCTAACGTCAGAAAAAAATCGTTTCCATGGAAACCATGTTGATATATTTCTGGGCTCTAAGCTGGTAAGTACTCAGCCCCCTGGTCAGCTACTGCTCCAGGAAATTCAAATATTAGAATATGTTTTGTTTTTTTTTGGACAAGTTTTTGAACAAATGTCAGATAGAGTTCCTACATTAAAAATATAATTCGTAACGATTAGGTATAAAGACTGAATAATAAATAGTGTTATTTTTTATTATATTAACGAACTTCCAAATATTTAATTAAAAATAAACATCCGAAATGTTTGTAAGCGCATAAATTCCTAACGAAAGAACAAAATTGGATATTTTTTTTTTCTTTGAGCTATAGCTTAATGAAATTTAGGTGGCAGGCGAGATGTTTGAAAACTGAATGTAAGGGAATGAATGTATGGAATGCGGGAGGGGGTGGGGGTGGGGAGGAGGGGGGATAATTGATAAGTTCAACCGCTACAGTAATTTTCCGTAATACCATGCGAGCGAAGCCGCGGGGAAAAGCTAGTAAAATATAATGGAAGAAGAAGATAACACTAATAATTTGGTACTCTTTCCCCAGGACGATACACTTATCAGGACTAAATCTTATTCTATTTCATGTGAAAGCTTAAGCACCCTGCGTTGTCTCTGCTTTATTCTGCTGTGAAAGGTAGAGAAAGGAGATGGGGGTAGTGTTTTGAATTCGCATGTAAACAAAATTTCATCATAAACAAAATGTATAAAACTGTAGATATATTTTCAAAACATGGCCGCAGAAATTCTTCTTCTTCTTTATATATTATATTATTGATCATGGAAATTTGAAATGCTGTTAAGGACAAAATGCTAATTGTTCAACAGAGCAAAAAAAATTCTCTTTCAAAAAATGATGTTTTTTGTTTTTGTAGGCCTAAAATTATGAATTTTAATTTTAAAAACAACGTAATAAATAGATCGTTCAGAATGCTTGACGTTTTTTGTAAATTTCTTAGAAATACCATTTAATTTATTTTTCAGAAACCAAATCCACTTAAAATGCACATCGTAATATTTCGACGACGCAGATTGAAAGAAAAAAATACGGAAAAAAATTACATTTTATATCTCATTTTTGGATTTATTGTCCTTTTCAGCATTTTCACTAGCGATGATTTAGATGTGCAACGAATAACTTGTAAATTGTGAACATATACTCTAGGACGATGAGCAAAAATACGATAAATCATTTTATTTGAAATTGTTCAAGATGATTAAAAAAATCACGATTGTTAGATACATAACTTAAAATCCATGGGAAAATTTACGAAAGACATAGTGGAAATTACCGTAGGTACTTTATGATGATCAATCGTTTCAAGATAGTGCCTGCAGAATGACAATTAACCCGATGAAAATTAATTGTTCTCTCTTGTTTATTTGTTTTTCCTTAAACCTTTCAGGTTCTTCCGGACCTGGACACCAATCCCCGCCTTCGCAGCACCAACAATGGGGCCATCCTTCATTCGGGAGGAACTATCAGCGGGGGCAGGAGACCCCTTTCCTTGGCTCTACCGCATGACCGAGACCCTTTACACGTTAGTCACATTTACTTAGTACCATAAAGTGGATTGACTTTGATCAATTTTCAACTTTGAAATTATATTACTTTTTATAAAACCCTTTGGGTCGGAAAATTTTATGTCAAATTTATTGCACGTGTTTAAACTATCGAAATGAATGTAAAAAATGTATTGTGAATTTGGGGAGTAAAAAAAAACATGGTTTTCAAAGTCACCTTTTGGAGTGAGCCCACTATGATATACCATTTTTTATAAGCTTAATGTAATGCCAATCCAATTTGGTTTTGCAAAAAAATGTGAGTTTTAATATTCAAGAAGTTATAAATTTTATCGGTAGACACTGATATTCTTTACACTGCAAATAACACGTAACTATTTATTATAAACGACATTTATAAAATTTATTTTCAATATCAATATTTATAAAATATTTGAGTATAACTAGAAAAAACTCATGAAAAGCTGGTTGTTTCCAAATAATAGCGAGAATTATACAGAAATCCGCGATGATCAAACCCGATTCATAAAAACATAATAATATATTAGGTATGTACCTATACTATATTACGATATTTATAAAATGATGAATTCACATTCTCATTGCTATTTCAGAATCAGGTGCACAGGTCTAAAAGTATCACCCAGGAAATTTACGAAGGAGAGAGACAACAACTGCAGCCCAGGTTCTCGTACCTCTCAAATCAGAGAGATCCTCTTCACAGGTCTCATACACATCTGCATTTGGAAGAGCCCATTGCAGGTAAAAATATGTAACTTACTATTTTCCATATTAAAAAATATTGTAATGGAAAGAAATAAAAATTTTCTGTTGTTATTTTAGAATCGTTTGGAGTACAATCAAAAAGGTTTGGATCGGAACCCGATCTTCGAAATAGTGAAGAAATAGTTCCATCCAAAACAAAAGTGAAAAATATGAAGAAGAAATACAAGGCACCACCTCCTCCTCCCACACAGGTTGGTTTTATAGAAATAATTATTTGGTTTTGAATATCCATTTATAACAAAGAGTATTTTTATGTTAGCAAATGTTGAAAAAACTCAATTAATTAAAATAATATGTTTATTTGCTTTCAGACACAAGGGAGCTCCTCCCCAGATTCTTGGAATGCGCCTCATGGTTACGACCATCACGTTCCACAGCCTCCTTCAAGAAAACTTCGACTGTTCAAAACAAGAGCGGAAACGAAGAAAACCCCAAAACACAACCACGACGTCAAGCCCAAAACACACAATTCTCAAGAGCAAATGAGATCGTTTGATCTAGAAACACCTCGACATCACCCAAATGATATATTCGAACAAACTAGGTATAACGAAAGAGAAAAGTTGCTCAGATCTCCTTCTAGAGAAAGAGACGAATACTTGAAATATCCCAGTAGCAGAGAAGATGATATGGTACAAACGCATTCGTCTTTGAAAAGAGAAGAAAACATTTTGCAATCAGCTTTCAGTAGACAAGAACTAATCAGAACCAAACATTCGCAGCAAAATATGTACAAAGAAAAAGCGAAAGGAACTGAATCAAGGTTCGAGTCAAACAAAGGTTTCAGAAATTCTGAACGATTTAAGAAACAAAGCGCCGATCCTCTCGTGATGCGGAGAGAAAAGTCATTTGATAATAGCCTAGTCCAAGAAAGTTTAAATCAAAACGGTGTTAATAGGATGCACAACGAAAGAAAAAATCTTTTAGAAAGTCAAAATAAATTCAACGATCGCGACGATACACACGTAGAATATAGGTACAAAGAAAGGGAAGATAAAACTGATGCCATAAATAATAGAAAATCTGCACCTGCCTTGGGAGTGTCCACTGGAATCGCATCTGATGAATTCCAGAAGGAACTGATGATGGCCACTAAGAAATTAAGGAGTGTCGTGAATGCCAGACTAAGTCCCGAGAGAGCCGAAACTAATAACAAGTTTACCCCAACCAAGCCTAGTTACAAAAAAGAAAATGATTCAAAGATAAATACAGTAGAGAGCAAAATTGTCAAAGAAAAAATAGTCACTAAACAAGACGATAGAAATACTAAAAACTCAGCAATTAACGGTGCAAGAATTACCTCAACACAAACAAAGTCAAACATTCAAACTATGGATAGGTTCAAGCAAAATAGCCCGGCCGATCGAACTTCACGTATTGTCAGGGAAGACAAAAAGGAGGATTCGAAAATTGCCGCGAAGGTAAACGGTACAAAAGTGCTGCCCAATGATAAGGTGAGTCGAGAGAATGTGAGGAACAGAAGGGAGAGCAGAGTGTTGGCTGATAGAGGTCAGGCATCAGGGAAGGAATCCACTCCTGAGCAGTCTCCCAGCAGAGTCAAGCAGGAAGCAGCCTGGGACAAGTATGTTACAAATTCCTTACCAACTTAGTTTTTCAATTTTTATGGCGATTGATTTTTTGGTAATTATGCCATGTTGCTTCCTCCCTTCGCTAACGTTCCGGACAGCGTTACATAGTGTCCATCGTCAAGGCAGTAGTTGCGTAGATTTTGGAGAGTGTTGATTTTATTTGTGCCGCAAGCATTATTCCTATTAATATGGTTTTCCGTCTTTATTTTAGTGAAGCAGGATAACACCGAATACTGAGAACTTAGCCCCGTCATCCCTAAAAATATTTTTTGGTTTTTGTGAATTTAAATTTCCTCTACAATAAGTGCTTGGTGATTGCTGATCTGTCCGGAGTTTGCGCGCTCGTAAATATTCTTGAGATCCATTTGGATATGGTGCATTCTGTGTGGTCTACATACACCGATAACGTTCGAAACGTTGTCTAAATAATGAGAAAGGGCAACACGGCATAATTACCTAAACACGAATCACTATATATGTTTTTGCCGTGAAAACATCTTATATGATTTTTGATCTAGTTTAAAAAATTATATTATCAACAATAAAATTATTAAGGTCGACGCCTTCTGGCTCTAGCTTTTCCAAATATTTGTTTTACCAGTTCACATAGAGTAATAGCCTTTACGTGTCTTTTCTTTCGACTTTCTTATTTTCATTCTCCAAACAGTGCTGTCATTGTATTTCAAAAGATCCCGTTATTGAACAGCATGCTTCTTGTGTTTGAACTCTGCACTTTGGTTTTAGGAATCAAGCGAATCAGCCGAGTAAGTCATTTTACTTCGGCATGGATAAGACAATTCAACCCGTGGCGGAACAAGAGTTGGACGCGCACGAGAAAGTGCGGAGGCACCTGGAGATGAATTACAAGGATTTCCCCAAGACCAACGGATACCCGTTGGAGGAAGAGGTCATTCAGCCGACCAACAAACATGACTACAATACGAGAATAGATCTACCTCAAGGTAAATAACAAAACCATTGTAATTTTTGTAAAATCATCGACCGCCGTTACTGAAATAAAACCCCTCCCTTGTATAAAATGGATTATTTTACTTCGTTGGTCTTTTATATATTTTGTAGGAATCTAATAGCTCTTATTTTAATTTTTCAAAAGAAGTAAACATTGTGGCTTGAAATTTAAGGGGGTATTCTAGTCTAGAAGCATGAATTGTAGGAGTTTTTTCAGGTGCAATAAAAAAAAACAATAATATTATTGAAACCATTATTTTACCAAATATTTATTGAACATTAAAGAACACATGAAATAAAAATCAAAAGAAAATATTCAAAAATTTAAAAGTTACAGGGTGTTGAAGTGAGGGGTCTCAAAAATATGGCGCGCCCTGGTTGACACGATTGCAACCCTCCTAGTTATCCGAAAAAAAAAAAATATTTTTAATTCCAATAAATGCTGCTATGGTGTGAACCTCTGAGAAGTCATAAATGTTTTTTTCGCAAAATGAAGGCTGTCTGAAAAAAAAATCATTTTTTTAACAGTTTTTTTGACTTTCGTAATTTTTTTAGAATAGTAAAAATTAAAAATTTGTTATAATTCTAGTTCATGCCATAAAGTTATGTATAGAGAAGGCTCACACCAAATTTCAAGTAAATTGGTTAAGTAGAACTTGAAATATCGTGTCAACCGTCACGAAAAAAGTGGTTTTGTGAAAAAGGTGTTTAAAATTTTGCCCTACTTGGATTTTGGTAAGATTCTGTCTAAACCGCGAAATTAAAATGGTTATAACTTTTAAAATTATGCGAATTTCGAAAAATCCTTGTAAGGAAATATTCTTGAATATTTAAACTTTGGAATATGAAGTAAAAAAAAAAAAAAAAATTTTCTAGACTAGAATACCCCCTTAAGTAAATGAAAAGAAAATACTTGGTTTGAAGTCACTTTATTGATATAAGAGTATTTTCACTGTCTACCGGTTTCGGTACCTCCGTACCATCATCAGAACTGTTATAGAAATAATGATATCAAATACAGTAGATGGTACGGAGTTAGCAAAACCGGTTAACAGTGAAAATATATCAATACAGTGACTTAAAACCAAGTATTTTCTTTTCACGCTCTCATTTTATACGGTGTCAAACAAGGTTCAGCCAGAAAAGTTGAGATATTAGTTTCATTTAGCTAAACAGCTAAGAAAGTAAAGGGAAAAAGAAGAGGAATGCAGGAGATGCTTTCGATACATTCTGTACGTTTTTTTAAATTTCTGAAATATCAAAATCCTTTTTTTTTTTTTCATTATCGGGCATTGACATTTTTTTATATCCCTGGTGAGGAGCTTAAATGACATATTCACAGTCCTCACTAGGGATTCCTGCTCCGAAGCGGACTGTAGGTTGTTCTGTTGGTGTTAAATCATATTTTTATGATTTTCTCTTCTTTATATTATTTGTAGACCTCATTTTCACGTTTGTTGATTTCCGCATCTTCATGTTTATTGACTGTAGGTTGTGTTTTTTAAATTTATAATTTCACTTATACGTTTTTGTAACTATATTTCAAAATTTAATATACTTCTTCCTCATTATAATTACTTTAAAAATAAGAAAACGGTTAGGTTGAGTTGTGAATTATATTTTTTAATGATTTTCTCATTTTTGTGTTTGTAGACCCAATCTTCATGTTTGTTGATTTTCTCGTCTTCATGTTTGTTGACTGTAGGTTATTGTGGTGTCTTTAATTTATATTTATTTTTTTGGTTTTATCATCTTCAAGTCCTTAACCATATTTCGATGTAGTTTTAAAATTGTTTATATCTATGGTATTTTTAATATCACTTACATTTCATACCTTTTTATAAATACTTGCGATATTATGTATACTTTTTCTCAAAAACTCAACTATAAGAATGTAAAAATACAGTTGACACAAATGTTGCGCAAGTTACACTGCATTTTAAATGATTTATTCGGTTTTATTTAACTTTTTATCTCATTCCACAGGATCCTCCGAATCGGCCCTGTCCAGCGAGCCAGAGCACGAGGACCTTATGTCCGAAGAGAAGAATCCCCACGGCATAGCGCTCCAACTGCGTCCGACGCTCCCCAAGAAACAGCTTGAGATCCCTCGGTTCTCCCCCGCGGCGGCCTGGAGACAGCTGGCGTCCCTCGAGGCCCAGGAGGCCGCCTTACCGCCCGCAGCGCCCCCGCCGCCGCCCGCCCCCGAGGAGAGAATACATCGCCAGCAGAGGAACCGCTGGGCGGCGAGACCTGACCGAGGCAGCCACGATAAGTCCGGGGATAGCGGCATCTCAGGAGATGCCAATAATGATGATAGCGGAGATGTGGCTCCGGCGAGTCCACTCATCACGAGAAGAGAGGTCATTTTAATAACAATTCCCTAACTATTTGCATGCATATCATTCATCCAAAATCGTTTTATGAATACAGCGAAGAGCTTTATTGAGTATGCAGGGAATGCGTCAAAATTATTGGCTTTTGGTTTGTAAATTTGATGGCTTAAAATAGTATATATGCTTTAATTAAATAATGCAAGTAGAGCACATCTTGACCTTTGCTATAATGAAGACTTTTTTATATACCTAGAAAAAATATAATATCAGGACTACAAAAAAAATGTTAGTGTAAAATTTCAAATTTACGAACACCTTTTTGCATCTGGTTTAATTGTATAATACGGCAAATTATGTTCTTGAGATCGGAAAACATTTCAATATTATTTGTAAAACTTGTAATTGGCGATGTATTTTTTATAATCAATAAAAGAAGTACGTGAGTTTTCCGATTCCAAATGTTACATTCCGAGGTGAATCTTAAGTTATCTCCTCTGTTTTACGTCAAAACACTTATTTTTTTCGGATTTTTATTATCATATGAACTTAAAACATTCTGAAGTCAAAGACTTCTTCAAAAAATTTCATGTGAGCACACGCCATTCTATCACCCTCTCTCTTTCACACATCACAGAAAGGATGCATATTTGATGCGGAAAAAATTACAATACCGATATTTTCGCTAATTTAGGAACCTTCAAAAAGGCCCCAGCTGTCGGCCTGGACTCCCCAACAAGACCTTGAAGAGGAAAGCAGTTCCGATGCTGGAGTGGATTCTCCCCACAGCGCCAATACGGACCACGCTCCTGCCAAGTTCTCCGCCCGCCAGCAAGTCTTCAGCCTCTCCCTACCCAGGGAAACCCACCTGGCCAACCTCGGAGACAAGGTGCGGTAACACGACTAACTTACCTTGCACCAAGCAATCAAAGTATGAACTTATCCTGATGTGTCAAATAGTCCAAAAGTATTTTATGTCTCTCTGACTGCTTTCAGAACAAACAGTTTCAACAACCATTCAACAGTTTGCAAAAGCTGAAAAAGTCCGTGTCTGGTGCCATCGGTAGTGCTCTCGGCTCCAAGAGAATCGATGCAGACTTGGAGGAGAATGACGCAAATGAGCAAGCGGAGAGCAACTGGTTTCTGAGCAGATCGGCTCCCAACTCCTTGAATAATGGACTGAACTCGCAAAAATTGAAACTTTCCACTGCTAAGTCTAATGACTCTGGTCAACAACAAACTCCTCCGTCTTCAGATCAGGTATTTTACGCACCGCATTTCACTAAGGAATTATTACTAACGACCATACGAATTTTTAACCGAAATGAGTTATTTATCTGATGTCTCCGGTATTTTCCTCTTAATCGTCTACTAAAAACCCAAAATTTACCATATTCCTTTCCAAAGAACCAACTTATCTTCTCACAACCCCTAAACAATTCACAACTAAGACTCTACCACCTCTAATGTGTTAACAAGGGCCTTCGCTCGTGGTGAAACCGAAAACTGGTTGGCAACTTTATTCACGGCAAAATCAATATTTTTCTGATCTGCGTGAGTCGCTACCGTTGCAACGCGACGGCCGCGGCGACCAACACTACTAGTCACCAGCTAGTAGAGTCGCCAACTGGTTTATATTCAGTTTCTCCATGAGAGAATGACTCTGCCACCTCGGAACAAGCTCTGCCTAGAGAGGTGGTTTATACAAAAAAAAAAATTGCACTGTGTAAGTGTAACTATATTTTTTTTTTACATTAGCTCCATATAGGAAGGCCTCGAGGAAAATAATTTCCCTCGGGACCCACATTAGTAAATGCAGTGTGAAGGATTTTTTTTTAAGGAAAGGGGTTGTTATTATTGTAAATAAATAAATAAAATATACAGTTATTTAGCGATAATCCTCAGGATTTTACAAAATGTCTTTCAATCTCTTGTTTTAACTTGACTTAAACTTTATTGACTGTGGTTTTTTTTTTTGTATTGTTTTTTTTTTACATAATTATTGTTTTATGTTTTTACATATTATTGCACACCGTTATCGGAAGGTTGGCATTTATTCTCTGCTATTTCTATTTTATTTTTTTAATGTTAACCCTCCGTATGCTGGGTACATTAATAGACAAAACTTATCATTTCTCGACATATCTCTGGATCAACTACAGGCTATATTTGCCATATTTTATAGCACAGATATACTCATTTAAAATAGATAAATGTATTTTAAAACTTAAATAAGCATTAACTCTTTATATCTGTCATGGAAACCAGGTATCGAGATACACAAATTTTCAAATGAAATGATAATAAGCGTTCAAAAACCCGTAATGTATTCGCATTTCATAATTGGTCATTATTTTGCGTGTTTTTTGTTTTGTTTCATCCAATAACGCGGCGACGGCCTCCGTGGTCCCGAGCAAGACTCTCGACTCACAATCCGAAGGTCGCGGGTTCGAGCCCGGCGTGCGCAAATAAATTTTATTTGATTAATTTAAAAAATAATAAATAGTATATTTGCGGCACGTTCCAGAGTGGAAGATACTATCAGTATCGCCCTGGTGTAAGACCACCATTCAGAATTGAAACGTTGCTTGAAATGGCTTTAGCCGTGCTTAGTGACCAGATCTGAATAGCCAGGAACTTCCCCACCTTCCTCTTCCCTATCTCCTTCCCCTCCCCACTACCTTTAGCCTCACAACATACCCCGCTTGGGGATGCCATAGTCTCACTGGCTCCAGACGGGAGCAGTTGGGACTCTTGTGCGGTATTAACTGTAAAAAAAAAAAAAAAGGCTTTTTTCTAAATGTATCTGACTGAATATCTTCGTTCATAATACCCTAACACAATTAGTTAGTTAATCATTATAGGCGGTCATATTTTTAAGCGTAGTAAAATAATTTAGCAAAATAGTTCCAAATCATGGCAGAGAGTATCTACGTACATTTTGCAATGGAAGAACCATAAGAATTATTCCATCTGTTTGATGGAATTATATTTCAACGAAATTACACTGAAGAGATTTATATCTTCTGAAATTACTCACATTTAAAAAAATCTGTTTTTAATAACTTAAATTTTTTTGTGTTTGTGTGTTAAAACATCAAAAAAAATCAGAGTTAGTTTAGGTTAGGTTTTTTAAGCGCGTGTATTTTGTCAATCAATATACACACTTATGATAACACACAACGTAACTGCTTTTTACAAACATACATTTTACTTGAAAAATATGTTCTAACTTTTCTTACTTACTCTATATAAACCACAAAGTGACGCACATAACAAGATATTTTTGGGTGGCTCAAATATTAAAGACGATCCCAACTTTTAACAAAAACTGTAGAAAGTTTAGGAGGTCACGGAGGTCACGGAGGTCACGGAGGTGTTAGGTCACGTTTATTTTTTATTTTATTTAAGGAGGCCACAACAAAACTGTACGTTTTTCTCTTAACTGCGCTTCATACATATTTTTGTAAATGTCTAATTAGATGTTCGTAAGATGATTTCATACTTCTACTAGGAAACAATACATTTCACAGAAAAATTAACACTATGTCTAATAAATACAGTTAGGCTAAAATAATCTTGATAGGTACTTATACAAATTGTGTTTTTTTTTATATATTCAGCACGTATCCTACAAGAAGTACTAAAACTTGAGGCTTCTTTTAAGGCTTTTGGAAGGTTATTAAAAAGTTTTGTCCTTTATAAAATGCGCTGTTTTGTGTGCACATAAATTTTGTTTTGGGAAGCCTAAAATCACTACAACTCTCGTAGGAAACTTTTCATGGTTTATAAAATAGTATGGAGATATTTGGGGAGAATGTTATTTTTAAATCAAAAGGTGACACACTTTACAAGGCATTTTGGATAGCTCTGCGAAATGATCAAGGATCGAGGTGAAACAATCCGTAAAAATAAGAGGTCAAAAGATTATAAGTCATCATCTAAAGTTATTTTTTATTTCAGGAGGATGACCGCATGCCCCCTGTAGTACCCGGCATGATGCGACATCAACCTCCGTTTTCTTACCTGGCCACCGGAGGCCACGTGATGTACCTGCCCCGCTACGACAGCGGGCGGGACCCGCAGCCCTACGAGGGCGGCGGCCGGGGGCTCCAGCCCTTGTCCCTGCCCTGCCGCGGGGACCCGCCCATCAGGGTTCCCGTCAGGATGGAAGAGGAACCTGAACAGAGAAGCGATGGAGAGCTAGAAGAAGAGAAACCCAAGTCATTTATGGACGGAAGACTGATGAGGTAAACAATAAACTTTACTTCTGATTTCTATTTCTTGCGTGTATCTAATAGTAATATGATGTCGGCTGATTTATATTGATGGATATCTCTGTAATGCGCATCGGTCTGATGTGTTAAAGTAAGCTAAGGTAAATCAACTGAAATTATTCATATTTTTAGATCCTTCGTCGGTATGAATACGCAAGTATTCGATACTGATGTTGTATACTCATATCGCAAACATTTTGTGGAGCATGGTCCTTACACTTCTCGAAACGTCAGAACTAGCTTTCATATCTTCAATCTTAACTGCTCTACCTTTCATTTTTTGCTGTCAGTTTTGTACCTAGCATTGATCTAAACCACACGCATTATTACAAAATGTCCGACACAAGTGACATTTTTGCTACACTATCGTATTTATGAAAAACTTCGCCGTGACTCGGCGATGCGATGCGAGTGGTAACAACGTCGCGGAAGACTAGCGTCACCGACAAGTTCAAAAATGTCGGCCAAGTGTATCTTCCGCGCGGAAGTTTGGCGTTTGTCGCCAAGATCGTAAATCGTCGAGAATCGGATACTTGCGTACCCCTGTGGAAGAAGGGCCTTACAACATTAGTAACTTACAACACAAATGTATTTTTTTTTTCTTCATATTTTTACTTTTATTTTAATTACTAACGCGTAGTAGACAAAAAACCAAGAAGTAGCGAACACTGTGAATCGTGAGCTGTGTTGATATTACTTCAATTGTACATTTTCAAGGATTGACCGGATACAAGGACACAAAGTATTACCATTGTAAAAAAAAATCATCAAAATAAAATGATTTCGTGTAGGAGTTGCATATTTAGTTAAAATGTATAGGTTTTGAATTAAATAGAAAATATCATTGAAGAAGAAGATAACACTTATAATCTAAATGAAAATATGAAAGAAAACAAGACACAGAAAAACAGAAAAAAAAACAATGGTCGCAACTGGGACTCGAACCCAGACCTCTCGTCTTACCGGGACGGCGCGTATTCCAATTTCGCTATTGCCACCTTCTGTGTCTTGTTTTCTTTCATATTTTCATTTAGATTATAAGTGTTATCTTCTTCTTCAATGATATATTACGTTGATGGGAATAACCTTCAAAAGTTATTAAAAGAGAGTTTTTCTCATAAAAAATTAAATAGAAAATCTTCAAAAATCACTTTGAGGCGTCATTTTTAGTTAAATTAAAACAAATCACCTTGTATCAACACTTATTTAATCAAAATTATCAACATACTTCGAGACCAATGGTTTCTGAAGATTTCATGTTACCATTAAACGAAACAGATAGAATTAT
This sequence comes from Glyphotaelius pellucidus, assembly GCA_936435175.1. Taxonomy (NCBI): domain Eukaryota; kingdom Metazoa; phylum Arthropoda; class Insecta; order Trichoptera; family Limnephilidae; genus Glyphotaelius; species Glyphotaelius pellucidus. Next base: position 656,262 of record OW386539.1, on the reverse strand, counting down.
TAAATATGTGTTAAAAACCTTTTTATTACAATAATACTTCAATGTCAATTTCCGAAATTACTGTTGTTTTAAGCATGTTTTAAAATGTTAACTAAAATTATCTAATCATTTTCATAAATACACATAAAAGCATAACATCCTTCTTGAAAGGGTAAACAGTAAAACTGTGATGATGAAAACCCATCAACACAATTATCACGCTTCTTCTCTCTCCAGACTAAAAGGTTTGCCAGTTTTTCAAAACCTTTTTTTACGAACGTGACCATCAAAGAAGAGGGCATTAAAAGCAAAGGTTTGCAGAATCATAAAAGGTTTTTTATGCTGGAATTCTGTTACTAACGCAAACAGTAAATTACGGACATTCGTGAATCAACACAAATCAAAATAATACGATTTGTGTAAATATTTTACATTGATAAATGCTTAGCTCGGTATTGATCGTGAGGATGGGCAATTGACCAAGTTGACCGTCGTTTTATTGCAAAATCTCGAGTATGGTTAAAGAAAATGACAAATATTGTTTTAGTGTATTTGGTAAACAGAAAACTTTCCATTGCTACGAATAATAGCTAACTAACTAACTAACTAACCATCACGCCGTTTCCCCGCAGGGGTAGGCAGAGAGGACAGACCGCCAAACAACTCGATCTTGGCACACACTCCTTGCTTCGTTCACATTCATACATCGTCTCATACATGCTCTTCTATTATTCTGACTCTTGACATCGCCCGACTCAAGTATCTGATTCACTTGGTCGTGCCATGTCTTCCTCGGGCGTCCCCGACTTCGTCTACCATTCACATTTGCGTCATATATTCTCCTTACACTCCTTTCCTCATTCATTCGCTCTACATGCCCAAACCATCTGAGCGTCCCTTTCTTAATCTTACTCATAACGCTTACATCAGCCTTGCATTCTTTGCGGATCTCCACATTTCTCACACGATCATACATGGTTTTACCACACATACGTCTCAGGGATCTCATTTCTACAGCATTCAGTCTACTTTCATCCTTTCTCTGCCAGTTCCATGCCTCACTGCCATACATCAGGGTAGGTACCAGCACTCCATTATGGACGGCTAGCTTCGCTTCTTTTGACAGATTTTTGTTGGCGCCAACGGCGTTCAGTCCTCCATTAATGGAGTTACCAGTATTTACCCGTCTTTCGATATCTCTATCAGTCTTTCCATCTCTCGTAAACATACTTCCCAAATATACAAACTCATCCACCTGCTCCAAGTATTCGTCATTCACAACTATGTTGCAAATTGTTTTCGTACTCTCTCTTTCAAATACCATCACTTTAGACTTACTTACATTCATCATTAACTCATTTTTCATACATACTTCGTTCATCCTAGACACAAGCGACTGTAGATCTTCCATACTGTTAGAAATCAGCACCGCATCATCAGCATACAACAGGCAACATACTTCCAGATCACTCAATTTCGCGCCCAATCCCATCTCTTTCAATTCTTGCATACAATTATCCATGTATAGATTGAATAACCACGGTGACATTACGCAGCCTTGCTTAACACCTTTTGTGATGTCAAACCACCCCGTAAAATCGCCGTTCACCCTAATACATGCAACGCTTCCCTCATACAGAGATGCAATTGCGTGTATGAGATTCGTATTCACTCCGTACTTGGACAACACCTTCCACAGCTTTTTCCTGTCAACTCGGTCGTATGCTTTCTGTAAATCTACAAAGGCACAGAAGAGTTTCTGGTTTTTTGCAAGAAACTTCTCAGTGAGCATACGCAACGAGAAAATCTGGTCCATGCACCCCCTTCCACTCATAAAAGCACCTTGCACATCCCAAACTTTTTCCTTTGTTTCCATTCTTACCCTTTCTATCAATATTCTACCATACAGCTTGCCGACTGAACTAAGCAGGCTAATAGCCCTGTGATTCCCACATTCCATACGTGACCCTTTACCTTTGTATAATGGCATGATTACAGCCCTTCTCCAATCTAATGGCGTGTAGCCCTCCTCTAAACACTGGTTAAAAAGTCTGCACAACCACGTAAGAATAATAGGACTATCCCCTTTAAAGTATTCGGCTGCAATATTGTCGAAACCCACAGCCTTACCATTCTTCATACATTTGATTGATCTTTTTATTTCATCCATGCTGATTTTGGTAACATTCACTTCGTCATCGTTTATACCCGATTCGACGCTGGACTCACTATCACCCGGATTGCTTTCAAAGACTTCCTCAAAATATTTCATCCATCTCTCTTTTATTTCTTCCTCATTCGTCAACATTTGTCCATCATTCGATTTTATCACATTCATGCTTCCATTCTCTGAACCACTCCGGGACCTTTTGACCTCCTTCCAAAACAACTTAATGTTTTCTTGGAAGTGGTGTGTCATTTTGATTCCCTCTTCCTCTTCCAGACGTTTCTTTCGTTCTTTCACTCCAACACTTACTCTTTTCTTGCATACCTTATACACTTCTTTCGCTCGATCTCTCTCTTTGCTTGGAGCACTGCCAGTCGCTATCAGACATAACCATGCTTTCTTCTTCTCAGAGACCAGTGCTTTGATCTCATCATCCCACCATGCGTCGCCTTTCTTTCTGCCTTGCTTACTTATCCCACGAATAATAGCCATCTTACAAAAAAAAAAATACACAATTTTTCCCGCAGACACGCATTTTCTACTTTGTAAACAAATATGTGTTTGACCACAGCGTGCTTTGTGATGTGACATTATAATCTTTACATAGTATAAAATGATGTCGCTCTCGCTGTCTGTAGGCTCAGATCTTTGAAACTACGCACCGGATTTTCATGCAGTTTTCACCAATAGATAGAGTGATTCAAGAGGAAGGTTTGTATGTATAATGCATGCATATTATAGTAGGGAAAAGCCGAGAAATTCATCGATTCAATTCAGGCAGCGGGCTGGCAAGCGGGCGGTGTGGATTTGATATGTATGCAAATAGATGGCGTTTGTTATAAATGTTGGGTAATTGCGTTGTGTTTCGTTAGCCACAGCAACCTGCTGGTTAAAAATAAAACTATTACATTGTATACACCACTTTTACACCTATTGACAAAGAGCACTCTCTTTCCAATCTTCCGCCTACCACTATCTTCCCAACAACATTATTTAAAGGTTTTTCGTGGGATTGACAAACAAATTTTCTGCTCCACAGTAAAGATTAATATCCTCACATTAATTTATCTAATTATAATTTCAGTAACGAAGAGGCAAGTGACTCACCGACAATAACAAACATCTCAATAATTTCATAAAAACAGGTGTTATTCAATATTTTGTTTGCTTGTGCTCAAAAAAGTAGGTACCTACACGTACGCATAAATAAGTTAGTGTTTTTGATTATTCGTACAACTTCGTATCTGAATAATAAACTGTGAATATCATTGATTTAAATTACGCTAGGTAAAGTAGGTATACTGTTGTTTTCTCTGATGAAATTGTTCATCGAAAATTCCTGTATTGACAGGGTTTCGATGATTACTTCGGTTCGTCTAGTTGTGAGTCTTGTTTATTATCGTCTTATTTATAATGAATATTTAACTGGACTTGACGCCCGTTCTAACTGATGCGCTGTGATAATCTGAAGCAGGGAAAATGCCCATGAAGGTTCCCGCCTTCAGATCAGATATAATCGGCTATCTTCGTAACCGTTCGGGTATTAGATCCGAACGGGCGACAGTTTCTCTCATATAGTACAAATACTGACCTTTGTTAAGACACCTTAAAACTAGATATAACTGTATGTATTAACGACATCTGTTGAGAGCCATTGAAACTACGTACACTACGGTAAACCCTTCCTAATTAAACCAATTTACAGAAGGCATCCAAGTTTTTGAGGTTTACAAATGGGAAGCAAAAGGTATGTTTTCCATTTGATCTTCAAAACGTCAGATATTTCAAAAATATTCCACAGCCAGAAGATAATATTATATTAGGGCAGACCCGTAAAATATCACGGGATATTATAACAGTAGGCATTATATTAAAAAAACTGGACATGGCATGATTTTACATTATTTGCTACCGCCATCGCGGTTAGGACTTAGGTATTAAAAGATTAGTGGCAAAAGTAGAGTTGATATTTATTTTTAGGAGACTAGAGAATTTAGTGCTGGAGAATGTTTTCCTGAAATGACCTTTACCAACATTTATTTTTATAATAATTTTTTTTTTTTTCAATTTCTACTAATGAATTATTTACCATGTCGCGGGTATTGAAGGTGAGGGTGAGAAGTTTTTGAGTTTATGGATACGACTGTCTAAAAAGGTGAGTTTTAAGTTTAGCTCTAAATTCCACTGAATTTGTAACCATTCTTAAGGCCTCGTACTCGAGCACGAAAAGAAGAAGATGAAGAGATATGTAATTACGAATGTTGGAGAGAGCGCCCTAATATTTCGAACGATAAAAGTAAAGCGAAAATTGCGAAAAAGCTTAATAAAACATGACTCGTTTAAAATAGAGCAAAAATCTCGTGGAACGTATCTTAAGTATCATTTAAAGAAACATTGTGAATTTTTTCACAAATATGACTTGTAAAATAATAGAAATGGACTTGTTTTAAATAATTTTTGTTTCATACTTTGCGATTTTTTTCTATCGAGGGAATTTCATATAATTTGCGTTTTGGCGTGGAACGTATCTAGATATTATCTTCAAAAATAACATATTTTTTTAAGAGCTTAAAAACTTCAAATGTTTAAGGGAGATATGTAAGAAATCGGTCGAAATTCGAATAGCGGCGGCTTAAGTCGTGTGGCAGTCCATTCCAGGCTTTAGGCCCTGACACTCCGAAAGCACGCTCATCGAACTTAGTGTCTGGTGTACGCTTTGGTTCCTTTAACCTTCCGATAGCTGATGACGCTGCTGACCTGAGGGTTGACTGTCGAGAATTGGAATTTTTCGGAATACACAATTCCGATAAGTGTAACCGGAGCCATTACGTTAAGGGACTTGAATACCATCCAGCAGAGCTTGAACTGGATTTGTTCAGGACATTTGAGCCAGTGAAGATTTTTGAGATGCTCTGAAATATGGGAATATTTAGAAACGCCGTCAAAAATAATGAAATACGAATTGCAAATTCAGAATTATTATTTTCAAAAAACATTCCCACAATTTGAAGATTAAAAGATTATTGAACGTGAATAATATTTTTTTCTACGCCTAATATTACATTACTCTGGAATATTTCACATCGCACACATCATCACAAACAACTGAAAATAGTATTTTTAATTTGGGAGGCGGGTATGGTTACCGCCGTAAGCCGCCAAGTGCTTCGCTACGTTTGGTGGCTTAACAGGGGTGCACGGGTTTATCATGCGAGGTGTGTTCTGGCGTTGTGTTGGCGGCAGATGCGCCAGCCCACCAGCTGCGTAACGGGCCAGACGGGGAGAGGCCGGTTTGGGGAGGGATGGATTCATACATCAATCACTCCTAGACACTTCCTACCCAACCCTTATACCTCTATCCTTCCCTATTTTCCTTCCTTTCCTTAACACAGCATTTTTTATTTTTTTATATATGAATACCGCACAACAGTCCCAACTGCTCCCGTCTGGAGCCCGTGATACTATGGCATCCCCAATTGGGGAATTTTGTGAGGCTAACGGTAGTGGGGAGGGAAAGGAGATGGGGAAGAGGAAGGTGGGAAGTATCTGGCTATTCAGATCTTGTCACCAAACACGGCTAAAGCCATTTCAAGCACTGTTTCAATTCTAAACGGTAGTCTTACACCAGGGCAATACTGAGAGTATCTTCCATTCTGGCGTGCCGCAAATATACCATATATTTTTTAAATGAATAAATTGTGAAATAACACAAATTAAGCAAATATAATTTATTTGCCACGTCAGGATTCGATCCCGCGACCTTCGGAATGCGAGTCAATGACCTTACCACCGGTCGTCAAAGCATAAGAATAGGCCCTGAGGGAAATTATTTTCCCCGGGGTCTCCTGAGGAAAATAATTTTAAATAAAAAAAGGTTGTTAATTAATAACAAGATTATTAAAGGCTAGTGCGATATTATCTGACTGATAAATAAAAAATAGGGTCATTGTAATTAAATCTGCCAGTAAGGTGTACCTAAAGTGTTGTGTATAGATTGAAGGTATGTTGTGTCATTGAATCATTAAGTTATTTATTCAGCTATTCCTAATGTTTACCTCAAGTGTTTCCATCACAATTAACAAATTCACAAAACAACACACCTTAGTTATTTTCAACTGGCTTTATTACTATTTGTAAGTAGTAAAATATCCACTTCCCAATAAAAGTAATTAATTTGTGGTGATCTAAACATAAATGATTTTTTTTAAGTGAAAACTTCTTTAGCACCATTGTGATTTCAAACTGACACTAAAAGGAGACAAAAAACACATTCATCTGTAGGATTTCGCCTTTGAGAGAACGATTTTGTAATAAAATAAATTGTGTAGGAAATTTATGAAAAGTCGTGTGATTTTTAAACAAGCAATTCCTGGACCAAGGTTCTATTAATAATCAATATTTTAATTTCATTTTCTTTGTTATCACTCGACCATTTACTGGTAGCCTTGTAGAAAATACGTGTGTGTTGCGAGATGGCAGGATTTCGATAATACCTACTTCTAAAACCTATCCACAAGGATATGTATCAATAAATAAATAAAAGATAAGTGATCTAAAAAAATTGACAAAATATACTGAACCATCGTCTCTCAATTTTTAATGAAGTAATCAAGTGGAAGACAAGAGAAGGCGAAAGCATTAATGAAATTGATGTTTTAGATTAAATAATTTAAGTTGTTGCTTGATTATTAAAACACCCTCTGTCCACACTTTTAAACAGCTCCAACTAGTTGAAAAAAACTTTTATCAAAAAATAAACAAAATATATTTTGTAATGTGTTTTATTTTTAAGCATTCATTTCTATTTTTAAATATTTTTTTTTTGATTTTTTGACAGAAAATAGACAGTTTTCTTTGATTATCTCGAAATGTGCTTTTATAGACTTAAGTATCTTTTGATAATCAGCGATTCAATTATAATATCTTTTGTTTTTTTTGGGTCTGCCCAAGTGGTAATATATATATATATATATAATATTAGGTCTATTAGGTTCATTCTGTAAACCTTCGTATTTTCTCCACCCCCAATTTACCTCTCTGCTATTGCTTTATCTCACTTTTTCGATACTTTAAAGTTTTAACCAGAATATAAGCATAACTAAATTAATTCAAACATGTGCTAATTCTGTGTATTATTTTAAATAAACAAAATGTTAAATAACACAGATGAATAAAATAAAATGTATTTGGGCACGCAGGGTTTTGATTCCGCGATCTTCGGATTGCGAGTCGATAGCCTTGCCCAATACAAATCTTTTTTCTATATCGTATGTACCTACGTCATAACTTCACGTGGAGCATAAAAATTGATAAATCAACTTAACTAAAATAGCCAGATCAAATTGTGAAAGAATTGTAATTAATTAATATTTCATAATAAAAAAAATAAATAGAACACTTAAATTTGTTGTAGACCACTTTATTTTATTAACACTCTACCGGTTTCGGAAGCACCCTTCCTTCGTAAGGAAAATATTGTAAGTTTACAATATTCTCCTGTGTTATTATTTTTGTTTCGTGAAGCAACTACGAAGGAAGGGTGCTTCGGAAACCGGTAGTGTTAATAAAATAAAAGTGGTCTACAACAAATTTATGTGTTTTTTTTTGTAAATTATTGCGAGCCACAAAGTAATGCTTTTTACAAATGTGTAATATTTCATAGTTTCATTCTCCGAAGTAGGTTATTAATTATAATAACCGTTGGCATATTTGACATAATCATATTTAATATTGTTTTTCTTTTCAGTCGCAGTAAATCCAGCGGTGAGATCATCCTGTCCCAGAGGAATGCCGCGGTAAGTCTAAAAATATATTTTTAGGATTTATTACCACGATTTAGAGTAATCAGTTGCAGAAATCGGTTACCAGGAAAAAGCTCACGAAACAAACACATTTTAACGAGAGGAGTAAGCGAGTAAGTACTTAATTTTTAAGCAAGTACTTTCTTTAGAATTGTAATGATGGAGACATAAAGATCTTTAATGTTAACGTCATAATCCGAAGTGATTATCGTCACTTTAGAAAGATTACTGAGATATTTCTGTGAAATGAAACATATGAATGGATTCTTTTGCGAAATATCTCGTTTTACATGTTTTTTTATTATAAAAGATTTCTTGTTTACGAATAAAAAGTGGTTTAACTTGGTCTTTATAATATTTATAAAAGTGTAACAAGATAATAAAACTAAACAACTCATGAAGATGGTGCGATATCAGCCCAAATTCATAGAACTCTAATTAAAACAAAACTGGATTTTTTTCGTTGGATTTGAATTTATTGCAATTAATTGAGAAGCATTTTTTATGATGAATTTTGAAATTCGGATAGTTCTGATATAGAGTCATTGACAGATATATACATAAATCACATCCAAATAAAAGTGTTTTTTTTTTTAAATAGAGATTTATGATTCTGACATTTCATATTAAACCCAATGACGTTATACAATACATCTAGACTCGCCATTGTCTCACAAGCTCAAGATAAAATGGCAAGTAAGAAACACTCTTTTCTATTCAGTAAATTCTTAATACACTATATTCTACATCACGGGTGTGACTGAGTTGACAAGATACGCTTTCTCGCTTATCGAACGTTATTAAAACCCCAGCGTCTGCGTGGTTGAATTTCAGAACCCAGTTTCGAGTGCATGTTGACGCCACGCCGTACGCGTTGCGCCATAAATAACATCATGGAATTTCAAACAAAACTACCGTTGTAATTCTGTTTTGAATTCAGGTTTTCATCACAAGATGCCGCCACTTACGTCAGCAGCTCACATGTAGACGTTTCTACCCTAGGTATAAATACTACGAATTTATAGAATTTTAGTATCTTTCCGAATATGGAGAGATTACATAAATATGGCCTATCACGGTTACTTTAGGACACAACCTTATGCGACGCGTGCTATTTGAGTAATAAAGCTACGAAATCGAAGACAAGTACAATTGCCTTGTCTTTGGCTTACCATTCTTGAGATTTCTACCATGCGTCTATATAATTATATAACGTCATTGATTAAACATGTAAAATTCACAAACTTGGCCGAAGCGTGTATTTTGTTATTCAGTCATCTTCAAGTGAGTTTCTCCATTCTGTCGAAAGAATTCAAAGGTTTTCAAGCGATTTCGTTGAACAGAATCAGAGGCAAATATTAGGCTAAGCACTCCCTATTAGCACAACCACTTTGCATTACAACACGAGCCTTTGTACGGTGTTGCGACACTGGCTTCTTAGGACTTTCAACAGTAGTTTCTCCAACATTTACGAGTATCATACTTGAGCTATCGTATACGTACTTTAAAAGATGTAAAAAAATGTTACACGGTGAATAACACATATAGGACCTGTTACTAATTTCCCATCCTTCCTTTTATCCAACCCCATCTCTTCCTCACTCTTCTCAGTATCACAACACTTGTAAATTAGAATGCTATTTTTTTCGTAATTTGTGCATCACAGTTTACAAATTACTTATAAATTATAACTTACATACCACATATTCTCTTGCTAAATATGGCTCCTGTAGAACATCTTGAATCTACCAATTGGTGCGGACTTTAAAGTTTCAGGCAGGTATTCCTTTTGGTACCTAAACTATTTTGTAAATTCGCTTTGTCTTTTTTGGTAGTCTGATTTCATTGCACTTCATTGTGTTATATCTGTTTGTTCTTGTATAATTTTATTTGAAAAGTATTTTGGTAATAGGTTGTTTATTTACTTACTCTACTTGCGATTTGTACAGGGCTAGCAGTTGTGTACTATTAAAGTATCTGCGTGCCCTGTACAGTATGCCCAGTTTCTGAGAGGCTTTCTGTTTCTGTTTCTGTTTTCTGAGAGAGTTTCTGTTTCTGTTTTCTTAATGGACATCCAAAGCTACCTGGCGCTGAAACAAAGCTTATGATTTGTTAATTAATTAGTACATAATACACATTCACTCTTTTGATTAACATTGACGGAAAAAATTAGACCTTCCACGTAGGGATATTATTGCTTCCATATTGGGATACTATTGGATGATAAATTTTCGCTAGTACTAATGATGTATAAATACTTTACCAAATATTGTCCACAGATGTTATGGTAAAGTGTACACAACCAGCTTTGGTACTCGGCTTCGCCTTCGAATACATTCTTTTCTATTATTGGTGATAACATAAATTGGAATGAGCAATATGAAATCTTGTCATACGTTTTGACTGTTTTTCAAAAATATGACATTTGCGTATTTCATAATAGCTCCATCATTATTTATTGCGGAAAGGTTGTTTCGAATTGAAACTGGTTGCGTTTTGATATTGCTTGCTAATACGCCAGATCACAGTATTCTAAAATGTCTACTGATTTAGATAAACTATATTTCTGCTTAATATTTAACCCCTCAGGCCTCGGGAATATTATGACAGAAAGTCAGAAAATTTCCGCTTTGCTATAAAATCCAAACAAAGGGAATATTTCTGAATGTATCCGAAAACAAAAAAACTGTTTTTGAAAGGTGAAGAAATATTAAATTATTATTAGAAATAAACACAAAATCTTAAATGGAAACATTAAAAGTTCTAAAAATAGCCCATCTAATGTTTTTTTTATAACTAAAATTAAAAAAATTAACGCTTTATTTATTTTATTAGACAAATGTATTATAAACATCGTCAGCTCGCTTTTGTGTCGTTTTATGTGAAAATAATTAATTCCCAGAGTTTCATAATTTTTTTTTCTAATTGTGGTCGGATACTTTGGTTTCATAGAGGTGCATATTTTAATTTTTCTGTGGTCAACTCCAAGATTCTGATACAATGCGTGGAGTTTTCTCTTTCTAACATCCTATTACTCATCGTTTATAACATCATTTACATCATACAGTGACAGTAAGGGAGATAGTATGAGATTTAGGGGGTATTTCACCATCCTCCTGATAACTTATCCAAACGATAACGAATATTAATAAATAAACTCAAAGCTCAAGAGCTAACACTCTTAATTGGCGCAGAAAATCATTGAATTATGTATTTCACTATTTTGTTCTGCCTACTACTATGTTCAATACTGTAACAATGTTATAAATTAAACAATAAAAAAAAATCAAATAAATACTTGCAGCAGGTAAAAAACTCGGCCAACTTATCCTATATATAGCCACTACTCATAGGTTAGTACCGAATGGTAAAATCTGGCTTTTTAAATAAACAAAACGTGTTTAATTAATCGAAAATTTACGTTGTCGTATAAATAATCTATGAGGAGGATGGTGAAGTACACTCTTATGTTAGCTATTCCCAAAAGGAACACATTAGCCTGAGGTGTTTTAAGATGCACAAACTCAACACATTGAACAATAAATTACACACAGCTCTGCTGAGGTATTTTTCTTAAAATTTAACGATTTATTTGACATTAATATCATCAGATCCCGGGTTCCGTATTGTACCGTAAATCACTTCCACACGAGGCTAAACCGTCAAAACCTTGGCAAAACGCGGATACTTCTTACGTAGTAACACAGCTTCATGTTGTTATAACTCATTCATTATAATTTATAATAGATGACGACCTATTGTAATGTCGCAGTTGCACTTTGAATTCGTATTAATTTTTACGTAAACACCATAATTTACATCTCATTATCTTTAAAATTTTGGTAAAAGTTAAATTGAAGTTTCTTCTGTGTTATTAAAGAAGCAGCTCCGTGCGTGGTCCAGGATAGTAATTTAATTAATTCAGTAAACTTTAATTTCACAACGCTTTTAGAATTAGAGGAAAATATGGGTGTTTGTAAGAAAACTTGGGTGTACTTATTACAAAAAAATGGTGTCGTTAAGAATGGTACTTTTCAGTTGGTAAGTTAGTTCACGCTCAAAGAAAATGTTAGACGAAAGCTGTGTTTGCCAGGAAAAAATTAAAAAGTATTGTATATTAGTTAAGAACTGAAATTTTACAAAGCAATTTAATTTCCACATTCTCCCAATCTGTTTCCATTCCTGAATATAAATAATAGAGTGAAATGGTTGGACGCAATGAAGAACTCTAAAGAAAATAATAAAAATATCCTTCTTTTGATGTCCTTTCCATTCGGGGGTAGGCTTTCGTCTTCCGTGTATGCGGTAGTCTTCCTTTATACTTTTAATATTATGGTGTCCTAGCTTTTACCCGCGGCTCATTGCTGTGATATTAGAGAAAAATTACTGGTTTTTAATAGAGAAATTTTTTTAAATCTCCACGAAAAATAAATGTTCTTTTTTTGGGATAAAAAGTAGCCTACATCACTTGTTAGTTTTCAAACTATCCTTATGCAAACAAATCAAGTCGATTGGTTGCTCCGTTGTGACGTGAAAGAAGGACAAACACTTTCGCTTTTTTTTACATGAATACCGCACAAGAGTCCCAACTGCTCACGTCTGGAGCCAGTGAGACTATGGCATCCCCAATTGGGGTATGTTGTGAGGCTGAAAGTAGTTGAGAGGGGAAGGAGATGGGGGAGAGGAAGGTGGGAAGAATCTGGCTATTCAGATCTGGTCACCAAACACGGCTAAAGCCATTTCAAGCAACGTTTCAATTCTGAATGGTGGTCTTACACCAGGGCGATACTGAGAGTATCTTCCATTCTGGAACGTGCCGCAAATATACTTTATATTATTTTAAATGAATAAATTGTGAAATAACACAAATAATCAAATAAAATTTATTTGCCACACCGGGATTCGATCCCACGACCCTCGGAATGCGAGTCAAGAGCCTTACCGCTGGACTACGCCGGACGATTTCGTGAGCAATTTCATACATAAAAGATTTTTTGTTTTTCTTTGTAACTCAACTTAATCGCTCGTACAAATGCGTTCGATTTTGGTATCATTGTAAATTTCATCACTTCATGTATAATATTTTTTTTACTTCTCATGTGGCTTCGATTTCAACATTTAGAAAAACCTGTTGAATTATTTGAGAAGCTCCGAGTGTCAGTAATACGGCGCGGCACATGTCAGTAGACAGCAATGCGGTCACGGGTCCCATCATAATATCTCCGTTGCTAACAACTGCCAACTGACATCCTTGAACCTTATGCACAGTAACGCTCAAGCCCATCTACATGGATAGGCACTGTTTTTTGGTCCAAATATTTCTTAGCAGGGTTGTCACAAGACAATTTTATGTATTCATTTTTCCGGGTTTTTATTAATTTTTTTTTCAGCTAAAATGCACAAGACAAAAGCACACAAATTAGTCGAAAACTCTTTATAATTGATGATTTCTTTATTAAATCCCTTGCATGAAGGGAATTATATTTTAATAAAGAGGTTATTTTTTCTGACAATCAAAAATAATACGTCAAATATTTTTCATAAATGAAATACATATTTTAAAAAAAATAAAATGTTCACTTGAAACTGTTCAAGTGAAACCTTCAGAAAACTTAAGTAGACAAGAGTGGGGAGCTGTGAAGCACCGCCCAAAGAGGAGACCGATTATACTATCTCCTTCTCTCAAAGGCTAAATCCTATTGACGTATGTGTTCGTCTCTTTTTAGCTTCATTTCCATTTCATTGGGTTTCAAATCAACGGTGAAAAAGAAGTTTCACTTCACTTCCACGGGAATGCCTCCTACATCATACGTATGTCTGGCAACGTTAAATTATCGTGTAAACAAGCTTATGGGTCCGAGTGGTTAAACACTTCGAGAAGTTTTTAACGCGACAGTAGCTTGAAATAATTATTTTAAATCGTACATTTTATAATATGCGGTGATATGTCGTTTTGAACAAACGCATTTTCTTTGGATGTATGCTTTAATTTATTTAAATTGTATCTTACTCTTGGTTAAGCTGGGATCCCACCAATCTTCTATAATCTAGTATCTCTTGGCTAAGCTGGGATCCCACCAATCTTCTATGATCTAGTATCTAGTTCATAGAAACAACGTTTGAAATCCCTTTATTCTATGGACATTATGTACATAGAATTGAAAAGAAAAAAAAAGTTGATTCAACGTTGTGTTTCTATTTCTATCGGGCGTTATATTTGTGGCATATAAGGCCTGTTCTCACTGAACTATTTCATCGATTCTACGGGAACGTATCATTATTTGTAGAAAACTAAAATCTGAAATTTTTGATGCGTGGGTAAAAGTAAATAAATAAGTAGCTTTTTTTAAATTTTTCTTTATTCCATTGTTATTTACATAGATTTAGTATTTTTCCATCATCATGCTAGGCACATGCCTACGTTGTGGTGGTCGATACGTAAAAAGTAAATGGTAAATACCAATAAACTAATATTACTCGATTTTTAGTACTTACTCATTATAAATAAAGACATCAGTTTGATTAGCAAAACTACGAAAGAGTTTGATAGTTCAATGTGTAGCAAATTTAATACATACAAGTAGATTTATCGTAGTTAAAATACTACCCAGCAGCGTTGTTGTCTCGAGTCGAGAACACATAAAAGCATTTTACTCGTAACTTAGCGATCGCACAATTTCACCAGCGAAAGCGGCCATTAGTGTATAAAAAATACATTTTGTTATTTTCTAATGATATTTTATTTCGCTGTTTATTTTGTTGAAAAATCAGAACAGCCAAACAATTATCATTTTTGCAATAAAAATACATTTCAAATAATGTTATGGTTGCACATTGATTGTAAGTTAAACCGCGCGGGTTATTCACACGCTGTTTTTTCTACAATAATTAAATTAAATTTTAACGTTTTTTTCTTTTGTTTGCACCAACGATAGTTATTTTACACATGGCGTAAAATTTCGCAACACTAATTATCTGCTGAAAACTCTCCACACAATCTACTCCTCCATCTTGGCAAGATCTGAATTTATTTCAATGGGTGATTATTTATTTGTGAGACTGCTCTCACAATTGAAACTTTCGTTTTCGCAAAAGCCAAATGAGCGAACAGTTCAACGATCAACAACGAACGCTTTAATTGCTGCCTTAATAATAATTATTGTCTTATGTAAGTCCGAACCCTATTCATGGAGACGATGAAATAACTAAAGATAATGGGTTGATGGGTTAGCAAAAACTATTGCGAAATTGCGGGTTATTGAGGCACCAATGTTTTCGAAAATGTATGCCATGTTTTGCAATCAAACTAATCAGCCCTAGTTGACCAGCTGTACCTAAAAAATATGTTGCTGATCGAGGAGAGCTGTGAAGACTGTCATGTTAATCTGTCCATTGTAAAATATTATACAGGTCTCTAGCTTAGTGAGCATACCGAATACTATTGGTACAAGGTAAAACAAAGTCTTCCTTACAATAATAATTATATAAATAATTGGTCGTTATCTTTGACAATTAATCAGAAAATTTACAATCATTTTAATTCATTTCTAAAACAATGTCTTTAACTTTCGTGTGGCAGTTTTGATTTTAATGGGTAATTCAAAATATGAGTGAAATAAAACAGTTTTTAAGTGTAGAAAAGAGTCTGTGTTTTTATTTATTAATATTTAATTTTCTTACAGTTGTTTGAACAACACTTTATTGAACAAAATAAACCAACCGGTTTCGGTTGCCTGAACCTTTATAAGGTTGCATAAATGCAAAATATATATATATATATATAAATGGAGTGATGTTCGAACAAAAGTATTTTTCTTAAAATTTTAATCATGTCTAAGAGGGTTGGCTATCATCAGAGCAATCTTCATCCTGCAGACAACTGCCCGGAACAGGTCTGCAGAACAGCACTCCACCATTCACACGGATTATGAAGTTATGAAAAATGCGCTATCTTCGTCCGTGTCAATATAGAGGATTATCATAAAATCTTTTCCTTTGGCCACAAACAAATTAACAAACGAATCAATCACCGTGTACTCTGAAACCCCGAAACTCTCCATATTCCTTTCCAAAAAACCAACATAATCTAACTTAAAATTTGTGGGAATGTGTCAAATTTATTATGACATCCACTGCTGTGGCAAGGTACAGGACATATTAAGCTCTCAGAACTTTACTAATTTTCTTGAATCTCTCGTTTTCACTTGACTTCACTTGACCCAAACTTTATTGCCGCTTGTTTTACATACTTATTGTTAAATTCTTTCATATTATATTGTACACCGTTATTGAACGGTTCGTTTTTGTTTTATATTAACCCGTCTGTTGCGACTAGAATAAATTTGACATCTTGCAAAAAAAAACTCACATGGGAACTTACAAAAATGTACAAACATTTCCCAATAGTATTGAGGCGTTTTCCACGCCTCTTGCAGAATCCTCCACAATATTTAATCTGAAATAGACACAAAAGCAATGATATGCCGTCACAGCACTAGCTGGCCGCGAAGCCTGCCTGAGTGTCTGTCTGTTTTCACTTGTTGAGATGGTTGCACGTTAATACTCTGCCAGTCAGTGTTGCGCATCTCATATACAACTTTACTACCTAATACGTAATCGGATTTGTATTTTCACGTATCAAATTGCGACCGAACGAGCAATCTGAGGCGCAATAAGTTTACCTCAAATTGTTATTAAGTTTTCGATTGTTTTCAATTTGTTAAAGTTTAAAACTGTCGTCATTTTGTTGGTTGTTATTTCATTGTCCTGATTTGAATTGATTAACATTGACTTCGATTAGCAAGCGCATCTATTTCTTCTGACCTAGCTACAGCTACAGAGGTAAGAAATTAATTACCTAGGTAATCATTTCAAACGTGTACTGAATAATTATTGTGAATTTTAAAAAATATGTCAGTGAAGCTTTTTTTAATAATGTATATTTGGAATGTTAATTGTTTAAATTCTACCGATATTTGGAATGAAAATTGCTAGAGCCTATTTCGCTATGTGATAATTAAAAACGATTCAACGTTCAATCAATTAGTTTTGTATTTTGCATAAACTATGCAGATGTAGGTCGTTTCAATTTACGATATGGAAATACTTGAGAGTTGTTAGAATTACCTGTTTTAGTTGTTTATTGGGGCAGATTCACATAAACTTTTGATGTTTATTACAAAATATAATGTTTTAAGTACTTACTTACCATTAGGTAATACTATACCCGTTGGTGATATTTGTATCTTTTATTTTTAAGGCGATGCGCTACTAAGTAATGCAATATGTGTTTTTGATTTGAAAATAAGATCGCTTAGAAGTATTTTTGATTTGTTTTTATTTAAATACTGCAAGGAGAACATATATTTGCTTTGAAATGAACGAGTACTTTTTAAATTGATATTTTTATATGCCCTAAAAAAATAAAGAATCAGATCTATAAAACCTTTTTTAATAATCAGAATCCCCTACTTACGAGCCCCTTTTCGGTTATGGTTTAATTGTATAATATAGAATATTAAATTCTTTAGAAAATGATCGGTTTTTTTACACGAGCTCCACACAGGAGGCCCTGAGGAAAATAATTTCCCTCGTAGCCTAGGTCATCTTTGGGGATGCTGGAGGTTTTTTTTAAGTAAAGGAAGGCGAGGTGAGTTCTGGGAAGGAAAAGGATATAAGGGGTGGCTAGGAATCTGGGGTTCAGTGTGTCCTGGTCATTCACCACTAAGACCTAGACAAACCTCATCCCATGAACCCGGGCACCCCCGCTAAATCACCAAACGTAGCGAACCTCTTGGGGTGACCTATGGCAGAGGTTAAATATTTGTGTCTTAAATTCGCAAAACTAAATAAATTTAAAAAAAAAAAACACTTTTTATGAGGTTTTTTCTTGAATAAATCAAAACAGGTAGCCGGTGTTAAAGGGAATTTAAATCTCATCGCATCTACGTAAGGAGTGTTATTGTTGCCGATTTTTTTTGGGACGTGGCGCAGCGCCTTAATATTACCTACATTTAATGTTATGTGGATATCGTATTCAATCGCAAAGGTTTCTATCTAAAACATTTTTTTAAATTTTTTTATCGAGTACCGAATATTATCCATTTCACCCCTAAATGCAAATGTACCTGTGACGTATTAATCATTTTAAATATGTGGGTAGATAGACGTTCATAAACCCATCATAATACCGTTCAAAATGTTTTATTTCGCGTATGTTACTAAATGAGTTTGCATTAATTTGTTAAACATTTTGTTGAACAAATATAACACCAGCAGTGGTCTGAATTCCATATGGGCTGAAAGGCTGTGCCTACTTTAAGATAATGGCTGGAGAACTTTGTATGATGATGAAATGCGTGAATTTGTAAAAAAATAAGATGATTTGAAAAATGCCACTTTTACTTCCAGTTATCAACCTGGCCCCAACCATCAACATAAAATAATGTAAAAAACCACATTTATCAAGGCCACCAAAATGCTATGCAATTGCTGTCGAAAATATTGTAGCCTACCCTTGGTCACAAAGCAACGCAAGCCAATGATTTTTTTTACAATGTATTAATCAAATAATGCAAGTCAAATGGAACACTTGTTGCTTAACTCTTCAACCCAATAAAAGACTTCCAGGCTTTTTCCACTATCAGCCTCTATACAAAAGGTCCCACTCTTCTTAGGCGGGTTACTGTGTTATTAGTTGTAATTATGATATGATTTTAGATTTTCACGACGAAAAGTATTAGAGTGATTTATTTTTGGGTTATTATGCCGTGTTGCGCTCACTACTTCTTTAGCAAACGTTTCGGAAAGCGTTAAAGTGTCCAACTTCAGGGCATATGTGGCAGTTATACTTATATTTATTTTCATGAATATATATTTTTTTTAAATGTGCTCTACATCATCGGGCTATTCGAATTGAATTAAAACCATCGCAACGGCCCAAATTTAAATTGAGCCGATAGCCGTATTAGACCTATTATTATTATTGTGATCCTCGCTATATTTATCTACGGATTACAGGCTTTTTAATTAAATATCCACGTCAATGAGTCGGTGTTTTTACTCAGGAGATTTCTCCACGAATAGTGCAATAGTTTCTGCAGTCGAAGCCCTTAAATTACAATACCAAAGGAAAAAGATTCACCATTATAATGTGTCGAGAGCATTTCCTATCCTTATCTTATATTCCTCTTCGTCTTCCCTTTACCTACTCATTAGTTTATACAAGCAACTTTAACATAAGAAACTTTTTTGATTTAGATTTATTTAATGTCATATTATGTATAATATACGGTGTATAACATATTATGTATAATAAAGGGTGTAACGGCAGGTACCCGAAGGATTTTAACCGGCGATTTCTGGAAATATTTGGAGTGGAAAAAGTGAATGTCAATTTGAAACCGATTATATTTTTTTCTATTAAAAGCAAAAAAATATTTTTGATCATACTCCTATACGTCACGACGGGATCACGTGATATGCACACTGTTTCGTGTGTTGAGTGATGGAAAAATATTTTTATTGTTTTTAATAGTAAAAAAATATTATCGGACTGCAAAATGACAAACATGTTTTATTCCAACCAGTAAGTGTTGTTACACCCTGTATATATCTTTGTATTATGTAAGCTGTTGGTTTCTTATAAAAGAAAATTCAACCGGTTTATCTTTTCTGTATCATTTCTTATTAACACTCGCATCTTTTCTGATGCATTTCTTCCAGAGGTCTTGTGACTAATAGTGTTGTTTTTCTACAGTCGAAGCCCCGTACCAAAGGCAAGAGGTTCACCTTCCAGAGCACAGTGCGACAGATCGAGCGCAGGAGACTCGCCGACAAGCTCTCGAGGGAGGCCGAGTCCAAGGAGAGACAGAGACTCACCGAGCTGGAGGCCATGAGGAGGTAAGACAACATCCCTTAACCAATCTATCTATCTTTGTACATTATATGTATATGGTGGAGTGGCTTTGTTTTTTATACAAATCTTTCCAATTTGGGAGGTGGGTATGGGTACCATTTGTTGGACAACCGACGTTGGACTCAGCCGTTGGTCACCCCAAGTGGCAAGTTACGGCCGGTGATTCGGCAATGCCTGGGTTCACGGGGAGAAGATTATCTAGGTTTTGGCAGCGGTTTCATCTGCTCCCCTACTGTTTTGCGGGCCGGATTTGGAGAGACTGGTTGAGGGAGACATTTTACCCTCTACAGCAGGACTCTCTCGTTTCATCGCCTTGCACCGCAATAGGGGGGGATGGAATCATAAGGACACACTGATCCCCGGATTCCTACTCACCCCTCATACCCTTTTTCTTTCGGGATCTTTCTCGCCTTCCTTTTCTTAAAAAAACTCCACACGGCATCCCCAAAGATGACATAGGTCTTGAGGAAAATTATTTTCTTCGAGCCTCCTGTGTGGGGGCTCAAAAAAGAAATTACAAATTTATTCCGAGTTTGCTGAAATTATTCACAATTTACCTTCAAAACAGGAGTAAAGTGACTGTAACACGAAATTTTGAAAAACCACTTCAACGCCTTTTCCCAACCCTTAAAGCAGAATTAAGATTTCTCTTGACGAAATCGTTTTGTTTTAGCGTTAATACTGTGACTAGGGAATTACTTAATTTCATAAATTCTACATAATTGATATTTCCAAGCTGCAAAGTTCACGATGGAAATTAAATACTCACATATGTTTTTTAACCATTATCCAATTCTAATCGGCTCTCCTCCACAATTGAAAATATGCAGCTACCATAATTCAGTTAGGTGAAATCAAAAAAACAGGTGTGCATTTTTAACCAATTAACAGCAATGAATTATAATGACAGTAATAAAAAAACTTTCTACGGATCATTTAATCACACGTAATAAAGATACGTAGAAAGTTAACTGTATTTGCAATCGTAAATACAAACGATTTGTGTACACACTTGGGTACATTACCAGTATTATTAGTAAAATGACGATGACAACATAATAAAATTGTTTGTTGATAAAACATGATAATTTATCAAATTTGACAGCAATTTTATAGGAATGTCAAACTGCTTACTGCATAATATTTATATATTCATGACTCACCTGATAATTGCGGACTTCACAATATACCTGTCACCTTTATTCGTTTGTTTTTTGGTCGACGGTATGTGCGCAAATGTTATTTCGTTTAAATATACACTTTAATGCATTACTTGGATTCATTGCACAAGTTAATTGGGATTTAAAAATACATAATCAATACTTTACTTCGATGATTTCATAAACAGGTTCATTTTGTTATTATTATTAAATTCAACTTTAACATTTTTATTCCGATACCGAATATACGAGATAACGTACAGAAACGTCAATTAAATGAATTTATGGCTTTAAATTACATAGCTGGTAAGTAACTTTAAAAAAAATATTTTATTTTCAAAAAAGTGTAAAGCTCTTTAATCTTGTTTTTCGGAATGATAATGATTAACATTCAGTTGGTTTTCCAAAAAAATATATGTGTCTTAAGCCTTAATCGCAAAATCTTCTTTAATCTTCTCAGAAATTATCATAAATTTCCCTCTCTGAAACTCTGAAGCTTAGGTAGTAAGTCTAGAACCTATGCGTCAATCTTTAACGCGTCTATCACATTTTGCACATCTCGTAGAAAAGTGTCGTAACTCAAAAAAGTTAATTTTACAGGAGAGCGAAGACAAATAACAATTTACAATATGGAATGGGTATCGCCGCCGAGGGAACCGTTTATTGGATAATCAACACCTCTGTCATAGGTATTATAATGGAAGATGCTCCGAGGAACTAGCGTCATTGATCCCTTCGGCACCGGTGCATAGTCGGGAAACACGCCAAACACGCGCCCAACATTTTGACACGGCCACATGAGAACGGGTCGTTTCTACGACTCGTTCTTGAGTTCAACAGCTCGGCTGTGGAACGATTTGCCGGCCTCTGTGTTTTCTCTTCAAGACCCATGTTTACTCCTTCCTCTCCTCAAAAACACCCTCGACACAGCATCTTCAAAGATGACACAGGCCCTGAGGGAAATTATTTTCCTCAGGGCCTCCTGTGTGGAGTTAATGTAAAAAAAATAGGTCACCACAAGTGATTCGCTACGTTAGGTGACTCAGCAGGGATGCCTGGGTTTTGGCGGCGGATGATCTGGACACACTGAACCCCAGTTCCTACCCACCCCTCATACCTTTTTTCCCTCCCAGAACTTCCTGTCCTTACTTTCCTTAAAAAGACTTTCCACACAGTATCCCCAAAGTTGACATAGGCCCTGAAGGTAATTATTTTCCTCAGGGTCTCCTGTGTGGAGCTAATGTAAAAAAAAATGAATGAACGATGAACAAGCGGTCCCGTCGACAAGAGATACTAGCGATATCTTGCAGAGATGGAGTGATGTAACTTAAATAAGGTTTTCGTGGAGAATAAATAATCACAATCGCCTTATTTTTCAGAGTTTTGCGATTTTATTTTAGTATTTATGCCATTTCAATTCGATTCTGAGAGTCTTTTTAATTTAATTATTGGTATGTATCTATTTATATAGGTACATAAAAATGAAAATATGCTTGTTTCTGTCTATGTAAGTATGTATGTATGCATGCTATGCGTTGCTAAACCATTCATCCGATTGCGATGATACTTTGGAGATTTGATGTGCGCATGCCCGCGATTCTTACTATGTACAATAGTGAGTTCTGGCATTAAGAAATTATTCGTTGCTAACAGTTCATCTGATTGCGATGAAACTTTGGCGATTTGATGTGGATTATTTGTAGTATCAAAATATCTTTTTTCCGTCGCGAAGGTTTCTGGATTATTACAACCACATGACAATATATCTGAAAAGTTTTTTTAATCATTACAAAAACTTTTACAAAACGGTCGCAATTTGAGAATGACATTTTGCGAACCATCGACTGTTAAATGAAAATTCAATTTTCGAAAATGAATTTAAATCAAATACTAATGAGTACTAACCAAAATCGAATATTTTGAACCTTATCAAAATTTAAATTTGATAGAAAATTTGTAAAAAAAACTGCAATAGGTGGCACGCAAGCTGTTTGAAAATCTGAATGTACGGGACTGAATATATTGAAAGCGGGAGAGTGGAGGCGGAGAAGGCGGAGTGGGAACGCGAGAGTCGGGAGGGGACACAAGAGAAGAAGACGAGGTGGAAGGGGAACGGGACGATTGGGAAAGGACACGCAGGGAGAAACAATTTCGTTCTTTAGTGGCGTAGCAACGCATGCCGGGAACTCGCTAGTTATTTATATATTCCATGGTTGAATAGAGTCTTGATACTTTTTGCTATTTTATTTTCACTATCCGGTTGATGAACGTCGAACCCAAGTCTCTGGGCTCTGATCCAAAAAGCTTACAGCTTTGCCACGGAATTTTTTAAATGTTATTTCAAAATTATATGGATTGGTCAAATATTTAAAATTAATAACCAATAACGTGACATTCGGTGGGAAAATATGATAAACACATTTCTCACGACTCGTCCTTGATTTAGTTAGATATCGCCGTTTAAAACACTCACCAACGCCTTGTATTAAATGAACACCTACCATAAATATTACTGTGTTTATTAAAAATGAGACTCACGATTCAAATTCTTTCTCAAGCCGGATTCTTCATATTGTACTCATTTATCGCAATCAACGGTTTTTTTACTGTAACTTTACAAAGTTTAAGAATCGCGGTCTTGTTAATAAAAATTATACTATTAATCTCTTGCAAACATTGACACACGAATAAATATTCCAAGAATTCCCTGTTCCCCCACTGCAAAATATTAGCATAAGGAATACTTCTATTGGTGGACTAACTGTACCTCCCGTACGAACCACAACTGCACAGAATCACTATGTATATAAAGGAATAAAATTATTTAATCAATTACCCGCTGATATACGAACAGAAAAAAATTGCAACAAATTAAAAAAAAAAAAAAAAAATTATTTTGGTAGAACCACCATATTTTAATTTTCTCCTGGATATATTTTTGACTGTTTGTTATTCCTAATGTTTTATGTACATCATATATACATTTCTTGTTTAATTACTCCTATGAAGTTTTAAAATATGTTAAGTCTAAATCTCTTCACAAACTCTTTAGTTTGTGATAAGGTTTTTTTTTTATTTTAAATAATTCTCAAGTTATTAACAAGTTGTCCTCTCCTCAACACAAGCATCTGCTTTCTTAGGAGAGTGTATAAAATATGTAAGCTATATTATGTTATATTACGAAAATGTAAATGAAACCAATATTAATAAAAAAATAAAATTATATGATGCACAAAAAAAAATTGCAGGTTTCTTAAGAAGAAGCCACAAGCCAAAAATGTATGTATTCTTAATGTGCATTATATCGCCTCTAATACGGGTAATAGGCATAAAATGGCTTGGCAAACGGAGTCCAGAGGGCACTATTTCAAGCACAAAGATGGGAATTTTATTATGTTTGGGAATAATTTTATAAGAAAGAAAATATTTTCGTTATTTGTTTCGGGGTGTTATGCCATGTTGCGCTACCTCCTTCTTTAGCCAACGTTTCGGAGAGCGTTACAGTGTCCATCATCAGGGCATATGTACAATTACACATCTGCGCTGATGATGGACACTGTAACGCTCTCCGAAACGTTGGCTAAAGAAGGAGGTAGCGCAACACGGCATAACACCCCAAAAACAAATAACGAAAATACTTTTGGTCGTGAAAATCTAAAAACTTATCAGAAAGAAAATAGTTAGTCATAAAACTGTATTTTTCAAAGTTGTTTTAGTCATACTGTTGTAGTGTAGCGAAGTCATGTTTCAATTCAACCACTTTGCGTTTCGTTCGTCTATAAATTTGTTTGTGTGCTTCTGGGTCTGGTCAATCCTGTCAAATGGTAGCCTTGTTTTATAGTACCTTTTCATTCCACCGAGCTCTGGCGCACGAACTGTCAAATAGGAATAATCATCATTATGCGAAGCTTACTCTTTGCAGAACCACTAGTATAATATTTTAATAGAAATTGAAAATCAGACAAGAATTCTGAACGAGCGATAAAGTATTTCTGTATCTATAAATTAGTGCATTTTCGTGAAAATTTTTGTTGATAATTCTGCAGCATTTGTCCTTGTTCTGATGTGTTCTTTACACAAACTTTCTGCTATAATATCCCATGATTTTTTTATGGGTTAACGCTAGCATTTCAATATTTAAAAAAAATCATTAATTAGGTTTTCGCATCATATAGCACGGAGAAAAAAATAAAATCCCGTCCATCTCTTCTCACAAAATAATATTGCAGACTTTTTCAAAGGAGAACCGCCCAGGATATAGCACGCTTTAAATTGGCAGCAATCATTTCTGACCTTGAACTCGTCAATATTAAAGTGTTGCCATCAAGTCTCTTCTATCGTTTTCAAAATAATAATAAACCGTTTATTTAATACGGCCATAACCGGTTACAAGTGGGTGGGTTTGAATCGGTCATGTATTGTGTCCTAATACGATAAGTTGCCTTCTTCATTGATCCGCATTATTTTACGGACATAATATTTGCAATATATTAATTTACAAGCCATTAAACGAAGTGCTTATTTAAAACTAACCATTAAATTATCGAATTATTTTGGGTTGGTATTAAACTTTTGAGATACCATCATTAAAGTAAGTACCAATATTTTAACGTGAAGGGTCGGGTGCTTCGATATGTAAAATTGTGTTGATTTGGTAAACCAGGAAAGTTCGTAGTTCTATATCTGTCACCAGATAGCACCTTCTCATATAACTTCTTTTGCCTCCTTTTCTATTATGGTCAGACACATTATAATATGTACAGATTTAGAAAGAGAGAAGACCAAGCTTTCTCTCTGTACTTAAAAGTTTGCACTAGACGCTCCCGTATGGTTTTTAAAAAAATCTATAAAGCAGAAAACTTCCAAACCTCGTGAAAACTCATGTAGTTGGGGTTTGCTATAGTATTATAGCATACTTTAATAGTATATATTTTGTATTAAATAAATTATGTTACAACAGCGATTGTGTCCGTTTGTAAGATCAATATATTAAAGGGATTTCTTCTGCTTTCAAAAACAGAAACTAATTTTGCGGTACCTTTAACAACGGCGTATCTATTTGAAATTGGATGTCGAGCTGGAATATTTAATGGCATGATATTATTTTGTCTACGAATAACACAAGATTACACAATCAATCATTTTGAGGAAGATCGATGGTGACGAATTAGGGGAAGACGGCGTTCCTGATTAATTTACGTGAGCATTATGTGTAGTTCGCGAATTTGTTTGCCTGCAGTGTGCAAGATTGCCCTGATGATAACCAACCTCCGATAGAAGAAGAAAAATCCATTGTTTATGAAATTGATTAATTTTTACTGTAGACTTTGATTACCTAGAGACATTGATTAGAGTCTAATCTTGAAATAATTTTTGGGTGGCCGAAGATTGAAAAATTAAACGATATACCTACTGCAATTCTCTGCCCAGCACTTGCACTTTAAACAATAATTTAATAATAATAATAAATGATTTATTATCTTATTTTTTTGTTATAAGAAGAGATAATGATAACCTCACTGGGGATCCCCCGTGCTAAGGACTTTATTTACATTTTGAAATTTAATTATACGAATAATATGAAGACTTATAAATATTTAACGTAGATTTTTTTACAGAAATAATCATAAAATAAATTGGATTGCGTTTTTTAGTGCAGTTGAGAGGTTTTGATATCAGTCTTTATTTTGTGTCAGTATTTTTTCTATTTCTAATCTATCTAGCTTTTTATTTGAGTTTTAAATGTTATGATGTTGTTATGGTTTTCGAGTGAGATGGATTTTTTTGTAGAGTTTAATTTAGTACCATAGTATAAGAAGTTTTTTGCCCAAATTTGTAGTTACTTGTTGGATGTGTTTTTAATCCTGATATCTGCTATTTTTTTATATACGCGTTAGTTGTTATTTTTTATGTTTTCTATTTATGAATATAAAAAATTGTAGTTTTGAAAAAAGTTGTTTAATTGACATGATAATAAGATTGTTGAAAATTTCATCAGGACGTGTTCTTACAGGGACTTTCAGTATAATTTTCATTATGAATTTTTTTTATGAAATTTCATATAATCTTGAAAATACTTTATTGGAATTACTAATGTAAGGCGTTTTGATATGGAAGTGTTTTTTTTACTTGTAGATTAAGAGGAATTAATGTTTTTTCATGAAAGTTCTTTTTAGCAGATAAGAACGACCCGTTGAAATTGTAAAGGATACATTATGTAAATGGTATTAGTGGAACAATGTTCCACTTTTTTCATGGACCTTCAGCACGCATTACGAATAAAATATAGAGAAACAATCCGGAATTTATTTACAGATAACTCAGTTGTAGAAAAAAGTTGCGTGTTCTGAATAAAATTTATTCGTATTTATAATTAACATTTTTTCTCGCTTGCTCTAACAACACCACTAAAAATAATACGAACTGAAATCATTATTTATTGCTTTAGTTTACTTTTGTGTATTAATAAAATGTTGAGTCTTCTTTGGAGTTCATTCAACCCACCAACTTTAGCAATGAAGTTAATTAGTATTTTGTATCGAATTTAAATGGCGATATAAAACAATCAATGTTGCGATAGTGCATATTCAGATACATGTTTTGTTCTTTTCTTGGGATTTTTTTCCGTCGCTTACTTTTATTTTTTCTGGAAATCTGTTTCGGCAACGCATGCAATTTTTTTAAATGAGAAATGATTTCATCATACGGCTCCGTAGTAAGCTAAGAAGATGGTGTGAGAGGGAGATATGTAAATTCGAATGCAAGAGGGAACACGTTAATAGTTAAAAAAAAATAATAATTAAGCGAAAACATTGAAAATTTAATAAAACACGACTCGGATACGTTTTTAGATTTTCACGGCCAAAAGTATTTTCATTATTTGTTTTTGGGGTGTTATGCCGTATTGCGCTACCTTCTTCTTTAGCCAACGTTTCGGACAACGTTACAATGTTCATCAACACCCCAAAAACAAATAATGAAAAAAACACGACTCGTTTAAAATAAAGCAAAAATCTCTCGATAAATGCGAAAGTGGCGTTTAAAGATTCACTGTGATTTTTTTACTGATAATAGGGCAAAATGTGTTTTTAATAATTTTCGGAGCATACTTCGCATTTTTTTTTCTATCCAGGTAATTTCATATAATTGCCGTTTTGGCCCTACAAATGTATAGATCTTCAAAAATAACGTATATTTTTAGGAAATTAAAAACTGAAAGTGTTCAAGAGAAATATGTCAAAAATCATAATAATTTGGCTTGAAACAACTACTTAAATCATCCACAAAATAAGTTATTTCTTAGTTTGGATTATTTAAACAATATATGCGTATTTCCTAACCTTTAACCTTAAATTCGATTGAGAGAAAATAGAACATACATCTTGGAGTAAGTTGAAACCAAGTGTTATTTTTTATATCTCTTTCTTGAGGTGTTTCGTTTCCCAGCACTGTGTTTAAGATTTATTTATAATCGAGTTCCTCTAAACATTATCATGGGGAAAGACTACCATTAACAATCGAAGCTTGCATTGTCAGCCATGTTTGGTAACCAAAACTGAATAACCAGTTACTTCCCAATGCTTTTCCACATCACCTTCCCATCCACACTCTTTTCAGATTCACAACATACCATAATTACTAGGAATGTCATGGGAATTGCGACTTTTGTGCGGTAGTCACATAAAAAATAAATAGTTGTTGATTAAGACGGGCGCGTTGATGGCACCACCGTACATGGGTTGGAGTGGAGCTGAATGTCCACTCTATGTGAGCTTTGCCTGTGGATCTCGATTTGGTATGTTTTCCTGAATCAAAATAGCAAAGGTAGGTTCACAAGGGTACTTACGATGAGTTGGCAATCTTGCCCGGATTGGGATCCCTCGTGGTCGATTCGGCTATTGTCTGGATGAACCACAGGTAGTCACAGTAAGTTTTCTTACGATTTATATGAATAACGGCGGTATTTTCGCTTTGCGAGTCTATTAGCTTGTCACGATAAAAACGATAAGATGTTGACAGAAACGTTACGATGAGAAGACTAAAAAATTTCCTGCTCCTTGACGACGGCTGTCAATTATCAGCCAGTATAAACACCCAATGTGTGAAGTCGACCAATAAGTTTGAATTCTAGCCTTGCCATATGAAACAGAATAAACCTAACGAGATCCAATTCGGCGTTACGAAACAGTTGTGATACATTAAAAAAACTGCATATTTGGGAGTACATGAAAGCAAGTCAGATTAGCATGTTCTTGGGTCCAAATGAGTAATGTTGATCTGGATTATTTGCTCATCGTGTATCATTAAAATATCCAAGCAAATTCTATAATTCCAATCCAATTACATTTATTATTTTTCCAATACCACCCAACCTCGTGAGTATTGGTCTGTTTATTTGGTCTACATTCGTTCCCATATTTATCACTTGTAAAAATCCGTGAAAATATGACCCAGGTAACTTTTCTCGACACGTGTTTTTGGGCACGCAACCAGCTAGAATAATAGACCTACCGTACTCAAATAACGAAAGGCAACAGACTTCCGTTCTAATTCCCTAAATTCCCCATTGGCTTTGTCACCAATTTACAAGAAAATCAATATGCCTACGTTTTTTAAAGTCCAAAATTTTCATAACACATTTCAAAGTCGTTATGCGGTCGTTTAACCTAAGCGTGAAAAGTTAATTTTATTAAGTAAAATAAGACTTGGATAATTTCGTGCTTACGAATTCAAGGTTTGAATTTACCGTTTCTTTATTAGATCTTGTGGTTTATGGTGTGGTGGTCCGCGTATAAAATTAATATAACTCTATTGTGCGACAGTCACGTTACGTTAAGGCAGTTTTGTCACATTGTTAAAGTTTGAACTTTAAAATTTATATTGAAGATTCAAACAGGTTCTGTTGTCATTGAAGCTTTGATTGAGAAACAAATTTTCGACGATTTTTTTTAATCAATCATAAAAAAAGTCTATAAGTTATCACGGGTTCATTAAAACGTATTATTGGAGAAAGGGGTGCACAGCTCAAAATTTAAAAAAAAAAGAAATGTTTATTTAATAATAATAATAATAAAAGCGTTTTTTCATCAACAGATTTTTTCAAGTTTCACTTACTTTTTTTCTTTTTTTTTATTTATTTTTGGGATGTGTTGCGCTACCTCCTTCTTTAGCCAAGGCTCATCTGCCCTGATGATGGACACTGTAACGCTGTCCGAAACGTTGGCTATAGAAGGAGGTAGCACAACACGGCATAACACCCCAAAAATAAATAACAAAAATACTTTTGGTCGTGAAAACCTAAAATCAAACATTACACTTTTTATTCATTCATCATTGATCCTATTGACCAAAAGATCATTGCTCAGCTATAATTCAGGATTTCTCCTGGAAAATAGCTGGTCTTCAGCAGTGCCTCCATATACCAAATTTATTAATACTGATGACATTCGGCCTTTTAAGGTGGTATTACATCGTTAATAATATTTTTTATTGTAGAATAATCGGTTTCATCCCACTGTGTAATACATATTATAAAATGCCTAATTCCTTCTCGCTTTCATTGATTTAATTTTCACTCAACATTTCACTTCTTACGAATGGTCATCGTTTATTGGGATTCATAAGTTTAATTAATTTATTATCTTAAATAAGGTCAGAGTGACCATGATATTTTAATATGCTTTACTTAAATGATGCTGAACGAATTCTCCGGGTTTTATTGTGTTTTTTTTTATGTAACTAGACAGGTATTGTTTTAATTTATGCCAGCTGTTGCATAAGCACAATCAATAGACATTATCTAGAATCTAGATGGTCGTTCAAACCACCTGGCCGGAATAGTCCTCATTGTACCAAAAGTAATGTTCAAGTCGGCCTTGTATTCACTCATAATCTTTTCATTCATAATATTATACTAAAAATCATAAACCATAAACTAATCACTCATTGTTTCGAACCGGCGTATTGATATTTTGCTCACTACCTAACTATGTTTAAATTATAAACCCAATCAACGGACTATTACTTAACCGTTTTATTCACTGATTTGGGCAACTGAAGTACCTTTATCCTTAATATCGCAAGGTTTATCTATAATTTGACTGGTTTTTCTTTTTTATTTATCGAAAAGCTGTTTTGAAAAGTACCCAAGCCTGACGAGTCGACCTTGTGGGATACCGCTTTAAGGTCACAACAGACATAATTTATTGTAATGCCGCTCTTCCTGTCGCTATTCGCTTGTATCGTGTTTCGCTATCGCATTACATATCCGCTGTTTCTGCAGCAAACCCGTTAAATTACATACGTGGACTGTTACATAACTAAACAGACACGTTATGCGATTATTGTTATGGTGCAAATATTCACAGTTTGAGTACAATCAACTCAGAATGATTTGTTTGTTATTGATTATTTCTTGTGTAGTGAAAGTGGACAGGAAGTGTCTGATTTCAAGTTAAAGTAAATGCAATATTTATTCAGTCTCTGTGTGCAGACCAGCTTGATCTACTTGAAAATTTGCATTGGGGACATGCGTTTCCAAAATTATTCATCAGCATTTGGTATTCTGATTACTTTAATGATGCTCAACTGGGAATTAATTAGTTGTGTTTTCAGGGTCTACATGCATTTCTTCCGCTTCTCCAAAACGTTGCTAGAATTTGGTATAAGTCGAATGTTTACAAAACTCACGTATTCAAAAGGTGTATGGTGATTGACGAACTTTTTAAATCTGATTAAATGTTCATGAATAAACAAGTTTCACTATAAGTTTACTTCCGAAAAATCTTTTAAAAAGTCAAGCATAAATAATTGAGAGAATGGACAAAATTTAGTGAACCATAATTTTGTCATTTGGCTTATCCGTCTTCTGAAATATTTACTTAAAATTCTATATTGGCTAAAAGTTTCTTTCATAACTAAGTTTTTTTGTGTGTGAACGCTGTGTTTTCATTTGTCTACTACATAGTGATGGGGCAATTAACTGAAAAGAGAAACCAGGTATCACGGGAAACGCGTCTGTTCAGCAACACATTGTGTATTCACAAATTCTGCATTCATTACGCAAAGGTATTTCAATATTAACTTAGGGAATGGTTCATAAACCAAGAACCTACGTGCCCATCGACCGTGGATCTTTCCATGCGGTATTTGATTGCTCAGTTTAGGTGTGGAACAATGCTTCATTGAACTTTGGTGACACACCTGACCAGAATCAGTTAGTCTTTTCCCCTAAAAGGAGTGTTTATCCTGGTCGCATCTTTGTGACAACAATCAAGATTCCTGTCAATGTACTCAGCTGATTAATATTTAAATATATTTAAAGCTTACTGATTTGTAAATAAACCGAATCAATGCCCTGAAAATTCACTTACATCTCGTTTATGTGCAGGAATTTGAGACGTTGTTTTCTTTTTACGACATAGAAACCAATATTTAAAAAACGTTTTGTAAATGAATAATTTTATCGCACGTTATTTGGTTTGCCGTTCGGAAACGGTTTAAGATTCTTACGGGACATAGTTTAATGTTTTTATTAGTTGTGGTTGGTATCAGGTGAATTAATCCATGTTTCATTTCCTCCTCTTTAGTGTTGTTTATAGTTTGTTCTGTTTGAGTCAATTAGGTTCCTTTTCGCTTGTTTTCTATAAGATTCGTTGTCGTTGGCAATAATAATAACAACTAACCATTTATTTCTTTGTCCACAGAGTCGAGGAGGAGTTCCAGAGGAAGAGAGCTCGAGAAAAGGCCTCCATAAGACAACAGCTGAGATTGGTTAGTCTGGACGAGTCATGTTCCAGCTTACCTTCGTCCTGGGGTGGACAGGTCAGTAATATTAAAAAGTAAACAATATCCTGACAAGTCTTTCATCATTCATCCAATCAATTTAATGTATCTCATGATAACGAGAGATTTAGATACATGGGTGAATTAAAAGAAAGATTTAAAGGTGATTTGATCCAAAAGCACAGAAGTTCGAAATCGAAAAATAATGTTTAATTTTGAATCTGGTGAGGTGTTCGAAATTTTTTTATGATGCAAATAAAATAGTAGCGAACATTGTACCGCACAAAATATTTAGCAAGACTACTTGTTGAATAATTATTTTGTACAAGCGTGCCTAGATTATGGCCGATAGTTCCGCAGTGAATAGAGAACAGAGACTTAGCGTCGAGAGAAAGTATAAGTAGATCTCTCGCAATATCCATCCTCAATTCATTCATTTGCATGACACAACTTATTTTGAAGTATTTCAAACAATTTCATTATATTCTACAATTTTTTCTAAACTAGGGATGCCATTTTGATGGGCGTGTAAGCAAAGTAGCGCGAGTAGCAATACTCTTGATAATTAATAATTTAATTTTCTATTCTTTTTATTTTCTCCATTTTTCTTTTTTGTACTCTTAAATCTAGTTCAAAAATAGACGATAGATAAATTGTAGTTTTCTTAGTTTTTTTGCCTATTTGCCTTTCTCTCCTTCCTCTTATTTATCTCAACTCCCTTATGGTGATTAAATAAATAATTAGGTATTTAATTAATATAATGTGTTTACTTAACATCAACGGTATACATATACCATAAGCACTGGTTACAAGTCACAAAATCATAGGAAAAATATTAGAAATAATAAAAAACAGAGTATAACAGATAATTGTGGCAATTGAATGAGAAATGACACCAGAGATACAATTACTTATAAAAATCTATAGTACAAAAAGAATTAATATTGATTGAAAATATTTGATAATATAGTCCTCTTGTACCCACCTTCCGTGCAGTTAAATAGATCTGCCACATCTGCATATCTATTACTCACTTCATGTAACCTAGGTACAAGCGAGTGTTTCGTATACTCAGTTATTGTTGCATTTAAACAGGATTTTAGAACGAGTGGCTCTCGTGGGAATATGAACTTCAATGAGGTTAGTTAAATCAGGACTGTCTATTCTACCATTTACAATTTTGAACATAAATATTAAGTCGGATATAGTTCTTCAATCTGAGAGTCTTAATAAATTTAATTCTTTCATCAAGTAATTGTATTCATTTGAATGTTTTGCAAAAACCCAAATCAAAAAAAAAATCACGTGCTTTTGTATCATAATATTTCCTATCTACTTCTTACTAAATCTACTACATCTCGGATCATAAACAAAATAGGTTCAGGATTTCAGGAAGCTTTCTTGATAAAATACGGTTTTAAAAGGTCGGGTCCGCTGCTCTTTTCGACACATAAATGTCACATAACCTTTGATAAGCCATAATAACATAGCTCCCCATTTCATTAATGAAAGTAACGGTATATTTCCTTGTTTGACCTATTTCCGTTCATTTCCCCTCTACCGGTAGCTACTTTGCGTTCACTCCAGAAATGTTAATGGCTCCGTGATCTCAATATTATGCCACCAACAAGAAAACAAACGCGGTCTTGTCACGGTAGGGTGGCTACTACATTGTTCTCAGTTCTACGCTTTGCAACAGCTGTTCAGACGGTACTATAAAATGTTATAATAAAAACACTTGAATGGAAAATCAAAACAGAATAACTAAGAGAAGAGAACAAGACGTATTCGAATGAATATTTCTGATTTTGATACTTTTGGCATTTTTTTACATTAACTCCATTCAGGAGACTGATGAAAATAATTTCCTTTTGTGCACATATCATCCTTTGGGATGCTGTGTGGAAGGTCGAGAAGTCAACTATTTTTACATTAGCTCCACATGGGAGGCCCTGACGAAAAAAATTCCCTCACGGCCTATGTCATCTTTGGGGATTTCTGTGTGGAGGGTCTTTTTAGGAAAATGGGGGAGAGAAAGTTCTGGGAAGGGAAAGGTATGAGGGGTGAGTAGGAATCTAGGGGTCAATGTGTTTAAGAGTGACGGAAGCATGAATCCATCCCTCCTACCGCGATGCAAGGCGGTGGGTCGAGAGAGTTCGGCTGGCTCCCATTTTGTTGGAGGGATGAAATACAGAGGTCGGAAAATCTATCCACAGCCGAGCTGTTGAACAGAACGAGTCGTAGAAACGATGAGTTATTGTGACGCAAAATATAGCTGTGGTAAACTTTTTTCCTGTGTTTTTTTTTTTTAAATTTAAATAATACACACAATATGAACAATAAATCTGTTCCATGAATCATAATTAATATTTTGAATTCTATCTTCTACCTTTGTATGCATACAAAAATACACGTTTATTCTTTCATGCGGTTTTAATATGGTTTTTATTACCCAATTAAGGACGTCGCCATCATTTAAATATCTCGTAAAAGACATGTATTAATAATTATAACAAAATTAAATATTTCCCGTTTGTCGATTTGTGTTTTTTGAAATCAGAGTATTCTTTGTTTTTTAATTAGTGGCAATTAAATTATTTTCTCATACCACGTAAAAAGCAGTTTGAATTTTAAAATCATTAATTATTTAACATTTTTATAACTGTTTTAAATCACTGCAAGCTTCCGCTTCTTCGTGTGATTTCTCAGGAAAGGGAAACAGATTTTATTAATTATATTACTGAGATTTTTTCAACCGCTGAATTTGTTGTTTCTGAAAAAAACATTAATATTACATTTTTTACATATAAAACAAAATGACTTCGATGTTACAATAAAACATGTTTCTTTGTGTAATTAACATGAACACTGAATTCTTGCCTAGCAGAGATAAATGACTAGCATTTGCTATGTATGTAATGAGTATGCATGGTGGTTGTCTGTCTCTCTTCATTATCACATTCATCCGAAATATTACATTGTGTTAACCATAGTCTATTGATTATTATTACGCCATCCCAATTTTAGAGAAAAATTTAAACCTTTTTAAAACGCAATGATTAAAAACAAAGCTTTACACTTTTTAACTTATTTTTACGTAACCTGTGTTTTTGTTTGATTTTTATGAAAGCAGTTCTTTTTTTATATTATGATATATCGACATCTTTTCTCAGCTTCCATAAAGTTTATTTTCAAAATTATAAATAACCATGTAGAATCTTTCCACCTGGACCAACCAAATCAAAACCAACATCAATCACCTCTTCCTAGACGTTCTATAGAGAAACCCTGAATCTTTCCATATTCCTTTCCAAAAAAACAATTTAGCCTTCTCCCAGCCTCTGCGAATGTGTTAACTATGGTGACCGGACAACTCGGAATGAAACCAACTCAGAACCATCTCAGATAAGTCATTTAGAGTGATAAAAAAATATATAAAAAAATGGTTAAATTGGTTACGTTAGGTTAGGGTTATTGGCTAATTTAAAATTATTTTTTTCATAGCTTTTAATGACTTTTCAAGGAGGTGTTGAGTCGACTTTATTCTCAGTTGACATGGAACCGTTAACTATACAGGGTGTTAAGGGACCTACTTGACTTACTAACCAGTGATTCCGGCATTATTTGGAATAAAAAATGTAAATGAAATTTTGACCTTCGGTTTTTTGATGTTTTTTTTCTAATTTTTTTATTCAAAACCAAACAAAAAAAATCTTACACATGCCTCCCACCCAGCCGCGTAACCCCTCAACTCCCCACCCCAACCCTACCTATCCAATACTTATTGATTTTACCCCTACCTATCCAATACTTACTGATTTTTTTATGTTTTAAGTTGTCATCGGAGACCAAAATTGAACTTGACTTCACTAGACTCAAAACATTATGTATTAAATGTTTGATTTTTAATTTACATACTATCGTTTGAACTTTACATATTGTTGTTAGTAGATTGTTAACCCACTGTCGGTTGTGTACTTGAATTAAATACAACTTTCAGTCAAATACATTTGGTTAAACAATCCGGCGGCCTCTTATTCAATGTTCTAATCCAAAGAAAAAAGAGAGATGGCATATCAAGCTGAAAATGAGTTTATTAGCCTATTCATATCTGACAGAAAAAAACTATGCAAATTCTATGACGCCATGTATTTACAGTTTTGCTGCTATTATACAAGATACAATTTCTGCTCCATAAATAAGATAATGTAACTTTGGTGTAACATGGTATTTATGAAACTTTTTTTTCTATCCAGGGCCGCTCGGAGCCCGAGGGCGCCGTGAGCCCCTCGCCGCCCCCTGCCAGCCGCAACTCGGGCGGCAGTGGTACCGGGGGACGCAGGATCAGCGGGGGCACGCCCTCACCCTCCCCCAAGGGAGGCGCCACCCCTTCGCCCAGGATTGGGGGCAGCAGGGTGGCTAGCAAAACAAGTTTGGAGTACAGGTAAACTATTATTTTAAAAATAATAAATTATAACAATTACATTACAATAATATCATGTTCCAAAGGGTACCGGGAAGTCATAAAGTTGATTTTTCCAATACATCGATACGAGTTTTGTAAATACTAAAAATAACAACGATAGGAAAAAAATCTAACTTAACCTAACATCCCTCCATTTTATTATCATCTGTTTTGACCTTTGACTGAGTATACATATCCGTAGATCACCTTCCGGCATAAAAATGTAATGCAACCGTCGTACAAATTTGAATGGTATCAAATTTGCCACTGACTTAGTACCTTTTGGTAGTTTGGAGCACGCGGTCTCCCTTACACTTGCTTGAAATTGTATATCGCCATCCTATTTGAATTTTGTAATCATTTCGTAGTCTTCAGTTTTGTTTGGAAATATAGGCCTAGATTAGGCCTATAATTGGCCCACGGTGCTTAGTGTGTTATTCTTTATTCGTGCGTGTCTATAAACTATCTACTTATCTCTGCTGCAGCTTTACTGGTAGAAATTTCTCCTCTAATCTCCAGATTATCAGGGTGTATTCCATATGTAATAGAAACAAGGGAGTTGGGCAATAAATCGTTATTAGGATCAAACCTACTACTGCAGATACCAGAGGCGTAGCGTTTATTGGTTCCTTCACTGTGATTGTTCTTGCAGTTTTGTCGTAACTTAGTCGTAGCGTTAGTCGGCACTTTTCCATGCCATATCTCGCTGTTTCTATTATCTATGGTTGTAGCAATCTTACGAAAAGTAATTGGAAAGTCTGAACGGTTTTCCTTGTTGAAAAATCGGTATGGATGTTTGAAATCGGTATGGATGTATCGGTAATATGGATGTTTTAAATTAAACGCTTTATACAATAATAGGAAAGCTCTGATGTCCATCCATTTTATCAACCTCTGATGTTTTATGACATCTGTAATAGAGGTAAAAAAGTAAAAAAATTTAATGACGTTCGTATTTTTAAATCACCTGTATTGCATTTTTTCCTCCACTATATCCATTTTAGCGGGGAACTTTCCTTACTAGACGGCCTGTCCATTTTCTCCCTTAAATTGCCTTTTACTTTCTATCTTGCACTAAAAATCTTTAGTCAACTCCTTTTTTTATATATAACGCCTTTAATCCTACGAATTTGCTTTCGCTATATTCTTAGAAATGTAACATTTATTTACACAGACAACCACGTGAGTACAAGGACTACAGACGTGCCCCATCCACCCCCGTCCTTCCCCCTGCCGTACACCCTCCCGCCTGCTACAACATGCCCCGGGCCACTCCGGCGGGCAGGACACCCATAGGTAAACAAACTATAACCTACTTACCAACCTAACTCTTATACCCACCGTTTACGCTCTCTACGTGCTTCTTATTTTGAATGCTTTATATTTAATATAATTTGTTGCCATAATAAAAATAAAAATATTGTAAATCTATCCCAATTTTTTTAAAGAATAAATTATTCTTGTTGACCAACTACAGAAAATAAATTGTTGAAATCAAACGCTTCATTAAAATGGGAAGAATTTGTAAGAAAACGAGTATTTAACTGAATTAATGTATTTATTGCGTGAAACAGTAGTAATTATCCTGTTCTACATTGCTTTTTTATACACGTTAGCATTTTGAGAACGTAAATTGTGGATTAATGGCAGTAGTTGACTTACTGCTTAACCCAAATAAGTCGAAGGCGCCAAATAAACCCCTTTGTGCATGTTAAGTAGATTAGAGCGCCTTAACCTAACCTACATTTAAATGGTAAATATTAGCTTTTAATGTACCGCTTTATTAACCAATTCATCGGTTTACCCATAACTAAATTTTATTTAGATCTAATTAAGATTTTATTATCTTATTTAGTTTTGATGCTATTGTAATCAGTCTAACAACCATTTAAAACAATGTCCAACATCCAAAATATTGAAACAACTTGCCCCATAAGTGTCTATAAATTATTCTGCTTCCTAGATAGGTACTTTTCCCATTGCATTGTTTTTTGCGAATCCTGATACAACTAGTAAGATAGCAGATTTAGGAGTACCTGCCTATTTAGTATATTAATTAGTACAGCCCAGTTCAGTTCCGTTTCAATATTTCCCCTCTGAAAGCAGATCAAATAGAACTTTTTGTTTCATGTGTTGAGTAGTCCAGTCCAGCCCCTACTTAACCATAAAAGTGTTGTAACAACTTGCCTCTTTATTCCTTCTTGATAGTTTAGTCATTGAAACTGGATGATTTTGTTTTTATAAACTATTCAGAATTCAGGAAGCTGATGAAAGATGTATTTCAATAACCCCAAAAATTTTTAAACAGCTTGATTCATATTCCTCCTCGATAGTTTAATCGTTGAAACTGGCTGATTTTGTTGTTCATAAACTATACAGGAAACAAATCAAAGAAAAAAACTTGTTTCAATTGTTGAGCAGCCAACTCCGTTTTTCAATATAATCCCTAAAAATGATGAAATAATTTACCCCAAATTCCTCCTTGATATTTTTTAGTCATTGAAAGTGCCTGATTTTGGTGTACATAAACAATCGTAGACTGTTTTTAGTTTCAGACGTTGGGCAGCCAATTTCATATTTAATCCGTTTTTAATTTTTTTTTTTATATTACCCCTCATAATGTTGAACAACTTACCCCATACTCCCCCTTGATAGTTTAGTAATTAAAATTATCTGAGTTTATTGTTCATTAACTTTTCAGGAAGCTAATCAAAGATTATGTTAGTTTTATATTATGTTGAGTAGCCCAGTCCAACTCCGTATTTCAATATTAGTCCTAAACATGTTGAAACAACTTGCCCCACATTCCCTACTTTAGTCCAATTTCTTTTTGCCAAGGTGCATCCAATAGCCATATATGTAATTAAGAGGGATTTCGACTGACTGAATTGAATGCATGTTTGGGGGTATCCTTATCCTTATAGGGGGGTGGGAGGCGGACCCAGATAACTACCGGAGAGAGTTCGCTCGGGGCAGGCGGCCCCCCAGCAGCTCGGGCTCTGACCTGTCACAGAGTGGCCGACTGCTCACACCGCCCAGGTAACACCACACCACATCCACCAGACAAACACATCACACTCACATAGTCACCAACAGTCTCACAGTTGGAAGGTTAAAAATCATTCGGGGTAAATTTGAAACGTTTTAAACGCCCACCCGGTTTTGCTTTTTTTTGTTTACATTAGCTTCACACAGGAGGCTCTGACGAAAAAAAAATCATCTTTGGGGATGCTATATGTAGGGTCTCTTTGGGGAAAGAAGGAGAGGAAATTCTTATAAGGATAAGGTATGAGGGGCGGGTAGGAATCTGGGCGTCAACGTGTCCAAGAGTGACGGACGTATGAATCCATCCCTCTCACTGCTTTGCAAGGTCGATGCAAGGTCGGTGCAAGACTTCTCCAGCCGGGCTCTCTCGACCTCCCCGGTCGAGAGGGTCCGCAAACGCATTCGCCGCCAAGACTTGTAATCAACAAATCAACAAATCCTGCTAATCAACAAATGTAGCGAACCACTTGGGGTGACCATTGGCAGTGTATTACAAATACGACAATTATTTTTTTTATATCTACACTAATATTAGGCCAATACAAAGTATGTCTAGCTGATCTTTGGCGTATGACTTTGTTGTTTTACTTAGATTTTAACATTAAATGTGTTTTTAGAGATAGATTATAGATTATAATGAAATCATCGCTAGTGATGTGACACACATAACAATGGTGATGTGACTTTAAGAACATAAGTATATAAGCTAAAACGAATAATCAAAAAATGGAGTGATTTTGGACCAAAGGTGTGTGAAACGGTTTTTTTTTAATTTATTTATGAATATCTTCATTTCACCTTCTGTCTCGAGGATGGCTTACCCTTCCTTTAATCATTTTTACCACTCCGTCCTTTTTCTTTCTACAACTGGAGATATAATACAAGGATATGGATTCCTACGCTTACGACGGGTTAATAATTTAGAGGGGTTAATGCTTAACGAAATAGTTTTGTATGTACACGTTTAAAGATTTTAAGAACTAACTCCGAATGATTTTTTTTCTTTCAATAATATAACTGTCTGTATTCCCTTATTATTCCACACACACCTGCACATGATGTTCCACATGCACATAAAGTCACTCTTCCTCAAAATGTTAAGAACATTTTCAATCTCTTTAATATTCTTTCGAACAGAATGGTAGAATCATATTCAATCATTATTTTTTTAACAATGCGCCTTATTTCCTTGCACGTCAAAACCACCAAAAGTTTCTCATTGTAAACAAAGTATTCTGTCCCCAAAAACCGAAAATTCACTACAACTTTTATATATGCTGTTTACCAGTTGATTGTCTCCTAAACAAGCAAGTGTATCCTATTTTGTGGATAAACGGTCTTTTGATATTTAAATTTGTATACGGTGTCCGTAAAATCATGGTGCAAGCGGGAACTGGTGAATCTACATCACACAGAAATAACAAAAAAAAACTTACTTTTTTCGATCTTTTTTCGAAAAATCTTCTTGAAAAAAGATTGATATCAAGTATTTCACAACGCACATCCTATAGAAAAGTGTCATAAGTCAAAATTTTCTATTTTACGTTTTATCTAAAGTAAAGTGATTGTGATTATCTGCCCTACGAAAATCGTATTTAAACTAGATCACTCCATCTCCGCAAGATGTCGCTAGTATCTCTTTTCGACGGGATCGCTTGTTCATATTGGTTTTCGTTCCCCTGTAAAATTAATTTATTTGACTTGCGACACTTTTCTGCGGATGTCCGATATTTATTCTTTTTTTTCCTTTTTTTTCGACAACTCAAGAGTTAAAAAAAACTTTTGAAGCCAGGTTTTATTTTATCCATGGACACATTTACCCCTCGCGACAGATTTTTTTCAAATTTTACGTAATAAATTCTAACTTCGGACACAATTTCCTCGAAAACAAAAGCTCAAATCAAAAAAACTTGTACCACAAAATCGACTCCAAATGTTATGTCGATTCACCAGTTATCTGATTACACTACAAGTTTCCGGACTACGTGTAGGTAAAATATCTATATATTATGCATGTCAAAAAATGGTTGTTTGTGACTTTTCGCTGTTTGACATTTCTTATCACGTCTCACAATTACAACACAATTCACAAAGTTTTCACAATTCACGTCCACAATCGTTGCCTCCTTCTTCTCTGTCTTCTGAGCACCATGAATCCTCACCGTGCACTTTCCTCCCTTGTTGATCTTTCCAGTGATATTAATGAAGTTATTTAAGTATTAGTTTTAAGTCCCCTTTACGATTCGCAATCCCTAATTATGTTTTCCCGATACATCATCAATCATCCTTTAATGCCTGAAAAATATTGACTCTTTCTTTCAAACCCATTAATCATTATTATTATTTGTGAATTATATATTCACTGTCCCAATATTCAACCAGTTTCACGCTCACATCGCATAACTTCAGGGGGTGATTATTATTAATGATAATTTAAGAAGAAAATCTCATTGATGCATATTTGTGTAATCTTATTAAATAAAACGATTACACCGCATTACTCAAAATAGAGTACCTACTTTAAAACAAAATATTGATGTTAGGTATGGAAAAACAACTATGTTATTTCCTTACAAATGTCTTTATTATCCGGTTCGAAGGACCAAAATGTTGCGTACACATGATTGTCATGTTTATATGCATCTTCTTTGTTTTTTACGAGTTCTGAGATGCGAAACTGTTTGAAAAACGTTTGTATGATATTTTTCTAAGATTCATTAATACACCTCGTAAACTTTTGGGATAAATATTTATAAGAGCGTTAAGCACGGTGAATATTTTTAAGATCAACAAATCATTTATTTGAATCTGTCTTTTCAAATCCAAGTAGTAATTACCATTGGTGACTATAATTTATAATGCAAGCATAAATTTAATCAGCTTAATACGTTATTTAAATTTGCAGTAATTACGGCCTGGATAGCAATGTTTTCAGCCTGGATGATGAAGTATTGTTTTAGTATTTAATATTTAGTATGTATAACAAAAATAATAGTATGTATCGCTTAGA
Organism: Glyphotaelius pellucidus; assembly: GCA_936435175.1. Lineage (NCBI taxonomy): Eukaryota > Metazoa > Arthropoda > Insecta > Trichoptera > Limnephilidae > Glyphotaelius > Glyphotaelius pellucidus. The sequence goes on along the minus strand of OW386539.1, from coordinate 612,934 downwards.
TTTATAATATAAACATAACGCATTGTAATGGCCCGTATTAACCTAATTTGATGTTGATTGTTGTTTGTTATGGTTGAGTCATAAATCTGATCAACAGGTGGTGACACCATCGGTGTCCTGGTTCAGCGGTAAAAAGCGGAACTAACACAACTTCCCTAACCAAATTACAATAATATTCTAGTCAGACTAACCTTTCCCGTATCCGCTCTCCTGTTGAATCCTCAAACCGGTGGTGCTTCCGGGGCTTGGATGGATTTAGTACTAATAAGGTTGGTATTCATTACTTGTTTATTATTTAAATATACATCGGATTACAATAATTGTGGTATTTTTATTTTATTTTTATGTTGACGAATAAATTTTTTTGCTGCTAAAACGACATGTTCGTTTTTATTCGTGAGTTCGACTGCGTTGGCAACGTAGGTGACATCGTCTAACAAACAAGGTGGTTTTTCTGTCATAATGAATGACATAGTCAGATGGAACCTGGTTTTTCAAATAAATAATTATGAATGGAAATATTAAAATTACACGTTTTTAGTGCAATGATTAGAATCAGAAAAATAAATTTTAAATCTTTCACACATTTTTAATGGTATTAAATACCCCATTTCTAAAATATAGGATAAAAACATGAAAGTCTTCTACATTTTAGATCTGGTTAAATTGATTTTTTTAAGTGAAAAAATAGCATCATTGGGATTGAAAACTCGATGAAACGGAAGCGAGTGACATTAAAAAGAGACAAACACATACATCTGTAGGATGGAGAAAGATATAGCGATAAAATATTTATTTATTTTATGGGTACTCCGTTCCAATATAATACGAACCCACGCAATTTTTTTTGGTCTAGAGCTACGAAGCGCCTGACGAACCTTAACGGCCAGATATTCAGAGGACCAAGGATCAAATCCTACGAAATCAAAAAAAAAAACATTTTTGTTGTTGTAAAATCAATATTCAATCTTCAAATCATTCCAAAATGAACAGGCAAAGAAAACACAAAAGAAAGCGACATCTAGCGACTCCGAAGAAGAAAACACAAATACTAATAAGATGACCAAATGTATAGGAAAAGGTGCAATGGAATTCGACGACAAAAATATGGATAGAATTATCCTTCACATTGATAAAAAAAAGTACTTCGTAGTCTCTCCCCACTCTTGCCTACTTTAGATTTCTGAAAGTTTCACTTTTACCGCATGTGAATAACACACTCTGATTTTTTTTGGATTTCGTAGCTAAATCCTGGAGAAAAAGAACAAGTTTCTCAAAATTATTAATTCCTAGGAAAATAAACAATAATATTAATATCAACGTCGCATATTAATAAAAAAAATATGGCTAAAATAGGGAGTTATTAAGGAAAAAAAATCGAAGATGTACTACTAATTACCAAATAAGGCTAAATATGCACTAGCAATCAAAACGGCTCAAAAATGCATAATGCCCATACAAATAATGATTCCATTACATTAATCCCCCGACAATTTGCAATAGTTTAGAGAAAATATAGTTTACCTATTTACGCAAAATATAGCCAAGTTTCCCAAAAAACTACACATTTTAAAACATAAATTAGTATATCAAGAATAACTAATTGTCCATACACTGTATATTATGCCAGCGTAAGAGTACAAATATCAACACTGTAAATACATTCGCTTGATACCCATACAAATTTATTATTGAAGGTATTTTTTTAGGTTTTCAATTGGCATATAATGCACAAAAACATATTTTCAAAGTAATTGTAATTAACTGTCCATTCACCATCAATAATATGCAAATGCATAATTATTATAATTCGACGTCTGCGTAACTAATTTATTTATTTGTAAGAGACAAACAGCTTTTACATTAAATATAGATATATACATATAAAATTAAATTAAGTTAAGCCAAAAAGGCTTAATTAAAGATGTGGATGAGTAAGTCATGTTACAAAACCAAAGTTGCGACTATTTGGATGTGTGTCAAATATAAAAAGCCAATTAGATATAATAAAATAATCAGATTGTCACATTGTGTGGTGAGTTGTTTGTTATTAGTTCATAATTGTTATCTGAGATTTATTATTATATTAAGTACCTACCTAATTGAAAACATGAGATGATGCAGATGTTATGTTACCGAAGCATTTTTATAAATAAATTAACGTGGAAACTTTTGTTGTGTAATTAGGTAGTACACCAATAGTTTCCCGAAGTGGTTATTAAAGGTCATTTCTACAGATTTCAATATAAATTCAGAGGTGAAAGTTTTGTGAGATAGAGTTTGTGATTGAGGAGGTCACTGAGCTAAAGTATTATGATGAAGTTGAGTCCTCTGAGGTTACAGAGGTTACTGAGATACTATAGTTCTCTGAACAAGAGTATTGTGATTAAGTTAACGCCAATGGGATAGAGTTTTGTGATTGAGTTGACGCCACTGAGGTAGAGTTTTGTGATTGAGTTGACACCACTGAGGTAGAGTTTTGTGATTGAGTTGACGCCACTGAGGTAGAGTTTTGTGATTGAGTTGACGCCACTGAGGTAGAGTTTTGTGATTGAGTTGAAGCACAGCCTTCTGTATACTAGCCATGCTGTTGGAAATCTTGCAACGTTGCAGGCAGTCTTACAATTCTCAGTCATTTGTTCACATTCCTATACAACATTCACGTTGCTTTGGTGGTTTTTATTGAAAATATTGCGATTCTGTTCTCAGTTTGTAATCATTGCTGAATGAAACATCAAGGTAACGTTGATACACATTTTTTGCAGTAAATATAACATTTAATATGATGTACAATGTCCTTTTACACGTTTCAAGTGTCAACGCATAACCTATAATGTTGTTTTTTCAGATTCCTTCCTTACAGAATACACATGTATCTTGATCAAAACATGGTGTGATTATGTTCAGACTTGACTCGAAAATATAGTCGTGACTTATTTTTATATTCAACTTGTATTTTGTTTATTTTAATTAATGTAAATTGTATTTAATTGTTAGTTTTTCTTTTGTCCCGAGGAAGGAAGGGTTCTTCTGAAACTGATCGATTATTAAATTAAATATAGTGAATTAAAACAGTGTAGTTGGTTTTACAATAGGTACGCACATATACTAATTTTTTTTTATTAGTACGTTATACATGCATCATACCTTTAAAATCACCATTGTTTTCTTACCGAGCTGATTCTTCACTTTTTACTGTAAAGCACTTTTATTGTAAAACTGTAAAGTTCTGTTTTTTTAATGAATGTGGAACTAACTTTATACTAGCGAACTTTATTTTTAAATTTTAACAAATCTTTTTGGTATTTATTTAAATGAAATGGTGCTGAAATCTAGCATCATGATATGCAGGTAAAAGATTCTAAACTATTACCTGATCCATTTGATAACTTTGTTGTTTTAAAAAACAACTGTTTCTGATTACAATGAATGAATATTGTTCAATGTGTAAAATATATGTGGGGCCTAATGCTAAAAATGCCTCTGAATCGCCCCGAATCCCTAGGACCGGGATTGTTTGTCCATTTTGTGGCTCAAAAAATACTGAATCAATATTTTGACTCCTATATTAGACAGGCCACAATTTCGTTAATCTAGATCTAGAGCACCTTCTATGGGTATTTAGAGCATTCAAAAGAGGTAGGTTTTAGAGCACCTAAATCAAAATACCAAAACTGCCATTACATGCACTTCTAGCATTAACCCCATGTTTCCTTTTAAAAAATCCTAGTACAAATGTATGAAATACAATAATAGTCCTTCATCTGTCAAATATAACATTGGTTCACACCATAAACAAAATGCAATGTTGCCAAGTCTAACACCACGGCTTGAGTATTCAGAAGGCTGTGGTTGAAGCCACTGAGGTAGAGTTTTATGATTGAGTTGACGCCACTGAGGTAGAGTTTTGTGATTGAGTTGAAGCCACCGAGGTAGAGTTTTGTGATTGAGTTGACGCCACTGAGGTAGAGTTTTGTGATTGAGTTGAAGCCACTGAGGTAGAGTTTTATGATTGAGTTGATGCCACTGAGGTAGAGTTTTGTGATTGAGTTGAAGCCACTGAGGTAGAGTTTTGTGATTGAATTGATGCCACTGCTGAGCTAGTTGGGGACACTGAGCTATTATTGTGATTGAGTTGGATTTGCTGAGTATTTTGATTGATGATACCATCATGCTGATTCTTTTTTGGTTTAATTTTGTATTGTTTTCTTACAGGTCAAGTTAAAACAACTTGAATTGACCAAGAACTATCTGCAAGAAGTGATCTTCTACATTTGAAACGTGATGTTTTCTCTGCATCTGGTGGTGCGCCCCCGTCAAGGATATAAGATATTCCCAGCGAATCCTTCGAAAGGGAGCATAAGAAGCAAGTGAATCGTAAATCGCCGTATTACGAGTGTTATTTACTAAGATAATATGGAAATGTAACAAAATACTTTTCCGTTATGTTAAAAATATTATTGTCTTACTTTACGCAAACCTTTTTAAAATTGCAAATATTTATTGAAAACTACAATCAAAGCTGAGTTATCTGAAGGAAAGACGAAGCGAGTTGTAACTCATTATCATTTCACCAACTGTTTGTGAATGTGTTGTTAAGCAATCTAAAGCAATCTTAAAATTTCGGTTACAGTAATGATTGATTACCCGAACCACAAAAAACCTTTAGGAACTTTTTGCTTTAGTTAAAAGTAAATCAATGCAAATAGATGGCTGATGTGTATCGCAGAGCAATAATTACGCTCAGCCGCGTTGGTGACACTGAAAATGTGCGTTTAAGCTTAGTTATATCAAGATACGTATGAAAATACCTCAAATCCGGTCACCAATAACTTATAACACTAAGTTGAACTGTAATTTTCATTTTTAGGTTTCTGTTAAAAGGAAATCTTTTTTAATCACTGTACGAGTATTACACCAAATAAAATTATAATATTATTAATTTTATTACTATTCTTCAAATAAAAAACAATTTTCTTATAAATTGATTCTAAATGTCAATTATTTGAATGGTGCTCTATTCTAGTTCATTGTGTTGTCTTTTTCATTATTAATAGTTTATTTAAAATTATATTTTTATAATATACTTTCTTTAAAATGTATGGTTATTATTGTTAACAAATTTATATAATATTCTGTAGTACCTACTCTGTGTATAGATCTGTTCGTCGAGAAGAAATAAAATTAATTCGTTAGAATAATACTTTATTAAACTAAACGTACTATATTTGTGTAAATTATAATGTGTACACTAAAATCCTGTGTTGTGTTAAAAAATTGGTAAAACTTTGACGTAATAATAAATATATTATCGAAAATTGTACAAACGTCACATTTCGTAATTTTTCTTGCACAATTTTTCAATTAAAATTATTTCATTTTGATGAACAAAATGTACGTATAATTTAGTTGCTTCTTAAAAGTATTTTTTAGTACCAGAAGAACTTGTAACGAATTTTCAATTTCGTCGTTTATTTCCAAACCATAACAATACAAGGTGGTTTGTATTTTACTAAAATTATCGACTTTTTTAGCTCCACATAGAAGGTCCTGAGGAAAATAATTCTCCTCAGGGCCTATGTCATCTTTGAGGATGCTGTGTGGAGGGTTTAATTAAGAAAGGAAGGAGATGAAGTTCTGAGAAGGAAAAGGGTATGAGAGGTGGGTAGGAATTCAGAGGTCAGTGCGTCCAGGAGTGACGGACGCATGAATGCAATCCTCCCACTGCGGTGGAAGGCCATGTTCCGAGAGAGTCCTCCTGGAGAGGTCAAACGGTCTCCCTCAACTAGTCACCCGGACAAACTTCACCACTGTGAACCCGGGCACCCCTGCTAAGTCACCAACGTAGCAAACCACTCGAAGTAACTTAAGGCAGAGGTGTTAGTTATCCAATAAATGGTTCCCGGGCGGCAGTACCCATATCCGCCTCCCAAATTGAAAACTAATATTATGTTCTATCAAAATCAATCATGTTAAAAATAACATTGTTACGTTATGCTCATTTATACATTTATGCATATTTATGTATATATTAATATTATACAGTTACCAATATAATGCAAGCAAATAAGTTTAGTTCTAAATTAACAAAATGTCAACATAACACATAATGTAGTATTAAGAATGTTTACATAAAATAAATGTATAAAAGTAATTTTTAAGTTTTAACATTTTTGAGTTATTATGCCTTATTTTGGTGAGATGTAAATACTAATAATATTGTACATAATAAAGAAGCATTTAATATCAAATTTAAAGATTTCTACTGCTAAAAGAAACTGTCTAAAAACCTTTCAATTATTTTGTAAGTATGAGAGATATCTAAATATTGTAAACTGTGTAATGAAATAAATTAAAACATTTTAACAAATAAACGAACCTCTTTTATTTTGTTCGAGCCGTTCCGCATTCAAAGGTTGATGTTGAAATCACAAGATTAAGAAGATGAAATGGTTTATGTACGGAGTGGATTACCGACTGTATGTATGCATATCGATCACGGTCATTTGAAATGCTGTAAAGGTAAAATTATTAATTGTTCAGGGGTCCAAAAATAAAAATTTTGTTTTTTTTTTCAAAAACCTGTTTTTGTTGACAAAGAATAAGAAGAAGGAGAAATACTTAAAAACGAATATTAGAGAGAGCGCGCTAATCTTAAAAACGATAATAATTAAGAGAAAAATGTTTAAAGTAGAGCAAAAATCTTGCGGGAATTGTCTTTAGTAGCATTTTAAAAAACACTGTGAATTTTTTCATATATGTAAATTGTAAAATAACATAAAAAAACATGTTTATAATAATTTTCAGAGCATATTTTGTGATTTTTTTTCCATCGAGGGAATTTCATATAAATACTGTTTCGGCTTGGCAAATGTATAAATATTATCATCAAGAATAAAGTTTATTGTTTTCAAGAGCTTTAAAACTTAAGGTGTTCGAGGAAAGTATGTTATAAATTCGTAGAAATTCGGGATGCGGAGTCTAAATCAATATATTATATTATGAAAGAAAGTGTACTACAATGTGCGTGCCGCTAAAACTCCGGAGACCCGGACCCTTAAGAGACCCGGTACGATCAAAGGACTTATATGGTGTAGTAGTCCTCTATCCCCCATCCATGAAGAAGGATCCCGTTTTTACCTGAAGGGCGTGCTTTTGAAGATATAAGGGCTGGAAATTTCACCCTCTAGAAATTTCTAGTCCAGAATATTCAAGAGTATTCGAGAGCATTCCACAACATTCCAGGATTTCCTAGAACATTCAAGAATGTTGTGGAATGTTCGGGAATCGTTTGGAACGTTCGGGAACATCCCGGAACATCCTAGATCATTGTGGAATATCCCAGATCATAGTGGAACATTCCTGATGTGGAATGTTTTGGAACATTTTTGACCATTCCGAAGCCTTTTTTAATAATAAATGAAAACGGAAAAAAATATGAGCAAAATGCACAGCATTTCCTAATTTAATTATCTCTGCTTTCTCTGCGGGGAAACAGTGTAAGCTTAAATAATGGAACCCATTGGTATGAAAAACACACTTACTCCTATTGAGAACATTCTACAGATTTAACCACCCAACAATTAAAATAAAATAAAAAAACTGTAACATGCATTTTGAAGCGAACATGCGCTTAACACGCTACTGCCTCAAGAAGGGTGACCAGACGGTGACCACAATCAATATGAGTTGCAAAAAAGCACAAGGGTTACTACTGCATTGTGAATTCCTGCAGCATTATTTTAATAACTGCTTTTAGCATAAGGTAAGCATTTGTAATGACTAATGCAGCATAAGGTAATTATTTTTTTTCATCTACATGTTTTATTTGTTGACGTACCGAAAAAAAAAAAATATATGTGCTTTTAATGTTCTGCCAGGTAAGTTAAAAGTACCTATACGAGTAAATTGATCTAAATAAGGTGTTTGATTGCACGCAGTTATTGTCCAGATGTTTTTTTAGTTGTTGAGAATAATCGATGTTAAAAATTAAGAAAAGGTAAAAAAAAAAGTCGAATCAGTCTGAAGAATATAGTCAGGTACGAGTGTAGTTCATAGTCTTACCAATACAAAATTTGTTTCTTCTCCGAATGATTCAAGAGCAATTATCATTTAGAGCAGTTTTTTTCAAAGTGGGCGATAACGCCACCTTGTGGGCGCTGTATATTTTCAGAGAGGCAGTAGAAGGCTCAAAGAAAATTAGGGGGCGTTAATAAATCGGCCGCAAGTTACTGAACCCGGCGACTTACGGCTGTTTTTAAAGTGAATTCGAGCCTATTAACAAAGTCATCGAAGTGCCTCAGATTCATCTTTGTCATTAGATAAGATAATTCAAAGCCTTCTTTTAATTTTACCAAAAATATTTCTAAATATAATTAAGTATGAGTTCTATTTCCTCTCATTAAAATATTCTTTGATCTCAGAAAAGGGATATGAACCATACCCTATCTAACCTACCCACATAATAATGCGAGTTTAAAAATTATATTTGCAATAACTGTCTTTAAGATACGCATAAAACAGATGGTTATGTAAAAAGGTAAGTTGAAAAATATAGGGGGAACTAGATTTTTTTTTTAAATCTCGAAGTGGGAAGTGGTCGACATAAGTTTGATAACCTGTGATTTAGAGGTTTGTTACGATTGTTAACCGATTGTTAACGGTGGTGAATAAAAAAAATCGAAAAAAATTGATGATGCTTGTCATTTTTTTTGCTTTCATGTGAAAGATTTTACTTGTTGCACAGGATGTTAAGAAGCCTAGGTGCCTTGGTTACATTAACCAGTGATTCCTGAGGTTTTTACATTTTGTACTACGGTGATTGATTTTATCAAAAACAAACTAAAAAGTTTAAGAAATCAGTACATAGATTAAGATTGGGGTGGGGATTATGTGGTTTCTCGACTAAGTGGCCAGTGGCGTTTAAATTCCAAATAATATCAGGAATAAAGTGAAAGTAAGTCTACTTACCTAAGTAAGTATCACTACCATATATATTTTACAAAGGTGAAGTGTTAATAACACTTACAAGGATTTTTAGTCTTAGAATTCCACCACGAATTAACAGTCCAAAAACTAGACTCATTAAAAGGATTTTTACTTTAAAAAACTAATTATTCCGTAAAAAATGTTTGATACCACATGAACTTTTCACACGCCTTAACCTCCCCTGCACCGGTCACACTGGTCACTGCCACCCTTACCACCTTCACCACCCACTCACCCTCCACCCTTTACACCCACTTCACCCTTTACAGCGTGACTTCAATCTTTGTTAGAGCTTTTCAGAATTCCAGTTCTATTTTCGCCTCGGCGCGGGACGGTCTACGGAAAATCTACGGAAAACCTTCGAAGTTCGAATTCGTAATTCGTAAACAAACATTCAAAATACGGACAAAATTTATATTTAAAAATAGAATTAATTTATACAGTTTTCTAAGAATATCAAAGACAAACGTGTATTTAACATTTATCTATAGATATGCGCAAAATAAATTTGTTATTAAAAATTAATATCAAATAATATAGTTTGGCTAGATTGTAATAATTTGCAAACGATTTTACGGCGGTTGATACTGGTTTGTTCCAATAATTATAATTAGTTGTGGTTGGAGATTTAAGTAATAAAAGTTTTGATTAAAAATGTCTAAACCAGGAAGTGCAGTGATAGAAGATTTAGAGGATAGAGATCCAAACAGTCTTAATCAACATTTACAGGTAATTTCATATTCTGAAGTTTAATTGATGACGTATTACAATTGCCCTAATTACGAGTCCTTCAATAATTAAAAAATATATTAATTAACAAAGACGTTCAATGCTCAATAAAACTAAACTACCTTAAGTCAGAGCAATGGTGAAAACAATGACAAATTCCATGGTCGAACCTTAAGTTCCTTAAGAAGAACGTATGGGCGAGCTTTTTTATAAAAAAAATTATTTTAGATTTGAGGTCTAAATACTGAACCGAATTGTATAATTATTTTTTAAACAAAAAAAGCACAAGTCTAGTACGGCTATGTTCTTCTTTATTTATTTATATTTTAAATTATAAACAACAGTTATTTAAATGAAAATTATAAATAATTAATTATTTCATGATTTTAGAGCCAACTTTGTAATTTTTTTGCGAGTTAATCGGTTAGCGTTGAAAAAATAATCTTACCCATAAAAATACAATACCATTTCAATAGAATGACAAATAAAATAAAACATTGTAAAAAGGCATTTTTGGGTCAAAATTTAAAATTTATTTACTACAAATTTTTATTCTAACGTAAATCGGTCGTTTTTAATTTGAATTTACGCCCATTACTTAATAAATGTTTTCTATAATAGTTAAAAAAAATATATATATATTATATTTTTTTATATGATAGAGGAAAATTTTTTTTGTAATGAATATCATTAACTCACAAATTGCGAAAAACTGATTTCTTCGTGATCTTTATTTTATAAATTAAAACTCAAATAATTAAATTAGCACATGTCCGTAATAAAATCAGTTAAAATATCTGTTTATCCCTTTGATTAAAAAAATAATTATTCAATTTGGTTGAATATTGTGGAGTAATTCTAAAATTAAGTTTTGTATGAAAAAGGTCACAGCCGTTCCTCTTAAATTAAAATTTAAAATACATACATGGTTTCTATGATATTTATGCTCAAAATTTTTATTTAGCGCAGATCCTTGAAATACCATGAAATCTGACTTGTCGACTAAAGAAATTTAAATATAAGAAAAATATTTGAGTACGCGTTTCAAATATAGAACTAAACATTTTTTTTGAAAAAAAATATTATGTTTTAGGAAGGTACTTTTTATAGCTTGCCTGAATTCTTGCCATCAGTTCCAATTTAAAAAAAGACAATTAAATTTTAAGCTAATCCGAGTTAATTGAACCAGAGTTCCACAGACTTAATTTGGGGGACGGGTATGGGTACCGTCGGCCCGGGAACCATTTATTGGATAACCAACACCCCTGCCATAGTAGTTCGCTACGTTTGATGCCCTAGCAGTGGTGCCTGAATTCTTGTTGCGAGGTTTGTCTAGGTCTTGGCGGCGGATGCGTCCGCCCACCTACTACTTAGCTAGCCGGAAAGGAAGAGACTGGTTGAGTTAGTCCTTTTCGAACCACCTTTCCTCTCGAACCACCGCTTTACACCACAGTGGGAGGAATGGATTCATACGTCCGTCACTCCTGGACGCGTGACCCCCAGATTCCTATCCACCCCTCATTCCTTTTTCCTTCCCTGAACTTCCTCTCCTTCCTTGTGCACGCGCACTGCTCTCTCTTGATCCTACAGTGTGATGCAGACAATAGGCCTGCACTGTGATATACGAAACGTAACTGGCTAAGAGAGAAAGAGAGAAAGAAAATGTGTGCTCGCACCTCTCTCTCTTGCCCCTACAGTAATATACGAAACGTAACACTCTCTCTCTCTCTCTCTCTTCACTAACTTATATCTTCCTCTCAACTTCCGTTCGCCTCGCCCGACACTTTTCGTAATGCTCTCGTCACGCATTCACCAGCTTACTCCCCAAGTCAAGCGTGCGTGAAGAAGGTTTACTTCAAAAAAGACATTCGGAAACATGAATGCGTTGGCGACAATTCAACGGGCTCAGAATAAATATTAGAAAAAACCGAAAAATAACACATAATAACCCAAATTAAAGTACACGTATTAATTTGACACCGTTTGCTGTTTCGGCTTGTAAACAAAGTTAACTAGTTCTTTTCTCGGCCCTTCCGAGGCCTAAAATAAATAAGGTTACGAAAGGCTAAAAAAATCCAGGCCGAATATCTTAACGCTCATTCGACGAATAATTTGAAACATGGCCCCAACACGCCAATGCTTGCGTTTTCTTTCGTTTCCCGGGAACATTATTGAGAGATTTCCATCGCAGCGCATACTCGTGTGGTAGGCCTAATTGATTTCCGATACATTCATAAAACTTTGACAATAAATGAAAAGATTTTCTATATTATTTTTAACTTTGTTCATTTCTTACATACAACATGAAGGTCAACCTGAATTTTATGACAAAAAGTTTATAATTACACAGCGTCCGGAAATTCGTAGTGCAAGCGGGAAGAAATTAAAATCAAAATCGAAATGTTTTAAAAAAAGGTTTTTTTGGTTCTCTACGTGATCTAGATTCACCATTTTCCCGCTTATACCCGATTTTCGGACACCATATACGCCAAATTGTTAATTTCGTTATTTCATAAACAAATATATATTTACGTTATTAGATTTTCACAGCCAAAAGTATTTTCGTTGTTTGTTTGGTGTTGTGCCGTGTTGCGCTGCCTCCTTCTTTAGCCAACGTTTCGGACAGCGTTACAGTGTCCATCATCACACATTACACATCTGCCCTGATTATGGACACTGTAACGCTGTCCGAAACGTTGGCTAAAGAAGGCGGTAGCATAACACTGCATTACATCCCAAAAACAAATAACGAATAACAAATATATATATTTAAAATACTCTTGCTTGTATGAGTCGTCCTTTCTTTTTGCTTTGTAGCCCACAAATAATAATTTAATAATTTTCTTTTACCAGGTTTTCCGCTACCTTATTTTCAGATATTATTTATTACTAGCGAGTTCCCGGCATGCGTTGCAATGCCACTTAATAAAGAAAGTAATTCTCCCTGCATTTCTTTTACCATTTGTCCCATTCCCCGTTCCCCATCCGCCTCCATCTTCCCTCTCCCGCGAATCGGTTAATTTTAGCCGCATACGTCAGGACTCTAATTTTTTTTTGTAAAAAGGAAGCTACATTTATTTTTAAATCGAATCTAGAACCTCCAACGTCCCTGCATGCATGATTGTTAGTAAGAAGGAAAAATGTATGCATACTTACATTTGCAGTAATTAACAAGGTAAAGACACATCATAGATGTGTTCGCCTAATGGTTCAGCATCTAGTTAGAGTGAAATAATAAAGAAAAAGAAAATATTTACAGGTGTAAGTATGATTAAACCAAAGAAAATATAAAGAAAGATATCGGGGGAAGTTTGTCCCACTATCGCGGGGCAGTCCCGGTGAGAATGAGCGGGCGAGCGGCCTGGCCGCAACGTGCCCAAACACCCGCGTCTCTTAGCCGTTTTCCCTAGAATACCCTTGAAGAAGAGTTTGTGGAGGGGGGGGGAGATACTCCCAAAGACCCTGTGGAAAGAAGTGAGCCTCGGATCGCCGAAGGCAGAACGGAAGAGAACCGGACTCGCGCAAACATTCCTCGGGCTCGCTCACAGGCGTTAGTGGGGCGGCCCAACTGGAATTCTGCCACCTGACGCGGGGACCGGGTCTATCCGCCCCCATGGTGGGGAATTGGACAATACAATACGTTGGAGTTCAGTACAGCAACCTAGGCACAAGTGTAGGTGTTAGTAACATAATAAAACCAAATGAGACAGTTAAAAAGGCAGAAAATAAGTTAGGTGCGCAATTCGGAGTGCGCCTGGAGACTGAGCAACAACTGCTTCAAGAACTCCAAAAGCTGTTGTTACAACTTCCTGTCCGTGCTGATAGCGCCGTTGGTGGCACTCTGCTTGGGTCTCACGTGCTGTGAAGAACATTAATCTCTTATCTCTATCATGTAATTCTCTGGCAGGTCCTCTGGGATGATGTGATAGGAGAGCCAGACGGGGTGCGCAGTCCAGAGTGCGCCTGGAGATTGAGCAACAATTGCTTCAAGTACTCCAAGAACTGTTGCTACATCTTCCTGTCTGTGCTGATAGCGCCGTTGGTGGCACTCTGCTTGGGTCTCACGTTCGCGTGCCTAGCTTTTGAGGTAAAGTATTTACTAATTATATTTAATTATATTGTTTTGAGATAAACTGATTTTTTTTGTTTGTTAAAAAGTGCAATTAGATTTTTTCCCGCAAAGCGGTATAATTTGTTATGAGATTGGTGAGCCGATTTACGGAAATATACGGATATGGTATTGAAATTATAACATTATATATCTAAAGGATATGGTATTGAAACTCGGTTCATTCGATTAGGTCAAATTTACCATAAATCCCTGGAATGAGAATAAATTTCAAATTACCAAATCTATTAAACTTTCAAATTACACTAACTTGCATCGAAAGCAATTAATTTTGTAACAAATATATTGCCAAGCCGATACATGTTTACTGTCAAGGCTTATCCAAACATTGTGAATATTATGGAATTTGGAATGGAGTCGTATGAATAAACAAGCCCTACACATCTAGTGCAAATTTAAAGTGTTTTTTATTTTTACGTGCTTTATTGAATTAGTGCATATAACTAAGAGTTTTTATTTTAAATCAAATTTTCAATCATTTTATTATTTAATTTATATTGAAGAGTTTATTTATGTATAAAAAAGTTCTGCTCTTAACATAAACTTTTTTTTAATTAAATAATAATTCTATTATTTTATATGTAAAAGAAAAAAGTCAAATAGAGTTCTACAAATTAAACTATGTAACACTGATTACGTACTAAAACGTTAAACGTTATTTTAAACAAAAATCTTATTTTTGTGCGGTACTTTTTGATTTCCTAATTTTTACAATTAACAATATATGGGGATTTCATTAAATAATTATTGAAATTTTGTATCATTCTTGGCTGTCGCATATTATTTTATATAATTACACAAAATCTTTTTCATAAGCGAAATGGTTTCAAGGACTATCAAAAAAAATTGATAAAAAATGTTACTATATTATTTCCTACAGACTTTTCAGGAAACCAAGACTTCTGTCATTTCAACCCCAAAATAACGTGGTGTAAACATTATAATAAAAGTACTAAAATATAAAGCGGAAAGTTTTTTCAACAAGTTGCTTGGTTTTAGTGCTATCATAATGTAATAGCCTCAAAAGTAAAGCAGAATTTGTAAATCATGTAAATATTATGTTAGCCAAGGAATAGGCCGCAGTAAAAACATGTTTCTGATTTGTTTTTTATAAGGACTCATATTTTATAGCATTAACGATGATATCTTAAGTGCAAATCTCGCCCAGCAACCTGTTAAATAGGGTTTCGAGGTAAAAGTTTAATATTTTGACATGAATATTTCGGTGTAAAACGTAAAACGCCGTCTGCCTCAATAAAAGCCTATATTTTTTACAAATAATCCCCCGTCACGCGGCGATGAGCGCCTCATTTTACACTGTTGACATTTAACTCCTTTTGTATTTATCAAAAGAAAGGTGTTTAATTATTGACAATCAATAATCTCATTTTGCGAGTGGACTGCTTTATCTTCTTGTAGAAAATGGTAATTAAAAGTAGACCAATAACCACCTTCCCATGCTGTTATACGGTACTAAATAACAGATTGGCAGACTGCAAAATAAATCATTTTTAAGTGTTGTAAGTCGAGAAAGTTTCGTATCGTTCTGAAAAAGTGCATGGTTTTTCTTATTTTGTTTGCAATTATTTGTGTGTGAAGATTCCATTTGAGATATGGATCAAATGGTGAGGCCGAGGTACTTCATATGCGTAGTGCGCTCAATGTAGGGGCACTGATAACATTCATCGGAATTCAAACATGTATGTATTCTAATAGAGGCATCATCATGAGGTTGACCCGTAATATTTATGCTTGATGTGACATATTTAGTTTTCTCGGTGTATAATGTGAGCGTATTTGTGTCCAGCCACTTTTTTACAATGCCTATATCCGTTTGAGCTTTTTTGTAGACAGCAAGCCATGTGTCAGCTTCAAACAGTAAGACAGTGTCATCCGCAAAACTAACGATTTTCCCCTGAATATTAATGTTGCATAAGTCGTTAATATATAACAGGAACAAAGACGGTCCTAGTATGCTACCTTGTGGTATACCATAGTTAGTTGAGCATTGGTTGCTAAGTGTGTTATTTATTTGTTGCTTGAGTTCATGTAGGTAGCTTCTAAAAAAGTTTAGTTCGTTGCCTGTAATACCGATTTTTTCAAGCTTGTTTATAAATTTACTGTGTGATATTGTATCAAAGGCTTTTGATGGATTGTTTAACTTTTTTTAAACAACCCATCCTTCTAAAAAACATTAAATTCAATTGCTTGATACAAGGAACTATAAACTACTAGCTACTACTAGCTTAAACTAGTACTCAAGAAAAAGTAATCATCAAAAATGTGACTTATCGAGTTTCGTCCTACTCTTTTAATCCCTACAATTTAATTATCAGTAAAAAATATGTTTTGACTTATAAAGTTTTATTTGTACCTACATCTACATTAGCTTGTGTCGCTCTCCAAAAAAAATTGCCTTATTTTTAAACGCCTGGGGTCTCAAAAGTTGCGAATGATCTGTAGCTATTCGAAAACGTAAAAATAAATTAAATTTGTGTTCACTATTATTAGCTCGCTTAAATGGCCGGAAGTTTTGAAAAAAAAAGATTTTTGTGATTTGGGAAAAAAATAAAACAAAGGGTCAATATTTAATATTTTGTAGCAAAGTTAATTTTTATTCTGTAACTGAAGAAACAAAGAACGAATTTTTTTTTTGAAACGTATGTGATGTGTTTGTTAAAAATATAAAAGGGGAAAATAACATTTTTCTGGACAAAATCAGTATTCTTGTAGACTTACTTATTCATAAATTAGATTTTTTTTTAATTTTTTGTCAGCTATGCGCAGTTTTTAATAATAAACAAACTTTAAAATGTAAATTATTGTAAAAAAATATTAGTGACCATAATTTAGAAATACATGTTTTAGTTCAAATAAATAAATAAAAATATATAAAGTTTATTTTCTGATTTTCAATGCATTTTAGCGAGCTAATAATCATTTAAAAAAAATTCAGTTCTCATTTTCTTTGTAAGACGCAACTTTTGAGATATCAAGCGTTTCTGAATTCAAAAGTTGAAATAATTGACACGCCCTAATCTAAGTACATACAATTTTTTTTATGTGAAAATTATAATTGTGACAGAAGTTATCGAAATCTCTGAAGTTGTAAGGTTGTAGGTTGATGAGGTGATGAAAAATACATATAAATTAGTGTTGTCTCCCTTTTTATTAAAAAATATATTTTTTGTATCATATTATTTTCCATCATATGAAAAACAGAATCTACCAAACGGGAGTGTTAATGTGTATTTCTCCCTTTTATATGACATGTTGTAACATTATTACATTTTTTCCTTATTCAGCACATCTGGTGCGTCGGGCCGTGCCTGCGTGTGCTGAAGATCAGCTGCGCCGCGTGCCGCACGAGCACGCGTGCCTGCGCGCAAGCGGTGGTGGTGCCGTGCTCGGAGGCCCTGGGCACCTTCTGGGGTGGCATGAGGCTGCAGCACCACAGCCTCAGTGAGGCCCCTGACAGGAGGGAGGATGTTCTACTGGTTTAAGAATACAAATAGACCTCTCAACAATATAGAAATTGAATTAAATGGAACTGAAAATATTCATCACTGTTGCAACACCGATTTAAGAACAAATATTATTTTAGATTTAAATATGATGTAATATCTGCCTTCTGAATCTATAAGGTTGGCTGAATTTAAATTGGGATAAATTGCTGGGTGTTTCTTCCACATTTTGCGCCCTTGAAGTGATTTTTCACAAAAACGGCGCTCTATAAATTGTCCAATTATTATTATTTGATTTAATAAATGTATAGTGATTTATTTTTGGAATATTATGCCATGTTGCGTTACCATCTTTTTTAACCAACGTTTGGGAGAGCATTACAGTGTCCATCATCAGGTCAAATGTGTAATCTAGATGGTGGATACTGTAATGTTGTACACTGATGATGAACACTGAAATGTTGGCTGAGGAAAGAGGTGGAGCAACATGGCATTAAACCCCAAAAGTAAAACATTATAATGCTTTTTTTCGTGAAAATTTCAAATCGTCTATTATTAAATTTGTTATGTAGGTACACATCAACACACTTCTTAAAAACTTTTTTAAATAAAAAAATTGAAATTCCATAGAATATGATATAAAATCATTTACTTTCATGAATTAACACTAATTTCTGAACACCGTTTGATATTGATATGAAAAATATTCATTTAAACTACAGTGCCTTTTTAACATATTTTTTTCTTTCAAATAGTTTCAACCATCAAATAAAGCCATTAAACGATCCATTAATTTGCCAACCCTTAAGAGTGTGTAAACGTGTCAATAGCAACACATGATATCAACTTTTCACAAATCTTTGCATTAGAGGTAAACAAGAAAAAAAAAAAAAATTAAAGTTATGTGAATAATATATTTATTTACTACTATTATTTATTACTCTTTTATACGCCCACAGGATTTTTACGTTTGATACATATGGTTACATTTTTTTTCAAAATTAGTAATAGTAAAGTTAACAATGGGTCTTGTTTACAATTGGATAAAATTGGCTTATTTTGTGTGAATTCTGCTTCAGATTTGCACATGGGAAATATGTTGTTTATGAAGACAACGGTTAATTATTTTTTGTACTGTTTATTTCACATCGCCAAGGATTCTTCTAACATATGAGTATTTATCCCTACTTATCTTCCTCAGTTGAATGGTACATTAAAAATCAATTGGTTTATTCGAATTAAAACAAACAGCGGTACAACTCGACTAAATATACTTAATTTAGGTGTTAACTTAACAGTTTGTTAAGTTTGACAGATGGAGGAAAATGGAAGAAAAAATTAATGTTAGGAAAAGGAAAGGAAATTCAAATGTTAGATTAGCGAAACGAATTGTCCATGTGCTTGTGCTAGGGGGCGTGGTATCTATGCTGGTGTATCTGCAGATTTAAAGTAGGTACCTAACATAGTCATGGCATTACAAACATGATATCACTGTTGGAACCAGATAACATTAATCTATGGCAGCCAAGTCAAAAAGTTAAATTAATGATTGCTACGCCAAAGTTAGTCGATGGTTTGTCGTTATGATGGTAGCTACGTCTAACTAGATATATACATATTTAGAGTTGGAGTAAATTTATAAAATAAACCTTGTGTTCTTACTTTAGTAATAGTAGTAAGATATTATCTATCATTATATCATTTTTATTATATATTTAATTATGCTATTTATAACAACATTTAATTATAACTGTTATAATTAGACTTTAATATATGGAAAGGCGAAATAACTAACAAACCATGTTAGAAAAATAATGGTTTGTTAGTCATTTTGCCTTTCCACCATCGATAAAATAATGGGGGCAAACTAAGCCCTGGTCAGACCACAGATGGTACCTATCGAAAACTAATTGTTTTAAAACGAGATGAAAAATATCGAAGGTCTACTATGAATGTTAGCTATATTAAAATACTTAAAGATATTGATTTTTATTGGTAGACAAAACGAATAAGGGAAAGTACCATTTTAGCAAAAATTAATCTATATTTTATGTATTAAATGTAAATTAAAAGAATTCATATTCTGCTTCTCCGTAGATTGTGCTAATTTAATTATTTTAGGCAAAAACACTTTCTGCGAGTTGTGTAATTGTTTGCGCTCGTACATTTGCAATATAAGTAGGAATAAATAGATTTGTGCTTCAATTCTTCCAAGATATGCATGCAAATGTAATATTTTATTTATGAGACTTTCTCGAAAGAATTTATATGTACAAACCTCTTTATTTATTATCCTATTGCGTATGAAAGGGTATGCAAATAATCTTAAAAATAGCATCTTAATATTTTAAAGCATACGAATATGAATAAATAGTTTTGTCAATAAAAAAACTCAAATCTTTCAAGAAAGGCTGATAAATATAATACTGCATCGGTGATTCAATCCAATATTGCATTTGTCAGCCTTTCTTGAAAGATTTGAGTTTTTTTATTGACAAAACTATTTATTCATATTCATATTGCGAATGTACGGGCGCAAACAATTAATTATTCTGAATATTTTAAAGCTCAACTTGTGTTGTTCTCAAAAAGTGTTTTTCCGTAAAATAATTATACGTGCGCCATCTATGAAAGCGTAGAATATGAATTCTTTTTATAATCACCTTAAATCAGATATTTACGAACTTAAGTTTTCCTGTTCAAAATTCCCTGGAAAATTATAAAAATTAATTAAAATCGTACAAATTTCTGGTTATTTAAATATTAAGGTCTCTGTAATGATTTCTTGTAGTAGAGAAATACGAATATCTAACGACCATTGAGTTATCTGATAAACTATAGCGAACGAAAAATGTACAAATGCAACCTAAGATTAAAATAAGTATCGATTTAGTAATCGTGTTTGTATTGTGAATGTGGAATATTTTACTAGTCATTTTTATTAATACTTGCCTTTTATTGAAATAACATTTTGTACCATAGTTTTACGAAAATAATATATAAGAAAAAATAATTATTTTAAATTTTATTATGTTTATTTATTACCCTCGAATTGTCACTTTAAACTCATCGAATTGTAAAATGTTTGTTCACATTCTTTCAATATTTGAACCATTTCAAAAGATGAATAATATTATAATTTGAAAGCCACCTTAGCTTATACATACTGATAATAAGGATATTCAGAAATTCGTTCTCTTGATGAACAATGGGTAGGTAACTTTAAAAAGTATAAAGTATGTACATTTTGCACAGTACATGAAATAAAAAGTGTTCACTTGATGATTTTAAAAAAATTTTATCATCCTTGTAGATTGGTTGAAAATCATTTTTGAATCAAAATTTATCAATTTATTTATTTTAGATTTAAGCTTTCAAATTACCTACTAATCATATTTTACAATTGCATTTTATCTTGCTTAATTTGGTTCTAACAATCTATTTACAAATTATTAATTGGCGTAGTTTTTATGGTTTCCGACAGAGCATTATAATTACAATAAACTTTTTTACATTCAATTTTCTTTTAAAATTATTATTAGTTGTCTAGTACCATTTTTTAAAATACTTACATTTCTATCATAATAAATTAAAACTATTTAAAAGTAACTCTTTATTACTTATTTATCTAAAGCCCCGCAATTCCTCTCAATTATGCTTATACCTACAATTTCTACCGAACTTCGGAAAAAACTTCTAACGAAAAATAATGGATGGCTTGAAAGAGTCCCAGGTAAACAATTGTGTAATAAAAGCTTTCCCCCCCTTGCCACACCTGTTCCCTGATTGGCCACACCTTCAATGGGAGCTTTCATAATAATTATGGTGGTTTCCCTTGACAAGAATAAATTTCCACCTGTCAGGGAGCGGAAGCTTGTAATCACTGGAAACAAGCCTCGGCGCTATTAACGCGATGAGATAGTGGAAAAGTCCCATGAAAGTGACAGCTGCCGAACAAGCGATGCTTTTAAAGCCTTTACGTGAAATCAAAATAGATCACTTTTTGTAGATACTGGAATCAATAAACAAGAGAACATTTTGGTGAGTATTGTTTTTAAAAGCATTTCCAATTAAATTGAGAGCAGAAAAATACAGGCACATTCGCTGATTACCATCGGTCATTTGCTAAAAATACAGGCACATTCGCTGATTACCATCGGTCATTTGCTAATTCCTAGACCAATTAGACAGAAAAATACAGGCACATTCGCTGATTACCATCGGTCATTTGCTAATTCCTAGACCAATTAGACAGAAAAATACAGGCACATTCGCTGATTACCATCGGTCATTTGCTAAAAATACAGGCACATTCGCTGATTACCATCGGTCATTTGCTAATTCCTAGACCAATTAGACAGAAAAATACAGGCACATTCGCTGATTACCATCGGTCATTTGCTAAAAATACAGGCACATTCGCTGATTACCATCGGTCATTTGCTAAAAATACAGGCACATTCGCTGATTACCATCGGTCATTTGCTAAAAATACAGGCACATTCGCTGATTACCATCGGTCATTTGCTAAAAATACAGGCACATTCGCTGATTACCGTCGGTCATTTGCTAATTCCTAGACCAATTAGACAGAAAAATACAGGCACATTCGCTGATTACCATCGGTCATTTGCTAATTCCTAGACCAATTAGACAGAAAAATACAGGCACATTCGCTGATTACCATCGGTCATTTGCTAATTCCTAGACCAATTAGACAGAAAAATACAGGCACATTCGCTGATTACCATCGGTCATTTGCTAATTCCTAGACCAATTAGACAGAAAAATACAGGCACATTCGCTGATTACCATCGGTCATTTGCTAATTCCTAGACCAATTAGACTTGAAGGTCCAGTACGAACGATCGATAAAACCGTATATCAATACGATATTGACTGAATCCTTCATTTACTAATGTTTCATCTATCATTTGTTATTATTTGCGAGCACAGTCAATAAGTAAGAGATTTTCCATATAGATATTAATACAAATTTTAGTATGGACTCCCGAGCGTCAGATAAGATGTGAATTTTTTTACACTGGCTACACACAGGAGGCCCTGAGGAAAATAATTTCCTTCAGGGCCTATGTCATCTTTGGGGATGCTGTGTAGGAGAAAGTTCTGGGAAGGAAAACGGTATGAGGGATGTGTAAGAATCTAGGGGTCAAAACGCATTGGCCGCCAAGACCTTGACAAACCTCAGCCGAAGAACCTGGGTACCCTTGCTAAGTCACCAAACGTAGCGAACCACTTGGGGTGTTGGTTAAAGGCAGAGGTGTTGCTTATATGGTTCCCTGGACGGCGGTACCCACATCCGCCTCCCAAATTGAGAAGTACAAAATATTTAAAACATTTTGAAGAATGTCGTTCGTTTTCCAAAACAACTGGTTTATTAATGAATGGATGTGAACTAAAGAAGCTCTTAGAATTGAAAGAAATCGTATAAGCAATCCGTACTTTATAGATACAAAGAATTAGTTCATCTAAGAAGCGATCAATTTATTACGTTCAGTCTTGAGAAACGAAAGTGGTTCAAATATACTAAAGACCTCATTAACTAATTAAACCCCGTTCTGTGTCAAAAAGTATATGCGAAGTGCCAATGTATATCACAGTTAGCATACCTATTTAAACGGTATTTATATAGTTAGTATTCCCTATTTATTTAGATATTGCTTATTTATATTTATACACGCAAAGATTAAAGATCATTTGGCTTAGTGTATTTCGGCGAAAAGCTCGCCGTACATTCGCAACGGGAATATATGGCGAGCGATGTGCTGAAATAGGCCAAGCCAAATGATCTTTTATGTTTTATAGCTGCGTGTGATACAAGTCTTGGTTTTTTTTAATTTTTACGTACCGTTTGGCGTTAAGGAATGTAAGTCGATATACAGATCCGCCAGTGTTGGCAGCGTATATCGATTTCTGAAACCGTGCTCTGGATATCGATATGAAATCGTTGGAAGTTACGCCCATCGATCATATATTGTAAAGTTATCGATTTCACTGTGCCAGAGCCCCTGGACCCCTAGCATGGTCGATCGATAAGGATATCGATAACTTTCAGTAACTTCTCATCGTTCCCTAGCATAACGAATAAATAACAGGTCACAATGACTAAGTGTTCTTAATATATTCGACCTTATTTTCTGTTTGTACGTTAGCAATCTGCAGTTGTCCTAGGAAACGATGAGTAGTTACCGAAAGTTATCGATACAATCCTTATCGATCGACCGCGCTAGGAGGCCTGGTATCTAGGGTAATCGTACCTGTCAAGTGAACTAGACAGAATAATACACTATGACCTTTAACGATTCAATATCGTTGGCCCTATTTTTATTTGTCGGTGCTTGCCTACGACTACTTATGTGCAACACGTGAGTTACTCGTGAAAAATCAATTATTTCCTTTTTCTTTCCAATAGGTAGATACATTTTATGACCTTTTCGAATTTTGAATTTATCTTCAGTTAATATGGACAGACGGACTAGCATTGTAAAACATCGTAAGTCGTCACTCGTGGATTGATACATTTCTTCTTATTCTATTTTACCAAAATATTGCTGTCATTATCGCTATTACCCCCGAATACTGAGCGAAAGGGACAACTATATCTCAGGCTGATAATAATACGTAAATAGAGGTTTTGTAAAACAGAGGTTTTGTATGCCCAATTTTTCTCCTACAAAACTGGACAGATTTTAAATTTTTTTTTACTAACTGTATAAGAAGAAAATAGTCTATGTCTGTACTTTTTGCTTTTTAAAAAATGCATGGTCTAGTTTGTATACTGAGCGTCTCTTGATGACGTTCAACTCAGCAGTTTTAACGATTCTTGGAGGGTCCCAACTCTCCCATGAGAAGTAACTTATCAAAAAAGCAAAATGTACCGACACGGGTCGAACTTCAACAGTCGTTTTCTCAGGCCCTATGGCACCGAAATTGGGGAATACGTTTGTATGGACTAAACGCCGCACGGTTTCCTGTTAAGTTCTTCTTTGCTGAGAATCGTGACCCCTACTGCAATTTCCATGGTGGATAAGGCTCCTTCACTCCTCGCGGTTCTGTGCTGCATGTAGAGCTTCGGATACCGTCTCTTCAGCGCATTGGTTTCTTCCTCTGTTTGTTTGCTTTCCATTTTGCCCGTGACTCTGAGTTGTAGTCCAAATTTGGCGAGCAACGTGTCCAGAGTATCATGTAGATAGTTGAATGCCTATTGAGGAAGCCTAGCTCTTCCAGAAAATACACGTTTTGTGCGTCTGGGCGTTATTATATTTGGAAAAGTAGATTTTTAAAGGCAGTATAGATAGCTTAGGTCGGGTTGGTCGATTATTATAGGTAAAGTACTCTAACTTTGGTTGAATGTTGGTTGTTTTTTAAAAATTACTTTAATAATTAGTTTTTTAACCACTTTTACAGGATTTAAATTTTTTCGTTTGCACCTCCCCATACACTGATTCCATACTGAATTAATGAATGGACTAGTACGTAGTAGACTTTATCTTATGTAAACTTGAGAATATTTGATATTTCCTATTGCGCTGAACAAGTTCACACATGTGTCTGTTCCATTTTATATGTTGGACCACAATTAATCGAGGTACCTTATTTCAGTTGTATGGTTTAATATGGTACAAGAGTTGCTTCAGGCATCTTTGTTACATTTTTTTTAATGTATAATTATATCAATGTTAGGGTAAGTTCTGAACTTACTTATGGAGAAAGGAATATAAACTGTTTTTTTGTTTTAAGTAGGCTTGCATCGAACCAGTTTTTTAGAATTTGGACGTCATTATTTACACTACCCTTTACAATTATAGATTTTATAAGTAAGTTTTTGCTTCAAATATTAATAGATTTATATTGAGGTAACAGCCATGTGGCAGCTTCTCGGGACTTCCTATTTATTGTTTAGATAATGTATTATATTAAGTGTGTTTTGTTAAAAATATATATTTTTTTAAAGTAAAAAATAGATTAAGTAGGTAGGAAGTAAAATCGTACGTATTCATTTCATTTCATTCCAAAATAATCCCGATTCTCATAAATTCAAGCAAAGGAGTGGCTGTGACAGATGATTTATTGAACGGAAAAAAGACGTTTAGAATGGAAAATCAGTAGAAAAAGGTTGGAAGTTTGACATGATGTTTGTTAATTATTACGAAAGGAATATAATCCAGGAAAAAAGAATGTACAATAAATTTAGACTCGATGGAAATTTTCTACGGTTTACTTGCGTGAATTTCATTAAGAATTTATGACCTCATATGCAATAATTGAGTGAAGATTTGCATGCAAGCGCGCAACACGACGTTATCATCATACTTATATCACAATAATAATAATAATGTTTGTTTATTTACATATTTTATTTGTTTATGCAATACTCTATGTTATGATGTGAAATGTCATGATGTGAAAATGAATATAACATAAATAAATAAAATGATAAACATTTAGCACGAGACCTGAGGGAAATTCTCCGTCTGTGATGTAGGGGCGCGCCCTACCACTGGACGACGGACTGGACAAGAGTGTTTTCTGATCTCCAGTAGCGCTAACTCGTCCCGACTATACTGTGGGGCATCAAATAGCGAACCCATTTATTCTTCCCTCTGCGAACATCTTCGAGGCGCTGCATCGCCAAGGGATGCCGAATAGCTGTATGCGTGGTTATACTCTGCTCGGAGTGTGTTCATGTCGCCTTTTGTATACCTTGTCCATAGTTTGCTAGTGTAAAGCCTCATGCAGTTTGTCATCAAAGTGCCGATACATAGACAGTAAATATATTGTAGCAATTAATTAATAAAAAGCACTTATCATCAATAAATATTTCTCAGCGAAAACCAGCGGGGCGGGTTTTTAACAACTAGTTGTTATTATTACCGCACCCGAAAACATATTTTTGATACAAATAATATTTCGTCGGTGTGTGGGACACCGCACTAGATGCCGGAAAATCTAAGTGCTCGAAAATTGGCTATTCGATAAATATAACACTATGTAAGTACCTACCTATAATTCCAGCCGCCACTGGAAGTAGGTACCTTCGTGTTTGTCAATATGTTAATTTACCCTTTCCATCGAGCGGTATTTAATTATAGGAATTACTAATACCGCGTACAAATGAGTAAGATTTAGAAATCCTTAAACAAAGGGTTATTAACACTTATTACTAATAGGTAGGTACTTACTTATTATTACAATCACAAAAAATTGACTCCTTCCACTTGTTGGAATTTTTCACCATGGTCACTTATAATATAGGTGGGCTCCTCCAGTTTTACAAATTTTCCGCAGACTTCATAAAAAATTTTCCTCCGAACCGTTTACGTCTAGGTATATTGTTAGTAATTTATTAACTAAAGAATCTAAAATGGTAGTAGTGCTGATCTGTTCGCTAAGTCAATTTTCCTTTTAAAATAGACTACGTCGGTGCTACGTCCAACGGCTAACCGAGCGTTCTACCAACCGGACTGTGGCTTTGTTCAGAAAGAGAACAAAGCCGAAAACATGCAAAACTGATATCAATACACTTACAGTATTATCTTCAAAAATGTCGTCGGCGTCTTGTACAGTGCTAGCAGATTCTTCAACAGTGATCAGATGCTCATCCTTTACGAAGTCTGTCCAAGAGTTGAATTTGGGATCCAGCTTTGGGCTGGAGTTCCCAAATACTTGATAAATCTGCTTGAGATTCAGTGCAAATGGGGGCAGTCTATCTGATTAGCATTCGACTGATAACTTAGTGATTGCCATCTCTACTGTACAGACCCAATGTAGGTATCTGAGTCCTTTCTACTTGTAGTTTGATGAAGCCTTCTCGAAGGAGCTAGCAGCATTGTCATTAATTTATTTCCTTCGCTTTAAGTTTTCATCACTTTTTTAATGCATTGCACCACTGTTGAGAATGCTGATACTTACACAGAATATACTGTAGCATTTACATTGGGATTAACCCAGCACTTATCAGATATCATCAATAAAGATTTTCCCAGAATTTCCGAGGAATTTCCAAAATTCGACTCCTAAAAACTGAGCCAGTGGAAAAATTGTTCCATAACATAATTCAGTTTATTTTTACTGGCAACACTAATTTTCTTGGTAAGAAAGGTCGAATGTATTTTTCCTTGAGAATAATATGGCACGTGACGCGCTATTTGACCAGCACTTATCTACATAGGCAGGTACCTACCCGGCTGCCTTTGGTCAGTTTATTTCTAAATCGATTTTTCTGAACTTTCCGAGCTTGCATGACACCGAACATCAAACGAGTTGACTTGAACCTTTATAAATATGCATTAATACTTTAACGTACATTACTCTTTGAAAACAAATACATGCATGATTAATGATTATCAATGATATTTTAGGCGCCAATAGAAACATTAAATTATGTATTAATATTAAATTAATTATTATTACAGGTGCAGAACTAATTTATCAATGGTGATGCTTTTCTTTATCGCTTTTGCAATGTTTTGGTTTTTATATTGTTTTTGCAAACTAAACGAGATATCAGGTAACTTAATTTAACTTTGCATTACGTAATGGTAGGTAAAATGAGCATAAAAATGAGAAGTATTTCGAGATTATACCTTTGGGGGAATTGCCCTAAATATTTGTAAAATCTGTCTGTAACTTTATTTATTTATTGTATTTATGCAATACATAGGTAATATTATTACACATGGTATCTAGAAACTCGTAGTTGAAGTAGGAAGTTGGTGTAATTTTATTTTCGACCTGCTTTTAATTTTTTTACAACTTTTTAGGTAAACTAAATATGAATAATAATAATAATATTTTGGAGAAAGCAGTCTGTGGTATGACATATTATTTTTTTTTATTTTTTTATATGAATAACGCACAAGAGTCCCAACTGCTCCCGTCTGGAGCCAGTGAGACTATGGCATCCCCAATCGGGATATGTTGTGAGGCTGAAGGTAGTGGGGAGAGGAAGGAGATGGGGAAGAGGAAGGTGGGAAGTACCTGGCTATTCAGATCTGGTCACCAAACACGGCTAAACCATTTCAAGCAACGTTTCAATTCTGAACGGTCGTCTTACACCAGGGCGAAACTGAGAGTATCTTTCACTGTGGAACGTGCCGCAAATATACTATATATTATTTTAAATGAATAAATTGTGAAATAACACTAATTTCGTCAAGAGTCTAACTGAAATATAACAATAAATTTGTTTGTGACCACGATTTATTTATTTAATTTTTAATATCGACCGGTTTCGCTTAACACAAGCATTTCAGGGTATAAAATTAAACTGATCAAAAAATGCATTGTTTAAGCTTATACATAAATACAAAAAGATACAAAACATAATATAAAGGAAAGTGAGAAAGTGAAATTATGATCTTACATAGTAAACAATAATATTATAATAATGTATAAATTTTATATAAATAATAATTTATAATTTTTTTATCAATTCAAAGGATGAAGACGACAAACTTATTAGTCATTCGGGAATATATAAATTCGATTGCAAAGATTGTTCAGCATTTTATATTGGTAAGACAATGGGCAATGTCAACATTAGAATCAGAGAGCATCTTATGACCCTCTCGATGAGCTAACCTTGTTAAAAGCATTTTCTATGAATCTTGGAACCATATCATTATAAATTTTAGTAGGTATTTTTTTCGTAAATAAATTTCACCAACCAAGCAAATTAGTTTATTAGGTGAGTTCCTACTTAACATTCAAGAAAAAAGCTTAGTGTGCTCTAGTATATTATATTTTTTATCGTGTCTCAAAGTTGAAATGTCTGTTGTTTAATGATTGCGGTGTTGCAGGTTTCAGTCACGCAATAAGCTTTCAACCTCATTTCGGACGGTGAACCCTATTTATTGGTCACATTCAACGCCGAGCTGATAACACCGGTCGTGACTGGAGGTCATGATATATGCAAAAATGCACTCATAATGCAATCAAACAAAGAAATCTCCCTTTTAGTTAGTTACATGCATACATGCTTTAGAAAAATTTATCTCCGATTTTTATAGGTAGTTTTTGACGTTAGTTTGTTTCGGAGAGGATAAATAGTGATCTCAGTGCTATAATAAATTGTTAGCGTAATTTTCGAAATTATAGTAGATATTATTATATTTTATTTGGCCGTTCACAATAAAATAGGTAAGTAGGTACCTACCTTCTAATGAACCTTACTTTTATCTAGTCAACGAGTAAAGAACAATCCAGAATTTTGAAAAAAATGCTATTAAAATTATCGATGCTAGCGCCTCTGTGAACTTTTCCCGAAAACATAAAACGCGGTCTTTCGTTTTGATTTAGAAAAGTTTCTTAGATTTTGGCGGTAAAGATAAATTATAATATGGACTCGTCGAGTAAATTATCTAATTCCGAATCCACCATCACTCCGTATAGAAGAATGGTTGTAAGTCCATTATCAGACTGCTACGAAAATCAAAATTCAGCTTCAACTTCTGCCAGAAGCCATGAAAAATTTCAACTTTCAGGTAGAGATGAAACATAATTTATTTTTATATTATTATAGATAAGTATTTAAACCTTATAAAGTGTGTGCATCTTGTTACTTAGATAATGTTCAAGTCAGTTCATCGAGTCAAATCGAAGTTGATAAACTTTCTATGGAGCAAAATATTACAGAATGTATGGATCAAAATGCACCCGAATTCGTCAATGTTCATGGGCAATCTTCTATCAATAATGCACAATCTTCTGACATGGTCGACTCCGATAATGAAGAGGTTTGGATAGTATATTAAAGTACTAGGTACAATCGGAGCACACTGTTTTTAACATTCGCAAATCCAATAACACCCTGTAATTTTCAGATGATAATGTCGGTTTACTGGAGAAATGGAAAATTGGGTGCAGCTTATT
Source organism: Glyphotaelius pellucidus (assembly GCA_936435175.1). Taxonomy (NCBI): domain Eukaryota; kingdom Metazoa; phylum Arthropoda; class Insecta; order Trichoptera; family Limnephilidae; genus Glyphotaelius; species Glyphotaelius pellucidus. Next base: position 582,730 of record OW386539.1, on the reverse strand, counting down.
ACAATACAGTCACATCTGAGGTAATACAATTATCTAAACCTAAATGACTAAATGTTATTTTGATGTAGAGTGAGTAATTCCAGTGTATTTTTTCTGTGTTCACCGACTTTTATAATAAAATAATGTTGTAAAGTACCCGATTCGTTAATTTGACGTTATATATAATACTAACTGACTCGGCCACGTGTTGCTGTGGTTAACGAAACACAACGCTATCTGTTAATTTGCATGCAAATCAAATCCACACCGCCCGCTCGCCAGCCCGCTCACAGACATTCTCATATATTTCAACCAATTTACACAAAACCTAGACAAATTTTATACTTAACCCTTCCTCATGAATCACTCTATCTATCGGTGAAAACCGCATGAAAATCCGTTCAGTAGTTTTTGAGTTTATCGCGAACAGACAGACAGACGCGCCGGAGGACTTTAATTTATAATATGTAGAGATAGAGACGCTCGGTAGAAATCTCAAAGTGGCAAGCCAAAAACAAGGCAATTGCATTGTACCTACTCGATTTCGTAGTTTTTGTACCGAGCCGTTCGCACTGGGAGAAAAGTTAAGTGTGTGATTTGGTTTATTTATGATAGTTAAGCTCCACACGTCGAGTGAGGTCGTGTCCTACCAGTACCTAAGTGCTTAAATGCCCTCGTGTTTGATGCGAAAATGTTTCCATAACACGGCAAACATTATTAAAAGCCAAGGAATAACATTTCATTCATAAATACATGCAAATTATTTATTGTTATAAAAAATACAATTTCGATTATAAATAATTATTTCGATTGTTTCCCGAAAATTTTTAGCGCCATTGGAGAAAATGGGATAGCAAACTTAGCAACAATTAAATATAAGAAGGACAACTTAGGACAGTAGGTCGTCTCATACAGCATTCCGTATTCGTCTTAGTGCAAGCGAGTAAGCGTATCTAGGCATCGCAGTCACACCGGTGACGTAAAATGTAGGATTCGTCAAATAAAACGCCGCCCATTCCTACATCTACGTCGTTCATACACACGCAGTCTATCTTTATCATACATATAACATCATTTCTCAATGCCCTTTCTATGAGATGTCAGAACCAAGAAAATATTTGGAAATTTTTTCATATTTGATTTTATTTTTAATTGATGCAATGCACAACTTTAAAAAAAAAAATTAGCGGATAATGTGGACCTCGCTGGGTGGTTTACTCGTGCTGGGGCATAATTTGATACCGTCTTTCTTGTACCATTTATCAACCTTTTAAATCGAAAACAAATTATGTTTATTCAAAAACTCTATCTTTTCCAGCTCCAGGCACTAAATGAGATAGTCGACTCCATGCCGGACCACACCATGTTGAGGAACCTGTTCCGACAGGTCGAGCCCATAGTGGTCATCACGGACACCCGAGCCCAGCAGACCTTCAGCTCCTGCCTCAGGAGTCTCATCACGGAGAACAGTGAGGATTCTACCTCGGAGTCGGGGAGTAATGACAGCGCCAAGATACGTAGCAAACTAAAGTTCATGCCTACTGAAGAATTTAGTGAGTATTTTTTGGTTATTGGGATGAATAAAATTAGCTCATGAGAATGTAATTCATAGAACATTAAATAATATCTATGTACAAAGGTACTTACATATATTATGTGAATTGTCTTCCGTTTGTGGGTAGCCTTAATTATAACCTATAACCCTAGAAGTATGAAGGAAGAAATTAGAGTAAAAAATATTATTAATGAAATAATTAAAAACACTTTGTTTTTACCACAATAAACTTTATTTAAAAGTCAACATGTTTCAAGAACGATGTTCTCTTCATCAGGACATAAAATGTACTAAAACTAAATGATGGAACATAGAACGGCGTGGGTAGAAATGGAAGTAGTGGGGGAGGAGAGAGGTGGAAAGGGGAGGTGCTTAGAAGATCAACAAGGGGGAGGGGGGGGGGGGCGGTGGAAAGGTCATCAGAGTCATTCTACCTGAATAGTAATTTTTAAATTAACTTGCGACAAAACAAGTAAGTACCTACCTTTTAGAGTTATCCTACATGAATAGAGTAAATTTTTAAATTAACTTACCACAAAACAAGTACCAACCTTTTAGAGTTATCCTATATGAATAGAGTAAATTTTTAAATTAACTTGCCACAAATCAAGTTAAGTTCCTACCTTTTAGAGTTATCCTACCTGAATAGTAATTTTTTAAAATTATCTTGCTGCAAAACAAGTAAGTGTAAGAAGTACTTACTTTTTAGAGTTCTCCTACATGAATAGAATAAATTTTTAAATTAACTTGCCACAAAACAAGTAGGTACCTATCTTTTAGATAATCCTACCTGAATAGAGTAAATTTTTAAATTAACTTTCCACAAAACAAGTAAGTACCTACCTTTTAGAGCTATCCTACCTGAATAGAGTAAATTTTTTAATAAATGTAAAAAAAATTTAAAAGATTTTAATATCGTTCATCAAATAAAATAGATTCTCACTTTTATTTTTGACTCCCAATTTTTTTTCGAGCATGAATTTCTTCAAACCAATAAAAAAATTAAAAATGCTCTTATTTGTTGGTTGGGCACCATAAAACATTTAAAACAAAATGGAGCCTGAATGTTTGGGAAAATTCCAATGGGCTATGCTAAACCCACAGCGGTGGAACAAAATTCTGCCGAGGTAGATATTTCTCAACATATTCCCGTATTACGAACAAACGAACTGACAATATTTGAAAACCTCCTGCCATCATTATAAGTAGAAGATGTTACTCCATGCTATGATAGAGGATTTAGCCAGTCGAGGAATTGTACTCACGACGCCTGGGTGGGAACCCAACGCATTTGCCAACTTAACCACTGATCAATTTGTTAAAAATCTCAGATTACGAATCTTGCAAGCGCAGAATCTACCTACTGAGGCTTCCAAACTCTCCAGAACACCCTTCTGACGAGGACCATCAAATATTTCTTCACTCGATCATTAACTTCCACTATATGCAGACTGTGCATGCTTTGGGGGCGCTGCTCAAGTACCTGGACAAGAACTGGTGCCGTCTCAACATAGACCAAAATACTGGTCCTAGTTTTCTGGCCATTAATTCTATATCTCTGTAAGTTTTTAATTTTTTTTACATTAACTCCACACAGGAGGCCCTGAGGAAAATAATTTCCCTCGGGGCCTATGTCATCTTTGAAGATGCTGTAGACCCTGAGGGAAGTGTGATTTCAAGTGAAATATATAGTGAAAGTTCACAAATTCCAGATGTAGATTTCCCAAATAAGTTAGACTAGATAAATTTAGAGACATCAATATACATATGTATTCCCTCACCATTCACCTCTGTCCACAGTCCTTTGTTTATGTGAATACTGCACAAGATTCCCAACTGCTCCCTATTAACCCGGTAAGTCTATCATATCAGCTTTTACTGATTCGGGTGTGTTGTGAGGTTCAAGGGAGCTTAGAGGGGAAGGAGATCAGAAATAGGAACGTGGGAAAGTATCTGGCCATTCACATCCTGTCATCAAACACAGTTAAAGCCATTTAAAGCAACATTTCAATTCTGAATAATGAACTTACTTCGGGGTGATACTGAGAAAATCTTACAGCTCTAATCCTCTTCCACACCCATTTCTTCCATGGTCTCTTCCACTGGGGCACACAACATGGTCGTAATTTTTTGTCCTGTTAGAAGTTTTTGCTGGAAGGTTTTGTTTTAAAGGAATTTCACACAGCATCCCCTTAGGGAATTTATTTTCCTCAGGGCCTCCTGTGTGGAGCTAATGTAAAAAAAAGTAACTTATAAATTAAAGTAATTTTTGTCTTCATTTTTGTAACTTACGTAATTAACTAAGCAAACAGCCACAGGCAGAGAGGGTGAACACGCATCTCACTCCATTCACATTCATACATCGTCTCAAACATAATGTGTATGTGACAATGTATGAATGTGAAATTATTCTTAATCTTGACATGGCCTGGCTCATGGACTTGATTCACTTGTATTCCACGATTTCCTCGGGTGTCGTGATTTCTTCTACTGTTAATTTCCGCATTATATTTACTCCTTACACTTCTTTCATCATAAAATTAAATTAAGTAAATAGTTATTTTATAATTATTATTAAATGTGCTTTTAACATAATTGCAGGCGTAAAATAGTAACCATCGATGATGAGAGCTACAGAGCTCTGCAAGTCTTCAACAGATTGTCTCACCCGAGTAACTTCAAAAAAGGAACTGCACAAAGCGCCAAGGAGGGACTGAGCCTATTCGGGATATTCAACCGGTGCAGTTCCAAAATTGGCATACAGCACCTCAAGTAACAAAAAATCAAACACTCTCTCACTAATACGCCTCCCCAAAAACCGAGCAAGTGTTCAATTAGTGAAAGCGGTGAATTATAGTGCGATAATAATGGTTTCTTTAGTCTGTGGTGCAAATACAAAATGTACAAGAAATTCAACAACAATTCACATTCATAAAAACAAACGAACACCACTATCGATTTTCTACGTGAATACACACAATAGAAGGCGGTATATGGTAAATGAGAGATAACCCAACCCTTCGGTGTACAAATCTTGGCACTTGAGTCTAGGCTTGCGGCGGATTTACAGGAGGCTCATCTTGGTATGGAGAGTCTTTTGGGAGAGGAAGGAGTGAACATCTTGACGAGACACATGTTGTAGGAGCGAGGAAACCCAGAGGCCGGAAAATCGTTCCACAGCCGAGCTGCTGAACTCGAAATGACCCGTTCTCATGTGACAAATGTTATACAAATGTTGGGCGCGGTTGGCCGATGGTGTATCCCGAGTGGTTCCATGCCAACTGAGAATAAAGTCAACATAACCTCTTTGAAAAGTCATCAAAAGCAATAAAAAAAAAATTTAAAATAGCCCATAACCCTAACCTAACTTAACCTATTTAACCAATTTTTTTATTTATTTATTTTTTTCATCACTTTCAATGACTTTTCTGAGGTGGTTCTGAGTTGGTTTCATTCTGAGTTGTCGGGTTACCATCCCGACTATGTACCGGTGCCGAAGAGGTCAATGAAGTCAATTCCTCGGAGCATCTTCCATTGAAATACCGGTAGAACAAGGACATCATTCAGGACAGCATTCCCACCCGACGCCTGTCCTTTAAAAATTGCAGTCCGTTTGTTATGATAGGGGGACTACTTTTTTACTACGAATTTTACATATGAATACCAGCGAAATATAGATCTTGATTTTGTGCTTTCAACTAGTAAAAATATCAGAGGATTATAGTAGCTGTCGGATAATCGAGCGGCGGATTACTGAGAGAGTACTGTAAATAGAAATGCTATAAATTTTTATCTATAAAATGTAATTTGTAACCGTTTGGGGTGTTTTAGAGTGTTACTTCAACAACCAACCAACGATAAGGAAGTTCTGGAAGGAAGACTTGATACAATAGCGTTCCTGAACAAACCTGGTTGTGAAGAGGTTGTAAAAAACATATGTTCCTCCTTACGTCACATAAAAAATGTTAATGTATGTATCTAAAGTAAATATTAACAAAGCATTTAAATGCATTCTAATATGTATGTAGGTTCTAATAATACAAGTGTATTTTCTTATTTCAGGGTCTTATGACGAGAATCAAAGGATTACGAGCTTCTCCGTACGAATGGAAGTCACTCTTCAATGTAAATATACTACATATTTTCCAATTATAAATATATATGAAAAAGATACTTACATAAACGAAAAGTGAAATTTTAGCAGTTTAGAGTAATGAACTTAACAAATAAGTAATTAATTTAGCAATTAAGACCGAGTTGTTTGGCAGTCCGTCCTCTCTGTCTACCCCTGCGAAAACGGCATGATGGTTAGTTAGTTTAGAGTAATTAATGCGGCTGTGTCTAAATTCATTTTCACTCTGTGCGATATACCTGAAATGCAAAAAAGCATTTTGTTGTTGCGCAGGCAATATCTCCTAAACGAAGCTGTTTTTTAGGAGATAATGTTTTCCGCAAAATCATTGTTTTTGCGGAAAAAATTTTGAAAAATTAAATTTAGTATTAGCTTAGGAATTTCTTAGGGCCAGTTGTTTCAGAGAATTCGAACAATTTATCAATTTTCAAAGTTAAAATTCAAGTTCTGTAAAGTTATATTCAAGTTCTGTTTTTATATTATGTTTGGCCAATTGTTTCAAATAATTGAAATGATAACAGAACTTGAATTTCAACTTTGAAAATTGATAAATTGTTCAAATTCTGTGAAACAACCCTTCCTTAGGACGGGTTGTTTCAAAAAATTTGATGGATTCATCAAATATTTGAAGTTAATTTTCACGTTTTGTGTAAGTTCAATTCAAGTTCTGTGATTATTTCAGCTTTGTGAAGCAACTGTCCTATAACGATGTAATAACAGAACTTGAATAGAACTTACACAGAACATGAAAATCAACTTCAAATATTTGATGAATCCATCAAATTTTTTGAAACAACCCATCCTTAGTGTGCTATTGAATAAAAATCCGATCAAAAAAATATTATTGAAAGAAATACATACCTCCATTGTGTTATAATTTTCTGAACAAATTTTAAAATGTACAGATATCATGCGAACCAAGATGATTTGTGAGTCAAATTTTATTACTACTTTCAACAGTTAGTAAAATATTTCCAAATCATGCATAATTGTCATAATTTCAAAATGGTTTTAAATATTATACATTTGCTATGGCAATGTATTGACCACATTGATAAATAAAATTGTTAAAAAAAATTATTCATCATTTGCAGACCCTCATCAATGGAGTTCTGATTTGCGAATTATGTGAAAAATACATTGGAAATTCACCACTCATTGAAGCCCTCGGGTCGCACAACAATAATGATCTATTTCAAGTAAACAATCATTTTTATGGTAAACATGTTTCTTTTTCTGTAGAACTTGACTCTAAGCAAGAATGCGTTAACTTAATTTCCTTTCCAGGTCGCTCACCACATGAACAGCGTTGTTGATTTTGATTTATCTAAAGCCCAAGGAAAATTTACAGTCAAGCTGGGAGTCGACCCAGAACTTGACCACAGTAAGCAAACAGATATATTTATGTTGAAAAATGATGTCATTACATTTGTTCTTCAAACTCGTTAAAAAAATTTTAAAATTACAGAGAAGCAGAAGATGATGGGACTACATAGTTTAATGTCTTCGACGGCCCAACACGAATTGGAAAAGCTCCCACAGTTCATTGAAGAGTGCACCATGGTCTATCTTCCGAATCTTGGCTACCTCCTGGGCGTAAAGAGCTGGGCACCTAACCTCACCAGAAAAGCAAAAGAGCTTGAAAATCTCAAATTCATGGTAAAAAATATCAACATCCTTGTTGCAATTCTTAGCATGTTTAAAATTATTTATTGCGCAAAATCTTATATATCATAATCAATTATAACAATAGTTTCAGAATCATGACTACATACATTACAAAAGCAAAGGATGTGAAGGTATTTAATTGTTCTTTTATTATTATGATTGTGAAATATTTTCATTATTTGATAGACATAAAATGACTATATTTTTATCCATGGATATTAAACCGACAGAGCTAGATCGGCTAATTGGAGACACCCATCCAGAAATATTGGCTCATGAAATGCGAATTATGATGCGGCTGACCAAATTCATACTTCCACATCTAGAAACATTATCTACTGTTATTAAACTGTGCGCCCAACTGGATTGGTATGTATTTAATTACAAAATTCCCTCAAGCAAATGATTTCATTAATAAAAACTAAATGAAGTGCCAATATTCAAATGTTAATTTACAGTCTCATAGCCATTGCTAAAACCTGCAAAGAAAATGACTACAAGCGCCCCGTTATAACAACCGACAAAATAATAGATATTACAAATGGCCGACATCCCCTGCAAGAATTGTGCATCAACAACTACGTTCCCAACTCCACAAAGTCATCAATGGACAGCTCTCTGGTCACCATACTGACTGGCCCCAATTCAAGCGGCAAATCTATTTACTTGAAACAAGTGGCTCTGATAGTATACATGGCTCACATCGGATGCTTTGTTCCTGCAGAAGCTGCCAATATTGGCTTAATAGATCATATTTATACTAGGGTACAAACTGTAGAAGACATTTCTAATAGAATGTCTGCTTTCCTGATTGATTTGAGACAGGTACTTATTATTTCAAAAGCAGAGCTGAAAACTGTTTGACACAAAATACTAGTTTCCTTTGATGATTGTTTTTTTTTTTTAATTTTAGATGTCACTGGCAATTCAAGAATCATCTACCAAGTCGCTAATAATTATAGACGAATTCGGAAAAGGAACATCTGAACTAGACGGATTAGCTTTGCTCGCCGCTTGCATCAACAATTTTCTGTTTCGCGAGGACAAAGTTCCTCATGTGTTTGTATCAACCCACTTCCAAACCATAGCACAATACTTGGTAACTTCTTATATGCCATCACCATACCTAAACTTCCAGGTAAATCTATAGTCAAACTCCTATGATGACTACATTTCGGCATCATGTTGGATTATGCTGAGTCCATCTTTAAATGCTTTAATAATAAATGATATTATGTCTTTCAGACCTTAGAACATTGCGTGCAAGATGGAGACTTGGTATTCCTTTACAAACTGAAGGATGGAAAAGTGGAGAATAGCCTCGCTCACCAAGTAGCGGAAAGTGTAGGAATAGAAAGTTCCATCATCGAAAGAGCCAAATATATTTTTGAATGCTACCAAGTAAAAAAACAAACATAATATAAGAAAAATGATCATTAAATTATGCATTTATTATTCTCATATAAATAATTTATTTTTTTAGACAAATGTGCCAGCACCAGACGATACATTGAAAAAATGTAAAACGCAGCAACAAATCTTAAAAAATATTAAAACTCTTCTTACAAAGGAGCATGTTACAAAAAATATGGTAGATAAAATTTTTAAGCCATAAATGCTTTTACTTGATAATTATTTCACGTAAGGAATGCAATATAATTATTGATAAAATATATATACATATATAAAAACAGTATAATTAAATATAAAAGCATCTTATTTGCTAAAGTAGCTTAAGTACAATCAATCAATACTTTATATTGACTTCATTTGAGCCATCAACTCATCGAGTGAGAATTCCGAAGCTGCAAGGGCTCCTGCGGTACTACTTTCCGGAGACACGTCATCCACAGGTAAAGTGTAAGCAGCCTGTAAGGAGATAAACAAATAATATTTTACAAAATATAATTTTTCAATTATAAATATGTTTAATTTCATTAAGCTATAATGTGCGTAATAAAAATTGAAGAAAATTTTATATTGACTTGTTCAATTCTCCACATAAACATGCAACTATTTAGCCGGCCAAAGGAGGAACAAACAAACATTTTTTTAATCAGCAGATTTTTGAATTCACAAAATCCACACCGACTAAAAAGAATAGTATTGAAATATAACATTTTTAAACTTTCAGTGTACAAAAAATTTTCTGTGATTTTTCTTGTAGACTAGGGTAGACAAATGTAAAATCATAACTGATATTTTGTAATTGTAGATATTTTATAATGTATAATTTGTGAAGCTGAAAGTATTTATAAAATATTTTCCTCAATGCCTTTAAAAAACAAATATTGTAAATTTTTGTTAATATAATAATTATATTTTTTTGTTCACAAATTAGAGAGACGTCAGAAATTTTAATTTCGAATTAACACCATTATTAAAGTTTATAAATTATCTGTCAAAATTTGACACAAGAGAAATACATATTATAATTAAATAAAATAATTTTCCGATTATAGGGAGGTACCTACTTTATCGCTTGAATGATATTCACACAATCATCAGTTCAAATTTTAAAAATTTCAAAGCAAATCAGAGTTCATAACACGGGAATATTTCACATCATCACAGACAACCGAAATTAGTATGACTATCAATAAAAAGTGCATACCCGAACGCCTTCAGTGAGTTGTATCGTCGGTTTTTCAGTGAGTTCATCATTTGTTTCGTCAACTAGGGAAATTCCTAGAAAAAGTTCAACAAACAAGTTGATATAAAAATAAAAATTACATAACCAACTTCAAAAAATTCTTACATAAAACAAAATGAATTTTAAAATAATTATTATAAATACCCCAATCATTGTCTTCATGGAGAGGTCCCTCATCAACTTCCACTTTTTCTACAACAATCTCTTTAGGTCTGGCTTGGAATTCTGCCTGGCGTTTACAGCAATAGTTATCATCACATCCTGGGTTCGGCTACAATGTTAAAATTGGTTAATGACATATTTTCAAATTCATTCAAAAACATGTCCAATTATTATTATGATCAAAGACCATTATTATTTAGAAAAGAAAAGAACTTACTCTCAAAGTCATAGTAGGAAAGAAATCGGTTAATGCACTGTATCCCAGATAAAAGGAAACGTTTCCAAACTTCAACAGAAACTTCAATGTGTTTTGAACTGAAATTAAATCAACAAAAGGATAAAAATAATAATTTACTGAGTTTTTGATGATTTAACTCAACTATTTTACATTTCATTTGTCTTTAAATTTGTTTGTACAATCTGTTAACATTTCAAAATGGTTATCGTTTTAATGGTTCATATTTTTTCAAAAATGAAATCGTCGTGTTTATTTGACTTTCTTATTTGCATTTTTTTTTAAATATTATTGTACCTTGTCTAAAGAAAGTTTGAAAAAAGAATTGTCACTGAGATTGTTAAAAGCTATAAATTAATACAGTTAGTGACCTGTAGTTTTTTTTTTCTAAGTTGATTACCTACAAATCGTATGTCGGTAATGCAGGTTACTACAGCCCGAGCAAAGGGCGCTAACGTCTTGTTGATATTTGAAATGACAAAGCATTTTGTTTCTTTGGAAGGGATTCACACTTTTTAATATAAAAATGTGATCTCAGTTTATTTGTTCTTCTTTTTACCGACAATCGTACAAATAACAAGGCCTTTTTTAGCTAGGGATTGGAGAACCGGGCTGTGTAATATTGAGAGCATGTTTCAGTGTCTTTTTGATCATATTTAACCCAAAAGAAGTTGTAAATAGATAACTCGGTGAAAAATGTCTCAGAATGTTTTTAAATTAAGAAAGGGACCCATACACATTCCCTAACAGAGATAGTGATGTATCTTTGGACATATTGTATTTTTCCTTATTTGAAATTTAAAAAAAAAATGTATGGTTTATGATTAAGCAGATAAGCATTTAAGTACCCACCTAATAAATCTTATGATTTCTGAGAACATTTTGGTTTTGATTTATTAAAAGCAAAATTAGGAAAACCCTTTTTTGGTAGCGAGATCTGCTGTTCACAGAACTACTAGTATATTTATTATGGTTTCATGACAACTCAACACTGTGGCAAATCAACACACCTTTGAAAATTTGAGAATATAAAGTCATTAAGTGAAGAAAAAAAAAATTGCCCAGCCACCATTTACTATATTACAATAATATACAATCGATTCTCCGCTTGATTGGTAGACCAATTTATCGGTCCAAAAAATTTAAGGAACAGAAACTATGTAAAGAAACTAATATATTTTGGTTATCTGTGACACCATTATGTTTAATTGGGACAAATTCCCAACTGAAGTTGATAAAAATCATGTCTTAGTAAACAAGAAGGTAGCCTACACAAATAGCTCTCACATGTTCGATTGACACCAGTTCCGTACCCAAAAGCAGATATGTTTTCTGTCAGGATTTTTTCAAAAACAAACTCACGCTCATATGAAGCCAGTTGTAAAGGGATGGGCTGAAGTGCTGCTTTTGATCAGCAGCAAAAAAATCCAGCACACGAATGTCAAAAGCTTGTATTGTGAATGTTACATAATTAGCAAATTAATCTTACCCAAAAAACCAGCAACGATTCCCATAGTAGTTGGTAAACTTGCCGCGCACACTCCGTCTTTCTTTAATGTCTTTTCATCAATGTTGGATGCCACAACTAATGGAGGTGCACACTTTAAAAAGACACAAACATTGTAACTTTAAAAAGACACAAACAAAATTCACTCATTAATATCTCAATTAATTACCATTAAATGTATAGTTTAATTAAATCATTATGCATAGTTTAAATATATCATTAAATGTAAAGTTTTAACTTACAGCAAAACAAGCAGACTCGCCAGGAACAATAAATTGTATATGTCCTGAAACTGCATTCTCTGACACTCCAGATTCAAACCACTTTTGATTGAGTTCGTTGCAAGCAGCGTTAATGGCCATCCTAGCTTCAAAGTTATCCACACAGCTTAGCACCAAATCCACGGCATCTCCTCGCAAACTTCCCGTGCTGTCATGAAAAAAATAAAATAAACTAATGATTGTCTCACTTCATATTAAAACATTAAGAATAGTTGTAAAAATAACATTGAATAGGAGATAACTCTTTGTCTAGAAACAATTGTAGGAAAATTGGTTCTGCCGTAGGTTTAAAAAAATCGGTGAAAATATGCTCTTACAAAGCTACACGGCTGTTCGGAACGCTTGACAAGTAGCAAAGTTTAGCAATAAATGAACATAATAATTTATTATTATTTAATTTCTCCATTATTCAGTTACCTTATGGTGTCTAAGAACGATTGAAAGTTATCCACTGTCGTAATGTTATAATTGTGCGATTCTATGAGGACATCAGGGTTAATGTCTTGCAAAGTGTTGGCCGCAGCTTCCACTTTGCTCTGCCCCGCCTGGTGAGGTTGGAAGAACAGTCTGTTCATGTTCGCCAGCTCCACTTTATCATAGTCGAACAAGATCAGCTAGAAAATAAACAATAATTCAGGATCTGAATGTAAAAATAACAACCTTGAGTCATGAAACTTGTGAGTCATGTTGAACACAAAGTAGAGCCTAAAAATTACCTTTCCAATACCGCATCTGGTCAACATTTCAGCAGTAACGCTACCCACACCTCCAACACCGACGATGGCAACGGTATAATCTCTAATTCTCTCGTAATTATCAACAATCCCCATCCGCTTCAATGCCATAAGCCGACTGTAATCAAACATATGTTTACATTTTCTGAACTGTATTAAAGCATTTTTAAGTAAATATTAATAGCGCGTGTTTAATTTCACTGTATTCTTACCTATACGGATTAGAATCAACAACTTCTGATGATATTTCGGCAATTTTCTCACGAACAGGGCCCTTTTTTTGCTTGGACTCTGATAATTGGCGTTCCAAGTCTTTAATTTTTAAAAGTAATTCTGGTACAGTAGTCATTTTGATTTAAGTTTATTTCACACCACAATACACTTGCTTTTTATAATGTTGTTTCAAAAAGATTTGTACAAATATTACGGAAAATAATGTCAAAACGTACACAACCACGACTACAGAATTTGACACTGACAGCTAACGACAGGCTAGAATCATTGACAAGACAACCCTGCGAACAACAAAGCTCGTTGAGTCAACCAATCACCGCTCAGAATAATCTAAATTTTCCAGTGCAGCATCCACATTAAAATACACGAAACATATTTTCCCGCTGAAAGATTCAAAGAACATTTTTAAATTGATCGTGGATTATTAATTTACAAATCTATTTAATTTGTTTGATACAATGACTTATATTTCAATTTATAAACCTAAATACAATGGATAGGTGATATTAAAGTAAACATACATTGTTACCATCATTATTTATATTATATCATCATTTTCTGCTAAACTTTTACGTATCATTGGGAGTAATATAATATGTAATCAATAATAGAGCATTTTTTTATGTGTTGCTCTAAACACGACGACATATTATTTTTCTATTCAGTTTGGGCGGCGGGTATGGGATAATATGTAATTATAAAAATATGTAATCAATAATAGAGTATTTTTTTATGTGTTGCTCTAAACGACGACATATTATTTTTCTATTCAATTTGGGCGGCGGGTATGGGTACCGCCGCCCCGGGAACCATTTATTGGACAACCAACACCCCTGCCACAGGTCACCTCAAGTGGTTCGCTACGTTTGGTGACTTAGCAGGGGTGTCCGGGTTCATGGGGTGAGATTTGTCTAGGTCTCTGTGGCGAATGCGTTTGTCCACCTACAGCGTGGTGGGCCGGATCGGGAGAGACAGGTTGAGGGAGACTTAACCTAGCTGGATATATTGAACCCAAGATTCCTACCCATCCTTCATACCTTTTTCCTTCCGATAATTTCCTTTCCTTCCTTTCCCTAATAAAACCCTCCTCACGGCATCCCCAAAAATGACATAGGTCCTAAGGGGATTTTTCCTCAGGGCCTCCTGTGTGGAGCTGATGTAAAAAAAATAATTCTAAATTAATCGATATTGTGAACGAATCGTATCATGAAATCAACTATCTGAAACCCGATACCATTATATTCAGTCCACTCAACCACAAGCAATTGAAAGTTGTTACTTACATCGACAAGCTTCGCAGCTAGGTACCTTGGTTGTATATTTGAAAATATTTTATGCAGCAGCTAGGTAGGTTAGCTACGTTTTTTTTATAAGTAGTAAATAGGTACTTAACTAAATACAAATACCCTTTGGGCCGATGAAGGTACGGAATATATTTATGGTTCATGATCCATGGGGGTATTTCAGTGCAATTAATAAATGTTGTTTTTTTATTACATTAGCTCCACACAGGAGGCCCCGAGGAAAAAAATTTCCCTCAGGGCCTATGTCATCTTAGGCGGTATAGCGTGGAGGGTCTTTTCAAGGAAGGGAGCGAAAAGGTACGAGGGGTGGGTTGGAATCTGGGCCATCTGGGGGTCAGTGTGTCTAGGAGTGACAGATGTATGAATCCATTCCTCCTACTGGGGTGCAAGGCGATGGGTCGAGAGAGTCCGACTGGAGAGGCCAAAAGGTCTCCCTCAACCTATCTCCCCCGATCCGGCCTGCTGCGCAGTAGGTGGGCAAATGCATCTGCCGCCAATACCTAGACAAACCTCACCTCATGAACCCGGGGACCCTTTCTTAGTCACCAAACCAGGGAATCACTTGGAGTGACCTACGGCAGAGGTGTTGGTTATCCGATAAATGGTTCCCGGGGCGGCGGTACCCATACTTGCTCGCAAATTATATTAAAATAGCTTGTCAACATCCGGGTTAAAATCGTTGATATACTTATGAATTGTAATAGTTCGAAATTAAAATAAAATTTAAGATGCTTTCACATCGTTACAGGGTGGAAGATACGAAACTTCCATTCAGAGTCGAAATGTTCCAGCCTGAAGCTTTGAATAATTAGAATAACCAGATGTTATTATTTAGTCCATTGAAGGTGGGTGGTGGGAAGTGTTGGTGAAAGATCGCAATCGTTACGATAGGGAATGATGGTTGACTGTTTTGTTATTTTTGGCGGTTGATCGTTGCTTTTAAAGATCTCTATCCGTAGTGTCGACACTCCGGTTTGACAAAGGAAATTTTTAAAAGTTGTCAAAAACATTAGTCTTCTTTACGCTAATGTTATTTTTACTGCCGAGGTTATTATGTTTCGATACAAATGAGCAAGTTAATTTATTGTATTGCCGCTGGTATTGCCGCTGATGAATTCCCAAAAAGTATTGTTAGCAAAACTATAGTAGGTACCTACATGTATACAATATATTATTGAAATAAAAAAAAAGGTTTATCTAATTTTATCCATAAATGCCGTTTTGTGCCACATGTATTATTATTTTACTGATTTTACTTAATTCCGTAGGTACCTTCTAGTGTATACACGTTATAATACATGCAGGCATTTAAATACTTGGCATATACGATCACTTATAAAAAGAATGGCTATCATAAATCAGGGTTACATTGCATCCCTTTTTAGTAATTTTTCAATTAAATTATTTTTTAAGTATTATTGAAATTTAATGGTAAGATAATTATTTTAACAACTCCCATTAAATCTAAAAATTATGGATAATATTCATTAATTTCAGCTTAAATTTAAAAAGTACTTTAAAACTCTAAAGATATCATAATTATTTTTTTTTAATTTTGAAATCTGTTATTGATAAATCTTGCGTTTATCTCACTTAGCGTTTTGTTATTATTTGCAATATTTTATTATTTACTTACCTACATGATTTTATATAATTGAGCTAAAATTCCCTCACAAACACAAGTCTCTTTATGGTGAGAAAATAATACTTATATTTTCCTTTATAACTCTATATAATATGTAAAAATATGTATTTATTGTAAAACAAATAAAATATTAAATAACTAAAAATAAAAAAATCTGGGGTAGGAGTGAACAAGTTTTTTTATAGTTTTAAGTTTACTTAGAAGTTCTAAAAATTATTTATAGCTTTTTTATATGTAAAGCAACTTACCCAGGACACTAAAAAAAAAAAATCTTTTTTTTTATTTCATTTCTGAAGAATGCTCTCACGATATTTTTTAAAGAAATTCGAAAAATTGACGGAGATACGGCAATTTATGTGAAACCGTTTGAAACAGTTTGTATGTGGAATTATCCGTCAGTAAAACTTTGAATGCGTTTTTCTCGAAACTTTTTTAACACGTTTTTCAACTGGTTGACAACGTATTAAACAAACTATTTATCCGATTTGCATTCACTTGCATTTGATTTGGTGCATGCAAATCCAAACTGTTTGAAAATCCAATGTCTATGGCACCATGTAGGGGAATTCCGATATCTAAAAAAAAGAAAAATAAAGGGCGGACCGACGAATTTTATTTCCGATTTTTATGGAAAATTTTCATCGTTCATAAAAATTTAAAAAAAGAAGGAGGCCCTTTTTAAAACAATCCCCATGTGGTGTTGTAGTCAGGGCCGGATTAAACATGTCGGGGTCCCTAGGCAATGCACGTCTCGAGGCCCCTTTACCACAGGAACCCCTAGTCGATGCGTGGACCCTAGGCAGTGGCCTACACTGCCTTAAGGACAATACAGCCCTGCCAGCACAGGCCCCTAGGCAAAGCACGTCTCGGGGCCCCTTTACCCTAGGGACCCCTAGCCGATGCAGGTCCCCTAGGCTGTTGCCTACACTGGCTTATGTGGTGCCATATTAAACGGATTTTTGAACAGTTTAAGACTTGGTGCATGCAAATCGGATAGTTCTTCTAATATGTTGTCAACCAGGTTGTCAAATAGTTTCGAGAAAAACGCGTTCAAAGTTCTACTGAAGTATAATTCAACATACAAACTGTTTAAAGCGATTTCTTATAAAATGCTGTACCTCCGTCAATTTTACGAATTTCCTTAAAACATTTGTTGAGAGCATTCTTATTTATTATTTATTTATTTATTGCTTCTTCACAATTTAAATTCATTTTTAGCATGTAATTATTAACCTCACTAGGGTTCGCCTGTATTGGGGTTAATAATTTCACAATTTATTCAAAATAACACACATAAATATCGGTAAAATACTAAAATTTTAAAAACAAAAATAAAAAAATTGCAGAAAAAATAACAAATGAATCAACAACAAAGTGTTCAGAATCAAACATAATGTTATCATTCATTGTGTCATTCATTTATACCATTTTCAACAATAAAGAAAATTAAAAAATATATAACCTTATGGTTTATCCATATCCATATCCATACTAATATTATAAATGCGAAACTGCTCGAGTTTGTTTATGACCTTTTCACGCATAACACAATATAAAGACTTTAAAAATTCTTTCACCAGTAGAAAGCTAAATTATATGCGCAGACTATATTTTGTATATGATGGTAAGCTCTGGCGTATTGAAATTATAAATATTAATATATTATATTTGTTATACGTTTTCTGTCGCTAACTAAAGCAAATTTTTGCTAACGTCAGAAAAAAATCGTTTCCATGGAAACGATTGCTACTGCTTCAGAAAATTCAAATATTAGAATATGTTTTATTTTTTTGGACAAGCTTCTGTTTTGGAATAAATGTCAGTTCCTACATTAAAAATATAATTCGTAACGATTATAAAGACTGAATAAATGAACTGAATAAATAGTGTAATTTTTTATTATATTCACAAACTTTCAAATATTTAATTAAAAATAAACATCCGAAATGTTTGTAAGCGCATAAATTCCCAACGAATGTACAAAATTGGATAATTCTTTTTTTCTTTGAGCTATAGCTTTATGAAATTTAGGTGGCAGGCGAGATGTTTGAAAACTGAATGTAAGGGAATGAATGTATGGAATTCGGGAGGGGGTGGGGGTGAAGAGGAGGGGGTATAATTGATAAGTTCAACCGCTACAGTAATTTCCCGTAATACCATGCGAGCGAAGCCGCGGGGAAAAGCTAGTAAATATATAAGTAAGAAATAACATAAAGAAAAATTTTTTTTTAAACGATTGCATGATAAAAGCGAATCTTAAGGGGATCCAATAGTCCAGGGAAAAATCGAAGTCGGAATTCACGCCCATTGTGGGAGGAGTTTAAAAATATTTGAGAAAAAGCTTTCGGAACGGTTGAAAAAGTTATTTGAGATTTTTTTTTACAGGTTGATTTCGTAAAGACCTAAAAAGAAACATTTACTCCTTTTTTACACATTGTTTATTGTAACAACAAGGAAATTTAAAATTCACGGAACCGAGCGACGTGGAGTCACACGTCTGTTCCCTGCTCCGGCCAGGGCGTTTCTGAATGGAAGTGGGGTGTGGCAAGCCATTAGTCCTTCGGTGAACGACATAAAGGTCACTTTGAAAATCCACATTCGTCGGCTGCCAGCCGTATTGTGAAATAACAACGCAAATATGCATATTTTATTTTATTTTGTGAATATCGGGCGTAAATATCAAATTTTTTTTGCGATTATCATAAAAGAAATTAAATTTGCTACAATAAGCAATAAAATTATATCCCAAAAGATGTTCATAAGTAGGAGAGTTTGCACTTGAAAGTGTTTTTTTAAAGACCTGTTACTTTATTTTTTTCTAGGCTTATTAAAAGACTTATAAAAAAATGACCGATATTTTTAAGGGCCAAGATATGTTCTACACGCATTATTTAATTGAAGCATCTATAATATTTCTAAGCGATCAAATTTTCAAAACAAAAACACATGATTTTGTGTGATTTTGCATTATTTACTATGGCTTCATCTTAAGGTGAGTACAAAATAATTTTGAAATAAATATGATAGACATCTTCTTAAGAGAACATTTAGAATAGTTTAGACAGTAATAGAAGTGCAAGTTTTTGTTAAAATACGATTGTATTTTATTGATTATTTATTGTATAAGTGACACCTTGGAAATGCCACCTGTGTGATCTTTTAGTTTTGACAAAGTTGTGGGATGCGATAACCCGGATATATTTATTTGTTGTTTCTTAACAAATGCATCTTTCAGAAAATGAAATTAAAAAATTACAAATATTTTTTTCAGTGTCCCGGCGCCTTAAAGCCTTGTTAAGGATTTGATCAAGGGAACAAGGAGGCGTTTGGAGACCCTCCAAGACCAGAGGCCCAGTAAACTGATTAAAAAGCTTTTAAAAAACAACTTCTTAAACTAGGGGGGGGGCTCATTCAGTTTTTCTCCCCCGCCTCTTAGTCCACCACTGATCCTCCTGTATTCCAAAACAATCTTACATAAATAAATAAATATTTATATTTGTTGGAATAATTTTTGAAGGTTATACTCGTTCCTATTAATGTAATATATCACTGAAGAAGAATATAATAAGAATAAATCTAAACGAAATATGAAACAGATCGAGACGCAGAAAAACAAAAAGGTAACAATTACTGGGAAACTCTTGTCTTACCGGAACACAGCGCCATTATCACCCCTTGTCAAGAGATCCTTGGTTCGATTCCCAATTGCGACCGTTACCTTGTTAATTTTCTGTATCTTCTGTTTCGTGTTCCGTTTAGAGTTATTAGTGTTAAATTCTTCTTCAATGATGTCAAATAAATATTTTTTGTAAAACTTTAAAATATCCGCTTTTTTATTGTAATTGGAAACCTTTTTTCAATTGTTAAGGAAAAAAAATAAACTCCTGCAAAACAATAATTATTTCAAAACATTTTTCCACACTCAAGTTGGTAATCAGGTATTTGAAAAATAACTACCTTTTTACGAAAAAACAAATAAAAACTGATTTTTTTTTCAATAAATAAAGTATGATTAAATATCTATTTTACCTTTTTTTCGTATAATTTATGGTAGGTATTTTGAACTTTTATATTTCTCTTCATATTAAATTAACGTTATTATGACTTCATGATCAGAGATAACAAAGTATGCTTCCTAAACTTCGTTATCTCAGTCCAAAGAATGTAATATCCATATTTGTTATATAATCTTGAAGTCATTTGTATTATAATTGTTATTTGTTGCAGTATAACGCAACTCCGAGTTCATCCATAAAGATCTATATGCTAACTAAATGTATTTCTTGTGCTTGGTTCAGCAGGGGACCGGTTTTCCTAGAGTTGCATTGGCGTAAACAACTTATTCTTAAATAATCTAATTATTGAAACATTAGATTATTTTATTACGGAGTAAAGTGAGGATATAACATTTCAACCACCCGGTGAAGGAGGTCGGATAAGCCTCCGAGAGGCTTCTTGATTAGTCTTCATTTAACGACCACTATGTCAACAGCCTAGTCGGCGAAGCTCTGTGTTTGGTGTTTATAACTTTCACTTATTAATTAACTTCTAATTTACGTTATTTTTATAAAATTCATGTGCTTTGACAAAATATTGTGCATTGTTCATTGAAGAATTCAAGTTATGTACTGTTTGATAGCGGATTTATATTGTTGAAACCGGTAAGTTGAATCAAATAGAATTTGTTTAATTTTGTTTTCAATATTTTATCTGTTTTCTTTTTAATTGATATAGATCCAAGAATGACAAATAAGCATAGTTTTTTTTATGTGTTAATTTGAACTAGGAAAGTATTTTTCAAAGTCTTTGCCTTATTAATTAATACATTTTTGTTACGTGTTCTAAAGAATATTTCTCTGGTTAGCTGCTATGCAGTTACACCCAATTATAAATATTACTGTTTTGGTAATCTTTCTAGGTAATTCAGTACCTTTGTAGTTCTGAATAATGATTTTATAAACTTTGTTAACACCAAAGTAAATATTTGTAATACTGTGAAAAGACATGTAGGTTTCTAGAAGTATTTTTATTGCACTAAAACAACATTATTAAACATTTGTATTTGAATTAGCGAGTTATTTGAAGAACCAGAAATATTATTCATTAAATGAAAACACTTGCACAACATTTTTGTATAAATACATATATTATTTTGTCCGATAAGGAACAGGTTCAAAAATTACATCTAAAACTATTTGCTTAAAATAATATACAGGCAGTTTCGGTTTCTTCCCTTTTCATCTCAGTAAAGTTAACTTTTTTAACTCACTAAAACTATAAACTAACTTCGATTATCTTTGCTGTATGTTAGTCTTTTGTGAAATCTGGTGCAATGTATTCAAATTTGCTTTGAATTTAAGTCTCATTTTCAAAATTGGAACTGATTGCGTGATTGCATAACTATAATATAATATTTTAAGAGAAAAAAACGTGTATTGTTATTTTCAAAATGGGAACTGATTTGTCAAGAATTCAGATCACCGCGTGATTTTTCACGGGCCTGCGCTAGTAACATACCAAATGTTAAGCATTTGAACTTTTGAAAACAGTTTTTCAATGTTTTCAAGAAACGCGTGATTTATAATGCGCTTCGGTTCATTTCCTATCGCCTATGCAAATAATGTAGGCCATTGTTTTGTCTTATTACTATTTTGAAGTCGAGATATGAATAAACCAAAACAAAACATATTTACCGAGCTCAGTAATGTACATATTTTAGAATTCGTATAGATACTGTAATAGATTCAAAAGGTCAAACTCGGAAAATACTCACAGAGAGAAAAACCGCGTAGGTGGTTCGGAACGTGTTCAACTGGCAAATGAATGCTAAAGATGTAAAATTGAATAATAAATTAAGATTAAAACAATAACTTAGTAAACATCACTTTTATTTTTTATACTTATTGCCGACCGGTTTTGTTACAACCGTAACGTTTTCAGGGCGGTATTCTGAATGTCGCAGTATTTCCGATTTGCAGTAAAATTCAAATAAATTATATGTTTTTGAACGTATCCGAAAACTAAAAACGGTTTTTGAAAGGTGATGAAATAAGCTTTCAAATTTTATTATTAGAAAATCACATAATTTTTGAAATATTAAAATTTTGAAAGCAAATATAAAAACAATTTTAAAAATGGCTCAACTAACTTTTTTTAAACTAAAATAATGAAAATAACGATAAAAAACAAACACACTACATATTTTATTAGACAAATGTATTGAAAACGTTAACCACACCTCACTTATTAACTCCCAAAGTTTCATAAATGTTTCTCAAAACGCATTCGGAAACTTTGGTTTCACATAGGTATACACAATATAGGTTTTACAATTTGGGAGGCAGGAATGGGTACCGCCGCCCCGGGAACCTTTATTGGATAACCAACTCCTCTGCCATTGGTCACCCCAAGTGGTTCGCTACGTTTGGTGATTTAGCAGGGGTGCCCGGGATCATGGGGTGAGGATTGTCTAGGTCTTGAAGGCGGATGACCAGGACTCACTGAACCCCAGATTCCTACCCACCCCTCAAACCCTTTTCCTTCCCAGAACTCTCCTTTCCCCCTTTTCCAAAAAAAAACCCTCCACACAGCATCCCCAAAGATTACATAGGCCCTGAGGGAAATTATTTTCCTCAGGGCCTCCTATGTGGAGCTCACGTAAAAAAAAAGGTATGTGTTCATTTAATTCTTCTGTGGTAAACTTTGAATATAAGGCGTGGTGTTTTCTCTTTATAACATGGTCATATTTCTCACCGTGATAGTTAAGGGAGACACAACCATTTCTTTGAGACCTATATGAGCTGTTCCCAAAACCGAACACATAGCCTGAGGAGTTGCTGAACCTGCTAATAATATTTGTTCGTGTAAAGAAGTTATGGTTGCCGGCAATAAGTATAAAAAATAAAAGTTATTGTTTTATTTTAAATTATAATGCCACTTCATAAAGTATCCATGGTATCTTCCTATATACCTACTTAAAAAATGTTTGAAAAAAGAATTTTTATTGAGATAGTGACGTTTCTTCGCTTTCTCAAATTGTATAATTCCTGGTTTGATTTCTTTTAAATGTTACATGAAATAGTATAAATTTAACAATTAAGTAGATCGGCGTCGACAAATCTTAAGATTTCAGAGGAAATTTTGAATTTTATTAATGAAATAAGAGAAAATTTAATACCTATATACTTTTTTGAACGCGAGATTTACTGTATTTTCGTTATTTGTTTTTGGGAGATCTACTTAACGCGAGATCTACTGTTCATAGAAATAATAGTAGCTACATTAATTACGGTTACAGTACAGACAGACTCGCGAGCGATCTTTATTCGCACAGAAAATACCATCCTCGAAATAGAAAATTTACTAGCAAAAACTAACCATGGAAGCGAAACAAGTGCAACTTCGAATGACTCAGCCGACGTAGTAGATGCATGACTGCAGCCTTATTCTCCGTACTCTCATGGCATTGACTTTATATTAATCGCTTTCTGCATTTTATTTTATGTACCTATGAATTGTATGGTAGCATCATTTTTATTTATATATTCTTTATTATTATTGTTTTCAACAATAAGCACTAAACAACAAGCTCACTTTCAGATCATCCCATTTATTGCCATATTATGTACAAAGTATTCAAAGTTATTATTAATGCCGTGCAAAATGAACCAAATACTAGCATTATCTCCATCAACTAACATCAAACTTCATAAATTAAAATATTTTTATTGTCAAATCTACCTCTTTGCAATTTTAAATACAGGCCTAGTACGCAGCGATACTAAGTTAGCATTTCATAATATATCTAAAATAAAATGGTTTTAAACGCTTATATGGAAATAGATAATATTGGAGAGCCAAACAATGAATTTATCATAGAAGAAACTGATGAACTCAAAGAATTTAACTGGAGTTTAAACAAAGTTAACATTATACATCAAAATATCCGTACAATGGAAAATCTTGATGACTTTCTTATATTTTTGGACAGTGTTAAGTTGACTGTGAGATTTCATATAATAATCCTTACAGAATGCAGACTAAATGACTCATATCTCTCAAAACAAATTGCAGGATATCATGAATATCATACAACACAGCAATTAAATCAAAACAGTGGAGTGGTAGCTTACATTCGCGATGACATCCACTCTCAAGTTCAAGAAATTTGTATCAGTCAATCAAATTGTCTGAAACTAGTAATTAATAGATATCTATGTATTTTAGCCATTTACAGATCGCCATCATTCCACGACATTCAACCATTTCTGGAAAATCTCATATCTGAACTCAAAAAATGTAGCGACTTCAAACAACAAATAGTGATGGGGGACATAAATATTAACACGTATGGAAATATACACAGACAATGTCATGATTACATGTGCTCCATGGCAGAAAACAACTTTGCAATAAATATTAAAGTTCCTACCAGGGTTCAAAATAATAGCATGTCATGTTTAGATCACATAAATACCAGAAATATTATGGCTTCCAATACATTTATTATTCACAATACAATAACTGATCACTATACAACCGCAATAAGCATCCCAGACACTTCTCTTAAAAAACTAGTAAAAACTAGCCAATTTACAACATCCATCTGCTATGAGGGTTTAATTAAGGATCTAAATGATGAAACATGGCAGGATGTATGTGGAGAGACTGATGTTAATAACGCACTCAACTTATTTATTAACAAAATTAACACGCATATAACAAAAAATTCAAACGTTAAACCCATTGCACATAAAAAATTACAACTTACTCCTTGGATTAGCAGTGGAATTGTAAAAGCTATACACAAAAGAAATCATTTACACAAAGTGGCGACAAAAGACCCACAAAACACTCTTAAACAACAGAATTACCGTAGGTATCGTAACATTTGCAAAACTGTTATGCGTAATGCAAAAGAACGGTACTATAAGCATCAACTCGACAAAGATCCATCTAGTAAAAACATATGGAATATCGTTAAACAAATTACCAATACTAAACATACAACTGACTCCAATATTAACGAACTTCTGATTGGAAACACTGCCACGACCGATTTGGGCATAATTGCAAGCCACACTAACCAATACTTTACAACAGTTGGGTCTAACCTTGCAGAAAACATCCTAAGTATCACCAAGGAAACTGAAGATTCATTGGCATCTGCAATAGAACCAAAACATAATTCTTTTTCTTTTAAATTCTCACCTACGACAAATGAAGAGGTTTCAAAAATTATTGACAATCTTAACAATACACATTCAAAAGGTCCTGATGGTCTTAACACTCATATACTAAAAATCATTAAACATAATATTGCATCACCTTTATCGAACATTTTCAATAAAAGTTTTTCTTCAGGGGTTTTCCCCGACCATCTTAAAAAGTGTTTAGTAGTACCAATCTACAAAAGTGGACCCAAAAACCAAGTAGGCAATTATAGGCCAATATCCCTGTTGAGTGCTATCTCAAAAATTATAGAAAAAATCTTTAAAAATAGATTGAGTAACTATATAGAGAGCCGAAAACTTTTGAGCAAAAATCAGTTCGGCTTTCGGCCGGGGAGAGGAACAGACGACGCTATAGCCCAACTTACAGAACATATTTCTAGAAATTTAGATCGCGGAAAGAAAAGCATTGCACTGTTCTTAGACTTAGCCAAGGCTTTTGATACAATTTCTCATAAATTACTCCTCAAAAGATTAAAAAATATTGGTATTGTGGGTATGCCCTATGAATGGTTAAAAAGTTATTTAACGGGTAGAAGCCAGCAACTCAAAATGGGCAAAACAGTGAGTAACTCACTAAATACTAACTTCGGCGTACCACAAGGAAGCACATTGGGACCTCTTCTATTCATAATTTATATAAACGAGTTATGCGAACTAACAGTAGGCGGAAAAATTATTACTTTCGCAGACGATACAGTAGCTTTATTTGAAGGAGATGATTGGACACAAACTCACAAACACGCTGAAAGTGGAATCAACGCGATAAAACAGTGGCTTGACAAAAATCTATTAACTCTAAATATAGCAAAAACTAAATACATAAGATTCAGCTCAACTATAAAAGGACAACCTAGTATGTCATACACAATAAAAACACATAAGCCTAACTGTGATTTCGATAATACAGATTCTGACTGCAACTGTGAAGCTTTGGAATGTGTGAAAAACATCAAATATCTGGGCGTTATTATAGACAATCATCTTAAGTGGAAATATCACATTGACAACCTTGCAATAAGGGTAAGAAAATTAATTCACATATTCTTTGTATTACGAAATGTAATTAATCAACAAGACCTAAGAAAAATATATTTCGGATTATGCAACTCCATCTTAACGTATGGTTGTATTGGTTGGGGAGCATCAGGTAAAACTATTTTAGATCCGCTTGTGAAGGCCCAGAAATCAATAATTAGAGTCATATTGCGTAAACCCTATAGGTTTTCTAGCGATCAGCTCTACAAACAATTTAATGTACTTGATGTTCGTCAAAACTACATAAAAAGGGTTATTATCCATGTACACAAAAATCTAGAAAATCTTCATAAAATTGAGCATAAATATATCACAAGAAGTCACACTAGAAAGGATCTCGTGGTCCCAGAGAGCAATACGGCAAAGTATCAAAAGACATATACATATCTGGGACCGAAATTGTATAATAAAATCCCCCCAGAATTAAATATTAAGACATGCAAAATGTCCTGCATCGGTTCATTAATAACTAAATGGTTGATTGACTTGGGTAGGATGGAGTCTGAAAAACTATTAAATAATGTCACTTAAAGTTTTACATGGTTACCTAAAAATGGCACATTAAATATAAACTGAGTACATATTTTATTAGAAAAAATAAATAAAAACAACATTTTTTTACAAAATACATGTCTGACTTTTTCATCAGCAATTGGTTCCTTAGAACAGGCAATCTGCCTAGCTAGGAACTATGTTGACCTACAAGACATAATAACACTTGTACACATTTTTAATATTTACAGTTATCTTTAAATATATTATCATGTTATTATGTTATTTTGCTATTTAATTGTATATAATGTAATATAATAAATAAATAAAATAAATAAAAAAAGGTTCGATGACAACTCAGAATCATGCAATTTCAACACCCCTTTGAAAAATTATTAAGAGTTATGAAAAATAGCGGGTAACCTAAACCAGGGGTGAGAATTTGTGGCTCGTGAGCCGCATGCAGCTTTTTGCATTACTGTAGCGGTTGAACTTATTAATTATCCCCCCTCCTCCCCACCCCACCCCCTCCCGCATTCCATACATTCATTCCCTTACATTCAGTTTTCAAACATCTAGCCTGCCACCTAAATTTCACAAAGAAAAAAAGAATTATCCAATTTTGTTCATTCGTTCGGAATTTATGCGCTTACAAACATTTCGGATGTTTATTTTTAATAAAATATTTGGAAGTTTGTTAATATAATACAAAATTACACTTTTTATTATTCAGTCTTTATAATCGTTATGAATTATATTTTTAATGCAGGAACTCTTATCTGACATTTATTCCAGCTTGTCCAAAAAAACAAAACATATTCTAATATTTGAATTTTCTGGGGCAGTAGCTGACCAGGGGGCTGAGTACCTACCAGCTTAGAGCCCACAAATATATCAACATCGTTTCCATGGGAATGATTTTTTTCTGACATTTGCAATTAACTCGCTTTTGTTAGCGACAGAAAACGTATAACCAATATAATATATTAATATTTATAATTTCATAACTCTAGAGCTTACCACCATATACCACATATAGTCAGCGCATATAATTTAGCTTTCTATTGGTGAATGAATTTTTAAAGTCTTTTTATTGGTTAATGCCTGAAAAGGTCACAAACAAACTCGAGCAGTTTCGCATTTATAATATTAGTATGGATGTTTAACCATTATTCATAAGTTCAAGTACCGAATAGTAAAATCAGACTTTTTAAATACCTAAATTAATATGGATAATCTGTGAGGAGGATGGTGAAATAAAATGTCACAGTCCTGATATTATATTCGTGTACCTGTCTAAAAATGTCATCTTATTATTAAGACCACTTACAAAATTATAGTTTTACAACAGTATGAAAGTTTAGATTGTCGTTCGTTGTATAAATATTGATACATTCTGGAAGCTGGGTTGAGAGATAAGATAAATGATTTCCCAACAAAACACGTTTTTTACCTGAAAATCTGTGGATGTTGGAGTCATTGACTCGTTAGGTAACGATTCCTCTCCTATTCGGATGACCTCGAAATTAAAATTATAATTAAATTCATATATACCGTGAATACCAAAAAAATTTTGAAAGCCTTGATATTTCAAAATAGATTTATCATTATTATCTATGAATTGATAAGCGCCATAAATATCTATGTTTTTTTTCTGTGAAACTTTTTCACAGTTAAGTATTTTTTATTGTAAACATTTATTATAAATTATTGTAAATTTTATTGTGAACATTACATAATATTTCATTGTAAAGTAAAAAATAAATAACCGGTTATTGGCTGAGTGGGCATCGCATTTGGGTCCCACCCGGGCGTCGATTCCTCAGCTGGCTAAGTCCTCCATCACGACACAAGCAACATTTTTCGCTTAGCGCCTTCGTACGTGGAGCTATTTGAGCCTGATGCGCGTAGCACGCGCACCGCTCGTGGGTACCCGCCATACAATTTTGCTGGTGTTCGTACACGGCGCTACGCGACGAATGTCCGGTTGAAGTCGGTAGCGCGCTACCGCGCGACGGTGCTGGTAGCGCGCTACGCGTTGCAGCATTTGTGTCTACTACTTTCGTTTGACGTTTGACAGAAATGGCGTCTGAACATGAAAGTAATGTTAGATTTGTTCTGGAAGTGGAAAAAAATGCGTTTTTATATAACTTTACATTACCAGAATACGCAAGAAAGGATTTAGTGGAGAAGCATAGATTAATGTTGGAGAAAAAGTAATTTGATATCGTTTGACATCGTGTTAACTCCACGGCTGCACGTGAAAAATGATCAAATTCAGTATAATTCGGGTAGCGCCGTGTACGGAAACCAGCTTTAAAAAGTAGTGTATCTGCAGGGTACTTGTGGTTGTGTCACAATCACGTAGTTTGTAAGTATCTCCATGAACGGAGGGCATTAGTGTGGTGGTAGTAGGAGATTTTCAAACATTGTTGGGTTATTCGTAACCCGAGAATATTTGTCTTTCTTTTAAAAAAAAAACAAAAATAAAGTATCATCTACTCCCATAAAATAAAGTATCATCTACTCACATAAAATAAAGTATAATCTACTCAAAAAATAAAGTATCATCTACTCACATAAAATAAAGTATCTACTGAAAAAATAAAGTATCATCTACTCACATAAAATAAAGTATCATCTACTCAAAAAATAAAGTATCATCTACTCACATAAAATAAAGTATCATCTACTCAAAAAATAAAGTATCATCTACTCACATAAAATAAAGTATCATCTACTCAAAAAATAAAGTATCATCTACTCACATAAAATAAAGTATCATCTACTCAAAAAATAAAGTATCATCTACTCACATAAAATAAAGTATCATCTACTCAAAAAATAAAGTATCATCTACTCACATAAAATAAAGTATCATCTACTCAAAAAATAAAGTATCATCTACTCACATAAAATAAAGTATCATCTACTCAAAAAATAAAGTATCATCTACTCACTAAATTTGGCCCGTACGCCATACAATGTATTACTCAATAACCTAAACCTTCCAGCACCCAACAACAAAAAAACATTGGCAAAAGCTCTATAAGGATACTTTCTCTCTTTATTAATTCTCTTTATTTACCAGTGACATATTTAGCAATCTTTCTTTGGAACTTTCTGACTCTTGCATATCTTTCTAAATGTATGTATGAAATATTCTTCAATTAGTGTATCTAGTCTATTTTAAAATCTTTTTACTTTTCTTTGAACTTCCCTAAATTGGTTTTCTAGTTTAAAAATAATTTTCTTTTCATTGTATAGTGTTTTCATATATTGCATGTTCCCGAAATGAGTTTCATAAAATGCTGAGAATAATGTATAATAAATATTATTGTTTTGATTTTGTAATGTATATCATCACTGAAAAAAAAGTTAAAGAAACACCAGAACCTAAATAACGACTCCTCCGATCACCTCTCACCCCAGAAGATAGGTGGAAGCTTGAGTGGCAATCGGCCAACGTGAAAAATGACCATCTGACAAGACCCCACTGAGAGATAGCCTAGGTTCTTATTGTCTCGCAAACTCTGGTCCGCCATCAAAATGATATTGTGCTCCCATAGCCGTTGACGCTGTTGTGCCGATGTATAGATGGGGCCTTAAAGAGTCTACTCTCGCTATCTGAGCAATCCCTTTCTCAAAAACACATTTCTAAAATATGAAACAAATTTAATACAAGCCTTTACATATAATTTCAGGTAGACGTGGAATCTATTAAGGATGGATCAGCCCTCCTCATCAGAGCGGACTCCGCTGGTGGGTAGCCCCCCCGCCCCCGCCTACGTCTTCACAGCCACCTCGGCCCGCTTCCGCCGGGAGAGGCTCAGGAAGATGCAGTGTTGCATCTGCTCTACATTTCTGTAAGACATATTACATCGTATCTTTATGTTCACAAATGTGTATGCAGCATTATATTGTGCTGGTATAAACCTAAAGGCAAAAATTACATCTTCTCTACAAGCTTTTTGTAACGGATTTACGGAGAAAATCGAAAAAGATTTAATAGACCGAGCGTAGCGAAGTCCTGTTTTTACTCAACTGCTTGCATTTCGTATCTGTGTAAATTTGTTTGTACGTTCCGTTTTCAGTTCAAAATGGTGGCCGTCTTAGTGTTTCAGTAAAGATTCTTCTTTCTCCGAATTTCTCCGAATTGGATATCGACACCTTAGCTCAGTGGATAAGAGCGCCCAACCCGGAAAGTAGGGAGGTCCTGGGTTCGAGTCCCAGAGGTGCCAATATCTTTTTCTGATTTTTCTGTTTCCAGATTTTCGATTGAGTTTCGCTCATAATTTCTTCATTTAATTAAATATTACAGTTTGAGGTTTTACTCATAAAGTTAAAGTAATAAATAATAATATTCATCCTAGACTTGCAGAAGAGTCAATAGATGTCGCACATTAAATAAAATGGATTATAATTTATCCAGACACCATCTAGATTGCATTTAGTTCGAGTTGAATCTTGCAATCATTCATAAAGATGGCAGCCAATAAAAATATGCGTTAAGAAAAATGAAGATAATATGGGTGGTTCTTAGTCGAAGTATGGTACAGTTAAAAGTGACCGAATTGGATATCGACACCTTAGCTCAGTGGATAAGAGCGCCCAACCCGGAAAGTAGGGAGGTCCTGGGTCGAGTCCCAGAGGTGCCAATATCTTTTTCTGATTTTTCTGTTTCCAGATTTTCGATTGAGTTTCGCTCATAATGTCTTCATTTAATTAAAGATTCTTCTTTCATTTGTGAAATCGTCTTGTATATTTGGACTTTTTAAATTTATTTATCTACTAATATAATAAATTAATATTGTATAGACAATATTAATGAATTAAATTAGTGGATAAATAAATTAATATTATGTGGACAAGGATAACAATAATGAGCTATTTATCTTACAAGTACCTATTATATGTCAGATAAATCATTCATTAATGTTATCTTGCTATACAATATTAATTTATTTATCTACTAATAACTAGTAGTTCTGTGAACAGTAGTTTCTCTTATTTATTTTAAATCAAAATTAATGTATTTTATCATATTTGGATAATACATTACTTTAAGTCATCGAGCAGTTATATTATTACAGTGACGATTCACAGTTCCGGTGGTGACGGCAGAAAAAAGGCAATAATCATACCTTCCTTAACATAATAATGCTGCAACTCTTTTAAAAGATGAGATACACAATGTACGTCCGTTAAAGAGGTGTTTCAACACTGAATAAAAAAATAACGTATCTATGTTTTAACATTCCGCGACGACTTGACGAAACTTAAAAGCCTTCATAATTTTTTTGATTCTATTTTACAAAAAATCTTCGCTCTCTTTTGGTAGGAAAAATCCGTTGGGGCGCCCAAGATGTAGCACTATCAACTGAAAGAGTTAAATATACGTCAACTCCATTTAAAATTTGTGCTAACTCACTTATTGTACAAATACAATAAAAAAAGCATTTACACCACCAAGAACCCTAGCACGATGAAATCGATTCAATGTCGGTTCAATAGGCGTAACTTCCGATGATTCTGTATCGATGTCCCTAGCATGGTTTCACCGCTGACAGCCGAACAGATATTGTTAGGGAATAAATAAGAAATCGATGTACGCTGGGAACACTGGCGGACCTGTCTACGAATTCTTATTCCGAAACGTCAAACGCCAATCAATTACCTAAAAATATTAATAAAATGAAAATGTTGAATTAAAATACTAACCTAAATATTTATTGGCAGTCCGCATTTACTTTTTAACACTAAACGGGAGTTAATTAGTTAATCATGTCTTTAGTAATATTTCAACCGCTTTCGTTTCTCAAAGATCGAACGGAATAAATTGATCGCGTCTTAGTTAAATTTAAGTCTATGGATCGCGTACATATACGACTTCTTTAATTGTAAAAGTTTCGTTAGTTGAACTCCGTTTATAAGCCAGGAATTTTGCATAACGACATTGCGACAGTTTTGCATAACGACTTAGCGACAGACAATTTTGCATAATGCGTAGCGACATAATCCAAATAAATGCGTATATTGACAGTTAACCTAAACTTATCTGATACTACAGAGTCCGGGCTAAAACTTATCAATCGTCAGTCGGAATATCTCTTATCGATTGTTGACCGTGATGGCAAATATTGATAACTGACAGATGACAGATTTAGCCAATATCATAAAGAATGTTATCGATCGACCTTCCAAAACTATAACCAACCGACACTACAATATACCTAACCTACATACCACGGAAGGTCAAAGACAATTCATCTACCTAGCTCCTAAAATCTTTAACCTTCTCTCTAACGTAAAAACCGAATCCCAACTCCTTAGATAGGCACTTTCAAAACACAAATAACTCTATGGATAGGTACTTACACCTGCAATGCGCTTTAATCACAATACCCCTACATTTTACACTCTGATCACCTAATCCCCCTTCGTGTCCATTTCCCTTTCCAATTTTATTCATTTATAATTTAATCTGAATTGTACAATCTAATTACTATTAATATTAAGCATATTATAATTGCAACCTGTAAACTTCACCCACAGGGACATCCCTAGCAGTTTCTAGTCTGTAGGTGATTGTGATATTCGGCGGAACGTTCTGTATCAGTGTGAAATTCGATATGTTGTTGATTTAACGTCACACAGAAACCAAATAAGTGTACCATTGCTGTCGGAAATATAGCTTTACCTTCGACTTAACATTTCGAAGAGGTGTAAAATTGGCATATCCAATTACAACTAAGTTAGGTTTGTACTTAGAAAGCCAAGTGGTGAAAATCCATTGGTATTGTTCATATCTATATTCATTTTCAAACTGTTTCAAAAGTTGTCTTTTGTGTAAAACAAAAGATGAGAAAAAAAATCTCCATTTTCTTTTTCTTACATACCTGTTTTCTGTTATTTATAACGTGGCGTAAAATGGGTTTTTAAATACATCAATTTGAATTTCGATTTTGTTTTCGTGAATGAATGCAAATCTTGGAAGTGGAAATTAAGAGGAAACCGGCAGCGTTTTGTCCGTACAAACATATAGCCCAATTTCCTCTTAACCCCTTTCGCAGTCAAGCCTTATATGTTAATGATTGTAAAACTAAATTTTATTTGGACGTATTGTTTAACTCATTTTGGGTACCGCCGCCCCGGGAACCATTTATTGGATAACTGATACCTCTGCCATCGGTCACTCCAGGTGGTTCGCTACGTTTGGTGACTTAGCAGGGGTTAGCAGGTTAGCAGGTTAGCCCAGATTCATATGGAGTAATTACCTTTCATACCTTTTACCTTCCCAGAACTTCCTCTCCCTCCTTTCCTTGATAAAACCCTCCATGCAGCATTTTCAAAGATGCAACAAGGAAATTATTTTTTCTCGGGGCATCCTGTGTGGACCTAACGTACCGCAATAACTATATTGTAATATATTAATTAGTTAGGCCACACGTTGCTGTAGCTAACGAAACACAACGTCATTACCCAACCTTTATAACCAACGCCATCTGTTAATTTGCATACATATCAAATCCACACCACCCGCTTGCCAGCCCGCTGCCCGCTGCCTGAATTGAAACTTTAAATTTCTCAGCTTTTCTCTACTATAATATGCATGTATTATACATGTAAACCTTCATCTTGAATCACTCTATCTATTGGTGAAAACCGCGTGAAAATCTGTTGCGAAATTTAAAAGATCTAAACGTTCAGGCAGCGGGAGCTACTACATTTTATACTATCTAATGATTGATAATTTGGACCTCGGATACTTTACCCGTGTTGTAGCCGCAATTTTATACAATTCAATAAATGAGTAAAATAAAAGTAAATAAATAAAAAATAATACAATAAAAAATTAGATCAAATTATAATTAACAGATAAAAGAAAATAGATTAATAAAACCGGTAAAGAAAAATTAGGCAATATAATTTATTATGAGGTTCGGTTAGGTATGTATTTTTTTATTCTTTTAATAAATGAGATGAATCTTTTTTGTTCTTCCAATCTTAAGTTTGTATGTGAAGTAGGTTCTCCAAGTCTTAGTATGAATAGTAAAGGAGGGTAGCAAATTAGAAATCATGCAATGTCCAGTGTCCTAAAAATTTTGTGTCCAAGCATAAACTTTCTAATAAAAGTGTATTTATCGGGAGTGACTTGTCAAGTTTTCTTTATCTATTTTTAAATAATAAAATTTGAAAGAACCTAAGAACCCATAATAAATTGTACAACGTCCTTGAGGTAATTTTTCACAAGAACGGCGCTCTACAAATTATTCAATTATTATAATTATTTCCGATTTCCCTCGTCTTTTGTTTCGTGTGCGATTTGGTAAACGTCTTTCGCTAAGGACAGGACCCGGTACATTATGAAGGAGATAAATTGTGCAATTTTCGGTAAATATCGCCGAAGCGCTGCGGTAACCCGGGAGCCCAAATAGATATTATATGCGTTTTAATCATTATAGTGCACTCGTTCTTGATGGCACATGGCGTGCTCACATGTAGGCCATATATAAATGTGCATACAGAAAGTCCAAAAAAATAATAGTAATATCTGCACTGCGAGGGCCGAACTTCCGTCTGGCCACAAGCTCGACCTCCGAGTCCGGACCTGTGCGTCGATAGAAACGATGGGAGAGCATGTTTGCACATAAGTTTAACAATAACTCTGCTGTTTAATATCGTCGTCTTGCTCTACTAGGTATATATTTCCCATCTCGGTAGTCCAGGAAACAAGGCAACACCAGGTAACCTATCCGTGAGACTGGCGTCTGGTGTTCGATTACAACGTGAAATACGACATTCTGTGTGTCTTTTCTCACTAGGAGCTCCGACCGCAGGCGTAGCATGGTTTCAGTATCGAATTACTCGATCGAATGTGTATCTAACATGATTAATTGACGACAATATCTCGTTAGAGGTATTGGGAAGGTTATTTTTGAAAAACGAAAGAGTGGAAAGTTTCCACTAACGTGCCTAAAAATTAGAGGTTATTTCTTCATCTCAAAAACAGTAAAAATGCAGAAACGAAACCTTAAACAGCTCAACTGCAAAACAACAAGATCCCACATCCGACATCGTTTTTCTGTACCTTCGATATGCACCGTTTTTTTTTTTCATGATTGCTCCGTAAGGGGTTACACTCACGTAAAAATAACGATCACCAGTCAAGTGTCACATGGAAGAGATAAAGAAGAGACGCTGGACAACTTTGCACGCTCTTATACAACTACATCGTTGCTTCTTTTTTCTGCTGCCTCATTCAAGACGTCGTTCACAGGTTCATAATATCCGATGAAGACTTTTGTTGCTCAGAATTCTCCAGGATTATTTATGTTTTGCATAAAAATGAAGTGGCAAAGTACAACTTTTTTGTTGTTATTTATTTCAGGTTAATTTTCGCACTGGGTCTAATCATCACAATATCCTACACCATGGATGATCCGGACCTGGTGGACGATGGAAACGGCACCACGGGGAACTTGACCGATGGAACTCTCTCAATGGGCACACTCCTGCTTCTGGCATGGCCCAGGCAAGGTAATTCAAAATGTTCACTATAATTTCAATATGTCTTTGGTATCCTCATGGATTGGTCTTGTGCCTAATGCTGATTTCCTTCTTTATTCTATCATCTATTTTAAGACCGAACGTTGAAGTCGATTAATCTCTGGATTTTTATTACACGGAAAACCTTTTCTCACTGATCAATTTTGTAGATACTGTGAAATAGATCAAGTGGGGTTCCTATCTTAAGGATCTTGATCCCACTGAAGTGCAATAATGAAATAGTCATTTTGAAGACCAGAGTGCTTTGAAAAAAGATTTTTGACTGATTTTAATTGGTTACTGATTCATACATGGTTTCTGTAATATCCAAGACAAAACTCGTGAAATGAATTTCGTAGTGTTTTTAATCGAGGGACTTCTACAATTTTGGAAAATTCTTTTTCTCTTGTATTGTACTTCCAAACGAGGTGCACATTATAATACACGCCGTGTAAGGTTAGCATGTGAATCAAATTACTGTTCATTTATTTGTGCGTTACATGAACACCTCACCAGAAGACCTATACCAAGGTTTTTCCTGGAGTTTTCTGGGAATACCCTAAGTAAATCTTCGTGCATAAAAAAAACATTCTCAGCACATCGAAAAAAACTAAAAATCGTCGAGGGATGTTGCCCTGGATAACCGGATAAAAGAGAACAGTGACAAGTCGAGGAAAATGCGCTGTTAAAAGCATTTTTTGCTAACCTTGGTAACAAGGAAGTGACAAAACTGAAAACAAACTATTTGGTGAAAGTATGTTAGGTTTTATTTTTTTCAATATTCTTCAATGTTTTGTTTTGTCGTCGTTTTGTTGTCCTGTGTTCACGTGTTTGATGCTAGCATAAATACGTGGTTTACGAATTCGTGCCTTTTTAATTTCAGACGCGGCGATAAGCACGTGGACCGACAACAACTGGTCCGGCAACTGGTCGGGCAGCAATCCGCTGGACTCCGAACTGCAGGCGGCGGGGGTTGCGGGCGGCGCCGCGCTGTGGGCCCGCCAGCGCTTCGAGGAGGTCGCCAAGAGCCGGGCTGACGGGGGCGGGACGCTGGCACCGGGTAGCGCCGCGCACCGGGCGCAGCGCGCCATGGCCGCGGCACCGCCCTCTGTACCGCTCGCTGCAGCGGGGTTCGCGAAGGATTACGCCACGAAGTTCTTCGTTCAGAAGTATGTTGCATTCAACAAATCAAGCCAAATCAATTCGACAGATTTTTCGCAACCTACCTCTTCCCCAGCTCGTACCTCTCTCAACTTCCATCAGCCTCAACGTATCCCAATTTAGGATGCCATAGAATTTATGCCATGCCCACTGGAAATGGTATTTCCTTAGGGTCTTCGGGAGATTCCTCTCTCTTTTTTCCCCTAAGAAAAAACCTCCTAGGGGAAACTCCGGAATGATAGTACGCTTATGTCGCAGGATGAGTGTCAGAAAACGTAAACTACAACTCCCACCTCGGTTGGGTGGCCCACTGACTGGGATGGTAGTTTGTTCCGGAAGTCAACATTTCATGTTTCTAGTTCTTTCATCCTTGGCACTGCATTTCGGTGGGGTGTTAACGGAAGAGGAGCTGGCGATCTTCAGTAATCCGGATAATTTATTTTGGTTATGGTAGGGATTTATACTATTTGAAGTGCAACTGTGCCCTCTGCGCTTTACTAAGTTGTTTAGAGTATTTTTCACAAAAATTTGCTTCGTTTTATAAAATGATTAGAGTCGTGACACATGCGGCGATAAAAAGAAAACTTCTGTTTTCCTTAAATCCCTGTACAGCCACTTTACATCTCACAAATGGTTCATACGGAATCAGCTCTTCTTCCTTTGTAGTAGATAGTCATCCTGGTGATAACTTTTTAATCGTGAATTGAGAAGTTTTGTGAGATCAAAGGAAATGGAGAAGGTGTTCGAAGAGGGGAAATGAAAGGTCAAGGTGCTACTTGATATTCATTTCTGGAGTTTTAAAACAAACCTTATTTGCACTTGAAGGGTTTTGAAACCTCTACTTGAAGCCGGAGTCCGTACCCCGCCTTGACATCGACTTTGTCAGAGATTTTAAATATCGTATTCGTTGTATTAGTAAGAAATTGCCGTTTCTAACCAGATACGACATAAAATAAAATCTTCTTTGTTTTCAGTAAAACACATAAGGCTAATTGGTGCATAGGCAGAGGACCCACAATAAACGCTGCGTGGTCGTTGCCGGAATGCAAGAAACCCCAGAGGACAATTTGTTCCAAGACGAAGTACAGGTCAATCAACGGAACCTGCAATAGCCTGGAGCACCCTGATGACTGGGGAGTCGCCTTTACCCCCTTCAGGAGGGTCATGCCACCAGATTATGCAGATGGTAGTGTACAAGATACTTTTAATAATTATTTTGGCAAATAAGCATAAGACAATTCGATCTTCAGATCGTCATCATGATCTTTGACCAAATATTCTTCTTCGTGTGTTTGAGAAGAGTTGGTGAAGGCAAAAGAGGGATAATGAGGTTATTCAGCTAATCAACGAAACGTGAGTCACTTGGTTCAGCACGAATGTGGCTCGGGGAAACTGATGAACGCTGCTTTCTTCTAGGATGTGCTCTGTTGTTTGAATGTCGACATTCACACAATGCTGAATCCTTGAAAGATCCCAAACCCTTTAGCCTTTTATTTTATATTATTTATTTTAGGAAAAGTGATAAATTATACAATGAAATATGATGATAATATAGTAAATTATGCCAATTATGAATTTTTTTGGTGGAAGAGGATAAACGCAAATTTGAGAAGTATATGGTGATTTTAAATTGAATATTAAACATAGCAAAAGCTAATTTTAGCAACGTTTTCATTTTTAATATTAGTATCACCAAAGTGATCCTGAGATCTTGAGTGATCCCATTCTGCAACATCGTATTTCATTAGATTGAGCGTAAAGTGATTGTTGAAATGCATAATTTTCAGGAGTTTCCAGTCCCAGGGTCGGCCAGGATGGCTTGGAGCTGCCGTCAGCCCGGCAAGTCAGCGTCCAGGTGCACCGGCCTGTGTACAGGGCAGACCCGGACTTCACTGTAGTGCTCGCCGTCTGGGGACAGTTCCTGGACCATGACATCACGGCCACCGCGCTCAGTCAAGGTAACCTAATCTCACCTCACTCACCTAACCCAACTAATCCAGATGGTATCCTCAATATTTTTTGTAATAGAATAGATATCAAACGTTGGCATAGAATATCTTATTGTAAGACATTTGGTGAAAAAACATCTTTAAAAAAGATTTACTAGTTTTAGAGAAGAATGCATGGGAATACATAACCTCGATTTTGACGATTTTATTCATGTATAATCAGTCTGAGGTGTTGTGCATTTCGCTCAGTATAAGGGGTGGCAACGGTGACAGTGAAAGCAACAGTTTTGCAAATTGCCTTATATTATTGGTTCCATGCCAACTCAGAAGCAAGTCAAATCAACACTTTTTTGAAAAGTCGTTAAAAGCTATGAAAAAATAATTTTAAAGTAGCCCTTAACTCTAACCTAAAGTAACCTATTTAACCATTTTTTTATCATCACTTTTAATGACTTTCTGAAGAGGTTCTGAGTTGTCCGGTCACCATTATTATTGCCCATATTTCTCGGCGTCCGCGAGTGTGTGTTTCCTCGTTAATCATTTCTAGTACTGCTCCTGTATACGTAGTTTGATTGCTTTCAACATTTGTAATCTCTCCAAAGTGTTAAAGAATTTCGTAAATCAATTCACGGAATCCGAAAGGATTTCAATAAGAATCCGACTGGAAAGAGCTTAATTTTGATTTGTTTTTTTTATGATCAGCATTGCCAATTTACTTTGACTTTCGTCCAGGTCAGAACGGGTCTGCCATCTCGTGCTGCAGCACTTACAAGGTCCCTGGTTTAAAGTCTCACCCAGAGTGCTTCCCGGTGCCCATCGGACCAGGGGACTCCAACTATGAGAACTACAACGTCACCTGCATGGAGTTCGTCAGGTCTGCACCGGCTCCCAGCTGCTTCTTAGGTCAGCTATGAATTTTTTGAAAGTATTTTTTGTTTTTACATTGTACCAAACTTTCATCACGATCAAATTATTAAGTAGGTACCAAAGTCCGTATCGGACTGCCAAAATTTGGGAAATCGTAATAGATGTAATAAGTATATAACTCATATACAAGGGGTTAAGGACCGTAGGTACTTGACTTACGGTAACAGTTCATAATTTCCTGACCATCTTCATTTCAGGCCCCAGAGAACAGCTGAATCAAGCGTCAGCGTTCATCGACGGCTCCACAATCTACGGACCCTACGAGGAACTGGCAAAATCCCTGCGTACCTTCGAGGGAGGAGAGCTGCTGATGATGAAGACTGCTGATGGGCGGGAGTTGCTGCCTGCTTCGAAGGACCCCAATGATGGCTGCAATGAGAAAGCACTCAACAGTCAGGGAAAATACTGCTTCCTTTCTGGTAATTATGTATTTTGCTTACCAGATGTCGAAAAGGATAACCAATACGTGGAAAGATTCTGCTTTTATCGGAAGAGGATATAGGTATATCATCCTATGTACCTCCGATAACAAATGTATCGACGGCCTCCGTGGTCGAGGGGCAAATCTGTTGACTAGCTATCAAATCCTGGCGTGCGCAAAATAAATTTTAATAAAATCAATTATTGTTATTTCACAATTTAATCATTTCATTAATATAATGTATTTTTTGCGGGATTTGCCGATTGATGCCAATGAAACATTAGAATTTCTATAAAGTAACTGGCCATAGATGTTGATACACATGAGGCTCGTGAAAAATTTGCAACTATTTTGTTCCCCTTCCAGGTGATATTCGGGCCAACGAGAACCTTCACCTGACCACCATGCACCTACTTTGGGCTCGCCAGCATAACCGTCTAGCGCGGACCCTGAAGGGGCTCAACCCTCACTGGGGGGATCAGATGCTGTACGACGAGGCCAGGGCTATAGTGGCGGCGCAGATGCAGCACATCACCTACAATGAGTTCCTGCCTGTGCTGTTTGGTGAGTCGTAGGAAGTCGAAGATACTCTTACTGGGAGATAATTAATCAGATTTATTGTGAAAAATAGTGAATCCGATAAAATTTCACAAAAAACATCATTATAATATTACATCAATAACCAATACATCAATTACCATTACATCGATAACCATTACGTCAATAACTATTACTCTCCCGCCAAAATCCATCGACCCATCGCCTTGGAGGGCACCGCAGTTGGAGGGTTGGATTCATACGTCCGTCACTTCTGGAAATACTGACTGAATTTCCTCTCCTTCATTTCCTTAAAAAAAACCCTCCGCACAGAAAAAAAAATCAATAACCATTTCGTCAATACCCGTTACGTCAATAACCGTTACATCAATAACCATTACATCGATAAATCATTACATTTATAACACCAGTTCAGACGTGACCTCGTGTTAAAAAAATGTTTATAGCAATCTTGACGTCTCTGAAGTTTGATTGAAAAATGTCTACTTCAGAAGAACAATGGTTGGGTGTAGTCATTCTCCCAAACGCAAGATCATTGGTAGGTCGGTCCTGGGTCCTGCCTCTTGGAAAATTTAAAGGTTGTGTTGCCTGTTATTGGGGATGTAAAGCTTGTTCCCTTGGACAACTGCAGATCGCTAACGTACAAAAAACAGTTGACGTCGAATATATTAAGAACACTTAGTCATTGCGAACTGATATTTATTCGTTGGCGATCTGCAGTCATGCTGTGGAACGATGAGA
The DNA here is from genome assembly GCA_936435175.1 of Glyphotaelius pellucidus. Lineage (NCBI taxonomy): Eukaryota > Metazoa > Arthropoda > Insecta > Trichoptera > Limnephilidae > Glyphotaelius > Glyphotaelius pellucidus. The sequence continues at coordinate 540,575 of OW386539.1, read as the reverse complement.
AGTTACCGAAAGTGATCAATACAATCCTCATGGACCGACCGTGCTAGGTCCAGAACATCAGGATTGAAAATTTACCCATTGAGCCTTGCAACTTTTCTCCTAACGTCCAGACTATTTAGACGATTATAGTCTTCACAATCCAGCGAGAAATTCCGAAGAATTATAAAGATAGAAAGACACTTTTTTCTTTAGCAGTGGTGCATTCGATAAACCTATATACGTAATAGCACTGCTCACTCGTTCTCCATCTTTTGCAGGCCTATTTGTGTATCACCTATTTAAATAAAGGGTCTTCCAATAGGGACTTCCGAACTTTGACAGTTGACAGCGGCCATATTTTTGAAGCGGCTTCCGTCAAATTGGCTGTCATTTATTTAGTCTGTTTTGCCAAATCACCATGGACGGTTACAGCGTTCAACAATACGTGCAAATGATAAAATTGTTTAAAATTGAATTAATTGTTTAATTATTTATAATTGTTTAACGATACAATCTCACGTGGAGATGATGTGAACTGGTTAGACTTTTTCTTGTAGGGTTTTCTTGTCGCAGCTCTATGCGAATAAGCCCCAAACCACAGCGGCCTTCAAAGCCAACATAACCCATGCCATCGGTCAAATTCAGAGTCATGGAAAATTGGACATTTCGGATGCGTACCACCCAGAGAAGCCGCGGCGGACCTTTGAACGATGTTACATTCCATACATAATGACATCGATAGGCCTTTCAAACGAATAAAAAAATTGGATGATATCTCACACACACTTTGTTTTATTTAAATTTAAAGATAGGGAGCGCTTAATTAAAGACCCTTTACATTGTAATAATTAGAGTGTATCGTTTATTGAAAACGCCCATCACCACGGAATCTACCACGCAATTAGTCAATATCAATAACTAGTATTATATTGGCGCAGCTTCCTGTAACATTTGTGAAAACCGTATTTTAAATTGCTTTGTGACCAGATCATCTCAACCTTCCTCCCTGGTCCCCCTCCCTCCATACCCTTCATCCCGTTTTCACCTTATTTGTTGATGACCTGGTATGTTTTTTAGAGAGACAAGCATCCCCAGGTTATAAACAATCGGACATTATTTGAATTCCTCCTTAATCTATCATGACATGTAATAAATATGTATTGTATGCTGATGATGCGGTGCTGATTTCTAACAGTATGGAAGATCTACAGTCGCTCGTGTCTAGGATGAACGAAGTATGTATGAAGAATGAGTTAATGATGAATGTAAGTAAGTCTAAAGTAATGGTATTTGAAAGAGAGAGTACGAAAACAATGTGCAACATAGTTGAGAATGACGAATACTTGGAGCAGGTGGATGAGTTTGTGTATTTGTGAAGTATGTTTACGAGAGATGGGAAGACTGATAGAGATATCGAAAGAAGGGTAAATTGTAAAGGGTAACTCCATTAATGGAGGACTGAACGCCGTTGGCGGCAACAAAAAACTGTCAAAAGAAGCGAAGCTAGCCGTCCATAATGAAGTGCTGGTACCTACCCTGATGTATGGCAGTGAGGCATGGAACTGGCAGAGAAAGGATGAAAGTAGACTGAATGCTGTAGAAATGAGATCCCTGAGACGTATGTGTGGTAAAACCATGTACGATCGTGCGAGAAATGGGGATATCCGCAAAGAATGCAAGGCTGATGTAAGCGTAATGAATAAGATTAAGAAGGGGACGCTCAGATGGTTTGGGCGTGTAGAGCGAATGAATGAGGAAATGAGTGTAAGGAGAATATATGACGCAAATGTGAATGGTAGACGAAGTCGGGGACGCTCGAGGAAGACATGGCACGACCAAGTGAATCAGATACTTGAGTCGGGCGATGTCAAGAGTCAGAATAATAGAAGAGCATGTATGAGACGATGTATGAATGTGAACGAAGCAAGGAGTGTGTCCTCTCTGCCTACCCCTGTGGGGAAACGGCGTGATGGTTAGTTAGTTAGTTAGTTTATTTGTTCCCTCGTCTACTAACCGGCCGATTGTTGTGGCTCCAGAAAGTTGGAGCTCTTGTCATCACTTTGTGGGTTATTTTTAAAATAATATAATGATTCAGATTCTGTTTCAAAGTTATATTATTTTCATCGCAACTATTCATACTTTGCAGCATGATTTATAGAAAGCCCGTTTTTACGAACTCTTGAGCTTTATAAGAGATTTTCTTGTAATTCCAGGAAAAGAGATGATGGAAAAGCTGGAACTATCACCCAAAGAGGAAGGTTATTATAACGGATATAACGCCACAATGGAACCAAACATCGCCAACCATTTTGCTTCAGCCGCTTTCAGATTTGCACACACATTGCTTCCGGTAAGTTTTTTAAATTAGCACATTTGATAATTTAGTATAGGTGTGCTTAAAATAAATATCTTTTCTCTCGTTAAATATTCGAAACGATTCGTAGAAGTGCAATATTTATCGGTTTTTCTTTAGATAATATTTTTAGAAATTGATTCAGTACCTACACTTTGATATCTGACAATCAGACTGTGCAAAAACTGCTCTGATTTACAGTTACGCTACCATTGGGCGGGGTTCCAGGGGTCAAACCCCTTGGACCAGCTAAAATATATTTGTTATACTTTAGAAAACTGAAAAAACTATTGATCAATCAAAATTACCTCAGATGATTAATGATCTAGATCTAGAATATCATGACAACATAATAGAGAATGTTATAATAAGTAATTATATCAACTGGTGACCCAACAGTTGATTTGCCTACAGTTGACCCCCCGATACCTAGTTATAATAAAATTTAATTTAATTCTTGCAGGCAAGTGTAATTTCGTCCAGACACCAATTTTTCTCGTGTAAAAAAGTTCAACTTAAAATTCCGAGTCCCTATTTTACAGACCCTAATGAAGGTGGTGAACAGCCAGACCAGTTCCCCGGAGTACGTGCACCTACACAAGATGCTGTTCAACCCCTACTCGCTGTACTCCGAGGGCGGGGTGGACAACGCCATCAGGGGGGCCATGCAGACAGACATGCAGAAGGTGGACCCTTTCTTTACACCAGAGGTGAGCCTATTCTTTCACGTCAATCTGACGTATTAATTAATATCCTAGCGACAAGAATCCGACTCCGAGTAAAACTATGACGCCACGCCTTATAGAAACCATTTGTGAAGGTGAAGTGACTAAGCTACTATCTTAACCGAATTAAAGCAAGTAGCTAATAATGCCAAAAGATGACGCCACTTAAGTTAACATGAGGAACAACCTCTGGCGTGAGGAACATCGGCTGGCAGGCGTAAGTACTCCGAATGAGCAATACCTCTGTATAATATTAGTTAAATATTATTATCAGAGTCTTGAATTCGCCGAATTGGATGCAGTTCAAACCTATATTAGATTTCTAAGTTAGGGATATTTCACGATATTATCGTAACTTCTTCGGGTGTAATAATTTAAAACACCCACAGGTATAGCGAGAAGTGCTCAACGCTCGACCATAGGGAAAGAAGAATTTATAAGAATTTCGGACATATCCGAAAAATAAAAATTTGAGTCGAGTATTCAATTATATGTAAAAGTATACCCACTATCTGGTACAATACTCAGATTACTCATAATACCACCATATAAATTATAACGAACAAAAACCTGCAGTGAAATAAATAACAAAAAAATGTTTTCTGGATCACTAGTACGAAATTTCAAAATGTCATACTAATTGGCTACTATGGCTATAACTGAAAGCGTATTCCCCACAGCTCTCAAAAAAGCTATTGTAATACCAGTATATAAACAAGGATGTAAAAATGACATAAACAACTATCGACCAATAAGCCTACTCAATACATTTTCAAAAATATTGGAGAGAATATTAAAAAAACAACTCCTATCCTACCTAGAAGAAAGTAAAATATTATCAGAAACACAGTACGGATTTAGGGAGAATCTAAGTACTGGTGACGCCATAGAAACTATTAGATATGATCATAAAAAGTTTAGACAGAGGAGAAAAAACACTGGCAATCTTCATAGACTTACAAAAGGCATTTGATACAATAGATCACAAAATCCTTTTTGCAAAACTTTCAAAAATTGGTATGTCAAATAGAACACTAAACTTATTAAAAAGCTATATGATGGAGCGTACACAGAGCGTTCAAATTAACAAGAAAAAAAAGCAAACCTTTCCTAATCAACCATGGAATACCGCAAGGAAGCATACTAGGACCGATATTATTTCTAATATACATAAATGATATCGGTAGCATAGGAACGAGAGGAAAAATCATAAGCTTTGCTGACGATACAGTAATTGTATTCAACGAAAAAGATTGGAGAAGTACCTACAAAGAAGCGGAACATGGACTTGGTCTACTGCAAAACTGGCTTAAGAGAAATTCCCTTACACTTAATGTCAATAAAACAAAATATCTGACATTTTCTATAACAGCCAGAGGACAGCCAGAAGATGACTTTAATCTCAAATTACATACATGCCAAGAAAACTATCAAAATCAAGGCTCATCATGCCACTGTCCTACCATAGCACACTCCAAAAGTATCAAATATCTTGGTATTGAAATTGATGATAATCTCCGATGGAACGGACACATTGAAGCAATCACAAAAAAACTCACCAGGTACATTTACTTCTTTAGAGCCATCCGTAACATCCTCAACATAAACGACATTAAGAAAGTGTACTACGCTTTATGTCAATCACAAATAGAGTACGGGATAACTGGATGGGGATCTGCCTTGAGCACTCACATGGACCGGCTCAATATAGCCCAAAAAGGAGTACTAAAGACAATTTTGAAATTACCGGTTAGAACTCCGACAGAAGAATTGTTTCAAAGCATTCAAGTCTACAATATACAAAAACTTTATGCAAAAAATATTTTATTTAAAATTAAAAAAAACATATCAGAATACTCCACTGTCCAACATAGATACACAACCAGGGCAATAAACCAAAATACTCTAGCTACAGCCAGTTTGAACACATCTTTTGGACAAAGAAATATGAAATTCAATGCGACAAAACTATACAACGCTCTACCAACTCAAACAAAAAAAATAACAGAAATAAATAAATTTAAAACAAAAGTAAAAATATGGTTGAGAGAACAAAGTGAAAATGAACTATCAAATATACTGAAGACCATGTAAAGACAACTGGATACTAAATACAAATGTGGAAAAACTACAGGCCGCCTCAGAACAGGGAACCCTAGTGAGGACTGTGAAAAAAAAAAACTTTATAATACCTTAATATAATACAATTTATAAATACATTATGTACAAATTTTGCTATAGATACTAATAAAAAATAAAAATAAAAAAAACAAAAATTTATCGGACCGTTATGCCTTCCGGTATTATTTTATAGCATATTTAATATGTAAAACACAGACACGTGCCAAAAATACTTGATTTATGGCGAGCATTCGAATATCGTTTTCCTCGTTATCTCAAAATAAATATTTCAAAATGTCTGACTAATCAACTGGACTATCGATATATGAAAAGCCATGTGGAAGAGTTCCGTGATTCAAAAGTCTGGCCAATCGGGCCTTAAATTACATAAACAACACTGTTTTTCACCTTGATTACGAAAGTGAAATGGGATGATGATGTACAATGACAGGCACACATAAGAGCGACAGAGCGCGTGCTAAATTATCTAGAACCAAAAGATACTAAGACTATGGTGACACTTGTTTTCATTCTAATTTGTATGAAAAGCACATCCAATTTTATGTTTTATTCTATGTATCAGACAGACTTTCTAAAACTATGTATAAAACTGAACTGTAACAAAAAGAACAAAACAAAATATTGAAAAAAGAACAAACATCCCAAAATAACCTAACCTAATCTACTTTTTACCGTGTTCTCATTTTTATCCGATTACCTCTAAGTTCCTATGTGTAGTTTTTTTTTATTACATTAGCTCCACACGGGAGACTCTGAGGAAAATAATTCCCCTCAGTGCCTATGTCATCTTTGAGGATGCTTTATGGAGGGTCTTTTGAGGAAAGGAAGGAGAGAATATTTTGGGAAGGAAAAATATATGAAGGGTGGTTGGAATCTGGGGTTCAGTGTCTCCATGAGTCTAACTCCATCGTCGACGTCTAACTCCATCCCTCCCACTGGGGTGCAAGGCGATGTTCCGAGAGAGTCCTGCTGTAGAAATCAAAAGGTTTCCCTCATCAGTCTCTTCCGATCCGGCCTGCCGCCAGTTGACGAGCGGACTCATCCGCCACCAAGACCCGGACAAACCTTACCCTACGATTCCGGGCACCCCCTGCTAAGTCACCAAACGTGACCCATGGCAGAGGTGTTGGTTATCGGATAAATGGTTCCCCGGGCGACGGTACGCATACCCGTCCCCCATATTGATAATAAGTCATCACTCATCAGGTTCAAGCATTTAAACAATTACCATTGTTTCAGCTAACTGTCCACCTCTTCAAGACAGACTTCCACGCCCACGCCCACGCCCCCACCCCCGCCCCGCAAAAGCAGGTATCCTCGGAACCGCAGGCGGCGCTTTGCGGACTGGACCTGGTGTCGCTGAACATCCAGCGCGGGCGGGACCACGGCCTGCCGGGCTACCCCGCCTGGCGGCAGCACTGCGGCCTGTCCCGCCCTGACAGCTGGGAGGACCTCAAGGGCGTCATGGACCCGGACTCGCTCCGGCGGATATCCAGCATATTCAAGTCAGTTCTACTTTTCAATAATTCGACACATGAAATTTAACCTGAAGGTGCCTGTAATGAGACAATCCAAATTACTCATAAACAGATCAGACCCTAGAGTCTAGGTTCTGGACTATTGGTCTGGTCTAGGGCCTTGAGCATACCAACCAATCAACTAACCACTCAATATGGAACCAACCAACCACTCGGACAGTGGTTGGCTGGACAATGGACAGACAGACAATGGACAGACAGACATTGGACAGACAGACAATAGACAGACAGACAATGGACAGACAGACAATGGACAGACAGACAATAGAAAGACAGACAATGGACAGACAGACAATGGACAGACAGACAATGGACAGACAGACAATGGACAGACAGACAATGGACAGACAGACAATGGACAGGCAGACAATAGACAGACAGACAATGGACAGACAGACAATGGACAGACAGACAATGGACAGACAGACAATGGACAGAAACTTACTGAGGGAACTGGAGGATTACTAACGGGACATTGCCACCTCAAGAAACACTTGCAGCTGTTGGGTTGAAAAATACACACAGTTGCAGGAAATTTGAAGAGGATGAAGGGAATTAACCTACGGTATCTACTTATGTCCGCCCTGGTGGGAACAAGGCACCCAGGGATTCCAGGGAATACAAATGGTTGAACCAGAAAACATCCCAATATTTATTAATATATTATCCCTGATGAACTTTACCAAAGGGACCGGGTTACTGTCAAAGGAACAAAGTAAAATGGGAGATAGTATAACTATGTTAACCGTCCCTGTTTTATTAATAATATTATTATTACGGGATGCGAGAAATAAAAGACATTACTGCATGAGATATTTTGCTAACATAGTTAAGTATCAAATGACAACCAGAGTGCCAACCTTATCAAAAAGATCAAAGGTGGTGTACTTTACTACCAAGAGGATGGCGTACTTAACGAATTTGTTAATTCATGGAATTCCTTTATTTATGTATTTATTTATTTATTGTTGGAAACATTTACAGAGTGTTAACAATTATTATAGTTATAAAATTGCCATTGAGAAGTACATAGGTATTAACACTCCAATTATAAATGTTCACAGCATGCATAATCAGTGTTTACTTGTTACTAGGTACAAAAGAAAATATAAAACATAGTAATTTCAAATATAAAACAGAAATGCAGAGAAAGAAAAGAAAGATAATAAAAATAAAATGATAATAGAGCAGCCACATAATTGTTCTCCATGATATATCATGGTAGAAGATTGTTAATTTGCCTTTTGAAATATGTAAGACTGTTTGCATAAATATCTACTTGGTCACATTCGATGGTATTATATAGACGACACATACGAGTCAGTGGATTGAAGTATGCAATATTGTTATTAAATAATTCAAGATGGAATGTATTATGACTTCTTAAATTGCGTCTATTAGGAACTTTTATATTAATATTGCTCAGACAATGAGTGGTTCGAAGCTTATCATGAATAATTTTATATAAACATATTAAGTCAGCAAATTGTCTTCTTTTTACCAGGGTTGTAAAATGAAATTGTTGGAGTCGTTCCTCGTAAGATAGGAGTAAGGCATTTAATCCAAGTTTAAATGATAAAAGTCTTAGGAATTTTTTTTGTACTGATTCAATGGCTTTTGAATATTTTAAATAATGTGGATTCCAAATATTCCAATTTGCTTCTGACCAACGAGTTGTATAAGGTTATAATGGATTGGGGATTTTTGAATGGTTTCGATATTCTATGTATGAATCCCATCATTTTCAAAGATTTACTCGTGATATCACTGATGTGTTCATTAAAAGTAAACTTCGAATCAAGAGTAATTCCTAGATCTCTTATAGTGGTGACTGCATTTAATCGAACATTATTAATGAAATATGCATTATCCTTTGGTCTTCTGTTACGGGTAAAGGTAATAATGTAACATTTTTCAATATTTAAAAACATATCGTTTTGAATACACCAGTTATGTAATTTGCAAAGGTCATTTTGAAGCATAACACGGTAAGAATCAGAAGAAAATTTGCGATAAATCTTAAGGTCGTCAGCAAATAGAACAAAATCACAGCGTAACATGGGGCCAAGGTCATTAATGAAGATTTAAAAAAGCAGAGGGCCAAGATTGGACCCTTGAGGTACACCCGACGTTACAATTATGGGAGGTGATTCGTGTCCATTTATAAGTACTAACTGTGTTCGGTTTTCCAGATACGACTTAAGCCATCTAAACAGATCACCGTGTATTCCAATTTGATCATGCTTCTGTAATTTTATTTTAATTTTAATTTTAAATACATAAACGGCTATACTGCCTTTTAAATGATAAACATAGTGTGGTTAACTTTATCAAATGCCTTTTGAAAATCTGTGTAAATGGCATCTACTTGAGTTCTTTCATTAAAAGCATTACAAATGTAATCACAAAAGTCGAGAAGATTCGAATGTATGGATCTGTTGGGAACAAATCCGTGTTGATTAATGCATAATTGTGGTTTAAAGTGAGAAAATACAGAGATATAAATTATAGATTCGAAGACCTTTGCAAAACATGATAAAATGCTGATTGGTCGATAATTTTTCACAAAAGATTGATCTCCAGATTTATGTATTGGAACAATATGTGCATTTTTCCACAGATCTGGGAAAGTACCTGTAGATAATGATTCATTATATATTATATAAAGTGGCTTAATCAACGCGCTGGAACAACAACTTACAAACAACGGAGGTATTTTATCTGGTCCTGGGCCTTTGGATGTATCAATTTTTTCTAAACAAGATTTGATGGTTTCCATGCTAACTATGATTTTGCCAAGATTGAATTGGTTGTTTAGAGTATCATTCGGCCTGGCAGGATATAACAAGGGATCAGATTGAGTATAAACGGATGCAAAATAATTAGAGAAAAGATTGGCAATTTGTTGTCCATTATCTGCAGATATGGAATCCAGATGCATTAATTTGGAATGCAATTGGTGGTACGCAATGATTTTGAGTATGCCCAGAAACTTAACGTTTTCCTTTATGCCTTTTTCTACAGAGTTAATGTATGATAAATAGCATTCTTTTTGCATCCTTTTAGATCTTTTTCTTAAAATAACAAACTCAGCATAGTCTAATGGGTTTTTATATAAATATAAATAAATTAGCCGGCAGTCTTACCTTATGTTTCTCTTTGTAATGTAACTCCGCAGAGCAATTTCAAGAATCTAGATTTAGAATGAAATGAAATGACCCGGTGTCATGTCAGTTGTGTTGTGAAGATGATTCGTTTTCCTGAACCTTCTCGACTGAATTACCAGTTTTCCGTTTAGGATTAATAGCATGCATTTTCCCGCTGATTATTTTATTAGAACGTTGCGCACACCTTGAATACCTATCAACGATCATCTTTCCACTTAAGTGGAGGAAAAACTGGATCGCGGTGCAAAACTAGCGTGTATTTGTCCTGGATATCCGTCTGTTCAACTTTCCTCAAATGTTTGTTACGTTTCTCAGGACCGTGGAAGATGTGGACCTGTACACTGCCGCCTTGAGCGAGGTCCCCCTGCAAGGGCGGGTGCTCGGGGCCACGATAACCTGCCTGCTGGCCGACCAGTTCCTGCGTCTCAAGAGGGCGGATCGCTTCTGGTACGAGACCAATGAACAGCCGCAGGCCTTCGGTAGAGGTAGAAACTTCCAACTCTAATAAATACTTTTAAAGCATCAAAACACATAAGCAAATATTCTCCACTAGCTCAGTATCCAAGTCTTTTGCCTACAGTTCTCAGCTTTCCCACTATCAAAAGGTTGCATCTAAAATAAATACAAAAAGCCAAAATTACCTTTTTTTATGGTCGTCATCATCACAAAGCTAAACCCCGGGGTACTATTTAACTTTTTTTGTCATGTGTATTTTTGAGGCTTCTGGCCCACTTAGCATTGTCAATTTATGCCTCATCTTATGATATATTAATGTGATGTCATTCATAATGTTTAACATTCTTTAAAAGGTACCTAGTCCTTTATGTAACAATTAATTTTCAAATGTTTGTGAATTTAAATTATCTTACAAATTTCAAGATTCTTGTTATGGCGTAGAACTTATTTGAATTCTGCTTCCGTTGTCACTTTGGAAAATCTATCAAACACAACATTCTTCCTACTAGTTTTTATGGAGCCATTATGGTCGAAAAATGGACCACCTTTATTTTTCTGCGATTGATAACGGTTCAAAATTGGACCACATTTTCCTGGCATTCGTAAAACATTAATTGTAATTATTTAAAACATTTCCATGGCCAGCCATTTATTTTAAAACGAAACTATTGAAACGCTTTATTTATTATGACGATAGATGTCGCAAATCCGAACTTTTTAACGACAATTTTAGAACGATGTTAAAAATAATTTCTTTTTCTCACAATTTTAGAACGTTATTTAAATTTTAGAATGTTGAAAATAATTTCTTTAAATATTTTTTTCACGCAGAATTTCTGATCAGCTATTTACGGTTAAAATTAAGTCCTTTTTTCTATAGATATGCACCTTTCATTATCAAGTATACCACAGACAACATACAGAAATCAAAAATATTCTATGTTGATTCGAACTACCTCTTTACTACTGCGGAGTTTCAAAGTAACCGTAAAACATTAATTTTTATTTCAGCCCGTCGCAGTATTTGAGACCTGAAAAATTTAAATTATTGCTCCCTAAGTGCACGGCTCCTTTTAATTCTATGTGATTCATTTCTGGGTGGTTCCAAACATTTAATGAATTGTGAATAAGTATTTTGCAGAGACTACTTATAAATCATCATCTTGGATTTAGACACCACGTAACAGTTGTTGCCGAGAACAGCTTTTTAAACTTTACTGGAAACGTTACATCTATTATTACACTATGAATCGACCCCGCAACCTTCAGCGCTAAGTCATGTGCATATATTTATGATCTAACATCACAACGCGGAGGTCGCCTATCAACTAATTAGTATCCATGGCGGTCGTACACTGTAGACACTAGCTCGTCAAATAATAATAGTATATTTCTAATTTCTTTTGTTTTTTGAAGTGAAAACTTCTTTAGCACCGTTGTGATTTGAGGCTCGATGAAACGGAAATGAGCGACACTAAAAAGAGACAAACACATGCATCTATAGGATTTAACCTGCGAGAGAATGAGACACGCAAGTCTTCTTTGGTGTAGCGGTATAAAGCGCCTGACGAACCTCAGCGGCCAGACATTTAGCGGACCAAGGATCGAATCCTATGAAATCCGAAAAATCAATATCCAATCTTCAAACCGCTCCAAAATGAACAGGCAAAAGAAAACAAAAGAAAGCAGCATCTAGCGACTCCGAAGAAGAAAACACAAATGATAAGATGACCAAATGTATAGAAAAAGGTGCACTGGAATTCGACGACAAAAATATGAAAAAAAACGGTGATCGGACAACTCACAATCTCAGATGAACCATTTAGATTGATAAAAAAATTGGTTAAATGGGTTACGTTAGGTTAGGGTTATCGGCTAATTTAAATTTTTTTAAAGGTTTTAATGACTTTTCAAGGAGGTGTTGAGTTGACTTTCTTCTCAGTTGGCATGGAACCGAAAAAACATATTGATAAAAAAAGTGCTTCTTAGTCTCCCCACTCTTGGCTATTTTAGTTTTCTGAAGGTTTCACTTCTACCGCGTGTGAATTGCACACTCTGATTTTTTTTTATATGAATTTCTTACGAGTCCCAACTGCCCACGTTTTGAGCCAGTGAGACTACAGCGTCCCCAATTGTAGTATTTTGTAAGGCTATGTGGGAAGGGGGAGTAGATGGTCAAATACCTGACTATTCAGATGTAGTCACCAAACACGGCTTAAGTCTTTTCAAGCATAGTTTCAATTCTGAATGGTGGTTTTACATCAACGCGATACTCTGGAACATGCCGCAAATGTACCTTATATTATTTTAAGTGATTCAATAGTGAAAACAAAAATTCCGCGACCTCCGGATGGGTAGTCGAGAGCCTTGTCCCTTGACCACGGAGGCCATCACATTGAACATCGTCCCGAGGGTGCTGCCTAGCCTGATTTATATTTTATTAACTAACCAGATAATAATGTAATATAATAACCAATTAATTTAAATAGACAAATTACTTCCGACTTATCCAGTTGGCATCCAGGTAGGTTTGATAATAAATGACGATAATTGGCCAATTGAAATATCACCTCAAGGACGATGCACAAAGCAAACCCTGCTTAATTTATAACTAACTAGCGAGTTCCCAGCATACATTGCAATGCCTCTTAAATGAAGAAATTGTTTCTCACTGCGTGTCCTTTCCTATTCGTCTCCATTTCTCCTGCTTTCCCCCGCTCCCCCCCCCCCTCGCTTTCCCCCCATACGCGTTCCCTTCCTCCCCTTCCGCGTTTCCCTTCCCCCTGCCCCGCTGTTACCCCTCACTCCAAATAATTATTTCATAACGCCAGAGCTAGGTATATGTAGAAACCATCGCGTGCATGTGCACATCAAATCACCAAAGTTTCATCGCAATCGGATGAATGGTTTAGGAACGCATAAACGACAAACAAAGATTCATTCATATTTTGTATTTTGGTCAAATTTGGTGCCTAACATAGGTACCTATTTAAAATATCTATTATTCTTGATTAGATTCAAAGTGTTCGATTTAGGTTAGGTTAGGTTATTGAAGTACTCACCTATGTTAATTGGTGAGTACTTCGATAAAATTCAATTGAAAATTGAAATGAAAAAAAAATGTCAGACAGTTTCGTGAGAGTTTTTGAAACGGTTAAAAAACTTTTCAGGTGTACTGTCATGTGGTTGTAATAATCCAGAAACCTTCGCGAGGGTGGAAAGAAGATATTTTGAAAGTTTCAAACATTTCCTATGCTTAATAAAGCAATACACAAAGGACAAACAAACAAACAACGAAGCAAACGAACATTCATTTATATAAATATAGATGAAGAATATTATGAATATAATATTATTAACTTTATCGACCATGTAAATATTTTATAGGTAAACAGTTGATTAAGAAAATCATTGCTTTGGTATTTACCCACTTACTTTATAACATCGGAATTCAGGAAACTGGAAACTGGGAGTCCATAAATAGAAAATGCTCTATTCATTTCCCGGAAATCAGGAACGGTGCAATAAAAAATAAAACACTAGCGTCAGTTTGTAATAATTTTACTAACAATCGAGTAATTAGATTCTAATACGATTCACCTGCTACATACCCCAAATATTTCTCACAGAGAAAGCCTGCCATCTCCTTAACCCCTCAGGCCAATTTGATCGGTTTTAAGAACAACTTCTGTAGGTCTCATAGAAATCGTTGTGTCTCCCTTATTAAAATGGTCAGAAATATGATCTAAACGGTGTCAGAAAGAGAAAACTTCACGCTTAATTTTTCAATCTTTAAATTTACCACAAAATAATTATAATGAACACCTTTTCGCTGCAATTTTTACATGAAACGACAAAAGAGTGAGTTGACGATAACATTCATTATACATTAGCGTCATAAAACCGTGTGCGTATTTTTTTTAATTTTCAGTAATTTAATTAGTAAAACGTAAGGTGAGCCGTTTTAAAAACTTTTACATTTCAAATTTTTAGATAAAAAAAATACACATTTTTTTTTGTTGTAGAAAGCAGTAACTTTGTGGTTTGACATATTATAAATTGAAATAACACAATAATTTTGTTTGTAACCACGATTTTTTTTATTTTTTTTTTACTACCGACCGGTTTCGCTTTACTCAAGCATCTTCATCTTTTTTATACCCTGAAGATGCTTGAGTAAAGCAAAACCGGTCGGTAGTAGAAAAATTAAATAAATCGTGGTTACAAACAAAATTATTCAATTTATAAAAAAATGTATGTTTATTTCAAATTATAAAATTTGAAAGCGTTTTTTATCAGTGTATTTTTTAAAAACAGTTGGATGCATTCAGAAATATGCCTTTATTTGGATTTTATTGCAAAGTGGAAATATTTTGACCTTCCGACGAAATAAGCCCGAGGCCTGAGCGGTTAACAAGCAATACGTAGTGACTCGTACATATTTTATTCAAATTCCAGCACAGTTGAGATTCTCCACCTACATTATTTGTAAATGTGATACAAATCTTCGGTACAAGATATTTAGAAGAGGAGGAAGGTACATTTGGATTTGTGCCAAATTTAACAATAATTCTGGTTTTTATTCAGTTCCGGTGCCAAATATTTCCTATCTTGATTCAGACGAGCTTCAGTTTGTGAATGAGACATTTTGATCGGCGTCTCCTTAATGTATTCCGGGGACTTAACGAAAACAATTTAGTACACTCCTAAATCTTGCTGTAACGCATTTCTTAATTATATATCTTATTTACGAAGTGGACTCAGAGAGAGGAGTGCAAGATCATTATGTAATGCCAATACTCCAAATAAACTCGATGTCGAAATACAAGAAAACTCAACAAGTATTTTGGACTCATCAGCCTTGGCCGACCTGGGCGTAAATTTCATTTGGGTAAAGCTGCACCTATTTTCCCTAAATCTCCTTTCAATCGTAAATGTTTGAATTCACGCTAGAGCTTGAAGCCTGAGAAACACATTGAGCGTGTAACCCTTAAGATTCTAGGTACAGACATCTCCAAATACTAAGGCAGATTGTTTAAAAAAACGAACGGAACGTGAAAATTAACTTCAAATATTTGATAAATTGTTCTCACCATAAGACAAATACGATTTACACGGATCTGTGTTTTACATATGAAGTATGCTATAAAATAACACCGAGAGGCATTACCGGAACATTAGAATGACGTTTTGAAATATCCTACTAGTAATCTTCTTCTTCAGCGATTATTTATACACAATTCATATATAATAAAAAAAACTTACTTTTTTCGCTTATTTTTTTCCTTTTTTTTAGGCAATTGAAGGATAGATAAAAACTTTTGGAGTTTCAAGTCATTTAAAAACACATTTAAAACCTGATATTAACCCCACAGCGACCGATTTCCAAATTAGTATGTACCTACTTTACCTAAATTAAACTCGATGTACTCGAAAATTAAACTCAAATTTTTTATTTATTTTTTTTTTTTATCAAAGGTTTGTCAACAGGGACTCATATCAAAGCGCCCGCAAATACAATTACATTGAACATGGTTGAACACTATCTCTAACAACATTGATAACATAATGGAGCAATACTCTTCACAATACTAAGAAAACACTCTGAAGAGATGTGTAAAATTAAAAGACGTAATAACTACTACAAAATCGACTCCATATGTGATGGTAGATTCACCAGTTTCCGCTTGTCGGCACTAAAGGCACCTTGTATATGTACATATAGTGTATGGATTAGTATTTGAGGATTTTAACCTGAGGGGTTACTTATCACTTTTCTGATCTCATATAGGTCTCATAGAAATCGTAGTTTCTCTCTAACTATCATGGTGAGAAATTTGATCTAAATCTTCACGCTTTATATTGAAATTTAAAACTTTACCACAAAAGAAGTATGAACCAAGGTTTCGGATCGCAAATGATTAAAAAAATTAAATTTTGTAAATTTTTAAAAAATTATTTTTACATGGAACGACATAAAAGTGAGGTGAAAATAATATTTTTAATACATAATACACTAGCTGGTCCCCGGCGTTGCAATGTCATTCAAATAAATAAGTTGATTCTCCCTGCATGTCCTTTCCCGTGCGTCCCCGTTCGCGTATTTCCAAAACCTATATCGATTAAGTCGCGGTACCGACTGAAAAGGGGTAGGGTTTGTTGGGCAAAATCACCTTACAAACACTACACCGGTTCAGTCGCGGCAGCAACTGAAATGGGTTAGGTTTTGTAAGGTGATTTTGCACAACAAACCCTATACCGATTCAGTCGCCAACGCGCTTCGTTTCTCTGTCTGTTTCTGCGACGGTGACGACCGTAATTATAGAGGGGTAAGCAGAGAGGATGGATTGCGTTTTTTTTAACTTTAAAAAAGAAATTTAACATTGAAAAATTATTTAAGTAAAAAAAACCTATACCGGTTCAGACTGAACCGGTATAGGTTTTGGAAATACGCTTCCCGTTCCCTTCCACCTTCCCCGCCCTCCCCCTTTCCTCGTCTCTTCCCTCTCCGCAAACCCCACCTCCCCGTTTCCCTCCCCCCTGCCTTTCCTCCCTGCTGCAAAAATATATGAAATACACACATTTTCATTTATATAAAATTTCATAACGCGAGAGCTTACCATTATATATAGCCTATATATTATTCTGATGTATGAGCTATATTATTGTAAAGTTTCATTAAAATCCATTCAGTAGTTTTTGCGTGAAAGAGTAACGAACACACATACATCCATACAAACTTTCGAGTTTATAATATTAAGAAAGATTTGTCTAATAAAATGTATGTGTTTTATTTTGTTTTGTTATCATTAATTTTAATTAGAAAAAACTTGCGGTGCAAAATTTTTATATACCAAAAATTTTATTTATTTCGAGTTATAAAATTTTTGAGCGTATTTTATCACATTTCAAATTTTTTATCACATTTCAAAAACAGTCTTTAACATTCAGAAATATTCCATTTATTTGGATTTTATTGCAAAGCGGAAATATTTTGACCGAGGTCTGGGGGGTTAATCGTGTTTCTAACATGGCAGTTTATTGACCGACATGATTTGATCGGTTTCTAATCACGTCACGATTAGTTTTTACGTCATGTTATAGTTCAGCCTCCCGTCCATAAAATTTGCCACAAAATTATTGTGTAGGTCTTCCCAACCCACGTCAACTTTAAACTTATCAAATTGCAAAAATGAGTGGTAAGACTAATACAACTGTGATTCATTTATCACAGTTCTAAGCCGCCATGGCAAATTTTCGACTCTAAAATTAATAGTTAGCTTTCATATAAATCTTCTGTTTGCAACGTTTATAAATTAAAGACGGAACCCATACGTAACATGTAACACGTGAGGTTCATAAATAAATCAAAATTAAATCCTGTATAAAGGATTTAGCGAGTATTTAATTTTTCTTATTTCTTACTGTTAACCTAGAAAATGATGTTGATTAAGAGTAACAAGAGAGTAGAAAATACAGGGTAAACAACCTCAGTGTAAACTGTTGAATAGCATTAGGTACTCGTGAAATATCCACAACATCAAGATCAATATTTTCAACAAAAGTTCATGTTTATACTTATTACCTGCTTTCAGCCAAACTACAGGAGATCCGCAAGACGACCTTGGCTGGCATCATTTGCCAGAACGCGGATTCCTTGGCCACCGCGCAGATGTTCGTTATGAGGACTGAGGGCCCCGACAACCCCGTGCTTAGGTGCTCCTCCATCCCGGACCCTAACCTGACCCCCTGGCTGGAGACCCCTGCCAGGATCTCGCTGGTCGGCGCGCACCAGGCGGCTGGAGTCTCGGTCATCAGGGGGAACTCATTATGAGGGGAATAAAGTTGAGTCATCAAGGGGGAATCATGATGAAAGCTATGGGGGGATACAAATAGGGGGGAATGATGATAAACAGCGATTGAAGGTCTTCGTGTGGAACTCGTGATGCAACAGGGGAAAAAGTAGTTTCGTGGAGGGGGATTCACAATGAAACCTGTCGGGGATAATAATAGGGGGGATGATGATACTGAAGGATTCGAGTATCATCATTGATCATCATGAAGTCATATCTGTATCATCATTGATCATATCTATGTATCATCATGAAGTCATATCTGAATCATGATTGATCATGCTTGTATCATCATGAAGTCGTATCTGTATCATCATTGATCATATCTATGTGTCATCATGAAGTCATATCTGAATCATCATTGATCATGTTTGTATCATCATGAAGTCGTATCTGTATCATCATTGATCATATCTGTATTATCATGAAGTCGTATCTATATTATCATGACGTCATATCTATATTATCATGAAGTCGTATCTATATCATCATCATATTAAGGGGAACTCATAACGAAATAGGGGGATAAAGTTATGTCTTCAAGGGGATTTGTGATGAAACCTGTGGGGGGTGAAGAATAGGGGGGATAGAGGGCATTGAAGTCACGTCTTCATAGAGAACCCGTGATTAAACAGGGAGATAAAGTTGTTTCATCGAGAAGGATTTATGATCAAACCTGTGGGGGGAAAGGTAAAGGGAGAATAATTATTCGGAGGGATTTAAATCAATATCCTTACGGGCAACTCATGATGAAAACGGGAGAATAAAGTTAATCTCATCAGGGGGGATTCGTGAAAACCTGTTGGGGGATAAGGATAGAGGTGTGATGACACAGGTGGATTGAAATAATATCTTCATTTGGAACTCGTAATGAAACAGGCATGGAGGCATATCTAAATGATTAAATTATTATATTATATCAAACAGCAGATAATCCCTATTTCTGCGTGAATTGTAGGTTAGATGCCTTAGAAATAAATGCTAATCCCCAAGTTGGGATTTGAATTCCCACATTAATTATATTATGTTCTCCCTATTTATTCACCTCCATTCTTCCGGCTTTCCCGTTCTTTCCTGTCGTGCTCTTCTTTACACTGTCAATTAAACTCCTCATCGGTCTGCTTTTGGACTGGAGCACCCATTGAATCATGACATCCAGTGTCCTATTATTTGGCATTCTTTCCACAAGGCCAGCCAATTTCAGTATTTCTATAGACTTCTTACTTTTCCAGCGTAAAGCAGCTTAGAACTATAAGTCTGACTGGACTTATTTAATTTAGTTGTGTTGATGTCTTAATTAACTAAGATCAGTGCAGTTGTTTGGTTGTTTTCAACACCTTGTGTTAGCATGAATGTGCAGATTGTTTGCACGTTGTGCATTGAGCTTGATTCAATGATATTATTGTGGAAGATAACTTTGGTCGGTGAGGACATTTTGATGGTCATCCTAACACACTTGAACTTATTTTACGGCTGTATAGTAGGCGCAACATTCCTTCAATACGATATAATATTTGAAAACATGAGTAAGTGGGTCTTTTAATCAAATGGCAATTGTCGTTACATTCTTATTGCTTTTAATATAACAGTTATCGTAATTTAAATTTTAAAACTATACGCTTATCTCAGTTATAGCTCAGTGGTTTAAAGTGGTTTTAGCGGACATGAGATCGCTATGTTAAATATTTTTTTCAATGTGGTGTGACATCATTGCAAAATCTTGTCTAAGGAAAATTTTTGATTTATACCAATTAATATATTATTCCTCTACTATTTGTCCTCTGTCGCTCTATGATTTATATCAATTAGCTCGACTGTCCAGTTTATTAGTCGGACAAAACATCGAAATTTGAATTGAGTACGCAGTTTTATGTAGAAGTGTACCCTTTATCTGGTATAGTACTCAGATTACTCATAAACATCACCAAATCAATTATAATGCAGAAAAACTTGAGTGAATAAAATAAAATGTTGGTGTTTTCTAGGTCACTAGCAGGATATTTCAAAATGTCAAACTTTTTGCCTCCCGTTATTTTATAGAATATTTAATATGTAAAACACAGACATGTGCATATAATATTTGATTTATTGTGAGCTTTCGAATATTGCTTCCCTCATCCCTCGTGGAATAAACTATTATTATTATTTTCCCAAAATTTTGTATTTGGAGATGTTCTGACTAATCAACTTGACGATCGACGTGCAGATAATAGTCAACATGTTTTAACAACCATGACTCCAAGGGATACCTGCAAGTTCATATTAGTTAATTTAATTCATGTTTGTGTTAGTTTTTTTTCGTCTTTAAGATAGCTGCTTATCATTTTTTTTTATTCTCCTAGCCACACAGCTGGCACAGGGTATATATATGTTTATTACGTTCGTGTTTTTTTATGTAGGTACGTTGATCATCTACTAGCTATATATAATTTATAATTTTTTTAATATGGTCGTTAAGTAGTATTGAATGTATATGTTAATAGGGTGAAGTTTGTCGAGGTCTTGGCGGCGGATGCGTCTGCCCACATACTGTGTGGCGGGTCGGATAGGGAGAGACCGATTGAGGGAGACCATTTGAACTCTCCAGCAGGACTCGTTCGACCCACTGCCTTGTCCGCAGTGGGAGGGATGTATTAATATATCCGTCATTCCTGGACCCACTGACCCCCAGATTCCTACCCACCTCTGATACCTTTTTCCTTACTAGAACTTCATCTCCTTCCTTTCCTTAAAAAGAGCCTACACACAACATCTGCAAAGATGACATAGGCGCTGAGGGAAGTTATTTTGGGCTGTGGAGATGTGAAAGAACCCTTATAAAATACACGAAAGATTTAAATAGTGTTTCGAAACGTACCTATTAATTGACCTCAGTGAGACATTAAATACATATTTTGATTGCATTGAATGTAATTACAATTTAGCCAGTAATTAGGTACTTCTGCGGCTCTCCAAGCACTTCAGAATGACTCGTTGAATACTCGTTTCTTAGTTATGTTTGACCTTTTGCCATCGTGTAGACTTAGATGATATTTCCTGGTCGATTCAAATAATATTAACCATACTTAGCTACATTGTACTTATTATTTATTAATGTAAATCCAAAGTTGCTCCAAATAAAAATAGTTTCCTAAAACGGAAATAAAATTGTTTCATTTAATTCCCTACATTTACATATAGTCCAATCAAGGAAGGAGGTGTTGAGTGCGTGAGCAGGTAGGTACCTAAGCGATTTTCGGGTTTCGGGGAAAATTTTTTGGAAGTAATTTTGAAAGCTCATAAAATTATCTACAACTTTTATTCTATACGTAATTTTCGAATCCCCAGCCATTTTTAAATTACGCGCTCCACAAATATAGATATTTTCGAAAAATATCATAATTCAAATTTATTGATTTATTTTACTGCACGATTATATGATTTGAAATGTATGTTGTTTAATACAAAATTTTGTTTAAAAATTTAACAAATCTGCCAACGACCTACGGTAAAACCTTATTGTACTAAAAATAAACATATTTTCTCAAAATTAAAAAAAAAGATTTACCACATAAAAGAAGTCTTTTTAAATCAATTTATATTTTTTGTGGAAAAGAGTCAAAACGTTTAAAATTTGATTTAAGAATGACATATTTCCGGTTGTGTCTGGTTATTCCCTCTTAAAGCCTTGTTTAGGATTTGATCAAAGGAACGTGGAGACCCCCCAGGACCAGAGGCCCGTGTGAACTGAATAAAAAGCTTGTAAAATTACATCAACTTCTTGAACTAGGGTGGAGGGGGGCTCGCTCCGGGCCTCTGACGGGCTTAGTCCGCCACTTGCTAGCTCTTCCAGAAAGTACACATTTGTGCGTCTGGCGGTCCATGGAAACGTGAGCATTTTTCTCCAGTATCTTATTTCGAAGGCCGCTTTCCTTTTTCTTTCGCTGGCTCTAATAAAGCTGAATTTAGGTAAATAAGTTAACGTAATTAATTTTTGTGATTTTTTGTCATTTTAAACCGTGAAATTTCGTCTTTCTCCCAGATTTCATTGAACGAGTTAAGACCTTCGGATTCGTAGCCAAGGATCGTAACTTCTCAACCACGGAGGTCGTGTCTTGTAAGAACCGTATTATGTGCTTTGGATTATTAGGTTTAAGTAATAGGTGAGACATGTAAAGTGAACAGTAATGCATATTATTTTTTATCCATTAATTCAACCTTCGCGAGACGAAACACGTGTCAATGTACCAGCTTCCGAAGTTGCTCTTTCTAAAACGTGTTCGTCTCACCAACATTACTTGGTCATGCCAAGTTTTCCATGGCCGCCCCCAATAAGGACAAGTATATGATAATATGAACACACCAGTCTAATGGTTCCACACACGAAAGAATTAATCACGCAGTTTATTTCCGATAGTTTTTTTTTTCATTTTTGGATATGATACCTATTCATTAAAAATGACTCATGGCTTTATAACTAATGCTGCAGACAATCGAATTATTATCATAACGTTTTATTTTTTTATTGACAGAAAACATATTTGACATAATAAATTAACACTTTACGTTAAATTATAATCACGGATAAATTAATGCTGAAAACTGCTTGCTGAAGTAGCAAAAAACGGTGAGCTATGGCGTCATGAAAAAGCAAATACTTTTGCCTGATATTGCAACGCACTTCGTTAAGTTTTTTGCATCATGAGCTATGTAGCTTTAAAATTTTCATTTCGAAAGGTAAAACTGCAGATAGACTAACGAGGATATTTGTTAGCTGAAGCAGCAAAAATTCTTTAACTACTGATAATTTTATAAAATTAATGATATTCGGAGAAAACTGAAAAACACTGCGGTGCGAAAATTCCTAGAAAAGACTCGTTTTACAGGAATTTCTCAGACTTCTCGGATTTTCGACAGACCAGCGTTATTGCCAGAAATATTTTTGTTAAATCTTTATTACTTCTTCAGTATGACGCTTCGACCAAGGTCAATGGTATGACGACTTCTAGTCTTCAACTTTAAAAAAAATCCATTTCGTGTTAAGGCCCATTAAAGTAAGATGGTCTTGCGATCGGTATCACGCCAATTCTGAATCAAGTCAACTCAACTCCTTTTTGAAAAGTCAATGATTCTTCAGAATTTTGGCGTATTTTTCAGATGGCCAAAATATTTCCGCTTTACAATAAAATACGAATAAATGGAATATTTCTGAACATATCCGAAAACAAAAAACTGTTTTTGAAAGGTGATAAAACATGCTTTCAAATATTAAAATTGAAAGTACACATTTAATTTTTGAAATATAAAAATTTTGCATGCAAACATAAAAAAACCTTTAAAAATGACTCACCTCTCGCTTTTTCTAACTAAAATTAGTGATAACGAACAAATATAGAAACACTGACATATTTTATTTGAAAAATGCATTATAAACGTTGCTGTGACCTCACTATTTTGTCTTTTAATAAAAAAATTAATAAAAAATTCTCAAAGTTTCACTTTTTCTTTTTAAAATTGCGATTCAAAAACTTGGTTTAATAAAGGTGTACATTTTACTTTAATGGTCGATATTTTTTTTAGATTACACTAAAAAGCGTGGTATTTTGCCTTTTTAATATGTTTAAAACATATTTGCAACTCTGATGATAAGGGGGTTGCAGCGATTTATAAGAGATGCATGAGAACTGAGACAAATATGGTCTCCTGCCATTCAAGGGGTTAATAAATGCCTACGTTTCTCGAAAATTTTCTAAATGCCTACATTCAAGTTAGCAATAAAAATGCTCAAACGCGTAGTGATAAAATTATTAAAATTATGTATTTTTTGTAATTATTTTTTGATCGTAAGTATTTATAATTTTTCAATTATATCTGTGCAAAATAAGTGCTTACAATAAATTTTAAATATAATTCTTTGTAAGATGGTAAATAAATAGACAAACTGAAATACTTCCGTCGCATAACAAGTGCGCGGATTTTTTAAATGATTTTATTTGAAGTAAGATTAAAATTTTGAAAAGTAGGTTTCCTAGATAATTTATTGTGTTTTACTTAATGATTATATAATTTGAAATGTGTTGTGTAATACAATATTTTGCCAATCTGCAAACGACCAACCGTATAATCTTAATATAATTTTTTTTTTTTCAAAATTCAAAACATAACTTTACTAGATAAAATAAAAATATTTTGAAATCAATTTATATTTTTGACGTGTTAACGTCTTATAAATCGATAAACACCGGCTGCATGTTTGAAAAAGCATGACTCATTGTCACGTTCCGCCTCAGCCTAGCGTGCAAACGAGAGGGCGGAACAAGGGAAAGAGAAGCACGATCGGCCTTTTTTAGTTTCAGTCGCTCATGACCTGTCTAGCAAAACGCTACAATCAGCACAAAATATAATCTACGGCGCAATATATTTATTTATAGACTTCCTAGTATAAGTAGTAGGAAATGTAGTATTAAGTCCTATATTTCCTTAGCACGGTACTCTCTTAATCTTTCGCCATACAGATTGATACTTATTTATTGTTATCAAGTTAAATTTGCAGAACTACTTACATAGATGATAATTTTAAGATTTTATTTATTTCAATAAAAATTCAATTTGGAAGGCGGGAATAGGTACCGCCACTCGGGAACCATTCAATGGATAACCAATACCCCTGTCTCAGGTCTATCTAAACGGTTCGTTACGTTTGGTAACTTAGCAGGGGTGTCCAGGTTTACGGGGTGAGGTTTGTCCAAGTCTTAGCGGCGGATGGCCTGTGTAGACTTTAATTTGTGTGTCCAATAACAATTCAATTTGGAAGGCGGGAATGGGTACCGCCACCCATGAACCATTCAATGGATAACCAATACCCCTATCTAGATCTCCCAAAACAGTTCGTTACGTTTGGTAATTTAGCAGAGGTGTCCGGGTTCATGGGGTGAGGTTTGTTGGAAATTTAAATTTGCATATTCAATAATAATTTAATTTGGAAGACTGGAATGGGTACCGCTACCCGGGAATCATTCAATTGATAACCAACACCCCTGTCTCCCAAGCCAAGGTCTCCCTAAACGGTTCGTTACGTTTGATAATTTAGCAGGGGTGTCCGAGTTCATGGGTGAGGTTTGTCTAGGTCTTGGCGGCGGATGACCTGTATAGATTTAAATTTGCATATTCAATAATAATTTAATTTGAAAGGCGAGAATGGGTACCGCTAACCGGGAACCATTCAATTGATAACTAACACCCCTGTCGTAGGTCTCCTTTAACGGTTAGTTTCGTTTGATAACTTAGCACGGGTGTCCGAGTTCATGGGGTGAGATTTGTCTAGGTCTTGGCGGCGGATGGCCTGTTTAGATTTTAATTTGTATATTCAATACAAATTCAAGTTTGAAGGCGGGAATGGGTACCGCCACCCGGGAACCACTCAACGGAAAATCAACCCCCTTGTCGTAGGTCTCTCAAAACGGTTCTTTACGTTTGGTAACTTAGCAGGGGTGTCCGGGTTCATGGGGTGAAGTTTGTCAAGGTCTTGGCGGCTAATGACCTGAACACACTGAACCCAAGATTCCTATCCATCCCTTATACCATTTTCCTTCCCAGAACTCGTCCGTAAACCGACTTTACAGACAACCAATTATTTTGTAGAAAAGTCAAGAATTTTATTTAAAAACGACCTATTTCCGGTCGTATCTGGTTATCCCCTTTTCAATTATATGAACTTTGATTGTTGGTGCGTGATGTGAAATGTAAAGTTAGCACCCAGGCACCAAAATAATTAAATTGATTTAATTCAATAATTACCCTACATTTAGGATGTGTATTTTTTGTTTAAATTTTTTACTTCATTACTAACGCTGTTAATTCGATAGGAAAAAAATTTATTGTCTCTGAAAAATACATTTTTTTTTTGAAAGGCAGATGATCCTGTCGCAAATATTTGGCAAATAATTTCAGCCACATAAATCCTGCAATTATAATACAATCGGGGTGTGTTGTGTTAGGGCTGGAGGTAGTAGACAGGGTAAAGAGATGGGTAAGAGGAAGGTGGGGAAGTACCTGGCTATTTATTAGATCTGATCATGAAACACGGCTAAAGCCATTCCAAGGCAACTTTTTTAATTCTGAATGGTGGTCTTACACCAGGGCGATACAGAGAGAGTATTTTCCACTCTCTAACATATCACAAATATACTTTATATTATTTTTAATGATTATTTTTGGAATTGCACGAATCAATCAAATAAAAATTTATTTTCGCATGCCGGAATTTGAATCCGCAACATAAAACACAAAGCATTTTGATTGAAAAAATTGATAATATGCTTACATTCAAGAATTCATTATGATTATTGCTTACTATGGCCGTCCATTGGGTAAGATGCGATAACATAATATATTTGTAGGTGCGTAACCTAATTGGCAATCACTCAATACTAAAGCATTTTCAGTCCAACGTTAATTAGCCACATATTTACAAACACAATGTATCACTAGAACCAATGTTTGTTTTCTATTATTGATTCTCTACTACACAATAGCATATTATGTATTATGTTTTCATTTGGCTGTTGGATACAAAGCCAAAACTGCTACTACTGTTCACCTTTCACGTACGAGTAGGTTTGGAATCCATGGGATTCTGCAACTTTTTTATTATGGTTTTCATCATCTTCATCTATAATATTTTATTTGTTTATTTATTTAAACGCCATAAAATGGCTTTTACGTGATACATTATATTATAAGTATACGGTGGTACAGAGGAGGGTATCGGTATTATATTAAAAACAAAATAAGAATGTATCATTAAGTGTAATAGTTAAATAATATACTAGGTTTATGTAAGGCCTTACAAAACAAAGTATGATAAATGTAAGATAAAAACTGGTATTTAGGTATAGGATACAATTATTTAATGTGTGTTATAACTTACAACCAAAAGAAAGAATATGAAGTACTCTTAAGATATATTTACATAAATTGATGATTTAATTACAATGGAGTACTAGACATAATAAAAAATAGTAGCAAAAGTAGTTAGCTATATATGCAAAAATAGACTATTTATTATTGGCACCTGTGTTGATGGGACAATGAATTTGTTGGTAGGTACCATAAATAAACCAATTCCAATATTGCCTAACTTTAAATAAAGGGCTTCATCACAATATCAGTTTTATATGATTGATATAATATTTTATAATAACAGAGAAATTTTTATAAACAAAATAGCAGTTAGCAAGTAGAATCGAACAAAATTGTAAACCGAATATCTGTCGATCCTCACAATAAATGACCAAGGTTATCTAGAAATCGTTGTATCTCCCTTATTATCATGGCGAGAATTGTGGTCTAAGCGGTTTTAGAAAGAGAAAATACCACGCTTTGTATTCAAATATAAAAGTTAACCACAAAATAATTTAAATGATAATGACCATAATATGACAATAATAATTTCAATTTGGAAGGCGGAAATGAGTACCGCCGCCCGGGAACCTTTATTGGATAACCAACACCTCTGCTATAGGTCACCCCAAGTGGTTCGCTACGTTTGGTGATTTAGCAGGGGTGCCCGGGTTCATAGAGTGAGGTTTGTTTAGGTCTTGGAGGCGGATGACCAGGACACATTGAACCCCAGATTCCTACCCACCCTTTAAACCCTATTTCTTCCCAGAACTCTCCTTCCCTTCCTTTCCTTAAAAAACCCTTAACACAGCATCCCCAAAGATGACATAGGCCCTTAGGGAAATTATTTTCCTCAGGACCTCCTATGTGGAGCTCATGTAAAAAAATAATAATAATCACAAAATATAAAACAAAAAATAGTTTCCGTCCGCAATTTAAAAAAAAAGAGAATTTTTAAATGAAACTTTGGAATTTTTTTATTAATTATTTTGCAATAAATGACAAAAAAGTAAAGTGACGGTAACGCTTTGAATACATTTGTCGAATAAAATATGTGTGCATTTTTCTTTTTTTTCTTTTTCAGTACTTTTAGTTGGAAAAAACGTAAGGTGTGCAATTTTTAAAACGTTTTTATGTTTTCATTCAATTTTTTTAAATTTAATTGCAAATGGGAAATATTCTGACCTTTTGACAGAATGTGCCCGAGGCTTGGGGGGCTAGTTTGGAACATCTGGGTGTGAAGCGACCGACGATTATCCTTAATTCAATTTGGCAATGCTCTTTTTTATACCTATTTTAGTTTGATTCTTTAGCTTCCTAAAATAAACAAAATTATTATTAAATTAACTTATTTTTATTCATCCAGTACACCACTACACATGGGTCTATCAAATGATTTACCTGTACGGCTTTTAACACTCTGTATAGGTTAATGTTACAGAAGAAAACCCAAAACTTACGAAGTATTAACCAGAAGTACCTACAGATGTATTTAAAGAGTTCCTACGTATCTAACATATTTGTATCCATTGTTGAGAGTGCACGTAAGATAGAATTCTTCTTGTACCATATTTTTAGACGTCGCTCTTTGTCGATCCATTCGTAAAAATAGTTTTAAATCTGGACTCGAATGAGAATGATTATTATTAGTCGAAGTGGACGAACTATGTTGTTCCCGAAATAGAGTTGTACAAAACATTCACATAACTCGCAGCCAGACTCTCTCCGCGCTGACCGCTTTATGTTTTATAGAGCCGTCGATATAAACATTAGCGGAGATCCACCGCAGATCTAGCGAGTAGCGAGCGTTTCCCACTTTCCCAATCGACGCCGACGGTTTGGCAATACTGAAACCACCCACCGGCCCACGTGGAAAATATGAAAACTTAGGGTACGATCAGAGACAAAACTGGTTTCGGTTTACAGATTAACGGCGCTCAGTGCACGGTTCCACTGGCGGCAGTTGACGCTGGGGTGTGGACAAACAGAACGCGGATAAAACCTGAGCTACCTGCGCGGTAGCCTGACAGCAGCTGTCAGTTTTTACGAAATGTCGAGTTCGTCACACGACGATTTTTACTCTTGGAGAACACTTTCTTGAAATTAAGGAATAAAACAGTTGTTATTCATCCAATTAATCGTAGTATAAAAAGTCAAAAAAGTAAAAAATGGTGAATATCATCACTTGTTTAGCGAACTTAAGGCGGACGAAGAAAGATTTTTTAAATATACCAGAATGAATAAGTTTCACCGACCGGCGTCACCGGCGAGCAGGATTTAAGAATTCATTCCGGTAAAACTTATCGGCGCCGCCTCGCGCGGACACAAATCTGAATCTGCCTTCACTATTTTCGGTCTGATACGTTGACATACAAACATTCTTGTCGGCACGCCTGCGCCAGTCGGCCGCCCATGCGCCGACTAATCAGAAAACCGAAACCCGTTTTGTCTTTGTTCGTACCCTTACATATGAAACTGAATACCAGAATAAGCAAAATGTAGATATATTATTTATGCATCTCTATTATAAGAAACCCATCACACCAGTACTACGCTATGTCTTAAGGCGACGTATCCTCGCTTGAAAAGAAGATGGTGGAGAGATATGTAATTACGAATGTTGGAGAGAGCGCGCTAATATTTAAAATAATGAAAGTGAAGCGAAAATTGTGAAAATGTTTAATTAAACACGACTCGTTTAGAATAGAGCAAAAATCTCGTGGGGGTTGTGTTAATTATTATTTAAAGAATCGTTGTGAATTTTTTCATACATATAATTTTTAAAATAACAGAAACAGGCTTGAAAATAAAAGTTTTCAGAGCGTACTTTGCGATTTTGTCTATCAAGGGAATTTTATATAATTTGCGTTTCGGCGTGGGGAATGTATAGTATAAACAAATTTAAAAAATAACATTTATTTTTTTAAGAGCTTAAAAACTTCAAATGTTCAAGGGAGCTATAGACCCGTTTCACAGAGCCGTTGAAAAATCGGATGCTCTAGTGGCTTTATAGGATATATGGAGCTGTTCACATACGTCCGACACGATTAAAAAACGGATCCGGCACGTTTTATCGGGTGCATGGCTAGCGCAGAGCTTCCGTTTAAAAATCGTGTCGGAACGCGCTCATTCATAGGTTTATTTGACGCTGTTCACTCTTGCCACCTTGTCGTTCCGGCGTGAGCCCCACTGCACCCCGACCCCTCCACCCGCCCACTAACAGTCTCAAGGAATTATCATCGTCCGCGTGATCACCCATTTTTTAAACGGAAGTGTGAACAGGCCGTTCAACCTCCGATTTTTTGTCATCAGTTTTTTTAAACGGTAGTTAGAGTGTTGGTTCACACCAAGGGCCACCCGAAGAACATTGAAAGAGTTTTGGACATTTTTGAGAATAATCTTTGGAGACAGCTATTAGAGTACAACTTGAACAAACACGAACAATATGAACTTGAGGTAATCCAACCGCTTTCCCGCCTTGGTATAAGTAAATATGGTTACTCCTTCAGGGCTCTCAAAAGGACTCTAACTTTTTTTCATATAAACGAAGCTACTCTTATGTAGAATGAAGCTAAACCCGGAGGTAGTAGTACTATTGATAGAAGAATAAACTTAAAACTACAAAGCCATCGCTCCAAACAATGGAAAAATTATAACAGGAAAAAAAGAAGAAAAACTAAATTTACAAATGTAATGTCACCTGTAATGACAGAGGTAAGGTAATAAATACAAATATAAAAGTTCAAATGAACTATCGCAACCAAAAGTTAACATAAACAATGCAATGCACAAAAAAAATCACAATTAGAAACAAAAAAGACAAAAAAAATATTTAAAGTATACTAAAGACAAACACAAAGAGAGGATCACTAGCGATCTAATCGGTCATCCTGACCTGAATATCTATTGCGGCTATCTGTGCTGGAGAGTTTCTGTCCTTTTTTTTAAACGTCTGCATGTAGCACAAACAATGGCCTCTGATTTTTGAACAATTTAAAATCTGTTCAAAAATCTGTCAATAACAAATAAAATTTAAGTGTAAAACTAGACGGCTCCTTTTGGCATGACGTTGTAAGAATGGAAGACAGGGGACCAACGAAGTGGCTGGTATTTAACAAATCTGCAGGAGAGTTAGGAAGTGTCAGTTTTACTGACTTAGGCGTAAGAAAAGATGTAGAGGTTTTTTTCTAGATGTGACCAAGAGTCTAGCGCTAATAATTTATGAATTATGTAGGTATGTATGTATAACATTCTAAATTCGATTGTCGTGAACTTCTGCAGTTGATAAATCTACATGTAGGTACCTACAAGAACAACTAAACAAACATTAACATTTTGTATACATCTCATTCCAACTATAGTTTGCATTCTCCAATACAGCGTTTACATATCTAGGTAACAAAATCTTAAACAATATGATATACCATATTTGACAACAATTTTAACATGGCAAACTTCAAACGCCGCCAAAAATGTGCCAATATCTTCATGTGCCAACTATTTATATCTACTTCATAAACTAATGTGAACAACAGTTTTAAACATTTTTATTAATATTAATGCTGATTTGAAGGATATTGGGATTATCTATTTTTAATTAACTTACACTTTATGTTACCTATTTTGTGACAACTCTTATATTTTCGACCACCACAACACGGGCATGTGCCTAACATGGTGGTCGAAAAATCATAAAATTCATGTAACAAACATTTTAATGAATAAAGAAAACTTAAAAAAAAAAAAAATTTATGCAACCTTTATTTTGTTTCTTAAATTTTATGTTACCTGTATTTTGTCAACTCGTTATTTAAAAAAAAAACATATACTACATTATATTAAAAATCCCTATGGGCGTTTAAATAAATAAAATTAAAATAAATAAATAAAATAACTTATAATGTTTTTCAGTCCTACCACCATCAAAAATATACATCAACATAGCATTACTCTAAGCACAAATATCTCAGGAACAACAAATAGATAGGAAGTAGGTATACACAACAATAGATGCCTAACCTACCAGTGCTAAATAGGAGGACCAACTGTATCACTTTTATGTACAACAGCAGCTCAACATCATTATGTATAAAATTGGTCAATGATCTTCATACAGCCATAAGCAGGGAGATAAATTACAAAATTTTCAAATATGTTTAAAACACTCAACCTTTTCCATTACATAGATGCACAGTATAGACAATTTTATTTTATACTAGTGAGTTCCCGGCATGCGTTGCTACGCCAGTTAGTAAAGAAATGTTTCTCCCTTTGAGTCCTTTCCATTCGTCCCGTTCTCCTTCCGCCTCCCCTTCCTCTCCGCGTCCCCCTCCCCTCACTCGTTCCCACTCCGCCTTCTCCGCCTTCCCTCTCCCCACTCCCCTCCCCGCTTCCCCGTCTCGCGAACCTCTGCCGCATTCCATACATTCAGTTTTCAAACTTAATTTTGCAATTTTTTTGTACAAATTTCATGATACCAGAACTCACTATTATAATATATAGAAACTATCGCGGGCATGCACACAACAAATCCTCAGAGTTTCATCGCAGTCGGATGATTGATTAGCAACGCATAGTTTCACGACACCAGAGCTCACTATTGTATATAGAAACCATCGCGGGCATGCACACAACAAATCTCCAGAGTTTCATCGCAATCGGATGAATGATTAGCAACGCATAGTTTCATGATGCCAGAACTCACTATTATAATATTTAAAAACCATCGTGGGCATGCGCACACCAAATCCCCAAAGTTTCATCGCAATCGGATGAATGGTTAGCAACGCATAATTTCACGACACCAGAGCTCACTATTGTATATAAAAACCACCGCGGGTATGCGCACGTCAAATCCCCAAAGTTTCATCGCAATCGGATGAATGCTTTATCAACACATAGACATCTCATATACTCACACATACAATTGGTTGAATAGGTTAGGTTAGGTTAGGTTAGGGTGCTGAAATTGCATGATTCTGAGTTGTTATGAAACCAAAAAATAGTTGTATTACAACTATGTACATTCGTTTTCTTTTACCACCTTCCACTAATGATTATGATCATGCATAATATACTTAATTATTAAATCCATTATGTACAATGTCTTTGTAATTTTTTTAAGAGTTATACATCTTTTTGTATCTTTATAGGAGGGTACTTATCTATCCTTACAGATTTTTATATTAACGAGCACTCCTTTCCTAAGTACAGGCACCAGTTTACTTCAGGAAAAAAGTACACCGTTCAAATTTGTAGTTCGTTGGTTGATATGAAACTACGTATCTAGTAAAAAAAAAATACATAGGTACATTATGTATATGTATTTTTTTACGGCTGTCATCAAAATAACTCACACTTCTAATCTCTTACCGTTTGCAGTTAAGGCCCGATAGTAAGCGTTCAAAAAGACGAAGAAGGGGGTATATGTAAATACGAATGTTAGAGGGAGCGTGCTAATATTAAAAACGATAATAATTAAGCGAAATTTTTTAATGTTTAATAAAACACGACTATTTTACATTTATTTAACACGGCAAATACTTATGTTGCACTGTGAATTTTTTTAAAACCTATAACATGTTAAATAACAGAACAAAACGCGTTTTTTAATAATTGTCTGAGCATACTTTGCGATTTTTTTCTATCGAGGAAATTTCATATAATTACCGTTCCGGCTCTACAAATGTATAGATATTATCTTCAAAAATAACATATTTTTTTAATAAACTTAAAGTATTTAAGAGAAATACGTTATAAAACGGTAGAAATTCGGAATGCGGGGGCTTAAGACACCGCCAAAACTATACAACGTCAATTTTAATGTGTTCATAAAAGACGTCCTCGTCGCTTTATGTGTTTTTATCTCTTATAATCTAATATAGCATTTTTATTTTAGGGAACTGCGTTATCAAGTGGAAAATAGGCATTGAAAATATTATTTATTGGTCATAATAAAGTAGGTACTATATCAACTTCTTTATCTCAGTACCTACTTACCTACTCAATCATAGAAATCACAATATATGGTTTCCGTTTTGATGCGACGCAATCTCATCTGTTGATTGTGTTATTTCGCGTTTAAAGCTATTTGGTTTGTTTTGATAATATTAGATATCATCTGCTTCGATGTAAATCTGTTTGTTTTGACAGGGATTGCCTTCATCTTATCCTTGCCGAAATAGACTGTATGGCGTACGCTTCTAAAAAATAACACTTCCAAATGAATTGGCTTAGATATTGAAATCGTTTAATCGGGTTAAGTTAGATTGAACTTTGTTGGTTCAGCTTGATATTTAAGTACTTGATTGCGGATTAAGATGACGCAATATAGTATCTATACCTAACCAAGCCATAATCTGAGAAATACAAATAATTCAACTACTTCTATCTCCAATGTGATTTATTTAGCGCGA
The DNA here is from genome assembly GCA_936435175.1 of Glyphotaelius pellucidus. Classification (NCBI taxonomy): domain Eukaryota; kingdom Metazoa; phylum Arthropoda; class Insecta; order Trichoptera; family Limnephilidae; genus Glyphotaelius; species Glyphotaelius pellucidus. Next base: position 506,067 of record OW386539.1, on the reverse strand, counting down.
AAGGCATAACTCGGGTGTTTTTCGTGTCTGCATGAAAGTATCCGGAGAACTAGCTATGTATTCAGGAAAAAATAAAAATAAATTGATAGCTTGGGGAGAAAAAAAATAGTGCTAATGGAAAGACAGAAAAATGTGCTGTTGGAGAGAGAGAGTGTAAGAAAAATTAGTGGTGGTAATGAGAAACAATGTTCTGAGGGGACGCTCGCTGAAAAACCGCAGAGATTGAAGAAATTGGATTATTTTTTTAAAAAGACAAATAACTTATTTTATATCACTTTATTTTTATAGGTTTACATTATATATTCACAATCTACATTTTTCGTGAACAATGTTTACATCATCAGGAGTAAATGTACCTAAACTAAAAAAAACTAAATACCTACAGATCATATATGGAGAAGAAATGGTAGAAGGAAGGGGGAGAGATGAGAGTTTATTAGAATTAGATTACAATGTCATTGGAAGTAAAAGACCAGTTAAGTGGAACGTTTGCGCGGCCCTTTTCGGCCCGTTTCATACAAATCTTAAATTTGGATTTGAGATCAAAATACCCAACCAAACTGAAAAATTCTTTTTTCATCAAAAGATATATTAAATATCTAGTACGGATGTGAGCTACTTTATTTATTTTTGCTTTGAATAATAAGATATAGGCTATTAAAAATGTTTGTGTTTCATGATTTTAGAGGCAACTTGGGCAATTATTTGTGAGTAAATGAAAAACAAACCAAAAATAATGTTACTATATTTGTCATAGAAATATAATGAAATATAAAATAAAAAATAAAAATGAATACAAAAAATCATTTTGTAAATTTAAAATACAAATTACCTATTTACGGCGGAACAAGATTTGTCGTTTATATATTTAAATTAGTACCCAACAAATTCATTTTTAACGATGCTTCATTTTTTTTTTTTTTTCATTGCATTTGTAAAATAAAAATAGTAAAATTATTTTTTTAATGTCTTTCGAGTAATAATTGCCCAAGTTGCCTCTAAAATCACGAAACATTAAAATCTTTAATGGCCAATATCTTATAATTTAAAGCGAAAATAAATAAAGTAGCTCACATCCCTACTAGATATTTGATATAACTTTTGATTACAAAAATAATTTTTCAGTTTGGTTCGGTATTTTGATCTCAAATCTAAATTTAAGATTTGTATGAAACTGGTGGAAATGGGACGCGCATACCTTTTAAGTGGGAAAATGTTCAAAACAAGGTTTATAAAAAATTATTGCTTATTAATTTTTTATTCCATTATTTATATAAAGTATGCTTACATTGGGTTTTTCCATACCAGTCTCACTGGGATATACCTGTGTCAAGACAGGTATTTCCCAGTGAGACATTATAATATCTGCTTTGTTATTAACATTTTTTCTTGTTTCTTAAATTTGAAAATTATTAATCTGCGATGCCTTATAACCCCTACGAAGTATTTTTAGTCTTAAGTTTTTATCAAAAGTATGTTCATTTTTCAATAAATGATCTTCGAACTCAGATTCACTGTTGCCATAAAGCCCTGAGATGTTCATAAGCTCTTTCCTCAAAGTTTCTATTAATCCATACTAATACTAATACTAATACATAATACTAATAAATGCGAAACTGCTCGAGTTTGTTTATGACCTTTTCAGGCATTAACCAATAAAAATACTTTAAAAATTCATTCACCAATAGAAAGCTAAATTATATGCGCATACTATATTTTGTATATGATGGTTAGCTATGGCGTTATGAAATTATAAATATTAATATATTATACTTGTTATACGTTTTCTGTCGCTAACAAAAGCGAGTTAATTGCAAATGTCAGAAAAAAATCATTCCCATGGAAACGATGTTGATATATTTGTGGGCTCTAACTCAGCCCCCTGGTCAGCTACTGCCCCAGAAAATTCAAATATTAGAATATGTTTTGTTTTTTTTTGGACAAGCTGGAATAAATGTCAGGTAAGAGTTCCTTCATTAAAAATATAATTCGTAACGATTATAAAGACTGAATAATAAATAGTGTAATTTTGTATTAAATTAACAAACTTCCAAATATTTAATTAAAAATAAACATCCGAAATGTTTGTAAGCGCATAAATTCCGAACGAATGAACAAAATTGGATAATTCTTTTTTTCTTTGTGAAATTTAGGTGGCAGGCTAGATGTTTGAAAACTGAATGTAAGGGAATGAATGTATGGAATGGAGGGGATGGGGTGGGGAGGAAGGGGGATAATTGATAAGTTCAATCGCTACAGTAATTTCCCGTAATACCATGCGAGCGAAGTCGCGGGGAAAAGCTAGTTCTTATATAAATACAATTAAAATTCTTACAATTGAGTTTCTATACGTTTCTTAGGTTAATTTATTTTTATTTTATATCGCTATCTTTCTGACTTCGTAATATGGTTGTTGCGCTCCCAGACCTGTAGGTAGTAGGTACTCTAATAGTCCTTGCGTGACGCATAAAATCTTCGGGCGGAAAACAATTGTATTATTTATAATAACCGATAATAAGTCATTTGCGTGTATTTACTAATGAAATGTTTTTACTGGTGTTTGCAGAGTAATGAAAACATTTTCTCGTCACATACGAGGGCGTTTGGCACTCTTTTAGTGCAATTTACTTAGAGGTAGCACACGACCCTACGCGAGGCTTGGTAGATTAGTGCTAAAACTACATAAAACTACCACAATTGGCGGCACTTTGAGATGTCATTGCTAGTACCTACAGTACGCGCCAAACTTAAATGCCGACCTGAACTTGATACGATCCATGATCCATCGCGCGGGTACAGTCACTTTACTGACTTTGCACGGTCGTTACCGAAAGAGAAATATGTGTAAAACATTCGTGCGATAGAGAAAGCGTGGGCGGGGAGACATGCCGCTTTACGGACCTTAAACTCGCCTATTGCGACGATTTCTGTATCAACGTCAGGTCGGTATTAAAGTTTAGCGTGTACTATACCTTTATTAGAGTCTTCAAGGTATATACAGCAGTTATATTGAAGGTTTTAAATCGATACGTCGCGTCATTCGTATGGTTGAAAACGAATAGGCGCCTACTTGCCATTGATATGTACTTGCCTTTGTGCAAAATGCATTAAGAGGAAGTAGAAGAAATATTATATCAAAAATTATATTCATAGAATATGTTCATGCCGAGAAACGACCTAAAGAGTTATTGGCCATGAAAATGTAAGTACCAGCTCCTGGTGAGCACCCACTTGGAAGGTTTCCAGTATTCGCGGCAGTAAAGCAAAAAAAAACTGCCCTAACTGCAGACAAAACACGAGTAACATAATATTCATTCATTGTTCAAATAACAACGCGGGTACCAAGTACCAAGCCATCTTGACAGATCAGTTACAAGTTACAATAAACATTACAAGTATTGCATTCTAGAGATTTTCATGTAACAGCAAAAAGTTGTGGCCATTTTGCTGATGAAGGTCAACAAAATTTAAAAGGTCTCTTTATTCGCAAATATTATGAAAATAGATGTTCACCATGGAACCGTAAATCTACATTAATAGGAAATCAAACCATGTTCACGAGCTTAGGTACTTACTTATAATTTTTTAAGCATGACGCATGACCGACATCTCAAAGACAAAATATGAACAAGTTATTGAACTTTATTATATACGTACTACATACAGTACACGCCAAACTTTAATGCCAGTCTGAGTTTGATATGATCCATTCTCGCGCAGTTACTGACTTTACAATGAACGTAAGCAACAGAGAAAGGTGTGGGCGGGGAGGCATGCCACTTTTCTGACCTCGTACTCGCCTGTTGCGACGATTTCTGTATCAAAGGAAAAGAAGGAGAGCAAGTTCTGGGAAGGAAAAAGGTGTGAGGGTGGGTAGGAATCAGTGTGTCTAGGAGTGACGGACCCATGAATCTACCCTTCCAACTGCGGTGTAAGGCGACGGGTCGATAGAGTCCGGCTGAAGAGGTCAAAAGGACTCCTTCAACCAGTCGGCCCGCCATGCAGTAGGTGAATAGACGGAACCGCCGCCAAGACCTAGACAACCCTCCCCCCCTCCCATTAACCCGGGAACCCCTGCTAAGTCACCAAACGTAGCGAAAACAAAAGCTAAAAAAAAAAAAAAAAAAAAAAAAAAACGTTATCACGATTATCCGATAAATGCTTCTGGCGGCGGTACCCATTCCCGCCACCCAAATTTAAAAAAAATATACAATCAACACTTTTCAAAGTAAATTTAGTATCTATTCTTAAAAAAGGCATTGTTTTCACATCAAATTTTGTTGACTTTAAATTGACTCTCAGTACACAAAAACAGTGCTCTTTCAGAGTGTAATATAATATGTTAGGTATAATTTTTACAAAATACCAAAGTCATTAAAAATTTGCGTTTTGCCTGATGAAGCTTTTCTTGTTTTATCAAGCACTAGCTGAAGTCCCGGAATTTTTGATAAATCAGATGAAGACGGTAATTTTCCTCTCAATTTCAAAATCAAATGTGCAAATTTTCATCAAGAATCGAAAATCAAATATTTTCAATCACACTGGGTAAATCTTAGCGGATCATGTGATACGCACTCCGTATCGTTTCTGTAGCATTGCACAGACGAAACAGAGAGCGTGTGATAGAAAAAAAATATTTTTTATCTATTATTGAAAAAATCAATAAAAATCAATCGACAGCAAAATATCAGCTACATTTTTTACTCCAAACATGCTCAGGTATCACTGGTTAAAATCCTTTCGTACGTGCTTGTAGGATACGTCCTGGGTGTCTCCCACGAAGACTGTAAAAAGGGCGCCGGTAGTCCTTGTAGCCGCTAGGTCCCGAGGGTTAGAGGTGTCCAGAGGGGAAGAAGCAGGGTCCACAGGGGCAGAAATTAAATCCAAGTTTTCCAAGAGATGAAGTCCGGAGAGAAGTCAGGGTCAGGTAGAAGAGGCGAAGGATTGTTGTGGTACCAGAATGAGGGAATTGTGCGAGCGTGCCGTAGGTACAGTGCTGTTACACCCGTATATGGGCAGGTTAAAGAATCCACCGTCCCTCGATGAAATATGTATTTTTTTAATAGCCCAGCAATATAAAACAAAAATGTGCTTATTTTCTACCTCTTTTGTTCTAAATTAGCACAAATTATAAATTCTTCAATTCTGCCTTCTTTTCGATTCATTTTCGTCTCATGACTTACCCATGTAATTATGGGTTTCTAATGAATAAATCTGTGTGACTAATATTTAAAGTAGGTCAGAACTTTCCAATGGTCCTGTATAAAGCAGAGATTCATCTCAATTACATTCGCATAACGCAGTAGGTACGAACTGAGTAGTGCACAGCTTAATACATTGCAGTACTTAATTAGTTCGCGATCTGGAATCTAGAGGTAAAAGGAAAATCACAAATAATTTATGAATTTGACCTTCATTTAAGTGTTCATTCGAGGTCAAGGGTTCGACTACCGGAAGCATTCAATGACCAGAAAAAATATACACTTAACCTTTTATTGCGTGGTTGCATTTCTTTAGCATTAAGACATGGGTAGGTCTTGGATAGTGTGGCTTGTGGCAGGGGTGGATTTCAAACAAATGACCCTTTTTTTCTAAAAAGGTTTCTGTTTCTTTCTAAATAATACGTTATAGATTACTAAGAAAGAAAATTGAAACATGGATTTGCGAAACCAATACACGCCCCTCGAGACAAGGACGTCAAATGACGGATAGTTAGGTTAGCTTATCTGTCACAAGAATAATGCCAAATACGTTTGAAAGTGCAGAAATCGAATATCGGGAGAGCACTTTTTTTTCGTTAACTTTTACCTACGACCTACGACTACGCATATTGTTTTAAGGCGCCGTATCCTCGTTCGAAAAGAAGATGGAGAGACATGTAATTAAGAGTGTTGGAGAGAGCGCGCTAATGTTTAAAACGATGAAATTGAAGCGAAAATTGGGAAAATGTTTAATAAAACACGACTCGTTTAGAATAGAGCAAAAATCTCATGGGGATTGTCTAAAACAACATTCAAAGAAACACTGTGATTTTTTTCGTACATATAACTTGTTAAATAAAAGACAGACGTGAAAATAAAAAATTTCGGAGCATACTTTTCGATTTTTTTCTATCGAGTGAATTTTACGTAATCTGCGTTTCGGCGTGGGGAATGTATAGGTATTATCTTCAAAAATAACATTTATTTTTTTAAGAGCTTAAAAACTTCAAATGATCAATGCAAGAAATCGGTAGAAATTCGGGTAGCGCGGCTTAAACAACACTTAGATTCAACGAAATTACATTGAGAAACAACTATTTCAGTTATCGGAGGTGGAAAATAGTGCAATTCAATAAAATTATTAATATTCTCGAAAGTGTTTAAAGAAAATGAATATGATTCCGTGCCAATTCAAAATCAACTCAACTCAAAACCTCATTGAAAAGTCATTAAAAGCTATGAAAAAAAATCGAAAAATAGCTCATAAACTGACCTATTTAACAAAAAAATGTTCATCACTTTTAATGACTTTTCAAAGGAGGTGTTGATTTGAGTTCATTCTGAGTTGTCCGGTCACCTACAAAACTATAATACTCGTATGTACACTGCATTTGACCAATGACCGATGGTGCGTTAATATGTACATTTATGTATTGTTTTATTTATATTCTGTACAAGCAGAAAATATACAGGATTCCGTTGTCCGATCCTGCCTAAAGATAGGTAAACAAACGTCGATGTTTTTCGCGTTTTTATACTTTACACCAAGTTCATTCTAGGCTATATACAGAGATATTTTTTATGCAAATAATTGCTTCATGTTGATAAAACACTGTGGCTGTAATATAATTTGCACACATGCCGGCCTGTAGTGCCTGTAGTGTCGGTAGTCTGTTTCAGTACGCATACCTTGGTATAAAATTAGAACATGATATAATGCATTTTTTGCACACAAGCGTCCATTGTGTGCAAGTGTGCGTCGCCCCATGGCCGCGCAACCAATACACGAATACAAAAACCACGGGATGTGTTGTATCGTTTAATAAATAACATGTAATGATATATATGTTTTCAGACACGTTGCATATAATAATATATGTTTTTTCATTATTCTGCCATAGTCAATCAAAGTCGCAAAGTATTCTTCCATGTCGCAAGCCGGTCGCAGTTTCTCGTACTAACATTGAACCAAAAAATAGAGTTCAATAAATTGTAAGACTATTCCTAAATATTATTATTGCTTTGAAAATTTGTAAAAAAATAAATCGGTCCTTTCTTTTATCCGTTTCTTTTTTTCCGACATTTCCCGACTTTTCAAAACAATTTTTGAGAAATCTATTACTTTGTGAAATCAAAAAATGTAGAGCAAAAGTAAGACATCAATTTTTTATTAATTAAATTTTTTTTAAAGCTTCATAGATCCATAGATTTTACCTCCGTAGTTGAAAACGGCGTTGCGGTTCACTTAGAAATTTCGTGCTTCAATAGGTGTGCAAATTTCGCGACACCTGAACTCACTGCTTTCGAACTCCAGATAATCGTATTTGAGCCACCTACTGGTTGGGACGCCTCCTTTACGAATTACAGTTTTTGGGAGGGAGGGAAAGAAGATTGTGAGAGGAAGGTTGGGAATTACATGGCCGTTCAGATCTGGTCACTAAACCCAAGTTAATCCATTTTAGTTGTGTTTGAAATCTGAAATCCAATAGGGAGTGGGTTTCTGTCGGCCTCACGTGAGCGGCACCAAACGTGGCCACCGAGATTCCTAAAAGGTTTGCTCGGCATAATATTATCTTCACGAACGTTATTTCCGATCTTCCTACGCGGTGACACAATCGTGTCGGGATCATTTCATTTGCCAATGGCCGCCATTGAACCGAACGCGGAAAAAATAATAGCAATCTGCCACTTATTTATTGATTAGGTACGGAATTATCTTGGCGAATAATAAATAGTAACAGCACTATAGTAGCCAGGTACTGTAAGGCATCATAGTGTGGGTCAATCTACGTACAGAGAAACATTCACCGAATAGCTTGCTTACCTACGTAACGTAGTTACCTAGTAAATGCCTAGTAAGCAATATATTGCGGTGGCACGCGCCGCTCCGCTCGCGGCAATGTGTTACATGGTAGGTATCTACCTACATCGTTATGGTGTAAATAAGTACATTTTTATGTGATCGAAACCTTTGCTGATCTGCCGCCTGCGACAGTTGCTTATCGAGACGACAGCTTTTTCGCCCCGAGTTCGCTTTTGTCTGGCTTGTGTTTACACGGCCAGACCCCTGCCGTCTTGATAGCCAGCCGGACTCCGACCGGCTCACTGCCAAGACGTCCGCGCCACCAACTGCCTTTTTCAAGGCAAAGAAGAAAAAGACTGGCCCCACCGAGACACAAACACAGGACCTTCCCCAAACTCAAGACTTCCTCTTGGAAGGTTATCCACCACAAAGTGCCACAAACCCGCCCCGGTATAAATAACAGATGGTTACTCCTTCAGGGCTCTCACAAGAACTCTTATTTTTTTTTATAGAACGACTCTACATTAATAATTAATCAAAAGTAGACCCCTATTGTCCCTGGATCCCCCAGGGCGCCCGCCAATACAAGCGACAGACGAAGACCGGAACCATCCGATCCCCCCCCCCCCCCCCCCCCAGCAACCTTTGTAGTCCCACCCCGCTGACCCGAGGGCGAAGACAAGACGAAGAGGGCAGCCATCCCGGAGCCCGCTGCGATGTCCGAACTCAGACCCAGCCGCCCATCAGTAAGCCCAGCTTCGGCCTACAGGCCACCCACCAGTCCCCAGCAGCCCATGGACATGACGAACCGCCAAGAAGAAGGTTGGACGAGGCCGTATCCAACCCCATCAAGAGGGCCCTGTCCCCACAGGAACCCCAGCCGGTTGTAGTCGGCAACCGGTTTGGTGACTTTTCTGAGGTACCTAAGTGAAGGCGGCGGCGCGCCGCAAACAAGGTGCGCCAATTTTGATCATCATTCTTCTTCTTCTTCCGCAGGTACCAGCGGCCAGCCTGCAAAGAAGGATCGCTTTCCCCCGGTGATGACTCCCACGCGCAGATCATCTCTGCTGTACAGGGACACCTGGGCCATCCAAATTTTACCTTCTGGTACCACTGGGGCGGAACCACGAATACCTTCGTCAGGAGCATGGTGGACCACCGCGCCTGAGCGGAGGCACGCGGCTCCCCTACTTATAAGGCGAAGGCAGAGAAGTTGAAGAAGGCGAACATCAAGGGACTGCCGAACTTTGAGACTGAAGAGATCGCTGCGAGCCTGGCGGACCAAGGCTTCCCCCCTGTAAAGGTCGTAGGGATGATGACCGCCTCGGCCGAGTACCTGAAGCAATCATCTCCAGCACGGGACGCAGGGTTATCGCTGCCAAGACTTCGGGCATGGATCACGAAACTGCTCGCACATCGCGAGGTGTGTGAAGTGCTCGGTGGAGCACGTCTCGGCCGAGTGTCCAAAGACCACCAGGGACGAGCCCGCCGCGTGCTGCAACTGTGGAGACCCCCATCCCGCCAACTATAGAGGCTGCCCGAGGAGGGTAGCTTACGTCGCTTCGCCACAACAGCGCCAATGAATACAATATGATATAAAATAGGTACCTACTTTTTTATATTCGCTCCACACAAGAGGCCCAAAGGAAAATAATTCCCCCCAGGGCCTACGCCATCTTTGGGGATGCTGTGTAGGGGGTTATTTTTAGGGAAAGGAAGGAGAGGAAGTTCCGGGAAGGAAAGAGTTACGAAGGGTAGATTGGAATCTGGAGGTCAATGTGTCCAGGAGTGACGGACATATAAATCCATCCTCTTCTCGTCCCTTCCGATCCGACCTGCCACACAGGAGATGGGCAAACGCATGTGCCGCCAAGACCTTGACAAACCTCATGAACCCGGGCATTCCCGCTAAGTCACCACAAAGGGGTATTGATTACCCAATAAATGGTTTCCGGGGCAGTAGTACCCATACTTACCTCCTAAATTGAAAAAATGTTTGAGGGAGGAAATTAAAAGAATTAAAAATTAAGAAAAGAATTAAAAAATGGAAGAGAAATTCTTCTACCAGAAAGAGAAAATCTATAATTTAATTTATTTATTTATTTCTATTCTTGTACATACACTTTACAAATAATTACATAGTTTACATAGATAATAGGTTATTAATAAGAAAAAAAAACATGTTAAAGATCCGTAACTGTATGTAAATAGGTTAGTCGTAGTGTTTTGTGAACACCTCACTAGGCGAACCTGTGCTGAGGTGTTCCCATGTTTGGGATTAAGTGCTATTCTGTCGACCTAAGTAGAAACACTGTAACCTCCTTGATATTGTCAAGAAGGGCACTGTGGGTCGACCCATGGCGGCAGTATCCTACACATAAATTAAAAGATTAGTTTCGGTGGGGATCTATATATATACAGTTGTTCTTAGAATCTAGATTATGAGTAAGATAAATAATTGTCTTGATAAACGGTAGATATATTTTTCTATGGACCACGCGCCAATGGTATAATAAACCGGCCATTATTTTAACACGGCCATTTTATATTCAAAAGCAGTATTGATGGTGTGATTTTATAATATAAGTATGCTAATTTATTTTCCGACGCTAATTTTCTATTGTGACGTACCATTATTGTTCTAGTCGTACCAGCCTTCAGTCATTTGTAACAAAACGTATAATTAGTTGGTGCTGCGCTCGTGGAGGTCTGAATTTTTCTTGCATTTTACAAGTTGCTATTTTAGTTTTAACAGACTTTGGGAAGATACACAAGAATTATTTTCAAGCAAACATTTGATCGCAGCTGGCCTGTGTAACATCACAGCGGGAAATATTCACAGTTTCGTCGTTTTTCACGAAACCAGAAATTCAATAAAGCTACTCGTACCATTATTCATAAAAAATCTAGCGTGAAAAATTAAGCATTTTGGAAATGAGAGAACTAGGGCAAATGAGTTTTGAATCTACTGGTAGAAAATATGGTGACCAGACAACTCATAACCACCTCAGAAAAGTCATAAAAAGTGATGAAAAAAAATATATAAAAAAATGTTATAGGTTACGTTAGGTTAGGGTTATGTGCAATTTTAAATTTTATTTTTTTCATAGCTTTTTGACTTCAAAAAGTTGTTTAGTTGACATTATTCTCAGTTTGTATGGAAACAGAAAATATATAAGTGCGATGTTTGAACGTGGATAAAGCGAGACGTTTTTTTTACATAAGCTCCGCGGTTCACTGCGTTTGTTGACTTAGCAGGGGTGCCCGGATTCTAGGGGTGAGTCTCGACGGCGGATGCGTGATTTCTGTGAAGCTAATGTAAAAAAAAAATTAAAATACTGAAGACTCTGAGGAAAACAATTTCTGATGCTCTGTGGAGGGTCTTTTTACCTCTTTTAACCCGGGGACCCCCTAATTCACCAAACGTAGCGAACCACTTGGGATGTCTTATGGCAGAGGTGTTGATTATCCAATGAATGTTGCCAGGGTGGCGGTACCATACCCGCCTCCCAAAGTGTATGTTATAATGTATGTATGTAGTAAATAATATTTATGTATATATATATATATAAATATATAATATACACGTTGTTTGAAGGTGGGTGAAGCAAGTAATGTGTGCACAGTACCTACCGATACGGGTATGTGTGACAATCCATCATCTCTGCCTAGCCCTGCGGGGAATGGGATGACGGCTGTTTAGATACTAATAGGTGCCTTATATCACAGATATCTATTGAACAGTAATCTAACGAACTCGTAGACGTAGCGATCGTCCACGTGATTAGTCAGACATCTCCAAACACTAAGTTTTGATATAATAAGAAAAGCAGTACGAATACTATCTATATATATTCGAAAATACTCACCTTAAATCAAATATTAATTATTTATTTTTTTATGAGAAAAACTCTCTTTTTATAACTTTTGAAGGTTATTCCCATCAACGTAATATATCATTGAAGAAGAAGATAACACTTATAATTTAAATGAAAATATGAAAGAAAACAAGACACAGAAAAACAGAAAAAAACAATGGTCGCAACTGGGACTCGAACCCAGACCTCTCGTCTAATTTCGCTATTGCCACCTTCTGTCAAACCGTCATATTTGTCAATCTCATATTTCAAATATGAGATTGACAAATATGACTATAAGAGGTCTGGGTTCGAGTCCCAGTTGCGACCTTTGTTTTTTATGTTTTTCTGTGTCTTGCTTTCTTTCATATTTTCATTTAGATTATAAGTGTTATCTTCTTCTTCAATGATATATTAATTATTTATTTACACGTGTCTGTGTTTTACATATTAAATATGCTATAAAATAATACCGGAGGCGTAACGGTCCTATTACGTGCTATTTTGAAATACCCTATCTACTAGTGACCCAAAAAACATCAACATTTTGTTTGATTTATGACTTTAGTTTTTGATTTGGTGGCGTTATGAGTAGGTAATCTGAGTGTTAGAATAGGTACCAGATAGAGGATACACTTTTACATATAACTGCGTAAGTGCGTAGGTACTGCACTCAAATTTCGAATTCCTACAAAGAAAGAATTTTTCCTTCTTTTTTCAGATAAAAATATGAAGTAGGTACTTACATCGGATTGCAGCGCCCTTCTAATGAAAATTAATTGTAGAATCCAATTAGTACTTATTATTGCTCTCGTTCTCGAGAGGGTCATTCAAATGATAAGGTAGTCACGTTCGTTTATTTACAATAAAAAATTAGGATGATACCAACGATGTTTCTTTCAATAACATGTTGAAATCCTACAAATGATTAATTAGGTGACCGAACAATCAGAATCATTTCAACCCTACACCTCCTTAGAATATAGTCATAAGTTCAAAGTGATGAATAAAATATATTACGTTAGATGTTATGGGGCTATTTTTTACATAGCTTTTAAAGACTTTTCAAAAAGGTGTTCTATGTTTCGTCTTAAACCATAGAGAACTAGCTTATTATTTGCAACAACTGAGTAAGAGCTTGAAACGAGGGCTCCAAATTATAATCTAGCTGTGCCTGAGAGAACCAATCAGAAAAAAACTGTCTATAATTGGTCAAGACAGAAAAACTGCAGTCACTATTTATAATTCAATTATTGCTCCACACTTTAACTACTGCTCAATTATCCTTTTCCTGTGTAACGAACGAGAACAAAATAAGTTTAAAATTCTCCAAAACAGGGCAATGAGAATAATACTTCGGCGAAATAGATTTTCAAAAGTAAATTAAATGTTAAAGGAACTAAACTGACTCTGTGAAACAGATGTTGATCCTGCACACGATGATTTATCCATAAAATAGTGAACAACATGATACCAAAATACTTCTCAAACAAAATTATATACAACAAGGACTTCACAACACAAGGACGTGCAAGAAAATCAGACTACCAAAAAGGGACAACACGAATACGCAGAACAGTCTACTATATGAAGGGATGAAGTTATACAACACTCTACCAGAAACTTTAAAGTGCGCACCAATTGAAAAGTTCAAAATGTATTGTAGGAGCTTCATAAAACAAGAAAAAATATAGTTGCAATATGATATGATATAATAAATTAGCAAATTGTAAACTTAAGTGTACAATTTACTAAAATAAAACTAATAAATAAATAAATGAGTACGGGCTTTTACGGTAACATATACAATATACAGACAAGTGATTTTATCCTTGATGTATTTGAATGAAAATATGTTTTATTATTTTGTTATTCGGCGGAACATTCTCTCTGCACACCCCTTCGGGGGCACTAATTATATTTTGTTTAAATGGGTAGGTACCTGTAACGTATTTTCCGTAAACTGACTGCATATTGTAGGTACATTTTGTTTCCAATAGCCTGCTTATAAAATTTAGATATTTTAAATTTTATTAGTATAATTACACAGCAGATATAATTGTTTTATTAGTATCATTACACTGTATTTTGTTATCCTTTTTTAAGTAAAAATAATGTTTTATTATGCATTTAATACTGTGTTCATTTCTTCTTTAGAGTTTAGAGTCAGTGTGTTACTATATAGTAAAGGTCGAATCTCTGGGAGACCTTCCTCCAGATGGGAGGGAGGATTGTTATTCGGAAATCTGCGAGACAAAAATACACGTCGTCGTTTGATCTTCCATGTCGACCAGAATCCCTGAGACACTTTAGCGCCGAGATGAATGCAGCGCAGAATCACTCCGGATCCACCAGACGAGACAAGGTCACACAGACACCAACACCAGCCACCAGCTGAATTACTGTATTCTTGTTAGGAAGGATAGATCTGAGTCAGGATCCAAAATACGACTTCCTCTTTTGTCAATGCCTGTTCTTGACCTCAATACTTGGTATCTAGGACATCAAATTAAAACTAATTTATATGACTGACTTAATGCATGAAATTCGGAACGACGGAGATGTTAGTATTGTACCTATGTCACATACATAATTATTAATAATATTTCCAAGTAACTTCTTTGTTTCCTGTTTATCCTTGAATTGCACGTTACCAAAATGTCGTATTGTTAATCTTCAATTAAAAAAATCCTAACCCAATTGTTTCCTTCTGTTACTTTCCCCTTGATTTACAATCAAAAAATAATTTCGTAAATTGTTTTCATTTCCTTTTTATATCCTTGAATTGCATTTTACCATGGTGACCTATTAACAACAACCTTCAACCCATAATCAAAACATTCATTAACTCTTTCTTCAAAATTCGCAAATTCACTTTGTGGCGTCATTATTAATTTAATGAAAACAAATAGCTTTGTGTACACCACTATTTAATTAACAATATCAACATGTTTCGAAAACTATGTTTTAATTAATTTAATTAATTACCTCTCCTTTCTAATATTTTGTCTATGTTCTAATTTGTCTACACTTGTTTGTCTTTTGTTATTTTTTATTAACTTATTATCCCGACGAAGAAAACATAGTTTTCGAAACATGTTGATATTGTTAATTAAATAGTGGTGTACACAAAGTTATTTGTTTTCATTAAATTTCATTAACTCGTTTGTTTTTGTCTGTTCTTTTCTCTTCGTCGATAATAGATTTTGTAGGTTGAATAAAATAATTATTCCACGTATTTATTATCAATTCCTGTTTAATTCCCTTGAAATTGCACTTTGTAATAATAATGTCACATTTACAATTATCTTTAACCTCTAATTTAAAAAAATCATTCTGCCCCTTTCTCCTTTCCTTCATTCGTAATCGTCACACACTGGGTATAAAACAGGAAAAGTGCAAATGTGTTTAGTTATTATGTTAAATTAGACTTTTATTTGGCACGTCCTTCGTGGTTTAAAAAGTGGATGGAAATTTTGGCAATCTTTGGTCATTATGGAAGTCGAAATTTCACTTACCATTATTATTATTTATACAAATACACTGTCGAAACCAATGTGTCAAATACTGTTGACGTCAGAAAACTTAGTTTTTTGCACCTACAATAACGTCATTGCCTACAACAATTTAACATTCAGTGTGCCATCTGTCAAAACAGACACTGTTATTTTGTATATGTAGTACGATACGATACGATTGTACCACCCCAGCCAGGAGCACTCCTGTCCCGGTGAGACCGGTACACCAGAGGGTACTGTTAGAACTTGGAACACATGCTCTGGGGATAGGAAGGAGATTGGAGTTTAATCGACCGGTATAATGGGGTTTAATCAACCGGCAGGTGTTAACGTAAAGTACATACGTGTTACCTACTTTAAGCTAATAGGTACCTACTGTTTAATGTACGTAATAATTGTATTACCAACGTAAGTTAAGATTGCAGGAATTACCTATACATACGATTCTATTACCTATATGGTCCGTCATCAATAGGATAAGGTGCTCCCATAGCCGTTGTGCCCATATGATGTATAGAGTCGGAGATGTGTAAATGCGGTGAAGTGCAGACCACCGAACATGTGGTCAACGAATGCCCGCTCCATTCATTCCCCGGCGGGATTGATGAGGTCCACAGGGCAACGCCTGAGGCCCTAGACTGGCTCGCAGACCTAGATGTCCCCCTCTGACCCCCCACCATACGAAAGAAGAAGCGGGAATTACCTAGGAACCAGATTGGAACCCATTTTCCTATTACAGATCTTTTTTTTAATCAAATGTTTTTTTTAAGAAATATCTTAATAATTTATCAATAAATGGAAAATGTTTATTTTTGTGTGCTGCTCTTGAATCCAACTGGTTTTTTATTTTTAAAAATATTATAGATTTTCAGTGAAAATATAGCTAAATAATGGCATATATGCATTTACTATACGGAAATCACTAATTCTGACGTCAGATACGGTCACCCGACAGTTGACTTATGATACTTATTATAAAATTACGATTTTTTGTGCATTGTTTACCAATTTCAAACGTAAAATCGATTGCAAAAATATCCAGTTGGTATGAATATCAAACGAATTTGTACAGTATCGATTTTTGTGTGCTTATGCATTGGTAAACACACTATGTGTATAGAGAAGCAGATTTTTCGTTGGTGCATTTGAATGAAAACATGTTTTATACTTATGTTATTCGGCGTTACATCCTCTCTGTACATCCCTTCGGGGTGGCTTAGTTATTTTTTTTTTAAGTAAGCAAACCGTATTTTCCCTAAACCGACTGCACATTGTATGTAAGTACCTATGCCGGGGGGCCAATTGTCGGCGGATCAACTGTCATGGAGCCGTCAGATATATTCTGCAATTAACGTCTACCTTCAAAAACATGAGGAAACGAGCCCATAAATTAGAAAGAGGGTCCTAACTCCTATAAGAAATAACTTATCAAAAAAAGCAAAACGTGGGGACATGCCATTGGTCGATATCTTGTTGAAAAAGATTTGCTCTGATGTCCAAATCCAGAGAGGAATAGGGGGATACGCTTGTACAAACAAAACGCCGCCCGCGTTTCCTCTTAATATCTACTTATTGTTTTTTTTAAACCAGATTTGAAAAATTCGACGCTTGTTTCTTAATTTTCTTAAATTGTTCTACGCAGGACTGCGGTAAATGTATTATTTTATTAAATTTAAAAAAAATTGTCAGTAAATGTCTGGTCAAATGTCTAGCCTGATTATAATGCCAGTATCTGTAATATGCAGAAAAACCAAACGCAATCTCCGAGAAAAATTTGTAAGACCTTCCCGACAAGAGCAATCTTGGAGGATCGTGGGCGCTTCACGTGTATTAAATTTAGAATGCTAGGTACTTAAAATCAGAAATCAGAATAACGTTCTGGAAATCGCCCAAATTCGAAATTTCGCCATAACAAATTATCGGCTAAGTTTGACGACTTTTGGCAACATTATTTGTTTTCCATTAATAAAAAAATTAAATAACAACTAATGAGATAAATGATGATAAACGCATTACCAAAATACGGAGACAAAAACATTAGGTACCTAAAATTCCTTTTATTCCTATATGAGAAGACGAGAAGTCGGCATTCTTGCCGCACTCGGTTGCCCGAACCGATAGTACATTCTTTCTAATTGCTTATATTTTGAAAGAAAAAATGGTGCAGAAAAAACAAATGAATGTGCTTCCTAAATTCATTTCCTGCAAGGCGGGAGGCGGGGATGTATTCCAAACAAGTCAACGCTGTCAGACAAACTCCATTAAAAAATCTTGTATTTTTATTTCCGTGATAATCTGAACTCCCCCAACTTCGTGGGCGGTCAGTGTGGTCAGTAACCCGGAAATAGATTATTAGGTGAAATTAATAGGGAAAGAATCGCACAATGGCAATGATTTTCCGCAAAACATTTTTAAAACTGACAGCTGCCGAAATGCTGACAATGAAATGGTTTCCGGTTTTGGGTCGATGTCTGATGAATGACTTTTGGTTCGTTGATGACTGTTGACTGGATCAGTGAAGGCATCAAGCGGCTCGCAGCCTTCGTCAGTTCATTACTCACTGGTAACGTTATTAAACCTTGATTATGATGTGACAACTTTCACCAGTTGAACAATGTCTGGCTGGAACCTACGTAATGGCGGCGAACAACTCCAAAAATAGTGATGGCGCGCCCTCGCGACGGTACCGAACGCACTATCTCCGTCTGCCTCGCTCGCGCCACGTCTAATCTCCGTAGAAAAGAACAGCATGTATTTGCGGACGGCGTGACGTCAGTCCTCCCACCCATTTCGGTGGATTCTCAACATGACCGTCAAAATAAAGCGCACTTCCAAAAATATTGTTTGACATTGATAATCGCAAATAAATTGGGGCGAATGTATTTCCACTCATTGACATTTCACATTTAACCCTTTCCAGTTGACAAACTGCGAAAAGAGGAAGGACATCCTGCCTACTTTGTAAACAAACTAAATTCAATATTTTTAACGTCAAATTGTTTGATATCGTAAAATCTTCTAAGTACTAGGTCACCTGGGTACCAAAAATACCCAACCACAATGTATAACCGAGATAAGAAAAAAATATGATAAAAACAATATCAGGAGAATAATGAATAATTACAAGTTGTGTTGATGAATTCAATCAGCTGATTGAATTCTTGTTTTGAATAACTGTCTGCATTCTCAGGGCCAAGTTTTTTCTAAGCTATTGAGCTACAAGATGAGAAGGAACATTACAGGTACTCTTTTCTTAGTATCTTAAAAACTGATAATTTATGCAAGATAACATTATGGATATTGTATTTGTTATTGACGAAAATAGATCTACTAAATGGCATGTCATTAAGCGTGAATGTATTAAATAGATGAAAAGAAGTGTCACAAAGAACCAAATACAATAATATTGTTAGATCAACACATAAAAAATGAAGTATTTTCCTTGAACGGGAGGTGTTATCTCCTAATAAGGTGCTACTCTAGGGCTGGAGCTACTTCCTCTAACTATGAGTATAAACACAGAAGTCATGCAACACCAACAACTATGGAGACAACCGAAATATACTTAAATTTGTAAGTAATCGAAGGTTACTCGAATAAAACACTTTCATTTAAATAAAAATTAATTTAATTAGTTTTGCAGACATCTCAATAGCCTTGTGCTTCATATATATGTACATAAACATTTTTAATAAAGCAATAAAAAATTAAATTACTCAATAATAGTCTCATCCATCTCACTCACACATTTACACGGAGAATAGTATTTACAGCGGATGAAAGATCAACAGGAATGAGAGTCCGAATGGAACAGTACCTGCTAAACGAAACCAGTCACTCGTCACAAATAACTTGTACTAAAACGTACAAAACAATAACTGTCAATCATTGCATTACGCTCGCCGCGTACCAACTGGTCACCGGCTCCTATTCACACTTCCAACACTTGGCAAATATATTGCTCTTTAATTAGCACTATCACTTATCACTCGGAAGATTCAATTGGGTAGTGTATCCATGAGGATTTCTTTAGCACTTTGCGTTAGTCTCGTGGGGAATTGGATGTCAAAGGCCACCAGCAAGTCTCCTTTTCTTGACGGCTCCTTGGGGAAGGGAAGTCCGTAGCCTGTAAACCTCTTCACCGTGTTTGGCTTCACCACCTCGTTGGTCAGATTCACCGACAGCTTCTCTCCGCTCATGGTTGGCACTTCCAGCACGGTTCCGCACAGGGCCTGCAACAAACAAACAGTCAGCCACCCTCTACAATCAGCCATATTCCAATCAATGGCATATGCAAATTAGTATTCACAACAATGACAAATAAGGTCTGGCACGGTGTATGAAATATTAATAGTGGTAACCCTATTTGGTCAAATGTAACCATATGTCAATACCATAATAGAATGAAATACGGTCAAATTAAGCTGAGACTTCCATGTACATTTTTATTTGGTTGCTAAACCGATTATTAGAATAATTTATGAAGAAATTAACTATGAAAAGTAAATATCTTAAAAGAAAACAATGTTTTACAATTTATCTACAAATTCACTGAATTTTCTTGAATCTCAATGTCCAACAAATAAGTTTTAAAAAAGACAGAAACTATAATGAAAGATGCAATGATGAGCTCAGCATTCTAATTTACGTGAAAAGTGTTAATGCTGACACTGGGTGACAATTCTGTGCACAATATTGTCACTAAAAGAGGCCGTTAATTGCTCACATTAATTCAATAATACTGACTATATATAAGCTAATGAAATAATTATGATCATCCTCAATATGATATCTGTGGGAGAGATAACAGTGTGGTTTTATAAATATTTAAATAAGGATAATTACCAGTTTGAGTGATATCTTGGCGGTGTAGCGCACATCGCTGCCCTCCCTCTTGAACTGTGGATGCGGCTTATCGCGGATGATAAACACAATATCAGCGGGGATCTTATTCCGGCCCTGGTCCCCTTCCTTCTGGAAAGTGATCTTGGTTCCCGCCTTCCAGCCCGGCTTCACGTGGATAGTTAACACTTTGTCCTCCTTCTTGGCTGTTCCGTCGGGTTGCACTACTCTACGCGATATTTTCATCTTCTTCACACACCCTTTGGTGATGTCTTCTAGGGTGACGTACAGATCGTGTTCTATGGCCGGGTCTTGTGATTTATCTTTGCGATTTGAGAGGCCATTCACATTGAAGGAGTGAGATCTGAAGGCGCCCCCCGGCCTGGGAACGCCCATGCCCATGGTGGCGAAGGGATCCATGTCTACATCCATTTCATCGTCGAATCCGCGGAACACGTTCCCCCCCGATCCGTTCATGTTAAAGAAAGCTTGGAAAGGACTGCCGCTTCCAAAGAACTGGGCGAAGGTGGCGTGCGGGTCCCCGTGGAAGGAGTAGGCGAAGTTGGGTGCTCCGCCAGCTCCATTGCCTCCGGTGAAGTTTCCCTTGAGTCCCTCCTCTCCCTGGGCGTCGTATATCTCTCGCTTCTTCTTGTTGGACAATATTTCGTAGGCCTCTGCCACTTCCTTGAACCTCTCCTCGGCGCCGGCAGCTTTATTCTTGTCAGGATGATATTTGAGAGCTAGTTTTCTGTAAGCCTTCTTGATGTCATCGTCGGAGGCATCCTTGCTTATGCCTAGAATTTTGTAATAATCTTTCCCCATGGTTCTGTGGGAAGAAAAAAATCAGATGAAGAGCAGAGAAAATAAAATCGCGAAGTGCGCGATTCCGACGTATGGAGGATACTAAATGAACGTAGGCGTAATTTCTAAGTTAGAGGAAAATTGGTGAAAAGCCAATACCAAAATACTACGCATTTACTAAAAATATACGGTGAAACACGTAATCAAAGACAAGAACATACGCCGATGAAGTTATTATAGTTTGCAGCCAATAAAGGCCAACACGGCACTTCCAACTAACTAGTAATTCAAAATAATTTTGTGCACCGTTAAATACTTATAATAAAATATACAATAACAGATTGCTTACCTTGTTTTACGAATAAAAACAATCCAAAAACACGGGACACAACCACAAAGCAGTAATGTTTCACCAACTAAGCGAGCGAGAGGTGGCGCTCGTGAATATATAGATTAAAACTTCCAGAATATTCTAGGACCTTCGTTCAAATTCGAGATGCGCCAATCCGGTTCTTGCCTACGTGCTACACTATGCTACGGCCGTACAATGTACTAATACTACAGTCATGTCATAACATAATAAATGCTGCTTTACCGTTCATTGTTTGTTTTTGTTTACAACTTTTAATTTTTATAGGTGATTAGTAGTTACGAAAAGCTCTTCGATTTTTTTGCGGTTTCTGTCAGTTTCTGTACGATTAGAAGCCGAGTTTGCGTAGTGTTCGTTTATTTGTTTTCAAAAGACGAACGTTTTATTTATTTAATGGCAGGTAGTCACACTATTTTTACTATATTCAACAAATAACATTATAACAGTAGTTGTGAGTAAGTTATTTACCAACGGAAAGCTAAATAAAAAATTGATATGCTGACGCAATAAATCGGATACACGAGAAGAATATCGATTTCTGAAAAAATATTATAAAAGGGCAAAAAATCGAAATTGCAATTTTTCAGTTGCATTTTGCATTAGCGCCTCCGTACATGGAGCTACTTACAAACTATTCGAGCCTGATGCGCGTAGCACGCACACCGCTCGTGGGTACCCGCCATACAATTTTGCTGGTGTTCGTACACGGCGCTGCGCGACGGATGTCAGGTTGAAGTCCGACGGATGTCAGGTTGAAGTCTAACGACGGTGCTGGTAGCGCGCTACGCGTTGTAGCATTCGTGTCTGCTACTTTCGTTTGACGTTTGACAGAAATGGCGTCTGAACATGAAAGTAATGTTAGATTTGTTCTGGAAGTGAATAAAAATGCGTGTTTACATAACTTTACATTACCAGAATACGCAAGAAAGGATTTAGTGAAGAAGGCATAGATTAATGTTGGAAAAAAAGTCATTTGACATCGTTCGACATCGTGTTGACTCCACGGCTGCACGTGAAAAATGATCAAGTTCAGTATAATTCGGGTAGTGCCGTGTACGGAAACCAGCTTTAAAAAGTAGTACATCTGCAGGGTACTTGTGGTTGTGTCACAATCACGTAGTTTGTAAGTATCTCCATGAACGGAGGGCCTTAGCGCCTCCGTACATGGAGCTACTTACAAACTATTCGAGCCTGATGCGCGTAGCACGCACACCGCTCGTGGGTACCCGCCATACAATTTTGCTGGTGTTCGTACACGGCGCTGCGCGACGGATGTCAGGTTGAAGTCCGACGGATGTCAG
This sequence comes from Glyphotaelius pellucidus, assembly GCA_936435175.1. Classification (NCBI taxonomy): domain Eukaryota; kingdom Metazoa; phylum Arthropoda; class Insecta; order Trichoptera; family Limnephilidae; genus Glyphotaelius; species Glyphotaelius pellucidus. Next base: position 483,374 of record OW386539.1, on the reverse strand, counting down.
GTTGAAGTCTAACGACGGTGCTGGTAGCGCGCTACGCGTTGTAGCATTCGTGTCTGCTACTTTCGTTTGACGTTTGACAGAAATGGCGTCTGAACATGAAAGTAATGTTAGATTTGTTCTGGAAGTGAATAAAAATGCGTGTTTACATAACTTTACATTACCAGAATACGCAAGAAAGGATTTAGTGAAGAAGGCATAGATTAATGTTGGAAAAAAAGTCATTTGACATCGTTCGACATCGTGTTAACTCCACGGCTGCACGTGAAAAATGATCAAGTTCAGTATAATTCGGGTAGTGCCGTGTACGGAAACCAGCTTTAAAAAGTAGTACATCTGCAGGGTACTTGTGGTTGTGTCACAATCACGTAGTTTGTAAGTATCTCCATGAACGGAGGGCCTTACATCTCTACTTACATATCAAAGTATCGAACATCTACACACGCGTTGAATAATATATTATACGATATTGGGTCAGCATAGTACCATTATTATTTTTTTATCGTCGGGACCAAACAATAATCACTCTACTTCGCACAGTGAAGTTTCTTCATTAAAAAAAGCGACGGGGTCTCGGGGGTAGCAAAAGACAAATTATATGGTGTAATTCCTTTTTATTTTGTTATTTATAGAAAATAAATTTTAAAATCCTGGACAAAATATTGTAAGTACATTACTATTCCTTTTGGTATAAAATGTTGCAAAAATAAATCGTAGAAAAAGAATATTTAAAAAAAATTCTTACAACTGGCAATACAATTCGATAATGTCAGTTTGACAGCGCAGCATGCCGATAACCGCTTCAGTCCTTAGTCAAATGTATTTTTATTTAATAATATTGTATTTACCAGAAATATCGGAAAAAATAATTCGACACAGACATTGTCAAAAAGTTTTAACGAATTCATTCGTATGTCACAATTATACACAGAAGCAAAATTTTGTAATCTACCTACATAGCCTAAGAAACAAGGCATGTTTACATTCTGTAGATTCTGCCGGAAAGTATTTTTCATAAAATTCTTGAATCAGTTCTTCAATCTGCAAAAAGAAAAATTGAATTAGTTACAATGGAGGGAATTACAGATCTGTTGCAACCGTCTTGCAGCAGTTGTGCCACTCAACTTCTGGAGCCGTACATCGAGTGTGCGGAATGTCAGGATGTGCATCTGTGTTGTTTATGCTTTTCGAAAGGAGTTGAATTAAGACAACATAAAAGTAACCACAGTTACGCAGTTCGAAAAAACAATTTCCACTTATTTGAAAATTGTAATTGGACCGCTAAAGATGAATACAACCTACTAAAGTATGTGTACGAACACGGTTATGGAAACTGGGAAGAAATTTCCAAATCCATGCAAACTCATTCCAAATTAGAATGTCAAGAACATTATAAGAAGTTTTACATAGAAAATATTCAGTCTGATGAACTTCCTTATTTGGGTAAGGACCATTACAATATTGAAGAAAACATGCACCCTTTCCTGCTCCGGGACTGTACCAGCGACGACCCCTTGAGACACGTCAGTTCCACAGTCTCCCAACAGGTGGCCGGCTACAACCCCTACCGATCAGATTTTGAAATGAACTTTGACAACAATGCTGAAAGTGTCTTATCATTACAAAGTATTCACGAGAGTGAAAATGACGAGCTGATGAAGAGTTTGCAGTGTTCTCTAGTCATGGCGTACAATAACAAGTTAAAAGAAAGAAGAAGAAGATACAACATACTTCGCCAACACGGCCTCATAGTGATAAGAAAGTTTTACAAGTGGATTCAACAATTCGAAGATACAATCAGTCGGCCGACTTGCGAACGCCTCGTAACATTCATGCAACTTCTAACGGGAATTCAGTTTGATACTTTCATGGAGCGACTCAGTATTGAAAAGGAACTAGTTCTGTATCTGCACAGGCTGCACGATTACCGGAAGAACGGCATGAAGACATTTAAAGGGTGTAACTTGTATCGACATCTGAAACGCAAGGAAGAAAGATATTCAAAAGACCTGAAGAATTATTTAAACTCCACTGAATTAGACTGGAAATCCCTGTCTGAGAACACCTCCAACTCGATGTTCAGCAACAAGGATGTAAACCTGCTGTTCAACCCGCTGTCTCGGGAGCTGGTGGGGCCGGGGGCCAAGGCACGGCGGGGCACAGCGCCCCTGGAGATCATCAGCCTCCCGGGGTACGAGCAACTCAACGATAAAGAAAAAACCCTTTGCTCAGCGCTCAGATTAGTGCCCACAAACTTTATCACATTTAGAGATCTCCTCATAACTGAGAATAACAAAAATGGCTGTCTGCGTTTGCTAGACGCGAGAAGACTTATTAAAATAGATGTTAATAAAACTAGGAAGCTATACGACTACCTCATTAGCGAAGGTTTCATCCATAAACCAGCATAGAATCATTCAATTTGCAAAATCATCTCTTAATTTAACAACTTACTTTTTACTTTTTTTTTATTCGGTAATGGATGTGCTAACTGAGTTGAATAAGTTTTGAACCTGTATATTATGTAAAACTGGTATCAGTTATTCAAATGGTGAATTGTAACAAATGCTAATAATTACTTATATTAAGCAAAATTATTAAAACAAACTTAGACTGTAAGTAAATACTCAAATGTCCAAGTTAGGTCACCAAACTCAGTTGGCACACTCTACACACAGAGGATCTTGGTGTTTAATGATTAATAACAGAGGTAATTCATTTTATTTCTTGAAAGGCATTTTTTTCATGCTAGACGAACAATCTCAAAATTTCTGTTGAGACACTGTCATTTATTTTATGCCCAAACAAGGATTATATTAATATTTTAATCATGTCCATTGATTGTGAAGGATTGATCAGGCATGACAGTGGGTCTCGAAAATTTTCATTACGCCACTGCCTCAATTTTCATCGCGTATAAACAATTTTCTTGTGCATAAATCAATATATTTTTTTATTCTTTTATCATATTTATGTTTTTTTTACTAAAAATACAAGTGATTTTATTAAATTTGTATTATGTTATTTTTATCCATTTTTACCGACACCTTATGCAACATTGTTATGGATTAGAATTATTGCAAAATAAAAAAAAAGTTGATTTTTTTTTTTGCATTAGCTCCACACAGGAGGCCATGAGAAAAATAATTTTCCTCAGGGCCTACGTCATTTATTTATTTATCTATAAGAGACAAACAGCTTTTACATAAAATATAGAGATACATAAGAGGGTTGTCCCAAAGGTACCTGACCTGACAAAGAAAAAAATTTGGGAAATTTTTTTGTGTTTTCTCAACATTGTCTCCTTTCGACTCAACACACTTTCCCAGCGATATTCAATAGCTTCGATACCCTGTTTATAGTGAGAACCGTCGAGCACCAAAAAATAGCCATCAACCGCAGATTCCACTCTTCATTGTTGGCAAATATTTTACCACCGAGCCATTTTTTCAAGTTTGGAAAAAGAAAATAATCCGAGGGGGTTAAATCTGGCGAATAGGGTGCGTGAGGAAGCAATTGGAACTTTAATTCATTGATTTTGTCCATCTTGGCAGCTCGTATGGCCTCATTTAAACTCTGCCACCCAATATTTTACCAATTTTTTCCACAATTACAAATTCACTGAGAGCGTTTACTGTTGATTGTTGCTAAACAAATACTAAGCAACGTAGTGCCTTGAAACTTAAACTTTATAAGGTTGGTTCTTTGTACCATAGAAATTTTTTAAAGCAACAACCGCCATCTGTACGTCGGGTGCTTCTGGGACAACCCTTATATACAAAGTTAAATTAAGTCAAGCCAAAAAGATCTCCTATGTTAAAGTTACTTGGAGATGGAGTTTTATTATAAACTAGCTGGGTTACCCGGCTTCGCTCAGGACAACGTTCGAGAGTGTTCCACTGTTTCAAATATTCCAGAACAATGTCTCAGAATATTCCACAACTTTCGGGAGTATTCTGAAATGGTCCACAATGATCTGGGTTGTTCGTGATGTTCCCGAACGTTCCAGCTTATTCCAGAATGTTCCACAACATTTCAGGATGTTCTGGAATGTTGTGAAATGTTCAAGAATTCTCTCGAATGTTCTGGACTATTCTGGCGAAACTTCCAGCCCTTATATCTTCAAAAGCACGCTCTTCATGGATGGGGGATAGAGGACTGCCACACAATATAACTCCCACGATCGTGCCGGAACTCTCTGAGTTTTAGCGGCACGCACATTGTACACATTAAAAATATATACATTGAAGATTAAGATAATCGAACCTTCTAGAACTTTCCAAAACCTTCTAGACTCATCGGCACACTCCGCCACTCATTTTTGAAAGTTTCTAGAGCTTTCTCCTTCCATAATTTTCTAGACCATTAGCGAATTATCAGAAATATTCAGCAACTTTCTAGACTTACTGATATACTCACTCGTCACTCCTTCCAGAATTTTCTAGAGCTCTATCGAACCTTCTAGAACTTTCCGGAGCCTTCTAGACTCACCGACACACTCAGCCAACATTTCAGTAGTATTCTAGAACTTTCTCCTTCCTTACGTTGCTAGAGCATTAGCGAATCATTCAGAACATTTTGGAACCTTCTAGACTCGTTGACATACTCCGCCATTCCTTCCAGAACCTTCTACAGCTTTATCAAACCTTCAAGAACTTTTTCGAACCTTTTAGACTCACCGATACACTCCGCCACTCATTAATGAAAGCTTCTAGAAGTTTCTCCTTCTTTAACTTTCAAGGGTGTTAGCCAACCATCCAGAACCTTCTGGACTCACCGACGTAATCCGCCATTCTTTCCAGAACTTTCTTGAATTTTATTGAACATTCTAGAACATTCTGGAACCTTCTGGACTCACCGACAAACTCCTCCATTAATTTCTGAAAAATTCTAGAACTTTCTAGGGCATTAGCAAACCATTTCAAACTGGATGGTTCGCTTAGTATTAAAATAGGAAAAAATAAAAGCATTTAATATTATACTAACTTTGAAACCAAATTTTTGATAAAGAAATACTCCGGGATTGGTTGCTGAAACGTGTAGTGTAATATCCTTATCAATACAAGTCTGAAACAAAAATTTAACATGGGATTATAGTACATACACAATTAACTAGTAGTTCTACGAACAGTATACTTCGCATCCAAAAAGGTATGTTTCTAATTTTCTCTTTTAATAAATCTAAACTAAAATTTTCTCTGAAATCATAAGATATGTAAGTAGGCATTAATTATAAACCATATAATGTTTTCTGTAACATTTAAAAAAAATTCAAATAAGGAATTACACAATTCCAAAGATAAGGCAATATCTCAATGACTATTCTTTTTTCAAACTTTCTTCAGGCAGGTAGGTACCATAACATTGAAAAGCTCAGTCAAAATTAGACATCTAGTCAAAGTAAGCCTGCTTGAATAATAAAGCGGATACGGCAGATTTTCAAAACCGGAAACGAAAAATACAAACAAATTTACAGAAAGAAGACATGCCAAACGGCCGAGTTACAACAGGATTTTGTCATGCTCAGTCAATAAATTATTAAACAGTTCTACATAACAAATAATAAGATAGTTACCTGAATTAAATGATACAGCATAAAATTAGCGATTCCAGATTTCCTCCACTCTGGTCGTGTGAAAATAAAAGAGATGTAAGTTTCATTTGGTCCGACATCTGGTACAAGAAATGCAAATGCAACCACCAATTTTTTGTATAACACCACACAACTGAAGTCCGGATATTGAAGGGCCTCAGTTACTAAAAAATTGAATTATATATAGAACAGGTCACACAAAAACTTATAAAACTATGTACATTTTACCTTTCTAATATTTTAGAATGACAACTCATCTTGTCGAAATTACAGCACGAAGTTGGGTTGATTCAAAGCATCACCACATTTGCTGTTCATCAAATCAATAATTAGCATCATTTAGAATTTTTGAAACACCTTTCTCGATCCGAATAGCTTTTGAAAAATGCGATAAACTAACAAGCATAACAACATGACTTATCCTTGACAACTGATCCCAATTTTTTTCAAAAGTTGAAAATAATACAGAATTGACATTTAACGCGGACTGTTCGAGTGTCAAAAATTCAAAATGGTACTGATCATCGATTTTATTGTATTCACATGATGTAACGAAAGTTGGAAACACTCCAACCATTCCTATCCATATTCACAATTCTATAACTGTTTTTGAACTACCTTATTATCAATTCGTCAAAATGTAATTGTTAATCCTCAAAATAATATCCTGAGAAAGAAAAATCAAATTGCTAAACAGCTACTTTAGGTAGCCACAAATTGCAAATTTTCCCTCATGATATTTTCATTTGTTCCATTTTCAAAGTTAACTAAATGAAAGCAAAAAGAAAATTGGTTTTGACAGTTATAATTAGGGGGAAAAACGAGTGGGGTTACAAAAAGGTTTGAGATTGTTTAGAGTAATTACGTTGAGAAATTGTCATAATTTGAGCTAATGAAGAAAAAACTGTGTAATGTTAACATACAGCAATATATACTTACAATCAATACCCGGCCAAAAGTATTGGGCACAAAGACTGTTGATAGAAGCAATGTGCTGCGGCCGGACATAGCAATAATCCAAAGGAGCTGCTTCATAAATAATACTGCTTGATTTACTGCTATTCACTTTATGTCTCAATTCATTCATTAGTCTCAGCCACGGTGGAATGGTTTCCGTATCTCTTCTGATGTACGGTTTGAGTAATCTCCCGCTGTAAGGAGACAGGAATGGACTCGCTTCTGAACAGCCTGCTAGTCTCGTGGCAAAATCTACCTGGGATGGGAATGTGGAACCACTCAAACTGTCCGCAACATGCTGAAATAAAAGCGATATGTAATATTCTAAAGGATCTAAAATATAGATGAAATAACCATGTTTGAAATAGTGCTATAGTAATTGTAATGGTGTGTACAATATAATGATTTGATTAATTCAAAGAAGTTTACGGAGAAGATTATCATCATGTTTACCTGGAAACGGTCCAATACTCGGATATCTTGTTGAGTGAACTGTGATAAGCTGTCCTGAACTGGAAAATTGGCCAGCTTACAGACTAACCTACAAAGTTAATTAACTATTAATTTGTAAGTATACATTTGGCATAGAAATATAACGAAAACAATTTAAATGGAATCATTCAAATCCTGAAGCATCGATAGACCTTTTACAGAATGTTTTTAAACCCATAGATATTTCAGAAGCATTCCATTAATTGCGAAGAATCACATAGAAGCCAGGGATTTTACGATATATTTCAAAAGTCTAAACCTTTCCGTAATATTCTGAAACCTCTTGATATATATTTCCGGAACATATCACTCAACACAAATAATCATTCAAAACTTTCTAGAACCTTCTGGAAGACTGGATCTTTTAAAAGGAATGTTTTGAAAACTTACAATATTTCAAACTTTCGAACAAATTTTCCAGAAACTTTTAAAAACTTGCTAGAAACACTGCTTACTTTATACGTCTTGGAAACTTGCGCCCAAGTTAGATAAACACGCATATCAAAAACAAGCAGCAGTCAAAAAACAAACAAAAAAAATATTCTTCTTTAAAACATAAAATATCAGCAGATTTACCTGTCTAAATTCCAAACGGGCAGATGTTTACTCTTTTTCAATTTCCTAAGTGACAGCTTGGCCCGTAATCTGATGAGATTTTTATCTATATTTTCGTATTGCGCCTTCCGACAGATGCTGTTCAGGTTATTGAGCAATTGCACTTCCTCGTACTCTGTTGCCGGAATGAGACTTTCATCCCTGGAATTAGTTTTCAATTGATTTCCATCGTTCCACGGTAAATCCTCTCCATCATCATTGTTCTTGGTAAAGAGACTACTCACAACGGGTGGAGCCAAGTATTGGAATGATGGTTTCGGTTTAACTTCATATTGATTGAATGAGGATTGATATTGATGCAATTTATTAGTGTCAACTTTAGAGTCATTGCTCTCTTCTGAGCCTGTGTTGAATGGGGCGATGTTGTGGGAACGTGGAGATTGACTGATGAAGTCAGAATCACAGTTTTCTCCGGATGACGGGTAATTGCTGTGGTATTCTGTATTGTTTATCAATCCATTCTGAAAATAATTCACATAATATAAGTTTTCACAAAAAAATTATCAAATGGTTTTCACAAAAAAAAGAGTACCCAAGTAACTAGTTTGGGGAGAACTCATGTTCTTTTAAAAATATATTTATGTATTTTGAAAATCTCCATAAAGCAACAATTTGTTTTTTATATCAACATAAACTTCAACTCAGATATTGTGAAGTTCGCAATATTTTCTGACTAGAATCAAGTCAAGGCAACTATTATCAGTTCTCAGCACAATTTCCAGTACGAGCTTTGGAGTTTAGAAAAATTAAATAAATTTTCTAAAAACAGTAGAAAATACTGAAGAATTTATATTTTCGTAATATTCTTCAATTGACGGTCTCCGTGGTTGAGTGAGTACGATCCTCGTCTACGAATCCGGAGGTCACGTGTCAAATTCTGGCATGCGCAATTAAATTTTATTTTATTAATTTGTGTTATTTCTCAATTTATTAATTTAACATAATATATTGTATATTTGCAGCACTTTCCGGGAGGTAGATACTTTCATTTGGGTCAAAGACCACCATTCAGATTCGAAAAGTTGCTTGAAATGGCTTTAGCCATGTTTGGTGACAATATCTCCAGATACTTCCTCACCCATCTCTTCCCCATTTTTCACATACCCCTAATAGGGTATTTTGACTGTTTTTCTTATTATCGAAAAAAATTATGATTATGAAGGTATCTTTATTTTATTATTATGTTGACAAATATATTTTCTATAATGATTTAAAATGGACCATTTTCGATTAGCTGCCACAAAAATGTTCATTTTTATTCGTGAATTCGGCGGCATTGGTGATAGCCGTCGCCGGCTAGTGACATTTATATGTCATAATATAGCCAGTTGGAACCATTTCAAAATGTACAGTTTTTTCAAATTAATAATCTATATATATATATATATAAAAATCAAAATATGTTTGCTTATACATATTATGAGTTGTCTATGTATTGCCTTAAAGCATTGGAAATGTTTGAAACTTTCAAAATACCTTCTTTTCACCCCCGCGAAGGTTTCTGGATTATTACAACCACATGACAATACATCTCAAAAGTTTTTTAATCATTACAAAAACTCTTGCGAAACTGTCAAAAATGTCACAATTTGAGAATGACATTTTGCAAACCATCGATTGTTTAATCAAAATTCAACTTTTGACTAAACTCTAATTAATTAATTTATTTGAAGTACTAAGAATTATAGTAGCTGTGTTAGATACCAAATTTCATTGATTGTTCTTATAATATACAAAATGAAATATTTGTAATATATGAAAAATGAAAATTTGATTAAAAAAATTGTAATAGGTGGCATGCGAACTGTTTGAAAACTGGATGAATTGGGACTGAATATATGGAACGCAGGAAGGGGGTTGGCGGGACGGGAGAGCGGGAGAGGGAAGACGGCGAAGGTGGAGGGGGAACACTTGAGGGGAAGGGGCATGGGAGGGGAAGGTGCGGCAGAAGGGGAACGGAACGAATGGGAAAGGACATGCAGGGAGAAACAATTTCTTTATTAAGTGGCATTGCAACGCTTGTCGGGAAATCGCTGGTAATTAATAAAAAATTCCCAAACTTTAAATTTTTTTTTCTATTCGCAGTCGGAAACTTTGGTTTTATAATGAATTTTAACTATTTTATGGTTAATTGTTAGATTTTAATATAAAGTGTGGTGTTTTCTCTTTCTAACACTGTTTAGATCATATTTCTGACCATGATAGTACGGGAGACAATGATTTATGTGAGTTGTTTCGAAAAGCGAGCATATTAACCTGAGGGTTAATGCACCTAACAAAAATATATAGTTTAATTAATTAAATACCTGTAATTGTATGCCACCACTGCTTTCAGATAATTCTTCAAAGTCGGGTAAAAAACTATCAAAGTCAGATAGAGATTCTTCACCATCCAAAAAATAATTGGACAAGTATTCATCAATTACAGAACTTTTTGATTCATTCCTAGAAAAAATAATGTATGTGCATTATTTATTATTTTGGTTATACCAAATATCTCAGATAACTATAAAAAATAAAATTTTAAAGATTAAGTTTCCCACACAAGAACCACCAGGTTGGATCTCCAAACATGTACATAATATTAATTTTGTAAGAAATAAACAATAATTCATTATAATAAGTAATTGAAAAAGATTGCTTACTTGAATGTATAGTTACCACTCGTAGCAATATCATTAAAAGGTGGATGTAGACTTGGAGATTGCACCTTTAATTTTTTACTTGGAGCTTCTTCTACAGCACTATGTATAACTTTGGGTCGGTTTATGATTTCAATCTTACCGTGGACTTTGGATAGTAACCCACTGAAACCTAAAACAATTTATTATGTTAATATTAAAGCAATTGAAATTTAGGAATATGGACGACTGAGACTGAGACTGAGCCACACTAAACTTGTTAGTTACACCTAGAATTTGACTAATTACAGAGCTTAATGGCAATGAGAGATAATAGAAAGAAGGGACATTGGCCATGATCCGTTATTAGTATGAAACCAGTCACACAAAAGCGTTGCCAACATCATTCATCCATACAATTCAAATTGCGTCCACGCATTGCGGCGTCCCGTTTTGATAGTTCGTGCAGTTTGGTCGTAGCCCAGCAACAGTCGACGCGCTTCCATGCCATATCTCCCTGCATTTTTATTATCCTTAGTGGCAACAGTGGTTACGTTTTTAATTTGCTATTTTCTTCTTTGGAGGTGTCCCATATTCTTTGTCAACAGAAATAGCTTCTGAAATCTCAGAACACCTCCCCAATTAGGGATTTTTATCAGCTACGAAAATCTTCAACGAGGTCAATAAGTATCCGTGTTAGGAATGAAGAAGCAAGTTGTCCACAATTTTTTTTTTAACATAATCTCCCTTTTAGTCAATACACTTTTCCCAAAGTTTCTGCCATTTTAGTAACTTTGTCCTAATCTTTTCAATTTTTAGTAACATTTTCGTAATCTTAGTAGAAAAATCTATCCACATGATTTTTTCCAAGTCATTATGAAATCCATGCAAGTGGCCTAATATACATATTAAAATTATAATTACCTAAATCTGTCACAAGCTGCTTCATGATGGCGTATTCCATTTCCTTTTCATTCAGAAAATTACTTGGGTTCTTGTTTAATCGTTCCTTCTGCTTCGTAAGAATAATTTCTGAACCTATAAAAATGTTTGTTAATGGTAAGATATTAGTCAAAACAATATTATCACGTACCCAAGTAGTGTAGATAGTGAAATGATTTAAATGTGGAAATAAAACAATGATAATTATATTGCTTAGTAGCCACAACGCGAATCTATTTTTATCTAATTCAAATTTGACCACTTTCCAGGAGAGAAAAAAAAAAACAATTTTTCTTTAACAGGTTACATCGGAGATTTGCCATAGTTCTACAAATTATTAACAATGTAGGACAATTCCTGCACATTGGAAAAATCTGATTTGAAGGAAAATAATAACAAAAATTACAGCAAAGCGTAATGGTACAAAAAAAAAAACATTTGCAGTGTCAAAATAAACCACACAAAGCTCAAATTCTAAGAAATAGATATTGTAATTGATCAGCAATTAGATTCCTCATAATACACATTCCTCACACACTTCATTAATCGTATACTTTGACTTGAAATTAATTATCTTCCTTGTGTATATTTTTGTCTTACATATTTTTCATTGCTCTTCCCAAATAATCTGTTTTTTTTTCCATTTGCATGATGTTAAATTGAAGAACAATTTGTTGGTAAAATTATTAAAAATTCTAATTCTGTTTGTGTCTCTTTTTTTTACTGAGGAAAATTGTTCCCCGCGGAGCCTACGTTATCATTATCGGGATGCTGTGTGGAGGGTCTTTTTAGGAGGACAGGAATTTTAAAGGAATGACAGGAATTACTGGGAAGGAAAAAGTTATGAGGGGTGGTTAGGAATCTGGGTGTCAGTGTGTCCAGACAAATGTGGACAAAGTGTGGACAAAGTGTGGACAGACAAATTAATTCATCCCTCCCACTGGAAGTCAAAAGGTCTCCCTCCGCCTGTCTCTCCCGATCCGGCCCGCCACGCAGTAGGTGGGCAAACGCATTTGCCGTCAAAACCTAGGTAAACCTCGTACAAAGGTGGCGAATCACTTCAAGTGATTGAGGCAGAGGAGTTGGTTATCCAGTAAATGATTCCCGGGGCGGCAGTGCCCATACTCGCCCCCCGAATTAAAGGGTCTGCTACTCCAACTCAATGAACTCTAGAATTATTGCTCTGAATTTAAGTGTCATCATTTTTGAAATTGGAAATGGTTGTTTGGAGAAGTACAAACAATAAAGTATCTACATAATATTATATTTTTATGGCAATTTTCCAAACTGGAACTGATTTTTCGATAATTTAGACCATCTGTGATTTTTCATTTTGTGCACTAGCAAATAAATAAAACCGTGAATGAATTTAAACAAGCACAGTTTTTTATAAATTAGTTTCACATACTTAAATGCTTTATGAGCGCCGGAGAAAACCCGTGGGTCAATTTCCACCATCCTTGTTCGTTCAGAACTGCGGCTCCGGATTGGAAGAAGGTTGGACTGTATAGGGACAGACTTCCAGAGAAGGTGCCGGCCCAGTTCTTTCTGCGTTTGCTATAAAAACAAAACAAGTGCAATGAAAAAGGTGTAAGAGATCTTTAAATTTCCGGAAGAACACTTTTATATGCCAGGGAAGATAAGAATTTTTAATTATTCGTTTATTTTTTTATGTTGGTGTGTTCGCAATTTGATGTTTCTCCGTGTAGGAAGGAAAAGTAAATGTTTAATTCCATTTCAAAACAGGCTCAGCCTGGTAAAGATGGTTTATACAACAACAAAAAAACATTATATTATCTTATTTAATAAATACGCTGTTACTGTAAGGGTCCCACTCCTTCTCGACTGGAGAATTTGTAGACTCAAAGAGCAAATCTTCATGATGCGTAAATATAACTCAACAAAATGTATTGTGAACGGGAAGGAAGCAGAAGAACCTAAAGCTATTGGGCATTGAAGTTAGTTTAGACAAACCGAAAAGGCAAGAAGGGGTCCAGATGTTGATTGGACAGCCTTTTCCGTATCCATCCACCTCTCACCATTTCTCAGGGTTGGAGTGCCATCTACCATGGTCCCAATGACTCCAGACAGTTGAAAATCTTTCATAGTATTCAGATAAAAATAAAATAAAAGTTTCAAGTAGATAGGTACATACAATTGGGGGTGAAAAAGAAGATGCCAATTCCGGTTTATGAAAGATCCAATGTGAGTTCTCCAGTGGAAGAATCCTTGATTGCTGATTGCACTGCATTTTGAGGTCAAATCATGAAGAACGATGATTAAACAGTGGAACCTAGAACCATAGATAAATGCAATTGTTTAAAAATTATGCTAAAGTTCCACAAAAAATAAACAATATTTTATACAAAGCCCACATAAAAATAATGTTTTTTTTTAATGAGATTCTACATTTCTTGAAATTAGATCTTCTACAAATAAAACATTGTAAAATAAATGTCCAACAATTTAGTCAATTCTATTATTATCGCTTCAGCATTTTATCTGTTTCACACCCAAAAAAAAATTTGGGATTTTAAATACTAACTTCACAAGCACCAAAAGCACGCATTGGATAAGAAAAATGTGTATCCGTTGAGTGCCAGCATATCCGTATGGTTTACATTGTGAAAACAGTACTTTCTGTTGTGGGATTTTTACCCTCGGTAAAGAGAAAACATCAAGCTTTTTATTCAAATCTAAAAGTTAACCACAAAAGTGAAATGTACACCTTTAGAAACCAAAAATCGCAATTTGAAAAATATTTATAAAACTTTGGGAATTTGTAATTAATTATTTTTACACGGAAAGACAAAAAGGTGAGGTGACAGCAATGTTAAGATACTAAAAAAAGGTGTTTGTGTTTTTTTTGTCATCAGTAATTTTTGTTAGAAAAAATGTGAGGTTAACCATTTTTTTTTTATATTTGCATGCAAAATTTTTATACTTCTAAAATAATATTTTTATTTCGATTCATAAAATTTGAAAGCGTATTTTATCACCTTTCAAAAACAGTTTTTAGTTTTCAGATACGTTCAGAAATATTCCATTTATTTGAATTTATTGCAGATTTAAGTGGAAATATTTTTACCGTTCGACAAAATGTGGTGGAGGTCTGAAAGGTTAACTGCATTAAATCGATAAAAACTACTACGTACGTACTAACTACGCACAGAATAGCAATGTTTTATATTTAAACAATCAAGTAATATGTATAGAGTAATTACTCGAAGCCGTCAGGGCAGAAAACGTGTAGAGCTGCAATACAGACATTGAAGAGAAAACATTATAGGCCTTACTAATAAACTTAGTTTTAAATTTTATACTTATAAAGAACCATTAATGTAGGGTAAATGATTTTTTATATGTTGTGTAAAATTTGAAACATGTTTATTGGTAAGGGCACCAAGGTTCGTAGAAAATGCTTTTAACAAAGTTAGCTCTCACGGGGCTTTTTCGAACAAAAACACGTCGAGCCACTTTCGAAATTTCGAGCGCGTGACGTAGTTTGAAGTCTCGATACAAATGATATTTTTTTACTTGTATTGAATTTAATTCAAATCTCCCGGTGGAAAGTGGAACATGGACTGTACGCTACTTCACGAATTTTTAGCCTATCACCGGTCAACCCCCTCGATGAGCTAAACTTGTTAAGAATTTTCTACGAACCTTGTGGTACGACTGGATTTTTTCTTCCGCACCATCTGCCATATCTTATATCAATACCTACAAAAATAAATAAAAAACTATGAATGTGATTGTTTACCAAGTCATTTTCCCGCGTTCAAACGATTCTTCTCCATTTTCAGAACACTCCGCACATGTGAATATAAAAAAAACGTCTCCGGGGAAATTTCCCGGAGATTCCTTGACCAGAAGACACTCTAAATGTACAAGACCATGGCACAATTTGCACTCCAAACATGGAGAAAACTGTTTATTTTCCTCTTCTCCGCAATATTTGCAACTGGGCATGGTTGATATCGAATGATCAGCTAAAACACTAATGTTCGCTCTTTGTCATTTTTTAAAACTGTATGACGCTATTCTAAATGGTAAGTGTAATTGAACACAAAACACTATTTTTTAAATACAGTTCATATTCATTAAAAATGCTTATTCACATTAGTAAACCCCATATGAGCCCCTAACAAACTTGACAACATTGACAATTTACACAACTGACAACTAATTTGACAGCCGCGTTTCTGTCACATGGCATTTAAACTTGGATAAAATTAAAACATAGATTGGTTATTTGTTGCTTTTTGACGTTTCATCTTCTAATAGAGATGTGTATACTTTAAACTGATTCGGAGCTATTATTTGAATTGGTATATTTTTAGTACATTAGCTTCACAAAGGAGGTCCTGAGGAAAATGATTTTCCGCAGGGCCTATGTCATCTTTGGAGGTGCTATGTGGAGGGTAATTTAGGGAATAAAGGGCTTTTTAGGGGAAAGGAAGGAGAGGAAATTCTAGCAAGGAAAAATGTAAGAGGGGTGGTTAGGAATCTAGGGGTCAGTGAGTCCAGGAGTGACAGACGTATAAACCCATCCCCACCCCTGTGGTGCAAGGTGACGGGCCGATAGAGTCCAGCTGGAAAAGTCAAAAGATCTTTCTCGACCAGTCTCTCCCGACCCGGGCTACCCCGCAGTAGGTAGGCAAATGCATCCATCGTCTAGACCTAGACAAACCTTACCCCATGAACCCTGCTAAGATACCAAACGTAGCGAACCACCTGGGATGGCCTGAGGCAGGGGTCTTGGATATCTAAGAAATGATTCCCGGGGCAACGGTACCCAAACCCACCTTCCACGTTGATTGTGTCAAATTAATCGTTAGACATATAAAGAAGACAACTTCGATTTTTCCTTCTTAACAAATTACTTCTTAACTGTTAAAAAAAGATCTCTTATTATTTCAGAATCAATTTTTGAAAATACGTCTAAGTTTTTTAAAAGTACTACACTAAAACCATTCTAATGTTTTAGAACTGAAATGTTCTGATTTTAAATAATTTTTTCGATCGACTTCTGTAGAAAATCAGTGCGTGCAATACACATGCGGTAAAAGTGAAACTCTCAGAAAAATAAAGTAGACAAGAGTGGGGAGACTACGAAGGACCGCACAAAGAGGAGACCGATAGGCTACGAAGCACCGCACAAAGAGAGGACCGATTATACTATCTCATTTTCTCGCAGGCTAAATCATGTAGATGTATGTGAGTGTCTCTTTTCAGTGTCGCAATTTTTCGTTTCATCGAGTTTCAACGGTGCTAAAGAAGTTTTCACTTCAATTTAAAAAAAAACATTTCGAATATTTGGAACAAGCTACCTCGATTACGCTCATCACTACTTTTATTGAACCAAGACCAAATACATCCACCATAGACGAATAAACTACGCACTAGAAAATAGTAAACAGTAAAAATAAATTATCTGTCAAGTCGAGCTGCGAAAGGTGGCCATACGTTTTTCTCTTTTACACAAGTTCTGTGAAATTGTGAAGTACAGTAAAAAACCAAGTTGATTCAGGTGCATTCGTATATTTTTGGAATGTCCAATAGATACATCTGTACACCTAGTCGTAAGTTTACTGTATATGTGTATATTACTCATTGTATTGCATGATTTTGATTGTTCGTCATCATACCTACATCGGTTCGTGGTGCATTATTGTTATCGTTTATCATATACCCGGGACATTTTTATTTTAGGCGACAAGATGGCTTTCGAAAATGTTGGTTTTAAGATATTTCTTAGGAAATGTAAAGATAAAGATGAAATACGACGTTTCAACATCAGGGATTGTTTCCTCAACAACTTCGAATATCTGGAGGCGCAAATCATCAAATTGTTTCCAGAATTGAACAACAAAAAGTTTGCAATTCTTTGGCATGGTAAGTTAAAACCTTAATCAATACGAATTTTATATTATGGCACTTAAATTATTCATTATTGCTTTTGCTTATTTTCTAATGTGCACAGTCGATTCTCGTTTCTAATGTTATGCTATGTACGCATTTGCGAACATAAGCGCAAGCCGAACCACTAATTTTCGGAAAGGAACGTAGCAATCGTAAACGACATGAAAAGCCTTGTTCCTTTCCCATTATTCGTGATTCGGCTCGCATGTGTATACATAGCCCTAAATTTCATTAAATTATAACAGTATTGGGTAAAGTTGCCGAATTTTGTTACACACATGCAAAAAAATTAAAAATATTTCAACTTAATTACTACTGGAAACAACTGTTTAAGTTGGGGGAGATGTAAAATTTACAGAAAATAATAAAAAAACTAACCTTCAAACATATGGTGAAGGTATCAAACTTCGCATTCACCACAGGAAGGTATTTTTGGTACTTGTAAATTGTAAACAAACTCGGCTACCGCAAGCCACCTGCGCTATCTACTGTCTACTCAGCGTAGACTCGGGTACGGTAGCCACGATTTTGATAAACTAGTCAGCATTTTGATAAACTAGTCAGCATTTTGATAAACTAGTCAGCATTTTGATAAACTAGTCAGCATTTTGATAAAGTAGTCAGCATTTTGATAAAATACTAAATAAAAATACATATTTGCTTTATAAACGCAGGCATTAGCCTAGTATGGTAGTTGAAAAAAACAATAAACTATAACTTATAAAAATTTACTAAATAATAAAAAAATAAATCCATTTGCTATATAATGGATACAGCTTGACAGACTAAAAATCGTATTTTGACTTTTTTGATGTCTTTGAGTTTTTGACTCTATCCGACATAGAATCTAATAATGTTTTCACGTGGAAAAGAATTCTGGTTCATATTTTTGATTGTATTGTTTACACAATGATAACAACTGTTTATTATTATAATATTACCAGAAAACAATGGGCTGTGAACAATAGGGAGATTGAAAATAAAGTTACGAGAAATATTATTAAAAATAAATATATATCTATATAAAGTAAGTTTACATTGGGTTTTTTGATGCCTGTCTCACTAGGATATACCTGTGTCGAGACAGGCATCAAGCAAAATGATAAGATGGTTTTGTTTTTTAAAGTTTATTTATATGTATGCTGATTTTTTTCATACATCTAGTAAGAAAGAATATTTTTTACAATATTGGCTTAGAAGTTATAGTATAAGAAGTTGATATAAATTGAAATAAAATCAATTATATTTAATCTTGCTATAAAAATCTTTCTTTTTCAAGTTAACTGATAAGTTTCTGTGGTAACGACGTAATTTATGTAACGTAATGATCAATTTGGGAGGCGGGTATGGGCACCGCCGCTCCGGAAATCATTTATTGGATAACCAACACCCCTGCCAAAGGTTAACCCAATTGGTTTGTTACGTTTGGTGATTTGACAGGGGTGCCCGGGTTCTTGGAGTGAGGTTGTCTAGGTCCAACTATTGCGTGGCGGTCAGTCGGTAAACAAAAATAAATAAAGTAGCTCACATCCGTTCTAGATATTTGATACACCTTTTGATAACAAAAACAATTTTTCAGTTTGGTTGGGCATTTTGATCTCAACTCTAAATTTAAGATTTGTACGAAACGGGCCGAAAAGGGCTGCGCAAACGTTCCACTTAAGAATAAGTGGAGGAAGGAAACTTTACTAAAATATTCTCTGGCGAAATTAAATATTTTATGTCCTGCAGTTATTAATACTTACTTTTATGATTAATAATTAATAGATGGCGAGGATGAAATAAACATCTCCAGCGATGAAGAGCTTATCTTGGCCCTGTCTTGTATGCAAGGGAATTTAAAGAAATTGTTAATTGAGGTGGATCCGCAAGTCCAGAGGAAAAATCAAAAGGCTGCTTATTCAGTCTCCTTGCCTGGACCAAATGGTAAATTATTTCTATAGTATATATTAGTAGTTAATTAATATAGTATTTAAAGATACCTATTTTATCCATATATGTAATGACACAAAATGTATGTTTTTCAAAGTGTATATTCCTAAGCCTTTCTTTATCGGTCCAATTTCAGAAAAGCAAGTCAAGAAACAACAGGTCTTTACACCGTCCAAGAAAGTTGATGATCAATTTTCCGAGATCAGGATGCAAATTAAGGAAATGGTAAAATATTACAAACATATTTAAAAACAAAATCTAAATTCATTAATTGAGTTGAGAGGACCGGCTGCGTGATCTTTTTCATTCCAAATATAAATTTAGATTTGAGGCTGTTTTCTTAACAACGGGAATGCAACAATTATTATTTCATCTTTTAGTGGCAATTTAAAGTGGTTCTGCAAGATGATTCTATTAGAGTAGTTTCACCATTAAAGATCCTCCCGTATGAAATGATTCATTTTGACCTCTCTCAAAAATATATTAATTTATTTATAACGAGTCCATAGCCATCGCTGTCCAAGGCTGATTCAATTTGCCTGTGTTTGTTTTCTTTAATCTCTGCATATGAAATTAACGAAAATATATAACTTCATGAACTTCCTGTAGTTTTGATCAAAATTTGGTCATTTGGCCGTGCACTGCCTCAACACTACTAACCGCTTTCGTTCAGCCAACAATGTTCCGCGAACGGACACTAACACACTTACGCCTGGGTTTAATTTACAACCTTCGAAAAAGTCTTAGTAAAGGTTCTTACAATGGTGAAACTACTCTACTATAGTCTCCTAAAAATATCATCTATTTCTTTTACAGTTACTCAAAAACATGTCCCTTAAGAAATTTACTCCTGAATCAACTGTAATGCCAGAAGCTTCTACAAGGTAAAAATTAATCCTAGGTTTGATTATGTAGAATCAGATACTGTAAAGTAAACATTAATTTTCCATGTCCCTAGTGCATCCGTGGAAGAACCAAAAAACCCCAAAGTCGAGACTCCACCTTACATTGATTCGCGGAAAAGTAGCTCATGCGCACCGGACGATTCAACCAGTGATGTGTGTGTTGATAGCGAGAAACTTGACAAGCTGTCCGACTTGGTCTATGAACTAGCCAAGATCACCCGCTCCCTCAGCCTCCGCTGCCCCTGCGAGTCTCACCAGGTGGAGGACAAACCCAATACACCCATCACGGAGGAAGCCAAACCCAAAGTTATGTCCCTGAACGAAAGTGTCGTAGCCCTGAGATTCGTCTTGGATAACGTCTACCTGCTGAAAGACAAATTCTTTACCCAAAAAAAGAACAATGTTTGTATGCAACAAGACTCTTATCTACCGGCCAAAGCTTCTGAAACAAACACTGAAAATTTTCAGTTTTCTGATATAAAACCCAAAGAACCCGCTCTCCCTGAGGAGAAAGCCAAAGATTTAAAGTTTCCCGAGGTCGAAGCCAATAAATCTCTTAATGCTTCGAGCAACCATGACAGCTGTGAAGGTTCAGAATTGGAAGCTGCTGATATCGTCCTCGACCACAGTGAGCCATCTCAGGATTTGGATATTATTGATTGTTCCAGTGTGAAAACTATCTCTGAATCCTCTGAGGAATTAGAAGAAAGATGGACATTGCTGAACAATGATGAAATGGAAATTGGTAAATAATTTGAACTAACTTGCAAAATTTTTGTTATTGTTTTTGGGGTGTTATGCCGTGTTTCGCTACCTCCTTCTTTAGCCAACGTTTCGGACAGCGTTACAGTGTCCATCATCAGGGCAGATGACCAAATGATATTGGTGAGAGTGTTTACTTATGTGTGTCGAAGCGATACCGTGCTGCCAGCTCCATTTCTCTACGAGCTGGTGTTAAAAAAAATTCAGCATGGTTTTTTGCGTTTAGCTTTGGTGTAGCCGTCAATTACTGGATACCAAGAACTGTTGAGCTTAGCTCCGTCGTCTCTGTTAATATTGATGGGGTTTTTATGGATTTCAATTGCCTCTGTAATTAGGCGTGCTCTGTAAGTTTTGGGTCTTCCCAGGACTTCAGGAACAAATCCAAAGTAATGGCCGGTTTCGATTAAGTGCTCGGCGATTGCCGATTTGTCATGGCCGGTTTCGATTAAGTGCTCGGCTCGGTTATATTATGAAATTAGTCACAGGTGTCGTTACTATCAGATCGAAATTAGGTATGGGAGGGCAAATCTCTAGTTATTGTATTGGTGGGCAAACCTGAAGTAGGTGTGGGTTGGATTTGGCCATTTTTTTTTTTAATATCAGTTTTCAAGATACCGAAAAATCAAAACTAGCGTGAATACTTATGTGGGAAACCACACAAAAAGTATTCAGGATGGGCGTACGCTGAGACATCGGTCGCGCAGAATGTTCAGCGCCAGATAGTTTTGGTTTTTGTGTTGTATGGAAGTGTATGGAGTGACATACGCTGAGACGTGCATGTTTCTCATACATTCCACAACTGCACTGAACATGCTGCGCGACCGATGTCTCAGCGTACGCCCATCCTCACGGGGGTTTCACTGTATATGTATATAGTTCATTTTTGGGAAATTTGGGTAGAGCATAAAAAAGGAGCGTGCCCTGCAAACCTTAGCTTTTTTATCCAATGGTAAAAACCTGTTACAAGTTTTTAAGTTTTCATTAAAAAAACCTTGCTGGTTTTATTATAAAATGGGCAATGTAATTTGATTTTTCAGAGAATGAAAAAGCCACTTCCGGTGTGGAGGATCAGGCTGATGACATGATGGAGTTTGAGTCTCACATTGGCCAACAGTCGGAAGTTGGCTCCGTCGGTGATGCTGAAGGGTTATATCCGAGATTGGGCCAGTTGAATATGGAAGCTGATGTAAGCGCAGTATCTGCCCAACAACCGGTACCCTCCCAGGATACCCCGGTTCCCGACCTTCAAATGAGAGCTATCTGTAAGCATTAGACAATGTGCAATTGTTTTTATTTCATTATTTATTTATTGATTGGAATTATTTACGTTATATTATTTATTTATATATTAAATAAAAGTAATATTTGTGTTTTATTTGTTTATTGACAAAATAAATGTTATTTAGTTCGTAGTATTACATAATATGTAGTCAGTACTGTGTATTATTATTATCTGTTTAGGTTGAGATTTTCTTATCTTTGTAATGTCCACTATGTCATCCAAAACTTGAGTGTGGTGAAGAGTAACTTTTTAATGTTTTTTTTTTTTGTTTTGTGGCGGATACGAATTTTCAAGAAATATATCAAACCCTTCTTGCCGCAGGTGAATTTTTAAGATTATAATCTTAGCATTTACATTTAATCACCCGAGTGATAGCTACTCAAATTTGGGTTTCACCGCTTGAGCGAAAAATCTTAACTTAATCTGGGTAGCTGTAGTTATGTTTTTATTAATTAAAATTAATTTATTTTTAACTTTTCACAACTAATATGCTTAGTCACTAGCTTGATTAGGTTTCTGTCGAATACCAAAAGACTTCACTGATATTTCTCTCACGGAATATTTCTATTATAATGTAATGTTTGTGTAGTCTGCACGTAAACACCATTTTAAATTATTTGTTAAAAATTTAACGTCTATTGACATGTTAATTATTTATTTTTTTAAATATCTGTGATTATAGACCATAGACAACATGTAGAAATAGTAATGTTCAATATAGCTTCAAATTATTAATTTGGTAGGCGGGTATGGGTACCGCCGCCCTGGGAACCATTTATTGGATGACCAACACCTCTGCCACAGGTCACCCCAAGTGGTTCGCTACGTTTGGTGACTTAGCAGGGGTGCCCGGGTTCATGGGGTGATGTTTGGTTGGATCTTGATGGCGGGTGCGTTGGCCCACCTTCTGCGTGGCGGGCCGGATTGGGAGATGCTAGTTGAGGGAGACCCTTTACAACCGGTTACCGTTGTCCGGGCCGCTCGGTAGTACAGGGGCCCGACCCTCAGGCTCACGACTGAGGGTGGGCTGCCCCATCAACGAGTGAAAAAACCCCGCCGCTGCTGTTGTGCCGGTTCGTGACCGGAGGGGACCCAGCAGCAGCGTTTGGGGCGCATTGGGCGACCTCTCCAGCCGGACTCTCCCTGCCCATCGCCTTGCACCGCAGTGGGTGGGTTGGATTCATGCGTCCATCATTCCTGGAAATTCTGATCCCCAGCATCCTACCCACCCCTCATACCCTTTCCTTCCCGACCTTCCACTCCACACACACAAAATAAAAACAAAAATAAAAATGAACTTACAAACTTTTAAAAATAACTTTTCAACAACGGCGAGAAGCAGGAGTCCCCGGTGCAGGCCAAAACTGTTGGTGAATTTCACCAACATTCGCGGCCTGCACAAAAACTTAAACTCTGTCCACCACCATCTTCTCTCCCAACGTCCTAACCTTCTCTTCCTCTCCGAAACGCAGATAGCCGAGCCTCCAGACGCCTCCTATCTGGACTGCCCGGGCTTCACCCTCGTAGGCAAATTTAGACCCAAGGGAGGTGTGTGTCTCTACAGTTGAGCTGACGTCAACTGTGTGCGTCTGTTGAATCTGGAAATCTCCAGATTCGACGTAATGTGGGTGCGCGTCAATCTTGCCAGTACGGTAAGGTTTTATGCGTGTTTATACCGCTCACCTAACCTTAGCGAATCAGACACGTCCGAGCTCTTCAAACATTTAAGCAACACTATTGATGACCTCTTGCCCCGCTTCCCTACGGCAGAGTTTGTGGTCCTGGGGGACTTCAATGTTCATAACGAACCTTGGTTGAAGTTCTCGGGATCAACAGACTCGGCTGGACGACAAGTGGAGTCCTTTGCCCTTTGCCACGGACTGGAGCAAATGGTTCAGGAGCCTACAAGGGTTCCTGATGTCCAGTCTCACCGCTCTAATCTGTTAGACCTGTTTTTAACCACTGTGCCACACGGTTACAAGATTGACGTCACAGCGCCTTTAGGATCGTCGGACCACTGCCTGGTGACGTCATCAATCCCCGTAACCTTCAGACCGCCAAACGAGAGGCTGAAAAGAAAAGTGTGGCACTATAGGTCTGCAGATTGGTTCGGTCTGCGGGCACATTTTAATGCTTTCCAGCTCTCTGTCAGCTGTCTGTTTTCGGACTTCGGATCCCTCAAGATGTGCCCAGGAAATTGGTGAAGTCATCACGTCCGCGATGGATGGCTTCATCCAATCCACTATTAAGGAAACTGGTGTGGGCTCAAAGCCGTGGTTCAGTCGACAATGCTCTGAAGCAGTGCGACGAAAAAACGCGGCTTACCGAGCCTACAACACATCTCGAACGTCCGAAAACAGAATATTATACAACCAAATTGCAAAGGAAAGTAAGAGAATCATCAATAGGTCGAAATTCGAGCACGACCTGCAGGTCAGCAGAAAGCTGGCTGCCTGCCCGCATGGTAGCAGAGCGTTCTGGTCGCTTGCGGGCTCTATAGGTCGCAATTTCTGCAAACCCAGTCTGCCACCTCTTACCAGACCTGACGGCTCTCTAGCAAATACCGCCGCCGAAAAGGCTAACTTATTAGGCAAAATGTTCGCGGAAAACTCGACCCTCGATGACCAAGGTGCTATCCCGCCGTCGGTTCCTCACTGCGGTTTTCGTATGAAAAAGCTGAGGATTCGGCATCGGGATGTACTCCAAGTCTTACGAGGGCTTGATGTTAATAAAGCTAGTGGGCCTGACGGAATACCTGCCCTGGTATTGAAGAGGTGCGCTGCAGAAATAGCTCCAATTTTGACGAAGCTTTTCAAAATGTCCCTGAAGTCTGGGTCTGTGCCCTCTGGTTGGAAAAAAGCGATCATTCACCCTATTCCAAAGAAAGGTGACCGCTCTAACCCGGCCAACTACCGCCCCATAGCGATCACATCTGTTCTGTCAAAAGTGATGGAACGTGTGGTCAACGACAAACTACTCACATACCTCGAGAAGAACAAAATTATTAACGACCGTCAATACGGATTCCGGCGGAACCGCTCGTGCGGTGATCTTCTCGCGTATGTGACACATGTTTGGGGGCGGTGCCTGAAACGCTTTGGTGAGACCCAAACCGTTGCACTGGATATTTCCAAGGCCTTTGACCGGGTTTGGCACCGAGGGCTTGTCAACAAACTGCCTTCTTACGGACTTCCCGCTTCCTTGTGTACGTGGATTGCCGACTTTTTGAGGGAGAGGTCGATTCAGGCGGTTGCTGATGGTTTCACCTCGTCCTCGCATTCGATAAATGCTGGCGTCCCACAGGGATCGGTTCTGTCTCCGACTTTATTTCTGTTGCACATCAATGACCTCTTGACATGTGCACCGATTCATTGTTACGCGGATGACAGTACAGTCCATGATAGCTTTTTGTTTGACAAGCCTCCAAAGGGCTCACAAATCCCAATGGCTCGGAGGGCTTTGAAACAAAGAATGGACGGTTACCTCGAGAGTGTTTTCTCTTGGGGTAAGAATAACCTCGTCGAATTTAATGTTTCAAAGACCCAATCATGTCTGATTACGTCTAAAAGGGATCGGAATGATAATCTAGTCTCCTTCAACGGAAGCAATCTCCCGAACAGGCCTTCCATTGATATGCTTGGTGTAACTCTAAGTGACCAGCTCAGGTACGGGGGCTCCATCGAGGCCAGAGTTAAGTTAGCCTCTCAGAAACTGAGCGTACTGTACAGGGCCCGCAGATACTTTAATAGTACACAACTGCTAACCCTGTACAAATCGCAAGTGCGCCCCACGGTTGAATTTGGCAGCCACCTCTGGTCTGGAGTCCCAAAATACCTGAAAAAAACCCTCGACTCTGTGCAGAAACGGGCGGTCCGTTTGATAGATTCTCCTAACTTAACAAATGGACTGCAATCTTTAGAGCACAGGCGTCAGGTGGGAATGCTGTCCTTGTTCTACCGGTATTACAATGGAAGATGCTCCGAGGAACTAGCGTCACTGATCCCCTCGGCACCGGTGCATAGTCGGGAAACACGCCAAACACGCGCTCAACATTTGTACACGGTTGACATTAGTCACATGAGAACGGGTCGTTTCTACGACTCGTTCTTGAGTTCAACAGCCCGGCTGTGGAACGATTTGCCGGCTTCTGTGTTTCCTCCCTCCTACAATATGGGTCTCTTCAAGACCCATGTTCACTCCTTCCTCTCCTCAACAGCACCCTCCACACAGCATCTTCAAAGATGACATAGGCCCTGAGGGAAATTATTTCCCTCAGGGCCTCCTGTGTGGAGTTAATATAAAAAATAAAAAAAAAGTACACGGTAGGGCAATTTCAGTAACTAACTTTCAGAATTCAGGCCTTTATAAATTTATGATTTAAATTTTTTTTATATATTTTTTTTTTTACATGAACCCCACACAGGAGGCCTTAGGAGGCCTTGAGGAAAATAATTTCCCTCAGGGCCTATGTCATCTTTGGGGATGCTGTGTGGAGGTTTTTTTTTTAAAGGAAGGGGAGGAGAGTTCTGGGAAGGAAAAGGGTTTAAGGGGTGGGTAGGAATCTGAGGTTCAGTGTGTCCTGGACATCCGCCTCCAAGACCAAGACAAACGTCACCCCTTGAACCCGGGCACCCCTGCTAAATCACCAAACGTAGCGAACCACTTGGGGTGACCTATGGCAGAGGTGTTGGTTATCCAATAAAGGTTCCCGGGGCGGCGGTACCCATTCCCGCCTCCCAAATTGTAAATTGTATATGATATAAATTTGCGATAAACGGTGAAAAATATATGGAATCACTGGTTTAAAAATAAACATAGTAAGCTGTTTAACGACTGGAGTGCTTTTTGCCACAATAAGGCACTATTTAAAATACCTCGGATTGCTTTGCTGCCAATTTTCCTTTATTTGTAAGTTATTAAGTAGAAATTTACGATTTTAGAATATTTTTTTATAAATTCTACGAATATGTGATAATCGACAAAAGATAGGTGAATTCATTGGCTATAAAGAACTATAATCAGTTTCTATGTCTCCACATTAAAATTCGGAGATATAATTTTTTTTTAATTTGGGCGGAAAATATTCAAAATGATCACTAAAAAATGTTGAGCAATCGGAGAAAAAAGTTTTAAATGGCGCAGTCGCTCCAGTGGTTATATGTTTTTGTATTAATATTCTGAAATGATTTTTGGAATGAGCACGGCCGAATCCAAATCTGATAATATATCACTCAAAGTGTTTTTTTTTTTAAATACGCTATCGCTCGAGTGGTTAATATTAGTCACATAAATGCATGCTGAATGCATTCATTCTTCAATAGAAGATAACAAAAATCTTTGCATTTATTTACGAAATACTGCTGTGAGAAAGGCTATTTGACGTAACAAGTATCATCATTTTCATCCCAATCTAAGTTACTTTAAAATTTCGATTTTCGAAAAAACAATTGAAGATAAATATGTAACAAAAATACTTTTGGCAAATTGAACAAATCAGAATTATTGCAATGTCACAGCCATTGCCTATATTACGGCCAGTTTTGCACAAAATAATTCCACAATATGTTTGTACATATGTTGAGGATTACAGTACCTATTCAAATGTACCATGGGGGAAACCAATTACGAAAGCAAAAATTATTCTAGAATAACCATTATGCAGTATAAATTATTCTAGAATAACCGTTATGCAGTATAAATTATTCTAGAATAACCATGCAGTATAAATTATTCGAGAATAACCATTATACAGTATAAATTATTCTGAATAACCATTATGCAGTATAAATTAATAAAATGCTGAAACCACCCGAAAATAAACATATCGTCACCTTTTTTGGACAAGGTTTTAACTGAAATTTTTTTCAAAAATGACCTTTGGATGCCAAACCATTTCTTTTGCTCACATCTATAACCAAAATATTTTTCAGAACAATAGAAGAAAGTTTTGAAAGCTTCCACTTATCTTATAAGGTTCTAACCTCACTTTGAACCTTTTGCAATCGCCATTTAGTTTGCATCTTACAGTTGATTGTCGTTAGGAGGTGCAGTGTAGTTCATCGCTTTGGTTGGATAGGGTTCTAACTCCAGCTTACCGTGTTCTGAGGTGTCAAAGTTTGCAAAGAAGAATTCTCATAATCTATTTAACAATTTCTGATTTTGACATTTAATCTTATTTATTTATTTTATTTTATATGCACATTTACAGTTATACATAACTAATAATAAACATACATTTTATTTTATTAAGTAATAATAGTGTTTTTGAATTATTGAATATTTAATTGAAAAATACCTATATCAGGGGACAGGTAATTTAGTAACCGAATCATTTTTCCGGGTGGCATTATTAATGGTAAGTTAGTTCTGCATCTCAGAACAACAAAAGTTCTGTGTCTGCGCGTTCTTGTGAAGTTGTCGGGGACATAAAATTGTCAAGTATTTTGGTTTAACACACAAATTTGAAAGAAAAATATTTAAATATAACATGGCCCTTTCCCGGAATGGCATTAGGGAAATATAGTTAGAATCTTATTAAATGAAATATTATGCCCTAGCTGGTTGCACATGGTTCTACTATTTACATTTTTAGGTATGTTTTAAAATGGTAAGTCAAAAGTTAATTAAATATGTAATTTATATTCTATTTAAATATTCTAAAATTTAAATTTAAATATTTTCATTTAAAAGAATTAAAACACTTTGTATTTAAACCACGAATTTATTATTTTGTATATCTACCGGTTTCGCTTCGACCAAGCTTCATCAGGATATAATATAATAATAACTCAGTTGTTATTATTATATTATATCCTGATGAAGCTTGGTCGAAGCGAAACCGGTAGATATACAAAATAATAAATTCGTGGTTTAAATACAAAGTGTTTTAATTCTTTTAAATATAATGTCTAACCACAAAGTAATTGCTTCTTACGAAAAAAAAAAAGAAAAAATTAAATATTTTCTTTTAAAATATGTTAAAACTAAAAAACTTCATGCAATATTGAACCTCAAAATCAAAAATTAGTAAATAGATTATGAGAAATCATCTTTGCAAACTTTTGACACCTCATATCTCAGAACAAGGTAAAGTAAAGTTAGACCCCTGTCCAACCAAAGTGACAATGTGCTTGTTGGCAAGTCTTTTGTTAGGTATGTTTTTAGGTTTTCACGGCCATTTCCATCATCAGGGCAGATGACCAGGTCATCTGCCCTGATGATGGACACTGTAACGCTGTCCGAAACGTTGGCTAAAGAAGGAGGTAGCGAAACACGGCATAACACCCCAAAAACAATAACAAAAAAAAAAAAAAAAAAAAAAGAAAGTCTTTTGTTGTTAACAAATTATTTTGAAAATGAAGATGAATCAGAAATTTCAATTTCTTTATCTCTAGCCTTGCTTCAATTCTTTTATCTATTAGCATTGCTTACCAGTGGCGTGCCAGACCTTTTCCAATAACGGTCGTCCGTTTTCATAATTAAATCACACAATTTTTTTGCATTTCCATACTCACTTCTTCCTTATTCTTTGTCATGCTCTCTTACACCTTTCAATCTCTAATTCTTGTCAATGAGCTGATCAGTTTGCCCCTCTTTGTTCACGAAGATGAGTAGACCGCTTCTCCTCCCCCGCCCCCCTTAACTGAAAACTTTTTGTTTTTGAAAATCGCAAAAATCACCGCACGCCATTGCCGCTGTAGCTTATTTATACTTTTGTTCATTTTATCTGATTTTTTTCTATATAAGTGTCCCAGGGCGAAGTTCATTCATTGATATGAGATTATTTTAAGTGATATGTAGTACGCAATACAGTGAAGTTCCTTCTTAAGAAGTTGCGTATCTATAAGTATCTTATTGCCTTAAAATTTGTCACCTGGGACACTTTTATAAAAGTCGGAAAACTATTATTATCAATATTTAATTTTATCATTCTTATTCCTCTTGTTATCTCTTTTTCCCATAGATTGTGATGGTAATGTACATTTTTTAACTTTTGTTCTTATTTTCTAAACTAAATTTTCAAAATGATAATTTAATCTCTAGAGGCCTAACCACTGTATTTGCAGTGGTGCAATCATGCCCATGCACGGTACAAAGCATTGCGGTTGCAGCGTGGACCTTTTGGATTTTCCCTAGTAGAGGTAATACCTCTACTAGAAAAAAATTATAATGTCACTTTATCCAAGCGTGATATTATCTATATGTTGGCTTTAACAGTATATCTTTTTATTTATTGAAGTTTCTTGTCGGGCCCCTAAAGGTTAAAAGCACATCACTCAACAGACTGTAAAAGATATTCCCTTGAAGAGCGATCTATGCCGACTTGAAACAAAATGATTGTCGTCAATTAACATAGTCCTTTCTACTCCTTCCTCCATGGACAGGTCAATCATCAAATTCGATGTATGATCAATTTTTATATTCGATCAATTTTGATATTTGATCAATTTCTATATTTGATCAATTTTGATACTTGATCAATTTCAATATTTTATCAATTTCGTTATTTGACCAATTTCAATATTTGATTAATTTCGATTTTGGATTAATTTTGATCATTTTCAATATTTGCTCAATTTCGATATTTGATCAATATCAGTATTTGATCGATTTCGATATTTGACCAATTTCACCAGAAATGAGGAAAAATTGAACCTACTTCAGGTACACCTGCAAGCAAACGGTTTATCTCTTCAGTGACTTGGAAACATTTATTTAACAAAGCTGCTAATCTATCCTGTATAATTAAAATAAAATTATTTGTGGCTATATAAATTATTATGTTTTCAGTTCCCCATATCGCCCAAGCCCTCAAAACACTGGGGCTAATGGGCTTCGACATTTCAGACAGCAAGACTCTGTACCTGACTGAACTCTACGAAGGGAATGTTGAAGCTGTTATCGACCTGCTCCTTCTATAATTTTTAAAATTAAGGTGTGTAGGAAAATGCCCAAAAAAAAATTAAATATATTGTGTCCAAAAATTTTATTTTCCAATTTTTTAATAGAATGACTTTGTGATAGAACAGTGGTCTCCAAACTTTTCTTTTAATTGATTGAATATTATATGTATTTGCATTGTAACTTAAGATTTCACCGCTATCTATTTCCTGCCTATTACAATACAAACGATCCAAATTCAGTCAGTGATGGTCTTGGATGACTGTGCCTCACAGACAGTTTGTCAAATTTTTTACATTTTGGACAGACTACTGTTGTGAAATGTTTTCGTCTTCACACTATATTAACCTCCCTACCTTTGGGTTATTTTTCAAAAAGTAGGTAAAGAAACATTGGTTTTTTTAAACGGTTTTATAAACCGCGCCACTTGCGTAGACAGTACCGTTGACTAGCGAGTTACTTGTACGGGAGAGACGAAAATACCCGTCCCACGTCCCTTAGCTGCGCGATAGCGCAGGAACAAACTTGATATAATTTTTTTTTTTACCTGAACGTACATGATACGGTTTGTTGCATTTGGGCGACAATATTGCGGACAAATCACTTATGTTCGTTTGTGTAGGGCGGTTAAACTCTATGCATTGGCAGTAGATGTTAATTTGTACTTACAATGTAGGTCACCCATGTTAAGGCAATACGCCGTATCTGTAGATACAGCATTTTGGCTTTACAGTACTCAATCAGTACTCATTTGTCAAGTTACATCATATGAACTTACTTTTATTTGTTAATTGTAGTTACTTTTCAAGGAATTGACAATGGCACGTGACTGTAAAAGAACTCTACTTAAAATAGCATTCTGCCAGGATAACACCCGCAGTGCTGTTTTGCCATTACAATGCTGTGCTGGAGACAGGATGTTTCAGTTATAGCATAATAGACTCGCGTATCGGCAGCTATCCGTTTCATGTGAGCGTCGTGTGATATGTCATATGCTGTAACTCTATAAAGTCAATTTTGAGATAAATTACTCTTTTTTTTTTAAACATTTTGTTATTTTCCTCACAGACTGGAAGTAACAATTTAAAATTTGGTAAAAGGTTTGACTGTGAATTAATTTGAAATGTTTAAAAAAACAATACATCGTGAATTGGCCGTGAAAATCTAAAATCTTAACCAATACATCATGAATTTCAAAATACGTATATATTTTTTTAACAATATTTTAAATAAAGGGTCAATGTAATCTTTCACCAAATTTGAAATTGTTTATTTTGTTAGTTTAGTATTATTAGTTTGTGGGGAAAATAAAAAAAAATGTTCAAAAAAGTTTTAAATCATTTATCTCAAAACCAGCTTTTTGGAGATACAGCATACGCTGGTATTGCCATTAAACAGGCGAGGTATACCTTCATTGAGATTCAATTGATGCTTTGTAGCGATGTGTAGGTTCAGATGGGGCGAGCTCTTGAACTCGGGTTCTTCGCAGAAAGCGGATCCTACTCCTACTCCTTTTTCAAATCGACTACTCCCAGAGAACCCGATCCGGGACTCGGACCCAAACCTGGAACTCAGAGCCGGAACCCAAATGCTTCCACCAGCTTCGCGGTCCGAACCACTTGCGAGTCGGGAGCAGGTCCTGGGTTCGAATTCTTTTGCGGGTTCCGGCTCCGAGATTTCGGCACCAGCCGAACCCGTGCATCCCGGTAGCCTCAACAGCACCCAGTACGCATTCTGCACCGAAGAACTCGGACCCGGGAGCTGCTTCTAGAACTTTTAAAAGGAAGCACGTTTCGGAGGCCTCCGGCAAAATGCAGAACTTACCCATCTCTAATGCAATAATTGTTTAGTTCTAAAATATTCCTTTACCTCAGTAGGAATGTAAAATTGATTTAAATCGTTACTCACAGCAGCTAACATAGTTGTAGTATGGAACGCATTGTGGCATCCAACTAACTCGAGCATCCATAGAATAACCAGAATAGACTAGTCAGTGACTAGCATTGCGTTTGGGTCGTTCGTTCCACCCGGGCGTCGCGTGTTTGATTCCTCGGCTGGCTAAGTCCTCCATCACGACATAAGCAACATTTTCCGCTTACTGTGGTGGTAATAGGAGATTTGTAAATATTGTCAGGTTATTCGTAACCTGAGAATGTTTGTCTTAAAGAACAAAAGAAAAAAAAGAAATATGCTATTAAGGGTCTTTTGTTGAATAATTTAAAAATACAATTTAGTGTTTGTTTTTCTTTAATAATTTTTCTTATTTTTCTGTCACTTAAGAGGCCACTGTAGAATACATAATATTATGATGTAATAATTTAACCGATTGATCTGACATGAATGTAACAATATAGCCGTGTACTTAATTTTCTAGAACATTATTTTATTTAGTATTGAGCTGGCAGCAAATAAAAGTTTTATTACAATGTATTTCGTTGGTATAGAAATATACAAACCTTAAAGCTTTCTAATAAAAATTGCATTATTCTGTGTCCATCTTAATGTTATATCAATAAGTATGCTTCTATAATATCATTTAGTTGGCAGATTAAATTGTCATAATAATGTTTGAAAATTTATTTATCTGCGTCATTTAAAAATTTGTCTAGACATAATTTTATTCATGTTCAGTGTTATTCAATTATTATTAAGATTGTGGGAAAAAAAAAGATTAAGGTTGGGTTGATATGAGTTTTTTTTAATCCCTCTCTAAATAATATTATAAATTTTACTAACGGATAAAAATAAAAATATACAAAAATCTGAAACGTCCGTTTTTTTAGCTGAGTTATAATATTCAGCCGTCCCACGTAATGTGGTTCATCGGTGGCTATACCCATATACGGATGTCGCGTACATGCGATTCATCATGTTTCACTAAAATACATTGTGTCTCAGATGTGTTGCGTGATTGCACTGAGAAGGTTAAATCCTCACAGATTGAAAGAAATTGAAGTGGTGAGATAGATTTCGTTGAGAAGGTTAAATTCTGATTGAAGGAAGTTGAAGTGGTGAGATAGATTGCGTTGAGAAGGTTAAATTCTCACAGATTGAAGGAAGTTGAAGTGGTGAGATAGATTGGGTTGAGAAGGTTAAATTCTCACAGATTGAAGGAAGTTGAAGTGGTGAGATAGATTGCATTGAGAAGATTAAATTCTCACAGATTGAAGGAAGTTGAAGTGGTGAGATAGATTGCATTGAGAAGGTTAAATTCTCACAGATTGAAGGAAGTTGAAGTGTGAGATAGATTGCATTGAGAAGGTTAAATTCTCACAGATTGAAGGAAGTTGAAGTGGTGAGATAGATTGCATTGAGAAGATTAAATTCTCACAGATCGAAGGAAGTCGAAGTGGTGAGATAGACTGAAATATATTGATTGAAAGAAATCAAAATGATGGGATAGATTGTGTTAAAAAGGCCAGCATTAAAAAGGTTAAATGCTCACAGATTGAAAGAATTAGAATAATTGTGATTCCATTCATTAATCCACTGTTTGATGTTCTCCTTGTGAAAGTTTCTGGCGTACTTGACAGAATAGGGATCTTTGGGGTTGGCGGACATGAGGTCGAGGTGATGCGCACCCTCGGGTATGAGAATAGCCGGGGTGGTCTGGCTGTAGTTCTTGAGGACGCCACCGCCGGCCCAGGGGTCCAGCAGGCCGTTGCTGAAGACTATATTGGAGGCAGCTGCCAGTTTCTTGCCACCATACTCCTCCTCCGCCAGGTGGTACTGCGGCGTGACTCCCCACTTCTTCTTGCACTCTTCGGTGAAGGACTTTTCATCCCACGCAGCGGGTTCAAACATGTCATCCTTGCCGGTTGAACACATCGGCATCACCATTTCGGTGCAAGCCTGAAATTAATTTGATTAATATGTATCTTTAAAAAAAATATATGTAAAAATAATACTTAGTCATTTCTGTTTAATAAGGTTTTGATATAACACGGACAGCAAAGCTTTAATATCTGTTCTTATTAGATTCACAGGTTTTCCCTACCCCCACATTGCATTCAGTACACAATAATAGTATAAGAATAATCAATACATATTGTCAGATACGTTTTTAGATTTTCACGGCCAAAAGTATTTTCGTTATTTTTGGGGTGTTATGCTGTGTTGTGCTACCTCCTTCTTTAGCCAACGTTTCGGACAACGTCACAGTGTAATGTTGTCCAAAATATTGGCTAAAGAAGGAGGTAGCGCAACACGGCATAACACCCCAAAAACAAATAACTAAAATACAGGTATGTTTTTAGGTTTTCACGGCCAAAAAGTATTTTTGTTATTATTTTTGGGGTGTTATGCCGTGTTTCGCTACCTCCTTCTTTAGCCAACGTTTCGGACAGCGTTACAGTGGCAGACAAGGCAAATCAGCACGAAACAAAGACAGGGTTGAACAAGAGTCAAAAGGCTGCGCTTTCCTGCCTTACGTCCATAATGTAACAGACAGAATTGCCAGGCTGTTGAGAAAAGAGAACATCAAGACGGTCTTTGAAACCACAACAAAAATCCAAGACCTACTGAGGTCGGCAAATACTAAGTTTCCTCTGGAAACAGATGGAGTATATAAACTCAGCTGTTCCGGATGTGACAAGGTCTATGTAGGCCAGACAGAGCGGACGATCTCCAAAAGGATTTCGGAACACTTTTGTGCTTGTAAACTTGGCCACCCTGACAAATTGGCAATCGCCGAGCACTTAATCGAAACCGGCCATTACTTTGGATTTGTTCCTGAAGTTCTGGGAAGACCCAAAACTTACAGAGCACGCCTAATTACGGAGGCAATTGAAATCCATAAAAACCCCATCAATATTAACAGAGACGACGGAGCTAAGCTAAATAGTTCTTGGTATCCAGTAATTGACGGCCACACCAAAGCTAAATGCAAAAAACCATGCTGAATTTTTTCTAACACCAGCTCGTAGAGAAATGGAGCTGGCAGCACGGTATCGCTTCGACACACATAAGTAAACACTCACCAATATCATTTGCTCATCTGCCCTGATGATGGACACTGTGACGCTGTCCGAAACGTTGGCTAAAGAAGGAGGTAGTGAAACACGGCATAACACCCCAAAAATAATAACAAAAAAAAAACTAAAATACATATTGTGTTTTAGTTTTTAACATTCAGAGTATTTTTCATAGAATAGTACTAATCTCTCATTTTCCTATACATTAAGCACCTTTTTAAACTTGGTATCCTGTATTTAATGTATCCTCTTTTAAAAATAGAATTAAGATTATTTCAAACTTTTCCTAAATCATTGTGGGTATATTATTAAGGCATATCGACTATATTATATAAGTATTCTCAAAAAGTAAATGAACTCACTTGGTAATCCCATCCTTGGTCTCCCAAATCAGCATTATATGCACTGCTCGTATTCAGGCATTTACTTGTTCCTGTGTAGTTATTATACAAATTGACAGCCTTGTAAAGTGCCTGAAATTTGCAAGAAATCAGTATAAAACACAATATATATTAAAATCGACATTTGCTTGGTCAAATTTGTCAACAGACTGTAATGAAATATGATTTACGATTGTCATTGTAAAATTAGATAGAACTTAAGAATTCTTAATAAGTTGTGCAGCGCCTTTGAGGTGATTTTTCACAAAAATAGCTCTCTACAAATTATCCAATTATTATTTGATCTTTGGGGTAATAAGACCTGTTGTTATTTAGCCAATGTTTCATTCTCATCTAACTTTAGCCAACAAAAGCAGATGTAAAGCCCTGATAATAGACGCTACAAGAATGTACGAAACGTTGGCTTAAGTAGGAGGCAGAGTAACGTGGCTAATCACCAAAAATCAATCATCCTAAATAATAATTATCTTGAAAGAATGCCAGATATTGGTAAACGGGTGCTTGTTGGTAAAGGAATATTGCTCCAGTGGAAGCGACCCAGAGGAAGAAGTAGATTTTACTGAAGAAATGCCAAACACGTGCCCAACAATTATACACGATAGAAAATTTTCATCACTTTTCTACGACTCTTTTTCGTGTTCAACAGCTCGGCTGTGGAAAAATTTTCCAGCTTCTGTTTCGCTCCTACAATATGGGTCTCTTCAAGACCCATATTCACTTCTTCCTCTCCTCAAAAACACCCTAAACACAGTAACCCCACAGATGTAGGCTAAAATAAAATAATTTCCTTTGGTGCCTCCTGTGTGGAGTTATGTAAAAAAAAAAAATTGAATCAGGAGCAAAACAGGAGAAATATTTAACAAATCTCACTCGAAGTAAAGGTTTTCCAGTGAGAGAACCATTATGCAAAGGCCTGCAGAACTCCCTGACAGGGTGTCCAGGCAGAGGCGCCATGAAGGCACTGGAGTACGGGTAGTTGACCATGGCCAGGGTGCCATACAAGTTGTTGAGGAAGTCCAGCAGCCCCTGGGTCTCGTTGTCGCTCTTCATAGCGCTGCACAGCTTCCACTCATTAGAGAGCCAGGATCTGCCGTCTTTACTGGAGGTGGTACTTCTGCAAATTGGAAATTAAACAGTTTATTTATTTTTTTTTTTTATTGTTTTTATTTCTTGCCGGGCAATCCCGATGAGTTACAGAACTCATTTTAGGACAGGAGGAACATACAATTCATAGGTGGGAGGAAATAACAATTTTACATTGGAACTTAGATATAAAAAAATATAAATTTCACTTAAAATATAGACGAAAAATAAAGACAGGTTAGGTAGAACAAACAACATTTATTGTTTTGATTTTTATTTTATTACATTCAAAATGTACACAAAACAATACTTAAAATTAGGTGGGTTTATCAATTAACAATATTAGAATTATATTATGTAGCTTAATTAGGAATATAAAATAAATATTAGAGGTTCCAGGGAAAAGGTAAAAAAGTAAAAATGCAATATTATAATAATATTGATAAACAAATCTGAAAAGCCAAGAAACATTAGCCATCAAGGATACTCCATTTCACTAGACTCATCTCCGAATCAATCATACCAAGAAACCTGAACTAAACCTAATTTCAACAAATCAATAAAATCCCAGCAAACAGTGTCCGGAAACCCGTGGCACAAGCTGGTGAATCTACATCACGTAGAAAACCCAAAAAACCCTATTTTTTTTTTTTTTTAGCATTTAATTTTTTTTAAACTTTTTTCCAGTTTTTTCCGCAACTAAACGGTTAAACAAACTATTGAAGCCGAGTCTACACTTCGACGCATTTTAAAAGACAATAAAAAGCTGATATTAACCCTTGAAAACGAAAGCTCAAATCAAAAAAAGTTGCACCACAAAATTCAACATCAGTTGCAATGTAGATTCGACACTGCGTATGGTGTGTATAAGAATTAAAAATGACTAACATAATTTTATGTAGAATTTTTATATCTCACCTGATAGTTGACCACGATTTACGAATATTGTTGGAACAGTTTTCGTTTTCAGTTTTAAAATCAGAAGTAGCTATTCTGGAGAAAACGTCGCAAGGAACCATTCCCTGGAATTGTAGAATTGGGGCCGAGGCGGCAATGGCCCCCGCCACCACGTGCGGGTATTTCATTCTAAAGTATGCCGACAGCATGCCTCCGTAGGATCCTAAAAAGACAAAATTACACATAAATTACAAAAAAAGGGTTCTAACTACTCTCAACTATACGGAATCCGTGGGAATACGGCATTCCCAATTGCGGTACATTGCGAAACAAATTCCCTTAGGGCCCATTTCATCTTTGGGGATGCTATGTGGAGATATAGGGAAAGGAAGGAAAGGAAGTTCTAGCAGAAAAGGTATGAGGGGTGAGTAAGAATCTGAGGGTCAATGCATCCAGGAATGACAGATATGTGTGAATCTACCCCTCCTACTGCGGTGCAAGGTGATGGGTCAAGAGAGTCCGGCTGGAGAGGTCTAAGTGAGGTCTCCTTCGTCCAGTCTCTACCGATCCGGCCCGCCAAGCAGTAGGTGAGCAAATGCATTTGCCGTCAAGACCTAGACGAACCTCAACCTAATGAACCCGGACACCCCTGCTAATTCACCGAACGTAGAAAACCACTTTGCAGGGGTGTTGGTTATCTAATAAACAGGGTGGCGGTACCCGTACCCAGCTCTCAATTTGAAGAGATTGCTAAACAAGACTTAAGCGATTTCAAGCAATGTTTAGATTCTGAATTGAGGTCATTCACCAGAGCCATATTGAAATTATCTGTCATTACCATGTTACCGTGAAATTAGCATGTCAACACCGACCGTTGGTACTTTACAACTGAGAAATCCAACTATTTTGCTATGCAAGAATATCACTCTTTTTTCATAGATCTTTTCAT
Organism: Glyphotaelius pellucidus; assembly: GCA_936435175.1. NCBI lineage: Eukaryota > Metazoa > Arthropoda > Insecta > Trichoptera > Limnephilidae > Glyphotaelius > Glyphotaelius pellucidus. The sequence continues at coordinate 444,147 of OW386539.1, read as the reverse complement.
TTGAAGATTTTTACAATGTTTTTTAGATATTCGTTTCACCTTCTGTTTACAAAAAATCAGAGTGTGCAATTCACACGCGGTAGAAGTGAAACCTTCAAACAACTAAAGTAGACAAGAGTGGGGAGACTACAAAGTACTTTTTTTTTATCAAAGTGAAGGATGATTTTTTCCATATTTTTGTCGTTGAATTCCTGTGCACCTTTTCGTATACATTTGGTCATCTTATTAGTATTTATGTTTTCTTCTTCGGAGTCGCTAGATGTCTCGCTTTCTTCAGTGTTTTCTTTGCCTGTTGATTTTGGAGCGGTTTGAAGATTGGATATTGATTTTACGAAAATAACTTTTTTTTTTTGGATTTCGTAAGATTCAATCCTTGGTCCGCTGAATATCCGGCCGCGGTTTATCAAGCGCTTTATAGAACTAGACTACAGGAAGCTTGCTTGGAACCATGGGATGGGAAACAAATAAATATTTTATTGCTTTCTCATTCTCTCGCAGGCTAAATCCTATAGATGCATGTGTTTGTCTCCTTTTAGTATCGCTCGCTTCTGTTTCATCGAGTTTCAAATCACAATGGTGCTAAAGAAGTTTTCACTTCAAAAAGTTTGTAACTAGTAGACATAATTTTTCAAGGATCTGGTCTTAAAAATAAAAGAGCTAAAACCTGTAGTTAACAAGGAAACACAAAACGTATTTTTAATAAACTAGCACTGTAATAAATACCAGTAAGTAAAATTATTGCTTTGATTATTATCTTCAATTCTGAAGATTGAAGATTCTTTTCTTACCTCCAAAAGCAATGACAGGATTAGACTTCTTGTTATTCTCTTGCAAATAATAGATGAGATCTGCATAATCCGCCAGAGCTTGGGTCGAGGTCAGGTAACCTGTGTATTCGGGGGCGGAGAATGACTTGTTTCCAAATGGCAGTGAGTGTCCATAATACCTAAAAGAAAAATAAATTAACACCACAATTATTAAATTTAATTAAAAAACTCAATTAGGTCTCATAGAAATCGTTGTCTCCCTCCTGTCAAGGCGAGAAATATGATTTAAATGGTGTTAGAAAGACAAAATACTACACTTTATATTCAAATATAAAAGTTAACTGCCAAAAAATAAAATTTGCAAAATAAGAAAAAATTATGAAACATTGGGAATTTTTTTATTAATTATTTTTACATGAAATGACAAAAAAGTGAAGTTGCGATAACGTATAATAGGTACATTTGTATATTAAAATATGTAAGTATGTGTTTTTTTTTGTTATCTTGGTTACAAAAACGTAAGGTGAGCCATTTTAACAACTTTTTTTACATTTGCATTAGAAAATTTTACATTTAAAAATTTATATGTTTATTTCAAATCAGTGGTGGATTTATACTTTTCATAAGTATAGGCCACTTCATTTGTGCTGCCCCTTCCTCCTTATATCAGACGTGCTTATGCCAGAATATCTTGACAGAATAATCTGTCACCCCTAGGCCGCGGCCTATACAGCCTATTGACAAATCCAGGACTGCTTCAAATTATAAAATTTATTACACATAAAAGAGTGTTTCCGGATAGGTTCAGAAATATTCCATTTATTTGGATTTTATTGCAAAGCAGAAATATTTTGACCTTCTGACAAAATATGCGGAAAAATTACAATGTTATTTACGTCCGTTTTTGTTTCCCTTCTTATCCTTGTAAGGTGACGAACCCAAAACCTGCGCAGTGGTTCTTAACCTGTGTTCGATCGAACCCCAGGGGTTCGGTGAGTCAGTCTCAGGGGTTCGGCGGAACAAGACACAGCCTGAAAAAAAATTATGAAGAATATTGTCACTATCCCATATCCCATCCCGCCTCATTCTATCCCATTGCGCCCCCACCATTGTGGTAAATATAGTCGTGACAATAGCCCATCCTATCCCATTACGCCCCCCCCCCTTGTGGTAATCCGCCGCCACTGATGACACGCCCCGCTTTTCAATTAAGAAGGGTTCGATGAATGCATATGAAACTGGTAGGGGGTTCGGTACCTCCAAAAAGGTTAAGAACCACTGTGGTAGGGCATCAATAAAAATCATCTAACAGGCTTCCATTATTACAATTTTCTGTTTCATAGCCATAACATTGTCTTTTTGTAAAATGGATCTAGTGGCGCCATCTACCCACGAGCTATGAAAATCCAAGCAGTAAATCAAATATGGCAGCAGATTTCAAGAGTTGTTGTGGTTAATTTATGGTTGTTGTGTTTTTGTCTAATCTTCTCCAAATGTGGCCAACAGAAAGTGAATCTGGGAGTGAATTTAGCAATGCCAGATATTGGTGCGTGTCATAAACAGCATATTTTCTTTAATAAAAATAATATATTTTTATTTTATTATTTGTTCTGTTTTGTTATTTCATTAGCCTTTTAAGACATGCATTGTTTTTTCATTTGACAGTTATTATTCATTTTAGTCACTATGTAAAGATGACGACATGCTGAAATCAAAATGTTGCTTGAAATGGCTTTAGTTGTCTTTTTCAATTAGATCTGAATAGCCAGATTCTTCCTCATCTTCCCATCTCTTTTCCATCCCCATTGCCTTCAACCTCATAAGATACCCCAATTGGAAATGTCATAGTCCCGCCGGCTTTGGGTAGACGGGAGTCTTGTGCGGTGTTCACATTAAAATATGAATATAGAAAGCTTACCTGTGTTCTGCAAAGACAACGAGAGCTTTAAACTCTGGAGCTGTTTCCCACACAAATCCGGCATATTCAGAAAATAATTCTATTGCTCCCTGAAAATCAATAAATTCATTGCATGAACAAAATAGTGCCTAATAATAATTTATTACAAGATAATAACATTCAATCGATTATAATCGGGTTCGATGTTTTTTTTTATTATTGAAGTCTTGGAGCAAATAATAATATGGGAATAGGTCATGAATAGGTGGTCATTATCATCGTGAATATCTCCACTAGTAACATAATTTTAATATAGGTAGGTACCTTCAAGGAAAGCCCAAGTAGTCACCGAATAATCAATCATCTAATGTTCGGTCGAAAACTTTCGATCACCTATTCGAATTTTGAAGGAATTATAAATTAAGAGAATCGCTCGCGATGAGATATGGATTCGTGGACATATGGATACAGCCAGTCACAGTGAGATTTGTAAAAAAAAGTCCCGATCGTTATTTCTTTCCTATATTATGTAGACAGAAAATTGGTATCGAGATTTAGAACTTCGAAAAAATCAGCCATTATTTCGAAACTTCTTTCGTTTATCGATGTTTTGCAAATGGCATCTATTTATTGAGGGCTGCGAAGCGAGATGTGATATTGTTGTTAATGATATAAGTAATAAAATAACTAATAACATAATAGCACTGAAATAATTAATATCAGAAATATAAAAATATCAAATGAATAAAAACAAAAATGTCCTAGAGAGCATAGCTTCGGTCAGAGCCTTTTAAAAAAGAATGAGCGATCCCAAATTTTCGAGTTTGAAGTTTGAACGCGATCACTAATTTTTGAATTTGACATCGCAAATATGTTTTCAGAAAATCAAAATCAATACAATATACAATACAATAAAAATTATCATTAACATAATATATTACCTCATTTCCTGTGTACAAAAATATGGGTCCTTTATCTTTATCCCAGAACGTGTCATTGTACAGGTATCGAATTTTAAATGTATAGTTTGACGCAAAACTAAAATGGTCTATCGGAACTTCGAATTGCAAAGTTTTGTATATTCTCTTGGGAGCTTCTTCCGCCAAGGTTTGCTGGCAATGATGGCATATTAAAACCAACGAAAATAATAGCGATAATAACTTCACTTTTTTAGATATCATTTTGCCGATATTTTCCCAACCGTTCTGAGAGCCAGGACGGTTTTCACAGGACAAGACGAACACCGGGAACCGGGCGCGGATAATGAATTTATAAAATGAATAATATTGTCAGTCGGAAAAACAATGTAAATCGCGTACAGTGAAATGACCGATAATCATCATAGGTCATAAGACGATAGGCCAATAATAAGAACAAGTATGTAGTTCGATAATAACTAATTACCTAGCGTATTTTATAGTGCGCTCTCAACAAATATTATATCATGACATTAATTTGTTTCACTGACTTCATTTGAGCAGTGGCGGGGTGTGATTTGAATATTCCCATTACATTATTTTACTACCAACTAAAACCTCGAAAAAATTGTGCTTTTTACTGTTATGTCTACCAAACCCGGATGTGTTTTTATGTTCAACAGCTGATCTGAGTTTTGAAAACAAGACCATGGATCCTCCTCCTTTTCCCAACAGAGGAATGATTTATTTATGAATAAGACTCAGCAGGGGTGCCCGGGTTCAAGGGATGAGATTTGTCCTGGTCTTGCGGATGCGTCTGTCCACTGTGTGGCAGGCCGGATCGGGAGAGGCTGATTGAGGGAGACCTTTTCACCTCTCCAGCAGGACTCTCGGAACATCGCCTTGCACCGCAGTGGGAGGGGTCTTCTTCCATTTATCACTCCTGGACACACTGACCCAAGATTCCTACCCACCCATTGTTCTTTTTCCTTCCCAGAACTTCCTTTCCTAAAAAGACCTTCTACACAGCATCCTCAAAGACGATATAGGCCCTGAGGGAATTATTTTCCCCAAGGCCTCCTGTGTGGAGCTAATGTAAAAAAGCGGGTAGCCAATATGATAATAATTTAATACACTTGTAAGCTAACGCAAACTGTCCTAACCTAGCTTAGTTAGTGAATTAAATGGTTTATTATTATTTATTAACTAATTGAATGTAAAAGAAACAACCCGTAAAAACAAAGTTTTTTTCATTATAAGACATCCATTTTCAATTTTCGACCTATTTGCACCATCTTTGGCTGGCTAGTCAATTTCATAGAAATGCATGTGTGCCACCAAAAGTTGATGGAATGCATTGTCATCGACAATGAGTCTATAAGATGTCGGGAAGTGGGTTATTTTCCACCTCCAAAATTCCATTTCATTCATTCAAGAAGACAAAAATTAAGTTCAAGTAGATGTATTTAAAAAGACAAAGTTGTAAATGATTTTAAAACGTATTATTTTTATTTGATCTTATGTAAACATATTATAGGTATTTTAAATATTGTTTTAATTTGTGTTTTTTAGAAACTAGATGAACGATTTTTCATTTTATTTTTTCAATAACACAATTATTCAAATTTCCCAAGTTCGAATACCAAGATATGGTATTCGAACTTGGGGACATGCAAGCACTACTTACATTAAATATATTGAAAATTTACAAACCGCCATAATAAAAAAAATTGTCACAACAAAGATTTACAAACAGAGACATAACTTAAAACTACTGTATGGCTCAGAGAGCCTACTTACAATAAAAGGTCTCCACTGGTTCACTACTATTATGGATAATATGGGGGAAAGCCCTTACAAACACCTACTTGTACACAAACATACCACAAGATTTAGAGAAGGAAAGGGCCTAAAAACTCCTCGAATATTAAATAAATATGGAAGCCGTACTCTTGAATATCTAATACCAGTGATTTTCAATAAAATCAATAAAAACATAAAATTTGAAAAAAATGAGAGAATAAGTCCTAAAATGATAAAACTATGGTTAATGAACGAAAACTCCATGTATCTTTGAATATCTTAATATAGCTGCCTACATATCTTTTATTAGGTAGGTATATTGAAATATCTTATATATTTATAGTTGTAAGTTAAATTATCTAATACTACCATGTGATCTATTCTAATGTTTCCTTAAAACTATAAATGTATTTACAAATATTTTCTTAGATATTATATTAAGAATGTTTAAATTGTTAGAACCTGCAGACAAGCTGCCATATGACAGCTTTGTGGGTCTACTCTAATTCTTGTACAAAATATTTTCTGTAATTTAATAAATAAAAAAATAAAAAAATTTTTGAACTCTATTCCGAGTGAACTCACAAAACATTGTTATGGCAAGCCCCTGATGACACTACAATATTGACCCCAGATAATAACTATCATCAGTAAAAAAAATATGAACCCGAGATTAAGAGAGGTAAACAAACAGTACCTATATAATATTTATTTCAGATTTAAAAAAAAAAGATTCATTATGTAATTTCAGAAAATTATTATTCTATCAACCTCAAAGAAAGGGCGTTAAAATGTATTTAACCTTAACTTATGTGTGTATGTTTGTACGTAAGTAGCTCCTATGTCTGTCTCGACACAGGAATATCCTGGTACGGCGGTCGGCAATTAGTTTTGGTGGCGGGCCGTACGAATGTAACAATTTTTTTTGAGGACCGTTGACGTCACTCGTGCGCGTGTAAGCCAGTGCGCTTGACTGCCTGTCTGATTGCCCGTCATCATTGTGGTTCATGCCGTGCCTAGCAGTATTGTGTAGCGCAGAGGTACACAACTATCAAGCTTAGTGCCCATTTTCCAAGTATATTTTTCTTCAACGCCCGTTCCTCCTCTTCTGCGTAAAAATTTAAGACAATGCACGGAAAAAGTGCCGCAGGCGAAACAATGACATGTTTTGAAATATCACAACCAACTGGTTGGTGGCGTGTTAGCTATTGGTTCCCACTCAGGCTTTGCGAATTCGATCCTCTAATAGTTTAGTCCTTCATCATAGGATAAGTCCCGTTTTCCACTTATAATAATAGAGGTGGGGGGATTTTTACATTCTGAGATTATTTGTAAACATAAGTATGAAAGCACATTTGGGAAAAATGCCGCAGGTAATTGAATCCTACTCAGCTGGTGCGGATTCTTTAAAACTTACATTTGTGTTTTCTCAATAACTAGATATGAGAAATAATAATGTTAATAAGACCGCTAATGCACCAAATATGAATTATGAAATACCTACGGCCACCAGATATGGATGCTAAGCGAACAAACGCGCTCTAGAGTTCAAGCTGCCGAAATGAGGTACTTGAGAGGAGTGGCAGGGGTTACGAAATGGGATCATATAAGAAACTCGACGATCCGAGACGATCTAAACATTGAACCACTGCTACTCTTCATAGAAAAATCGCGACTGAGGTGGCTTGGGCATGTATTAAGAATGCCTGATGACCGAATTCCGAGGAAGATACTAAGTGCGATTCCAGAGGGTAGACGTCCAGTGGGCCGCTCCAGACACAGCTGGGCGAGGCAACTTCAGAAACTGTGTGAGAAGAGGATGGGACTGCCATGGATGGAGGCCGAACAGTCAGCTCAAGACAGGGACGTATGGAGGAGCCTTGTCGATGCAATGGGTCCCCGACCCGAATAGGATAATGGGACGAAGATGATGATGATGATGATGAAATATGATAATTGCCGATCGCTGTCCTATCAACAGGCATAAAAAAAACACTTATAATAAAACTTTATATAGATAAATAAAAAAATATAATTTTCTTTATAACTTTTCAAGAGTATGCATAAATGTGGTATACAGGATTATATATGTAGTTTTAAATTCCTTCAAGAGATTGAGTTAGTACAGATAGTTATATGTAGTTTTGAGGTGTCTCAACAGAAATCAGATAAGTAGTACCTTAGACTTGAAGTTTCCCGAACACATTTCAAGTAATCTCAATCATTGAGATTGAAGGGCATCACAGATATGCTCCATTAGGTTCTCCTAACTACCTTAGGTTAGGACAGTTTTTGTTAGCGCACAAAGATCTTGGATTGACTGACTCCTTTAATTCAAAATTCCGGTCAGCAAGTAGCACAATTTTTTTTTTTACAATAGCTCCACACAAGAGGCCTTAGGAAAAAAAATCCCTCAGGACCTATGTCATCTTTGGGTATGCTATGTGGGGGACTTTTTAAGTAAAGGAAGGAGAGGAAGTTCTGGGAAGGAAAAGGGTAAGAGGAGTGGGTAGGAAACTTGGGGTCAATATGCCCAGGAGTGACTGCAGAGCAAGGCGACGGATAGAGAGAGTCCGGCTGGAGAAGTCGAAAGGTCTCCTTCAGCAAGTCTCTTCCGATCCGACCCGCCACACGGAAGGTGGACAAACGCATCCAACATTAAGACTTGAACAAACCTCACCTCGTGAACCCGGGCACCCCTGCTAAGTCGCAAAACGTAGCGAACCGCATGGGGTGACCTTGGGTGGGTACGCAATAGGTGTTGGTTATACGATAAATAGTTCCTGGGGCAGTGGTACTTAAACCCATCTCCCAAATTGCTAACTTCCTTGGTAGACATTCAATATAATTATGACATACTTGGTATTAATAAAATGAAAATAGAATAGAATTTTCCAGTTGGTTACTACACCACTGCATTAAGTTTTTAGTCATGGAAACAGTTATTGTACATTAATATTGATGCGATGTTTTCCAGTAAATAAGAGGTTCTCATAAATCAAATCAAAGATAACTACTAATTACCTATGTGTGGTGATTAATATTATTATTTCACACTGAAAATATGTGACACCTCACAGAAGCCCCTATGTACTGTGTGCAACCATGGGAACTACATTGAGGCCCAGCTGCAAAGAGGGTTAAGGCAGGGGCTGTAGGAAGGGATTAATTAATGCGAGTCTTGAAGAGGCCCAAATAAAATGAAGAAGGCAAGACATCACAAAAACGATTGTGCTAGCACTAAAGAAAACTTCTTTTTTTTAGATTATCTCTACACAGGAGGCCCTGAGGAAAAAAAATCCCTCAGGGCCTATGTCATCTTTGGGAATGCCATGTGGAGGGTATTTTTAGGGAAAGGATGTTCTAAAAATGAAAAGGGTATGAGAGGTGGATAGGAATCTGGGAGGTTAAAGTATCTAGGAGTAAAGAGTAATCCCTCCCACTCCCTTTTGTGGTGCACGCCAATGGGTCGAGAGAGTTCGGCTGAAGAGGTCTCCCTCAAACAGTCTCTTCCGTTCTGGCCTGCCACGCAGTTGGTGGACAAACGCATTCGCCGTCAAGACAAAGATAAACTGCACCCCATGAACCCGGCATCGCTGCTAAATCACTAAATATAACGAACCACTGGGGTGTTATGACAAGGGTGTCGGTTATCCAATAAATGGTTCCCGGAGCAGTGGTACCCATAACCGCCTCCCAATAATTATTGAAAACCAGCTGAAGCATCCAGCAATTACTATAATAAAACTGTAGATTTAAAAACAAACCCAGACACTCTCCTTTATATGTATAGGTAGACATGTGTTTCACTTTTGTTAGCAGAGTTTCTCGCAGTAGATAAATAATGCTGCAAATATTTTATTACAACACAATATGTATGTTACTCCGGAAACCACAAAAATAGCATATTTGATTTATTAACACTATTAAATGATTTGTCAAGCTTGGTCAGTGGCGATTTTGTCTAATGCGCATTTGTGCAGTGAACTCTCATAAAAAGTATAAAAAAATAGGACAAGTTTGTTTTATAATATTACCAACAGTAGAATTTGGCAGCCACTGGAGCCCCAGCCCCAAAATACCTGAAAAAACCCCCGACTTTGCAGTTCTGTTTGATTGATTCTCTCATCTTAAACAGATTGCAATCGAGCTGAGGACGAGCACTGATTTTATTTTTAAAACACTAATTGTATTAAAAAAATATCCTGCTTCATCAATTTAAAAATACACATATGTTTGAAGAACGAATAAGCACTAGAGCCTTAAGAGAGTCACATGTTAATAAAATCTTTTAACTACCCAGTTTGTCAAACCTCTTATGGACAAAGAAGTTTTAAATATAATGCTACTAAGTTAATCAATTCTCTACCTACTGACATCAGAAACACCCAAACCAAAAGATCATTTAAAAGTAAAATCATTGCTCACCTCAAATAAACATATCCATCAGGAAAGCCTATGCATATATGAGTTATGCCTACTGTGTGTATATATGTATACCATATACTGCAATCTTCTATAAAAGGTGTCCGAAAACTCGTAATACAAGCGGAAAACTGGTGAATTCACATCACATAGAGAACCCAAATAAACAAAGATTTTCAATTTAAGCATTTTTACAATTAAAATTTTAAAAAAGTTAAAAAATAAAACATTTTCGGCTTTTTTGGGGTTAACGTGGAAATATTTTGACATTGGAGCGAAGATGCTACTCTAAAATTATTTATTTATGCTACTATTAATCTCTTTTCGTGACCATAGTTTATTTATTATCATCTTACTAATTTATTCTTCCACCTCTTCTAAAATTTCACTTCTTTTAAGCATTACAATATGGTAAATTAGCGTATTTACTTTGTTGTGTAGCAGCCCACTAATGGCGGCTACATGAAAATAATACAAACGATTTTCGGAAAATCAACTATATTCGCTACTGGACCTATTCGAACAGATCTTGTGAGATAAATTGATAGCACAGATGGTTACCTACTTACGTTATGTAGCAATGTTCCGTTTCAAATCCAAAAACTACATCACAAAAACCACATTTTACATGTCAGATTCTGCGTTGGTATATTACACAATAATTAATCAAGCACTATTGTTTAAATATGAAAATAACACAAAAGTAATTCACAAACACACACTATGTTTTAAAGTTCATAATTAACGAAAGGATTGTTGATAGATGTCAACGGTGAACCGGCGCGGCGTGAACTAAACTCTAATCCCGAATTCGGGGATTCCCACTGTATCATAACATACAATCAGCTGTGATTTAACCTCTATTTTATTTTTACATTGATTTAATGATAAAATAATGCTTAAAATCGGGATTTCTTTGTTTGTTTTTCTTTTAAATAGTTTTTATTACTTAGATACTGTGATCATCACTAATAATTTACAAGAATTTGACCAAAAAAAATCAACTTCCGACTCGATTTACTCGAAAACGGAAGCTCAAATCAAAAAAAGTTATACTACAAAATCGACTCCAAATGTGATGTAGATTCCCCAGTTTTCCGCTTGTACCACGAGTTTCCGGACACCGTGTATATATACATTACATACTGGAATTGTATATTTAAAAAAAAAAAAACAGTGATTTTATATCAAGCTGTCATTTTCATAATATTACGTAAATAAAAACATGGATAACAACCACCACTCTGTAAATTGCCGTCTCAACAGGCGTTTCACACCTAGTGAGATGGGCAATACGTCATTATTATAACCAAATGTGTTATTAACACAATGTGATCGGGCAGTTTTCGGCCGCGTACTAGTGCTGCGAACGGGTGATTTTTCGCGTAATTTCGCGCTAACGTAGACCTCTAGAAAAATTGCGATAACTTCAAAAATATTTGTTTGATTTCAATAATTCTTTTTGCAAATTATTTATTTTAATTCATTTTATTTTATTATATTTAGAAATGTATTCTTTATCGTTAAACTAGTGCAGAATTTCACATAAAGCAGGAAAGTTATGAAAAAATTTATATTTACACTACCTCGGTACCTACCGTACACCCCATCTATTGTTCTCAAAAGGTTTTTACCTGCATAGCTACAACCCTACAGACGCTATATAGCGAAAACTCAAGTATATTGGAACCCGTATTTTAACGTGACCCGCGCTCCACTAACAATCTATCAAAAACGTATAAATACGTGATCCGCTCTCTAGCATTAATTTGCTAAAAACGTATCAATACGTGATCCGATTACAATGTGTTATAATAATGATATAAATAAAAATCTTTAGAGCACAGGAGTCTGGTGGGAATGCTGTCCCTGTTTTAACGGTATTTCAATGGAAGATGCTCCGAGGAACTAGCGTCATTGATCACCGGTGCGTGGCGGGGAAACACGCCAAACGCGCACTCAACATATGTACACAGTTGACATTTGTCACATGAGAACGGGTCGCTTCTACGACTCGTTCTTTAGTTCAACGGCTCGGCTGTGGAATGTTCTGCCGGCCTGTATTTCTTCCTTCATACAACATGGGTCTCTTCAAGATATGACCTGAGGGATATTTAATTTAATTTTTTTGGAACGGCTTCGTACAACATGGGACTCTTCAAGATCCATGTTCACTTCTTCTTCTCAAAAAGACCCTCCACACAGAATCCCCATATATGACCTGGGGGATATTTAATTTAATTTCAATTTAATTTTTTTAATCTCTGATTGAACGTCAATGAGATAGGCCACGAACCGCCAATGTACAAAGAGGATATTTATACAAAATAAAAGTAAAATGTAAGAAAAGATATTTTATCATAAATATAAAAGATTCATAATAAATCACGTGTAGACATTTTTAATGATGTAAACAGCTTCATTGTCACAGCCGCATAAAATCATATTTTTATTACAGTCAATAGAATTGATGGGTTTATGCAGATCTGTCATCAGCGAAGTCACTTCAAGGTTATCTCTGTCTTCGTCACTCATCAGCCACGGGTTGACGGTGGACTCGTTAAACGAAGCCGTCGCATTTGTCGTCGCTGTGATTTGTTTCATCATGGTCGACGTGTTCCAATGCCAGATTTCTCCACCGGCTGAGCAGGTGAAGAGTCGTTGGGGGTGATCGGGATGGAATTGAATCTCGGAGACTGCGGCGGAATGCGCATTGAGTAGGGATGCAGGGTAGGTGTTCACGCGAAGGTCCCAGACTGCTAGGGCTCCGTTCTCGCTGCCCGCCAGCACCAGATGGCGCTGTGTAGGATGGTGCACGACGCTGGTTGCCGCCACCTGGTCTCCGCTTAGCAGGAAGGTGGTCACCGGGTTGTTGTTCGGAGATCGCAGGTCCCAGATCTTCATTTGCCCACGCAAGTTGCCAGTTAATACCTGAAAAATTTAATTATATCATTCATTCCGTACTAACCACATCTCAGGGTTTTAACAAATTCCACATACTTACAGGAGTAAAAAAAGAGAAATTAACAAAAGGCTTTAGTGTAATCCGCCAATACAGCTACACACGACAGACATTTGAGCGGCAAGCATCTCACAGAGTGATGATCTCTAGGAAAATTTCCCTACATGAGAGAAAAAAAACCCTTTTAGGGAAATGTGAAAAAGCACAAAATCAATGAAATTTTCAAATTTTAGTTTTGTAGTCAAAATTCTCAAACCTATTCTGTGGAAACTTTGAAATTCTGTAGAACCTAAAACTAATCCCTCTCGGATATAAATAAATATTCAAGGGAATTCGGAACTCGAGTACCTCGTACAAACTCCTTCTGAAATCTAGGGAAATTTTGATGAAAACCAGGGAAAAAATGTTTTTAAACACAACCAATCAGCAGGACAACCGACTGCGAATTACGTCATGCTCGGCGAACAAATCCGTTGCAGAAACATGGACAAATCATTTCAAAGTGAGTTTGTATGAGGTACTCAAGTACTGAATTCCTCTATCAATAATAATCAATATGGTAATCAAACAGTTTGATAATGGTTTCAGAAGGCGAAACAGCTGTCACGTGTAATAATAATTACATAGCAGAACTTGTTTATAAATAAACTGTTTTTATAAATTAAATAATAATATTATTGGAAAAAAATTATAGGAAGTATATAATCAAAGATACAAATCAAATTGATGATTTATGTAGAAAATGTTTGGCTTTTCCGGAAACTATAGAACATATTATATCGGGGTGTTCCGTATTAGCGCCGTCCGAGTATACATTTAGGCACAATCAGGTTTTAAAAATAATTCACCAAAGTTTGGTAATTACTGCCGTAATGTAGTACCGTATTATGAGTTCTAACCAAATTCATTTTTAGAAAATGAATTTTATAAAATATATTATGATAAAACTATACTAACAGACAGAACAATTTGTCATAACAGACCCGATATAGTTTTACATGACAAAATTAAAAAAAATAACTTATATCATTGATGTCGCTATTCAAAATTCCTGTAATATTCAAAAATCTGTTTCTGAAAAAATTTTAAAATATACAGATTTAGGAAATGAGATTAAAAGAATTTGGCATTCTGACTATAAAAATATTACCATTTGTTATTTCGGCTACTGGCATTATACCTAGATCTCTCATTCAAAATTTAGGATTATTAGATTTGTCAAAGAATCTTTACATGAAAATGCAAAAATCAATCATATTAAATACACGGATAATAGTAGGATAATGAAAGATTTTTTTAAATATTTATATTGAGGGATCAGTAGGATTTATTGGTCCAGTTAGGAGTTCTATCGAGCCGAACCCTCTGGTATGAAAATATCTGGAGTTGGTGAATTATTTTCCCATTTGGTCTCTGGTAGGTTAGGTTAGGTTTTATTCATTAAGATGACCACCATGCTAGGCACATGCCCGTGTTGTGTTGTTCTTGTATTGTTTTTTATTTATTATACTTATACAGTGCAATTGCATAGCGTGGATTGATTAGATGATCATTTGTGGAAATGTGTGTGGATGGGTTAAGTTTTTCCTGTGGGGAAGATTTAACCCGGACATAAAATCTAAAGAACATTAAAAATAAAAGAAATTAAAAAAATAATAAAATGTTTGTCTTTGTTCCTGAATATGGTGTTGTTGACATCATACCAGCCAAAGTTGGTGTCAGCCCTCTCACCAGCCATTGGTGTTTTCTACATCATTATGACGTAGCTACTTGAAATGTTTAGTTTTAAAATGGTTGATAGCCTATCTTCCTCGCTTCTATTAATGGTATTGTCGGATTGTTAGTCACCTCGTTGTGTTTGAGGAAGCAGATGCAGTGCAGCGAGCAGCTGTCTGCGGTGTGGATGGTGCGGATGGGCTGCGGCTGGTGCGAGGCCAGGAAGTTGAGGCGCCCGTCCTCACCGGCGCTGGCCATGTCACCGTCCATCACGGCCAGAGCGGTGCAGGCGGCCGGGGAGCCATTGCTAAAAAACAGAAGAAAAAACATTTAAAAATCTTAACTTCGGGGTTTTTCAAACTTCATCAGATTTGATGACCATCAAATCGACCAGGAACACAAGACAAAATGTAACATTTTTCTGCAACAGTACACAATCACCTATCAGACACACTCACTAACCAAAAGGATGCATGATCTGGGAAACAAATGCGGAGTTCTATTGATATATATATTTACTTTCCCGTTTGTAGAATTAAGCGTAATCTATACCATCACTTTATTGAATCCTATAAATTATAGTAACATAAGCAATGTAATTTTAGTGATTGGTCTTATAGTATTACATACTTTAGTTTCTAACTTATTTTACGTTACTGTTACATTTTTTAATATGTAGTATTGTTTCAAATTTAGTTTATCAGTTTAATGTTTCAAAAACTTTTTGTATAATTTTCGATAGCTCGTTAGGTATATTCTGTTCTTATAATCTCTGTATAAAAGTCCAGCTGGGTAAAATCAAATACAATAAAATGGACAAACAGCGATATTTTGAATTTATGACTGCAGGAACGTAGCGAACTAAAGTGTTATTGATTTCGGATTACTTGCATTAAAAATGTCAAAATCATACAAATAAAAATATTGACGGTCTCAAAGAACAATGTCAGATTTGCTAAAAATTGAAAATCGTTTTATTGACTTATTTTAAATTCTTTTTGGTGATTTAAAAGTCTGTGTTTTTGGAATTTTGAATGAAAAGCAAAATAGTAATAAAACAACCCTATATTTCTTGATCTCAAAATCAGTAAAAATGCAGAAACGAAACTTTAAACAGCTCTACCGCAAAACTAAGAAATCGATATCGTTCTTTGGGACATCGATACACTAAAAAATAAATAAATGTGCACTAACAATGTTTTGCAAAGTCACCGGGATTATTGTAGCCAATGTCGTTATATAAATAGACTCGCCATTGTTTCACAAACTCAAGATATAATGAGGCAAGTAAGCAACCCTCTTTTGTTTTCAGCGATTTTCAATAATTTCTCAATTCAAAAGTTATTCATGTATGATAAAGATAGATGTTTAATGAATATGTGTGTATGGACGAAATAAAAAGGAACGCAGGCGGCATTTTCGTATTCAAAATTCAAAAGTTCAGTTGAATACTAGAATACTGCCTCGAGGCCAACTAAAGTAGGGGGCCTGGGCACCATTGAGGTGTCAAGTTTTCAAGCTATAATCAACGTAGTTTGCAAATGGCGTTGATTGTTATTGTATTTGTTGTTACTGCTGATCTGTATGTTGTTTTACTGCAAGCATACAAATAAAGAGTCAATAGACTATTTTGCGCCCTTGAGGTGATTTTTCATAAAAGTGGCGCTCTACAAATTATCGAATTATTATTATTATTATAAACAGTAAATTTTACTAACGACGGCATTGACTTTGAAATTGCCAATTTGGCTGTTACGCATCCAGACCCGTACTTTAGTATGCCTTGAATTCTCTAATGATGCATAAAATCCTCAGGCGGAAAGCAATTGTATTATTTAAAAATAATAAGTTGCTTGTGTGTATTTACAAATGAAATGTTATTCCTTCGCTTTTACTACTGTTTGCCGTGTAATTGAAATATTTTTTCATCACATAGGAAGGCATTTTGGCGTTTTTTAAATGCAACTAAACTGCTACTACTGGTAAGATACAACCTTACTCGACTCTTGGCAGTTTAGTACTAAACTACTAGAAATCGAGTACAGTGCAATTGCCTTGCTTTTGGCTTCCCACTTTGAGATTTCTACCACGCGTCTACAGTATGTAACGTCATTGGTTGTAGCCATGTACGCCTAACGCCCGTTTTCGTACAAACTTTTTATATTTCTATGGATCCAAACAATCATAGATCTGATATTCACAGGTATAACTTTACTGAAACCGTATTCTCATAAAATACTTACTTATAGTAGTGCAATTTGTCCCAGGTAACTGTTTCTTTGAATGGTGTCGATTTTTCATAGTTACTAAGGGTTAACAGTTTTACAAATCCATTCGAAGAAGATGTCACCACATTCAATCTGTCGACAAACTTTAATTCGGTAACATCACCATCAATTTCAAATGTGTTCACAACTTTGGGATAGTCTACGCCTTCCTCTTCAAAATTTGTTTCGAAAGACCACAATTTTATAGAATTAACGTCGTTATCCCAACTGCCAGTCAGAAAAGAAGTTGATTCGCCGTGTTCTTCCGGCACCCATCTTACTCTGTTTATTTTTTCGGATACGAAGGTGCCTTGAATACCGGGAGACATTTTTATAACTAATATTTTCACTTAAAATTAAAGCATACAACTGAATTTCTTAAGCCAAAACAACAAATATTGAACTGCGATCGGCAATGAAACTTATAGGTTGTAGGAGTTTTAGCATAAATAAAGTAAACCAAACCACACACAGTTATAGGTTATTTTGTTTCAAAAACTTGATTGACTTGATGCCAAATTGTTGCCATTTTCCAACGGGCCCGCGCTGTCAAAATTCAGTGATGCCACTCGAGAAAATAATTACGAAAACTAAAGCTGGTTCACACGCTGCTTTTTCCCCAAAAAGTGTTACTATAGGGTGCGGCAGCATAACTTCCTTTTTTGAAATGCGCGCCGTTCAGTCGGTTGATGTCGTAGCGGAGCGCTAGTAATCTCGTTCGAGAGGTGAAACTATAAAGTTTTGTCTCGACACAGTTTAGTCGCCATCATGCGTTGGAACAGTGAGGAGCGTGCGTTGCCGTTGAGGACTTCTTTTCGAACGGATGTTCTATTATCGCAACCCAGCGCGCCTACGACGTGCGCCTAGGACGTCACCTACATGATTGATCTTCAAAAACTAAGTAAAACAAAACTTTAGGTATGTGCCTACATTATAAAAAAAATATAAAAAATTTCTGATTCATACAATGGGTTTTATTAAGTTTTGAAAAAAGGAAGTTATGCTGCCGCACCCTAAAGGCACGCCGGGTTGCGATCACAGAACATCCGTTCGAAAAGTAGACCTCAACGGTAAACGCACGCTCCTCACTGTTCCAACGCATGATGGGACAAAACTTTTTAGTTTCGCCTCTCGAACGAGATCACCAGCGCTTCGCTACGACATCAAACGACTGAATGGCGCACATTTAAAAAAAGGAAATTATGCTGCCGCACCCTGTACCACAAAAATACGATTTTTATAAATATCTAAGACTTTGGCATCTTACAAACACGATAATAATCAATTGATCTACATAAGTTTTCTGGTTTACAATAATAATATGATAATTCCACATTTTTATTGGCAATTTAGAAACAAAGGAAATGCAAATTAAGATTATTTAGAAAAGTAACAAAAAATGTGTATTTCTTATCTTCGTTTTTCTTTTTACGGTATTTTTCAAAATTGAATTATTTTCTTTGGTATTTGGTCTTACAATCTGAGCTTGGACAAACTAAATTCTGTTCTGCTACCCTACATATGCATGGTGACCGGACAACTCGGAATGAAACCCACTCAGAACCATCTCAGATAAGTCATTTAGAGTGATAAAAAAAATATATATATGAAAAATTTGTTAAATAGGTTACGTGGTGGTTAAATAGGTTACCAGGGTGGAATATACTCGCAGTATCGCCCTGGTATAAGACTACCGTTCAATAATAATAATAATTGGACAATTTTTAGAGCGCCGTTTTTGTGAAAAATCACCTCAAGGGCGCTTTACATTTTATTTCGAATTCTTAGGATCTATCTAATTTTATTTTCAGAATTGAAACGTCGCTTGAAATGGCTTTAGCCGTGTTTAGTGACCAGATCTGAATAGCCAGGTACTTCCCCACCTTCCACTCCCCCATCTCTTTCCCCTCCCCACTACCTTCAGCCTCACAACATACCCCGATTGGGGATGCCATAGTCCCACTGGCTCCAGACGGGAGCAGTTGGGACTCTTGTGCGGTATACATTTAAAAAAAACGTTAGGTTACGGTTATCGGCTAATTTATCATTATTTTTTTTATAGCTTTTAATGACTTTTCAAGGAGGTGTTGAGTTGGCTTTATTGGCATATACATAATATTACGTATTTATTCAATGGATTCGATGCATACATATATCGTAATGGTTTTTTTATGTGAAATTTAAAACGAAGCTATTGCTCATCTTCGTGAAGAAAAATTATTCCCGAAAAGATCATATTTATTACTAATCCATCCTTTCATCCTCACACTATATCTTCATATGTAAATATTAATACCTATTAAAAAGTTTAGTACTGGCATTAAGTCAGGTAAAATAAAAAAAATAAAAAAATTAGTTATGAGAGGTAGGTAGTAGGTAGTAGTGGGTATTCACTGATCGGAGGTTGGTTTTCGGTGTTTTAATTTGAGCGTTAATTTTCTTCATCACCGGATAACGAGTTAATGACGTTCACTGGTTTCTGATGGAAATTGCAATGATCAAATGCAGGGTCACACGAGCCACTTCTAACTATTACTATTTTATTAATTTCTTTAAACACACGAACGTGTTTAGGTACCTACAATTTAACTCTCCGGATCCAGTGGGACTATTGCATCTCAAAATCGAGACTTTTGATAGGCTGTAATGGCTACTCAAAAAATATATTTATTTAACTACACACTATTCTAATGTATCAACTCGATAGTTGATAGAAGCACATCGCTGATAGCTATATTGACAACTGTCCCTCTTTTTAGTAGCGGTCCGTGACTTTTCAGTTAGCTAGAGTGGTAAGATTGAAAATACATTTTTGATGTTGTTGTAGCTGAAAATACATCGTTTTCAGTTACAACAACATCAATGTCGTATTTTTCCATCTTACCACTCTACTGAAAAGTCGCGGATCAACACTTTATTTCTAATAAACTATCTTTTTGCACTGCATCTTTCTCATAATAATCTTTTTACACTGTATCTTTCTCATAAACTATCTTTTTGCACTGTATCTTTCTCATAAACTATCTTTTTGCAGTGTATCTTTCTCATAAACTATCTTTTTGCACTGTATCTTTCTCATAAACTATCTTTTTACACTGTATATTTCTCATAAACTATCTTTTTACGCTGTATCTTTCTCATAAACTATCTTTTTGCACTGTATCTTTCTCATAAACTATCTTTTTACACTGTATCTTTCTCATAAACTATATTTTTACACTGTATCTTTCTCATAAACTATCTTTTTGCACTGTATCTTTCTCGTAAACTATCTTTTTGCATTTAATTTAATGAAAAACAAATACCTTTGTATAACACCACTATTTTATTAACTATATCAACATGTTTCGAAAACTATGCACTATCTTTTAAAATATCACTATATTTTATTTTAATATTATATTTTCACTATCTAAAACTATCTTTTTGCACTTTATCTTTCTCATAAACTATTTTTTTGCACTGTATCTTTCTCGTAAACTATCTTTTTGCACTGTATCTTTCTCATAAACTATTTTTTTGCACTGTATCTTTCTCGTAAACTATCTTTTTGCACTGTATCTTTCTCATAAACTATTTTTTTGCACTGTATCTTTCTCGTAAACTATCTTTTTGCACTGTATCTTTCTCATAAACTATTTTTTTGCACTGTATCTTTCTCATAAACGAAACAAAAAGAGAGTTTACGAAGGAGCTCTCTTAGTTACAGGACCGTAGGTTAGGCGTATACTTTGTTTTTGCTAATTAAATACTGCGTTTTTTTTAAACAACCCCGGCACTGTTCTGCATTCTGGTGGAAGCAAGGAAGGCCTCTATGTTTCCTCCCTCCTACAACATGGGTCTCTTCAAGACTCATCATCAGGACTCCGTCCTCTCATTAAAAAACCCCCCACATAGCGTCCCCAAAGACGATATATGCCCTAAGAGAAATTATTTCCCTCCTGTGTGGAGTTGTGTTAAAAATAATATAGTATAGTTTTATACCCAAGAACACGAACGAATACGACCAATTTGCTATACACATAAGAAATAAAGGTATTAATATATTTTTATGATGTTACAAAAAATGCATTTTGAATTTAAAAATTAAATTGCGAAACATTGTATATTTTTATTATGTTTTATCCGATGCACATGATAAGTTTCGTTTCTCAGAATACGATTTTTGTATATAGCTGCCTTTTTTGCTTATGACGGCAGTATACACGTGGAAAACTTATGAAACTGTCTTAAAGCTCTATACTCGGGTATACTGTCTCATAGCTTACTATTAGCTTACTATAGCTTACTATAGTTTAGTATTACTGCCGTTCGTGTGAAAAAGTACAATATGACGTTTTTCACACTGAAATAACTTTTATTACTTTTTCATTTTGTCAAATAACTCCCTTTTTGCTCACGACGGCGACGGCGGCATCCCCGGCAGCTATTCCAACATTAGGGCTGATGCAAACAAACTATTATTCATCCTTTTTTATGTATTAGTGCAAACAGTAATTTAGGTATCTGTACAAAATGTTAAAAACAAGCAAAGGTTCGCACACGTTCAAGTGTTACTGGTTTAAGAGAAAATAGTATCTCTTCCCCTCCGTAGTTGGTAGGTAGTGGTAGCAAATCTCTCCTGTTTCCCGCTTTCCCGGCAAAGTATTTCGTACCCCCGCATCTCCCGGTCGTGTCGCGCCGCCCCGAGCTTCTGCGCTCCCGGGATTATATTTAGATACGGGTGATTTAATATCCTTCAAACTTATCAAATGTTTCAGCTCAATTTATTGGAAAGGAGAAACAGTTTCCAATGTTCTCAGTTTTATTTTATAATTATTGTGTCTGTTTCCATTGTGCTTATAAAAGGTAAATAGTTTTGTGTACATATTGTTTTTATAAAACCTGTCGAACTAGGTATACAAATGGTGTGAATTATATAATAAATTATTTAATTTATTAATTTTCAGTTATTACTTAATTAAAAAAACGCAGAAGTGAAAAATATTTTTTTCGCATTTTTCTTTATACCTAGCAAGATAGATTACTATGAATAGTGATTGCACAAATGACATAATTTCTTGTGAGAATTATAAAAATTACCTTGAAATTTAACCTAAACGTGTCTTTACGGATTAAATTGAACCGTTCTATCTTTATTTAATTTTTTTAATTGTTTGAAACATTTACAGGGGGTTAATTTTTTTTATTATAAGATTTAAATTATTGGATACTCATAGATATTAACAAACAATTTCACAGCATGCATAAATCAAGTTTTAATGTTACCAGTGGTTACTAGGAAATAATTCTAGTGAAATACAAGAAAAAATAATAAGCAAAATTATATATAAAACATAGTAAGCAAGCGAACAGCGTAGAGAAAGAGAAGAAAGAAAGAAAGAGATGAAATAATAATAAAGCTTTTTTTTATAATTTTTTATTTACATGGTAGGTACATTGATAGTTTTACATCTTAGGATTTTACCATCCCTTGAAAGCATTTGCTTGTGTATGGAGGGGGAGTGTACATAAATGTTGTTATTAGTTAATACTTAAATAATTCATTGTATATGAATACATGTGTGCTGTAGTATTTTGATAATATTATGTATTTTAAAAAAAAGAAGGAATGTTATGGAAGACAAAGGATATTTGTAAGATTAATTGTGGCAGTAGTTGAATATTTTTAAAATGTTTTTTGACAGAGAGCAATATTTGGGTTTTATCAATAATGTTTCTGATTTCTTCCGGTAGACGATTGAAAACAGTTCTTCCCTTGTAAGTGTAATGATGTTGTTCAAAAGACGTGTAGAAAAACATGTTTTAGTCGAGTTCGGTTTTCAGTTAAAAATTGATACATATCTTTTTCTTTTATAATTTTAATTAATGAATTTTTAATATACAAATCTTTAAATGTAGGTACTTGAAATTCTTCCAACAGGCGTTCTGTTGGTTAGTCCAAGGATTTCTTTTAATATAATTTTAATAATTGTACTTCGTAATTATATGTATATTTTTAGTCAAAATACTTCTATTTACCACGACACCATGTTAATACAAGTGATGTACGTTGTTTAAACGAGGTAAACTTATTTTGTTATTATAACGAGGCTTTTACAGACCGCGTCTTGTCGGTTATGGCGGTTGTGGCTATTGACCTGTGATAATAACTACTTCAATTGGCTCCAACAAGCAAATCGCAAAAAGCGCCGCAGGTGACTTTTTTATTATTTAACAACGCACAACTGACATTTCCGCAAAACGTATGTATCTGGTTCTGGTGTGCCTAGTAGGAGATAATCACTGGTAAAAAAAATACTCACTATAAGCTTTACATCCCAAAGCATAGCAAAGCTTATTATAATATAAATCTGTTTTCACATGGTCCAAAGTTTAGGTAGATAATTATAAATAAAACAAATAAACTGGTGGGAGATCCCATGCACTTTTTTATGCTCCGAAAGCGAGGACTTCTGCCTATTAGAAAGCGAGGACTTCTGCCTATTAGAAAGCGAGGACTTCTGCCTATTAGAAAGCGAGGACTTCTGCCTATTAGAAAGCGAGGACTTCTGCCTATTAGAAAGCGAGGACTTCTGCCTATTAGAAAGCGAGGACTTCTGCCTATTAGAAAGCGAGGACTTCTGCCTATTAGAAAGCGAGGACTTCTGCCTATTAGAAAGCGAGGACTTCTGCCTATTAGAAAGCGAGGACTTCTGCCTATTAGAAAGCGAGGACTTCTGCCTATTAGAAAGCGAGGACTTCTGCCTATTAGAAAGCGAGGACTTCTGCCTATTAGAAAGCGAGGACTTCTGCCTATTAGAAAGCGAGGACTTCTGCCTATTAGAAAGCGAGGACTTCTGCCTATTAGAAAGCGAGGACTTCTGCCTATTAGAAAGCGAGGACTTCTGCCTATTAGAAAGCGAGGACTTCTGCCTATTAGAAAGCGAGGACTTCTGCCTATTAGAAAGCGAGGACTTCTGCCTATTAGAAAGCGCCGAGCAACAGAGGGACTCAACAGCACGAATCAACATTGTCATAAGAACAATTTTGTTTTCCAATGCAAATCGATCATTTATAATTTAAATTTTTTAATCATTTTTATTGTTATCAACACTCAAACAATTGCCAAAGTTGCCTCTAAAATTTGGAAAATCGAATTCTTTAAAGTAATGACGTATGTTTTATAATAGCTCCTTTCCGTATTAGATATTTGCAAAAAAATTATCAAAAAGGTAAGTTATTCAGGTTGGGTATTTTGGCCTCAAATCTAAACTTAAGTTTTGTTTGAAAAAGGCAGCACAACCGTTCCTCTAAAATATTAGGTAATGTAAAGGTCTGCATTGTCACCTTCCAAGCGTTTGATTGGGGTT
Source organism: Glyphotaelius pellucidus (assembly GCA_936435175.1). NCBI lineage: Eukaryota > Metazoa > Arthropoda > Insecta > Trichoptera > Limnephilidae > Glyphotaelius > Glyphotaelius pellucidus. Next base: position 420,041 of record OW386539.1, on the reverse strand, counting down.
CAATTCTATTTTCGATATGGAATTTTTTATTTTAAATTTATTAAAAAAAATGATTTGTCACGGCTCCGCGCTATTGGCCCTAGTTCCTAAGAGATTATAATTTGTGTGTGTTTTCCAGCCGCGTCCTGCGACATCCAGGAGTACCGGCTCTCTCGGCGGCTGCTGGCGGCCTACGACGCGGGAGTGCGCCCCGCCGCGGACCACGCGCGCCCGCTTCCCGTCACCTTCGGGGTGTCCCTGCATCATATCATCGACGTGGTAAGTATACCCACCATGCACAACTACACTATCTGTTTCCATTACCTCAGCACAGTGAGGTGTTCACGAAACACCACAAAATTTAAATCGTTTACGGTACACATCATTCTTAATTTCATTTAACATTATATATACACAATCTATGTACATACTTGTGTACATATTATTATAATTGAAGTAATTTTACTGTTAAATAAATAGAAATAATTAAGTATCAAACAGGAGACAGGGTCGTGCCTTTTTAAAATCGTGGCTCGCGACTTTTTTGTGAACTTACTATTTTCGATTAATCTTTCTTTATACAAATCAGTTAACATTGCGAAAATTTAAAAATATAATTATAATAAATTGATGCTTTTCCCATCGTTTCGCTCGAATAGAATTAAAATTAAATCATTGATCATTTTATAAAAATATATAATCGTAAACTACTAAAAAATGTTTGTTTGTAAAAACTTTAAAAAATACAGCATTTTAAAAAAAATATTTTTATTTACCTATTCAAACGCCCGTAGGGCTTTTACATAGAATGCGGTACTTTTTTTAAAATTACAGTGAAAATAATGAGTTGACAAAATACAGGTAACATAAAATATAAAATATAACAGGGCCTCCTGTGTGGAGTTAATATAAAAAAAAATAAGAAACAAAATATAGGTTGCATAAAATATAGGAGTTGACACAAAGTAGATAATGTTTAAAAATTTTCACATTAGTTTATCGGTAGGTAGAAATACATAGTTGGCACATATGGCGTTTGAAGTTCGCTAAGTTCAAATTATTATCAAATACATCCATATTGTTTAAGTATTTATTATCAAAACTATGTAAACGTTGTATTGGAGAATGCAAAATATAGTTGGAATGAGATGTACGTATATAAACTGTGAATTTTTGTCTAATTCGTGTAGTTACATGTAGGTTTATTAATTGCAGGGGCTCACAACAATCGAATTTAGAGCTTATGGCTGAGATTATCGGTAACAGTTTCCTTCGATTAAGTTTTTTTTTATTCTAGTGAAATTGTTCAATTTTACAATTTGGGAGGCGGGAATGGGTACCGCCGCCCCGGGAACCTTTTTGGATAACCAACACCTCTGCCATAGGTCACCCCAAGTGGTTCGCTACGTTTGGTGATTTAGCAGGGGTGCCCGGGTTCATGGTGTGAGGTTTGCCTAGGTCTTGGAGGCGGATGACCAGGACACACTGAACCCCAGATTCCTACCCACCCCTTAAACCCTTTTCCTTCCCAGAATTCTCCTCCATTTCCTTTCCTTAAAAATCCCTCCACACAGCATCCTCAAAGATGACATAGGCCCTGAGGGAGATTATTTTCATCAGGGCCTCCTGTGTGGAGCTCATGTAAAAAAAAATATATATATATTCACAAAATTAACCTAAACCACGTTTGCGCTGAAATCGGGCGTTTCTAGACCGTTTACCGTGCGATTTTTAAGCCTATTAACAAATATTCTAAAATATCAATCTATTCGTGGTGATAAAAGGCAAATTAAAAATATATACATTTTTGGCTTGTGTATTCATCTTAAATTGTCATGTTAAAATTTACATCTTTTTAATGACTTTATAAAAATACAGGACACGTTATCGAACAAAAAAGTGGAGCACCGTTTACAAAAAAGGGATGAAAGAACATGTAAATATGTAAACGGGCCGCTAAAGCATGTCCACTGGACCTAGTTCATTGAAACGACGGGCGTTGTTTCAGTAATGTATCTTTTCTTTATTAATAAATTCATTTAAGCATCTGTCAAGCATTTGAATAAAAGAAATAAGCGTTTCGAAAAAAAAATTTTTTTTAATAATTTTGTCGCTTGTCTGATACGATTTTGATATTTTAAATTTGGGAGGTGCGTACGGTTACTGTCGCCCCGGGAACTGTTTATTGGATAACCAACACCTATGGGGTTTGGTCATCCCGAATGGTTGGCTACGTTTGGTGACTTAGCAGGAATTCAAATTCATGGTGGCGGGTCAAATCGAGAGAGACTGATTGAGGGGGCTCCATGCCAACTCAGAATCAACTCAACTCAACACCTCTTTGAAAAGTCTGCCTTTGAAAAAAATGTTTTATATATTTTTTCATTACTTTTAATGACTTTACAAAGGAGGTATTAAGTTGAATTCATTCTGAGTTGTCTGAGGGAGGATTTTTGACCTCTGCAGCCGGACTCTCTCGACCCATCGCTTGGCACCGCAATTGGAGGGATTGGATTAAAGAGGGATTATGAAGGGATTGGATAACGTTCGTCATTCCTCCTCCTGACCTCCCACTGACCTCCAGATTCCTACCCATTCCTCATACCTTTTACTTCCCAGAACTTCCTCTCCTTTCTTTCCTTAAAAAGACTCTTCGCACAGCATTCTTTAGATCCCATAGGCCCCGAAGGAAATTGTTTTCCTGAGGGCCCCCTAAGTCGAGCTAATGTAAAAAAATATATGATATGTAGTTCTAATTTTTTAATTTAAAAATTCATTCAACTTGAACAATGTTACACATTACACAGGAATGTTTCACTATAAACCGAAATTACTCTACCTAATTCTAGAATAAGTTTTAAATATTCAATACGGATTCCGGCGGAACCGCTCGTGCGGTGATCTTCTCGCGTATGTGACACATGTTTGGGGGCGGTGCCTGGAACGCTTTGGTGAGACCCAAACCGTTGCACTGGATATTTCCAAGGCCTTTGACCGGGTTTGGCACCGAGGGCTTGTCAACAAACTGCCTTCTTACGGACTTCCCGCTTCCTTGTGTACATGGATTGCCGACTTTTTGAGGGAGAGGTCGATTCAGGCGGTTGCTGATGGTTTCACCTCTTCCTCGCATTCGATAGGGATCGGTTCTGTCTCCGACTTTGTTTCTGTTGCACATCAATGACCTCTTGACATGTGCACCGATTCATTGTTACGCGGATGACAGTACAGTCCATGATAGCTTTTTGTTTGACAAGCCTCCAAAGGGCTCACAAATCCCAATGGCTCGGAGGGCTTTGAAACAAAGAATGGACGGTTACCTCGAGAGTGTTTTCTCTTGGGGTAAGAATAACCTCGTCGAATTTAATGTTTCAAAGACCCAATCATGTCTGATTACGTCTAAAAGGGATCGGAATGATAATCTAGTCTCCTTCAACGGAAGCAATCTCCCGAACAGGCCTTCCATTGATATGCTTGGTGTAACTCTAAGTGACCAGCTCAGGTACGGGGGCTCCATCGAGGCCAGAGTTAAGTTAGCCTCTCAGAAACTGAGCGTACTGTACAGGGCCCGCAGATACTTTAATAGTACACAACTGCTAACCCTGTACAAATCGCAAGTGCGCCCCACGGTTGAATTTGGCAGCCACCTCTGGTCTGGAGTCCCAAAATACCTGAAAAAAACCCTCGACTCTGTGCAGAAACGGGCGGTCCGTTTGATAGATTCTCCTAACTTAACAAATGGACTGCAATCTTTAGAGCACAGGCGTCAGGTGGGAATGCTGTCCTTGTTCTACCGGTATTACAATGGAAGATGCTCCGAGGAACTAGCGTCACTGATCCCCTCGGCACCGGTGCATAGTCGGGAAACACGCCAAACACGCGCTCAACATTTGTACACGGTTGACATTAGTCACATGAGAACGGGTCGTTTCTACGACTCGTTCTTGAGTTCAACAGCCCGGCTGTGGAACGATTTGCCGGCTTCTGTGTTTCCTCCCTCCTACAATATGGGTCTCTTCAAGACCCATGTTCACTCCTTCCTCTCCTCAACAGCACCCTCCACACAGCATCTTCAAAGATGACATAGGCCCTGAGGGAAATTATTTCCCTCAGGGCCTCCTGTGTGGAGTTAATATAAAAAAAAAAAAAAAAATAAAATAAATAAATCTAAAGATGATGAACTGGAAAACTTGCGACCAAATAGAGTTTCAATAGCTTGGATTCAGTGACCTCTTCAGTTTGAGGAGGAGAAAGAGAAGAGGAAGGTTGGATAGTAAGATCTTTCAATTCAGTTGTCTCTTACCAGGATGGTATTGACAATATCTCTCTGGAAAAATGTGCAAATAATATTCTAAACAATATGTTGTTTAATGTGTCAACAATAAATTCATTTGTCCGTGTTGGGAACTGAACCCGCAACCTCTCGGTCCAGAGCAAAGATCCTACAGCCCCACCACTGAGTTAGTCGACTCCATATTAGAGAAGTACCTGCCTCCGCACAACGATAACGAGACCAAAAACAGTAAAATTGTGAATATGTGTTTTTTTACATTAGCATATAATATAGTCACGTTTTGGTACTAAACATATTTACTTATACTTGTTTCAAAGTCACAAAACTAAACGATAATATTCGTCCTTCCGTAATTCTATCATTTTCCACTTCTGCCTTTTAACAAAACATTATTCCTTTCTTCCTACTCTTTTTTTGTGTTCTTCTGTGCAAACCTTTTGTTCATTGGGAAGTTTATTGCCGTAAATAAACATCTGTGCAAGATGTTCAAAGAGCCTTGTGAATTCAACTAAGTGACACGGCAGTGGTGGTATCTTTTCACATTAGCTCTGCACTGAAGGCCCTGAGGAAAATAATTGCCCACAGGGCCTATGTCATCTTAAGGGATGTGCTGTGTCGAGGATCTTTTTAAGGAAAGGGGGGAGGTCGTTCTGGGAAGGGAAAAGGTATGAAGGGCGGGTAGGAATCTGAGGGTCAGTGTGGCCAGAAGTTACGGACGTATGAATCCACCCTTCCAACTGCGGTGCAAGGTGACTAGTCGACGGTTGGAGAGGTCAACTCCTAAGTGGGCAGACGCATCCGCCGCCAAGTGCCTGAACATACCTCACCCCATGAACCCGGACTCCCCTACTAAGTCACCAAATTTAGCGAACTACTTGGGGTGTTTTTTTGGTTTGGGACACAACCAATTGGGGTGACCTAAGGCAGAGGTGTTGGTTATCCATTAAATGGTTCCATACCCGCCTCTCAAATTGAACATTATGATGTAAATTGTGCATCGAATATCTTATTTGAAATTGGCAATAATATTATATTTTCCGCTGATTGTTAAGGCCAAATGAATTTTTTTAAATTTAATTCTTTACCTTTTTGTATAAAGTACTAACGATTTCCCGGCATGCGTTGCAAAGCCACTTAATAAAGAAATTGTTTCTATCTGCCTTTCCTTTCCCGTTCGTCCCGTTCCCCTTCCGCCACCCCTTCCTCACCCATATCCCCTTCCCCTCATGCGTTCTCCCTTCATCTTCCCAACCTTCCCTCTCCCCTCTCTCGCTCTCCCGTCCCGCCAACCCCCCTCCCGCGTTCCGTACATTCAATCCCAGTTCAATTCAGTCTTCAAACAGCTCGCGTGCCATCTATTACAATTTTTTTATTCAAATTTTCAATTTCTATATATTACAAATATTCATTTTTTTAATATTATAAGAACAATCAATCAAATTTGGTATGTAACTCAGGCACTGCCTATAATTCTTAGTACTTCAAGTAAATTCATTAATTTAAAGAGTTTATTCGAAAATTGAATTTTGATTAAACAATCGATTTGCAAAATGTCATTCTCAAATACATTTTTGACAGTTTCACAAGAGTAATGATTAAAAAACTTTTCAGATGTATTGTCATGTGGTTGTAATAATTGAGAAACCTTTACGGGGGTTTAAATAAGGTTTTTTTCCAAACATTTCCTACGCTTAATACAGCAATATATATACAACTCACTTATATGCTTATATATTTATAAGCAAGCATATTTGGATTTTTATATATAGAAGACGTGAAATGTTTTATATCGCCTATATACAAAAATAAACGTGTGAACGATTGAAAATAATAATACATTTTAATTAATGAAGACCATATTAGCGAAACTTAATAAAAAATCTGAAATAGAAAAATCAGAAAATGATAAGGTCACTGGGATCATTTAGTTCAGGTTTGAATCTTGCAATTATACAGAAAGACAACAGCCGATAAAAATTTGCGTTAACAAAAAGAAGATAATGTTGCTAGTTCTCAGTCGAAATATGATATGAACGAATCGGATAGGAACACATCAGCTCAGTTGGCAGAGTTCCGCCTCGGCGAGACGTAGGTCTTGAGTTTGTGTCCCAGATGTGACTGTATCTTTTTCTGATTTTTCGGTTTCATATATATTCGCTAATATGGTCTTCATTAATTAAAATATTACAATTTGAGGTTTTGCTCATTAAGTTAAAAATAAAAATAAATGATGATTTATTTTCATGGTTAGTTTTATTAGGGTAGGCACAGCTTTTCAGCCATTATTGATTGCACGAAACTGCTACAAGGTTCCTTCCAGTATTTTAAAAGGGAAGGAGAGCGAAGGTTGCTTTTATGTTAGCTGACTAAGAATAGCTGCGGTCGGGAAATGTGATTTTTCGTCGATTTCCCTTTTCTGCAAAAATAATTTCCTCGTAGATAATGCACGCTGAGGTGCATCCACCGGATGGTTGAAAGTTTTCGCAGAGTTGAGAGAGTAGACCCAGAGAAACTGCACATCATGGTGGGTCATGTAAGGTTTCTTAAAGTTTGAAAATCTCTGAGGATTTAAAAATATTCATTCGAATATCGATTTAAAAATATACATTTATTACGACCTCTTCCACTGAACCAGCGGTCAAACTCTTCAAGGTCAAGCTTTTTTTGCTATTTAATTTAATATTTATATACGAACAAAACTACAAATATGCGGTATCAAATAAATGTGTCATATAATATCATTTCCCTCAATCAGCTTTAAATAAATGTGTCATATAATATCATTTCCCACAATCAGCTTTAAATAAATGTGTCATATAATATCATCTCCCACAATCAGCTTTAAATAAATGTGTCATATAATATCATTTCCCACAATCAGCTTTAAATAAATGTGTCATATAATACATCTCCCACAATCAGCTTTAAATAAATGTGTCATATAATATCATTTCCCGCAATCAGCTTTAAATAAATGTGTCATATAATATCATCTCCCACAATCAGCTTTAAATAAATGTGTCATATAATATCATTTCCCACAATCAGCTTTAAATAAATGTGTCATATAATATCATCTCCCACAATCAGCTTTAAATAAATGTGTCATATAATACATCTCCCACAATCAGCTTTAAATAAATGTGTCATATAATATCATCTCCCACGATCATATCTTTAAATAAATGAAATCATCATCTTTAAATAAATGTGTCATATAATATCATCTCCCACAATCAGCTTTAAATAAATGTGTCATATAATATCATCTCCCACAATCAGCTTTAAATAAATGTGTCATATAATATCATCTCCCACAATCAGCTTTAAATAAATGTGTCATATAATATCATCTCCCACAATCAGCTTTAAATAATTATTTACGGACGAAACCAAACTTGTCACATATTTCTATCATACTCTACAATTTGACTACATTTATATCACATGTTTAGATACTATTTATATCGTACTCCACAGTCAGCTTTAAATAATTATTTTCAGACAAAACCACATTATTTATATCAAATATAATAGCATTGAGTTGTTGAAATGAGGTTCCTGAGGTGTATGTGCGGTAAAACCATGTATGATCGTGAAAAAAATGTGGAGATCCGCAAAGAATGCAAGGCTGATGTAAGCGTAATGAGTAAGATTAAGAAAGGGACCCTCAGATGGTTTGGGCATGTAGAGCGAATGAACGAAGAAAGTTGTGTAAGAAGAATATATTACGCAAATTTGAATGGTCGAAGAAGTCGGGGACGCCCGAGGAAGACATGGCACGATCAAGCGAATCAGATACTTAAGTCGGGCCATGTCAAGAGTCAGAATAATAGAAGAGTGCGTATGAGACGACGTATGATTGTGAATGAGGCAAAGAGTGTGTGCCAAGACCGAGTTGTTTGGTGGTCCGTCCTCTCTGCCTACCCCTGCGGTAATGGCGTGATGGTTAGTTAGTTAGTTTGTTAATTATAATATCATCTTACTTAATATTCTGAAAGCGAAAGTTTCTACGGATGTTTGTGTGTTTGTTACTCTTTCACGCAAAAACTACTGAATGGATTTTAATGAAACTTTACGATAATATAGCTCATACATCAGAATAACATATAGTATAATTGTAAGCTCTGGCGTTATGAAATTTGTATAATTGAAAATGAGGCGGAGTGTTTTGTGTTTAGAAAAAAGTGAAAAAAATCCACTTGTTTGTAATTCACACGAGTGAGTTGAAAACACTGTAAAAATATGCAATAAAAATCGAATAAAATAAACTCTTACGCCATTTTTACAAGCGCGCGTCCGAGAACAAACTTTTGTTAACTTGAGAATAAACAACGTTGGAATTTAGAGCTGTACAGAATCGGCCACAACAAGTGGATTTGAGACTTACTTTGATAAAATGGGAAAATATTATATCAGCTTTCTACTAACGCAAACTATAGATTGCGGAAAGTTTAAAAAAAATGTTTCACGAAAGGTAGACAAATTTGGCACATTACGGCAAGCGATCACTCAAGCCGTTTTGCAAACTTGCCATATTATGCCAAAAATCGCTCGAGTGGTTAGAGAATGATAGGAAAAAAATCTTCATGGCCGAGACAACCCACCCTACTGCCTACTATGTAGCACAGGTTAAAGTACAACCATAGTACAGGTAAGATACAGACAGAGTTCTGGCAGAGTACAGGTACATACAGGCCGGGATGTAAATCAGGAAGGCAGTGTTAGAGTATTGTTCATCCGTCTTGTGAATTTTGCACGGAAATGCGACTGCTCCTGTATGGAATTTAATTTCCACTCGAGATCGACGAGTTATAAGTACTTTATACTGATTGTAAATCTTTAATGTCTACATTTCAGCAGGCGTACTATCCCATTATTTAAACATTTTACAAGGCAACCTCTCAAGATTAGTTGGGTATTTGCATTTATTATTGCGGAAGTTTCACTGGTTGGCGCATCCAAATACAATTCAGCATAATTTTTTTTAACGATTTAAAGTTAGTATTTTGATAAAAATCCCCATGAAGTGTTTAGAAAATATGTAAATGATTCCAATTTATTTCAGAGCACTAGAAAAGGGTACATCTTATTAGAAAAAAAATAGAGGCACTGTTGAAGTGGTCAAAATAATTTCACGGTGAAACAAACACATAACTAAATGCATTAAAAAATAAACATTGTTTTCAAGCTTTGTGAAAATCTATTTAAAACAGGTGTTTTTATAATAGTATTATTACCTATTTAATTTTTAAAAGTTCTGCTGTTTATTTATTATAAAGCGCGACAGCTGTATCAACTTCCGAAGACATTATCAAACTTTAGTGACGAACTATTTATATTATTTCTGTAATATTATTTGAGCACACTTTTCTAAATTCTCGATTACTTTAATCAACTGTCCAGACCTTAAAGGTGGTAGGTAGATATATCTCCTTAGATTTCTCAATACGACATGACAGCTGTCGGCTGCTACAAAAGAATATGAAGACAAAAATTGACGGGAGAATAGAAGAAAAGAAAATGCTGGCTTCGAAATATCAGAGTTAATTGTTTTCCATGGTGGCACAGATGGCGTCCGATCTCATTTTATTTATTGGAAAGGAAGAAACTTTTGAAGAAGTTGAACTGTCAAATCGGTCTTGTAAAAATCATATGAAAGTTTTCCACTAAGAATTCTAACTTTTTTATCAGACGTACAGAGCTCGATGAAAGCTAGAGGACAACCTACATAGATTTCTTCAATGTTTTTTGCCGTGGTAGATTTTAGTAAATCACATGGGGGTTTTATGTTTGAAAATCATAATGCCATAACTGATTTTTTAAATTTTATTTTTAGGTGTTTTTGTAGCCATGGATAATCTATATAGAGTAATCTATGGCTATAATCGTAAGTAAATTTTACGACTTACTTAAATTTTTGTTATTGACATTTACGCATGCATCCGACTTATGGTAATTAATGCTCACGGATGTTCAACTTATATAAGGGCTCATAGCGACGATAGCGACCGTTTACATCTGTAGATTTATTTGCGGTAAGATGGCTTCCTGTCAACAACGATCTGCTGCTGTCAAATTTACGCGATTTTGTCAACAAAGACGAAAATGCCCAAATAAAGTGACGAAATAGGCTTTAAATAAACTATTCTCTATGCGCTTTTGTGCTGTTAAAGGCGGAATTAGAGTTTTTTAAATTTTATCCGAATGACAGCTACCTGACAGCAACCGACTTCGAATTCAAATACGTAATGTTATAAATAGAAGCATTGAAATTAGAAAGTATAGGACCGATAATAAAATAGAACGATGCTCATTTTCAGAAAGCTTTTTTCCACTTTAAAACTAAAATATATCTCTTCGGTTTTTGAAATCAGAAAAGTTTCTTTCCGTCTAAATTTGTTTTCGTGCTAAGTGCTAATTTGAGTTTTATCTAGTGTTATTTTTATATTTTTCGGGAGATTAATTACGGTGGGTAATTATCCACTTAACCTAATCAGATTTTAGTTTAAATAATAAACATACTAGTTTTATAGGAAAAAAAAATACTACGAAAACAACTGTCTTTTAACTTTTAATCGCAACGGCGCATTTGGTACTATTTCTTACAGTAACCGTCTCAACTTAATAAAAGGCTGGAAGACCTGTCAAAAAACTTACGCAAGAACAACTTCTGTAACATGCTATAAATTATGCTAAGTGACTTTTATTGTCATTTTTGGTAATTTGGCTATAACTCGCTTATCTGAGCGACTTACAGGAATTGCTGCCTTTACACACGTAAGTGAGTAGTAAAATTGCAAAATATATTATTATTAAAAATGGACAATTTTTTCAGGCTTTGCTTGTCACAATTAAATTTACGCCTTGATGTCACATGTCACATCGGCAGTGTTCACTGATAGAGTTGCACTGACAATATCATACTGACAATATGTTGTAATTACAATGTCGAACTGAAAGTGTCGCACTGATAATGTCAAAGGAATAATACATCCCTGAAAAAATCGCACTAAAAATTTCACACTGGCAATATGACGCTGACCAAGTCCACCGACAAAGTCACACTAACAAAGACACAGACAAAATCACACTAACAACGTCACCCTGACAACGTCACACTGACAATCTCACTGTTTAACTGACGGGGCTTTTTTTAAATAAATTAAAATCTACATAGTGCTCGAGACAAAAATTCAAAGTTCCTTCGTTGTAATAATTGAACCCGAGACCACCAAAACTCTTACCTCTGAACCAAGGCGCTCGTCCACTTATTAATATCTTGACAGTCGCTGACAGTTAACAAAAGGATCCGGGCAAGGTGGTAGAATTGGGGGAGGGTGTCGAACACCCCATCATCCTCCACCCTCAACCCCCTTCGTCTATCTATGGACCGAGTAAACTTTTTCCACCCAGCCCGCCAGGCAAATCAACCCATAGCTCTACGCAAACATATATTTTACCTACTATTTTTTTCCATTCCAATGTTGTGTTGTTCCCGGGGAAATTGAAGACTTTGTGAGGTCGGAGCAAGTTGTTTGGTAATGATCTTGCCTCTGGCCTACAGCATCCCTAACTTGACTAAACTTTCCGAACGTGTTTACTGTTTGCTTACCATGTTGTAGTTTAGATGGGATCGATGTTATTTAATTATTCAATTTAAATTCGTATTATTTGCAGAATTAGTCCCCGTTGTTCGTGCTGCTCGGAGGAAGGTAAAATGTTAACATTTCTGCCAGAAACGGAGGGTTTTTTATTACCATTGGCGTTGATACATGTTCATCTAGTCAGACACTATCATATTTAACTGTATCATACTTCGATTGAGAACCACTAACATTATTTTCATTTTCTTAAAGCTTATTTTTGGCTACTATAGTTATAATATATGATTGTAAGATTACATTGGAATTTAATTTGTTAAAATTATCTTTAACGATTAAATATTATAATATTAAATTTTAAGCAATCATTTATTCCACTCTAGGGAATAATATTTGTTTAGAGAGAATCACGAAATATAATTAATTATCTGAAGTTACCACTTCTAGTTCCTCGGGCTAATTTGTTCGCCTATAATAATAACATTTTTATTTCTGCTACATATCTGTACCTGTTCTATCTATATTGTATGTCTAATTTTAGTAACTCTTAATCTATCCATGTTCATTGTGTAGACCGGTTATCATGTATTTAAGTTTATTTATTTTTTCTTTCTAATTTAATTACTTCTAATAACATAATTTCTGTACCTATTTTACAATGGCACCACTCCAAAATTCAAACACGATAAATTCTTTCTCTATTGAGTTGGGTAGCTTGTTAACAAGAAATTTGGGAGGCGGGAATGGGTACCGCCGCCCCGGGAACCTTTATTGGATAACCAACACCTCTGCCGTAGGTCACCCCAAGTGGTTCGCTATGTTTGGTGATTTAGCAGGGGTGCCCGGGTTCATGGGGTGAAGTTTGTCTAGGTCTCGAAGGTGGATGACCAGGACACACTGAACCCCAGATTCCTGCCCACCCCTTAAACCCCTTTCCTTCCTACCCACCCCTTAAACCCCTTACCTTCCTACCCACCCCTTAAACTCCTTTCCTTAAACCTTAAAACCCTTAAACTTCCTTAAAAAACCCTCCACATAGCATCCCCAAAGATGACATAGGCCCTGTGGGAAATTATTTTCCTCAGGGCCTCTTGTGTGGAGCTCATGTAAAAAAAAAAAATTAATATATTGTAATTAGTTTTAAGATGTTTTCCTTTAAATCTGTTATATGTATATATTTTAAATAAAAAATATGGTTTGGGAGGCGGGAATGGGTATCGCCGCCCCGAGAACCTTTATTGGATAACCAACACCTCTGCCCAAGTGGTTCGCTACGTTTGGTGACTTAGTAAGGGTGCCCGGGTTCATGGGGTGAGGTTTGTCTAGGTCTTGGAGGTGGATGACCAGGACACACTGAACCCCAGATTCCTACCCACCTCTTAAACCCTTTTCCTTCCCAGAACTCTCCCCTCCTTCCTTTCCTTAAAAAAAACCTCCACAGCAATCCCAAAGATGACATAGGCCCTGAGGAAAATTATTTCCCTCAGGACCTACGTCTTCTGGGATGCTGTGTGGAGAGTCTTTTTGAGGAGAGGAAGGAATGAACATTGGTCTTGAAGAGACCCATGTTGTAGGAAGGAGGAAACACAGAGGCCGGCAAATCGTTCCACAGCAGAGCTGTTGAACATAAGAACGAGTCAAAGAAGCGACCCGTTTTTGTGTTTGGCGTGTTTCCCGACTATGCAGCGGTGCCGAAGGGATCAATGACGCTAGTTCTTCGAAACATCTTCCATTGAAATACCGGTAGAACAAGGATAGAATTCCCACCCGACGCCTGTGCTCTAAAGATTGCAATCCTTTAGTTAAGTTAGGAGAATCTATCAAACGGCCCGCCCATTCCTGCACAGAGTCGAAGGTTTTTTTTCCAGGTATTTTGGGGCTCCAGTATCTGCGGGCCCGGGCAGTTGTGTCGCCCTTACCATTATAGTGAGAAATATGATATAAACAGTGTTAAAATACCACGCTTTATATTAAAATCTAAAAGATAACCATCTTTTTGAAACCAAAATTTCGGATTCCAATTTGAAGAAAAATTATGAAACTTTAGGAATTTTGTATTATTTTTTTATGGAACACTGTATAAGTGAGATATAAAATTTGAAAGTGTTTTTATTCTTTCGTTACCAGTAATTTTACTTAGAAAAAGGGTAAGGTGAGCCATTTTTAAAACTTGTTTATATTTGCATGCTAAATTTTTTTACTTCAAAATTTATATTACGTTTATTTCAATTTGTAAAATTTCAAACCGTGTTTATATCACCTTTCAAAAACAGTTTTTAGTTTTCGAATACGTTCACAAATATTCCATTTATTTGAATTTTAATGCAAAGCGCAAATATTCTGACCTACTGACAGATTATGGTCGAAGCCTGACGGGTTAAGAGAGGAACAATTGAGAAATTTAATTACCTAAATTTCCCACTAGATCTTGCAGCACACATTTAAAAAGACACACGATCAAAGAACGTTTCCTGAAAGAAAATCCAAACACAAAATATGATCCATACTTAATACTTAATATACTTAATACTTAATATACTTATACTTAATATTTAATACTTAATAATAATAATAATATTATAAATGCGAAACAGCTCGAGTTTGTTTATGACCTTTTCACGCATAACACAATATAAAGACTTTAATAATTCTTTCACCAATATAAAGCTAAATTATGTGCGCAGACTACAGGTTTATTATGATGGTAAGCTCCGGCGTTATGAAATTATAAATATTAATATATTATATTTGTTATACGTTTTCTGTCGCTAACAAAAGCGAGTTTTTGCTAACGTCAGAAAAAAATCTTTTCCATGGAAACAATGTTGATATATTTTTGGGCTCTATGCTGGTAGGTACTCAGTCTAGTGGTCAGCTACTACTGCAGAAAATTCAAATATTAGAATTCGTTTTTTTTTTCGGACAAGCTTGGAATAAATGTCAGATGAGAGTTCCTATATTAAAAATATAATTCGTAACGATTATAAAGACTGAATGATAAATAGAGCTTTTTTTTATTATATTAACGAACTTCCAAATATTTAAATAAAAATAAACATCCGAAATGTTTGTAAGCGCATAAATTCCGAACGAATGAACAAAATTGGATAAGTAATTCTTTTTTTCTTTGAGCTATAGCATTATGAAATTTAGGTGGTAGGCGAGATGTTTGAAAACTGAATGTAAGGGAATGAATATATGGAATGCGGGAGGGGATGGGGGTGGGGTGGGGGGGGGGGGAGATAATTTCCCGTAATACCATGCGAGCGAAGCCGCGGGGAAAAGCTAGTATTTTATAAAGCCACAAAAATGCGAATATTTTTTCCTTATTTTCTTTTTCTTATTTAACTTCATATTTCTCCTATCACAGGCATGCAATTTGCTAAAATACTATTTCCGTCATAATTTAAAATGCTTTCATGCGTTTGTCTCTTCCCGAGAAGAGATTTTTCCGTCTAAGGGAGCATAATAAAATGCTGTGATTTTTTCTAGAAGCGCAAATAAATGAAAAAAAATCTCTGGATAGGAAAAAAGATATTTTTCGAAACGTAAACATTGAGCTTTTATAGCAGATTTCCGGGAACTTAATGCCCGGAGCAGGAAAGAACATGGAAATTTCTAGCCAGGCATCTGCTTTTTCTGTTAATCGACGATGCTCCGTATAATTTCCTGGGTTATTTTATATTATATTAGATTTGAAATAACAAAGGTTATTGTTTTAATTATATGTCCCGTCCAGGAGGCATTCCGGGCTCCCTCAGGCATAATAATTATTCTCCGATTGAATATTCGAGCAATTTCCAAAATGGCAACAAAAATAATAACTAAGGTACCTACAATTATTTCAGGTGATCAAGAAGTTTGTTGAAAATATTTAATCGAAAATCCGTTTTCTTCATATTTAAACACAATCCAACTGAATAGAACCAAAGTTATAGAACTCATTTAAATAATACATAAATAAACATATTTATTTATTTATTTATAAATAAACGCCCTTTTTCGGGGCTTTTACATATATAGCATAGAAAAAACATTTTCTTGTACATAACTGAACTGCCTCAATAACAATATTTTATATTTATTCAAAGATAAATTGAAGATGTCCACTGACTTGGTATAATTGTTTCCCTCCATTAGTATTCTGGGCAAAGAGGAATACATATGGTAGTTAGTCCCAGAATTTCTGCACTGAAATAAATCCTGACTTCTAGTATTACGAAGTGGAATTCGGAAGCTTATCAATTCAAGTAATACCGGACTATCAACTAAATCATTTAGAATTTTATATAAAAATACCAAGTCAGTGAAAATTCTTCTGTCTGACAATTTAAGCATATTCATATCGTTTAAAATTGTGTTGTAGTTTAACACATTTGCTGGAATACCCATTTTAAAATTTAGAAAACGTAAGAATTTGTTTTGTATTCTTTCAACAGCTTGTACGTGCATATTATAATGAGGATTCCAGACAGGAGAATTGTACTCAAGTTGGCTTCTAACATAAGCAAAATATAACATTTTAATACACTTTATATTGTTAAAGTTTCTAGTTAGCCTAGTTATAAACCCCAACATTTTTAAGCCCTTATTACAGATTTCTGTTATGTGGTTAACAAATGAAAGATTGGATTGAAAAGTGATGCCCAAGTCTTTAATTTGCATTAATGTCTGAAGAGCATTGTTATCAATGTTATGGTATAGGTTAAATTTGTTGCATCAAATATCAATAAAAACGGGTTTCCAGCGAAAATTCTTCCAATGAATAGATACTGGACTTATTACAAAAAATTTCAGTATCGCAGCCAAACCTATTTTTATTTATTTATTTATTTATACTTCTTCACAATTTAAATTCATTTTAGCATGTAATTATTAACCCCACTAGGGTTTGCCTGTATCGGGGTTAATAATTTCACAATTTATTCAAAATAACACATATATAAATATAAATATCGGCAAAATACTCGAATTTTAAAAACAAAAATAAAAATGATGAAAATGTAGAAAATTTGTAGAAAAAATAACAAATGAATTAACAACAAAGTGTTCAGAATCAAACAAAATGTTATCATTCATTATGTCATTTGTTTATACCACTTTCAACAATAAATAAAATTAAAAAATATATACCCTTATGGTTTGTAAATGTATCAGTAAAAAATAACATAATGAAAAAAAAAAGATTTATAAACGATTGCATGATAAAAGCGAATCTTAAGTTGAGTATCAAATAATTTTGAAATAAATATGTAGACACCTTTTTAAGAGAACATTTAGAATAGTTGACAGTAATAGAAGTGCCCGTTTTTGTTAAAATACGATTGAATTTTATGATTTATTGTATAAGTGACACCTTGGAAATGCCACCTGTGTGATATTTTAGTCTTGACCAAGTTGTGGGATGCGATCACCAGATATATTTATTTATTGTTTCTTTATCTATAGATACTTCCGATTTGATAGCTCGCAACAGTCGCAACTTCATGCGCTCTGGCGGATTAAAAAGGTGCTATCAAACACGGCTACCATCTTGACAGGATTAAAATAGAGTCAAAACAGGACTTCGCTGCACTCTGTTAATAAATACGAAAGCCCACAGACATTATTTATTTAAATTGTAATTCTCTCTTTAAAAAGAATTCACACCAATTGGGTTTATTGGTATCGATGACCAGCGAATTTTTAATTCAAACAACTAAAAAAAAATAAAAATACTAAAAAAAACTATATGCGAATGCACTATTATATCACACACCCGATATTAAACCAAATAACATCTCTACGCAAACAAATAGAACAATCAGAAGTATGTACTCACATTACCTTCAAAGAATACTTCTTTTGGACAAAGGACGCAGCACCGCATAGGGCAAAATTGTATAATATTATTCCGTTCGTAATTAAAACCCAAAATAAACAATCTAACTTTCAAAAACAGGAAGAGATTTTGTAAATAACAAACTAGAAAATAAAGAAAAACATGTGCACGAACCATGAACACAACTAACAACTAACAGATGCATCACACTAAGTTCTACTTTTTGTTTATTTTGTATATTAGAGGTAATAATTATTTATTGTAATATTATGTATTCGTCAGAACGGGTATAATACCTAGTGAGTAGTGAGGTTGCTACGTTTTGGTTGGGTTACCAATGTAGTCCTTTCCGTGGTTAGCTCAGTCGGTAGGGAAAGAAGACTTTGTTCTCCAGGGTCAGGGTCGGCGAGGGTGCCTTACGCTCGACCGAGGGAAACAAGGGGTAATCGTACTGTATCCAATTAAAAAGGGTGGTCTGGCATACAAGGTTTATTGGAGTAGTGGGCACATGTTTAGGACAGTCACAAGATGACAATAAATAAACATCCTGGCTAGAACAAACTGTCCTCTCTCTTGACGTGGGCAAATCGCTAAGTTAGCACATTAATGGGAGGAATTATTGTGTGGCTTACGTAATCGGGGGTGAAGCGGGGGTGAAGGGTGAAGTGGCATCCTTGGATACGGGAGTTCTGTGGTCACTGCGTATAAACGAGGCCAGGACCTCATCATTAGAACGTTTATTGCCGGGCGCTGTCGCATACGCGCGGGCGGGAGAAACTCCAGAGATTTTAACACACACAATTGGTAGCGAGCGCGTGCCGGTGAGTTCTGCGGTTCGCGGTTGGCAGGGGGAGGTGGTCCGGTGGGGCGTTCGTTGGAGACGGGCGCGCGGTGATATGCTTGTATACGGGACTGGTGGCGTCATCTCTGGTTGTTTTGTGTAATGTTGTAACATAACAAGGTCTATACAACAACAAAAAAAAATCAAAATTTATATCTATACTAATTGTATAAATGCGAAACTGTTCGAGTTTGTTTGTTAAGCTTTCAAGCATTAACCAATAACAAAAAAATTAAAAATTCTTTCACTAATAAAAAGCTACATTATATATGAGGACTATAGACAGTACATAATGGTAAGCTCTGGCGTTATGAAATTATAAATATTAATATATTTTATTTATTATACGTTTTTTGTCGCTAACAAAAGCGAGTTATTGCTAATGTCAGAAAACAAATCGTTGCCGTGGAAACGATGTTGATATATTTTTATTTAAGGCGTCGTAGTTAATATCTATCTATTCATATAAAAATGAATCTTCAAAATTTTGGTACGCGCATAACTTTCGAACGACTGCACCAAATTGGATAATTCCTTTTTTTACTATTGGTGAGCTCTGGCATTATGAAATTTAGGTGGCACGCGAGCTGTTTGAAAACTGGTGTACCGAGAATGAATGTATGGAATGCGGGAGTTAATTAATAAGTGCAAGCGCTACAGTTATCTCCCCCTAATACCATGCGAGCGAAGTCGCGGGTAAAAAAACTAGTAATAAATAAATAATGTAAAAAAAAAATAAATATGAAGACAATTTCAGACTTTTTTGTTTTCGTTCAAAAGTTTTCCGCGTTTTTTTTTTCAGCACCACTGCATTTTTTTTTTTCATCGTTAGTATAGGTTTAGTTATCTTATCAGTAACATTTATTGTTTGTTTTTCAATGTTTCTGTATCAACAGTTAGACCAATTTTTACTTTATCAGTAACATTTATTGTTTGTTTTTCATTGTTTCTGTTGATGTCCTCGAAAAATTGGTCTAACTAAACTAAAGCCTTTCAAGAGCTTGCCGTCACCTGAAAAATGAAAGTAAATGTAAAGGCAGCCTCGGGGCCGGCAGCCCCTAGCCCGCAACCCGCAGCCCAACAAGGTCTGGGCAACAAAGCGGTAATAGTGCTTTTGTATGCAGATTCTCTCTCATCCACAAAACCTGAAGAGGTTGTGTACTTGATGCTAGAATAAGTGTTTTATGCCTTGGCTGCTATCTGAAACACAACAGGGACATAATGGTGAAGGTTTTTCAGATTTTCAGAAGATCGATTGAAATTGTTAGCTTTTTATTGAAGATATCGAACAATATTTATGTATAATTTCGATGGCGTTTTTATTTTATTTTTTACTTTATCATTTCATATAATTTTCACATTACAATTCATTAGCATTATCTTGACCACCATACTAGGATCATGCCCGTATGTAATAATAATAATAATAAATGCAAATATTGGAACTCCGAAGTGTAGTCAATTTAAGAGTACCTACTCGACTCGTAGGCGTAAGGACCTATTTCAATTTCCCCATTCACAAACAAATTATGAAGCAAACTCGTCAACTCCTCGCTCACATAGTTTGGCAAATAAATATACAAATTAAATTATTAACGTAACCATTTCGATGTTTAAAACTTAATTAAACAATATTTTAATGTCAACAAACTATTTATGTTAATTTCAGTTTATGTTTTTTTTATTACTATTTTTCTTTTAAATTCGATCCAATTGTAAACCACTGTAATGTGAGTAATTATTTTTGTAACCTATTGCTTATTACTAAATCTTGGGTAAAAAAAGGTAATATTAAATACTCAGTATAAAATAGGCGTATAAAAGAGTAAATAAATTATTAAATAAAATATTTAAAAACCATTACAAAAATCAAACAAAGATTAAACTGACTGATAAAAATAGACATTCTCTCCTCTTCTCCATTTCAAAAGAAGTCAAAAACACAGAAAGAACTCATTACAACTTTTAGAGCGGCGAAGAGCTCCCGAGAAATATCGACCAATACAAAAGAAGCGTAAAGTATATCAAAATTTTAAAACGAAACAATGCAATATGTGAAGCGTAATTTTCAATTCGTGTAATCTTTAAAAAAAGCTCGCCTCTTTTTATAAATTTAATTTTGTACATGGGTAGTTAAAGGGAATATCGTATATATATGTGATAGATTTTATGAACAAGTTTAATTTTTTTTGTGATCCCAAGAGTCACAACTGTCCAAAGCATGTACGGAATCCCCATTTGGAGTACCCTTCGAGGCTAAAGGGAATGGGGAATGGAAGGAATCGAAAAAATAGGAAGGTTGAGAGGCAGTGGTGGCAGATATAGTTTTATTTTAATGGGGACGTTCTTCTCTGCCTACCTACCAATGGTGAAAGGGAAGAGGAAGACAGCTTAATTGAAACACGAAATATAAATTAATATAGTGAAAATATTCAGATCCACTACATATTTACTGCTGTCACACAATTAATCCCACCAAATACTCCGGCAGTTTATGCACAGGTAGGTACTTATTCTACGAATAATTACTTTGATCACATAATACAATACTGTACAGACTTCACACCAGAGTAGCACACCATAATCTAATAGTGTGTAGTCAAACTTTATGTAGATACCATACATTGTTCTGTTTGTAACCATCGTATCTAAAATAGTTAATACATGTCTTACTTGCAAAGAACAATTAATTGAAAACCTGGGTTCGAATCACAGTTGCGACCGTTACCATTTCATTTTCATTTTCATTTGATGTGTCTTTATCTTTTTAAATATGCACGTTTATTTAAACTTTGATGTTGTATTTTTAAATTAATACAAATTTGTAAGTGGAAAATAACCCGCTTCTCAATGTCCGATCGAACTGAAACTCGGCAGATAGACTCGTTGTCGCATTTACACACCCACGCATTTTTATGAAATTGACTTTTAGCCGTCCCAAGAGATGAAAATTGATGTAGATATTATAGAAAAAAAAAGTTTTTAACGAATTGATTTTAAAAATTTAGATTTATCTATTTTATTTTCGATATTGTTTTCTTGAATGAATAAATGAAATGGAATCTTGGAAACAGAAATTAACCCACTTCCGGTCATCAGATGGACTCGTTGTCGAAGACATCCCATCAACTCGGTGGCACTCACGCACACACGAATTTATCTGAAACGATGCCGCTACTAGGTCACGCCGTTCGATGCGTAGGACCACGACGGAAAGTCGAAACTGTTTCACTACATTAAAAAAATAATTTTGTACACTGAAGCGTTGATCTTTTTCATATTTACGTTGAGAGTTTTTTTTTGTTTATTTATTTTTCATTTATTTTTTTTATTTATTTATTATAAATAAATTTTTTGATTTTATTTATTTAATATTTTTTATTTTTTTACAATAAATATACCATTTTTACATGTTACACAACGTTCGTTATAAACGAAAATAATTATAGCCTTTCCTCACCACAAAGAGACAAGGCTCTTGTATTTTGTGAGGAATTCTAGCTCAAAATAATAAAATAAAAAATCTTGCATGTTAAGCAACAGGAAAGTATTGTAAATAAATAAGATAAATACAAAGATTCCATTATTATTATAATGTATAAAAATGAACGTTTCTTTGTTTGTCTCTTTTGCGTTTCTAAACCATTCATCAGATTGCGATGAAACTTTGTCGATTTGTTGTGCCCATACCCGAGAAGGTTTCTATTTATAATGGTGAGCTCTGGCTTTATGAAATTATTTTCTATACCATTCATCCGATTGCGATGAAACTTTTGTGAGTTGTTGTGCGCACGCTTACGAAGGTTTCTATGTATACCGGGTAGGGAGTTATGAAATTTGTATAAAAAATTACAATAGGTAGTACGCGAGTTGTTTGAAAAATGATGGTATTTCTTATAATTTAGCTGCAAGGAGGGAAGAGTACGCTAGGAGGGGGGGGGGGGGGGAAACGTAGGAGGGGGATGGCGAGGACGGTGAAAACGAAACGCAGGAGGGGAAGAAGGGAACGCGGGAGAAGAAAAGGAGCGGGAACGGGGATGCATGGAAAACTAGGGGGGGGGTGACTGAGGGGTGGTGGACTGAGGGAGTGGCAAAATGAGGGATTGCAAAGGAGACATAGTAGCAGTAGGGAATAGCTGGTAAAATTGGAAAATCCATGCCTCTCACCGATAGCTGAATGTGACCTGTTCACGCGTAGTAAAACCTTCTGATTTATTCCAAAAGCACTACAAAAACTAAACCGCTTCCTTTCTGTGAGTGGCATCGCAACGCATACCAGGTACTCGCTAGTAATAATATATTAAAATCTTAACAGGCTAAAACCGGTTACGGTCACAAATAAATTAAGTCAAAAAAGGTTTTTTTAAATATATCATTTAGCTGAAATTCATGAATATATTAAATAATTTTTAAATTTGAGGAAGGTTTTTAAAACGAGTTATACCTAGATACTAGATAGAGATAGGTATATTGAATACGCTTGCTGTTTAATTTTTGGATTTTAATGTTATCCTAATTTGATAATATTTTAAATTGAAAGTTATTTAATTGTTTTTATTTAAAAAATTGTAGTGTTGAATATTTTATTTGTAGTATTAATATTTTGTCTAATCGAAGTACATTGAATGCTGCAAGAAGAAAACCAATTCAATAATAAGTATACAAGTAGTTGATATTATCATCTTCAATGATTAAATTTGCCGAAACCATTATTTTCAGGCTTCTCACTAATATCATCGCTAAGAGATAATGCGCGAACCAAACTCAACGTTCGTGAGGATTCCCCTTGTCTATCATCTGTTCTTCTTTCTCGTAGACTATTCTCCGCGATCCGAGTATGAGTTGTTAAGAGACTTCCCATTGGATATCCAATAGAAGTGTGAAGCCACACGACTCCATTAAACGTAAGCCGATATCGAAATATAGTCTCATTCTGCCACCGACTTAGCGAAGGCTTTGCTAAATAAATCGAAACGGTCTCGGAGTGATATCAACGGAACCTATTTTTTGATTTTCTGATTTTAAAGATAATATTTACGTAGATACTTAAATAATTGACGAAAGATAGGTAAACAACGTCCTTCGTAGAAGTACGTAAATGCCAACCTCTGCATCTTTATTGATTTATTGTCCCTTTTTCATATAACTTATCTTAAAAGTCAATTATCAATTATGTTATAAGTTGCTGGTATCATGGGCGTCGCCAGGGGGTGGAGCAGGGAGGTGAGCTACCCCTAGACAAATTGGTGAACAAAAAAAATTAAAATTAAAAAATTACTGAAAAACAAATAACTTTGTGTAACACCACTATTTAAATAGTGGTGTTACACAAAGTTATTTGTTTTTCATTAAATTAATAATGACGCCACAAAGCGATTTTGCGTATTTTGAAGAAATAATTAAAAAATTACTTTTATAATTTACTCCAAAACTACAATCTAACTAACTAACTAACTAAAAATCACGCCGTTTCCCCGCAGGGGTAGGACGGAGAGGACGGACCGTCAAACAACTCGATTTTGGCACACTCCTTGCCTCGTTTACATCGTCTCATACGTGCTCTTCTATTATTCTGACTCTTGACATCGCCCGACTCAAGTATCTGATTCACCTGGTCGTGCCATGTCTTCCTCGGGCGTCTCCGACTTGGTCTACCATTTCCCCGACTTCGTCTACCATACTTCACATTTGCGTCATATATTCTCCTTACATTTGCGTCATATATTCTCCTTACACTC
Source organism: Glyphotaelius pellucidus (assembly GCA_936435175.1). Lineage (NCBI taxonomy): Eukaryota > Metazoa > Arthropoda > Insecta > Trichoptera > Limnephilidae > Glyphotaelius > Glyphotaelius pellucidus. The sequence continues at coordinate 395,767 of OW386539.1, read as the reverse complement.
CTTGCCTCATTCATTCGCTCTACATGCCCAAACCATCTGAGCGTCCCTTTCTTAGTCTTAATCATTACGCTTACATCAGCCTTGCATTCTCTCCACATTTCTCACACGATCATACATGGTTTTACCACACATACGTCTCAGGGATCTCATTTCTACATCCATTCAGTCTACTTTCATCCTTTCTCTGCCAGTTCCATGCCTCACTGCCATACATCAGGGTAGGCACCAGCACTCCATTACGGACGGCTAGCTTCGCTTCTTTTGACAGTTTTTTACTACAAGTACAATCTATAATTTTTTAAATAATAAATGTGACAAATTTAGGGCCAGATATAAACGTAAAGCATCGTTTCGAACTTCCAGCCTAAGCCTCGGCCCCTGGGCCCCGGCCAGGGTTTTTAATTTTATTTTTTACCATACACACAAACAGGAGGTCCCGATGGGATATAAGTTCCTTAAGACATGAAATATCATCTTTGGGGATGCTGTGCACAAAACATGAAGAATAATATATCAAATTTTCCAAAAGGTCCCAACGTCGGAGAGGGTCCAGGCTATGCGCCAAAAGGATAAACACAGAGTACACAGAACTAGGAAAAATATCACGTTTTTATGTAAGCGAAAAATATTGCTTGTGCAGTAATGGAGGACATAGCTAACAGTGGCGGTCCGTGAGTTTTCAGTGAGCTAGAGCGCTAAGATTTAAAAATACGACCTTATTGCAGTTGTTGCAGCTGAAAATGAATTATTTTTTTTTTAAAACTTCAACTTTTTGCATGAAACTTTTTAGGATTCTTTCAGTCTAGGCTGTTCACGGCATTCAAAATATCTTCATACAAAAAGTTGAAATTCTATGTAATCTACACATTATTAGAAAATAAATTAACATCTTTAAATTTTATTTGATCTTTGCAAACACAAAAGAATATTTTCATGCATGAATTGTTTAGGACAGTATTCAAAATGATAATAGCGGTATATATTTTGTTTGTTTTTCAATTATTAATTTTTTGTGCTATTAAACATTTGTCACAATTGAATGGCAAAGCAATTTCTTGGATATACAATGTCTATTAAGCTATTCACGCTAAAAATAGAAGAATATAAATAACTAGAGCTACTTAATTTAGTACCCGGATTCGCTCGATTTATTGCGCGCTTTTTGCTTATTAAAAATACAAAATATGGAATTAATAATAAGTAGAAATTTTGTTTTCAATTTAGGCTGATAGCTTTGGTTGTACATTTGTGAAATTGAAAATTCATTTATTTGTAGAGGAGTAACTGAAATAAATCTTGTTTTTTGTTGTAAATAACATTTATTGAAAAACCAATTCAAAAATCACAAAAAGATTAAAATAAAATTAGGTATCATGAAACCATTACGCTTCATTACGCTTGCAATATTAAACTTCCTGATTAAAATGTACAGAATTTTTCTTCGCGAGTTTTTATTATTATTATTCTATTTCTATACAGATTTTAGGTAAAAAAGGATTATGTAAAAAAATACCACCCTTGCAACGGTGTACCTGACTTTTTCGCATCATAATTTGGCGTAATCCCCCCTTGTTGTGATGAGGAACAGGAAAATCCGCTGCCAAACTAGATGTGAAAATAATATTATACTATTAAAGCTCTTTCGGGCAAACAGGCGAGCACCTGTTTTCATTTGCCTAGATTTCTGTGTCGGGGCTTTATGAGACGAGCAGAACCCGAAATACAATGTATGAATGGCTTACTAAAGTTAGTGATTTTATTTGTTTGGGAGTTTAAAACTGTGATAAGGACTTATTTTGTTGAATAATTAAAGTTCAAATTATTTATCGGGGTGGACCTGACACGATCAAGCTAATCAATTTGGTAGGGAAGTATGGGTACCGCCACTCCGGGAACCATTTATTGGATAATCAACACCTTTGTCATAGGTCACCCCAAGTGGTTCGCTACGTTTGGTGACTTGGCAGGGGTGTCGGGGTTCTTGGAGTGAGGTTTGTCCGGATTTTGGCGGCGGATGCGTCTACATACCAACTGCGTGGCAGGTTGGATCGAGAGGAGAGACGTTTTTGATGATTTTGTTTTATTGTACCACAAAATAATTACGTATCACATGTTTGTAAAAGCCCCTACAGGCGTATAATATAAATAAGTCTTAGTTGTGAGTCACTAGTTATAAATCTTATGTTCCCACGTTATTGCTAAATGTAACTATAGTTAAACGTAACATACAGTTAAGTGTGATTATTTTTAAACGTCAGTTATAGTTAAATGTGAATAAAGTTAAGGTAAGATATAGTTAAATGTGATTACAGGTGAGGTGGGTATACCAGACACAACCGGAAATATTTCATTTTTAAATTAAATTTTAGATATATCGACTCTTTTCTACTAAAAAATATAAATTGTTTTGCGACGAAAATACAGTTTGTTTATTTATTTACGATTTTACAAGCTAATGTTTTTCAGATTTGTTTGAACATTTATTTTGCTTAGACATTATTGAAAAATTATAAATAGATACTTATGATAATTTTTTTTTTAATATTAGCCCCAAAGTAAACAATTTCCCTTGAGGACTGTATCATCTTTGATGATTCTGTGTTTTAGGGAAAGGAAGGAGAGAAAGTTTTTGATGAAAAAAGGTATGACGGGTGGGTAGAAGTCGGAGGTCAGTGTGTCCAGGAGTGACGTACATATGAATCCATTCCTCCCACTGCGGTGTAAGGCGATGAATCGAAAGAGTTCGGTTGGAAAGGTCAAAAATTCTCCCTTAATCTATCTCCCGATTAAGGGAGAATTTAAAAGTTCTCTCTTAATCTATCTCCCAATCCGGCCCTCCACGCAGAAGGTGGGCAGACGCATCTGCCACTGAGACCTAGACAAGCCTCACCCCATGAACCCAAACAAACAAAGGTACATAATTTTAATAATTTTATCATCACGCGTTTGAGCATTTTTATTTCAAACTTAAATGTAGTATAAATTAAAGCAAATTTTGAATGCCATAAAATCAATATTGAGAATATATGAGAGCAATCAATCTTTCTCATCGGAACCGCCCTGCACAGTAACAAGAGTACGAACGCAAGATCAACATTCGACGAAATTAGAATTCTGAGCCTTATAAAGTTCTGAAGAGCCGTAGCCGTTGCGGTAATTTTCACACGAAAACAGAGCTATATTAATAATCCAGTCAATATTATTTAGTCTCAATAACTGTTGTATGTTCTTCCGCTATTTTCTATTTTCTATTATCCTTTTTTCCCCTTTATATTAAATTCATCTCACATCTATCTTCTTCGTATTCCGTACCGTTCAAACCAGCCTTTGTAAATGGATTGTTCTCATGCGCGTGTGAACAATCTTTAAAAACCCAGTCTAATGAATAAATTTAAAATTTTAAAAGGAAAGCTGGGAGATTCGTCGGCCGAAGCCTTGATATTTGTTGTGAAATGTAAACAGGGTTTTAAGAGATGTACCTTACTTTAATCCCTCAGGCCTCGACCATACTTTGTTAGGGTTCAAAATATTTCCACTTTCAAAAACATCCAAATAAACGTAATATTTCTGAACTTATCCGAAAACCAAAAGGTATTTTTGGAAGGTGATAAAATGCGCTTTCAAATTTTATAAATCGAAATAAACATATAATTTTTGAAGTATGAAAATCTTGGATGCAAACATAAAAAGTTATAAAAATGGATAACTTTACCCTTTTTCCAACTAAATTTACAGACAATGAAAAAAAACGCGTTACATATTTTATTAGACAAATGTATTGTAAAGGTTATTGTAAGCTCACTTTTTGCTGTGCCATTTAAAAATAATTTTAAAAAAAAACTTCATATTGTTATCAGTAACTATCCAAAACCAAAGTTAAAAGTTAACCACTGATTTTGTGGTTAACTTTTTGTTTTGAATATAAAGCTTTGTATTTTTAAAACCATTTAATTCGTATTTCTCACCATGATAGATAGATAGTAATGAAGACAAAATTTCTATGAGACCTATATGAATTGTTCAGAAAAGTGAACAAATTAGCCTGAAGGGTTAACCGGTGATTCCTGACATTATTTGGAGTAAAAATGTAAAGGAAATTTTGTTGTCCAGTGGCTTTTTTGATGTATTTTTAATTACGTCCCTTAAATACTGTATAAGTGGCATACTAGTAAGGAATTTCAAGCATTTGCAAGTAAGAGGGAGTTTTTCGTTTTGCCTTTGATTTGGTCTTTGCTTCCTTTCATGGCAAATTGCAAACAGAGGCCACCGAAGCGTAAACACACGCGGCTTCAGTTCAGTTGCAATCTGCCGTAACGAGGTAACAGTGGATCTCATATTATACAACAGGGCTGTTCAACCGTTACATTACTTTAGAAACCATTTACAAAATATTTTATAAGATTCCATGACAGTTGATCCGTAGTGACAGTATTTTAGCTCATGCTATCAAAAAGGAGTTAAAAAGGAAAGCAAAACGGAAATGATTTTTGTTCCACTTCATTTTAAACACTAGAACACCCAGAAAAGATAGCAACACGTGGTTTCAACTCGCTAGCTAGTTCGCAATTGAGCGAGTGGACAGTTTTGTGTGTCATCATGACAATTTCACTCGCCGATTCACCTGCTTTTAAACTTTCCGGCTAGTAGCTTGTAAGCTCGCTCAATTTAATCGAGGCTTTACCAGCCAGTGGCGTTTTCTATGTCATAATGACGCAGTAGCCAGTTGGAATCGTTTCAGAATGTCAAATCAATAACTATGAATGAAAATATTAAAATTACACATTTTCAGTATAATGATTAAAATCAGAAAAATAAACTTTAAATCTTCCACATATTTTTAACGGTCCATTCATAGTTTATGAAAATACCCCATTCATAATCACAAATATTTTAAAGAGAACATCAACAGTACCTACTCTTCGTCTTTAGTACAAAATTCCTCATTTTCCTCACCTCTCTATTGAAAAATAAAAAGTTTGTCAATTTTGACTTCTGTGACTAAAACTGTAACCGCACAAAAATCAGATCTGATCTGATTTTTTAGATCTTATCGGCTATTGTAAGCTGACTATTGTATTGACACTGACTTGACTGCGTTTCGCGTTAAGCCGTGCTGCTTTATATAGTAGCGACCGGTTGAGTAACTATCTGTTCGCTGGCAATGTGTGCGCTGGAAGGCACGAGAATGTACTCGGCACCGTAAACGTAGGTGTCCATTTAATTCGCGGCCTTTCGAGTAGGTTGCGGAATAACTAGCCGGCCGATGAAGGTACTTAATATTTCACGGCGCTATGCTGTACACCAATATCGGTAAGTAGGTAGGTAGCTGGCCGGCGCGAAATGTAAACAACAAGTACTTTTGCAGCTTGTAGATCATTCGAGCGTGTTTGGGTGGCGAAACTATAATGAAGTGGTCGCCACAGAAATAAGAGTAAAATTTCTTACAAGCATTATTTTTTTCGTTGTTATTTTATTTTTTCACGCGTGAAATTTTCGATGAAGTCCCCTATTGGGCGTAATAAATCGAAATGCGGGCCGTGCTTTGGACTGCCCTGGTAAATAGAGAAGTTAACATTCATAATATTATATAGGCAGATGGAAGCTCAACGAATATATATTATTATGTGTGTTTACCGGTTACACAATGAGGAAAGCACCAATTACTGCCTCGTGTAGGAACTCGGCTGTAGGAGGAAAAATGGCCAGTGGGGCATAATGCTTTGGCGTACGAAGTAACTACTTAAGTAAGTTCTTACTTGACTTGTAACTTGTAAAAGATGGGGTGAATAGTGAACAGGGGTGATTTAGATCAATTCGATCACATTAAATTGCTTGTACCAAATTGATTGTGCGGAATGCGATAATCTCATTTTCCAAATTGACTTCGTTTTGTAAGGTTCTACGTTCTTCCCAAAATCTCATTATCTAAAAAATAAAAACAATAACAAAATGGTAATATATTTTTTATTGCTAAAGAGTGAAGGAAGACGGGTATGGGTACCGCCACCCCGGTTAACATTTATTTGATAACCATCACCCCTGCCAAAGGTCACCCCAAGTGATTCGCTACGTTTAGCGATTTAGCAGAGGTGCCGAGTTCACGGAGCGAGGTTTTTGTGGCGATATGTTTGCCCATATACTGCGTGGCGGGCTGGATCAAGAGATGGTTTAGGGGGACCTTTTGACTTTTCCAACCGACCCATCGTTTTGCGCCGCGATAGGAGTTAAATGGGTTAGAATCAAAATATTTTAGGTCAGTTGCGACTTTGGTTTCCGTTCAAATCTGCATGGAGGACATTTGAGGTGTGTTGAAGCAAAGGCAGCAATCTCCACTTTCGTTTTTTGAAAAAAAGGCAAAAAACACATTGATATCTTTGCCTTTGATACATATTTTCAAAATCAAAGTTTGAAAATATGTATCAAAGGCAAAGATATTATTGTGTTTTTTGCCTTTAAAAAAAATGAAAGTGGAGATTGCTGCCTTTGCTTCTACACACCTCATTTCTAGTACCTATGTATTATCTGTTCGTTCCCCATTCTTCCCACATTTTTGAAGTTCACCATCTTGATTCCCGTACTTAGAGGTATCTAGTTATTGTGTTTGTAGTATTGCCTAGTATTGCCATCCCAATTTGGATATGTTGTGAGGCTGAAGGTAGCGGAAGGGGGAAGGAGAGCTGGTCACCAAACACGGCTAAAGCCATTTCAAGCAAGTTTCGATTCTGACTGGTGATATTTCAATACAACGATACTGAGAGTATCTTCCACTCCGGAACGTGACGCAAAAATATACTGTATATCAACAACACAAATTAATTAATAAAATTTACGCGACCTCCGGATTTGTAGTCGAAAGACTTACCCCTCGACCACGCGGGACTTTTTGGTTATCCTACTCTAATCAAATATGTTATTTTATTTTTCCATACCTAAACTTAACCTATCTAAAAAAAATCTCCCCCGTAACAACGTTGCGTTCTCTTGATATCAATTTTTTTCGATTATTTTAAGACATCTACGAGTGTATTTCAAAAGAAAGGCAAACAATTCCAGATTACGAATAACTTAAAAATATTTGAATCTTTTCTACTACCAACATTATAACCGGAATATGTTTGCTTGTGTAATGATGGAGGATATAACCTGGCTGGCAGTGACGCCTGGAAGTCGAGCATGGAAAATCGGTAAAACCCTACATCAATACAATATTGACTAAATCTGTCATCTCTGGTCAGTTATCAATATTTGCGAGCTCGGTCCACAATTGATAAGAGATATTCGGCCCCTATAGTATAAGATAAGTTTCGGTTAACTGTCAATAATTACGCAAAATTACTGGCTTATTAATTAACTGAGTTCAACTAACGAAGCTCTTAGAATTGTAAGAAATCATATACGCGATCCATAGACTTAAACGTGGACTACCAATTCGACGTTGCCAATTAATTAATATATTTATTTCTATCAATTTCATCGAAAGTACCTCCAATGTATTTCGATTTCTTATTTGTTCCCTGGCAATATCGGTTCGGCTGTCAATGGTGAAACCGTCCTCGAGTTTCGATATAAAATCATCAGAAGTTACGCCTATCGATCCGATGTTGCAAAGTTATCAATTTGGGGGAGTTATCCTGGGTGGAGACTCGGCGCCGACGCACGCTTTGAACGCTCGACCAAACTAACCCATTAAATACACTTACCACTTTGAAAAAAAAATTGCCTGTAACATAAAATATACAGAAAAGAAAATAATAATTACAAAACTAACCATCAAAGTATCTTTTCACCCGGAAAATAATAGCGAAAGAGACGTACCACGCATCTGATATTATCGTGTGGAAATGATGTGCAATATTCTGCAGTTGCTTTATGCAAATTATTAATGTTGCGCTGAAAGGCAATATTAATTAAAACCCCGACAGGCGTTTTAATACGTCACACTAAAAATATAATTCCTTACTTGGCAATCTCAATTAAATTGTTTGGCAGAAATAATTTTTCTGAATTCGTAACTTTAATTTTTTTTAAAATGAATAGTTTATTGTTGTTTGAATTTTATTATTTAACAAGTGTGAACAATCACGGTATAGTCTGGATTCTTGACAAATCAATTCCAATTTAAAGAAAGAATTAAAAATAATTTATGTTATATTATTATAGACAGGTACTTTATCGCTTGTCTGAATTATTCACATATTCAGTTAAAATCTTCAACGTTTTACCGGAGCTACCACTGCAGAGCAGGCACAAAAAAACAAAATTTGTATTTTTGTACCTTTAACTAAGTTAAGGAAAGCGAAAGCGACGTCAAATGTTGATTTGCCCTTTTTAGGCAATTCATTTTCTCTAAAAACTTTTTATGTTTTTTACATTTTATGTTTTTAACATATTTGTTTTTCAACATTTTTTAATAATTACAGTATTTTTCACAGAACAAGAAGCTTTTGGATGGTTTCTGAAATGTTTTTTCAGACTTCCAGTATTTATGTTGGAAAAATTCCAGGAACTTCTTTTCAATCAAATTTTTTCCGTTTAAAAAATCTAATTATTAGAACCAAAAGCTTGATTCCGAAAACGTGAAAAAAGTCACCGCAAGCCACAGGCATTTAGTATTACTAGTGGTCGCCCAATGGTCGAAATTCGACTATAATTGTAATGTTTTTTTTTATGTTTGACATTCAGTAAGACCATAGACAAATAATAATAAAGACGAACAATATTAATCTATTCTCAATTTGATCATAGACTTTAACAATAAACAATAGAGTAAAGACGCGTGTGTGTGTGTCAAATACATGGTAATGTGTGTAATGTTTTTATTATTGATTTAATGTATTTTTATGCATAATTTTTAAAAAATATTAGCATTCTGCACTCCTCCTCTATATAAACTATAAGTGTGCGAAATTTCATACTCCTCCGTCCGCGCAATTTTCGTAAAAAGGGGTACAAAGTTTTGGCTTCACGTATTAATATATTGATGATGATTAATATATTGATGATTTACTGGCGCAGACCCGAGAAAAATCACGGAATATTATAATTGTAGGTTTTGTGAATCTTATTGCTTTTTTAAAACAAATATATTGTCTATTTTCTTTATAATATAATTGTTTTTTTTTTGTTAACAATTTAGAGAGATCTAATTTTTTTTAAATATCTACACTAATAGAGGATAAAATAGCAACGGCAAGTCATGCAATAAGCTGCGTGTTTTAATATAATGTTCTTTGTGTGTAAAGTCGTATCTTCTCCAAGCATAAACTTTCTAATGAAAGTGTGTTTATCATTAATTGATCTGCCGGGTAAATCGCACAGCATCACAGACAATCGAAATTAGTAAGTTTTATCACTATTTATGGAATTAAAAATTTTGTTGTGTATTTTCAGATTTGATTCCAGTCAGCGGAAATATATATTGTAATATTAGTTATTTTTGTTATTTAATGGTTTTGCAGTATTCTGTGTACGTTAAATCTTTAAAAATAGTCGATTGTGAATTGAATATAAATTCTTTTCTCTCGGGCCTCGGACCTATTTTGTCGAAAGGTCAAAATTTTTGAGCACATGAAAACATGAGCTCGAAACCAAACATAATTATTTTCTTAAAATAGATAGTAAGGGTTATGGAATTGAAAATCGGTGGCGTTATTACGTAATAATTACCTTTTAGGGATTTGCCTTTTCTATATCTGTCAAAAACGAAAGGTTAAACCAGTTAAATCCTTATTTCAATGAAGTTGACACTCATTCCATTTTAATGTGGCAGTTTTATTTCAAAATATCATTTTTTTGGGTCTGTGTCCCGCTTTGGTGGAATATCATGAAAATAATTAAATGATTCAATTCGGTTCAAAACCAAGATAGGCATTACAAACAACTTTTCGTGCCTGTGTCAAATGAAATTAACGCGTCTCTGTTTTTAAAGTTAGGTACACCTTACAAGAAAGCCCATGTTTGTACGGTGCAGAACAGCCCATGTCGCCATCCGTTGGGCAGCGTTGTAAGGCTGATTGGGTTTTGAAGAGGCCTGGATTATATGAAGGAGGAAAACATCGGATACTGGTAGTTTCTTCCTCCTGCGAGCCGACTTAATATATACAACAACGTTCTTATGAAACCAACATCAACTGTGAATGGGTGTTCCACTGGATCCAATGGGTGTCCATGGGATCAATACTACATGCAGGCTCCATTGAAATACATTTGTAGAAACAAAATCAGCATGCCTGTAAGAAAGAAAAACTTTTTAGAACTTTTCGGTACTCTGTGTGCTTCAAAAACGTATGGAAATTTTTTTTCAGGTATTTTATTGGATTTTAGGGGTCGCTCCATCTGTGAAAATGTAGGAGTTTGACTAAAAATTATGTTATGAAAGTTGGTAATTATACTGACTATTTATTTTAATAAATTTTTTTACAAAATGTAGTTAAACACAAGATAAAAATCAATTAAAGTTTTAAATGTTAGACCTAACTTGTAGGTGCCATTTTATATAACGATTGTAAATTCAGTCTTAGAAAAGTATGTTATTAATCAAATACTCTTATTGCAATATTTACACTCCTCCGTGACCTCCGTGGTCGAGGGGTAAGGCTCTTGACTAGAAATTCAAAGGTCACGGAATCGAATCCCGTGTTATTTCACAATCAATTAATTAAAAACAATATATTGTAACACAGAATAATTAATTGGTGGGGTAAAGTCAATTATTACTCAGTAGTACTTCAGTTAAACTCTTTATTTCAAGTATTTCTCACAGCGGTTCACAAATAAGTCCTGTTGTTTGTCTCTCTGCTCATAGATAAAAAGCGCCCCTCTACCAGAAAAGCCTTCTTCTTCTTCTCCTTCTTTAGAGTCAAGGTTTGTTGCTGGCCATCTGGGTGTTACAATATAGTATATTTGCGGCACGTTCCAGAGTGGAAGATACTATCAGAATCGCCCTGGTGTAAAACCACCATTCCGAATTAAAATATTGCTTGAAATGGTTTTAGCCGTGTTTGGTGACCAGATGAATAGCCAGGTACTTCCCCGCCTTTCTCTCCCCATCCCCTTCCCCTCCCCACTACCTTCAGCCACACAGCATACCCCGTTTGGGGATGCCATAGTCTCACTGGCTCCAGACGGGAATAGGTGGAACTCTTGTTAGGTAATCATGCAATTTTTTTTTTATAAAACACATTTAACTCCGCCCAGGTTCATGGGGCGAGGTTTGTCTGGGTCTTGGAGGTGGATGACTAGGACACACTGAATCCCAGATTCCTACCCACCCCTTAAACCCTTTACCTTCTTTCCAGAACTCTCCTCTCCTTTCTTTCCTTAAAAAACCCTCCACAGTCACTAGTCAAATTTGTAAAAAAAAAATTCGAAATCCTCAAAATTACCTATTATTTATTCTTATTCCGTAATTATTTTTTATGTACACACAACAATGAAATACAGAAAAAAAAATGTTATGATTGATCATTTTTTCAGTCAGTTATTGATCGATTCTTTATTTGTATTCGGGTTTTGCGTTTATCATTTATTACAAAAAAAAACTATCCAATCCACTTACATTTTTTTTTTAAATTTGTCTTTCAACATTTTTAAAAACACTAACAGAATAACAACTTTTTCAACAACCAATAGGTAATAATTCCCTTCACGAGTTCACGTCAATCACAATGTTCGAAAAAAATGATAATGACATAGGTGACAAGCGAGGAATATTTCAGGGGAATCTCCAACCAAGCAATAGTTAGAGCTGGGAACGAAAATAAAGCAACATAATTTTTGCTGATTTCCTGACCGACCAAGCCTAGATAGAGCTACGAAAATATAAATATCATGTTTAAAATATTTTTGTGACAATATTCTACCTTCCCAGCTACGCCACTGTGAACAGATAGATTCAAATATGCCTTCTTTAAAATGATTTTAGGTAGGTACCTAATATTCAAATAGTTCCACCTTTTCCCCTTGTGTTCCCAGATTACAGCCTAGCCACTGCGCAGTATGTACGCAGCGCACATTGCAATATGCAAGCATGTAAAATTATAATACTTCCATCCTTATAGTACCTAATCATGATGAGCTTTGGCGGAGTTTTTAACGTCACCGTCTATAATGAAGCCCGTCCTTCTGTGGGCCGAGTGGGCCGAGCCCCGACAATGGATGTCCGCGGATTAAGCTGCGCGGACCTATCCGGCATGTGGCCTACATGCACACGCTGCAGGAGAGGATGCTTTGTTCATTTATTACAGGGGTACGCAGCCAGCGGTACGGGATCTGCACGCAAGCCAATTTAATGGTGACCGGACAACTCGGAATGAAACCAACTCAGAACCATCTCAGATAAGTCATTTAGAGTGATAAAAAAATATATATAAAAAATTGGTTAAATAGGTTACGTTGTTTAATGAAAAGGGAACGAGGTTGGATAGGAATCTGAGGGTTAGTGTGTCCACGTATGAATTCATCCCTCCCACTGGAGTCCGGCTGGAGAGTTCTAGGTTAAATCTCCCTAAACTAGTATCTCCCGATCTGGCCCGCCACGCAGTAGTTGAGTAAACGCATTCGCCACCAAGACCTAGACGAATCTCACCTCATGAATCCAGGCACCCTTGCTAAGTCACCAAACGCAGCGAACCACTTAGGGTGCCCTACGGAGGGGTGTTGGTTATCCAATAAATGATTCCCAAGGCGGCGGTACCCATACCTTTGCAATGTGGATGTTAATTTTAGATCTTTGTTTCAACATTACACGTGTTATTTTTCCACAGAAATTGCAGCGTAGATCTCTGAAGCTTTATACAACCGTAGCACCCTTTACAGCCTGTGATAATTTGGAAAGTAAAAATACATTGGCCCAGAGGCCAAACGGGTTGTGCGTCGCTGATTAGAATAAAAGCCTTTTTTCCTATTTCAGCGAGCGAAAACCTATTTGCAAACTTGCAGAACAAAGAACGGATTCGCCAATTTTCATTTCTCCACCGCTCGCTGTGACAGCCATTTTCACTTTGTGCTGGATTAATCAATAGATAACTTTGTTCCAATTTTGACCAGCTTTCATTGTTTTAAAAATCTCAACGTTATTTTAGATTCCTTTTTTACTAACGATTAATGATTCTTAATTAATTTGGGAGGCGGATATGGATACCGCCGCCCCGGGAACTATTTATTGAATAACCACCACCTCTGCCATAGGTCGCCCCAAGTAATTCGCTACGTTACGTGAGGTAAGTCCGGGTGTTGGCGGCGGATGTGTCTGCCCACCAGCTGCGTGGCAAGCCGGATCGGGAGAGACCGGTTGAGGGAGAACCTATGACCTCTTAAGCAGAACTATTTTGGAACATCGCCTTGCACCGCAGTTGGAGATATACGTCATACGTCCGAGACTCCTGGACCCACTGACCTCAGATTCCTACCCACCCCTCATACCTTATCCTTCCCAGAACTTACTCTATTTCCTTCCCCTTTAACAGCATCCCCACAGATGACGTGGGCTCTGAGGGAAAATATTTTCCTCAGGGCCTCCTGTGTGGAGCTACTGTAAAAAAAAAATCGTGGACGGACTGCGTATTACGAATGAGAAAATTACAACCTTTTTTTTAGTTAATTAACTATGTTGTGTAAAACTATTCAACATGAATAATAAATATTTGCAAACTATAGTTTCGGATATAATCGTACACTTTTCAACTTTCAGGGCATAATTAAAAAAAAAAGTTTAACAAATCAATTAAATGACCAAAAAATACTATTTTTCGGTTGTGAATCTGTCTATGAATGATTTTAATTCTGGTTCAAATGAACTTAGGATTCGTTTTGAATTTAAATTTCATTTTCAAAATTGGAACCAATGAAGTCAAGAATTCAGACAGTTAAAGTACCTTCCCGTATTTTTCTATCACAAAATTATATTGCTTCTATATTTGAAATAAGTATTTATTTCTATATTTGAAATAAGAAATGTGTTTAAAATTCTTGGACTTTAATCTTGAAAAGTTAAGTCAGTTTTCGTGATTTTTAAAAGGCCTGAGTTTTAACGTTTTCGAGAAAGCGTTATTAAGTCGACTAATTATCTAGATTACCAACATAATGCCACACGATTTTTCATGGATCTGCGCTAGAATCGACTCTTTGAAATAACAAGGTTCCAACTGTCGCGGTAACGTCAAGCGATAATGAACTCTAAAATAGTTTACTATAGATCCCATTACCGCACGGCGTTACACGCAGAGATGGAACCTTGTTATTCCAAAGGGTCAAGTTGTTTTCTAAAATTGGAAAAACGATCCAAAATTATATAAAATATGAAATTGTGCAATTATGTAATCGTATCCTCGTCCGATACAATATAATATAATAAATATAATTGTAACCCTATGCAATTCATTCACAAGAATATGGGAGTGTTATATGGAACCCACATCATATGAAGTATGAATTTTATACGAATGTTATATGGAACCCACATCATATGAAGTATGAATTTTATACGAATGTTATATGGAACCCACATCATATGAAGTATGAATTTTATACGAATGTTATATGGAACCCACATCATATGAAGTATGAATTTTATACGAATGTTATATGGAACCCACATCATATGAAGTATGAATTTTATACGAATGTTATATGGAACCCACATCGTATGAAGTATGAATTTTATACGAATGTTATATGGAACCCACATCGTATGAAGTATGAATTTTATACGAATGTTATATGGAACCCACATCATATGAAGTATGAATTTTATACGAATGTTATATGGAACCCACATCATATGAAGTATGAATTTTATACGAATGTTATATGGAACCCACATCATATGAAGTATGAATTTTATACGAATGTTATATGGAACCCACATCATATGAAGTATGAATTTTATACGAATGTTATATGGAACCCACATCATATGAAGTATGAATTTTATACGAATGTTATATGGAACCCACATCATATGAAGTATGAATTTTATACGAATGTTATATGGAACCCACATCATATGAAGTACGAATTTTATACGAATTTTATACGAATGTTATATGGAACCCACATCATATGAAGTACGAATTTTATACGAATGTTATATGGAACCCACATCATATGAAGTATGAATTTTATACGAATGTTATATGGAACCCACATCATATGAAGTATGAATTTTATACGAATGTTATATGGAACCCACATCATATGAAGTATGAATTTTATACGAATGTTATATGGAACCCACATCATATGAAGTATGAATTTTATACGAATGTTATATGGAACCCACATCATATGAAGTACGAATTTTATACGAATGTTATATGGAACCCACATCATATGAAGTACGAATTTTATACGAATGTTATATGGAACCCACATCATATGAAGTATGAATTTTATACGAATGTTATATGGAACCCACATCATATGAAGTATGAATTTTATACGAATGTTATATGGAACCCACATCATATGAAGTATGAATTTTATACGAATGTTATATGGAACCCACATCATATGAAGTATGAATTTTATACGAATGTTATATGGAACCCACATCGTATGAAGTATGAATTTTATACGAATGTTATATGGAACCCACATCGTATGAAGTATGAATTTTATACGAATGTTATATGGAACCCACATCATATGAAGTATGAATTTTATACGAATGTTATATGGAACCCACATCATATGAAGTATGAATTTTATACGAATGTTATATGGAACCCACATCATATGAAGTATGAATTTTATACGAATGTTATATGGAACCCACATCATATGAAGTATGAATTTTATACGAATGTTATATGGAACCCACATCATATGAAGTATGAATTTTATACGAATGTTATATGGAACCCACATCATATGAAGTATGAATTTTATACGAATGTTATATGGAACCCACATCATATGAAGTACGAATTTTATACGAATGTTATATGGAACCCACATCATATGAAGTACGAATTTTATACGAATGTTATATGGAACCCACATCATATGAAGTATGAATTTTATACGAATGTTATATGGAACCCACATCATATGAAGTATGAATTTTATACGAATGTTATATGGAACCCACATCATATGAAGTATGAATTTTATACGAATGTTATATGGAACCCACATCATATGAAGTATGAATTTTATACGAATGTTATATGGAACCCACATCATATGAAGTATGAATTTTATACGAATGTTATATGGAACCCACATCATATGAAGTATGAATTTTATACGAATGTTATATGGAACCCACATCATATGAAGTATGAATTTTATACGAATGTTATATGGAACCCACATCATATGAAGTATGAATTTTATACGAATGTTATATGGAACCCACATCATATGAAGTATGAATTTTATACGAATGTTATATGGAACCCACATCATATGAAGTATGAATTTTATACGAATGTTATATGGAACCCACATCATATGAAGTATGAATTTTATACGAATGTTATATGGAACCCACATCATATGAAGTATGAATTTTATACGAATGTTATATGGAACCCACATCGTATGAAGTATGAATTTTATACGAATGTTATATGGAACCCACATTGTATGAAGTATGAATTTTATACGAATGTTATATGGAACCCACATCATATGAAGTATGAATTTTATACGAATGTTATATGGAACCCACATCATATGAAGTACGAATTTTATACGAATGTTATATGGAACCCACATCATATGAAGTACGAATTTTATACGAATGTTATATGGAACCCACATCATATGAAGTACGAATTTTATACGAATGTTATATGGAACCCACATCATATGAAGTATGAATTTTATACGAATGTTATATGGAACCCACATCATATGAAGTATGAATTTTATACGAATGTTATATGGAACCCACATCATATGAAGTATGAATTTTATACGAATGTTATATGGAACCCACATCATATGAAGTATGAATTTTATACGAATGTTATATGGAACCCACATCATATGAAGTATGAATTTTATACGAATGTTATATGGAACCCACATCATATGAAGTATGAATTTTATACGAATGTTATATGGAACCCACATCATATGAAGTATGAATTTTATACGAATGTTATATGGAACCCACATCATATGAAGTATGAATTTTATACGAATGTTATATGGAACCCACATCATATGAAGTATGAATTTTATACGAATGTTATATGGAACCCACATCATATGAAGTATGAATTTTACACGAATGTTATATGGAACCCACATCATATGAAGTATGAATTTTATACGAATGTTATATGGAACCCACATCATATGAAGTATGAATTTTATACGAATGTTATATGGAACCCACATCCTATGAAGTATGAATTTTATACGAATGTTATATGGAACCCACATCATATGAAGTATGAATTTTATACGAATGTTATATGGAACCCACATCATATGAAGTATGTAATTTGTACAAAAAAAAACATTAAACTACATATTATCAATCAAATGAGGATTAAATACTTTACTCTATTCTTATGACGAACGATTACAATACTTCAATTTTCTTACATTAGAAAAAAGAAGTCTATTTATTGACTTATTATGCTTTTACAAAAATTTCTCAACCGTGAAACCACTCATTATTAAGATTTATTCACAATATAGTTCCTAATAGGCATTTTAAGGAGACATAAAACATTTCATCTTGAGTTATTTAATAACAATATTTCCTGTTTCAATCCAATGTCTCGAATGTCAATGTGGATCGTATAATGACATTGACATAGTATGTGACAATAAGGACATATTTATATTTATAAACAGCTCCGTATATTTAAAAAACACGTGCTAATTTTATTGGCTATAAATTATTAGCCGTAAATAGAAGAAAATATATTAAAAATTATGTATTCTTTATTATTATTTCATTTCTTTCTTTCTTCTCTCTTTCTCTGGGCTTTCTACTTACTATGTTTTATGTATTATTTTGCTTATTATTATTTTTGTTATTTAACTGGTAGCAACTCTATCCCGTAACACCTAATCCTTGATGTATGCATGCTGTGAACATTTTTAATTGGAGTGTGATAACTGTAACTTTCCGATGTTAATTTCATAAATTCAATAATTGTTAACACTGTAAATATTTAAGGGGAGCCACTGGTCTAGCCCCCGTAAATTCGACGAGTTTTTAGGATTTTTTTTAAAAATGAAAACAGCGAACAATGCTATTCAAACTTTATAGATATATTAAATCACTTTATTAGTATACAAAAATTATATTTAAAAAATAAAAATCTAAATTGTTAAGGAACCGCGCTGAAGTTCCCCTCCTCACAAATACGGACCTCGGTGGTGGGTCAGTTTTGGCTCTTTCACTTATCCGAAAAAAAAAACAAAAAGAAAATTCTGATCAACATGAGTGAAGTTATCGCAGGAACTAGAATAATAAAAAAAAAAAAGAAATGACAAAATGGCGCGTTGTTGAAATTTACATACAGAAAAAAGTAGTTTTGAAATAAATGAGTTTGAAGTTTCGCCCGGCCCTTTTACCTGCTTCTGCGCTAACCTGCTGGGCCTGCTGACCTGCGGGCTGTAGAACTTTAAATATCGTCAATACTATTAAAAAAAAATTAAAGTATATTCTTAAAGGATTATACTTTCGAAATATCGAATTTTTTTTAATTCTAGACAACCGGCTCCCCAAGCAATAAAAAAATGATAGTAATTGGTTGTCATTTGGAATCTGAATTATTTTTGTTGTGTTGTACTTGATTTTAATGTCAAAGAAGCTGTATACAAACTATACAATATATTTAAATAGAAGAATAAGGGTACGATGTTCCTACTCATCAATATTTTATGCATGCGCCATTTTTTCCCTAAGAAATAATGGGGGAATTGGAAGCCGCTCGTGCTGCTTACCAATATAATTGAAATGTATTCCACGTACTGGAAAAGGAAATCCCGGCCTTTTGGAAAAATACAAAATATACTAAGATATCTTTTTTTGTAGGTAAATTTCTCAAAGGGAACTGATGCATTGGAGTGAACCATCGTTTACTTTCAAATAACAAATTAAAAAATGTAACCTTTTAGTTCTGATAACGCCACAATTTACATTTTTAATCAATTTTGACTGCTTCACAATTTCAAAAAAGAAAACTAGAACAATAAAAAGACTGAAAATGATTCTAATTTACAAATGAGTTTTGTCCGCCACAAAGAGGGGGGAAATTGAAATTTGGTTAAATGGTTTAATGGTTTATTTACATATTTATTTATCTTGGTTAATGACATTTAATACATTTTTTGCATTTTACCTAAAATAATACAACCAATTATTAAAGCATTTCCTCCTTGTGGTAAGGAAATAATAGATTTAACAATGGTTTGATGGTATAGTAGTTTAATGGTTTAATAATGTAAAAAAATTATTAAATATTTTTAATGACTTAACGGTTTAATGGTAATCATTTAAAGATGAAGTAGTTTAATAGTGTAATGATTTAATGGTTCAAAAATTTAAGGGTTAAATAGTTTAATAGTGTAATGGTTTAAATGTTTAATGGCTTAATGACTTAACGGTTTAACGGTTTAATGGATTAACGATTTAATCGTTTAATTTATGTATTTATTTATTTACGGACGAATAATAGTCCATTAATAATATAACAATAACAAGAATAAAAAAAGTGATGACAATGAAAGGAAAGTACACATAAATGAAGAGCATTGAGTGGAGAATGGTTTAATGGTTTAATAGTGTGAAGGTTAAAATGTTTAAGCATTTAATAATTTAAAGTCTTAACGGTTTAATGGTTTAATCGTTTAGTCATTCAATGGTTTAATAATTTAATGGCTTGATGGTTAAGCGGTTTAATGGTTTAATGATATAATGGTGTTTAATTATTTAAAGTCTTAACGGTTTAATCGTTTAATCATTCAATGGTTTAATAGTTTCATGGCTTGATGGTTTAGTGATTTAATGGTATAGTGGTTTAATGATTTAATTGTTTAATAGTTTAACGGTTTGACATCTTAGTGGTTTAATAGAATAATGATTTTATGATGATTTAATCGTTTAATGGTTTAATCAGTGAATGGTTTAATGTTTTAATGGTTTAATGAAAAAAAAATTATTTAAAAGCCTCCTACATTCATATTTAAATTACTTGTTTGAAATCTGGGGAAAAGCGTAAGGAACATACATAAATTAATTACAAAACAAGGTAATCAAAAAACTAGTTCACAACGGATTCAGAAGATCCAGAAAAAAATATACATGGAAACAAAACTATTAACATTAAGAAAACTGTATGAATGTAATACTCCTCTTCTTTACAAAATAAATAATAAACTCACAAATAAAGAATTCATTAAAACTTTTCGGATGTATTGTCATGTGATTGTAATAATCTAGAAACCTTCGCGAGCGTGAAATGAAGGTATTTTGAAAGTTTCAAACATTTCCAATGCTTAATATAGCAATGCATAGACAACTCACATACATTTATTTATTTATTTGAATAAAATATACATTATAAGAAAACTTTGACTGTTCAACTAGGAGATTTCCCGTTTTAGGACAGTCAAATTGCCTGGTTTGGTTCACATTAAGTAGTTACAAGTTGTTTTTTGAAGAATTTAATATTAAATTATGTTTACATTTGTAATTTTTAGATTCACAGTCAAGTATTTATGTATAATGTAATTAAAATGTATTTATTTTAGTTATTTGTGGTTAAATATCGTAGTAATTATATTTTATCTTATTTATTGAACAGGACGAGAAGAACCAGATCCTGACCACCAACTGTTGGATAACGCAGAACTGGACAGACCACCACCTCAAGTGGAACTCTTCGGAGTTCTCAGGGATCGAGGTCATCAGGATGCCCTACCAGAGAGTCTGGCGACCAGACATAATACTCTACAACAAGTCAGTCATTCTAAATATAATTAATTTATGTGTCAAAAGCTTCGTCCAGGGTACCTAGCATGGTCGATCGATATAACCCAAAGATATTATATAACCCTATATCAATACTATATTGCCCAAATTCGTCATCTATGGTCAGTTCGTAATATTTGCGATCACGGTCAACAATTGGTAAGAGAAATTCCAACCGACACGACGATTGACAAATTTTAGCCCGGATTCCATAGTATCAGATAAGTTTTGGTTAGCTGTCAATGTACGCATTTATTTGAATTATGTCGTTCGTTAATCAATATTATTGGCTTGTTTAATAAACGTATTGAACCAATGAAGAATTTTGTATGAAAGAAGACTTTATAATTCAACTAAGACGCGACCAAATTATTTCGTTCGAATTTTGATAAACTTAAGTGGCTGAAATATGACTAAAGAAATTATTAACTAATTAACTCCCGTGTAGTGTCAAAAGGTAAATGCGGACTGCCAATGCATATTTAGGTTTATATTTCAATTCAACATGGCCAAATTATTCATATTTTTACGTATTGGACTGACGTTTGACGTTTCTGAATGTGAATTTATGGACAGATCCGCCAGTGTTGCCAGCGTATATCAATTTCTAATTTATTCCCCACATAATATCGGTTCGGTTATCAACAGTGAAACTGTGCTAGGGATATCGATATGAAATCATAGGAAGTTACTCCTAACGATCCGATTTTGTAAAGTTATCGATTTCACCATGCTAGAGCCCCAGATCCAGATACTTCACACAACGCACGGGAGTCGTGCCCAATCCCAACTAACGAATAAACAATTAAATATTGTCGTCGAAAGGGCGCAATAAAGTCTTGTCACTGTTTTATGTGGATTCTTGTAATATAATTTATGATTTTGTATTACAACATACCAAGAATGTTGATCATGAATGTTGTGCTCACCTTTAATTGGAATTGTCACTGTAACCACATTCAAATTGTAAACTGGGTGAGCCAATAAACAAAATAAATTTCTATTTATTCTTGTTATAATGTATTCGGGTCTTTCCATCGATGGTTTAGGTAATGGGGTATTTCCACAAACCAGGTATACCGCTAAAAACATGTGGAAGATTTAAAGATTATTTTTCTGAACATGATTATCGCATTAAAAATGTTTCATTTTGATATTTTCATTCATAATTATTGATTTCAAAATACGCGTAAACGGAACGAAACGTAAACGGCCCATAACTGCTTGTACGATTCATGACGTCGCAAGAGTCGCTGTTCCGAGGTGTATCACCATGTTACTATCAAAAATCTAAACATCCTAGACTTGTTCGGGGTTATGGACGGTTTTATTTCATATTTAAGATGATCGTTTATGATTGTTTATGATTGTGTTATGTTTCTACAGTTTTATATAATATTGTTCAGTTGTAATGACTGACAGTAGTATTTTTAACGGCGTAATCCGACAACTTGCCTAAAATAGACGCTACAATGAATAACAATAATTTTCTAAGCCCTAAATTTCGGGATTCTAAGACGATATGGTAATGAAAACATTTTTTTTACACAAACTCTCATATTATATACGTTATATACTGGTTTCAATATTTTGACAAAATAGAATTAATTCCGGCCCTTTTCTTGTCTTGATTTAAAATAAATAAAAAATATATTTTTTAAACGTTTATAAATTTATACACACAATTTATATATACATACATATACATATTAACGCCGGGATTGCTAGTCGAGAGCCTTACCCCTCGACCACGGAGGCAGTCATTATTGTGTGGATATCCATCTTACGACTGTATACAAAGGTGTTTCCACGTTTAAATTATGAATTTAAATAGTCAATAACGAAAGGTTTTTTTTTGTAGCTTAAAATTTAAATCTGAAAAAAAAGGCACGGGGGCTCCATCGAAGTCTCCTTCTTCTTCTTCTTACTGTACTATAGGGCCAATATATACTGCAGATAGTACACAACTGCTGACCCTGTACAAATCGCAAGTCCACCTGTTGAATTTGGCACCTTTGGTCTAGAGTCCCAAAATATTTGAAAATTCAGAAAGCATAAACGGGCGGTTCGTTCGATAAATTTCCCCCTCTAACAAACGGATTGCAATGTTTAGCGCGCAGGTTTCAGATGGGAATGGTGTCCTTGTTCTACCGGTATTTCAATAGAAGATGCTCCGAGGACCTAGCGTCATTGAACCCTTCGGCGGTGGTGTCAAACACATTAAACGCACTCCCAACACACAGTCGATATTTTTTGTCGCCTTAGAAATGGTCGTTTAAACATCTTATTTTGGGTTTTTCTTGTAGTATTTGTAAACATGTCTACAAACTATACATGTTTTGCAAGTGGGAAAATATAGGACAAATATAAAGATATAATTCGAGCAAACTGGAAGTTAATAAATAACACCAAGTACAACTTACGGACTCACTACAGGCGGCGATCGCATGATGAGAGGCGCCTGTGACGTCACAGAGTGACTGGTGGCAAAACCATCGTTTTGGTGGCATTTTAAAAAGGCGTATTTTAAAACGTTATAGAAAGTTAAGTCGTCGTCATAAAAATAAAATAAAAATTCCGTTATCATCGTAATTTTTTGCTTAATTTTTTTCAATAATAAAAAAAATTGTGGAAATACCCCATTATTAACTTACTTTCTAGTTGGGACCGTCTCACGGGCTTTGTATGAGTTGAGTGTGAACATCCGACAAATGAGAAAATGGACTTTGAACTTTGAACTTTTGCACTACGTACTTGAATAATATAAAAATGAAGAAAAAAAAATTATATTTATATATTCAAAAATCTGTTTCTGAAAAAATTTTAAATATACAGATTTAGGAAATGAAATCAAATAATTTGGCATTCTCAGACTATAAAAATATTACCATTTGTTATTTCGGCTACTTGCATCATACCTAGCTCTCTCATTCAAAATTTAGGCTTATTAGATTTGTCAAAGAATCTATATATAAAAATGCAAACATCAGTCATATTAAATACATGTAGGATTACGAAAGATTTTTTTAATATTTATATCGAGGGATCAGTAGGATTTATCGGTCCAGTTATGAGTTCCATCGAACCGAACCCTCTGATATGAAAATATCTGGAGTCGGTGAATTATTTTCCCATTTGGTCTCTGGCAGGTTGACATGTTGTTCTTGTATTGTTTTGTATTAATTATACTTATATAATACACTTGCATAGCGTGGATTGACTAGATGCTCATTTGTGGAAAAGTGTGTGGAAGGGTTAAGTTTTTCCTGTGGGGAAGATTTAACCTGGACATTAAGTCAAAAGAACAGTAAAAATACGTGTATCACAATTTGAAAGTATGAATTTTATTATAATGTTATTTAGTGTCTGTTTAGAGCTCTAAAAAGCTGTGTTCAGTCAAAGTTTCGCAGAATTCGAACAAAATACATTAGTAATACGGCATTTTTGATGGAAGTTCTTTTAAAAGTGCATTACATACCTATCATAGTCCAGTTGCCGGTTTGCAATATAATATTTCTCAAAGTCAGAGAGCTAAATTATAATCCCCTGTCGGTCATTTTATTTATAAAATAAGCGAAGTTTGTTTCGTAACGTGCAAGTGAAGGACTCCCATTTTATCTGATATTGTACAGAAATGGGGTATCTATTTATATCGTTGTTTGTTATATTGGAATTTCAATTTCAAAGTAGTAAATAATATGTGAAATATTGGTGGCGTTTAGTGAATTTTAATCCGACTTGCTGCCTGGAGAGCTGTACCAGAGCGGACACCGAGGCACCGGATATCAGTGATACTTGGTTATTCCAGAGCATCGGTGGCCTTCCTTGCTTCTTCTGCCAAACAATCTGCCGGCGACTCTGAGTTTATTTAAGTTGGAGTATTCAGTTTGACGAGCAACGGGTCCAAAGTATCTTATACATATAGTAGGTAGATAGTTGAGAGTCTGTTATGAACGCCTAGCCACGCCGAGCTCTCCCAGAATGGATACATTTGTGCGTCTGGCTGTCTATCGGTTTTCTTTCGCTGGCTCTAAAGACTTGTTCACATTGAGCGAGTATTTTAGTCGAGTGGAGAGTATAGTAGTAACTAAACGCGTCCGAACACCATAATTTTAGTAGAGTTAGGTTAGAGCAGGTTAGTCAGCTCTTTAGTAGATTCAATCCATTTCGTTCTATTTTTCGGGCGAGTGGAGACCCACACCACGCGTCCCTGCACTAACACGCGCGAATCCACCGTTTTAGCAGAGTTCTTTTGTAAACACGCGAAAATGTTGTGGCATTGAAGCGAAGATGCTACTCTAAAATTATTTATTTATGCTGCTATTAATCTCTTTTTGTGTCCATAGTTTATTTATTGTCATCTTACTAATTTATTCTTCCACCTCTTCTAAAATGTCACCTCTTCTAAGCATTACAATATGCTTAATTAGCGTATTTACTTTGCTTTGTAGCAGCCTGTCATCCGAGTTCGATTTTCGAGACTGACTACCAGGGAACAAGCCTCAAGTGTCCATGTTTCCACACCGTATAGGAATACGGAGAAAATCAAATTATTAAATACGTTCACATATTTCGCTGACACATATTACTGTAAATTGTTACCTTTAGTGACGTCATCTCTGTAATCATCTAAAATTTGCTGTTAACGTTATAAGTTTGTTGCCTTTGTGATTATCTAGACTTTGTTGTTACCTTTATAATCAGTTAAAACTGCTTTTGCACACGTGATAAATTAACACAAGCTAGGTTAATGTGGATTAAAACTTTCTTCGTCTAGAATTGTCTAGAAGAAAGCTAAGTAGCATGTATACCTACATATTGAAATACATACATATATATGTATTATATTTTCGAAGTTAAGCAGATTTTCCAAAAAATACTAAAAAAATCTATCGTAAACATATGCTTTCTTTAAGAACGAAATATTAGTTGTACCTTGTTCACCTTAAATTTTTTATTTTGGGATGAATATTAAATGATTCACCAATACTTTATCCTTAAATTTATTGAGAGATTTATCGGAAATTTTCAACCCGAATTACTTATCTCGTCTGCTGACGTGACATAAACTCTCAATAATGAAAATATTGAATACTGTAAAATTTATTTTTTGGAAGACCTCGAAAGTTTCCATCTTCGCACTTTACGCAGTAGGAAAATTATTGAAGTTACCTAAATCTTAAAAATTGGGGTATTTCAAACTCTCGTTACAATTGATGATCAACATTTAGACAATTGATCACAATTTGCTCCACTGCGGAAACGTTCAATGAGGACCGTTCAAATATGAAAATTCGAAATCGCGACGGTCGGTTTACGGTCACCAAATCGAGGACTAAAAAAACGTTATCTACAAAAAATACCATACGCCAATACGAATACGTCATTGGTGTCTTTTTGTAGATAAAGTTGTTTGACTTGAAGCCCTCGAATTATGTCTATGCTTTTTTTTATTGTAGAAAACATTGTTTGAATTGAAGACCTAGAAATTGGTCAAATTTGAATGAATTTAGGAGGCTGGTATGGGTGCCGCCACCAAGGGAACCAACACCCCTGCAATGGATCACCCTACGTGGTTTGGTGACTTAGCAGAGGTGCCCTTCAGATCTTCTCATGGGGTGTGAAGATCTGAAGATCTTGGTATGAAGTTCTTTCAGTATGTGGATGCGGCGCATCGAACTGAAACAATCCAGAAGATCTTCAAACAAAAATTTGAAATTTTGAAAAAAAAAAACATTTTTAGCAACAACAACGTCAATAATGTCATATTTTTCAATCTTAGCGCTCTAGCTCACTGAAAACTCACGGATCGCCACTGTGCCCCTAAATTAGTGGTACAAGTGGAAAACTGGTGAACTACGTCACATTTGGGAGGCGGGAATGGGTACCGCCACCCCGGGAACATTTATTGGATAACCAACACCTCTGCCATAGGTCACCCCAAGTGGTTCGCTACGTTTGGTGATTTAGCAGGGGTGCCCGGGTTCATGAGGTGAGGTTTGTCTAGGTCTTGAAGGTAGATGACCAGGACACACTGAACCCCAGATTCCTACCCACCCCTTATATCCTTTTCCTTCCCAGAACTCTCCTTTCCTTCCTTTTCTTAAA
Organism: Glyphotaelius pellucidus; assembly: GCA_936435175.1. Lineage (NCBI taxonomy): Eukaryota > Metazoa > Arthropoda > Insecta > Trichoptera > Limnephilidae > Glyphotaelius > Glyphotaelius pellucidus. The sequence goes on along the minus strand of OW386539.1, from coordinate 368,712 downwards.
AAAAAACCCTCCACACAGCATCCCCGAAGATTTTAGAAATTATTTTCCTCAGGGCCTCCTGAGTGGAGCTCATGTAAAAAAAACATTTGAAGTCGTTTTCGTAGCATAACTTTTTTTGATTCGAGCTTTTGTTTTTAAGTAATTCGAGTCTGAAATTGGGTTCCTTCAGGTCAAATTTGAAAAGTTAGTGATAGTCTCACGGTACTTGCATAGAAGAAAGGAAAACCAAAATCCAACACACTTTTCCATGCGAATTTATTTGAGCAGCTTTCATTGAAATAACGGTTGGACAGGCAGAGCTGAGTGTGGTTTCCTAATGAATGATTTTCCATTTGTTCCAGTGCCGACCCACAATATCCTTCATCAGTGATCAGCACCAACGTAATAATATCCCACACGGGGAACGTGGTGCTCCTGACCAATGGGATTTACCGATCTTCCTGTGAAATTAACGTGGAATTCTTCCCGTTTGACATTCAGAAATGTTCTCTTAAATGGGCCTCCTGGACGTACGATGGATATCAGGTGATTATAAAAAAAACATTTTAACTTTTAATTATTCAAAGCATTATTTGTTATTCTCGGGAAATTATTACTATAATTTTTTTATTTTTTTTTATTTATTAAAAATACAAAGTAATACAATGTGACAGCAAAAATTAAATATTATACAGAATAAAGAAAAGTCCTAATAAAGTATTTTTAAGCAGTTTGTCGATGGGTACTTTTACTTATGGGATATAAATAAACTTATTTTACTTTATTATGCAGAAAAGCGGCGTTCTACAAATTAAATTTGATGACAATAAAACAATATTACAAATAAAATAATAAAGAACAAATTGAAATTTATATAATTATTTCAATCTATGGAACATATCTTAAGTATCCATACATTTATTGTTTAGGGGGTATTTCACCATCCTCTCGATAAGCTTTCAAAGGCACTATTCATATTATAAGGAGATTTATTCGGAGTTAACTATTCGATACTAGTACCTACGAATAGTGGCTATATTTATATTGGATACTTAAGGCGGCGCTTCTCGGCTGAAAAGGAAGAAGATGGAGAGATATGTAATTACGAATGTTGGACAGAGTGCGCTAATATTTTAAGTGATGAAATTGCAACGAAAATTGCGAAAAAGCTAAATAAAACATGATTCCTTTAAAATAGAGCAAAAATCTCGTGGAACGTATCTTAAGTATCATTTAAAGAAACGTTGTGATTTTTTTCTCAAATATAACTTGTAAATAATAGAAATAGACTTGTTTTAAATAATTTTCGGAGCATCCTTTGCGATTTTTTTCTACCGAGGGAATTTCATATAATTTGCGTTCCGGCGTGGAACGTATCTAGATATTATCTTCAAAAATAACATATATTTTTTTAAGAACTTAAAAACTTAAAATATTTAAGGGAGATATGGAAGAAATCGGTCGAATTCGGATAGCGGCGGCTTAAGCCGAAATTTCTATAATAATAATAATAATAATTGGACAATTTGTAGAGCGCCGTTTCTGTGAAAAATCACCTCAAGGGCGCTTATTTATTTATTGATACGCACGGGCATTGAAAGGATGATGAAATACCTCCTTAGACTAATAGAAGATGCTATTTTTTTACTTGTTCTATTTGTAATTAGTGAGTTGGAAGCGCAATACATCAATGTCACTTTTCAACATGATTTAGTAATTTTTTTAATATATTTTTTATTACGTAAGAATGTAAATTTCATTTTCCGTTAAAGCTAAGACGTATAATAAATAATAAGAGGTTCCCATTCAAGGTGATTGATATTCTGCACAGTCGAGAGCGGAAACGGGAAACGTGCCAGGATGCATTTTCACGAGAACCTTATTTATGACACCAAACATTTTATTGATAAAAAAAACCCTACACAAGTAAGCATTGGTATTGGTGTTTGAAATTTTGATTTTCGATGAGTCTGTTTATAAATTGGGAGAAAAAAATACCCGGTGTTGGCCAATAACAAGTCACCTAATATGAAGTATGAAGGCTATTGACAACCCTTTTTAAAATATGGAAATGGACTCGCGAAAGTTTTTTTAATCTCAAAATCAATTCGCGTGCTCTACTATAGTTTGCCTACAATTAGGAGCTTGGCTCTATGTGCAATAAAATAGCTTTATAGGATGGTATACTGAATTTGGGATATGGGTACTGTCGCCCCGGAAAACATTTATTGAACAATCAACAACTTACTTACAACAAAAGCAAATTTAAGTTCATTGAACTAGATTTAACGCAGGACTAACTAATGTACAACGCGGATAATCTAATTAATAAATTGGCCAGCACGTTTGATGGTAGGTAATGACTTGAATTTATGGAATTTGTTACCACTTTGAATAAACTATTTCATTAACGATTTATTGTTTCTATTTTTTTTTTCGTTGTTTTACTGGATGAACTGTACTCCAACTTTTTATTTTATTTTCCTATTCCTTTATGGGGGCGCGATGAACCTCGTTCCTGCTTCATATTTACTTACATTATCAGTTTTGCAGGTCCCTCTCAAATCTTTGCGCCTCCCCCAATGACATGTGTAGGCTTGAGGCTTGATCAGGCGACCTTGACTGTCCTTTGTCCTGCCTCTGACTACTCAACGCTAAATTTTCTTTTAGTCTTCGGGTATTTTAACCCATATATTCAGTTAACATTCTTTGAGGCTTCACTGGGGGTTGGCTAAGCGACACAGAAGCTAAGTGTGGTTTATGGTCAGGCCGAATGCCATTCACATTTTTTGTCGGTACTTGCCTATTGATTTGAGATTTATTGTGTTTTTACGTTCTCTATTTTATACAGGTACTTGTAGGTTTTTTACAGGATGCAATGCCGCCTAATGGAGCTTCATGAATGAGTTTGCCTGTTTGCATGCCCTGTTTAATTCATATTTGTCTTACCAACCTATTTTTGCATTTTGTTTTTCCTGTTAAGCACTTGCATACTGCTTACTAACAACGTATGCAGGGACACTGTAGGTCTAGATTCGTTCAAAATAAATAAATGTAGCTTCGTTTAACAAAAAAAATAGAATCTTGCGAGAGCCTTGAAAGAGTAACCATATGTTACTTATACCAGGGCGGGTAAGTGGTGGAAAATATCCAATGTTTCTAAAATGTAATGTTAAACAACATTATAAAAAGACAATAATTAGGAAACCACCTAAAACTAAAGAACAAGTTTTGAAAATCAACCATAAACATTTCAATAACGTTGTTTCTACCGTTTTAGAATAATATTATTATTAAGTGTAACTTTGTTGGTGTGGTTGATGAACTCGTTTTCTTTAATTAACATTTCCAAACCTGAATTAATAATCTCATAACAAATACATTTCACTTTAGAGAAATACTTTAGTACCATAATATGTTCTTCCCGAGAGTTTAGATACTTGTATAATATTCTAACCCCTCGGGCCTCGGCCGCTTTGCAACACAATCCAAATAAATGTAATATTTTTTAATATATATCCGAGAACTAAAAAAACTGATTTTGAAAGGTGATAAAATGTACTTTTATGTTATTTTCATGAATAAGTTTACAAGAAAATAAAAGTTGATTAATGGAAATATAATTAATATAAAATCATACTACTTTTTTTTCTTCTTATTTAAAATTATTTAAAAATATGATCTCATGCATTGCTAATGAAAAAATAAGATCATTGATTATTGTGTAATGGTAGCACTTCACTTGGCTATTCATATTCGCGTACTTGGCATATTTGGCAAACAATCGCCATTCATGAATTTGACAAACTATTGGACTTCGTACTTACGAATTTCACATATTTAGCAACATGTACGGACAGTATATTTGACAAAATATTTGCCTACATTTTGGCTTATGGGTGGTTCCTCTTACTGTGTTTGCTTGATAATGTAAAACTTCTTTAAAAATGTTTAATGAATTGGACTTAAATGATTTTTTAAAATTAGGTTACATAATGTTTAAAATATAAATTAAGTAAAAATATTTTACGAATTGTTCTAGCTCGACCTGCACCAGCAATCCGACGAGGGCGACATGTCGAACTACCAGCCCAACGGAGAGTTCGACCTGGTCAGCTTCGATGCCAAGAAGAATGTAGTGTTTTACTCGTGCTGCCCGGAGCCATATCCTGACATCACTTACCTCATTAAGCTGAGGCGGAGGCCCATGTTCTACGTGTTTAACCTCATTCTTCCTTGTATCCTGATAAACGGAATAGGTTTGTAATAATCTGTCCAAGAAATCTTATTCTGAGCTTCACAACGACATGAAAAGGTCAAGATTTTTTTTATATTTTTTAAAATATAATTTAGTTTTTATAGAAACGTCGCGCGTCGGTTGATGGCGTTCAAATTAGGCAACTTCAACGATTTTTGAAGGTTTATTCCTATAAAAGAAACTATCAATAAAAGCAAAACGTACTGACACGCCAATGGTTGATAACTATATTATTAAATATTTGAACCAGTGTCAAAATCTAGAGAGGAAATGGACAAAACGCCACTCGGTTTCTAGATGTAATACAAAGAATGTAAGTAAATTTTTGGTTTGGAAATATGATAGCCTAGAAAAATATTATTGATGCTTTAATTAAATACTGCAAGTAAACTGGTCCTAGCGAGAGCTCGTACGACGTCCTCGACCAATGCCTCGACTCATTCTCTCCCCTCTCACACCTCTTGTTTGAAAACGAAAAAGACGGAAGATTCTAGATACAGTGGTTCTTAACCTGTGTTCGATCGAACCCCAGAAGTTCGGTGAGTCAGTCTCAAGGGTTCGGCGGAACAAGACAGCCCGATAAAAAAATTATGAAGAATATTGTCACCATCCCATATCCCACCCCGCCCCATCCTATCCCATTGCTTCCCCCCGTTGTGGTAAATATAGTCGTGACAATAGCCCATCCTATCCCATTACGCCCCCCCCCCCCCCTTGTAGTAATCCGTCGCCACTAATGACACGACCCGCTTTCCAATTAAGAAGGGTTCGGTGAATGCGTATGAAACGGGTAGGGGGTTCAGTACCTCCAAAAAGTTTAATAACTGCCCCGAGAAAAATAATTTCCATGAAAACTTCAAGCTGATATAATAAAAAATATACAGAGCGTTAAGGGACTTACGTGCTTTACTTTCCAGTGATTCCTAACATTATTTGGAGTAAAAAATGTAAATAAAATTTTAGATTTTTTTTCTACCAAAACATAAAAAATAGTAGGTCTTGGATAGTTGGGGGCAGGGTGAGGTTGGGCGATTACTCGACTGAGTGACAGTAACGAAATGCGGAAGAAGTTTTTTTTTGTTTGATTCGGAAGAAAAATATTTTAATAAAAGTCCACAAAAAATTTATCGAAGATCAAAATTTCATTTACATTTTTTACTCCAAATAATGTCAGGAATCACTAGTTAAAGTAAATACGTCCCTTAACACGCTGTATATAAATATTATTTAATTTTCTGAAATAAGAACCAAAGTTTTCTTATTCATAGGCTACGTTCAGACTTCCAGACAAGGACAACAAGTTCCGCACAACGCACCGAGCCATCCCCACTAACAAATATATAATTGAGCAGTCAAACGGACAAAATAATGTGTGTAAATAATTTATAATAAACTCCCAACTAGCGAGATCGTTAATAATATATGATAACATTTTTGCTAACTAGCAACTCCAACTGGAGAGGGTCGGTGTATTGTGCGATCTAGCGAATAAATCAATGTACAGTTAGGTATTCTCTTTCTTGCTGTATTAATAATAAGTAAAATTTACAAAATTTTAAGAAACCCCCGACACAAAAAAGGCTGATAACCTTGAAACGCCTAAATAGATTTCCGTGAATTATAGCTAAGAACCATCTCAATTACGTCAGCTTTCAAACAAAAAAAACTGCATCACAATCGGTCCATTCGTTTAGGAGCTACGATGCCACAGACAGACAGACAGACACACAGACACGTCAAACTTATAACACCGCTCCTTGCGTCGGGGTTAATAAAATTACATACTTGGAGGATTTTGTATGGAGCCGTTTTGTGAAAACATCACCTAAAGAACTAGAGGGTGTTGTACAATCCAGTGACATGAGTTTCGATGAGGTCAAAACTTTACGATTATTTAAACGTGTTTCAATATATCATTGAAGATGAAGATAATACGAATAATCTAAACGAAAATATGAAAGAGAAAAAGACCCAGAAAAATAAAAAGATAACGGTTGCAACTGGGGAACCTAAAACCCCTCGTCTTATAGTATGGAGAAAAAAAAATTGTTGAAGAAAATATTTTAATTGTGAAATTCGATATATGAGATTGACAAATATGACGTTTAAATAAGAGGTGGCAGTAGCCGAATTGATAAGGCGTTAGCCCCGATAATATGGAAGGTTCTGAGTTCGTGTCCCAGTTGCGACCGTTATCTTTTTATTTTTCTGTGTCTTGATCTCTTTCATATTTTCGTTTAGATTATTAGTGTTATTTCCTTCTTCAATGATGCATTACATTGAAGCGAATAACCCTCAAAAAGTTATAAAAAGAGAGTTATTCTAATAGTTTTTCCATATATTGAATAAAAAGAATTGGGTTTTTAAAGTTTCAATATCTTTCATTTGAATTTTTAATCCTGTGCACCAGAATCACATGATCAGTTATCCACATTACTGTTTTTAGGAATATTAAAAAAAAAAATGTTTCAATATATATTCAGTATTTCATTACTGTGCTACCTTTTTCGTGATTTCAACTCAAACAAAAACGTCGTGCTTGTCTTTTCTCAGGACTCTTGTAAGACCTTTCTTCCAAAGAATAAAATCCCCGCAACACCCTTCACAATCACGCCTTATTCATGTCACCACTGGGGTTTAGCAGCACGTACACCAAATGTGTACTAGGTTTAGGTCGGGTACGTACAGTACGTAGAATACTGTTTTCAGGGATAAAGCGCACGAAGAAAAACATTACTAGAAACTCACCGAGAACCGAGAACAGCAACTCCATCACTAAAATATATAATATTACAATTCTCTTGCCGGTCTGTCTGCGAACTGCAAGTCAGGATATCTAGCACGGTCGATGGGTAAAGGATTTATTGACAATATCGAGAAGTTGGTTTTGTTCCCGAGCACGGTTGGAGATCGCTAAAGTACACAAAACAGTTCACGTCAAATAAATTAAAAGATTCAAGTTCAAGCACAGCAAACTTATTTTGTGGCACCATTTTAATTAAAAATTAATAGATTACTTAGTTTTAACCACGTTTATTGTTTATAAAAAACCGACGCGTTTCGTTAACAAAGCTCACTTCCTCAGGGTTTACTTAAAACTAATTACAACAATTGACAGACTTAATGGTGTCCTGTAAAAGTGGGAAGGGGGAGGGGGTAAAATGGCATAATTTACAAAGGGAACGACTATAATTTTAAATTTAAGAACATTTAGTCTTTGTGAACTATTGTTTGTTCTTTGGCGATTTGCAGTCACGATCGATGGCAAGTTACCGAGATTATCGATCGACCTTGTTCAAACTTCTGTTTTTTTGTTATTGTGTGAATACCGCACAAGAGTTCCAACTCCTCCCAAACGTCTGGACCAGTGGGACCATGGCATCCCCAATTATGTTGTGAGGCTGAAGGTAAGGGGAGGGGAACGAGATGATGGATTGGAAGGTGGGGGAGTAATTTGGATCATTTTCATATTTGGAACTGAATGTGTCACAAATTCAGATTTACGATAAAGTACCTACCTAAAATAATCCATACTAATATTATAAATGCGAAACTGCTCGAGTTTGTTTATGACCTTTTCAGGCATTAACCAACAAAAAGGGTTTAAAAATTCATTCACCAATAGAAAGCTAAATTATATGCGCAGACTATATGTTGTATATGATGGTAAGCTCTGGCGTTATGAAATTATAAATATTAATACATTATATTTGTTATACGTTTTCTGTCGCTAACAAAAGCGAGTTAATTGCAAATGTCAGAAAAAAATCATTCCCATGGAAACGATACTGATATATTTGTGGGCTCTAAGCTGGTAGGTACTCAGCCCCCTGGTCAGCTACTGCCCCAGAAAATTCAAATATTAGAATATGTTTTGTTTTTTTTGGACAAGCTGGAATAAATGTCAGATAAAAGTTCCTACATTAAAAATATAATTCGTAACGATTATAAAGACTGAATAATAAATAGTGTAATTTTGTATTATATTAACAAACTTCCAAATATTTAATTAAAAATAAACATCCGAAATATTTGTAAGCGCATAAATTCCGAACGAATGAACAAAATTGGATAAGTAATTCTTTTTTTCTTTGAGCTATAGCATTATGAAATTTAGGTGGCAGGCAGGTAGTGTTTGAAAACTGAATGTAAGGGAATGAATGTATGGAATGAGGGAGGGGGTGGGGTGGGGAGTAGGGGGGATAATTGATAAGTTCAACCGCTACAGTAATTTCCCGTAATACCATGCGAGCGAAGCCGCGGGGAAAAGCTAGTATATAATATTTTTCAAAATTAAAATTGGTGTTTCAAGAATTCAGACAAGTGATAAACAACACACCTCTGATAAAATATTTTTTATATAAAATGAGTATATTCTCTGGTTTATAAGTAGTTAATCTAGACAAGTTAAGTCAAATTTCGTTATTTTTCATGGACCTGCTTTTTTTCCATTTTCAAGAAATTGGAAAAAATATATAGAATATTTACTAGCTAACTGGATTAACTAACATAATACCCCGTGATTTTTCACGGGTCTACGTTAGATATAATTCTGAAATAGAATAAATATAATCGGCTTGAAAAAAAATATATATATATATATATATATAGGACACTAGGAGATAGGTTTTGAAAATTTTCTTTTTTATATTTTCACGTTACTCTTAACACGTAGAATATCCCCACATATCAGTTCAAATTTTTAAAATGTCACACATGGACGCACACGGAGATTATTTTGATAATAATGTAGGTACAAGGCAATTCCCTTTCACTCAATATGACCAATATGAATCAAAAGGGGTACCCATGAAAATTCATTAGTGCCCAAAAGTCGTTTGTTCTATGATGCGTTAATATTAACTCTACACAAAAAAATAATTTCCCTCAAGTCATCTTTGGGGATGGTGTGTTGAAGATGGAAAAGGAAGGTGGTTAGGTATTGTAATAAGTTTTTTTGTTTGTTTGTCTATTCTAAAAAATAATTAATATATTTACATTGTAAGATTCGTGATTTTGGCGATCTCTTTTGATTTTCAGAGGCACTAAAATGTATTGTTCGAAATAACTGCTAAATCATCATGATCGACCAAATGGATCACAGATGGTGCTCACTTGTCCGTTTGAAGAAATAACGCGGTTTTAAATGTATTTATTTTACAAATATTATTGTGTCAATGTGGAATAACTACCACATCATACTGTGTTCTGAATGTCTTGCAATTCATTGTGATTTCTATTCTAGTTGTGCAAAGTTGACAACTGACTTGTGCATATTTCAAAATTACAAAATTGTACTGAGCTTAATTCAAGTGAATAGAAAATATTGGGAGGCCTCCCACGTCGCAGAGATCGACAATCGTGGTTATTGTATCTGTTTTTTCCTTTGAGATTTTGTCAGATTGCTATTTTTTGTAATATATTGTCCGCGCAAGGTAAATTCGCAATGATATTTTTGAGTATTACGCTCAGAGAGTTCAGGGGTTATTTACACGCCCCAGGCTCGCATATTACAATACAGAAGGAGTGAATCATGTTGTAGAAGGGAGGAAACACAAAGGCCGGCAAATCATTCCTGAGCCGAGCTGTTAACTCAAGGAAAAATCGTAGAAATAACCCGTTCTCATGTGACAAATGTCAACTGTTTCCAAATGTTGGGCGCGCGTTTAGAGTGCGAAGAAATCAACGACACTAGTTCCTCGGAGCATGCTCCTTTGAAATACCGGTAAAACAAGGATAGCATTCCCACTTGACGCCTGCGCTCTAAAGATTGCAATCCGTTTGCTAAGATAAGAGAATCAAACGGGCCCGTCCCTTCACAGAGTCGAGACTTTTCAGGCTCCAGTATTTTGGGGCTCCAGATCAGAGTAGCTGATCAGTGGTAGCTGCCAAATTGAACCGAGGAGCGCACTTGCGATTTGTACAGGGTTAGCAATAATTGTGTCCTATTAAGGGGGTATTCTAGTCTAGAAAAAAAAAATCTTCATATTTCCATAGTTAAAAAATAAAGGATTTTTCGAAATTCGATTTATTTCAAAAGTTATAACTTATAACCATTTGAGTTTTGCAGTTTAGACGGAATCTAACTATAATCTAAATAGAACAAAACTTTAAGCGCATTTTTCTCTAAACTACTTCGGAAAAGTAAAAAAAAAATGATAATTTTTTTTTTTCAGATAGCCGCCATTTTGCGAAAAAAAATATTTTGGCTTTTTCTTAGTTCGGGTCTTGGCAGCATTTATTTTATTTTTATTAACTTTTATGTTACTTTATTTTTTTACAAAATTTTATGAAGTGAAAACTTTTTTAGCACCGTTGTGATTTGAAACACGATGGTACGAAAACCTACATACTTCTGTGTAGGTATAGGATTAAGCTTGCGAGAAAATGAGAGAATAATCAGTCTCCTCTTTGTGCGGTGCTTCGTAACCTCCCCACTCTTGGCCACTTTAGTTTTATGAAGGTTTCACTTCTTCCGCGTGTGAACTGCACCCATTTTTTTTTACTTGTAGACAAACGGTTGTTGCTTTCTAACAGCCCTCGAACCTCATTCACACACACAAATTTTGCGTGTAAATTTAGAAAAAAAAAACTGTAGACTAACATCGTATTTATTTATTTTAAAAAATATTAATTTCACTTGGTTGTAAGTCAATTTTCATGTTGATTATCAGATTGATTATTGACCCCATAATAACTTTTTCGAGTTCTTTTCTCCTGAACTATAAAAATATTACCAAATCCGACCTTTGACTTTTGTGGCAGATAAACAATATTAATTACCTATGACTAATGGTTTTTCAAAAATCGAAAAATAAGAAAAATTAATTATTTTTCTTATTTTAACCAACATAATTTTAAATATCGAAAATGAAAAATGTGAAAACATTATTGTTGTCTTACGAGACTTTCACTGTCAAATAAACGGACTTAGTTAACATTTTCTCGCAAGACTAAACCAATGCTAAAGGATTTAAGGATTCCTGTTGAATTCCATTTAGTTATCAAAAAGCCCAACTTCGGAATCCCCTTTCCTTTATGGGGCAAATGAAAATTAAAAACCGGAACTAAGTATAATGAAAACAACCTCAGAAATCATTCCGTTCATTTTCTCTCCTTATTGCTAATTCAAATATACAAAAATACAGCTTTTAAAAACAATAGAGCTAATAAATAAAATTTATGTCCGAGATGGGTTTAAGTAAGCCATTATTAGCATATTGCGTTTACGAGCGGAGCCGATTTATGTCATATTTTTGTGGTATTTACAATATTTCAAATTCGAATCATTAAACTGTATAATGGAGTTAAGAGAATTATACTGAAAAAAATAGATATACGAAAATCAAAGAAATTTTAAAGGAGTTAATTATCTTGTTGTGTAAACACACCATTTACTTCAATACTTTTTTGCAGTCTACAAAATAATTGATGGCCAGACATGCAGATTGATTTTCTAAGTTAAATTGAAAACCTGCAGTAGAATCACACACGAGACGGGGAAAAGATATGAAATAAGATTCCCCCTTAGAAAAAAATATCAGTGATGTACAGAGCGAAAAAATTAAGATGATTGGCAGAATTATCAAAAGGAAATAAAATTAGAAGAAAAAAATAAAGGAATTAAGACCTAAGGCAGTATTCTAGTCGAGAAAAAAAATTATTTTGCTTCATATTTCCAAAGTTTAAATATTCAAAAATATCTCTTAAAAAGGATTTTTCGAAATTCGCCTTATTTTAAAAGTTATAACTATTTTAATGTCGCGGTTTAGACGGAATCTAACCAGAATCTGAAAAGAACAAAATTTTAAACGCATTTTTCTCAAAACTACTTCTTTCGAGACGGTTGACACAATATCTCAAGTTCTACGAAATCAATTTGCTTGAAATTTGGTGTGAGCCTTTTCTTTACATTACTCTATGGCGGGAAATAAAACTATAACAAAATTTCAATTTTTATTTATTTTTAAAAATTTTGAAAATAAAAAAAACTGAAAAAAATTGTTTTTTTTTAATTTTTATTTCGGACAGCCGCCATTTTACTTTGAGCCATATCCGCATTTGTTTGGATTAAGAATTAGTTTTTTTTTGGATTACTAGAAGGGTTGCAATCGTGACAACCAGGGCAAGCCATTTTTTTAGACCTCCCACTTCCACTTGCTGTAACTTTTTGAATTTTGAATTTTTTCTTTTGATTTTTTTTAAATGTAATCTTTAATGTATAACCAATACTTAGAACAATAATGGCTTGTAAAAATATTATGTTTTTTTATTGCACGCAAAAATACCTACAATTCATGTTTCTAGACTAGAATACCCCCTTAAATTACGAAAACTGTGATTGATTCATTCAAAAAAATGTTTCGATAATATATACGTATATAAGAAATGTATTATTAGTACATAGGAAACTAAGAACCTATTTAAAAAAATCACAAAAAACTTTACCGCAGATACCTCCATTAAATGCTACCACCACTATAAAAACTTTACCGCAGATACCTCCATTAAATGCTACCACCACTATAAAAACTTTACCGCAGATACCTCCATTAAATGCTACCACCACTATAAAAACTTTACCGCAGATACCTCCATTAAATGCTACCACCACTATAAAAACTTTACCGCAGATACCTCCATTAAATGCTACCACCACTATAAAAACTTTACCGCAGATACCTCCATTAAATGCTTCCACCACTATAAAAACTTTACCGCAGATACCTCCATTAAATGCTACCACCACTATAAAAACTTTACCGCAGATACCTCCATTAAATGCTACCACCACTATAAAAACTTTACGGCAGATACCTCCATTAAATGCACCACTATAAAATTAATAAAAAAATTCTCGAAAAAAAGCTTTCTTTATTGATTTTTAAATCTCAGTCTCAATATTTTAAAGATTATTATTTGCAAAGTGAAATTTCCCGCGCACTGTACTGCTTAAACCGTTTCGAATCGCCTAATAATTTTATAATATTTAATTTTTAGGTAAAAATTCTTTTGTCAAAATTTATGACCTACTCGCAGAATTTTATTACAGCTTTCAGAAAAATTCCAAGTATTTTTTTCATGGAATCCATTAGGAGAAATTCTGTAAAAAATAATCGCCTTAATTTTAGAAAACATAAGAAAACGCTTAGGGCCAGAAAACGAACAATTCATCAAATTTCTTTGAAAGTTCTATTCAAGTTCCGATATCACCCAAGTACTACGAAGCATCCGGCCCACGAAATAATAACGGAAATAGAATAGAACTTTCAACTTGAACTAAATTTTAACTTTGAAATGATATGAACTCTTCAAATTTTTTTAGTTTTTTTTTATTAGTATCTATAGCAAAATTTGTACATAATGTATTTATAAATTGTATTATATTAAGGTATTATAAAGTTTTTTTTTCACAGTCCTCCTCACTAGAGTAATTCTGTAAAACATTAAAAGATTACCCCATTTCCCTTTATAATATGAACTGTTTTCAGCTTTGCTGGTCTTCTACGTGCCTTCGGAGTCTGGTGAGAAAGTGACTCTGGGAATAAGTGCTCTCCTGTCAATGACTGTCTTCTTGATGACCATACGAGAGACGCTTCCCCCCACTGAGAAAACTCCTCTTATAAGTAAGATATTCCCATCTTTTTCGTAACTATGAAGAAGGAAAACTTTTTCTCTTTAGAACTTTTAGGCCAATGCTACTATTTTTAGCTCATGATGAGAAATGAAATTTTAAAATAATGAAAGACGAAATACTTGCTTAAAGATAGCAGCCAATAAAAATATGTTTTTAAATATTAAGAAAATGTTGTTAGTTCTCAGCCGAAGTAATTACACATCTGCCCTGTGAATGGACACTGTAATGCAGTCCGAAACGTTGACTAATGAAGAAGGTAGCGCAACACCTCATGTTTGCACCAATCAATGTTTAACGATTGTGTATGATTTAGTAGCCGAATGGCTCGATTGCTTCGTTCCTTTATGCCGCTCCCTTGCCAAGACAAAACTATCAGGTTCTTTCGGGGGTAGTTTCAGCTATGAATTAATTACCGCCTCTCGACACTGACCACAAAAGCTGCCCCCTCTGCCGCTGTAAAAAGGGTGGGTGGTTTGGTATATTTATGTACTTTCGCTTCCTATCTCCGCAGCCGCTACCTTGTGAATTGCCTACACAGTATTATTGTTTTATCCACTTTCCGCCATACGCGAGTATCAAAATTGTCGTCGTTTTGTCGCACGCATTAAAGCTCGTTCACACACAGTTATAAAAGATGTAGCTTGGCTTATTTCAGCATATCGCTCGCCATACATTCCCAATGGGAATATATCGCGAGTGATATGCTGAAATAGGCCAAGCTACATCTTTTATAGCTTTTAATCATTTTTTTCTTTTTCAATTAAAAAGAAAAAAATGTTTTTTCATCACACGTCGCAACGAGTGGTTGGGTGCAGGCAGCACGGGTACGTGATACGCACCGCGTCTAGTTCCGGCAGCGCGATAACAGTAACAGAGGAGAGTCACGTGATCCCGTCACCACGGTAGCAGTGTGATCAGTGGAAACGTGTGATGAAAAAATAATTTGGTTTGTTTTTAATTGAAAAAATACATATTTGGACATCAAAAATGACGTCTACGTTTTTTACTCCAAATATGCTTAGGAATCGCTGGTTAAAATCATTCCGGTATGTGCTGTTACACCCTGTATGTTTCCTAAATAAAGTTGGATCCAATTTGGGAGGCGGGAATGGGTACCGCCGCCCCGGGAACCTTTATTGGATAACCAACATCTCTGCCATAGGTCACCCCAAGTGGTTCGCTACGTTTGGTGATTTAGCAGGGGTGCCCGGGTTCGTGGGGGGAGGTTTGTCTAGGTCTTGAAGGTGGATGACCAGGACACACTGAACCCCAGATTCCTACCCACCCCTTAAAATCTTTTCTTTCCCAGAACCCTCCCTCCCCTTCCTTTCCTCAAAAAAACCCTCCACACAGCATCCTCAAAGATGGCATAGGCCCTGAGTGAAATTATTTTTCTCAGGGCCTCCTGTGTGGAGCTCATGTAAAAAAAAAAATTTAAATAAAAAAAACTCTCTAAATATTAATGTCACCCTTCATAAAGTTTCATTCAAGTTTCTTCAAATTCATTCTATTTATGTAAATCGGCTAAAGTTTCACTCAGTTTTGCTATAAATAATACATTCACTAGAACGCAAATGTATATATACCAGTTTTTTGTACTTCGACTACAATATACAATTCAACCATTCCTCTCAATTCATCGTGCATCTCATAATGCACTTTGTGGTGTATTGCAGATCACTTCGCATTTCGAAATCTCCCGGAGCTTTTCCTACCGAAGCGGGTTTTCCATTATTTCTGATGTAAAGTACACTTACATTCCTACAATGATTGATATCCATATATATTTCCTATTTAATCTCCGACGATCTCTTGATAGAATTTCTATTAATTTACTAGGTATATCCCGAAAACCAATTTGATTGTGACCGATAACCGTCAGGGAAATTTTATTTGTTTTTGAGTACCATCCAAAAATAAATGGGATTGTAATCGCTTCGTGCTTTTTCGATGAAGCTTAAATTTTGTGTCTTCCAAAGACGGGTTTTAGATTTTACGTTATCTCAACGACTCAATAGAAAAACTGCTTGCCTAATGTTTGGAGCGGAAAAATCTCTAATGATAAATTTTAAATTTTTAAGTCGACTCAACTGTTTTCCGCTAGCAAAGTCATTACGGAGCTTTGATTTTTACCACAATGTCTCTATTAAACAGTGATCACAGTTTTTATAATGCCTTCAGAGGGCGTAGCAGCTGTCACGCATAATAATAATTACACAGCAGAGCTTGTTTATAATAAACTGTTTTTATAAATTAAAAAATAATTTTATTGAATATATAAAAAAAATAAAAATTAAAATAGAGTTCTACAAAATAAACTTGATAATAATAAAAAAAATTATGATTCTAATGAAGACGTTGGTTATCTCGAAATTGTTTCGAAAATTGTCAGCTTTGACGCTTTCAAAACGGGAATTTCCTAGTTGGTTGTTATATTTTGTGAATTTTCTTAAGTAATTAAATAAATAATAATAACAATTGACATGAGATAAAATGATCTTAGATCACCCGTCAAAATAATAATAATAACAACAATAATCAACGATAATCACAAAATAATTTGCAAGGCAGATAAAAACATTACACATTTAAATTTATACAACGAGAATGCAAACATTATTTTTAAATACCAACCAGGAATTATTAGATTCCTGGTCAAATAAAATTATTCACCCAAAATACTTCAATTATCTCAACCAAACGTGTGTTGACAAACTTATGGTTAAGTATTAGAGAATTAAGCGCAGAAATAGAAGGATTTATGCTTGCCATTCAAGATAGAGCCAATAATACTACAAATTATAGGAAGCATATAATCAAAAATACAAATCAAATTGATGATTTATTTAGAAAATATTTGGCTTTTCCGGAAACTATAGAACATATTATATCAGGATGTCCTATATTAGCGCCGTCCGAGTACTTACACATTTAGGCACAATCAGGTTTTAAAAATAATTCACCGAAGTTCGGCAATTCAACATAACTTGATTGACTGCCGTAATATAGCACCATTATGATTACGAACCAAATTCATTTTTAGAAAATGATTTTTATGAAATATATTATGATAAAACTAAACTAACAAACAGAACAATTAGTCACAATAGACCCGATATAGTTTTACATTACAAAAAAAATAACTTATATCATTGATGTCGCTATTTCAAATTCTTGTAATATTCAAAAATCTGTTTTTGAAAATATAAGAAAATAGACGGATTTAGGAAATTAAATTAAAATAATTTGATAATCTTTCGGCCACTGGCATTACATGTAGGATTACAAAAGATTTTTTAAAATTTATATTGAGGGATCAGTAGGATTAATCGGTCCAGTTAGGTAGGCCAACCCCAACAAAAACAAGGCCTATAATTGTACGATTCAAAGATATACACTTAAGAGATGAATTCTTAAGTAGTGTAAAAAGGTATAATTTGAACGCGACTACTAAAGAAGACAAGCTTAATACGAGCTCCATAGGCCTCTCCGGACCGCGTATTCCAGTATACATATCAGAACATTTAACGTCGACAAATAAACGCCTGCTCTACTTAGCGAAGAAGACGGCTACCGAAAAAAAAATTGCTTATGTATGGGTAAAAGCGGGACGTGTCTACGTACGCCAAACCACGGAATCACGAGCTATACACATTACCTCTGAAAATATCCTTCTCACACTATGACTCATTAATACAAGCATACACATATTATTTTACTCAAACACCACACACACATATGTACGTTCCCAAATTTTATCGTTGTGGGTATACTTGAATAACTTTAAAAATGTAACTATAAATGATTCAAGTATCTTTTGATATCCCCGAAGTAACCATGCTCACATGTAACAAAAATGTGATTGATAATCCTGAAGACATGAATAAATATTGCTGGGAATCGTACGGTCTGAAAATTATTCATCAGAACATAAGAAGTATTACCAACATTGATGACTTTCTAGTATTTCTCGACCAACTTAATTTCACTTTTGATATGCTAGTTTTGACTGAGTGCTGGATTAATAAATACTTCACCTCCAAAGACATACAAAATTATACTGAGTACCACACAACCAGTATAATAAACAAAGCTAGTGGTATTGTAATTTATGTAAGAGACGGTATTCAAACTCAAGTTGACGAACTCACCTTATCACAGGCAAACTGTCTAAAAATTGTGCTTAACAAAAACCTATGCATTTTTGCAATCTATAGATCACCATCATTCCACAACATTGATACCTTTCTAAATTCACTCCACTCTATCATTCACAGCACAGATAACCCAGAGCATCAAATAATCATTGGAGACTTGAATATTAACATTATTCTAGACAATCAACCCCCATCCGATGATTATTTATGTTTTCTCACTGAAAACGCTTACACTCCGGTAATTGACACCCCCACTAGAGTACAAGGCTTACGTAAATCCTGCTTGGATCACACCAATGTTAAAAACATTGATTTTATAGACTCGTTTGTTATACACACAACAATTTCAGATCATTATACCACGGCGCTCGGCTTACGAAATAAGCCTTCATCTCCTTCTAAAAATAAATATATTACTAAAATAAATTACAACGATCTAATTGAGGAGCTGTCTACAGAAAAGTGGCAAAACGTAATCGATCAAACTGACACTGACCAAGCGATGCAGCAATTTATCATAAAATTACAATACTACATACCTAAACATACTGTTAACAAAGTTATACCGAACAAAAAATTTAAACTCATGCCATGGATCACCCCTGGCCTAGTCAAATCCATCCACCGACGTAACCAACTGCACAAAAATGCTAAAAGACAACCAGGTAATATTCTAGTTCAAGAAAAATATAAGAAATATAGAAACTTATGTAAAAAACTAATTAATTCCACTAAAGAAAATTTCTACAAAAAATACATTTACGAAAACACCATAACTCCAAAACATTTCTGGGAAATATTTCGTAAAATTACCAAAACAAAAAATAGCAAATCGTCTTTCATACAATCATTGGATATTAAAAACACAAGTAGTACTAACCCCAAAATGATGGCTAATTTTGCTAATCACTATTTCACTGCAGTAGGAGCCTCTCTCGCAAATAAAATCCTTGAAAAATGTAAGAAAACTGAATCTGAACTAGCCAACATACCTACAACTGTTCTTAATCTTAAAACAGACGAGATTCAAACAACGACTAATGAAGTCATTAAAATGTTAGATGAGCTTAAGTCATCGAATGCCTGTGGGCCTGACAAAATTTCCTCGAATCTGCTGAAAGTATTGAAATCACTTATAGCAAGTCCTATTGCACACATTTGTAATCTTAGTTTCAAGACAGGCACATTCCCAAACCATTTAAAACAATCAGTTGTCATATTGATTCATAAAAATGGAAACAAATCGGATATACAAAATTATAGGCCAATATCTCTACTGAATTCATTCTCAAAAATTATTGAGAAAATCGTAAAAAATCGTCTCACTATCTACTTAGAAAGTCATAAAATCTTATCTAATAACCAGTTCGGCTTTCGACCAGGTCTAGGAACAGAAAATGCTATTGCTAAGCTGGCGGATATCATTTCAAATAATATTGACCGGGGAAATAAATCTATCGCTCTCTTTTTAGATCTTGCCAAAGCTTTCGATACCATCTCTCATAAAATACTTCTAAAGAAACTCCAGGCTATAGGTATTCAGGGACAACTGTACAAATGGATGGGTAGTTACTTAGCTAACAGATACCAAAAAGTCAAAATTAATGATATTGTTAGTGATCCGGCCCTTATAGAATTTGGTGTACCTCAAGGGAGTACCTTAGGACCTATTTTGTTCAGTATTTATATAAATGATCTGTGTAACAGCAATTTTTCCAATCACATCATAACATTTGCAGATGACACTGTATTAATATTTGAAGGTAAAACATGGAATGATGCACACAGTAAAGCAGAAGATGGAATAAAACAGGTAAAACTTTGGTTAGACTATAATCTGTTGACACTCAACTCGGAAAAAACTAAATTTATACGATTTAGTGCCACAGAAGCGGGCCAACCCAAGGAAGCTTATAATATTATTATACACAAATGCACTGAGTCAACTACCTGTAATTGCCATAAATTAGAATGCGTGGACAGTATAAAGTACCTTGGTGTTATATTGGACAAATATCTTAGATGGGACGGACACATAGAACTAGTCACTGCAAAGGTTAGAAAGCTTACATACTTGTTTATAACGATCAGAAATATCTTACGTAAAAAAGAATTGAAACTCATTTATGATGCTATGTGTGGGTCACTTCTAGACTATGCGTCCCTAGGTTGGGGTGGGTGTGCAAAAACTGTATTGGAAAAATTA
The DNA here is from genome assembly GCA_936435175.1 of Glyphotaelius pellucidus. Lineage (NCBI taxonomy): Eukaryota > Metazoa > Arthropoda > Insecta > Trichoptera > Limnephilidae > Glyphotaelius > Glyphotaelius pellucidus. The sequence continues at coordinate 348,475 of OW386539.1, read as the reverse complement.
GCTAAAGCTCAAAAATCACTACTAAGGGTAATCCTCAAAAAACCTTTTAGATATCACAGCGATGCAATATTTGAAGAGTTACGAGTTCTGGATGTTAGACAACTATATATGCGAAAATTAATTTTAAACACCCATAAACAACGCCACCTCTACCCATCTATTAACCACTCTCACGACACCCGACACTCACGGAGAAATCCAATTGTACCACTCACAACCAAAACGTCTCTCGCTCAAAGACACTTCTCATTCCTAGGTCCAAAACTATACAATTTCATGCCTGATGCTTGGAAAAAGGAAAGCGCAGGTGTTATTCGCAGATTGACCACAACTTGGTTTCACCAATTAGGGAGAAAAGAGAGTGAACTTTTACTTTATAAAAAATGAAATCAAACACAAACCAAAACAATAACAAAAATTCCAACAAAAATAAACTATGTAAAAGATACCTTTCTGTTCTAATCGTTATTACTATGTGCGTGTATTTAACTACCTATTACTTTTAAATTAGAATGCTACCAAGCAGCAGTTAACATTTGATTCTATCACTTCTTTTTTTTATTCTCTTTTATTCATATTTATACAAAATATATATGTATGCTTATAATATGTAATGCAAACACCATGTATAAGTAAACATACCTATTACTTTATTATTATTTGATAACTATGCAAGCAAAAAAACAGTAATAATCATGTATTAATTGCTTATTTTATTTTATTGTATCTGTTTTCTTTATAGATCTCATTAGTACGACTATAATATGAAACGCAAACACCAGTTACCTTTATGCTGTAATCATTTGCCTTATTTATTTTTTTATTTTCCTTTTATTTATTATTATTATCATTTCAATAGCCATACTAAACAAACCACGGCTTTTGTATAATAATTTGTTGGTTATTTTATAATAATTTTATTTCTTTAGCTTTTTTTTTTTTCTGTTTTTCTACTATAGTATGCAATGCATACACAAGTTATCTATATATTTTAATCCTCTGTTTTTAAGAACCTATATGTATATTAACTACTATATTTTAACTTTTGTTACTATGTTTTAAACTTTCTAACTTCATTTTTTATTATTTCTCTTCTTTTTATTTCCTCGATTTTTCCTCTTTTTTGTACAAATCATGTTCCATATGTTGTCACTAATCCTAATTTGACTGTTCTAAAACGGGAATCATCCTAGTTGAACAGTCAAAACATATCATAAAAAATGTTTATAAATGTATTATACTATACTAAATAAATAAATAAATAAATAAATAAAATAAAAGTTAAGAGTTCTACCGAGCAGAACCCTCCGATATGAAAATATCTGGAGTCGGTAAATTAATTTCCCATTTGGTCTCTGGTAGGTTGACATGTTGTTCTTGTATTGTTTTGTATTTATTATACTTATATAGTACACTTGCATTGCGTGGATTGACTAGATGATCATTTGTGGAAAAGTGCGTTGAAGGGTTTAGTTTTTCCTGTGGGGAAGATTTAACCCGGACATTAAGTCGAACAATATTAATAATAGTGTACTTAACACTTGATAAATGAATGTATGGTCACTAATATGTAATGTAATGGTCACTAATAAAATGAAAATTTAAATTGAAAAATTATAATAGGCACAACAACATGCGAGGGTGTACGAGAAGGTGTATTTTTTTTACATGAGCTCCACACAAGAGGCCCTAAGGAAAATAATTTCCCTCAGAGCCTGTGTCATCTTTGGGGATGCTGTGTGGAGGGTTTTTCTTAAGGAAAAGGAGGAGAGGAGAGTTCTGGGAAGGAAAACGGTTTAAGGGGTGGGTAGGAATCTGGGGTTCAATGTGTCCTGGTCATCCGCCTCTAAGGCCTAGACAAACCTCACCCCATGAACCCGGGCACCCCTACTAAATCACCAAACGTAGCGAACCACTTGGGGTGACCTATGGCAGAGATGTTGGTTATCCAATAAAGGTTAACGCAGCGGCGGTACCCATTTCCGCCTCCCAAATTGAATATATAGTATAAATGAATGAAGAAAATATTGGACCAAGACCGAGGTGTCGGTCTGGCGTTCAATATGCTCTGCCTACCCACACAGTATTAGTAGGTATATAAATACTAAATCATCATTAAAAATACTAAATGCGACGGGAAAAATTCAACATGGAATTTTTTGTTTATTAATTTCAGGGTGTGTACATTTCTGTTAAAAGCATAGACAGAGGTTGAAAGCTTTTAATATTTTCAGGTGTATACTACGGAGTGAGCATCTGTCTGGTGTCGTTCGCGTCAGCCCTGTCAGTCGTGACTCTGAACGTGTATCACAGGTATGTTATGGCGTTACTGCGTTGCATTTAATTGCATTAATTTGTCGTCAACATGATGCTTTCATAATACTCATAATTATTTTTTACGTGCACTTTAGTGGCGTAACGACGAATTCTTGCAGACCCTCGGCAAACCTACTAAGCGGACCCAAAAGCAAGTGTGATTAAAAATAAATTTTGGATATGTCCTCCAAGATATTCTTCATTGTCTCCTGTCCCTAGCAATTCGTCTCAAGTTTTTAGTCCCGCCCAACCTTCTTCAATCCTATTTCACGCAGTCTGTTCACTCGGTTATTCTTTAATATGACATTTTGATCTCTCAGATCATCGCCTTGCACCGCAGTGGGAGGGTTGGCTTATACGTCCGTTACTCAGTTTGCCAAAATTTCCTCTTTTTCTGAATAGACCCCCTTCAAAGCATCCCCAAAGACGACGTAGGCCCTGAGGAGAATTGTTTTCCTCAGGGCCTCCTGTGTGGAGCTCGTAAAAAAAATGACGGGTGTAAAGTTCAAAAGTTAAATTCGAGTAAATTGAATCTTGAAATTTCGTTAATTATAATCGATGTTCCCAGAGAAAAATGTCGGATGTGCAATTTTATTTGGCAGTAGAGCTGTTTAATGTTTCGTTTCTGCATTTTTACCGTTTTCGAAATTAAGAAATTTGCAGTTGTTTTGACATTCTGTATTTCATTCAAAATTCTGAAATGAGGCTATTAAATCAACAAAATAAGCCAATATAATATAAGCCAACAGAAGTCTTTTCAAATTTTAGCAGATCCGACATTGTTCTTTGGAACCGTCGTAATATTAGCATTGTAGTTTGTATTTTTCCTGGGGCGGACAACTTCACTCGTCACAACCACCCAGGCTCGGATGGTCGGGACGCCACTGCTGAAAGCTTTTTATCTACAGACGTTTTTTTCATTTGCAATCCCATTTTCTGGCGGTGAAAAAATATTTTATTTGAACAACGTTCCTTTCAATATTATGTCCCATGTTCCTATAAAAAATATCACACGAACTTCCTAATACATAATATTCAAATCCAAATAACATTCTAACAATGTAAAAACTTTGCAATATTCCACAAAATACCTTCGCTAAACGATACAAGAACACCATCGAACCAGAAATTAATTTACAAAATCCCCTGAGTTACAGCAGCCATTATTATTTCCTAGAGAATATTCATTTCCACGGTTCCTCACAAAACACTCCCAAACTATTCCACAGCCAACATAAGAGAACTATAATTCCGCACACAACATTTGGGACCTAAATCTACCAAACATTCTCTTGGATTCGGAGAACATGCACCAAACACAACTATATATTCCCAGGCACCAATGTTTTCTGTTATACTCAAGGCAATTTGATGAAGTATACTCATACCGTGGAAACTCTGATATTCCACAGGGTAAAATTATGTACTCCCAATTTCATGTATTATAGAATTTGTTAGACTTTCTATATCCCGCTTTTATTTTTTTAGTACTCACTTATCGTAACATTGGTGAATGGAATAACATAGGTATGTTATTAATTTTTTGTTTACCCGTGGTTTAACCAAGATCTACCCTCACACATGAACACGTATTTCATTATATTTTTAACCACCAAGGGATCGCGCCAATAATAAATAAAAAATATGCGGAGAACTTCAAACTTTGTTTAAAAAAATACAATGCTTTAATTCACGTGAGTTTAAACAAAATAGATAGAAATTACGAATACTCTGATATATAAATATGGGTTCTTTACCAACTGAGAATAAAGTCAACTCAACACCTCCTAGAAAAGTCATTAAAAGCTATGAAAAAAAAAAATTTTAAATAAGCCAATAACCCTAACCTAACGTAACCTACATATTGAAACAATTTTTTATATATATGTTTTTATCACTCTAAAGTACTTATCTGAGATTGTTCTGAGTTGGTTTCGTTCCGAGATGTTCGGTCACCATAAATATGTAATAAATTTCCAATAAAGCAAACACTTTCATCATTTTAACAATCCTGCGTTCGAGCACAAAATTTGTTAACTTGAAAATATACCATATTGAATTTTAGACGGTTCTAGAAGCGCCTATTGTAAGTCGAAATAAGACACTTGTTGATAAAAAAGGAAAGTATTATTATACAGCTTTATACTAACGCAGCAAAATATTATAATACAGCTTTATACTATTCGAACGCGGGAGAGTTAGAAAAAAAAATTAAAAAACCTTTTCACAAAGGTGGGTAAAATTGACATATTATGGCCACGAATCGCTCAAGACATTTTGCAAATTGACATAATATGCCAAAAATCGCTCGAGTGAAAAGAGTGTTTCAATAAAACAAATCAAACAAAATAATTAAAAACTGTTTTATCCATCTGTCTATCTCAACCCAACCGATATCACCTTGCAATGGTCATCTTTAGACTAAAAAATGTTTTACTTCTTCAAACTTTGCAAATACACTTCGTGGCGTCATTTTTAATTCAATGGAAACAAATAACTTTGTAAAATCACCAATATGTAATCAACATTATGAACATGTTTCGTCAGGATAAGATTAATATTAGCGTATTATTATATAGCGTCTGCGACCTGTTGGGTGGCGGGTCAGATCGAGAGAGACTGGTTGAGGGAGGCCTTTTGACCTTTCCAGTCGGACTCTCTCGATCCATCGCCTTGCACCGCAGTTGGAGGGATGGATTCATACGTCCGTCACTCCTGGACACACTGACCCCAGATTCCTACCCACACCTCATACCTACATCCCAGAACTTCCTATCCTTCCCTTCCTTAAAAATACCCTCCACAAGCATCCTCAAGATGAATTTTTTTTCCTCTGTCAGACGTATGAATCATCCCTCCAATTGCGGTGTAAGGCGTAAGAGAGTCCGACTGGAGAAATCAGAACAGTCTCTCTCTCGATCCGATCCGCCACCCAGCAGGTGGGCAGACGCATCTGCCGCCAAGACCCGGACAAACCACATCCCGTGAACCCGGGCACCCTTGCTAAGTCATCAAAAGTAGCCCACCTCATTGGGGTGATCTATGGCAGAGGTGTTGGTTATCCAATAAATGGTTCCTGAGGCGGCGCGACGGTACCTAAACCCGCCTCCCAAATTGTAAATCGATATACAAATCATATTGAATAATTCCATTCGTTATGCAATATAACTGGTTAAATAATTAATAAACTGACGACGCTCTTAGAATTGAAATAAATGGTACAGGTATGCGATCATAAACTTAATTAAGACGCGACCAATTAATGCCGTTCGATCTTGGAGACAAAGCGATTCAAATATGACCAAATACCTCATTAACTGGTTGACGGCCGGCGTGGTCGAGCGGTAAGGCTTTTATTTGATTGATTTATGTTATTTCACAATTAATTAATTTAAAATAATATATATGTTCCAGTGGAAGATACTCTCAGTACTGCCCTATACTCTCAGTATGGTCTGTAAGACGCATCAGAATTGAAACGTTGCTTGAAATGGCTTTAGCCGTGTTTGGTGACCAGATCTGAGTAGCCAGGTACTTCCCCACCTTCCTCTTCCCCATCTCCTTCCCCACCCACTACCTTCAGCCCCACAGCGTACCCCGATTAGGGATGCCATAGTCTCACTGGCTCCAGGCGGGAGCAGTTCGACTCTTGTGCGGTGTTCATAAAAAAAATTCTTTTAAATCCACAGATACATCCGCCAGTGTTGTCAGCGGATATCGATTTCTTATTTATTGCCTGTCAATATCGGTCTGGCTATCAACAGTGCGGCCGTGCTTGGGAAAACGATATAAAATCGTCAGTGGTTACTATCGATTCGTATTTTAATTACGGATAATGGTCCTTACATACTTAGCTTCATAACTGTTAGAGTTGTAGTTGTAAGCAAAGCTCATAATCAAATTACGTTCATCTCATCTGCAGCGATCAGTGATCGAAATCAAAACGGACGCTACCTCGTATATCCAGAGGCGAACTGATAATATGCCTTTACAGTTTGGATTGTTGTAGACGGAAGTGGCGCCATCTGTTATTTTCATAAAGAACCGTTGAAGTTTCAAAAGGCATCGCCGATGAGAAAACGAAAATCATTAAGATGTTCAACACGATTAATTAACTTTGCTATGAACAACATTACATTGGGATCGTCTCCTACTTTACTCTCCGGACTTAATCATCTTCCGCATCATTTTTTTGAAACTCGTGGTAAAATGCCTTCAACTGAATTAGTTCATTTCCCAATTGATCGTCTAAAATTATAATTTACAATAAAAAAACACAAATTTGTTGTAGACCACTTTTATTTTATTAACACTTTACCGGTTTCGGAAGCACCCATTCTTCGTCAGGAGAATATTGTAACTAATCTACGACATAGAATATTGTCAGACATACATTTTATTTTTTTTATTTTTTTTTTATTTAATTTCGGAAGAAGAGTAAATTACAGTACAATTAGGATTAAGTTGTTTACAGTGTACATTATCATATTTTTCATCGTGGATTACAATATTAACTTTATGATCAGGTATTTTCTGTAATGAAAATAAGACATATGTTGTTCTCTTTTTGCATTAAGTGTGAGTAAGTTACTATCAAACCATGATTTTAAGATATTAATATCTTCATTTGCCAATTTGTTAACTAGGTTATTATGTATTTAAAAAATTTTATTTAAGTTTTTTTAAGTTATGTATAAAAATACTTACATTGTTTTTCATGTGTCTGTGTACATGCAAATGTTATCTCTGCAGACACATTAGTCTAGGGATATTTATATTTGTATTTTAAATTTTTTTAACATAACCCAAATAATTGTTCTATAAATATCCTGTTTGTGTCTCAAATAAATAAATAAATACTGCTTCGCTTACCTCCCATTCACACACCTAAAATTTGTATGTCAATATTCTATGTCGTAGATTAGTTACAATATTCTCCTGACGAAGGAAGGGTGCTTCCGACGCCGGTAGAATTTGAATAAAATAAAAGTGGTCTACAACAAATGTATGAGTTATTTTTTTGAAAATTTTGGCAAGCCACAAGGATAATGCTTTTTACAAATATGTAAAATTATAATACATTATTATTTTATATCAATGAACCATTTATTGGATTACCAAGAGCTTTGCCATAGATCAACCCAAGTGGAATGCTAAGCTTGGTGACTTACAGGTTCATGGCGTTAAATTGGCGGCGGATGCGTCGGCCCACTTACTGCGTGGCAGACCGGATCGAAAAAGACTGGTTGCCTTTCTAGCAGAACTCTCTCGAACCAACGCCTTTCACTGCAATGAGAGGGATGGATTCATATGTCCATCACCCTTAAACCAACTGACCCCCCAGGTTCCTACCCACCTTTTTCATTCCAAGAACTTCCTCTCCTTTCTTTCTTTTAGAAGACCCTCCACACAGCATCTCAAAAGAAGACGTAGGCCCTGAGAGAAATTATTTTCCTCTGGGCTTTCTGTGTGGAGCTATTGTAAAAACATAAAAAATAATTTATGCTGCAATTATCTCTTCATTGTGTGTTGTGTGGTTATGTATTCTAACATCAGTAAGTGTGGCTATAGTGCATGCTCTCAGAGTTGATGGCTTACGCGTAAATGCGAGTATCACTCCTCTCAACCCCTATGAGTATTCGCACCCTCTTTGTGTTGCAGAGGGGTGAGTGGGGCGGCGGTACCGGCCAGTGTGCGCGACCTGGTGCTGAGAAAGCTGGCCAGGCTCATGTTCATCAAGGTGGAAGGAATGTCTCCGGAGAAGGGGAGGACGCAGGTAAATATACACCTTTTCTATGTTTAGTAGAAACTGCGGTCGCGCAGTATTACATTGTGCTAAGTAGGGTTACGTGACGAAATTACACAGCCGTGAATTTCGCTTACCAATATTACTCTGCCAGAATTGCACATTAAGGAAATTTATTTGGACGCAAAATACACGCGGAGAGAATTCTCTCCACGTGTATTTTCCACGAGAATTATCTCCATGATGTAATTAATCTACCTGAATTAAGTCGAATGGAATTTCAAATGTCAAAAAAAAGACATTTTAAAGTTACTAGTGGTCGCAATTCGAGCATATTTAATTCAAAGTGTAATTTTTTTTATCAATTTAATGTAATTTGTATGCATAATTTAACAAATATTAGCATTCTGCACTCCTCTATATAAACTGTGTGCGGAATTCCATGCTCCTCCGTCCGCGCAATTTTCGTAAAAAGGGGTACATAGTTTTTGCTTCACGTATTAATAAATAGAAGATAGATAATTTCAAAGTGTTTTAATAAAAAAAGCGTTTACTAAATAAATTTCTTTTTATTTTAACTTAACCTGTTGAAAGTGGGATGAGATTTCAAAAACAAAACACAAAATTGCGAAAATTACCTTGATGAGTTCTGATCAAATATCCATACAAAAACAAAGGAATTATTTTTTTTGCGATTTTTTTCTGTTAACAGATAATATATATCTTATTATTCGTATATATTACATTATAACATCGTAAGAAGTTTTCGCAAAATAACTAAATTGAACTAAAAAAACTTCCTTTCGCAAACAAATATGAAAAAAAGAATTCATAGGAATATAAACTGATTTTATTATTTCTATATAAATCTGAATACATACCCCACCTGAAAAAAACAATGCAATGGAGTTTTAAAAGAAATAATGACATTGATCGTTATTCTCGCCGTTGACAGCTGCTAAAAGTCACGCACTATTGTTTTAGAACGTTCATTTGAAAGCTTTCCAAGAAGCTAGATTAATCAAATAAAGTGTTACATTAATATAGACTAGCTTTGCCTGTTGCAGAGGCAACCAAGGGGTTAAACACTACACGATATGACGTGTGAACGCGGATGAAGCGAAGAGTGTGTGTAAAATAAAATAGGTGAAGAAAAAACGATGTTTGAATGTGGATAAAGCAAGGAGTGTGCGCCTACAAAGGGCACAGGCAGTTGACAGCCCAATTTCGTACATCCGCTCTCGGGCTGCTTCGGTCACCCGGTTCAAGGCGTTCGGTACGGGCCTTTTCTCGCAAAAGCAGGCCAAGTAGCTTCCTGCTCAAGTTTTCACTGCGCCATTTGGGTTGTGCAGATCGATACGCGTAATTTGTTATCCGAAACGTATAGTTTACTGTTGAAAAGACTCTTCCCACAGTGCCACTTTGGTCGTCGACACTTTTAAAACGGCCCAGGAGCTTACCGCTCAATTCAGTACTGAACCAATCCTACCGCCCGACTCAGGGCGTTCGGTTTTTCATTTAATTTAAATTAGAAAAAAACATTAGAGCTTTATCTCGAATAATGGTCCTAGGAGTTTTTCGCTTATTTTTTTCACTCAGCCTTTCGGATTGTTAAGATCGAGACGCGTAATTTGATAGCCATCTCGGGTACTGTAAGGTGTAATTTAAAAAAAAAAAAAATTGGATTTTGAAAATTTTTTAAATTTGGAAAAAAAAATTTTCGGATTCTGGAAATTTTTTAATTTTGAAAAAAAAAATTTTTGGTTTCCGGAAATTTTTGAATTTTGAAAAAAAAAATTGTCGGTTTCTGGAAAATTTTTTAATTTGAAAAAAAAATTTTTTGGTTTCTGGAAATTTTTTAAATTTGGAAAAAAAAAATTCGGATTCTGGAAATTTTTTAATTTTGAAAAAAAAATTTTTTGGTTTCCGGAAATTTTTGAATTTTGAAAAAAAAAAATTTCGGTTTCTGGAAATTTTTTAATTATGAAAAAAAAATTTTTTGGTTTCTGGAAATTTTTTAATTTTGGAAAAAAAAAATTGTTGGATCTCGGAAATTTTTGAACTTATAACTGAAAGTAATTTTTCAAAAAACGGCGCTATAAAAATGTATTATTCAGAAATTTTAGAGACTTAAACTAAACCCAACTGGGGTGCCGTAGTCTCACTGACTCCAGACGTCAGTAGTTGGGACTCTTGTGCGGTATTCACATTGAAATTTAATTTAATTTAATGAACCCGTACAGTATTCAAAAGGTACCTACATCATTTGGCAAAAAAAAATTGGACCATCTTTATTTAAATTTACCCATTTTATTAGAAATGTTCAGAATAAATAGTATCCGAGAAGGACGTTGTCAAAAAAAATTCGAGTGCAGCTTACTGTAGTTTTTCAAAAAACAGCCCTATAAAAATGTATTGTTCAGAATTTTTCAGAAACTAAAACTAAACCCAACTGGGGACGCCGTAGTCGCACTGACTCCGGACGGCAGTAATTGGGACTCTTGTGCGGTATTCACATTGATATTTAATTTAAAGTGTATGAACCCGTACAGTATTCAAAAGGTACCTACACCATTTGGCAAAAAAAAATTGGACCATCTTTATTTAAATTTACTCATTTTATTAGAAATGTTCAGAATATAAAGTGCCCGAGTAGGTACCTACGTACGTTGTCAAAAAAAATTCGAGTGCAGTTTACACGCGGTAGAAGTGAAACTTTTCCAAAACAATCTCAACTAATACTTGAAAAGTGAGGTCACAAAAACGGCCCTATAAAAATATAATTTTCAAATTTTTTGTAAACCCATTTTTATGAGGTGTTGCTCATCCAACAAATGGTTCCCGGGGCGGCAGTGCCAATGCCCGCCTCTAACGTTGAATAATTATCATAAATAAGCTAAATACAAAAAAAGCGTTATGTAACTATAGTATTTAAAAAAAATAAATCCCTTAAATATCTAGTATAAAGACGAAGGTAGCGCAACACGGCATAACAGCCCAAAAAATTATTACAAAAGAAATTATCCTTTCAACTTCAAATAATTTCAATACAAATTTCCAAAAGAAAAAACATATGGGAATTGCATATGATTCCGAGTTGTTATGTGCAGGTACCTACCTACTCAGATTCTCAGTTGGTACACCTGCACATACGTAAAAAAAAACACGCCATTAAAATGTATATTCAGAATTTTTTATCAAATAATCATTTCAATGAAAAAGAGTTCGCAAAGTATTTATATTTATAAATAATACTAATCCTAATGCATCGGAGCCCATTTATCAGGTACCTACTTAGTTCGTCATTCGCAGACGTACAATAGTCTGCAATTATATTTTCATCGCTGGCAAGACCGATACGAAATAATGTGTTCACCACCTCGAGCACGGCCTGAAAATCGAGTTGTTTTTAACGTTTTCCATACAAACAACGCTGTCCTGGCCCGATTGAAACTTTAGTTGGCGGTTCCACCATTTGTAAAATTTCAGAATCCAGTGTTCTCAGGTGTGAGAAAATTTACCCAACCTGAATTTATTTGTAAGAAAATTAGGTGTTCTACTGGCCAGACAAATTATGCACCCTCGAGAAAAATGCGAGTTTTGCGAAACGTCAGAAAATATCATTTTTCCGCGCGCTATTGTGTAACATTTTGAATGGTGACCGACATATTTGTCGATTTTAAAAGCTTCCTTAATTTCTATTCCTCCTATTTATTAAAAAACATCTCCACCAGAACGCGCTTTTTCGACGATATCTCGTACCGCGTGTCGTACCTATAAAATGTCATTTTTTAGCAGCATCGCCATTAAAATAAAAGAATAAATTTCTAGCAAATTCGTTTCGCGTAAAGGAAATAGTGATTAAGATTTCTTATCTTTTTTGCAAATGCGAACCTGTCGGCGGGAAATATAACCAGGCCGATTTCTTCGTCGATGAGAGATTCAGCCGGAGGTTCCAGTTATCGCCGCTGATTTTGTATCAGTTTTTTCCGTTGACTTTTGGCGTTTCTAAAATAAGAATTTCGTGTGAGTTTCCTGTCTTGCGATAGTGGTCTCTGAGGTCGGTCAAACTCGAAGAGCGGAGAGGTCATTTTGGCGTGGGAGGCCCTGACTGAAAAAAAAAGCCCTGTTTTTCGAGCGAAACTGAACCTCGAAACGGGTAAAACTCAAGGGGCGGCAAGGTCGTCTTTTGCCTAAATTACGAAAAAAGTGAGTTTTTCAAAAACTGTGCATTAATATATATACTAGCTTTGCCTGTTGCAGAGGCAACCAAGGGGTTAAACACTACGCGATTTGACGTGTGAACGCGGATGAAGCGAGGAGTGTGTGTTTAATAAAATAGATGAAGAAAAAAACGATGTTTGTAATTTGTTACCCGTAACGTATAATTTACTGTTGCAAAGACTCCTACCACTGTGCCTCTTTGGTCGCCGACACTTTTAAAACGTCCCAGGAGCTTACCGCTCAATTCAGTACTGAACCAATCCAGCCGCAACGACCAGGGCGTTCAGTTTTTCATTTAATTTAAATTAGAAAAACCAATAGAGCCTAAAAGGGTCCTCGGATGTAATCGTTCAATTTTTTCAGTCAGCCCTTTGGATTGTGTAGGTCGAGACGCGTAATTTGATATCCATCTCGGGTACTGTAGGGTGTAATTTAAAAAAAAAAAATTTTTTGGATTTTGGAAATTTTTGAATTTTAAAAAAAAAAATTTGGATTTTGTAAATCTTTGAATTTTCAAAAAAAAATTTTTTGAGTTTTGGAAATTTTTTAATTTTGGAAAAAAAAATTTTGTTTTCTGGAAATTTTTTGTTTTTGAAAAAAAAAATTTTTGGATTCTGAAAATTTTTTAATTTTGGAAAAAAAAAATTTGGATTCTGGAAATTTTTTAATTTTGAAAAAAAACTTTTTTGGTTTCTGGAAATTTTTGAATTTTGAAAAAAAAATTTTTGGTTTCTGGAATTTTTTTAAATTTGGAAAAAAAAAATTTCGGATTTTCGGTTTCTTGAAATTTTTTAATTGTGAAAAAAAAATTTTTTGGTTTCTGCAAATTTTTTAATTTTGGAAAAAAAAATTATTGGATTCTGGAAATTTTTTAATTTTGGAAAAAAAAAAATTGTTGGATCTCGGAAATTTTTGAACTTATAACTGAAAGTAATTTTTCAAAAAACGGCGCTATAAAAATGTATTATTCAGAAATTTTAGAGACTTAAACTAAACCCAACTGGGGATGCCGTAGTCTCACTGACTCCAGACGGCAGTAGTTGAGACTCTTGTGCGGTATTCACATTGAAATTTAATTTAAAATGTATGAACCCGTACAGTATTCAAAAGGTACCTACAACATTTGGCAAAAAAAAATTGGACCATCTTTATTTAAATTTACTCATTTCATTAAAAATGTTCAGAATAAATAGTATCCGAGTAGGACGTTGTCAAAAAAAAATTCGAGTGCAGCTTACCGTAGTTTTTCAAAAAACGGCGCTATAAAAATTTATTATTCAGAATTTTTCAGAAACTAAAACTAAACCCAACTGGGGACGCCGTAGTCGCACTGACTCCGGACGTCAGTAATTGGGACTCTTGTGCGGTTTTCACATTGAAATTTAACGTAAAATGTACGAACGATTAGTTCCCGTACAGTATTCAAAAGGTACCTACACCATTTCGCAAAAAAAAAATGGACCATCTTTATTTAAATTTACTCATTTTATTAGAAATGTTCAGAATATATAGTGTCCGAGTACGTTGTCAAAAAAAATTCGAGTGCAGTTTACACGCGGTAGAAGTGAAACTTTTCCAAAGTGAGGTCTGAGTAGCCCAGTAAATAAATGTACCCTCTGTAATATTTTACTCCTGCGTATTATGAGCTCCTGGTAGTTTTTCAATATTGTACGTCACCCTTTTTGTCATTTTTTACAAAAACGGTCCTATAAAAATATAATTATCAAAATTATTGTGTACCTATTTTTATGAGGTGTTGCTCATCCAACGAATGGCTCCCTGAGCGGCAGTGCCAATGCCCGCCTCTAACGTTGAATAATTATCATAAAGAAGCAAAATACAAAAAAAGCGTTATGTAACTTTAATATTTAAAAAAAATAAATCCCTTAAATATCTAGGCTAAAGACGAAGGTAGCGCAACACGGCATAACAGCCCAAAAAATTATTACAAAAGAAATTATCCTTTCAACTTCAAATAATTTCATTACAAATTTCCAAAAAAAAAAACATATGCAATTCTTATTTGATGATTCCGTGTTGTTATGTGCAGGTACCTACCTACTCAAAATAGGCATTCCAAAACCGAGCGTCTAGCAACACTCGATACGGAGATCTTTTTTCGTGAATTGAGCAAATTTCTTTCGATACAGACGAACCTGCCGATTTGAACGGATTGAAATAGAACTACAGGCGTGTTCGACAGACATTTGATTTTGTATTGCGTGAACGATCCGTACTTATATTCCGCACCGCTAGATGTCTCTGGATTGAAATCTTTAGTTGGCGGAGAGTGTTGCCTTCCGCCATTTGTAAAATTTCAGAATCCAGTGTTACCAGGTGTGAGAAAATTTACCCAACCTGAATTTATTTGTAAGAAAATTAGGTGTTCTACTGGCCAGCTATATAATGCACCCTCGAGAAAAATGCGAGTTTTGCGAAACGTCAGAAAATATCATTTTTCCGCGCGCTATCGTGTAACATTTTGAATGGTGACCGACATATTTGTCGATTTTAAAAGCTTCCTTAATTTCTATTCCTCCTATTTATTAAAAAACATCTCCACCAGAACGCGCTTTTTCGACGATATCTCGTACCGCGTGTCGTACCTATAAAATGTCATTTTTTAGCAGCATCGCCATTAAAATAAAAGAATAAATTTCTAGCAAATTCGTTTCGCGTAAAGGAAATAGTGATTAAGATTTCTTATCTTTTTTGCAAATGCGAACCTGTCGGCGGGAAATATAACCAGGCCGATTTCTTCGTCGATGAGAGATTCAGCCGGAGGTTCCAGTTATCGCCGCTGATTTTGTATCAGTTTTTTCCGTTGACTTTTGGCGTTTCTAAAATAAGAATTTCGTGTGAGTTTCCTGTCTTGCGATAGTGGTCTCTGCGGTCGGTCAAACTCGAAGAGCGGAGAGGTCATTTTGGCGTGGGAGGCCCTGACTGAAAAAAAAAGCCCTGTTTTTCAAGCGAAACTGAACCTCGAAACGGGTAAAACTTAAGGGGCGGCAAGGTCGTCTTTTGCCTAAATTACGAAAAAAGTGAGTTTTTCAAAAACTGTGCATTACTATATTAATATATATATGTTGGCGCAAGTGATTCTGACCTTGTTCTTCATACGGTTTCTTTATACACAAGGGTTAAAAAGTTTTTTTTGTGCCCGCCGGCGGCCGAACCACAGATGAGAGATTGTAATATTTAATCGAAGACAATATTAGCAACTCGCATTCGAAAATAAAGGCTTGCAGAAAAGTCAATAGATGTCGCATATTCAATAAAAATGGATAAATTTATCCAAGACCCTACCTAGGTAGAATTTATTTCGAGATTAATCTTGCAATCATAAAAAAAGATAGCAGCCAATAAAAATATGTGTTCAGAAAATAAAGATAATGTTGATAGTTCTCACTTACAGGTATGATACAGTTAAATATGAGAAGGGGGCGGGGTCTTACTAGTGGTAGAGCATAGCCCTGCCAAGGCTAAGGTCCTACATTCAATTAGGACCATATCGTTTTCTGATTTTTCTGTTTCAGATTTTCGTTCAAATGATTTTAATCGACTCTCAATCTAAAATCGAAACGTGTTATTATTTTGTGACGATGGGAATTTATTTTGTGGCGAAAAAAAACTTATTATTGTTTCACTTAAATATATATGTATCATTTTCGAAAGCTCACTTCTACTCCAGGAAACAATTATTTTGTATATGTGCTCACTGGGATGCCACAATTCCGCTAAGGGTTAAAATAGTTTTAAAGCTGACGATTCTATTTTTAAAATAATTGCTAAATATTAAATTAATTATTATACCAATAATTTAGGTTTTACCAGTCTTTCTAAGAAGTATGAATTCATGTTAAAATATTGAGTTGAGGAAACTTTTCAGCTGACGAAAAGATACCGTTTACATGTTCTCCTTTGTTTCCAATAAAATACTTCAAGCTTTAGGCTTCAAGCTTATCTTACAATAATCTCCGGACAAAGGAACAACATTTTCAAGTTTTCCCTTTTGCTTGTTAAATTTTACAACAATAATATCCAGTGTCCATTTACTTTGAGGGTCTAATTAATTTTGACGTATCGTCAAACTCGTTGACGACAGAAAGCTTAGCTTATAACGATGTGGAATAATTGCTTTTACCCAGAATAAAACATTTTATTAGATTTATTTTCAGAAACCTTTGTAAAAAAGGATTTGCTTTTTGTGTTTTTCGCCTCAATTTCCGCTTTTCCTGGAAGGTATATTGAGCATTCGATACCTCATCCGACCTTTATAGCAAGTATAGCGTGATACCAAGATCCAAAGTATAACAACTGTTTTTAGTTAAGTGTGAAGAAACGCTTAAAATACCAATATCCAACACCTAAAAGTAACAAATGGTAATCTATGGTTATTTTTATTTATTTATTTACTAACGCTCTTTTTAGGGCTTAGTAATCTTCGGTTATTACATTTTGTATTTGTTTAGTGACAAATGGAAGATGTCCACTGAATTGGTATAATTATTTCCCTCCATTAGTATTCTAGGTAAAGAGAAATACATATGATAGTTAGTCCCAGAATGCTGCACTAAAATAAATCCCGACTTCTAGTGTAACTTTGTTAAGTGGAATCCGAAAGCTTATTAATGCAAGAAATTCTGGAGTATCATATAATATTTTATGTAGAAATACTAAATCAGTTAAAATCCTTCCGTCTTACAATAAAATTTAAAAGGGGGTTGAAGTTCTACATAACAACCCATTTTAAAATTTAGAAAATGTCAGAATTTATTTTGTATTATTTCAATAGCTTGTACATGAATTTTATAATGTGTGTTCCAGCTGGGAGAATTGTATTCAATTTTACTTTTAACAACGGCAAGGTAATAGTTTAATACACTTAATGTTCAATTTTTTATAAGAAAAACTCTATTTTTATAACTTTTAAAGGTTATTCCTATCATCGTAATATATCATTGAAGAAGAAGATAACATTAATAATCTAAACGAAAATATGAAAGAGAACAAGACACAGAAAAATAGAAAAAGACAAAGGTCGCAACTGAGTCTCAACCCAGAACTCTCGTCTAACCGGGACCTTGCGCGTTAACCAATTTCGCTATTGCCACCTTCTTTCAAACCGTCATATTTAAAATTTTAGAATTAACAATATTATCTTCAACTAATTCTTTTTTCCGTATTATGAATGACCAATATCCTTAGAATGATAAATCATAGTGACACAGCTTCGTACACTAAATCAGAAATATCACAATTACTAATCCAAACTGTAACAACTGCGATCATCCTATGAAAACTTTTTACAACTCATGGAAAAATGAGCAAAGTATTTATAATAATAAAAAAATTGAAGTGTATTGTAGGTACAGTGGAAGATTAAAGTAGCCCAAATTCTAGTACTTATTTTAATTTTCTCAGGACGTCTGGCGTGGAAGATCGATAAAACCCTGTATCAGTACGATATTGATCAAAACCGTCTTCTATGGTCATTTATCAAAATTTGCGATCACGGTCACGCAATCAACAATTGGTAAGAGATATTTCGACCGAGAGTTGATAAATTTTAGTTCAGCCTCCGAAGTACCACATAAGTTTCGGTTAACTGTCAATATAAGTATTTATGTGAGTAACATCGATCGTTATGCAAAATTACTGGCTTATATAAACGGAGTCCAACTAACGAAGATCTTACAATTGGAAGAAGTTGTATAGACTTAAATAATTCAAACAGGACGCGACCAATTTATTCCGTTCGATCTTTGAGGAACTAAAGTGGTTGAAATATGACCAAAGACCTCATAAACTAATTAACTCCCGTTTAATGTAAAAAAGTAAATGCGGACCGCCAATGCATATTTAGGTTAGTATTTCAATTCAACATTGCTAAATCATTAATATTTTTACGTAATTACTTAGCTTTTGACATTTCGTAGAGTAAATTTTAGAAAATACCTTCAGGTTTGTCAGCGTATATGGATTTCTTATTTATCCGGCCTCTGTGTTTCCTCATTCATTTTCTTCAAGACCCATGTTCAATCCTTCCTCTTCTTAAATAGACCCTCCACACAGCAGTTTCTAAGATAACATAGGCCTTGAGGGAAATTATTTATTTTTCTTAGGCCTCTTGTGTAGAGTTAATGTAAAAAAAAAATCGAGTGCAGTTCACACGCGGTAGAAGTGAAACCTCAAGACAATAAACATAAATAAACACGTAAACACCTCAGCACAGGTTCTCCTAGTGAGGTGTTCACGAAACATACAACAATACCTATCCACAGTTTCACCTTCGCAAACCTACCTTACACCCAACATAATAAAATTATAAAATATATTATGTAAAAATGTTTTCGAATTTGATGTATAGGTAAATACTGTAATGAATAGAAATAAATAAATAAATAAATAAATAAAATCTCAACCAATAGGAGCCTTGAAAAGTGGTTTCATAATCAAAGCGGCCAATGCTGTAAGGTTTCATTCTATCTCATTCTCTCGCAGGCTAAATCCTATAGACGTATTTGTTTGCCTCTTTTAAGTGTCGTTTCCGTTTCATCCGAGTTTTAAATCACAATCGGTCAGTGGCTGACGGGCATCGCTTTTGGGTCACCCGGGTGTCACCCAAGCCTTGGCTGGCTAGGTCCTCCATCACGACACAAGCAACCTTTTTGCGTTTAGTGTGGTGGTAGTAGGAGATTTTCAAACATTGTTGGATTATTCGTAACCCAGGAATGTTTTTCTTTCTTAAAAAAAAATGTGCTAAAGAAGTTTCACTTCAAAACAATAATCCCTGTCAACATCGGTTCGGCTGTCAACTGCGAAGCAGAGCTCGGGACATCAAAATAAAATCATCGGAAGTTAGGCCTATCAATCCGATATTGTAAAGTTATCGATTTCACTATAGAGCTCCTGATCTATACTTTTTGAGTTTTTACCCTTTGAAACTAAGATATTATCAATTTGATCTGTTTAGGCACCACATCGTTTACGATGTAAATTCAAAATGTATTGATTTGCCGGAGTACTTTCCAATTTTTCTCTATTCTGAGAATCTCTTTGAAAAAATGCGCTTGTATGAAAAGCTAATGTGAATGAATATAATGTATATGTTTAATACCTGCTCAAAATGTTCTTTGTGTATTTATTAATTATATCTCTTTAAAGGGTTTTTATTGTTATTTGTTTCGGACTCAATCGTTCCTCAATCATTACTCGAAAATGATTTTTAATAATGTTCTACCACAGTACCTACATATATACAATATCTACATCTACCCTGGAGAAAGACCATAGTTTACAATCGAAACTTTGCTTGAAAAGGCTTTAGTTATCTTTGGTTACCAGATCTGAATAGCCAGGTACTTCCCAGCCTTCCTCCTCCACATCTCCTTCCCTTCCCTTTAGCCTCATAACATCCCTCAATTGAGGATGCCACAGTACAGTGCAGTTGGACATTGTAAAGTATTCACATAAAAAAACACATTTTTTTAAGTCATGGCAAATTAACAATGTAATGTCTACGAACAGGGATTATATGTATATTTCATGTGTAAAATAGTCCTTAGCAAACGGTAACGCGAAAGGTACAGAGTTACCATATGACTCCCAGTCCAACAAAGTAAGGTATGGTCGTACTTAAGGTTCCCAGAACTTCCTCTTCTTCCTTTGAAAAAACCTCCACACAGCATCCCCTTAGATGACACAGGCCTTTGGGAAATTATTTTCCTCAGGGCCTCCCGTGTGGAGCTAATATAAAAAAAAAATAAACTTAAGATCGTTCACGGACGGCGGTAATTTAATTATTTTAGGAAAAAACCCTTTTTGCAAGTTTTGCTGTAATATGTTTATCTGTGCCTGTACAATAAGGAACTCCAGTGAAAAATATTATGGCTTTAAAAAAATATGTTCATATAGACCAATAAACGCTGATTCTGAATATATAAGTTTTATTAAATAATATTTGAGGGAACGGACTCCGGGTGTCGATGGAGACGGTGAGAGAAATAAAATGCATCCGAGTTGGTTGCGAGTCCATTCGTTTATTGAATCATGAGCTACGTAGCTGAGGTCGGTGCGATGTAACATGAAGATGACGAAGTGCCGTAGAGTGAGGCGTTGCGGGTGCACGGTCATGATGAGTGATGCAGGTCGGTGATGCTGTGGTGGAGCAGGCCACGGGCCTGCAGGTCACCAGGGTGTTGCTCGACGCTCGTTGCGGAGATGACCTGATCGTCCAGGCCGTTGCTCGACGCTCGTTGCGGAGATGAACGGCGGCGACTCGGTGAGTGGAGCCACCGGAAGGTAGTCCTTGTGATGTCCACGAAGGAAGCTGCCCTGGAGTGATGAACGGCGGTGACTCGGTGAGTGGAGCCACCAGCGTGATGCTCGACACCGTGGCGGTGGAGGATGACCTCGTCTTCCAGACCGCAGCTACGTAGTTTCAGCTTCAATAAACGACTGGACTCGCAACCAAGTCGGATGCTTTTCATTTCTCTCTCCGTCTCCGTCGACATACGGAGTCCGTTCCCTCACTGGTGACCCCGACGAGATATGGACACGCAGCATCCTGACACGGAGTCCGTTCCCTCATATTAAACGTAGAGTTTTTAAAAAAATATTAAAAAGTCCATTTTAAAACGTGTCATTAAAACACCCTGTCAAGTTGGTATTGCTGGATTTTGGCGGCGTGACGTCACCGCGCCGCGTCACCTGGGTCAAAGTTGTATAGAAATGTAAGACGCAAGCCGTTTGACATTCCGTGTTATTGGTATAAACCTCTATAAAGAGATTTGGACATATAATAGTTTTTGTTTTTATTGAAACATTATTTAGGCCTAAATAATTCAGTATCAAAAGTAAAGTATCTCTAGTAGCTTATCTATATTATTTAAAATATTCAAAAACTTTAACTGTACAAAAAACGATCGTAATGCCCAGTAATGCCTGTTAAAACGCTCCAATGCTGAAATTCAAAATGGCCGGCGATGAACAGCTGATTCCAGTTCCATACAAAATTCATACTTCGGTTGATCACGATGACGTCACACTAGATTCGGTGGTTTTCGGGGGATCTTGAAAATTTAAAACTTTGAAATTTATTTTAACTATTAAAACTAACTATAAAAATAAAAATAAATATGCAGTTATTTAAGTTAGAAGGTCATTATTCATAAAAAAAAATTAAAAAATTGGACTCGAATTCTCTATTGTACAAACGTTATATGAATAAGGTTATCACGATTTATTTTTTTAATTATTTTCAGAAGAATTGAACCGACAAAACCATTTATTCATATTCAAATACCGCGTACAAGTGCAGGCTCAAACAAACAATTATTCAACTTAGTAATTTGAAGTATAACACGCAAAAAGTGTTATTTTTTCTAAAATAATTAAACAGTTCATAAATAATTTTATGTTAACCATTGGCTATGATTAATTTTATAATCTACCTATATCCCCCCTGTTAACCTCGCAATAACCTTTCTGGTCCTGAAATAGATGAATTTGGCTGAATGTTTCCAGGTGAATCCCCGCACGGGCAGCCGCCTGGAGAGCGACGGAACCCGCGCGGAGGAGGTCCCGCCCCTTGACAACTCCCCCAAATTCCTGCTGAGGCAGAGCTCCGTTAGCACTGAAGGTAACACACACCTGTAACAATAATTATTACTTATTACTATCGGCTTCTTTAACCCTACATAGCTAAGGTTCGTCAAGATGACGAACATCAAATGCAAATCTACCCGGCTCTTCTGAATAGCCGTAATGTATCAATTTAGTGGCCGCTGGACTCCTGCAATCCTCGACCCTTCTACAACATGGGTCTTTTCAAGACCGTGTTATAGGAGGAAGGAAACACAGAGGCCGGCAAATCATTCCACAGCCGATTCCAAGAACGAGTCGTAGAAACAACCCGTTATCATGTGACCAATGTCAACCGTGTACATATGTTGGGCGCGCGTTTGGCGTGTTTCCCGACTATGAACCGGTGCCGAGGGGATCAATGACAATGGTACCTCGGAGCATCGTCCATTGTAATACCGGTAGAACAAGGACAGCATTCCCACCTGACACCTGTGCTCCGAAGATTGCAATCCGTATGTTAAGTTAAGGGAAACCTAACCAGGACCTCTCCAGCCGAACTCTCTCAAGTTATCGCATTTCACCGCAGTAGAAGGGATGGATTCTTCGTCCGTCACATTGACCCCATTCCTCACACCTTTTCCTTCCCAGAATTTCCTCTCCTTCATTTCTTTAAAAATACCCTCAACACATCGTCCCCAAAGATGGCAAAGGCCCTAAAGAAATTTCTTTCCCTCAAGGCCTCCTGTGTAAATCTATTGTAAAAAAAAAAGTTAATTTTCAAATATCGCCTGACTAGCTTATTTGAAATATCATCGTCGTGTGTGACGGGTCTGTATAAGTTGTATGCCCCTTCATGATAGCTGAATGTATCTGTTCTTGTTTCGTATTCCAGAGTTTGGCGACCGCCAGTGGTGCGTGCACAGCGTGCAGCGCCTGGCCGACGCGGCCGAGCGCGCGGAGCGCCGCCGCGCGCTGTCCGAGCGGCGGCAGCGCGCGGCGCTCGAGTGGCGGCAAGTGGCGCTCGTGCTCGACCGCGCGCTGCTGGCCGCCTTCCTGCTGGCCACCGTCGTCACCACCACCGCGATACTGTGCGGCTCTCAGCCGCCGCCGGAACCCAACAAGGGATGAATTCTATCATTTGTGTGTGATACTAAAATATTCGTCGCTGTTGTCTATTTTCACTAGTGGGGTGTTTTCAAAAACTATCAATACCGTTAAAAATGTGCGAAAGATTTATTTTTTCAATACCTCAGGCCTCGGGCATATTATCTCGGAACAACAAAATATTTCCGCTCTGCAATAAAATCCAAATAATTGGAATATTCTGAATGTTTCTGGAAAACAAAAGTTGCTTTTGAAAGGTGATGAAAAATACTACTGTAAAGGGCCAAGGAGGAAACGACGTAAATTTCGACCTTGACGTAATATTTTGTGGGTTTATTTTGTGCTATCGTATATTATATTCACCGAAACATATTCCTCGAGCAATAAACTATGCGTAAAAACAACATTACTTGCGTTTATTTGATAAATTTATAGGTTCTTGTTTTTTTTCACGACCTACGACGCTCGTAGTTTGACAGCTCAAAACGCGCGAAAAATGAAGGGTCGATGTCATAAATAAATTTAATAAAAATTATTCCGAGTGGCTATGCGTATTTAGGATACCTCATACGTCAAGAACAAGAATGCCCCAAGCGATTCTGACCTTGTCCTTCATATGTTTTCTTTATACATAAGGATTAAAATCGCATTTAAAAATAAAAATGATTGAAAATTTTGGCGTGTGCGCCGGCGCACACCCGGCCATTTATTAAAAATGAATACATAATTTTGAAATATTAAAAATTTTGAAGGCAAACACAAAAAGTTTTTAAAATGGCTCATCTTACGTTTTTTCTAACTAAAATTACTGATAACGAAAAAAAACACTCTTTTTTGTTTAGACAACTGTATTATAAACGTTATGGTGACATCACTTTTTTATTGTTTCTTGTAAAAATAGTTAATAAAAAATTCACAAAGTTTCTTATTTTTTTCCCAAATTGGGGTCGGAAACTTTGGTTTAAGTCAAAAATTTTAACTAAATTGTGGTAAACTTTTAGATTTGTATATAAGGCGTGGTGTTTTCTCTTTAAAAACCGTTTAGATCATATTTATCACAATGATAGTAAGAAAGACAACGATTTCTATGAGATCTGTGTGAGTTGTTCCCAAAAGCGAACAAATTAGCCCGAGGGATTAAATAAAAAAAAAATTTTGTGATTCTGAGCATCGCACTAAAAATGTGTTATTTTAATTTTTTTTTGTTCATTTTTTTTTTTTTTTTTACAGTTAATACCGCACAAGAGTCCCAACTGCTCCCGTCTGGAGCCAGTGAGACTATGGCATCCCCAATTGGGGTATGTTGTGAGGCTGAAGGTAATGGGGAGGGGAAGGAGATAGGGAAGAGGAAGGTGGGGAAGTACCTGGCTATTCAGATCTGGTCACTAAACACGGCTAAAGTCATTTCAAGCAACGTTTCAATTCTGAATGGTGGTCTTACACCAGGGCGATACTGATAGTATCTTCCACTCTGGCACCTTCCGCAAATATACTATATATTATTTTAAATGAATAAATTGTGAAATAACACAAATTAATCAAATAAAATTTATTTGCGCACGCCGGGTTCGAACCCGCGACCTTCGGATTGTGAGTCGAGAGTCTTGCCTCGGGACCACGGAGGCCGTCATAGTAATAGTTATTAATTTTAAAAGCGGTCTAATACCGGACATTCCGAAACGATTCCAACCATAAATAAACCAAACCACTCATTCCAACTGGCTACCGTGACATTATGACAAATACATAGAAAACGCTACTGGCTGGTAAGACGAACTCACGAACAAAAACGAACAAATGCCTTCATTATTGTAATTTTTTCGGGGGTAGAATTTAAAAAAGAAACTGTAAAAATAGCTTAATTGCGAATAGGTACCTACCTACCTAACTGAACACAGATCTTCAAGAAGTGTATTGAATTTAGATAAATTGACCTTACTTCAGGCACACAGGTACACTTCTATTGGTTTACACCTTCAGTGGTAGGTAGGTACCTTCTAAAAAAAGGGTTGAAGAGAAATAGTGTCACAATTTTTGTTAAAACTTTGAAAGTGTTACATAACATAAAGAAAATACATAATCGTCAAGTGCATCATAAATAAAAAAAATAACTGTGTCTATATAATAATGTTAAAAATTTCATCGAAATCTAGAGACAGACAAATTTATTTACCTAACAGAGATATTTTTTTTTTAAAACTTTGCTTTTAATTTTTTTTTCCAAAAGCTGTCTCCATATAAAAAGTTGGAATTTTGCAATCTTTTCGGTGTAAAAGTTGTAAAAAAAATGTGTGACAACAATGACCTAAATCCGACGTCTCTCTACTTTCGTCTATCAATTCTGATTTCTCCTACCCTTCCATTCCCAATATCCTTCTGCTTGACATCCAATGATTATTAAATGAGAATCATTTGTAATAAATAATCATTTTACATATTTTTGTGAAAACTGTTATTACTTAGATGAATCTATACTTATAGCGTCATTGTATTTTTTTTGTTATTAGAACCATATTAGTATATTTAAATAATATAATTGTTCGGTACTTCTTTTATAAAAATACATTTTATTCTGTTTTTAAAGTTACTTATACCGTAAATAATAAATAAATAAATATTTGAAAACATAACATTATATTACATTTCGTTTGTTTCCTTGTAAATCCAAGGAAATAGTTTAAAACACAACGTTAATCTTGTCGAGATAAACAATAATAAGTTTAGTGTCTCCTAGATTTAGATATTTGGTAGATAAATGTTTAATATTTAAATATAAGTATACTATAAATACATAACAACCTTTTTGAATAAAATTGTTTAAAAAATAACTGTATTTTAATTGTCAGTGCTTTTTAAAAAAATAATTCAATTATTTATCAAGAGAATAAAAATATTTTCAGCTATATAAATATATATATATATATATAAGTTTGTTATCAAAGGTCTCGACTGATAAAATCCAGTGTTAATTCTTGAACAATGTATAAAAGGCTACCTTTTCTGACAACGAATACCAACTTTAGTTTCTCTCCTTTAAAGCTGGACATACACGGCAGAGACATACATTGAGCCAAATAAACCCGCGCCGAGCCATAACTCATCCACGTCACGCCACCGAGGGGAAACTTGATGTGGCTCCATTGTGAAACCATTTATTGGATAACCACACCTCTGCCGTAGGTCACCCCAACTGGTTCGCTACAAGCGGTGACAGGGTTCATCGAGTGAGGTTTGACAAGGTTTTGGCGGCCGATGTGCCTGCCCACCTGCTATGTGGCTGGATCGAAAGAGACTAGTTAAAGAGATCTTTTGATCCCTCCAGCCAGAATCCCAAATCGACCCGTCGCCTTGCGCCACAGTTGAAGTGATGGATTAAAAAGTTCGCCACTCCTGGACACACTGACCCCCAGATTCTTACCCACCCCTAATAACTATTTTCTTCACAGAATTTCCTCTTCTTCTTTTCCTAAAAAAACCCTCCACACAGCATCCCCTAAGATGACATAGACTCCGAGGGAAATCATTTTCCTCAGGGTCTCCTGCGTGGAGCTAATGTAAAAAAATATATATATAATAATAATTGGATAATTTGTAAAGCGCCGTTTTTGTGAAAAATTACCTCAAGGGCGCTGTAAATATATTTATATATTCAGCAAGTTCAAGCCGATCTAAAAAGCCGTGACTCGGCTCTGCCGTATGTTGCACATCCCCGAGCCAATGGCTTGTCGGCTCGGTCGTGTGCGCGCAATAGAGAATTCCAGTCCAATTTTTTATTTTTTTTTATGAATAATGACCTTCTAACTTAAATAACTGCATATTTAATGTAATAAAATTAATAATAAAATTAATTATTCATATTTAACTGCATGTGTAACTTGAATAATGTGATTCTGTAAAAGCCTTCAAGGCGTGTATGAATAAATAAAATAAAATAAAATAAATAAATAAAATATTTATTTTTATTTTTAGAGTTAGTTTTAATAGTTAAAATAAATGTCAAAATTTTAATTTTTCAAGATCCCCGAAAACCACCGAATCTAGTGTGACGTCATCACGACTAACAGAAGTATGAATCTTGTAGGGAACTGGAATCAGCTGTTCGACTCCCGCCATTTTGAATTTCAGCATTGGAGCGTTTTCATAGACATTACTGGGCAACACGATCGTTTTTTGTACAGTTAAAGTTGTTTTTGAATATTTTAAATAATATAGATAAACTAATAGAGATACTTTATTTTTGATACTGAATTATTTAGGCCTAAATAATGTTTCAATAAAAACAAAAACTATTATATGTCCAATTCTCTATAAACCAATAACTCGGAATGCCGAACGGCTTGCGTCTTCATTTCTATTGATTTCTATACAGCTTTGACACAGGTGACGCGGCGCGGTGACGTCACGCCGCCAAAATCCAGCAATAGGGTGTTTTAAATGAGACGTTTTAAAATGGACTTTTTAATATTTTTTTAAAAACTCTACGTTAAATATTATGTAATAAAACTTATATATTCAGAATCAGCATATATTGGTCTATATGAACATATTTTTTTAAAGCCATCATATTTTTCACTGGAGTTCCTTATTCCCGAGCAAAAACCCGCTCAATATAAATTCAATTCCTCGGTTTGGTCGTGTATGGCCCCTTTGCACCGTGTCCAAATGGATTCAGCCAAATCGTTCGGGACCAAATGGCTCTACCGTGTATACGCTACAAAATATGTATTTTCAAAGATTTTTTCTCAAGAGCGCATGAACGCGGCTTTGTGTTTCATTTTTTATTCATCTGGCAATACTACGTCGGTAAAAAATGTTTACGCTTTCTAGCAACACCGAAAGCTTTTGTCAATTCTGTTGCGTATTTCGGGGGGGTGTTTTGCGCCGCAGCGGGCCGTCGCAGGAAATTGAAACCGCGGTTTGTCGGACTTCCTATGTGAACCTTTATATTTTTTCGGGTTATTTATTGATTTACGTGTTAGATTTATCATGTGTTAAGATGTGAGTGATGTACAAGTGATGGCGACGTCACCGAGCATAGAAACCCAGATTGACAGCTTTCTGGAACAGTTTAAAAGGAGCGCGTCCAAGGCGATGGAGGAACGGGTTGAATGGCAGGATGCAAACGTTAATTCAGTTGTCAGATCAAGGAGTAGCTGTTTCAACCTGGAAAATGCTTCAGGTAAGTCTTTTTAATTCATCACTCGTCGATAAGCCAAGATACTAAGTACTGACTTCCCTAAATAGCGGAATCTGCAGGGGGCTGTCAAACTGAATAATAAAAAATAACTTAAATCTTTACAAATTTATTATGTTTTAGTGTGCAAATTCTCTTATTTCTCGTTTGTGTTTCCTGGCATCCAATATTATTGCGTTGAACAAGGTTTGATTGATAAATTAACCAACACTGACTTCCAATTATTTTGTTCCGGTATGTTTCGGATCGCTTTGAATTTCTACTGCACATTATTTATAATATGTTTGGCTCTCTATCCGCTCTATCAACTTCACAGTTTGCCAAATGTTTAATAACTTATCACCGCTTGTTGTCACCAACATATTTCATTAAAAGATTGTTTATAAAATAAGAAGTATCAGTCATTGTGGGGTTTTCCAAACATAATAATATTATTGATGTTATTTTCCAGATAAGTATTTTTGTTATTGCAATAATACAATACATATGTATTGTTCAATGTTAGTTGTTTTAAATCAAAAATCGTACAGGGAAGTCTTCTTCTACGTTGCATCCGTGTTATTTCATTATATCCTATGTTTAATATTAATATTTTATGTTGTGTTCAATCGTAAAGATTAGACCATGCTGTGAAATATTTAGTTTAAAAATTATAACAATAATAGAATATTAATTTTATGATTTTTTTATATTCGTAAGATTTGTGAAGCTGGAAGTATTTATAAAATATATAGGTATTTGCCTCGGGATCATTCCTTTCAAAAGACGATCAGAAATTTACCTTTCGAATGAATACCGTTAGTAAACTTGAAAAATTATATCTGCAATTTTTAACAAAAGAATATACCTACCTACATATTTAAAAATGGAATTATTAACTAATTGAATAAAAGCAAAAACTATTTTGAATCTTAGTTTTTCGCTTCTCTGAATATTTTCTACAATCAATTTCAATTTTGAAAATCGTAGCAAATCCCAGATCTTTAGTTCATTGAATCCGCAGAGACACACCACCGAAATTATTATTTTTAATTAGCTGAACCATACTTGAGATTAGTAATTTATTTTGGGGGTATTACGCTGTGTTCGCTACCTGCCAACGTTTCGGACAGCATTACAGTGTCCATCAGGGCAATTGAGAAATCCAATTTTCATAAATTGAAATAACGCAATAATTTTGTTTGTAACCACGATTTATTTAATTTTTCTACTACCGACCGGTTTCGCTTTACACAAGCATCTTCGGGGTATAAAAATTAAACTGATCAAAAATATACATTGCGTGAGTTTATATAAACATAGAAAAGGACAAAACATAATATAAGGAAAGAGTGAGAGGGTAAAATCAACATCTTATGTATACGAGAGTTGAAAGCAGTAAAAATGCTTAGAATTGATGTATCGGTGTATCTGTATGTCTTCAAACCACGCCTACTTACCCGAAAAGGCCCTCTGTCGTGCGTATTTATTATTATTGCCAACAACAAAATTATTGTGTTATTTTTAATATAAATTTATAATATGTCAAACCACAAAGTTAATGCTTTCTACCAAAAAAAATATCCTATTTTCATATTGAGCAGTATAATTTCAATGTTTTTCCACTTGGAAAGTCAAGTTTATTACCTACATCCCACGACTTTTCACGTGTTTTACACAGAAAATAGACAATCGTTCGTTATAATTATTATATGGCTTTGAAATCAGTGACCTACCACTGCTACTATGGATAGTCTGAGCCAGTCTGTCGCCGGTTTATTTAATTAGAGGGCTGTGTGAGGGTAGGTACTAGGTAGGCACCTATCCTGCCCGGTGATAAATCAATGCGTAGTACATGATGACAAATAGGGTTGAGGTTTTCAAGGGGGTTGGACTTCCATATTTCGGTGGAAAAACGAAAGGAAAACTATTACAAAAGGTTATGCTCTACAATATTTTTTATTGTAGTATTTAAAACCATAAAATATTCAATCAAATTCAACTGGGGTCTTGGTTATTGTATCAATTTGTTTAGCCTTCCTTAAGGTGAAGATTAGTGTTAAATCATACAAAGAATCGGTTCACATTATGAATACAAAAACATTTGCTTTGGATAAATTGAAGCTTTACCTACCGTTTCCATTGAGTAGAATTAAATAAAATTGTTAATTATTTTATTTAAAATATTAGCGTAAACTACTAAAATTGTGTTTTTTTTCATTAGAAATGTATGAACGCATATAAGAAACAACTTTTTAAAGTATAATTTTATGACTAAATAAAAGTTATCTGTGACGATTTTCATTGATTGACTTTTTTTTTCTTGAAAAATTATTCACAAAATATTTAAAAAACGCTTTTGCGCTTGAAATCGTGACCTCTAGACTCCGTTTTTACCAAGCGATTTTAATGCCTAATAGTGGCGTTATAAGGCACACTAATGTTTGGCTTGTGGCTCTTTTAAGGAGTATAGTATCGGATGTTATTAATATCCTAGCGACTGTACGGTTGAAATTTAAGAGTCCGAGTAAAACTTTGACGCTGCACCATATGAAATTATCTGTGAACGTGAAGTTTGTAACTTCAGCTACTATCGTAATAGAACCGAATTAAAGCGAGTAGCTAATAATGCCAAAATAAAGCGCCACTTACGTTAACAATTAGTATAACGAACGTCAGCTGGCAGTATTGGATTTGCATTTTCATTAATTTCTCCAGTCTGGATACGGATGATAGCTTGTGACTAAGCTAGTGTCGCGTTGCCCGCCGCCCGCAGGGCCCAGCAACAAAAACTTGCGGAGCGGGTTTTTAATTGCTAGTGTATATAAATACCTTAATAAAAATGCGCGTATCTTTTCTGAATCTAGTTTAAATCCATGCATCAATTTTTGTAGGTGCTTTATCGTGTCATCTGGAAATTTAAATAACAAAACAACCTATCATAAACCGGCCCATAGAACTATTACTACGACCATGAAAAAACTCGAGAGTTTTTCATTGGCAAGCTGCCATTTTCCGCTTTCATTAGATTGCAATTTCACTCTTCAATCAATTTCAAGTTGTCCCACGCCTTATTTGTTTATTTTAAGACATCTTTTAGTAGTTGTACATTCCTCGAGGGAAATGGGACATGATGGGATGTAATAATATTATCGTTATAATCGTCACGGAAGTATGGAAGAGTGCGAGGGGACATCGGAAAGTAGGCCGAATGTGCAACAAGGAAATGATTGAGGATCATCAATTAATTATCTATCTAGCTTCCTGCGCAATGTATCCTAGAAGGATGCGCGGTAAATAACAGCAATTTTGCATTAGAAAATTAGGTAAATAACAAAGGAGTGTGTTAAGTCGAAGTGAATAAACAGTACCCGAGAGAAGTGGCAGCAAAAAGTCGAAGAAACATCGACTTTTTGCTGTTATTAATGATGATTTTTACCGTTTATCACCCATTTATGTAAAAGGTTTACAAATAATAAAAGTTCTTTGTAAACCTTTTACCCGCCTGGTTGACAGGGTTGTCAACGAAGATTGCAATACCTGCGTAAATAAAATATAGCAACCGTAAGTTAAACACGTTTAACGTAAGCCATTACAAGAGCGATGGCTTACGTTAAACTGTCTTTGTTTGGGTACTTTAGTACTGATATATATTTGTAAAGACGTTTTGTGGCTTCATTATCCTTAAAACTCAGGTTATTTATCCCGAACCGAGGCAGCTCAAATAGGAATTATAATATTATGTTTACGTAGAGCGGTAAACCTGTCAACGTTATGTGGTGGCCGAAGGGCCCCATTGGAGAGGATCTCTGAGTTGTAAGACAATTTAGACGTATATTTTTCGTTATAGCAAATAACTGTTGCTGCTTTTTGATTCAAATCAAAGATCGAAGAAGCCGGTATGGTATCGTCATATTTTTGCCTCCACTTTCCAGGAAATGCTGGTATTGCTATCATCTCTCGGCTTATGGGCTGTAAACCTTTCAACGTTGTGTTTTTGGCCAAAGGATCCGAATGGGAAAATTCTTTTAGTTGCAAAACAACTTCGATTTATCTTTGTTTTCGCACCGTTTTGGCTTGAATCCAATATTGAAGAATCGGGGGACGTTTTTTTTATTATGCATGTATCTGGCATTGCTGACAACTCTCCCGTCTTACGTGCAGTAAACCTTTTAATTTTTCAAAGGGCTCAAATGACGATTCTTTTTTAAATTGTGGGACACCTAAGTCACGTCTTGGAAAAGAACTCTTTTTTTGCTGAATTGAAAGGCAAAAATTGATTCCGGGCAATGATAGCATCCGATTCATCTCCTGACTTATAGGCTGTAAATCCTTCGTCGTTGTGTGTTTGGCAAAGGGGCTCCAAAAGGGGTGTTACTTGCAATCCTGTCTTCCTACTAGTTCAGTAACGGTAAGGAATCGTTCAAAAACTGAAGACCCTGCGCAGAAAAGTAAAGTTTTGCATTTTGCAACTGAGTCAGTGGGACGACGGCTTAATCTACTCTTCACGTGATAACAACAATGTTTTATATGAATTGATGTGGAGATCGCCATATTGCCGACATATTCCAACCAACGTTTAGTATCCTCTTCATCTCATGTATAACTGTAAAATTTTCTACGAAAACTCGTTTTGGCTTAAATCAAGTCTCAAAGAAGCGGCAGTCATCACATTTCTCATGCACATTTTCTAACCAACCTAACATTTTCTGACATCCCTAACATTTTCTGACATCCCTAACATTTTCTGTATTATAAGCTGAAAACCTTTCAACGAAAACTCATTATGCTGTAGCAAAGCACACTTTTGACTTAAATCAAGTATCCAAGCAGCGTAGATCGTCACATTTCTCGTGCTACATTTTCCGACCAACACTAACACTCCAATTACCTTTCGAATAATAATTGGTAAACCTTTCATCGAAAATCCATTACGTCGTAGCAAAGCAAATGTTTTGGCTTAAATCAAGTATCGAAGAAACGAAGATCGTCACATTTTTCGTGCTACATTTTCCGACCAACACTGACACTCCAATTATCTTTCGGATAGTAAGTGGTAAATCTTTCAACGAAAACTCATTACGTCGTAGCAAAGGAAACGTTTTGGCTTAAATCAAGTATCGAAGAAACGAAGATCGTCATATTTTTCGTGCTACATTTTCCTGACAACACCGACATTTACACTCCAATTATTATCTTTCGGATAATAACCCCCTATATCTTCTGAATCGTTAAACCATAATAAGTATGCCTTTCAACGAAAACTCATTACGTCATAGCAAAGCACAGTTTTGACTGAATCGCAAAGCGGAGACCGTCACATTTCTACCAACGCGGACATCTTTATCATCTACTGGATTATAAGCTGTAAACCTGTCAACATTATTTAGGCCGGTGGAATATATTATTCTTCATCTGTATCACTGAGTGCCCAAACCTCAACATTATCAGCTTCCCATGACGTCCTAGCAGAGCACAGTTTTGACCGAATTCAGAGATAGCAGAAGCGAAGATCGTCACATTCTCATGCCCAATGTTCCGGGCAATGCTTGACGCCATTGACATCCCTGCAATCTCCCTGCTCACCCAACTGTGGGGCGTGAGAACCGGCCTCTTGTTTCTGCATTGTGTGTTATTTATAGGTTCATCGCACCCACTTCGCCTCGGTGCTCACTGCACCATGCACCATGCACCATCGCACCATGCGTTATAACTAACGTGACCATTTATTTTTTCCCACAAACCGGGACACCGAAAAAAAAGGTAGGTAATTTTGTTTTTATACAAAATCTACACAAGAGGTACCGAGGAAAATAATTTCCCTCGGGGCCTGCGTCATCTTAGGGGTTGCTGTATGGAGGGTCTTTTTAAGAAAGGGAAGAACAGAAAGTTCTGAGAAAGAAAAAGGTATGGGGGGTGTGTAGGAATCTGGGGGTCAGTTTATCCAAGAGTGACGGACGTACGAATCCATTCCTCCAACGGTCGAGAAAGTCCGGCTGAAAAGGTCAAAAGGCCTCCCTCGATCCGGCCCGCTTTGCAGCAGATAATAACAATAATAATAAAATTGGACAACTTATAAAGCCCTGTTTTCGAGGAAAATCGCCTCAAGAGCACTGCACAAAAAGGTTAGATTACAATTCATCTTGTAGCTACCAATCGCTTGGACGACTTTTACTAATAAACGTAATTTCTAATGAGTTAACGTAAACTAACTAATATGATAATGGAAAATCTTAAGCGAATGTTTTCTCGTCAGATATTTTTAATCTATGGTCAGATGCATTATGAGTTTTTATGCGCAAGCCCATTGAAAATACTGACTTTTTTTACTGCACGTATCCACGACTATCTTCTAGTATTAGATTCTACTGCCAGGATTCTTTTTTGGGAATTTTTTTTATATTTAATTCTACTGCGAGTTTCTTTCCTTTCGAAAACGGGACATCTTGGCGTCCCGAAGCTGTGTTTGGGGATGCCGGGACACGCTGCCTGAAAACGGGACTGTCCCGGTGAAAACGGGACGTCTGGTCACGTTAGTTATAACACAACTTATAACTACTTATGCCCAGCCCATTTTGTTTTCCATCTTGGAAACGTGCCATTCCCTGGCTGCTCGCGAATTATGTCAGCGTTTTTCAGATAGTTATCGTGCCGAGAAAAGCCGCAAGGTACCTAACTAACTCTATACAGTATTCAGTTTTCAGGCAGGAATGTCTGTAAGATAGTAACGCGATACCTCAGAGGACTATGAAGAATTAAACCGTAAACAAAAGTAGTTGATGATACACTATACATAGGTAGTAGGTAGGTAATAGACACCTGACTTCAACATATTGTGATAGTAATAGTTACTGCGGTTTTAATATTATAAACCATTGAAAGTTTTACATGTTGGATTTCCCATTGCTGATGTATGGACGCTAATGCGTTTGATAAGTTTTTAGTTTTTCACGACTTTTTTTCGTTATTTGTTTTTGGGATATTATGCCGTGTTGCGCTACCTCCTTCTTTAGCCAACGTTTCGGACAGCGTTACAGTGCCCATCGTCAGGGCAGATGTGTAATTGTGTCACAATCACAAAGAAGGAGGTAGCGCAACACGGCATAACACCCGAAATTCAAATAACGAAAAAACTATTAGCGTTAGTTGTAAAATCGCAATATTGTGTAAATGCACAGCGAGGATACAGAGTGTAATAAACGACTTTCAGAAAAGGACATGCAGGGCGGATGGACGGAGATAGCGGTGTCGGAAAATGTATATAACTCACGTATGTACAGATAAAAGAAGTCGGTGACGTCTCAGGAAGGTCTGGAACACATTCATAAGACAAGTAAAATGGTGTATGATTTATTTCATAATGTTTGTGAAATACCATTGTAATGAGATTAAAACCATTTTTAACTTTATGCCACTTTTTTGTTTTAATTAACCGGGCCGGTTTCAGACAATCATGTTTTCAACCATCTTCAGACTGATGCACGTTTGCTTAATACTTTTGTTAAATACTAGCATTTGTATAGAAAACTCAGAAATTGTTAGTGTCCACTTTGAAGAATATAGTTTTCTGGAATGTGAACTAAAATTTAATGTCGGCATAGTCATATGTACTTCAACCAATATAATATCGCCGGTTGAGTGCCAAATGCACTTGAAGCGCAATTCAAGGCCACGCGATAATGGCTTATTTAGATCGGGAGTAAAAAGATACAATGAGCTTTTTGAACGAGTCAGCGCTTGGGCTATTTGACGAGCGCTTATAAACTGCCAGTTTGACCTTTATATTCGGATTATACCATCGATTTATAATAACAATAGATTAGCCTTCTCGCATCTAATTCCAATCCAAAAATAACACCACCTAAGAGTAATTTCATAATAAACAAATTTCCATCGAATTCCGAGTCTCCCTTCAAAAGCCTAGATATAAATGCATTATAAAACAGAACCCCAAGTTATCGCTCAATCCAATGTTTTGATTTATTAATTTTATCGGCCAATAGTTAACCTGGAAGGCATTGCGTTACAATGCGATCGACTACTATAGTACGGGCATGTGCCTATTGTGGTAGTCTAAAACCTGTAAAAAACGGCGTACAAAGGTTGTTTTATAAATAAATAATAATAATTAAAAAAAAAATACAACTCAACTTGATGTAAACTTTTTGTACAAACGCGAAACCGGCGAAGATCGTTTTGTGGCAAAAGTGTTGTCGTGATTTGTAGTTTGCTAGAAAGAAATGTAACATTTTCATCAACTTAAATCGTTACACCCAGCCTTGAGGCTGTTGTCTATGAGATATATTATTAAATATATTTTTTAAATATTCATGTAGCTGACTAAATTGTTAATGATAAAGTCCTCTAGATCTCCTCCCTAAAATATTGCTAACTCCCTCAAATATGGTATGTTTAAAAAACGATCTTTACAACGCTCAAGGGACAAACTAGCTGGAAGACAAATTTGTTCTGTGCAGCCCAATAAAAGGTAAAGAACAATACTTCTTCCGATTTTAACTTCGAGATAATGCACTTTCTTTCTAATGAATCTTTTCTTAAACCAATATTTTTGGTTTCGGTGATAATTTTAAAGTTCACACGCCCTTTTTTTCGTTATTTGTTTTTGGGATGTTATGCCGTGTTGCGCCACCTCCTTCTTTAGCCAACGTTTCGGACAGCGTTACAGTGTCCATCATCAGGGCAGAGTCCGAAACGTCGGCTAAAGAAGGAGGCAACACGGCATAACACCCCAAAAACAAAGAACGAAACTACTTTTGGCCGTGAAAATCTAAAATCGTATATTCAACAGTCTTCCACTTTGAACAAAAATTGAGGAAAACAAAAATAAAGAAAATCTAAAATCGTATATTCAATAGTCTTCCACTTTGAACAATAAGTAAAATTTACAAAATTTTAAGAAACCCCCGACACAAAAAAAGGCTGATAACCTTAAAACGCCTGAACAGATTTTCATGAATAGAGAACTCCAGTCCGACTTTTTTAATTTTTTTTATGAATAATGACCTTCTAACTTAAATAACTGCATATTTATTTTTATTTTTAAAGTTAGTTTTAATAGTTAAAATAAATGTCAAAATTTTAATTTTTCAAGATCCCCCGAAAACCACCGAATCTAGTGTGACGTCATCATGATCAACCGAAGTATGAATTTTGTATGGAACTGGAATCAGCTGTTCGACTCCCGCCATTTTGAATTTCAGCATTGGAGTGTTTTACTGGGCATCATGGTCGTTTTTTGTACAGTTAGAGTTTTTTATTATTTTAAATAATATAGATAAACTAATAGAGATACTTTATTTTTGATATCGAATTATTTAGGCCTAAATAATGTTTCAATAAAAACAAAAACTATTATATGTCCAAATCTCTTTATAGAGGTTTATACCAATAACACGGAATGTCGAACGGCTTGCGTCTTACATTTCTATACAACTTTGACCCAGGTGACGCGGCGCGGTGACGTCACGCCGCCAAAATCCAGCAATACCAACTTGACAGGGTGTTTTAATGACACGTTTTAAAATGGACTTTTTAATATTTTTTTTAAAACTCTACGTTTAATGTTATTTAATAAAACTTATATATTCAGAATCAGCGTTTATTGGTCTATATGAACATATTTTTTAAAGCCATAATATTTTTCACTGGAGTTCCTTATTGTAGCTTCGAACCATCTCTATTACGTCAGCTTTCAAACAAAAAAAACTGCATCACAATCGGTCCATTCGTTTAGGAGCTACGATGCCACAGACAGACAGACACACAGACACACAGACACGTCAAACTTATAACACCGCTCCTTGCGTCGGGGGTTAAAATTTGAGGAAAACAAAAATAAATTCGGATCCAAAATTAAAAAACGGATTAGAACATAAAAGACAATTTTACCAAAATTTATGAAATTAAATAAAAATATTAAAAAACGTTTACACGTAACACACAACTATTATATAAGTCACATCACTCACAAACACATAACTCATAACGTATGCCGATTTTAAGCTTAAGTTAAGTACTTTTTTATTTTTAATGTATTTAATTTTTTTTTTTTTTTCATTACCAACCTTGAATATTTTTCAAAATTAATTTTAACAAATTTTTGTTATATAAAACGGGGGCCTCAGCACGGGTTAACCATCCAGTGAGGCCAACATTATTGGATAGTACTACGATAATATCTAAAATGTTGTATCAGAATAAAAAATTTAGAATACATGGTCGACGGATTATACAGAATGATTTTTCACGGATCATGGTACAAACGAAAAGTTTGTTGGTCAATTTCCATATTTGTTTGACTGCAGTTTGAGATTCGTTAGACGCAGGCTTGGTCAGTAGCTTCATAAAGGAATAAACCGCTGGCTTTATCGCCAGACACTAACTTCCGTACAATATAGTACGTAGGGTGCAACAATTGCATCGCACTAAAACACTCCCGTTGTGAACGTAGCTTTGAACGTTTGCACTACTGTACTCGTATAAATTGTTAATATCCGAATTTGACTATGAAACTTTAAGCTAAAAATAATGCAGCTACCCATCTTAACCATTCATATAATATGTAATGGATATTTCTGAATGCACGAAGCCAAAAATAGTCTCGAACGGTGAGCTTGAAATTCCCACAAATTCTACTGGACATTCTAGATTTTTTTAGGTTAAGGCGATGCATCTCGTCGTGTAACATTCGGAATAGGACCACTAACAATAACACTCCTTATTTAGATGGCGATAAGGTTTAAATTCCGTTCAACATCAGCGGCCTGTTTTGATTTATGAAAAAAAAACATCGGCAAAAAGCGTGATCTTTTCTATTTTGTGAAGTTCAGGCACAACATGTTAAAATGTATTCCGATCATTTTCTACAAAAGTTAATTTGCTATATCTTAATATAAAAAAAATGAATGTTTCTTTGTTTGCCCCTTAGGGGCGGCCATCCATAAAATACGTCACACGAATTTCATTATTTTTTGACCCCACCCCCGTCTCTGTCACACATCGTCCCATTTGTGAGACCCTCTCCCCTCCTGGCGTGATGTCACATATTTTGCAATTTTACATAAAAAAAAAATTTGTGTTTTAATAATTTAGATTTTTGCATGTGACGTCACAGAGCTGATACCCCTTGTCACACAATGTCACACTTCTCCACCCCCCCCCCCCTTAAGGTGTGACGTAATTTATGGATGGCCCCTTATGTAGGTCTATAAACCATTCATCCTATTGCGATGAAACTTTGGTGATTTGTTGTGCGCACGCCCGCGATGATTTCTACATGTAATGGTAAGCTCTGGCGTTATTTTTTTATTCAAAATTTACTATAGGTGGCGCGCGAGTTGTTTGAAAAATGTGTGTATTTCATAAAGTTTGGCGGCAGGGTGGAAAGGCGGGGAGGGGAATCTGGGAGGGGGGAGTGGACTGAAGAAGAGCTGAAGGCAAGGAAGGGATGGAAGGTGGGGAAAGTCGAAGGGGAATGCGAAAGGGGGAGAGGAGGAGGAGGATTGTTCAATGGAGCGGTAGGGTACAGCTGTATGTGTTCTGCTCTCACGTCGGAAAATAAAAAAAATATTTTGTATCCAAACCCTTCAATAAACAGAATTAAAACTCAAACACTTTCTTTCTTTGAGTGGCAATGCAACGCATGCCGGGTACTCACTAGTTACACAATAAAACCTTAACCGAAAAGTGAGTCAGTAGTAGATTTTGCACTTTAAAGCAATATATGCCCGATTTTTTTTTCTGGGCTTATAAAAACACTCGATTGTTTCAAATACGTGTTCTACTCGCAGTATTTAATTAATCTATACATTTTCAAACCAAAAACACTTGATTTAGCGTTATAGTATTCCGCCTTAACTTATATTCGGGACAATTTCCCTGTAAACTTGATGTTGAAAGAACCTAAGTATTATGAAATCTGATAATGCGACTTTTTGTCCGAATTTGGAGCTGAAACACAATGCCAACCCTAATTAATATAATGGATATTATTGACAAACGCTGTATCCATTTTCGCATTAATCCGTTTTCAACAAACCTTCGTGTAAATATTGCCTAAAACGACCATTTGAATACAGTCTTTCAAGGAAATTAATCTGATGTAAATTGTATCCAGAAACTCGTGGTACAAGCGGAAAACTAGTGAATCTACATTATCATATATTTGTATATGTAAAGAATACAAAAATAGAATAAAAAAATCTTTTTCGATTCGAGCTTTTAGATTTTTTTCCTTTATTTAAAGTATTTACATGTAAAAGATGTTAAAGATGTATTTACATCTAAATTATTTGATTTAATTTAATGAAAACAAATAACTTTGTATACACCACTATTTAATAAACAATATCAACATGTTTCGAAAACTATGTTAAAATTAATAATGACGCCACAAAGTAAATTTGCGAATTTTGAAGAAATAAAGTATTTGAATTTAGATTTTTGATTTGGTGAACGAATTAATGAACGAATTAATGGTGAATGAATTAATGAACGCAAATCTTGGAAGTGGAAATCAAGCCACTCTCGATGCAGCTCAAACTCGGCAGATTGACTCGTTTTCGATGGCAATGCATTTTATCAAATTTTGATTGCACTCAAGGTTTGGTTTGGTTGCACTCATGCACACTCACACGCATTTCTCTGAAATTGGCTACTGGCCGGCCGAAGAGATGCCCCGAAAATTAAAAATAAATGTATTATATACGGGCTGATTTATTCGACATCTAATAAAGAGATTAAAAAATCTTTTACAGCCGAATCTACGCTTTGATGCATTTTAAGCCCCAAAACAGGCTTTTATGCATTTGAGGGTAGATAGACATCTGCCCTGATGATGGACACTGTAACGCTGTCCGAAACGTTGGCTAAAGAAGGAGGTAGCGCAACACGGCATATCGCCTCAAAAATAAATAACAAAAATGGTAAAACATGTTTTTTTTCGTTGTTATTTTTGGGGTGTTAGCTTCTTTAGACAACGTTCACACATCTGCCCTGATGATGGACACTACAACGCTGTCTGAAACGTTGGCTAAAGAAAGAGGTAGCGCATCACGGCATAACACTCCAAATATAAATAACGAAAATACCTTAGCCGTGAAAATCTAAAATCATGTGGTGAAACATGATATTTTCATCCCTTTTTCATTTTTGGGACATGGCAACACGGACTACGAGTCTCCGGACACCGCGTATTTGTAGGAATTTTCAATCCGTTTATTGACGACGCAATTCATATCCGATGTTTTCCATTGTTGTTTTTTTAATTGTACACCCTGACAGTATTGTTTTGAAATTTAGTATAATACGCAGGACATTGTCATTATGAACCCTTATCTTTATCAAATAATATAAACGGTATCGCGATCAAACTAAAGCACTTTGTGTTTCGGGCTAATAATTGCAATGCCTTTGTTCCGAAACATGAGAAAAATATCCACCAGCACGTTTATTTCTATCTACCGCATTTACTCGTACAAGATAACAGAACAATGTTTATTTAGTTGTTTAGAAAAGATAAAACAGTAAAATGAGAATCGGAAGGAGAGGGGGCTATTTCAGCAGCTGTGTGTTTGCACGTTACATTGACTTAATTCGCGCTACCTACGAATAATACGCATAAGATTGCATTGTTTGTATGTGAAAATGAGAGCATTGCATTTTTAACCCTTAGACTACTATCGGTACTTAAGAGTAGGTACCTACAGAAGTTTAAAAAAATCATATTCCGAGTTCATCATTATTACTAGGGGAAGGGGGCTATTGCAACAGTGAGAGTTTCTGGGCACATCGACCCTCAGATTCCTACCCAACCCTCATACCCTTTTCCTTTCCAGAACTCCCTCTCCTTCCTTTTTCTAAAAAGACCCTCCACACAGCATTCTTAAACATGACATAGGCCCTGAGGGGAATTATTTTCCTCAGGGATTCCTGTACGGAGCTAATGTGAAAAAATAAAAAGATGTTAAAAAGAGAAAACGCAATGCTTTATATTCAAATCTAAAAATTAACCACAAAATAAGTTAAATGCACACCTTTATGAAACCAAAGATTCGGATCACAAATTGAAACAAAAAAAGAAGCTTTGGGAATTTTTTATTAATTATTTTTACATGGAACGACAACAAGGTGAGGTATCTAATAAAATGTGTACGTGTTTTTATTTGTCTAATAAAATGTGTACGTGTTTTTATTTGTCTAATAAAATGTGTACGTGTTTTTATTTGTCTAATAAAATGTGTTCGTGTTTTTATTTTTCCGTTATTTTCGTAAAACGTATGGTGAGCATATTTTAAAAAATTTTTATGTTTGCATTTTTGTATTTCAAAAATTATATATTTATTTCGTATTTTAAATTTGAAAGCATATTTTATCACCTTTCGAAAAATGTTTTTAGTTAGATACGTTCAGAAATATTCCATTTATTTGGATTAGAGGTTAAATAGGCTGCGTTAGGCTAGGTTATGGGCTATTTAAAAAAAAAATCATTACTTTAATGAATGACTTTTAAATAGGGTTTTGAAATGCCACTTTGTTGAGTTGTCTGGAACCAAAAATTATATTCGATGGCAACGAATATTGTTTGCAGACGATTATTTTTATCTGCAATTTGAGAAGTGCGTTACAATGTACTTAAATATCTTACTTTAGCGCTTCTCTTATCAAAAGAAAATGATGCCCATTAGTTAATATAACCACAATATCTTTTATCCAATCATTTGCTGATTTGCTGATAGCTTTATCGCTTTCTGAAAGCGTTTCCGTTTATAGATTAAACTGGGTTAGCATTTTAATCCCCACGGCGCTAATGCAAGAGAACTTGATAACAAACATTATAATATCACTAATAACTACATTGTAATTCCTATCTAATAAATACAATGATTTCGGTGGTATGTCTGTGTGGAACTCTGGTTCAATAAACTCTAAAACTGGGATTTGTTTTGTTTTTCAAAATTGAAATTGATTCTAGAAAGGATGCAAACAGGCGATGAAGTAAGTACTAAATTTGTTTTTTTTTTTTTTTTTAATTGGTTGTATTTCTTTTATTGAAACTTTTGTCAAATTGTGTTGTAAATTTTCAATTTTCTTTTGAAATGCATTTTTTTATAAATACTTTCAGGATTCAAAAATCCTATAATAATTGTAACCAGCAGTTAAAAACGCGCTCCGCTGGTTTTTATTGGTAGGATCTGCGGGCGGCTTTTGGTTCGGCCTCGCCAAGTTAGTGTTGGTGACCATTTTATAAATCCGATAGGAACTGGTTCCAAAATTAGCCCGTTCCTCGTATCCACTGTCAACCAGTGATGTCTAGTCACCGGGATGGGCAATGACGTCATGTGTAATATACAGCCGCTTGATATAACTGAGTATTACCGTCAATCTTTCTATATCCGGAGAGATACTCCCAGATTCACAAATTCGTAGAACTTATACCTAGAGGAGGCACGACCCTATGTGTCCTGCCGATGGAAGTGGCGACATCTTGTGACGAATTCTTGAATTCATAACCGAATTACAACATTAGCTTTGTTTGAAATTCACGCAATGGCGCGGCGCGTGTGGCGTGGCGTCAGACATGCACTTGAAGCTGGGTTCTGAAATTCAACCTCGCACAGCCTAATAATACTATTCGATTATTTTTATAAAATTCTAGGTCTTTAAATATTAACTTTGGCATTAATCTTCTTACAAATGTAATAGCAACAGTGATGGGCGTAGCAAATTTAAAATCATGCAATGTCCAATATTTTAAATATGATGTCCTCCGCGTGCAAGTTCGTGTCTTCTCCAAGATTAAACTTTATAATTAAAGGAATTAATTATTAATCGGAAGTGACCTGCTAGGTAAGTATGTTTCTGTATCTATTTGTAAAAAATAAACATAGCTGGAGCCTAAGAATTCAAAATAACTTTTCAAAAATGCGGCGCTCTACAAATTATTATTATTATTATTACCCATTGATATTTCACGGGTCTGCGTTAGTTTAAAATTACTGTGAAATAATAACAATGCACGTAAAGATTTTTTGATATGTTTTGTTGGGCCTTGTGAAGAAGCCATGCGATAAGTCTGCATTGTGCAACGTGTAAGTACGTGCATGTTGCATGTAATGCGGAAAATGAATTTGCATTGAAAAGGATTATAGAGCATCGATCTTAAAATTCTAAATAAATCATTATTAATATTATGTTAACGAAATAATTTTTCGTCAAAAACCTCTGCATTTTGAATTTTGATTTCGGATGTCGTAGTCTAACTTCAAGTTATCACCGTGCACCTCGATTAATTGATATATATTTAATTAAACCTATTTTATAATCTTGAATTCGTCGGTCTGCATGGTTATATTTTATTCCGACCATCCCAGACCAGCCAGACCTTTTATCACGAGGAATATTGTTTTTTGTTTTTCACGAGTACGTGATTAATTTTTATTATCATTGTTA
Organism: Glyphotaelius pellucidus; assembly: GCA_936435175.1. Lineage (NCBI taxonomy): Eukaryota > Metazoa > Arthropoda > Insecta > Trichoptera > Limnephilidae > Glyphotaelius > Glyphotaelius pellucidus. The sequence goes on along the minus strand of OW386539.1, from coordinate 303,854 downwards.
GGTGAAGTCTACAATACACAACAACGCAACTCGCCATATCAAAGAAATGCGATTCATTGCAAACCAAACCTTTCAAAGTTCAAATTTGGGAGGCAGGTGTCGGTAACTGGTTAAGCCAGACCTTTTAACCTCTCCAGCAGGACTCTCTCGGAACACTTGCATCGCAGTGGAGGGGATGGATTCATACGTCCGTCACTCCATATTTCTAACCAAGCCTCATACCTTTTTCTTCCCCAGAATTTTCTTTCCTTCCTCTCCTTAAAAAGTGCCTCTCCACGAGGGGAATTATTTTCCTCAGAGCCTCCTGCGTGAAGCTACAAGCTAAGTAAATAATAATAGTGTGATTTTATTTTTAATTACCTACTATATTTTATCCACATTCAATAACAGCATCAATCTTTACAACTAACTTGTAGATAATAATGAATTATTAATCACTGCTTAAACATAAAAACAACCCGTTAGTAAAGCTTCATTATTTTACCGATTTATCGGCTATAAAAATGGCTAATTTTCTGAGAAAGCGTAATCGGAGTAGTTCCCCGTTTAGCTGTATTTTGACAATACTTAATTAAATTCGTGTATTAATCCTCAGTCTCGCCCTGGGGAAATATCACTTGCTTGAAATGGCTTTAATCGTGTTTGGTGACCAGACCTGATTAGACAGGTCCTCTTGCCCACCTCATTCCCTTCCCCACCCCTTTCCGGAGACGATCTGGTTCCGGACAGTTGACTTGTGGGGTACATATTCACATCTATCTTGTCTGTTTGTCTCCGTGGTAGAGGATTAAGGCTCTCGGCTAAGCAATCCAAAGGTAGCGAGTTCAAATTTCGGCGTGCGCAAAAAACTTTTGTTAGATTTATTTGTGTTATTTAACAATTAATTAATTAAAAGTATTTCACATATAAAGTATTAATACTATACGTTCCGGAGTGGAAGATACTTTCAATATCGCCCTGGTGTAAGACCACCGTTTGGTGAACAGATCTAAACAGCCAGGAGCTTCCCCTTCACCTCCCCCCCCCCTTACATATTCTACCCCTCTCCCTACCACCGTCAGCTTTACAACACACCCCAATTAGGGGTGTCACATTATCTTTGGCACCAGACGGGAGTAATGGGGACTCTTGTGCGGTATTCACATAAAAAAATATGTAAAGGAGGGTGTCTATACTGTCTATGCGTTGAGCTGACGGGCGGCGTGGATTTGATATTTATAAGAAATTTACAGTTTTTTATTCCGATATTGATGAAATTTTGTACACCTGACCTTCAAAACAAGTGGAAGGTCACTGTCTACTTTAGATTTGAGAAAAACTCTACGAAAATCTCGGGCAATGTCTGAAGCTTCGGCTAGTAAAACTGTAATATATTTTCGCACTTACCTGCATTTTTGCAAATGTATTTAAATCTGGATTATGTAAGATCGTAATAACGTGTATTCATCTATAAATATAATATCGTGACTGAACACCGTAAACCGTTTAATATTATTATAAAAATCGGTAAATTTGAATAATCTTCATCGCTGAATCAACTCTACTTACAGCCGCGGCGGGTACCACTTTACTACTACCAGTGTAAAAGGTAAATATCGTGGCCTACCCTGAAGGTGATTATAATTCAACAACTTTAAATCGATCCATATCCGTGTAAAGCTCTTTTTACATTAAAAACCTTCTGACCTACAACTATTCAAAATATCGCTCAGGGTTACAATTTTCTTCACTTTTATATAAGTTATATAAGTCGTCTTTGGTTTGTAAATGAGATCAGTTCAAACACGATGGGCTTTTTCATGGAACAGATGTTTTATCAATAATGTAACTTCGAAAGTAGTTTTGCATGTTTAATTAACGTCCCATTCTTATTTACCTTCTTTTAGTAAAGGAGCTTACATCGATACTAGCGCAGAGCCGTGAAAAATCACAGGATATTATAATTGTAGGATATGTGAAGCTGAAGCTATTAAAAATAAATATTTGATATTTTCTTGCGATATTGGAGGACTCGTAACTTCTGTGGGTGGATTGGCACTCTAAAGGTACGATTCCGATGTCTGCGGCAGACTGCAAACCGCAGCAGCAGACTGCATACAAGACATGATAATAATGTGTTTTTATGTACACCTTTATATTTCAATAAATAAATAAATTATGATTATTTTAACATTTAATATCAAGTCTGCGGTCGGCCGCTGCGGTTTGCAGTCTGCCGCCGACCCCAGAATTGTACCTTTAGATAAATATTTCTCTTAGTACAGTTTTTCGTTGGTTTCATTAATTCGATGACGTAAAATTTACCAATGGTTTATCCTTCTTTAAATCCTGCTGCCTGCTAAAGTCCCAGGCTACCGATTGGCAGACCAGTTTTTTCCGCATTTACTAATCAATCCCTATCGTTAGAAACCATTTCTGTTCACGTATCTTATGACATAATTTTATTGAAAAAATTAGTTCACTATTTCCATGACTACGCGGAACCCTCCGAGAGGCGCACCAGCAGACCAACTTTTTTAAGGCTTACTAAACGTCCATTCTCACTACAAAGTAGTTTGATATGTGTACCCGATGACGTAGGGTTTGTTTTAGTACGATCCCAGTCTTTTTGTATCTCTTGTCCATTTCTTTATTGTTACTTCATCAACAGTAATGTGTTATTATTACAAGTACCTACCCACCGGCACCATCAATACTAATATTTTACTCAGGAGTCGTGGGTTCAAATCCCGGCACGTGCAAATGATACTTATTTTCTTTGTGTAGGTAGGTTGGCAAGGTAAAGAATTAAATTTAATGCTTGCATCTCGTTCCAGGGTGGAAAGTAGTCCTACATTTACAATCGCAAATTTGCCTGAAATGACTTGAGCTATTTATAGTGATCAGATCTTAATAGGCAGGTTCCAACCTTTATCAATCTTTTTTCTCCCCTTCCCAATTCAACTTCCTAAAATTTCCAGAAAAAATAGGGATTTCATGGTTCCACTACTCTTCTGCGATATCCAATAAGAAAGTCATCTAATGAATCAATAGTTGTTGGAAAACTGGAATATCGTCAATATTGGGCAAAAGATGAGAAAATACTCGCCATTCGCATTTCTGGCTAGACTTCTACTAAATTAACTTTACAATATGTTGCCCATAATCCGATGTTCGTTTTGATCGGCTCTCGGCGGTAAGTGTTGTAATGTAAACTGAAAACCAAATGACCCACCTGCCCCGCTATAAATAGTCCACTCCATATTAATTCTATGGGCAGCTTATGTGGCCGCCCCCCATGCCACCGGCCACCCTCTGCCACAATGTTCTCTTTCCGTATAAAAATTTACATATCGGTTTCATGACAAAACAGAACAGTGATATTAGAGAACAGTAACAAAACAGAAAAGTCACAAAGCAGAACAGTAACAAAACTAATAATGTCAAAGCAGAACAGTGATTAAACAGAATAATGACAAAAATGAACAGTGACAAAATATTAACTGAATAGTGATGAAACAGAACAGTGATGAAATTGTATCAAAACAGAACAATGACCAAATAGAACATTAACAAAACAAGACATTGACCAAAATGAACAGTGACAAAATAGAACTTAGAAAAATGAAAAATAGAACAGTGTCAAAACAGAAGAATGACAAAACTATACAGTGACATAAGAACAGGAACGGAACATATAGATGAAGTATTAAACGCGTAGGAAGAAACGTTTTCGATTTTGTTTTCTTTTTTAAATGAGAATACCACACAAGAGTCTCCAATGTCTGGAACCTCTTCCATCCCCAATTAGGGTACTGTAGAGAGTAATATGGCATTGTGAGGCTGTAGAGAGTGGGAAAAAGGGAAGGAAATGGGAAAGGGGAAGGTCGAGAAATATCTGGCTATACAGATACGGTCACCAAAAACGGTTAGCACTCTAACCGTTATATAGAAGGAATGTTTCGATTTTGAATGATGATCTTTCACCAGGCAATAGTGCGAATGTTCGCCACTAGAAAGAAATGAAGAAGAACGGAACGGAATGAAGATAAGTTGAATAAAAGTTTGTTTGTTATATTTGAATTGAAGACTATATTACTAGTTGTGTTACCCTAGCTCTAGCCCTAGGCGCGTCTCTTCTGACCTATTTTGAAGTTCAATGTCCTTTACGCAAACGTGTTAAAATGCCACGTGTCGTTGAAGAATTGAGCTTTTGTTCAAAGTCTAAAGTAACGAAGGTAATAATTTAATTCTTTTCTTCTTTGCATTTCTTTTATGCCGCCTCCACCTGTCTCCGACTGTTGAAAGGTCAACCTGTTTACAGCGGTTGAACGTAATGTAGAACGCATGTAGAAGCGATGTACGTGTTAGCGGCAATTACATGTACACTCCGGAGCGACGGTACCACGCGCCGCTCCAGGCCGCCGCGCAAAAAAGTCTCACAATGAATTGCGCAGTAAAGCTTTACCTTTTTATTTTTTTTGTTATTTATTTTATGTATTGACTCTGTGCAGAAACGGGCGGTCTGTTTGATAGATTCCCCTATCTTAACAAGCGGATTGCAATCTTTAGAGCACAGGCCTCAATGCTGCCCTTGTTCTACCGGTTACAATTTACAATTACAATGGAATATGCTCCGAGGAAGCAGCGTCACTGATCTCTTCGGCACCGTTGCATTTTCGGAAAACACCCCAAATGTGCGCCCAACATATGTACACAGTTGATATTTGTCACATTTCCTTCATCTCCTCTAAAAGACCCTCCACATACCATCTTCGAAGATGACAGAGGCCCTGAGGGAAATGTTAATGATTAAAAATATATTGTTTATTACATCTGTTGGGATTTTATCGACCACCATGCATGCACATTAGTGTGGGCCGCGACTGTATGGCGAAAAAAAAGAAGTTCTTATTTCCTTGAGCGCTAGTGATAAAAAGTTGTCTTTGCATCTAAAACATCAAAAAAAATTAGTTTAAAAAAAATCTAAAAATATCCTAAGGTTCCGCAAGACCTCTAAAGTTTGAGAAAATATTGAAGTATTTCCATTTTTTCAGCCTTTGCACAAAATATTCTGAAATAGTTTAAAGATATTAATTTATGAGATCTTATTAAATAAAGTCTATAGCTACGATGTATAAAACCACCATTCATTATTTTTGTAGTGGTATGGCACTAAACCACGTCCGCCCGCAGTCCCCAAACCCGCCCTCGCTTGAGCAGCGCGCCATATTGACCGTTCCTTAGTCGACCAAGGACCCTCCGTTTCGTGATATTTTTTGTAGGTAACTAAAAGTATTATTAAAATATGGGAAAAAGCTTCTTTGTAAATAGAACTGACTTCTGAAGTTAGGTGAAGTTCTTCTAATTCTTCTTCCGTTACACTTTCCAAAATGAGAGGATTCATGATTGGCGTATCTTGCCAAGATATCAAATCAAAGTAGGATTGTGCATCAAAATTCAATGGGGGTACTTTAAATGTTCGATTTTCTGTCCGGAATAACTCTCTGGCTTTCGATAAACGCTTTATTCCAAGTTTTTTTATGGTAAGTGATTCATCGGTTATCATTGACAAGAGTAAATTTTCAGTATGAGCGAAGTATGCCCTTTGCTATACAGGATTAACTATTGCTTTTAATTCACCCGGAAGATAGCGCGAATATTTAATCGTGCTAAAAATACGCCTTGCACCTTTTTGCACGACCCATGTAGTTTTATATCAAACTACGTAGGAGAGTATGCCCTCAAGATAAACGTGGCTAACATAACGAAAAAATATGATGGCATTGCGCTTCCAATATATAATCGTGGGATTTGACTCGCTGTACTACTCCTCGTTCTACGTATCACTCCTGGGTTCCTACGTATCACTCCTGGGTTCTTCTGGCAATATCAGGATGACAACGTCCGCTGGAAACTACTTTCAAACTATGAAGCAAATATTTTTGATCGGTGCTTAAATCTTGGTGTTGAATACTCAACATAAATTATAAAAAAGATTGCACCGGTAAATTATGCCAATCATGAAGAGTCGAATCTACGGGGCCGGAAAAATCATGAAGTCCAGTGGTTGTACCATCCGACTTCATAATCAAACGGCGTAGAAGCAGCTCGTTGCAATGAAAAATGCAGATCAGCCACTGTGCCGGTCCATTCAAGTATTTCTCCATCGTTTGAATCACATCAACAGTTATTCCTGTGTTAAAATTTGTGCCGTCACACCCAATTGCTTTAAAATGGTAGAGTGAAATGTTTTGACCAGCAAAATATTCCATTATTAGTTTGGCTGTGTTTACGGCAGTGCTGACCTAGGCATAATACGCGTCAAGAAAATTGGTTCCTCGATTATTGATACGTGTTCTTCGAGTACTGTGCTTTCATAGTATTTGTGTCTTTTTATTTTATCTAAGGTCTTATCCTTTCGACCACTAAAAAATAATCTACTTACTTTTACTTTATGCACATAGCTTTGATGAGTACAGATCTGGTACGCGGACGTCCGCGACGCAGTCTATTTTTGTCTATAACTTTACTATCCTGCGTGATTATGTTGAAATTATTTAAATGGCAGAAGCGATTGCTGCTCCAGCTCGATCCGATATCCTGAACCTGTCAAAGATCTTGGAGAGAACTATAAAAGACGAAGAATTGCTGGTTGTCGGAAAGGCGGTGTTATTAGTCTTAAGTAGCCGACTTGATTTTGCGACCGGAGAAGATAATTTTGATGTTAAGGTGGAAGATAATGATAAGCAATGATAAACAATGATTCAAAGTATCCACAAATTCTAAAGCTTTTTCTTCTCATCCTGTTCATTTAATTTGGTAAGATCTTATCATTTTCTCTTCATAGGCTTTAGCAATTGTTTCGTAATCGGTATATCAACACTGCCGATGAACATCTTTCTCTCACCTCTTTGGTCTTCCAGAAACTCTTTTTCCTTAGGGGAAACTTTAATTTATTGTCTGTTATAATTTGCATTAATAAATTGCATTCATTGTCTTTCCATTTACAATATCAATAACAAACAGTAGGTAGCTTGAGATTTTAAATGGAGAGACTCTTCTTTGGAAGGAAACTGTATTTCTTCTACCCTTTTCTGACTTCAACAAGTTTATATACTTATGTTGATATGCCTTAATAATTTTTGTAATTCTTTCTTTCGAAATTGTTGGCAAAGAAGCTTAATCCCATATTTTTAAAGTACTTTTAGTTACCTACAAAACAATATCACGAAACGGAGGGTCCTTGGTCGACTAAGGAACGGTCAATATGGCGCGCTGCTCAAGCGAGGGCGGGTTTGGGGACTGCGGGCGGACGTGGTTTAGTGCCGTACCACTACAAAAATAATAAATGGTGGGTTTTATACAACGAAGCTATAGACTTTATTTAACAAGAGCTCGTAATTGAAAATCTTTAAACTATTTCAGAATATTTTGTGCAAAGGCTGAAAAAATGGAAATATTTCGATATTTTCTCAAACTTCAGAGGTCTTGCGGAACCTTAGGATATTTTTTGATTTTTTTTTAAACTAAATTTTTTTGATGTTTTAGATGCAAAGACAACTTTTTATTACTAGCGCCAAAAGAAATTCGGAAGAAAAAAAAAATCGGCCCACTCTAATGCACATGCCCGTGTTGTGGTGGTTGATTTTATATACAGTGCATTTAAATAATTTAAAAGAATATGTCAAGTATGAAATACACATAAAAGTATTTTAACGATTATTTAAAGTATAGAATATAAAATAATATATGTAATAATATATAGATAAAATAAATTAAGAAGTGTACAATTTAAAAAGATTATATTCACATTACTACTAAGTAAGGAAATAAGAAAAAATGATATTAAGATTCGATCGTGGTTTGCGAAAGTTTCCGTTCGAAAAGTAGGCCTCAACGGCAAACGCACGCTCCTCACTGTTCCAACGCATGATGGCGACTAAACTGTGTCGGAACAAAATTGTATAGTTTCGCCTCTCGAATGAAATCACTAGTGCTCCGCCACGACATCAACCGACTGAATGGCGTGCATATAAAAAAGGAAGTTGTGCTGCCGTACCCTGTATAGGTAGATACATTATTCTTCTACAATTTTTGTATAAATTTGTGTTCGAGCTTTTTAACCTTACTTTAGGACTTTACTTTTCTGGAGCGGCAGCCTGGAGTGGTGCGCGGTGCACGCTCCGAAGTGAGCGTGTAATTGCCGCTATTGTAAGAACTAAGAACGGTGGATATACAATATTGTTATTATGTCATGTACCGTACCTACTGTGAATACACAATGTAAAGCTGTACGTGTGCACTTATTGCCTTTTATGCAATTTTGTATCTCGCGTAGAAACAAGTACAGTTCTACGCGTTTAACTTAAGCTGCAGTCGGTGGCGTCTTCATTGTAAATGAGTGGGACATTCGGGAAACACGCCAAACGCGCGCTCAACATTTGTACACAATTGACATTTGTCACATGAGCTCGGTGAGCACTATCATTGAGCAACATAGCCTCTTCAAGACCCCGGTTCACTCCTTCCTGTCCACAAAAAGACCATCCACCCAGCATTCTCAAAGATGACACAGACTCTGAGGGAAATTGCCTCTGTATAGAGTTAATGTGAAAAAGGTACTTTCCCTCACCTTCCTCTTTCCATCTTCTTCCCCTTCCGTATACCCTCTACCCCAATTGGGGATTCCACAGTCTCACCCATAGTTTCTTCATCGTAGATGACCGAAAAAGAGGGAAGCGTGCCGATGCGTCGCGACGGTCGCCAAACTACGACCAAATTGCACTGTTAAGCGGTGAAGACAATGAAGGTTATGCTTTTGGTGTGTAGGTAGAAACAAGGGCGGGGTACCGTTGGGCGCAAGTGAGATTTGTTGAAGAATCATGGGTTAAAATCCGTCTAATCACAGGAGACCCTAGTTGTCCCAAAACATCATATGCCGTTATAATAACAGGAGACCCAGATTGTCCCGGAGCGACCGTGCATCATTAAAAGTTAGATATCTCTCTTCCTGTCATGCAAACATTTGTGATTTCTTTTATGTTAGAAAGCGAAAGAAATAATGCTTCTCATTGCCGTAGGAATATATGAGCTATATTGATCAGATATTTTACAAACACGATAAGTGACGATTTTATTTTGCGTCAATGTGTGACGTAACAAACACTTAATTTAAAAATAAAATTATATGAATAAAAAGTGAAGTGACAGTTTTATTACAAATTTTCGTTAAAAAAAGAATCTGAATTTAAAATTATAAGTTTCTTTTATTTTATGTACTTTTTTGGGGAAACCCCAGGTACATATTTTTTAAGCTAATTAACATTTTCAGTATCAAAATTTTAATATTTAGAAACAAAAATGTTGATTTCTAATAAACATACCGGATAGATTATTTTATCTAGACTTGAGAACAATTTTTTTTTTCAAAAAGATTAAAAAATAACCAATAAAAATGAACATTTGAAATGTATGGGAAGAACCGAGAATTTTTGCGTGCAAACCGAAGGGCAAAAGTTCATAGATATTAATTTCTCATTATTCGAAGGGTTAACGATGTTGGCGACGCTTTTGTGTGCACGTGCACATTTTCATACCTACTTTTTTTACATTAGCTCCGCACAGGAGACCCTGAGGAAAAAAAATTCCTCAGAGCCTGCGTCATCTTTGGGGGTGCTGTGTGGAGGGTCTTTTTAAGGAATGGAAAGAGAGGAAGTTCTGGGAAGGATTTTATTTTTTGTTGGAAAACCAACAGTTACAATAGTTACAATGAAAGATATGTATAAATTACTTAACCAATAACAGGTTTTCACTTAAGTGTATTAAATTATTTAGTGAAAATAAAGAAAAATAACACTAATAAAGGTATGGAGGGTGGGAAACATGTTCAGGAGTGCCGGATGTATGGCACGTATGTGCCTCCCATTGGCGATGGGCGACTGGAGTCCGGCTGGAGAGGTCTTGGTTACGTCTCCCCAACCAGGCTCTCCCAATTCAGCCCGCCACGCAGGAGGTGGGTATTCGCCACCAAGACCTAGACAAACCTCGCCCCACGAACCCGGGAACCCCTGCTAAGTCACCAAACGTAACAAACCACTTGAGTGACCTACGACAGCGGTGTTTCCGGGGCGGCGGTAAACGTAATACCCGCTCTAAATTGGGTAATAATGATTCATGGCCGATCTCCATTGTTTCTATTGTTGTATATGGTTTCCACAATGACGGGGTATAGTGAAATGCACAAAGCTAGATGCACATTCCAAAAATAACGTTATTTACAATGGCCAGTAGTCTCAAATCTAAAATGGTTGTGTTAGGTACTGTAAATCATTTATAGTTGGCATCGTAAACATGTCGAGAGATTCCGGTGAAAACAGTGTCCAGTCAAATAGTAATTTCCAGAATATTTGCTCTGATTTCCTGCATTCACACTCACACTATTCACAATACACACTTACTTGATACATAATGTTTATTTTTGAATCACAAATCTATGTCGTGCCCACAAAATAACAAATTTGTGACAACTTTATAATAAGCTTGCTTAAAATACCAATTGCTTTTTTAGTCCCATTTGGGAGGCGGGAATGGGAACGGTATTCAATGGATAACCAAAACCTGGTAACCCCAAGTGTTCGCTTCGTTTGGTGACTTATTAGGGGCGCCCGGGTTTCATGTCTAGGTCTTGGCGGCGGGGCCTGGACACTATGATCTGGACACACTGAACACCAGATTCTTATCCAATATCCTTCATACTTTTCCTTCTCAGAACTTCCTCTCCTTAAAATGACCCTCCCCACAACATTCCCAGAGATGACATAGGCCCTGGGTTAAATCATTTTCCTCAGGGCTTCTCGTTTGGAGTTGAAGTAAAAAAAAAGATTTTTGTATTTTTATATGTAATTTTCGTATTCGAGTCCTGTCATCTATTACTTGCCCAGAGTCTGTGGGATAGGAAGGAGATGGAGTAGAGATAGGTTGGAAAGTGCCAGGCTATTCAGGTCTGGTCACTAAACATAGATAGCTAAAGCCATTAAAATGGAATTCCACTATTAAACTTCATAAAAGTTAAAAAAAATAAAATAAAACTACTTTTATTTTAATTCTATGCTAGTGGTCGCCCAATGGTCGAAATTCGACCATAATTAATTTAAATTTAATGTATTTTTATGCATAATTAAAAAAAAAGTATAAGCATTCTGCACTCCTTCTCTATATAAACTATAAGTGTGCGAAATTTCATACTCCTCCGTCCGCGCAATTTTCGTAAAAAGGGATACAAAGTTTTTGCTTCACGTATTAACATATAGAAAGAATAGAATTTCTCCTGAATTTTCTTTTGTGAAGTGGAATAACAAGCTTAAAACATATTATACGAAAGCGATGCTTCTGTTTGAGTGCTGTGTTCGACTCAACATTCGATTCGATACCTATACAAAGTTTTATAAAAATTAATATTTTGTTTTTGAACCGAGCGTATTCTAGTACAATTTGAATTCCGCGCCAAGCAGTGTGCGCATGCGCAGATCGTCGATAGTTTTGGCCTCGCCAAGCTGGTAGGTACAGCGTCCGATTTTACAGACGGAATTCTTGAACGCCATATTGGCGTTCCTCCTATTCGTGTCATTTCGTGTTTATTATTGAATAAAGTGTGCCGCGGGCCACAATTTTAGTGCTTCCATCCATTAATTATTAACCTGTGCGTCGTTTGCAGTGAATAAAACGCCGTTTCGACTTGTTTCTGACTGCGAAAAGGTGAGTTGAATCCCGCTTTGTGGCATGCCAATATGGCCTAATATTCAATGGGACTTCTGTTCGATATGCGATAATGATTCTTAAAATTTGCTGATAAGGTGGATAATTGCTTGTCTGCCGAAAATAAGCTCCTCCTTTTATTTTACCGCAAGAATTTAAAATGCACAAAAACTTTAAAGAAATTAACTAATTAGTACCTAAACCTTCAATATCTCGTAATGCAGGTATTTTGTAACCAGTTTAAAGCAGTTTGGGATACGACATTTGCACGATTGATAACACCTTCATTGTTATGATTGATTACTCATTCTCTTCAATGTTTTTCTAATTTCAGGAGTAGATTATGAATTGAAATGTCTTACGAAAAGATGGAAGTGACAAATAATGCTGAGAAAGAGGCCAGTGAGGTCCTCCACTCCTTGCTGTCGGTAGAGAGAAGAGGAATGGACTCCAAGGAAATAATAGTCTCCATCCCGAGTATGGCCGCCAGTGTCCAGGAGTATAACACGGAGCAAGCCCAATGGCACACACCGGTTCTTGGACAGCACTCCGTGTTTACATTATCAGATTCCCAAGTCATCCAACAAGGAGAATATGGCCAACAGGGTACTCAGCAGGTACGTTAATTTGATATTATTAATTTTGATGGATTCATTTGATCAACTTTTACTTACGTTGACCATAAAGTTTAGTTAATACGTGCAGACCCTGTTTTCTGCGCTTTTTACTGATACTAATTTATATATATCGGTTGCTTTTGAAGTTTGACTTGTGGAGATTCTCAACTGTCAAGTTGCTCTCTGGTAGGAAGCTCTGGGAAGATGAGCCTGGTGATACCATTACAAAAATGATTGATATACTGGCCCTGTCTATATGTGACCTAGGAAAAGGTTATATCAATTATCTTGTAAACATCCTACCTATGTACAAATCAACATATTCATATATGAGTATATTTATCTCTACAGTCGCTAGTACAGATTTTGTGGATATGAAAATCTATGGATTTGAAAAAAAGTTTGTTCTGTTCTCTCTCACTAATCTGCCAAACTAAAAACCGGGAAAGGGTCCAATTGGTGAAAGCGATGGATTATAATTCATACATACAAAATAAGCTAAAAATTGAAAAAGATATTTCGTAAAAACAAACACCGCTATTGATCTTTCATAAAATTTCAATTTTTCATTAATTTAAAGCTAACGTATCATGTTCAAGCTTACTCCATTGTACTTGTTGAAACAAAAACTTGACAGAATTTAAAGAACAAAATCATGTGCGAAAGTTGCTAGAATACACAGAATCAAAATGTCCTAACAATAATAATTGACACTTGTGGTAAAATGGTCAAAGCAAGTAAGACTGTGGTATAGTAACTGAGTGTGTACGAGTAAGATAACCACCTCTAGAGAACTTCCTTTCCTTAAAAAAAAAACCCCTCCATACAGCAACCCCAAAGGCCCTGAGGGAAATTATTTTTCTCGGGGCCTTCTCTGTGGAGCTAATATAAAAAATTTTTATCGGAGCGGAGGATTACCTCGAGAGTACTGTATATAGAAATGATTTTTATTTTGTCATTCTCATTTTCAGGTAATATGGCAAGGCCACACCATCCAAATAGAGAATGGCAACAGTGTCATCAGCAGCGATGCGGAGATCCTCCACGAGATGTACCCCATCGAGTCTCTTCAAGAGGAGGATGAAGACGATCCCGACAACAACAAAGAGGACGGAGACATGCTGGAGCAGAAGCCAATAGTGACCAAGAAGGCGCCTGCTAAGAAGAGGAAGAAGGCAGCATCTTCTGGCGATGAAGGAGTAGATGAAGATAGGAACAAATTGGAAGACAACCCTCAACAGGTATGAAACCTCATAACCATGGTACAAAAAAATAAGTTAAAGTTACTGCCAAATTAATTATTGAAGCTTTTTTTAACTTCTCAGGCCTCTGACATGTTGACTACATATCTTAAAACTACTGTCGGAGAAGGTCACACAATTCGTGTGTATTTCCGCTTTGCAATAAAATCCAAATAAGTGGAATATTTCTGAACGCCTCTGAAAACTAAAAATTGTTTTTATTTATTTATTTCTATGCATTACAGTATTTACCTAGAGATCAATTTTGAAAAACATTTTTACATAATATATATTGTAATTTTATTATGGTGGGTGTAAGGTAGGTTTGTGAAGGTGAAACTGTGGATAGGTATTGTTGTATGTTTCGTGAACACCTCACTAGTTTATTATAAATGTTTGTATACGTTTTCAAATATTATTATTAGAAATGAACTTAAAATTTTGAATGAAACATAAAAAAGTCAGCTTTAGATTTTTCGTCCAACACAACGAATAAAAATTACTGATAACATGAAAACACATTTTATCATACAAACTATTACAAACATTATTGTCATCTCACCTGTGTGTCGTTTCATATAAAAATAATTTATTAATAAAAGATTCAAGAAGTAATACATTTTTTTCTCAAATTGTGGTCGGAACCTTTTGTTTCATAGAGGTGTAAATTTTTGTTCTGGGGTTAACTTCTAAATTTCAATATAAAGCATAGTCTTCTCTCTTTCTAACATCGAGATCATATTTCTTACCAAACCGCCGCCCCGGGAACAATTTATTGGATAACCAACACCTCTGCCGTAGGTCATCCCAAGTGGTTCGCTATGTTTGGTAACTTAGCAGGGGTGTCCTGGTTCATGGGGTGACATTTGTCCAGGTCTTGGCGGCGGATGAGTCTGCCCACCTGCTGCGTGGCGGGCCGGATCGAGAGAGAGAGAGACTGGTTGAGGGAGACCTTTTGACCTTTCAGCCGGACTCTCTCGACCCATCGCCGTGCACCGCAGTTGGAGGGATGGATAGATATGTCCGTCACACCTATACACACTGACTCCCATACACAGTTTCCTACCCACCCCTCATACCTTTTCCTTTTCAGAACTTCACATCCTTCCCTTCCTTAAAAAGACCCTCCACACAGCATCTCCTAAGATGACATTTTCCTCAGGGCCGTCTGTGTAGAGCTAATGTACAAAAAAAACAGTACGTGGGAGACTCACAATGATTTCAATGAGACCATTTGAGCTGTTCCTAAAAGTGAACAAATAGACTCTACGGGTGATGTTTTTTCGTAAAACTGAACAAATTAGCTGAGGAGTTAATGTGACCGAATTGTGTTGATGCTAATTACACCAAAGCCAACATTTAAACAAGTATTGTGGTATATTTCAATTGATCTGGTGGTAGTTCATTTTAGACGCACAAAAACATTAATTTGTTTGTGCATTTTGCCGCCAGGCTATTAATTGTTTTTTTTTTTTTCATTATTGGATTACATAGCTTTGTAAACTCACCAAATTAATTCTGAAATTTATTCAATCCTCGGGCTTTTTATTTATTTTTTAATCTCTTCATTTTTGTAGCGTTGGTGGTTTTAACATTACAGCGAAGATGTTTTTTGTATTATGCGGAAATTGACTACTTTTTATACACAGTGTGTCATTAAATACAATAAATTGATGTAATTATTTATGTTTTTCAGGTGAAGACTAGAATGAAGAAAGGTTGTGACTGCAAAGACAGCTGTTACCGAGGTCTGCAGCCTGACAGTGTTTACAAGCACAGACTGAACATTGCCGAACTAACCAAGAGCGAACACGACATGTATCTGATGGGGGTCACCATGGCCTGCCTGGCCAACCCCTCCGAGACCTCCCGACACAAGGCTCGGCGACGCCTCAGGGCTTCCTACGTCTACCAAGGAAGAAGAGTTTGCTTAGAAGCCTTCCTGTATTTAGAGAATGTCACGCACTATCAACTCAAACGGATAAGACATCATGTTATAACGCACGGTGTTGCACCTAGGATACACGGAAACATGGGCAAAAAACCCTACAATACATTTTCATTGGATATTTACAAACACGCAACGGAATTTCTCAAAAAATATCTATTTCGGCATTCGGGAGGCACGAAAGATCTTAGTAAAACTATTATTGTACAGGGAGATTCTAGGAAAAATCTTTTCGACGCGTACAAGGAATATGGAGAAATGATCGAACCCGGCGTTAAGCTTATGGGCTACTCCACGTTTAGGCATTTCATGAAAGAGCAATTCCCAAATGTTCGCTTCATCGGAAAGAAGGCGGAATTAGCAAAAGAAGCAAACCTTCCGTTCAAGAGTGGCAAATGTATGACGTATGATAAAAATAAAGACCCTCTCAGAATAGAAGCGGAGAAAGCAAAAGCGGAGGCGAAGAAACAAGCGAATGAATCGAAAAAGAATACGATGAGCATGCAACAGCAGCTTAACCAACAGGTCGTCATCCACCAGCAGCAACTGCAAGGAGTACAGGTCAGCCAGCATCAGCAGGTTCAGGCCATTCAGCAAGTGGGCCAGCACCAGATGGTGCAGCAGATGACCATCCAGACCACGGGGGAGGACTCGAGCTCCCAGCCGCTGGAGATCACGCAGCAGGTCATCCCGCTGACGGTGGTCCAGCAGCCGCAGCAGGCCTACATTGTAACGCCCGTGTCGCACTTGCAGAGCGCCGTGCAGGGCACCTGGTACAGCCGACACTGAATCCTCACAGCTAGAACGGATACGCCAAAGATTTAAGGACCCAGTTCTTCAACTGTCACGTCGCAAGCAAGGTCCGGAGAATGCCTCCCATGTTGAATTGCCATAACAATCATTCTCGTTGAGCTGACAAAAAACCACACGATTTGTACATATTTTTAAGGTTTTTTTTTTAATTCATAAACTCTTAAACTCTCCAATTTATGAGTTTTTGTGTATACCCAAAAGGGTGACGATTTATTATTTCATTACTCGTTACTGTCGTATTGGACTTTAATATTTTTAAACTCTTTTGGCAGTACATAGCCACGAGCGGCAATAATCACGCACAGCCTTTTATTCTTACGTATTCTTAATGCTTTTATTATGTTCCTGAACTTTGTTTTAAATTATAGCATAACTCTGAAATAGGGAAAGAGCTTTTAAATCTGTTTTGTGTTTTATTAAAGTGGCGTGCACAAAGTAATATTGTGTACATTTAATCTCTTCCATTTGTATATTTAATTTTGTACTGTATACGTACATCACTCCTGATCTCCATCACAGACGCAATAAAATTTTACAAAAGCAATTATGTTGTCTTATTTCAAAATTAATTCTTATAATAGCTTAGGTATGCAATTTTTTGGTTATACGTACGTACATAAATTATATAAAGTAAGTATTTAACTTTATACCAAAATTATGTTAGTGAAATATGGACACTGTAAAAAGGTTCTAATTTTTTATTAAATAAAAAAACCTAACTCCAAACCTCAATTATAAGTTACATATATCGATCGTCCAGTTGATTAGTCAGACATCTCCAAATACTAAGTTTTGAAATACACATTGAAGAAAGCAACATTTGAATGCTCGACATAAACCAAATATTATTTACTTTCTTTTCTTTACTTACTTACTTTTCTACATATTAAAATAAAATAACTCCGGGAGGCATATAGGTCCGATACATTAGTATGACAATTTGAAATATCCTACTAGTAACCCAGAAAACATCAATATTTTCTTTAATTCAGTACAAGTTTTTCTGCATTATAATTAACTTGATGGTATTACTTGTGGTACTTGCGTATTATTGTCTGTCAACCATATCATTTTACGCCTATCCCTATTTAAAAAACAAATATATGTATATATATATTTTTGGCACCTTAACTTAAACGTGGGAGGGTGCCCCTTGGCTATTCACACCCACTGCCAATAATTTACTTTTTTGTAGTTTTCAGTAGTCAAGTTGTCAATTTTTCAGTGACAATGCTTACACATTTATCGTGGATTTTTGAGCTGACAATTCTATGTACGTACTGTATTCATCTATTCTTAATTTTATTGATGCTGGAAATGAAAAATGGCTAAAGCACCATATAGCTGTGACATTAAAGGTGAACCTACACAATAAACTATATTGTGTTCATCGAATCAAGTTTTCTAGGGTTCCAGAAAGTGAAAACTTGATTTAATGAACACAAGAACAAACAAATAATATAGCTTATACTAACTAACTAACTAACTAACCATCACGCCGTTTCCCCGCAGGGGAGACAGAGAGGACGGACCGCCAAACAACTCGGTCCTGGCACACACTCTTTGCTTCACTCACATTCATACATCGTCTCATACATACTCTTCTATTATTCTGGCTTTTGACATGGCCCGACTCAAGTATCTGATTCACTTGATCGTGCCTGTCTTCCTCGGGCGTCCCCGACTTCTTCTACCATTCACATTTGCGTCATATATTCTTCTTACACTACTTTCTTCGTTCATTCGCTCTACATGCCCAAACCATCTGAGGGTCCCTTTCTTAATCTTACTCATTATGCTTACATCAGCCTTACATTCTTTGCGGATCTCCACATTTCTCACACGATCATACATGATTTTACCACACGTACGCCTCAGGGATCGCATTTCTACAGCATTCAGTTTACTTTCATCCTTCCTCTGCCAGTTCCATGCCTCACTGCCATACATCAGGGTAGGTACCAGGACTCCATTGTGGACTGCTAGTTTCGCTCCTTTTGACAGTTTTTTATTAGCGCCAACGGCATTCAGTCCTCCATTAACGGAGTTACCGGCATTTACCCTTCTTTCGATATCTCTATCAGCCTTCCCATCTCTCGTAAACATACTACCCAGATACACAAACTCATCCACCTGCTCCAAGTATTCATCGTTCACAACTATATCACACACTGTTCTCGTACTTTCTCTTTCAAACACCATGACTTTAGACTTATTGTGTTTTTAATGTCACAGCTGTATGGCGCTTTAGCGAATATAGCTTATTGTGTTTTTAATGTCACAGCTGTACGGCGCTTTAGCAATTTTTCCTTTCCAGCATCGATATATGTAACACATATATATATCGATGTAATAACAAAATTAATCATTATTAGTATAAAACCGCTTCCACAATAGTACAGTAGAGCTTTGATAATACTTATCTAATAAAAATGACACCTTTTCGGACCAGCGAAGCATTCGGATTACAACATTTAAAATATTGAAAATCACGATACACATTTACTTAGTCGTAAACTGATCTACTTTATTTAGTCTGATGGTTTATATTGGATGGACCAAGAAAAATCAACAACTTCTTTGTCGATTTAGGAACCGTGTTTATAAACTAAATCTATTTGTGACGCTCTTGCAGCACAGTGGACACGGTGCAAGAGTGCTTACATTCACTTTGGTTTACAGCGATGTTTGGATTAGCCTGGGTACAGATTTTTGAGGCTCTGCTCTATTGCCGACATCGTTGGCACATACTACAACAAATCACAGTAGCACCCGTCTTTTATTTCTATCTTCACATCAAACGCCTAACTTTCTTTAAAACTGCTGCTTTGATGGTAGCTCAGTGACAGTCGGCTACTATGCCGTATCTCCGTCTGGTTCTATTATCTATGAGAATGAGTAAGATCGATTTTAACTGCTTTCCCTGTTTGGCTAGTTTTTGATAACTTAGGCATATTCCTATCTGATTCTACCCAAAATATGACTGATTAAAATATGCTAAATATTCCTCCTGTGGATGCACAACCTTTACAACACCAGATTATTTTGTTGAATAATAACACTAAACTTGATAAATCTATTTTAATTTTTGACTAACTGGTTCCCGGCATGCGTCGCTATGCCATTTAAAGAAATAAATTTATTCTCCCTGCATGTCCTTTCCCGTGCATTCTCGTTCCCTTCCGCCTTCCCCCTCCCTCTCTTCCCCTTTCTGCGAACCCCACCTCCCCTCCCCCGTTCCCCTTCCCCCTGCCTTTCCTCCCTACCACTAAAATATATGAAATACACACATTTTCATTTAAACAAATTTCTTAACGCCAGAGCTTACCATTATATAGAGCCTATATGTTATTCTGATGTATGAGCTATATTATTGTAAAGTTTCATTATAATCCATTCGGTAGTTTTTACGTGAAAGAGTAACAAACATACATACATCCATACAAACTTTGGCGTTTATAATATTAGTAAGGTTTAATATGTCGCAGCACACAAAGTTATAAGAATTTTGGTAGGGTCCCTTCGTCAATTCAATATTTTTTTAGATATGCTTACAGCGCATACTCATCTTTCTATTCTATGATCCAGTGCATTGAATCTATCAAATAGACCAGTGAGAACCGGCTTTCTATTCTAAAGTATGTTCCATAGAAATAGAAATGCAATGTTGAATGAACTTCAACTTTTTTTATATTCTATATAGGATCGACAAAATATGAAAGAGCAACAATTTCTTTTCTTTTTCACACAGTTAATTTTATGAAATAGATTAGGCGGGATCCCAGCTTAAGAGTTTAGAATTTCTATTTTATACTTAAAGGCCTTACACACCTTGCTAAAATTAGAGGCAATCTATGGTGCTTCCTACTCGCTCGGATGTTTCACACGCACGCCGAGACGATATCGCGGGGTCGCCCACCACGATTTTAAATTTAGGACTGATTTGTCTATCGGCGGTGATCTAGGAGGCGAAAACAGGGCAGTCGGGGCAGTGGTGGGGAGCGCCCGGGATTGCCTCTGGTTTTAGGGAGGAGTGTAAGGCCGTTTACCCACTTACATGTGTTTTAAATTTTGCACAACTGATATACAGCCTTACAATAATGGTTGTTTGTCAGTTGTGTAAAATTTATTAGATAGGCCCTTAATGTTTAATTTTGTAATATTTAATTTTGTAAACTGAATTTATGAAAGACTGTAATAATAGATAAAAGTTAAACAGTGACCGGAAAACTCAGAAACAACTTCAACAAAGTCATTTTAAAGGTGATGAAAAAAAATTGGTTAAATATGTTAGGATATGGGCTATTTTTCAATTTTTTTTTTTCATAACTTTTAATTACTTTTTAATGGGGGGTGTCGAAATGCCGCTTTGTTAAGTTGTCGTGGAACCAATTTAAACATTCGCTAGGCACTACGTAATGGTATCTTTTGTGCAAACTATTCGTCTCTGAGAATGTGTAGGTCCCTTTTGGCCACTTTCCAAGAGAGACGAAAATCAACTTCCGAAGCTCATTGAAGATTTGCACTTATTATTTTTTTAACGACGTGCCAATGTAATTATAAATAAGCTGATAATATTTTGGAAAACTCCTACTACCCTCTTCTTTATAAGCGGAAAATGTTGCTTGCGCAAAGATAAGAAAACTTGAATAGCATAAAATTGAAACATTGAAAAGAAAAAACATTTATTTTTTTAGTCATTTCTCACATAATTTATTATAACTATGTACACCGCGTTCCAGCACATACCAGCACGTACCGCGCTCATACATTATGATTTGAAACTTTGAGGATGATTCATGCTAATTGATAATCGAAAGAAAAAATACTAATAAAGTTTCTTAAGCGAAGCAATTCTAAATACCAAAAATCATTGTTATAAAAATTGTCCAGTGTAATCCTAGCTTTACTTTTGCAAGTAATTTTAAAAGAGTTATACGGATAACAAAATGGCCTCACATTTCAAACCAAATAGAACAGCTGACCGAGTGGGAAGAAATAATTATTAGGTGTGTTTATGCGAATGCTTGTAAACCACAAAAAAATAGGATTTTTATAATCTTTTTATTTGGACACTAATAGAAGAAAAATGTCCCCATTTTTTCATAATATGATTTATTCAGTTTTTCATGAATAATCAATCACCCCCAAGGTTTCGCGGTATGAGCATGGAATACAGTGTGAAGAACAATATTAGCACATTGTTGCAGAGTGATAGATACTCTCAATATCGCCCTGGTGAGAGAACACCATTCAGAATCGAAACGATGCTTGAAATGGTTTTTGACCAAACCTGTCTCTTTACTATCTCCTTTCCCTCCCCCATTTCTCTAACTTCGCTACATTGCCCAAATGGGGTTGCACAAACTTGTTCCGGAAGGTAAGTTTTTGATTTTCACGGCCAAAAGTATTTTCGTTATTTGTTTTTGGGGTGTTATGCCGGAAGGTTCGAATTATTTTGTTAAAAAAATTGTTAAAACGCAAAGTTTCTTACTAATTTCCAAAATAGCATTTTTATGTATTTTAGTTGTTTACTAAATTGTTTGATTTTTCATAGTTTTTTGTATTTTTAACTCAATAAAACTTAATTTGCACTCACTGTGTTTTTAAATTAGGCAGGCTCAAGTAATTTGAATATGTATTGGCTGTTTTTATAATTTCCACGGAAACGGCACGGCGACGGCAACGGCTCGCGGCATCTCATTTCCTTAATACGAGTGAGGGAGATGGAAGAAAATGATTACTTTTTCCTTTGGAGGAAGCAGACGTATGTATATTGTTGGTACATAGTTATGTAGTCTGTGAGAAACAGCTGCAGCATTATTGTAATAAGGAACGTACGTTTATTGCCAGTTTTGTGTCGTCGCCGTGGCCTAACTGTGGGAATTATAAAAGCAGCTATTGGCTGTAAGAAAGGGCTGTAGTATTATTGTGATAAGTATGTTTATTGCCTTTTTGTGCCGTCGTCGTGCCGTAACCGTGGTGATTACAAAGGCAGCCATTGACTGCTTTTATAACAACACGGCACAGTAACGGCACGCGGCTTCTTAGTTCTTTACATCGAGTGAGGGAGATGTATGATAACGATTGCATTTTACCTATAGGTGAAGCAGACATGCGTACATTATTATTTAGTGAGTAAGAAAGAGACGCAGCATCTATATATGAATACGTCAATCAAAAACTTTACTTTACTTTTTACATAATTTTTTTTTACGAAAATAGCGCGGACGGAGGAGTATGAAATTTCGCACACTTGTAGATAAAGAGAAGGAGTACAGAATGCTAATATTTTTTTTAAATTACACGTAAAAAATACATTAAATCAATAAAAAAAACATTACCTTTTAAATTAATTATGATCGAATTTCGACCATTGGGCGACCACTAGTTATTATAAAGAACCTGTGTTTCTTGCCTTTTTAGTGCCGTCGCCGTAGGAATACTAAAAGCGCCTAAAGTGTAACCGCCTAGTTTTTTTTTGTCTACAAAACTCTTTACTGTTCATTTGTAATTCCATTCGCCGTTGGCCGATGAAAACAGTTGGTTGGAACTAAACAAACTATAATCATTGAAATTAGCCAATAATAATTAATATAATATTATGCTGATGAAAAAATATCAGAGATAATCAACTCTGGTGAATATGCCTAGAACAACTACACTACAATACAGAGAGCAGCCTTGATAATCCGAACTAATTAAATGCAACACCTGTTCGGACTCGCGAAGCTTTCAGATTGTGGTATGTTTAAAAAAATTTAAAGAATCTATGGATTGCTTAGGAAAATTATATTTAAAGAACTTCTTTATCACAAAACACATTTACTTAGGACGCGTTGTTTCAAAAAACTTTGAACAATTCATCAAATACTTGAAGTTATTTTTCACGTTCTGTGTAATTTCTATTCAAGTTCTGTTATTACGTCATTATAGGCCGATCGCTTCATAAAACTGAAATGGAACTTTTCACAGACTGTGAAAATTAACTTCAAATATTTGATGAATTATATTTAATTTGATGATGTACTTTAATCTGGCGGGTTATATTTATATATCAAGAAAAAGTTTTATCCCTTAATTTACGCAACAACATACATCTGTCGGATTTCATTTCGATTGTGGAAATTTGAAATGCTGTAACTGTAAAGGACAAAATGTTTGGAAGAGCGAACAGAGCTAAGGGTTTTTTTAAATCACGTACGTTGTTTTTGCAGACCTATAATTATGAATTTTTATTATGAAATAAAAATTATTAGATTTTTCAGAATACTTAACACTTTTTGTAAATTTCTTTAATAACCGTATTTGATTTTTTTTTAATTTTCAGAAAAAAATCCTCTAAAAATACCAGCCGCATGAGATGCACTTTATTTTTGCAAATATTTTGACGACGCAGAATGAAAGAGAAAAATAACATATTTAAGTCGATTTTGGATTTATTGTCCTTCACAGCATTTCGAATTTCCGCTACACTGTTGGAAGTAAATAGAGGACTGGCAGAATAAACGGAATGGGGAAAGTTACGTTACGCACTTACTAAAGCTCAGTTGTTTCGCAAAAATTCATGTGTGACGAAGTCATCAAATGGCCATTCAGCGCCATTCTATTTTTGACGGTTGAAAGGTTCTCGCTAAATGCCGATTCTAAGTCCATTTCAGCTTTTGAACAAATTGTGATCAGCAGATGAGGCCAATATCAAGTTGTTAAGCTTGTCAGCTTATTATAATTTGTTGCAAAGCTCAACCGTACCTAGAATCGGCGTATAACGGGGACCTGTCAAATTTCAAATAAAACAAAATGGATGAAAATGTTACATTTGAATTTCTGCGAAACAACCGGCCCTTACTATTTTTGCGATTCTAAATGGAGGTGAATTTATATAATTCTTTTCAAATTATTTTTAATTTTAAATGAATTTATTATTTGACCTCTGAGCCCAGAGTCAAAAACTCTCACCTCAAGGGATTCAACTAATTGACGAAAGCTTATTAAATACTTTCTTTACGTTATTAGCGCTATAATTCACACCGTAATCCGGCGAAAGTTTCGCCTATAAAGTTAAAGATGCACATCTTAAATTGGCAATTCCATCATTTAGCAGCAGCCAGCACTGCCAGCAGCTGGCGGGGTTTTAATTGGCGACCCCTGGTCAGTGGCCAGTGGCCGAGATGGACCCACACAACACACCACACACTTTCTCGGACAATAACTCCGTTATGGACACACACACATTATATCCGCAGATTTGGACAAAGATCCTCTTACATGCATTTTACATACACTAGCATTGAAATATTTATATAAATAGATTTTTCTGCTGAGAATACAGAAATGCAAAAAAAATGTTTTGTCGTAACTGCCTGGAGCCAATGCGACTATGACATTCTCGATTGAAGTGTGTTGGTCTGTATTATTCTTCACACTTTTGAAAATGGCATTTAAATTTACAGAAAATTTGAGTTTTTTGAACGTGAATATTTTCACGCCGGAATATCGCACCTAGACAATCGAAATTTGTTATAAATTAAACAAAATTCATAATGTTTAAGCCCAACTGGGCGTAAAACCAAATTTTTAAATCTCCACTGCTGCATTCCCCTTCTACACTGCTGCATTCCCCTTCTACACTGCTGCATTCCCCTTCTACACTGCTGCATTCCCCTTCTACACTGCTGCATTCCCCTTCTACACTGCTGCATTCCCCTTCTACACTGCTGCATTCCCCTTCTACACAATCTATCCACCTCTTCCTCGGTACGACTCTGGATCACTTCCACCGGGCAACTGTTCACTTAAGCCGACTTTACATTACGCAACTAGTTGCATGCATGCTCCAAATAATTGCATGAAACCGAAAATTGTTTCGTGCAACCTTCATTATCGCAGTAACCCATGGCACCATCAATATCAAAGCTTTTTTCTGCAATGCACAATGTTTGTGCAAAGATGGTGTCACGCCATAAAGAAAAGACTGCCGCGAAAAAAAACACGACGTTGGATTTTTCTTCATAATAACTTTTTTTAGAGTTTCCATCTCTTTTTGAATTGAGGTTCTTTCGGAACCCAGAGACAATCGTTTCGTTGGTATTCTTTGATAAACTGTATATTTTAACAACATTCTAACATTGATTTTCATGTCATTTTCAACGACAAAACACACTAGAAGTTACAAGGAAGACGCACGTCCACTCACCTGAATTGCTTTCGCGACACTAGTTGATTCGCCGACAATTGATCCCCCCGGCATACTTACATACAATATGCAGTCGGTTCAGGCAAAGTATGGTGTACCTAATTTCACAAAATCTAACTAAGTGACCCCGAGGGATATGCAGAGAGGATATACCACCGAATAATAAAGTATAAAACATTTTCTCAATCCAATGCATCAAGGAAAAATCTGCTTATATATATACCGTGTACACCAGCGCATAAGTAGGTACAAAATATACTACTTTAATACGTACCATTTTTAAGATAACAAATAAAAAAATAAAATAAAAAATTCGTTTGATATTCATATCAACTTATTATTAAGGGTAGTTTTGAAGTCGATTATATGTTTGAAATTGGTAAATAATGCACAAAAAATTATAATTTTATGGTTAATATCATTTCGGGGGGCCAATTGTCGGGTCACCGTATTACACTACTCAATTATGTAGTTGCAGTAACTTCGCGCTAGCGTAATTCTAAGTTTATGGCACGCATTATGATACTATGTGTTTACACGTGAAACTAGCAGTGCATCTAATTTTTTTTTATTTTTTTTTTTTTAGTAGCGAAATTTTTTTGATACATCGGAAAAGGTACATACATAATAACAAAAAAATATTAAAAAGTAGCAAAAAAAGATCCCACAAAGGCGAAGCCTGTGCGTGGGTATTGTATTATGTTTATATTAGACAGTGGCAGTTAAAATATAATTTTAAAATATTTGTACATAGTAATTATAAAGATCAAGAACATTTAATTTACAGAATTTAAGTTGATTTAACAGAGTTACAGGATTCTACATTTTACAGGAGTTACTGAGAATTTTCTTAAAATTAAAAGTATATATATAAACGTATTTGTATACACCCATATAAGTACATAAACTTGTTCATATATACATGTTTATATATATTACCTCGTTTTAAATATAGATACAGGAAGACATGGAATATTTTGGGAAATTAGAAACAGATAGTACAAATTATAGAAAAAATTATAGAAAAAATTACATGAAACAACTAGTTGCGTGATGTAAATTCGGATTTAGTCATATTTTTTGGTATCCGGTCATCGGACATTCTTAAAAACATGCCTTAAAAATCTTCCTGAACCAAAAAAATGATCATGTAAGAAGCTCATTGGAGTCTTTGACATTCAGGCAGCGTCAAATCTTTCGACAAAAATGTTTAGTATGCAATATGTCCAAACGTGCATCACACGTACATCATGGTACACGTCACATATCAATACAGCACGTATAGATTGGTATTATTATGTTATCATTGTTTTGTTTTTCATCACGGCTCTAGTGACTAGTGACTAGTGGCTGGTGATGCGTGCTTGCGGCCAAGTTCGACGAGACTATCGCCCATTATTTTTTAATCCGCGCCGTTTTCGTCTTCGGCTCTACTGTCTGTCTGTCAACCGATAAACTGTTCGCCTTCAGTTGAGTGTTCAGTTATTAATCTGATTCCGTGGGCGATGCACTAATGCGGCCTACGATTGTTTGTGTCGTCAGTTAAATTAAACTGGTTTTGAACTGAAGTTTGTTTGAAGTTTAAAAGATGCCAGTCAAATTTTGGATATGTTACAAAAAGCTGAAATGCCAAGGTAAAAATACCCTTATTTTTCCAAACAAAGCTCGTTTACTTATTTATTTGTTTTTTTTTTTTTATATGAATGCCTCACAAGAGTCCCAACTGGTCCCAGCTTTGGGATGGTATCCCCAAATAGAATAAGCAACTCTAATTATTAAATTGCCGCATACGAGAAAGACAGCCATGGAATTGCTTAATGTTTAGGAGATTAAAAATGTAAAAAAAATTAAAAGTTAGTTAAATATTTCCCCAAGCGCTGCACTTTTAGGCACAGATTATGGAAATCACACTTCATTTCAACAATTATTTACATGCACAAAATAGGTTATTAGGTTCTTAGTTTGGGTTAAATAAGTAATTCATGCGCATTTAGATTTAAACAAAACTTCGGAAATGTCAACCCAAACAAAAATAATGGAAGCGAAATGATCTTTGTTTGAGAAATTTTGAACTTTGATTTAATGAAATTGTAATTTTAAAGCATCTTTTACAATCTAACCATGCACCTACTTATTAGTTTGTCTAAATAAAATATAATGTAAACTGGTTCCATGACAACTCAGAATCATGTAATTTCAATACTCCCTTCAAAAGTCAAAAAATCAAAAGTTATGAAAAAAACAATTGAAAATAGCTCATAACAACGTAATCTATTAAAACAATTTTTCTTTTTCATCCCTTTTAGTGACTTTTCAAAGGAGGTGTTGAAGTTACTTGATTCTGAGTTATGCGGTCACCATGTAAACTAACTCAATAAATAATAATCATTGTAGTACCTACCTATCTTATGGGGCTGAACGGGCGGGAAAGGGGAGAAGATGGTGAACAAAAAGGTTGATAAGTACCTGGCTATTTAGATCTGGTCACCAAAAATAGTTAAAGCCATTTCAAGCAATTTTTCGATTACTCAAGTACCTGGCTCTTTAGATCTGTTCACCAAAAACAGCTAAAGCCATTTCAAGCAACTTTTCAATTCAAAATGATAGTCTCACCATTCACCAAGGCTTCCTTTCAAGAATCTACCACTAAATCTAGTGCGTTGGTCAGTGTTTATCAAAATGAATGATGATGTTGTCTTGTTTATCTACAATATGCACGTGAATGCACGTATAATAGCAGTCGGAAGAACTGCAGCGTTAACTATTTGAAAGTAGATTGCAGCTAATAATTAATTGCACACGTTATTAATTAATTCATCGGATTCAAAACACGAAGTCTTCGTGTAGATTGTGTTTTTTATAAGAATCATTTATAAACGGAATTTACCGTAATCTTCGACTTGAATAATATTATCATATCAAAATTGGCACCTGAAATGGAATTATATCAACTAATAATATTAATTTAAGTATGTTCTCATAAACATGTTTTATGTTGTTGCGTTCTTCATTCGATCATGCCTATTTTTGTATTTATTTCAAATAGTGATTGGCGCACCTAATAAAGAAATCCATTTCGAAATACATGGTCGATTAAATTTCGTTCAATTAATTAATCCATTTGTTTCGAAATATGGATAGGTTCGGTACATGGTGTCCGGAAACTGGTGATAGACATGGGAATCTGGGGAATCTACATCAAGTTTACGATTTTGTGTTTGAGCTTTCGTTTTCGAGTAAATCTATCGCGAAGTTGGAAATTCTTAGATCGAGTTTGAAAAAAAAATCGGTCGCTAAGGGGTTGTGTTTTAAAGTCTCCAAAAGTTGTTTTTAACCCTTTAGTTACCAAAAAAAATTTAAAAATAAAAAAAGAAGTGATTTACCATTTTCTCGCTTATATCACTTTTTAAATTTTTTTTATTCCAGTAAAAATAAAATTATATTTTCGCTTATTTGACTAGAAATAATTAAATTCATTAAACTAAACTAAATATTACAATATAGCGCTCTTCTATTTCATTACTTTGTTTATCAAGAATAAAATTTAATAATTCTTGTTTAAATTTACCTAGCTTTTTTTCGTTTTTAATGTCGTTTGAGAGGCAATTATATAAGTTGCCCCCCTCGTAACCAATGGATTATTCACCATAGTTAGAGTGGATGGTGTTTAAATTATGTATGTTATCGTGTAAAGTGTTTGTGCACTTGGGACGTTTTAATGAATTCTGTATTTGTATGTACGAGTTTATTGTTTATTTTGTATATAATGAGACATGTATTGTATTCATATAGTTTTCTTAATGTTAATAGTTTTGTTTCCATATATATTTTTTTGTAGATTTTCTGGGCTTGTTGTGAAATAGTTTTTTTTTATTACATTGTTTCGTATTACCCGTAATTCATTTATGTATGTTTCACACGCGTTTCCTCAGATTTCAATCAAATTTGAGTACGAGACTATAATATAAACCTTTTTTTTAATTTATTTGGCAACAGATGTGATAGCCGGCTAAATACGCTAATTAAGGGGATGATTTTGTCTTTAATACCTTACATATGCTGTTTAAATGTCAAATGCTGATCAATGCGTAGCCCAAGATATTTTTCTTGGGTCAGGATTTGCAGGTCGCTTCAATTTTTGAAGGTATTTGAAGAGGAATTATTTTACAGATTGAGCTTAAGATCAAGTATCCTGTTTTTTTTTTACATTTATTGTTGAAATATTTGATTGAAGCCAACTGTTTCTAGGTGTTTTTGTGGATTTTCTAGTAAGATGTCTAAATCTTCACCCCGGTAGAAAATTGTTTATACTATTCAGTGGACAACTTTCATGTTATATTGTTTAATAACATGAAAGTTGTCCTCTTCTGCTGATCACAATTTGTTCAAAAGCTGAAACGGACTTAAATCGGCATTTAGCGTTAAAAAAAAATGGCGCTGAATGGCTATTTGATGACAATGTTACATTTGGGTTCTGTGAAACAAATCAATCTTAGAATTTTAGAAATTCGAATATTTCTATTTTCATTTCAATGTAAATGTCTCCCTTTATTTTTGTTGTCCACAGTCGTGAATACGAGGCAAAAGGTTTTTTTTTATCTCCGAGGGGGAGAAAACTAATTTTAAAATAATCGCTTCCTTCCACGATGAGTTCTAATAATAACGTGTTTCGATTATGCCCAACACTATTTCCGAATCGTTGTTTTGCGCATTCAAATCTTATGTTTAGATCGACATTTTTAAAAAATGAGTCGTCAGTGGCATTGCTACTGTTATTGGGGTTAATATTGGAGTAATGTTTTTTTTAATTTATTTCTTAGCGTTCTTCGTATAATGGTTATACAGCAATATATATTACGAAACAGATTACAAATTTGAGGTTCATGAAGTATGAAAAGGTCTTGGGGGCAGTTTTACTATTTTGTGACCTGAATTAAAAGATAGATCAAGTTGAACTGTCTGTAAGTGACTTTGAAAATATCCATGGTCATTGCAGTTGGGTTGCTCTGTTGATTGGGCGCTTTCTGATAAGCAGAAGTCCTCATTTTCGGAGCATTAAAAAGGGCAGGGGATTCCCCACGGTATGGGTTTTGTGTGTTCATACAATTTCCTGCATGGTCTATCTCCATTTTTTTCTATTTTCTACGAGGAATCCATTTATGGGTTCGACAATGCTTCTCCCCGAAAATGTCAATTGACCGAAAATTTATTCAAAATAAAGCTCATAAAAGAAAGTGATGGTTTGTAAAATGTGGTACTTACATATGTTTTTAATCGAATGTTGATGTCGGTACGTAAACGATCGTCTCGGAACATAAAATTTTACATCCAATTTAGTCTGGAAACTTTGCAGATAGTAAATAAAAAGAACTCCACCGAATGAAAATCAAAGTTAGTTGATTCCATTCTTTGGTTGCTCTTGGAGAATGCTTTTACTGTTTTTATTACGCGTCATTTGAGTGATAGGTTTAGTAAAGCTTTGTAAAGACTAATCTCTTGTCTGTGCGGTTGTGGTGATCCGTTGCAGCTTCCGCTATAAACGGACCATTAACTTTAAATAACATCTGATAAGTGATACCACTATAACTTACCAAGTAATTTTATAGTTTATTTTGTATCGTAAAAGTGTATTACTTTATCGTAAAAGTTTCGTATTTTGCACTGTTTAAAAATACTCTGAAATATATATTTTTTTAAGATTTACAAATTTTCCGGAATTACGAGGAACGTGACTATTTGAAAATCCCCTACTGTCATCATTATAAGGGAATTGAATTCAAGATAACTTAAAATTCAAGATAATAAGGGTGAGAAGCGAGAACCCAACGTTGGTTCACTCAGCTACTAAACAGTCATTGATCTTATAACATACAGAACTTACCAGGTCATCACTGGAAACAGACTTTCAGTAGTATTTATTTACTAACTGACAAAATATATCCCAATCTATGAAATGTGTTATATAAAATCGCATAAACGCAATCCTATTGCGTTTTAACATATAAATATATATATAAACTAACTTTTTTATTTCGGCAGTTTTACCCTTTCAGCGGGTAAAAACCGGCGCTTTTACAGTACCTACCTGCAAAAAAAATACTTCCCCTTTGTGGTTACGTCGGCAATTTTAATGGGCAGTCCTTTATGAAATAAGGGTTGCAACGGAGTTGTCGGCGGCGGGCAAACATGATAGTTACACAGTTACATTGGAGCCTAACCTACTAGTTATACTAGCTCTTATTGTGACATAAGTACAGAGTTAATTAAATCACGGGACAATAAATAACCACTCAGAGACCGGAAGCTGCGCCCGCATTGTTATTTGACGATTAGAAAATTCCATCAAAACTGTCGGATGACGATTACATACCATTCGTAGCATCATTTTTATAGGTATTTCTCGCGCGCGGCCCTTGCTAATAAAATTTTTCTTGAAAATATTTTTGGTGACCGGTAAAAAACCATGTCATGTTCGACATGTTGTTTTTTTTTTTAAATGGCAACACTACGTGCCTCACTCAGTCACTTCAGTCAGTGGTGAATAGGATGGGAGAAGCAGAAAAGGAGTTTTGACGTGGATGCCGTAGACCCACGACGCCCTTTGGGTTAAAATCTGCTGGAGACATTCGTTGATAGAAGTGGGTTTGTGATTTCGCCTGCTCTGGGCGCCGCTATCAATTTAAGTCAATTGGGCTTTTCCTTTATTACAACAGACGTTACTATAATAATTAAGACCAAAAGGGACACTGTGGTGTAATGCATAATGGCTACATTATACAGCTTGCCTCAGGATCCACATGCACAAATAATGATTTTAACCAAGTGAATAATGAAGTTGTTTTCACTTTAAAAGTTTAAAAAAGTAACTTTTGAAGGTTGTACACATCAATGTAATATTTAATCATTCAAGAGGAAGATAATATAAATCTAAACTAAACATGAAATTCCAAATTCTAAAAATCCCAGATCGGGCTACATGTGTTGCATTTAGTGCAAAAGTAGTTTGAAATTACTTAAATCGTGTTTAGTGACCAGATCTGAATAGTTAGGTACTTTCCATCCTTCCTCTTTCCCATCTCATTCCCCTCCCCGCTCTCTTCAATCCCAAAATAAATCCTTATTTAGGATGCCATAGTCTGGTTGGCTCCGGACGCTTGGGATAAGTTGGGACTCGCGTGCGGTACTATAAAATGAACCCACGACGCCTGGATGGGAATCCGACGCATTTGACCTCAGCCACTTTTTTGCCCCACCTGGAGCCAGTGAGACTACGGCATCCCCAATTGTGGTGTGTTGTGAGGCTGAAGGTATCGAAGGGGGAAAGGAGGTGGGGAAGAACCCGGATATTCAGTCACCAATCACCGCTAAATCCATTTCAAGCAACGTTTCAATTCTGAATGGTGGTCTTTACTGATATTTTAAATGATTAAATTGAGAAATAACACAATTCAATCAAATAATATGAACATGGTGATTTAACAGGGGTGCCCGGGTTCGCGGGGTAAGGTTTGACTAGATCTTGGAGGCGGATGACCAGGACACACTGAACTCCAGATTCCTGCCCCTTAAACTCCCTTCCCAGAACTCTCCTCTCCTCCTTTTCCTTAAAAAACCCTCCAGCATCCCCAAAGACGACATAGGCCCTGAGGGAAATTATTTACTGTGTGGAACTCATGTAAAAAAAAAAAATTACTTGCGCGCGTTGGAATTGCTAATCGAGAAACTTACCCCTCGACCAAGTTGGCCGTCAATACCTAACCTACCATAACCTAACCGGTCAATAATAGAAGACATGGTTCTGTTTGTCTTGTTAGATAATATCTGCATTATGTTTATCGTTGCACACTACACACTATCAGCTTCCCCTCTGTAGCTGCAGCCATTGTACATTGCACAATTGCAAATGATACTGTATGCATTTAATGCATTGCAGAGAAACGCAACTATTTGTGTTCTGCGCAATTTGCAAAAAAAATGACATATCTGACATATCTTTTAAATGTGTTGCTAAGACTGTTTAAACGTTGTATTGGGGAATGCTAACTATGGTTGAAATGAAACATACATGTCTAAAATGTTAATGTCTGTCTAGTCGATCATTTGAGTACATGTACGTAGACTAAACAATCACAATTCACAACAATTAATAAGGTAAATTCCTCGTTCAACCACCTGTAAAGTTAAGCATGTCAAGCTACAGCAATTTCACTGTTTTTTAATTGAAATTCATTCGGCAAACGGAGCGTAGTTTTAGTTGATAATTTTGTTATTATCTTTTTTTTGCGAACGAACACGCAATTAATTTAGCCTGAGGCTATCTGTACATTACGCACTCTCTTTCATCTAATAGATTGATTAATTTAAACCACCTTCAAATCGCTACAACACGTGTTGTTTTTTTATTGTTAGTAGTAATAAGAAATCACTCATAATATTAGACACCCGACAAGAGTCGTTAGCGAAAGCCTGTTTTCTTTTGCAACTAATTTTGATTCTCTAATAACCTACCGCAATATCTTATACTTTGGCCCAGTTGTTTCGCAAAAATTCAAATGTAATATTGTCATCAAATGCCCATTCTTCAGCGCCATCTTCTTTTTTATGATATTTGAAAGGTCCCGTTAAAAGCCGATTCTAGATGTATTTCATCCATCTTCCTGTCTGACTAAGCTGACAAGCTAAACAACATTATAGGTCCTCTTCTGCTGATCACAATTTGTTCAGCTGATTTGTTTCAGCAAAAGCTGAAACGGACTTTAAAGAGATCCTTTCAACTGCCAAAAAAATGGTAAATGGTAAATGGACATTTGATGACCTTGTCGCGTGAATTTCTAGTCGAAAGATTCCCGTTAAATGCCGATTCTAAGTCCGTTTCAGCTTTTGGGCAAATTGTGATCACCAGAAGAGGTCAACTATCATCTTGATGAGCATGTCAGCTTATTACAATTGTACATGTACAATGTACATGCCAACTCTGGTCTGGAGCCCCAAAGTACCTGAAAAAACCTCGAGTCTGTGCAGAAACGGGCGGTCCGTTTGATAGATTCACATATCTTAACAAACGGATTGCAATCCTTAGAGCACAGGCGTCGAGTGGGAATGCTGTCCTTGTTCTACCGGAATTTCAATGGAAGATGCTCCGAGAAACTAGTGTCATTGATCCCCTCGGCACCGGTGCGCACCCGGGAAACACGCTAAACACGCGCCCAATATGTACACGGTTGACATTTGTCACACGAGAACGAGTCGTTTCTACGACTTGAGTTCAACAGCTCGGCTGTGGAACGATTTGCCGGCGTCTGTGTTTCCCCCCTCCAACAACATGGGTCTCTTCAAGACCTATGTTCCCGCCTTCCTTTCCTCAAAGATACCCCCTCCTCCAAGCATCCTTAAAAATGACATAGAAATCCTTTAAGGTAACGCTGAAAATAATTTTCCTTAAGGCCTCCTGTGTGGAGTTAATATTTAAAAAAAAAATTAAAAAGATTTCAATTTCTTCCAAAACTCCGCCCTAGTTTCACAAATCTTTTCACGGGTCTGCGCTAGAAAATAATTCAACAAATATTTATAAAGTTACTTAAACTATGAAATTACAATAACATTTAAATAAATACACTGAAAATATTGTTATGTAGTGTATGTAGTTTTAAATTTTCTTATATCCAATTAATAATTTGCCACGGCCGTTCTCTGCTCTGTTCTGTCGCTTATTAGTTTCGTTTTCGTATTGCCCACAATTAACAGCTATAAGTATCGCTTACAAAATAAATTCGTTTCGGAATGATTGCCAGTCGAAATGCCAAAAAAACACCAGTATTTATCTTCATTACATTATACAACTCGCAGCTTTCTTCGCTAACGAGCGAATCAGCGAATGTACGCGGTTTTATTATCATCGGCCACTTGACGAAAGATAAAAGGTCTCCCACCTCTGACCAATAACTGACTGATGTTGGTCAGAGGTAATGGTTAAAGAATTATGGAGGATATAGTTCTACATAACTTTATTTTATCGCCTTTTTGACTTGAATAACTTTGGTTTATGCATTCATTATTCAACCTAAACATACCTTCATTTTTCAACGATCAGGAGAGCATTTTTTGAAATTGTAATTTATGTAAAAGAAACCAAAGAGGAATTAGGTGTGGAGGCTTTAAAAAAAATTCATAAATCGATAGTAAAACTATTCAAAAATATATTGTGAAAATTTTAAACAAAAATTTCACGCCATTTAAAAGTTATAAGCGTTTGAGTGAGCGTCCCTCAGTCGAACTACTACTACTTTACTGCCACTCCTATCTTCAAAGGCGTTTTTTCTCAAAACTACTTTTTTCGAATTTGTTGAACCTCTAGCTTTTACAGTTTTTGATCAATCGTTATCAAACTTAGCACATAGTTTCTTTATATAAATACGCTCTGTTTCTACCTCAACCCTGAACAGTATCTTTATTTTAACTATTTTTTTTATGGCAAAAAAACGTACAAAATAATGGTAAAAAATCACAAACTTTTCACATTCCTCTAAAAAAAAATGATTTTTGCTTTTTTATGAGAAGTGAGGTTCAAATAGAAAAAAAACACTTAAAAAAAAGTAAATTTTCTTGAAAAATTGATTTCAAGTGAAAATTGTGACCTCCAGGAATTACACATATTGCCCAGCCGGATGGCGACTTACAATGCGCGGCAGCTGATGTCTCCGTTATTTTTTGAGGAAAATATTTGAAAATTTTAGAATATACTCTTTAATATATGTGTAAAATGACCCCAAAATATAAATAAAAATATATGTTTTTCTTACGTGTTAAAAACAATCATGAAAATCACTAAAAATACGCTGTCCTACACCTATTTCCCCCCTTATGGTGTATGACAAATTAAAATTAAATTATTTTCCTTTTCAAACGCAGCAAACTTATTTTGTGTCACCATTTTCATTCAAAAAAAATTTTAACAATTCTCAAATTTTATAAATTAATTTTCACGTTCTGTGAAAGTTTTATTCAAGTTCTGTGATTATTTCAGTTGTATGAAGAAACCGGCCTATCGTGATACAATAACAGAGCTTTAATAGAACTTTCAGAGAACGTAAAAATTAACTTAAAAATTTGATGAATTGTTACCCCTCCCCCGTCTAATGTATGTTATTATGTATGTCAGTAGAAATTCAAAATGTTTTAAAAAATTTTATTAATCCGCTGAGAGAAATATAGAAAAGGGAGAACGTCCATTGGACAATTTTTTCAAAGCCACATATTATTTTAAAATTTAATCGGTCCTAAAGATTTTTTAACAAAATGGCACAATAAACTTTTTTTTCTATATTTATTTATTCATTGCTTTGATGGTTACATAATTTGGGGGATATTTCGACCACCATGCTAGGCACGCTCGTGATTTTGAAAAGTTTGCACGTGAGTTTGTTTTCAGAAAACCACTCGCCCTCTCCCAATTTGTGACTAAATTACGGTACGCTGATCAAAACGCGATGCCGAACAATTCTCGATTTTGTTAGTCCAATCCTCGACCGTGCTCCAACCGAGTTTACAAGTAATAGCAGTTACTTCTTCAAACACAGCAAATTTATTCATGGTGTCCATTTAGATTTTAGTTAAACTGGATTTGCGACATTATACAATAAAATCATAACCGAAAAGGGATTCGTTAGTAGGTGATTTTGAACTAGAAAGTGTTGAAGGCCTTGTACGTTATTTTTTTCTTAGCTTATAAAAAGGCTTTTCAAACAAAATACTCCATAATTTGAAATGTCAAGATGTATTCTGTTCACAGTATTTAATTAAAGCATCTAAAATATTTCTAAGCGATTAAATTTTCAAACCAAAAACATCTGATTTTGCAATACTTTCGTAGCGTCCTTGTAAATCCTGATGAGGTGAGCATAGCTCACGAAACATGACCATTGATATTCATTATTTTTAACAAATGGCAGGCGAGAAAACTAAAATGATAAAAATTTTACTACCTCTTTATACTCTCATATATTTTGTCGCTCTCTAAACCTTTACAGCATCAGCTGTGAAGGCAGTAATGTGTTAGTAAATCTGTCAGAAGCTAACCTTGCCAGTTGCTGTCAGTGTCAGTACAGAGATTGGTCAGTCGCTGTTCCGCTCCCTTCTCTGGTTCCGCTGGTTCCATTTTCCATTCGCGTTCCGTCGCTCGTGACAATCGCGTCGCGCCGTATCGGATAATTCGGATATACACTACACTTACGCGCTGCATCTATTTATTGTTTATTGATCACATGTCGTGCCG
This sequence comes from Glyphotaelius pellucidus, assembly GCA_936435175.1. NCBI lineage: Eukaryota > Metazoa > Arthropoda > Insecta > Trichoptera > Limnephilidae > Glyphotaelius > Glyphotaelius pellucidus. Next base: position 266,032 of record OW386539.1, on the reverse strand, counting down.
CGGTTCTCCCGTAAATCATTATTATTTATTACAATTCGCGGAATATCTCGCATTGTAGTGGAACAACGGTGAGATGTGACTGCAAACTGCAATGAAGTGCTTCTCTAAAGGTGTGTTAGTTTACTGTTTGATCTGCAATTGTTTGGAATGTTTAGTTGCGTTTACTCTATTGTCGGAGTAAGTTGTTTAGTTCCGTTTACTCTCTTATTGGAGATGATAAGTTGCATTTACTCTCTTCCTGAAGATGTTTAATTGCTTTTACTCTCTTATACGTCGTGTTTAGCTGTGTTTACTTTATTGTTGGTGTTATTTAGTTCATTTTACTCCTTTGTTTTGAGTTGTGTGTTTTGTTTACTCTAGTATTGTTTGTACTTGTTTAGTTTCGTTTAATCTACTGCAGCAATCGTTTGTTTACACCGTTTACAGTTGTGTCTGTTGAGTGTTGTTAGTGATTGTTGATAATTCGCTTCCGTTTTGTGTTCAATTTTTTAGACTGTCTGTTCGTATCTGGTTCGGTTCATCCATGTGCGAGTGGTGTCAAAGATTATTGTTTTATCTCTGTTCACCACCAAAATGTTGTTTTTGTGCTACATTCGCGAAGCTCTCCTTGATACCTACTTAAAAATATATTTGCAATGAATTTAATTCATTTTATGCATTTTCCGGATATTCTTAACTGTAAGTTAAAATGATTACGATTTTATTATGCGTGTGTTCTTGCAATGTAGGTAGCAATAGTTTTTATAAATTAAGTTTACCTTTATTATGTCGTATTGTTTTATAATATTTTCATACTCCACCTTGCAACAACTATTGTTTGAATATTGCCCTTTGTAAACAATTGACAAGTAATAACTTTTTCAGTAGATCTATCAAATGACTTAAAACAATAAATTACAGACATGACGTTCAAAGTTTAATTCGTATTAACTTTAATTTAATAATAATTTACTGAACTGTTGTTTGACTTTGCGTATTGGTAATAAGCTAAATTACTGAGCCAACATTTTAAACTAATAAAATGTTCGACATTTGAATAGAATAGTTGATAACACTACAAATTATACAAAATGTTCGAATTTTGAATGGAAGTTGATAAAGCTCCAAATTATACAAGATGTTCGAATTTTGAATAGTTGATAACGTTAAAAATTGTATAAAATATATGAAATTTTGAAAGGAAGTTAAAGTTACAAATTATATAATATGTTCGAATTTAGAACAGTTCATAACGTTACAAATTATACAAAATGTTCGAATATTGAACGGTTGATAACGTTACAAATTATGCAAAGTATTCGAAATTTTAATAGTTTTTTTTTTTAAATAGGCAATTAACGCTAGAAAGAATGCTTTGTGATTTTAATAGTTAATAACCTTACAATTTATACAAAATGTTTGAATTTAGGTTGATATCGTTACAAACTATACAAATGTTTGAATTTTCAACTTGGTAACTTGGCTTAAGCCGTGTTTTGTGACCCGATCTGATACAAATTATACAAATATTTCAAGTTTAAATGTTCCGTGTACGCACGTACAATGTTTTATTTTATCAGATTCGGTTGTATATTGCCTACAGTTTGCAAAAGAGTCACGTAATAAAGTACTTAATTCGTGTAAAAATAGCACGCATTATCATTTTTGTTAAATTTTATTTAGTGTTAAGCAAATATGTACAGCATCGTTTGTAGATGATGCTATCAGCTGTGATGTGACGTGTTCTGGGTAGGTACTCCTGGTACTCGTAGCTTTCGGCGTCTGCTAGAAGCCGGTTCTTTCCCGCGGAATGTGTTTTCTCTTTTGATCTGCATATTTTGAAAAGTGCACAGCTCTGTCCACCGGCACGAAATATCGCTGACCCATTCTGCCGTAGGAACTCAGGTATCAACCTGACCTTCGGAAATATAAACCTGTTGCGCGCGGGAAAATAGGTTACTACAGCTTGGCACACTCAACTTTGCAGTGGAAATACACAAATCTATGCATTTAAGAATTAAGTTGTTTTTTTTTACATGAATACCGCACAAGAGTCCCAACTGCTTCCGTCTGGAGTCTAGTGAGACTGTAGCATGTGGCATCCCCAATTGGGTACGATGTGGGGCTGGAGGTAGTGGAGAGGGGAAGGAGAAGGGGAAAGTGGGGAACTACATGGCTATGCAGATCTGGTCACCAAACACGGCTAAAACCATTACAAGTAACGTTTTAATTCTGAATAGTGGTCTTACTCCAGGGCGATACTGAGAGTATCTTCCACTCTGGAACCGCCGCTCTGTGCCGCAAATAGACAGAAATTAATCGAACAAAATTTATTTGCGCATGCCGGGAATCGATCCCACGACCTTCGGATTGTGAGCCTTACCCCTCGACCACGGAGACCGTCGTCTAGGGGTTGTATATTCAAATATATACACGGTCTGAAAGGGTTAATGTCCGGAGGACGATTGGAATTGCCCCTGAATATGTTAATGACGTCAAATGATTCAGTGTCAAAGAATGTATTAAATTAATTAAAATAAAAAGGATAAAATCCTTTATGTTGATATGATAATATTATTATCAAAAGCGAATAATTACATAGTGTCTACGAGAATTAATTTAAAACTTGCTTTTTAAATTTAAACCCAAAAATCCCAACACATTTTCTTAGCACTTTATTCAATTCATTATACAAACTATTATATGCGGGTTCATTGGGAGAGGTTTGCCAGGGTCTTGGTGGCGGATGCGTCTGCTCACCGTTCGTGAGAGAATGGTTGAGGGAGTCCCTTTGACTTCTTCAGCCATACTCTCTCAGAATATCGCCTTGCACCGCAGTGGGAGGGATGGATTCATACGTCCGTCACTCCTGGACACATTGACCCTCAGATTCCTACCCACCTCTCATACCCATTTCCTTCCCAGAACTTCCTCTCCTAAAAAGACCCTTCACATAGCATCCCATAGGCCCTGAAGCGAATTATTTTCCTCAAAGCCTCCTGTGTGGAGCTAATGTAAAAAAAATATTATACCCGGTTTCGCCCGAGTTTCAGCACATTTTTTTTCTACATAATTATTTTTTCGTATTGAACATTAATTTAAACACAATGAATCAGAGAATCCGGGTCTTTGTCTTTTTTGATAATCCAAAACTCATATAAACCGTAGCTAATGCTGGAAATGACGTTGCGAGCTGAAAATAGCTTCGTTGAGCTTTAGACACTACACAGAGACCGCTGTGCAAGTTTCACGCAACCAGAACGCACCACACTTGGTGTTCTTAGTGAATTACAACTGATTTTCCTTTTTATATCTACATAGGTATAGGTAGGCCTACAGACAGTGTAGATCTGATTATGGTTTTTGTTTTTCTAGATAAAATGATGCTTGTGCGTGACGTCTGTTTCGATGACCGATCCGCCATTAAATCAGTTATCAAACTGGTTTAATGGCTACTTCGTGATCAATTTTTTTGGCTTACTATCTCGTGTTGCGCTTCCTCCTTCTAGTCCTTCTTAAGCCAACGTTTCAGACAGCCTTATAGTGTCCATCCTCTGGGACGGCACGACAGGGCTAAGTTTAATAGTTCTTACCTTTCCGGTACTTGACGGTTACACCAAACTAAAATGGCATAATAACACAAAAATTAATTATGATAATAATTTCGACCGTGAAAATCTCGAATAATAGCTGTTTGAATAAAATTGGTTCTAAGATGATTAGATACCATTAAAAACATGCGTTTTTAAAAACATCTACTATTTTATTTTCGTGAATGAATGGATGCAAATTTTGATGTGTAAATTAACGCACTTCCCGACATCCGATCGAGCTGGAATTAGGCGGATAGATTCGTTGTCGAGGGCCATACATTCTATCTAAACTTTTGGTGGCACTCACGCACACGCGCATTTCACTGAAATTATATCGACATTTCAAAAAATGAAAGCGATTAATATGTGAAATAAATTTCGATACCATCCGATTAAGATTTGGCTCAATCCGCGAGTTTTGGGTTTTATTGTTGGCTTGGTCGTGTCGAGGAAGGTTCTCAGCCAAGCAAAAAAAAAAAATACATCTCAATGAAATTGGATACTAGCCGGCACAAGAAATAGCGCAACTAGGTCGAAAATTGAAAAAATATGAATTATATTAAAAAAAATCTTGTTTTTACGGGTTGATTTTTTACATCTCAAGCCTGTCTCAACACAGGTAAATCCTAGTGAGACAGGCATCAATTAAACCCTATGTAAAACCCTATGTTTATAGATTAATAAAATAAAAAAATAAAAAATAAATCATTTTCCCAACATTAAGGGGGTATTCTAGTCTAGAAAAATCTAGTCTAGAAAAAAAAAATTCTTCGTATTTCCAAAGTTTAAATATTCAAAAATATCTCCTTAAAAGTATTTTTCGCAATTCGCATTATTTTAAAAGCTATAACCATTTTATTTTCGCGATTTAGACAGAATCTAACCAAAATCTAAATGGAACATAATTTTAAACACATTTTTCTGAAAACCACTTTTTTCGAGACGGTTGACACGATATCTCAAGTTCTACTAAACCAATTTACTTGAAATTTGATGTGAGCCTTTTCTATACATTACTTTATCGCATGAACCAGAACTAAAACAAAATTATGATTTTTACTATTCTAAAAAAATTCGGAAAGTCAAAAAAACTGTTAAAATAATGTATTTTTTTCAGACAGCCGCCATTTTGCGAAAAAAAAATTTATGACTTCTCCAAGGTTCATGCCATAGCAGCATTTGTTTGGATTAAAAATATTTTTTTTTTCGGATTACTAGGAGGGTTGCAATCGTGTCAACCAGGGCGCGCCATATTTTTGAGACCCCCCACTTCAACACCCTGTAACATTTTTTTATTTTTTAATTTTTTTTTTATGTATTCTTTAATGTTTAATAAATATTTGGTAAAATAATGGCTACAAAAATATTATTGTTTTTTTTTTATTGCACCTGAAAAAACACCTACAGTTCATGCTTCTAGACTAGAATACCCCCTTAAGAACACAGTTAACCGAGCATGTAACTATTTGGTATAAATACATTCCGGTGTCAACAAAACACATTATTACAGCGGTTCAGTCTTTGGTTCAAGTCACTGGTTAAATTGACGAGAAAGATTTGACATGAACCGTTGTGGGTTTTTTAGAAAATGCCGAAAGCATTCACTTCAATAAGTCATCTGCAACGCTTTTGTGATTTCACAATTAGGTAAACATGTTTTAGTCTTTTGTCTGTCGGTATTCTTCAACGAACATTTCTACTCTGATAATGAGCAACTAGCTAATATTTTTTTTCCGGTAAAGAACACATTTGGTATGCTTTTTTAAACGTTTTAATCTAATTTGAAAAACCACTAAACATTAGGCTTTTAAATTCTTTGAAATGAAAACATTTTTATAAACAATAATTTTTTTTTAAAGACAAACATTCCTGGGCTACGAATAACCCAACAATATTTGAAAATCTCCTACTACCACCACACTAAGCGGAAAATGTTGTGTCGTTATGGAGGACTTAGCCAGCCGAGAAATCGAACACGCGACGCCCGGGTGAGACCCAAACGCGATGCCCACTCAGCCACTGACCGTGTTGCACGGAGCATTTTTTTAAGTGTTGGTTATCCAATAAATGGTTCCCTTGGCGATGGTACCCATACCCGCCTCCCAAGTTGTTATTATTAAAGTGAAAATGTTATTCGTTTATTTGTAGGTAGAAATTTAATTTTGGGTGGTGGGAATGGGTACCGCCGCCCCGGGAACCTTTATTGGATAACCAACACCTCTGCCATAGGTCATCCCAAGTGGTTCGCTACTTTTGTGATTTAGCAGATGTGTCCGGGTTCATGGGGTGAGGTTTGTCTAAGTCTTGGAGGCGAATGACCAGGACACACTGAACCCCAGATTCCTACCCTTAACCCTTTTCCTTCCCAGAACTCCCCTCCCCTTCCTTTCCTAAAAAAAACCCCACATAGCATCCCCAAAGATGACATAGGCCCTGAGAGAAATTATTTTCCGGCCTTTTGTGTGGAGCTCTTGTAAAAAACAGAAACAAAGGCAAGGCGCCCCGCTGTTCGTAGATTCAATTTGCAGTAGTTTGGGTGAATGATATCGGTGCGGTTTCATACTAACAATGGTTCATGGCCTTCGACCAAGTATATCAAGACATGCCCTGTGAAATTAAAAATGACGCCAGAAACCAAATAAAACTGGCTCAAGGCCCATTTATGAAAAAGTGCCAGCATTGTTTCGTACTATTTGGATCGCATAGTGCTTTGTGTTTTACCTTTTATCGGTCCACACTGAAACTAATTGCTGTCCCAGCCGTCCTGACGGAATTAATTTTTTCAAACACAAAAATATCCTACTTCCGAATATTGTACAAGGTACAGTCCGCGGACTTTATTTTTGATAATGTAACAAGCTACCTGAATACATAAAAAAAATTATGCCTTACCGATAGCTTTAAGACAGCGTTTTAATAAATGTAATAATATTGACGTATTATTTTTTTGGCAAGCAAAGTTTCTGACGTCACTTAATCACCCAAATGCTTGTGACGTCACCACACACCGATACTAACACATAGACGAAGGGCTTGCGGCACGATATAGCAGTGGTTTTTAAACTTTTTAAAAACGCGACCCGGTTTGTATAAAACGGAAACCTTTAAAATACATTAAACGCAGATCTTAACAAAAAACCGCTGCACTATTCTTCAATTAAGGTCGAAAGTTAACCTATCTTAAGCCATAGCATTCCGAATTTCTACCGTTTTACAACATATTTCTCTAAAACACTTTAAGTTTTTAAGTTTCTAAAAAAATATATGTTGTTTTTGACGATAATATCTATACATTTGCCACGCCGAAACGGTAATTGAATGAAATTCTTCCGATAGAAGAAAATCGTATAATTGTATATTTCGAAAATTATTATTATTGTTACATTACAAGTTATATATATATGAAAAAAATCATAATTAATTTTTTTCTTTAAAGCTATGACATTTCCCGCGAGATTTTGGTTCTATTTTAAAATAGTTTAAACGAGTCATGTTTTATTAAACATTTTCACAATTTTCGCTTAAATATTATCGTTTTCGCGCTCCCTCTAACATTCGTATTTACATATCTCATCTTCCTCTTCTTCTTGAGCGCTTACTAACGGGCTTTAATTAACTACGAATTTCTGTCATTTTTTAATTATTACCTATACACAAAAAAAACTTAATGATTGAGCAGCTGATTCAAAACTTTTAAGAAAGATTATAGTTTTCGGCTAAGACATTTTGCAAAACAGAACGGAAGTTTTTGAATATTTTTTAGCGCAATTTTTTTGATATTTTTTGTAGTCAAAAGTCCAGAAAGCAGTAAAAGGGCTTGCGGGCTGCTGGTTGCTCATTACTGTGTTAATGATAAGCGACCAACCTGGGCAGCCCACGGTGCGTGGGCGGTAAAAGGGTCAATTTTTCGTAATTATTTTTAAGCAAACGATGAATGGATTTTTTTTATTTTAAAACTCATGATCAATACATACATATACGGGACTGTGTACAAGTTTTTGTACACGAATCTAAAGTATGGTTTGCAATGTACACCGCTTTCAACAGGACACTTTGACGAAATTGCTGCTTGGTGGTTGACAACGAGCCATACGGTTCATCAGAAAAATAAAATTTAAAAATTATCAGACGCATCCGCCGCCAAGACCCGGACAAACCTCAATCCATGAACCCGGGCACCCCTGCATAGTCACCAAACGTAGCGAACCACTTGGGGTGACCTATGGCAGGCGTTGGTTACCAAAAAACGGTTCCCGAGGCGGCGGTACCCATACTCGCCTCCGAAATTGAATCGCTTGTCATAATAAAGTAAAAAAATATTTTTGACTTATTAAATTTGTGAACGTCTCGCGATCCCCACTTTGAAAACCATTTATATACAACACAGCTTGTCGAAACGTCACGCATGCAAAACGTGAACACCTATGGAAGTGTTAGTTCGACAAATCACACAATGGGATTCTTCGGTGCTCAGTTTTATATTGCCGAGAATTCGCATGCAAGACGGCGGAATTCGAAGGAGAGTTGTATTGCGAAATTACTGATACTTGGGGTTATTTTTTTCTGATTTTTACTATGAGACGGCTTGTCTAGGGTATACTAGGATACTAGGTCAATGGTTCTGTGTGATTGATTGAATTTCACGCATTTATTGTTTAGTTTGTGAAGTCTATTTTTGTAGAACTTTCTATGGGTGTATTTAGGTTTTGGTTAGATATACGGTGCTATTACAAGTTCCATGGTTTGTTTGGGCGTAATTCACAGTTTCGCATCGCGTCCTCTTCTTCAGGCCTCAGCTTCTTGTAATCGGCTGGAAATTATAGTAATTTTATAGATACCAGCTAAGAACAGGTTCCATTAAATTAATGTTTACTTTAATAATTGAGACAGATTTTCTTATTTTGTCTAGTAGGTACTACCTACTTATATGTACCTAGTTATAAGTAGGTACCTACCTACTTATATGTACCTACACGTCCGCACAAGAGTCCCAGTCTGGAGCCAATGAGACTATGGTTTCCCAATTTGGGTATGTTGTGAGGCTGAAGAAAAAGGTGTGGAAGTACAGCGCCCTTGAGGTGATTTTTCACAAAAACGGCGTTACACAAGTCATCCATATATTATTATTATTACCTGGCTATTCGAGTCTGATCACCAAACACGGCTAGGTACGTCTATATGCGAATGCACGGAACTTATCCGAGGTTCATGCACCATATGGAGTTACTTGAGGCAACAAATAGATTTAGTTTGGAAACTAGACGTTATGCAAATCTTGCAATTCTTAGTTTTAACATAATCCATTCACAGCCCATTCCTCTTGGAATGCTACGGTTTATACGTGCCTGAAAACTTCAGTCGTAGTCGTCGACACGACTTGTTCAAAATACCATACGGCAGAACAGATGTTCTAGCACAGCATAGCATAACAAGAGGAATGGTACTGTTGAACGAAATATCAAAAACACTAGATGTATACAAATCTTCTTTAGATAGCCAACCCCTCAAATGCCAGGAAAAAACGAAAAAACGTCAACTTTAACGTAATATTTTGCAGGTTAATTTTATGCTATCTAATGTAATTTTTACTGAAACACATTCCTTGAATACTAAACTATACATAAGAACAATATCACTTGCGTTTATTCAATGAATTTATACTTTTTACTACTTTTCAAATAACACGGAAAAAACGAAAAAATTTCGCGATGTTTTGACTTTTACGTAATATTTTGCAGGTTAATTTTATGCTATCTTATGTAATCTTTACTGAAACACATTCCTTGAATACTAAACTATGCATAAGAACAATATTACTTGCGTTTATTCGATGAATTTATACGTTTTACGATCATTTCGTCGACCGCGACGCGAGACTTGACAGCCGCCATTTTGTCAGCCGAGCGGCGCGAAAAAGTTCCAGGCCGTGTGATAAACAATTTCAAAGAAAATAAATCGCTGCTCTAGGTGGGTTCACGGCATCTTATACCTTATGAACAAGAATGCCCCAAGCGATTCTGACCTTCTTCTTCACGCGTTTTCTTTATACATAAGGGTTAAAATCGCATAACAAAATTATTTTTTAGTGATTATTTTGGCTTGCGCCGATGGTACGCCGGCGGACGAACGGCAAGGGGCAGGTTTTAAGATTTTTTTTGTATAATGATCATCTTCTTGGGTGTTAAGATTGTTAAAATGAGAAAATTGTACGGTAATTGGATTATTTATCTGTTGTACAATTAAAAAAAAAAAAAAAGCCATTTCAATTCTGAATGGTGGTCTTACACCAGGTAGATATTAATGATGGGTTGTTGTAAATAATTTGGACAATTCATCTTCAAGCTAATTTTCGCTTTCTGTAAAAGTTCTGCTATGGTTTCAGTTTTATGAAGCAACTGGCCTATAATCAATGCTTATTATAAAAGAAAGTCCAAAAAAACGTGCGCCCCGCAAAAAATCGGAAACGAGTCCCGGTACGTTCAAGGGGTGGAATACGGTGTGGTAGATCTCTACCCCCCTCTAGGATAACGGTTCCCGTTTTTACCTAAAGGGCGTGCTTTTTAAGATATAAGGGCTGGAAGTTTCGCCCTCTAGAAATTTTAAGTACAGTCTTCCGGAAAGTTCTAGAAGGTTCGATAAAACTCTAGAAAGTTCTGGAAGGAGTGGCGGAGTATGTCGGTGAGTCTAAATGTTTCGAGAAGTAGGAACATTCTGGAATGTTCGGGAATAAGGCATCAGGAACTTCATTATGGAACATTCCAGAACACTCTCGAATGTTGTCCTGAGCGAAGCCGGGTACCCCAGCTGGTAATTTAATAATAGAACTTGAATGGAACGTACACACATCGTGAAAAATAACTTTAAAAGTTTGATAAATTGTTAAAAAAATTTGAAACAACCCGTCCTAAAAGACCCTTCTACTCCTACTTAAATTTATTTGGGAGCCGCGACCTTCGGATTACTAGTCGAGAGCCTTACTCCTCGACCCGTAGGGCCAAAAAACGGATAAAGATAGAAAAAAAAGATAAGGAAAAAAAAGCAGTGTGAATAAAAAGAGAAATGCACTTTAAATTTCATTTAATTAATAAAACCTATCCCATTTTCATACGTTATGACGCCAACAAGTGTATTCATATCGATTCCCGCGTTATCGCTAATGCGTTATCAATACATGTGGGAAATATGCCTTTACCCGTATCACTATCTTGTCAACACCGCCTGTGGTTACTAATTCCCGAACTATTCTACTTGTCCGTCACGTCATTCTGCAGTCTGCACTACTCGCAATTAATAATTGACTCATATATTCTAGAGTTGGGAAATTCAGTGATTCAAACTATAATAATAATATACTTGTCAATAATGGGGAACAATGGTGCAAAATGTAAGTATTCTATCTTTTTTTAATTTTTATTATTTACTAGCTGGTACCCGGCATGATTTGCTATGCCATTTAATAAAAAATTGTTTCTCCCTATAAAATTTCCCGCAAATATATCAACATCGTTTCCACGGCAACGATTTGTTTTCCACGGCAACTATTTGTTTTGCTTAGCAATAACTCGCTTTTCTTAGGGACAGAAAACGTATAATAAATACAATATTTATAATTTCATAACCCCAAAGCTTACCATTATATACAGCCTATGGTACTCGCATATAGTTTAGCTTTCTATTGGTGAAAGAATTTTTAAAATCGTTTTATTGTTTTATGCGTGAAAGCGTAACAAACAAATACACGCTGTTTCGCATTTATATTAATATAGATATAATTACTATTTGGGAGGCGGGTATAAGTACCGCCGCTCTGAGAACCATTTATTGGATAACCAATACCCCTGCCATAGGTCGCCCCAAATGGTGCGCTACGTTTGGTGACTTAGCAGGAGTGCCCGGGTTCATGGGGTGAAGTTGGTATAGGTCTTAGAGGCGGATGCGTTTGCCCACTAACTGCGTGGTGGGCCGGATCGGGAGAGACTAGTTAAGGGAGTCATTTTGATATCTCCAGCCGGACTCTCTCGACCCATCGCCTTGCACCGCAATGGATGGGATGGATTTGCACATTATTGTCACTACAGGACACATTGTCCCCCAGATTTCTACCCATCCCTCATACCTTTTTCCTTCCCAGAATTTCCTCTCTTTACGTTCCATAAAATAAACCTCCACACAGCGTCTCTCAGGGCCTCCTGAGCTTATGTAAAAATAAATTTTAAAAAACTATAATTTTGACATTTTAACCCCTCAAGCCTTTGAAGGACTGATCTTACCGGGGAGTCCGTACATTATAAAATTATTAGGTATAATATTAACTTTTCAATCTCGGAAGGAAATTAACATTACTTTCCACATACATAATAATATTCCCTCTTGTCTATGCATAAGAGTCTCCTAAGGGCATAATATCTGACTGGGGTGTCTTTGGGATGTTATCCTTTGTTCTATAATGCGGAGATATGTGATTTGTTCGAGTTGTAAAGTGAAATAATTTTTCTTCTGTTTGTTAAATATCAAATATTTATTGATTCGATGGATAAAATCCAAAAAAATATCAAAGTGTTTGGTTACAAATTGGTGGGATTTTTTTTGTTTGTTTTTTTTTTTAAATAGGCAAGGGGAACGGGACGAATGGAAAAGGACACGCAGGGAGAAACAATTTCTTTATTAAGTGGCATAGCAACGCACGTCGGGAACTCGCTAGTTATTTTTTTTAACTTGGTCTATATACGGACGGCATAAAAACTGAAGTGACCAGTTTTCTACTAATTTTCTACACAAAGGAATGTGTTTTCATATCGATTTTTACAAGATTATGGACGTTTCGTGTCAAAGTTTTCCGATGAGTTCTTTTTGTTTGTTTGACTTTATGATTTTATTATTTAAAAATATCAATGTTTATTTTAATTTACTACTTTCAATCTTTATTTCAATTTACTTTTTGTTTTTTGAAGAGTTTTATTAAATGTACATTTGTTACTTAAATTTAATTTTTCCGCGACCGGTTTCGATACAACCGTATCATTCACGAGCAGAATTAAAACTAACTTAAAAATTAAATGCAAGTACCAAAGATTAAATTAGGTGGGAGTAGTGGGAGGGGTAATTTTGGGGGGAGGGGGAAAGCGGTGGGAGGAGTCAATATTATACGGAAACATGGTTAGTAAAGGAGATTTGCAAGGCGCTATTATTTTATTCACTAAATTAATTTTAGATTTAATTTTTTTGTTTATTTCGAGCGTTTCTAAAGCGCAAAGATTAAAGTATGAATTTATATTGCAATGTTTAAATTTTGTTTTTTCTTTATTGAAGCTATGGCCTGACTCTATTAAATGATTCGCAAATTCGGAGTAATTATTATTTCTTAAACAAAGTTCATGTTCCCTGATTCTAGTTTTGAAGTTTCTAGTAGTCATACCTACATACTGTGCTTCACAATCGTTACATTCTAAAGTGTATATCCCGTTTTTTCAAATTTATTAGAAACATCCTTATTATTTATCAAATTGTTTTTTTTAGAATTAGTATAGAAAGCTGGAGAAATATGATCTGGTAATAAACGGGATATTTTTAAGGATAAATCGCCTGTAAAAAGGAGTTTTTTATATATTGGGTTACCAGGTTTGCTCATATTATTACCACTGTAAATGTACTTTTTTGTCAAAAAATTTGCTTGTTTCTTATTAACTAAGCGGTCAATTATTTCAGGTTTATATCCATTGTTCAGGGCTGTCTGTTTTATAATGTTAATTTCATTATTATAATTCTCATTGTTTAAAGGGACATTAATAGCGCGATGTATCATTGAGTTGAAGGAGGCGAGTTTATGTGATAAAGGGTGAAGTGAAGTAGACGGTATAACACAATCAGTGTGCGTAGGTTTTCTGTATATATTAAATACACACTTATTATTATCTAAATTGATATTTAAGTCTAAGAAATTTAAATTGTTGTTATCATTATGTTCCAGTGTAAATTTTATATTTTGGTGAAGGTTACTTTTTGCTTATTCAAAAATAATAAATATGTACATAACATTAACTTATTCATTTAATTAACTAACTAACTAACTAACCATCACGCCGTTTCCCCGCAGGCAGATAGGACGGACCACCAAACAACTCGGTCTTAGCACACATTCCTTGCCTCGTTTACATTCATACATCGTCTCATACATACTCTTTTATTATTCTTTTGTTTATTCATTTAAAATAGAAAAAACAAAATGTTTAAGTTTTACTTTATGTAAGTGCATTTGTAGGTATGTAAATAGTGTATCGGAATACACAAAAGTAATATGACCCATTTAAACATTATTCATAATTAAGTTTTCCGCGTAAATTTTGCATTCAGTATTTTTGAATCATTTATTGATTGATTGATATCAGTTCGTGTTTCCTGTGTTAATCAAATCGTTTAAACTGGCTATTCGGATTTAGTCATTAAACCAATATCTAAAGCCAATATTTCAATTAAATAACATTTGTTTCGAGAGTCTCACACTGAGGACAGGTTGCTTGACAGAATTTGAACAATTTTCTAAGTTGGAATTCAAGTGATCCGAAATTTCTATTCAAGTTCTATTATCGGCCGGCGTCGTCCAGCGATAAGGCTCTTGACTCGCATTCCGAAGGTCTCGGGATCGAATCCCGGCGTGGCAAAAAAAAAAATTGATTAATTAGTGCTATTTCACAATGTATTCATTTAAAATAATATACAGTATATTTGCGGCACGTTCCAGAGTGGAAGATACTTTCAGTATCGCCCTGGTCTAAGACCACCATTCAGAATTGAAACGTTGCTTGAAATGGCTTTAGCCGTGTTTGGTGACCAGATCTGAATAGCTAGGTACTTCCACCTTCCTCTTCCCCATCTCCTTCCCTACCTTCAGCCTCACAAACATACCCCAATTGGGGATGCCATAGTCTCACTGGCTCCAGACGGGAGCAGTTGGGACTCTTGTGCGATATTCATGTAAAATAAAAATCATTTCAGTTATGTGAAACAACTTACGTTACAGCAACAACTGACATTAAATAGTAGTAGAATGGAAAGGTGCACTTCACAGAACTTGAAAATTAACGTTGAAATTTGATGAATTGTTCAAATTCTGTGTAACAACTAACCCTAAAATGATGAATGATGATACAGAGATTATCTACCGCTCCAAAACATGTTTCAAATATAATTTTCTAAATAACCATCACGTCGTTTCTGAAGGGGTAGGCAGAGGATACAGAACTCGAAAATTAACGTCGAAATTTGATGAATTGTTCAAATTTTGTGAAACAACTAGACCTTTTGCATTAGCTCCGCACAGGTGGCCCGGGGGAAAATAATTCCTCTCAACGCCATAGGCCATGATATAGATCATCTTTGCGGATGCTGTATGGGTCTTTTTGGGAAAGGAAGTTCTGGGAAGGAAAAAGGTATGGGGATGGATAGGAATCCGGGGTTCAATGTGTCCAGGTGTCACGGACGTATGAATCCATCTCTTCCACTGCAGTGCAAGGCAATGTTCCGAGAGACTACGGCTGGAGCAGTCAAAGGGACTCCCTCAACCATTCTCTCCCGATCCGTCCTTTCAGGCATACATACTCCTTACTTAATTCATATTATACTGTCTTACAAAAACTCTTTTACTATTCTGACTATGAACATGATCTGACTCAAGTATTTGTTTCACTTGATTTTCAATGTCTTTTTTTATTTTCGTTTAGCATCGAATAATGCTAAAGACGCTAAAGCCTGACATGCAACAAACATACCAACATGTTTTTAAACCTCAACTACATACTTAGGATTTTTCCCCCTTAATCACGCCACAAAGTACTGTTCGTAAATAATAATGATAATTGTTTGATGAGCTGTAAACCATCGTGGGTATTTATACGTCTCATTAATGCATTCACAGCCGTAATCTGGCTGCAATGGCTGCCATTAACCCATCAAATGCTACTGGTATCATAAAACAATTAAAGCGTAGCACTAACGACGCTACGTATTACATCGTAGTGCTACGCTTTAATTGTTTTATGGTACTTAATGCAAAATCTTGTGCTTTGGTTTGAAAATTTGATCGCTTAGAAATATTTTGGATTCTTTAAGTAAATACTGCGAGTAGAACACATCTTGGTCTTTGAAATAATTTTAAAGTTTTTTTTTGTAATCCCAGAAAAAAATTAAGTATCAGGCCTGTAAAAACTGCTTTAAAGTTCAAAACCTCCTACTTACGAACCCCTTCTCGATTATTTCGTATAACGTGGGTTCGGTTATTTTGGCTTTCTCGTTTAACGTGGAAAATTGATTTCTTTAGAAAATGATACTGAGTAAAATTTTTCAATATTTGTGCCTGAACTTCGCAAAATAAAGTAAAACACTTTTTTTTCTTGTAAAAATCAAAACGGGCGGCTGGTGTTAAACGTGAATTTAAACCTTATCGCTTTTTATATAAGGAGTTTAAATGTTTGTACAAACAGACTCGCGCATAGATTCTTTATTAAATTAAAACCAGTTTTGTGTTCGGAATGCAAAAAAATAATCGTTCGACGGTTCCATCTCATAAGGCTGGTTGAATAGAGGTGAAATTGCAATTGATGTCTGAAGAGCCGCAGACGCCAATGCAAAGAGCCGCATGCGGCTCGCGAGCCACAAATTCCGACCCCTGAGTCTTCCCTTGTCAAAGTTGTATATAAGTCCATTTTGTCATGTGAACGCTGCATCGGTCTGGTGACTGTTAGTTTATTGTTTTTCTTTGATCCGAGACGTCAGTACACTGGAATAAATTATTCAGTTTGTTGCGTTTTTCTATCTAATCTGAAAAATTCAAATACATATAAGTACCTAAATAGGGTGTTCAGAGACGCACCTGACTTAATTTAAAATGTACTTAAATTTTGATCATCGGTGATTTATTTTTTTCATTTTGTGCCATATCTGTCTCGTCCTAATAAAGCTCGTTTTATATTATGTTCTAATAGGTCAGACAAAACGTAATCAGATTTAATAAGAGAGAATCCCAATCTTTTTCTTTGTATTTTAAAGTTTACCAACGCATCGGTATGATTTGAAATAATTGTATAAAACAGAAAACCGCCAAACGGTTCACCCGGTCAAAGTTTCCCAATATGTTTATGGTTATTTTTATTTAAATTGAAAAAAATAGACGTGACGTATGTTTTCGTTAAAATTTTTAATATTTTTAGTTGCATGTGTCCGTTTGCAAAATCATTAATTATTGACCGTTTTTCATTTTGGTTTCTCATTCTAGGATACGTTCAATGTCAGCGAATCTCTTTTAAATTAATGTAAGGCGGGAATATTTAGATGACATGATAATATTATTTTGTGCGATGCGCACGAGAGATTCTCACGTGGGTGATCACGGCACGCGATCTCTCGTCTGGGTCTCGACCCAGGAACACACCAGACACGCACAAGGTGAGACACAAGACTGTCATTAGCCAAGTCACGTGGCTGTTTTCTCAGAATGCTAACCTTACTGTTAGCGGGCCCGACACGGGTACTCGGGGTACTACAGATACAGAGATCTCGCGGTGGCCGGGCAACGCCGGAAACTGTGTGGGAAAATGGCGACCGGTTCGACGGATTCTACGAAAGCTGGGAAAGCGAGAGTGTCAAGGCAAAGCTTAACGTGAAATCCCTATTTTAGATTTATCTTTAGTACGAATTAGTTTATTATTAAATTATTATGAATATCAAAAATTATGCTTTTGGATAAATTGAAGCTTTTCCTATCGTTTCGCTTTTTTGACGTGATAACGTCCTATAAATCGATGAACGCCGGCCGCCCTCACGAAAAAGCATGACTCATTGTCACGTTCCGCCTGAGCCGAGCGTGCAAGCGAGGGCGCGGAAAAAGCTTTCGGCTTGTGACGCATCTATCTCTCTTCCACTCCATCGTTATTTTATGACGTTATCACATAAAATTATCGTCCGTAAACTGACTTTAGAGACAACATTTTTTTTTTACATTAGCTCCACTCAGGAGGGTCTGAGGAAAAAATTCCCTTCAGGGCCAATGTCATCTTGGGTATGCTGTGTGGAGGGTATTTTTGGGAAAGGAAATTCTGGGAAGGTAATAGGTATGGGGGTGGGAATCTGGGGGTCAGTATGTCAATATGAATCCATCCCTCCGATTGCGGTAAGGCGATATTCCGAGAATCCTTCTGGAGAGATTAAATTGTCTCCCTCATCTAGTCTCTTTCGATCCGGCCTACGCCGCAGTTGGCGGTAAGTCCGCCACTTTAATACAAGCCTAAAGTACTAAAAAATAATTTTTTTCATTAGAAATTTATGAATGCATGTAAAAAAAAAACTTTTAAAAAATATATTTTAAGGCTAAGATTATCTGTGACAGTTTTTCTTAATTTACTTTTTTTCTTATTTCACTTTTGCACTTGACATCGAGCGTTTCTGGACTCCGTTTGCCAAACGATTAGTATGCCTATTACCAATATTCGTGGTGGAGCATACTAAGAATATACACATTTTTGACTTGTGGGAACTTTGATTATTGTGCGCACGTCCGCAAAGGTTGCATACAAATTTTACAAAAGGTGGCGCGCAAATTGTTTGAAAAATGTGTTTATTTCATATGGTTTAGCGGCAGGAAGATAAGGAGGAAGAGGGAGGGGGACGGGAACGAAGGACGATGGGTTCGCGTTAGGAGGGATGAGAGAGGGCAGACGGGGAAGGCAAGGAATTGGAAGAGGAATGCGGGAGGGAAACGCGGGGAAGAGGGGGGTTCCCGGGGGGGAACGGGGCGGAAAGGGGGACGCATGGGAAAGGACACAGGGAGAAACATTTTCTTTATTTTTGTGTAGCATTACAACGCACGCCGAGTGCTCGCTAGTATCTTTTATATTGAATAATTTTGAATGTAGCTATAACTTTGTGGTTATCCATTATAAATAAATGAAACAATATTTCTTTCTTGGAACCACTTACATATTTTATTAACGCCGACCGGTTTCGGAACGACCGTTCCTTTTTCAGGGCAGGTTCTAACAAAGAAATATTGTTTTTTTATATTTTATTTTGTATGGAGCAAGTGCGAGGAGCCCCATTGCGGTGGTATTGTAATTATTTATTATCTATATGCATTTGTAAACAATGTGCAGCGTTTAATCAATACATATTATAAAAGAAAGTCCAGAAAAGAGTGCGGCCCGCAAAAACTCAGAAACGAGTCCCGGATCAAAAGAGTTATATGGTGTGGTAGATCTCTGTCCCCTCTCCAGGATAAGGGGTCCCGTTTTTACCTCGAAGGCGTGCTTTTGAAGATATAAGGGCTGGAAGTTTCACCCTCTAGAAATTTCAAGAACGGTCTTCCGCAAGGTTCTGGAAGGTTTGATAAAACTAGAAAGTTTTGGAAAGAGTGGCGGATTATGTCGGTGAGTCCAAATGTTTCGAGAACATTCTAGATGGTTCGCTAATGCTCTTGAAGGAACACTCAAGAACGCTCTCGAGCGAAGCCGGGTACTCTAACTAGTTATTAATAATTGAATGGTTTGGATGGTAGTTATTGGTTACTATAATTTGGTTCTCTGAATTTACTCAGTGAAACAATTATTTATCAAATTTTTCGATGATCGTTGTTCTTCGTTATTCGTTTTTCTAATAATAAACCAATTGACTGTAATTCTCTGCCACGTTTAGTGTCCATTGTGTGAGGTGATAATCTGATAAACTGGTCAATGTCATTCTTTGTCTCCAAAGTAGATGGAAAAAATATTTATTTATATAATCGACTGTACGTACGTTTTGTCGGTCTTTTTTGCTATTTTCTATACAATCCTACACCCTTTTCTTATTAAATGGTACTTTGATCATGGTCATGTATTGAATGTATTGAAATTTTCCTCAGTTCTCTGAGACCTTAGGGAAATTGTTCCCACCCCGCCCCGTTACACATTTCACTCCCCCTCTCCCCCCCTCAACCTTGGGGCTGATTTTACATAATCGTTAATGTTGGCTTTTTTAAATTTGAATACCGCACAAGAGTCCAACAGCTCCCGTCTGGAGCCTGTGAGACTACGACAACCCCAATCGGGGTATGTTGTGAGGCTGAAGGTAGCGGAGTGAGGAAGGGGATGGGGAAGAGGAAAGCGGGGAAGTACCTGGCTATCGATGTGGTTACCAATAACTGCTAAAACCATGTCAAGCAACTTTTCAATTCTGAATGGTGGCCTTACACCAGAGCGATGCTGAGAGTATCTTCCACTCAGGAACGTGTCGCAAATATATTATGTTATTATGTATTATTTTTAATTAATTAATTGTAAAATAATACATATTAATCAAATAAAACTTATTTGCGCACGCTCGATCTTCGGATTACTAGTCGAAAGCCTCGACCTCGGCCGTCGACCCTTGACCACGTGTTGTAGACACCTTCTTTAATCTATGATAGGCACAGTCCAAAGAAGTAAATCTAATAGTAGATTATGTTCATAATTTCGTGTATTTTTCGAGATATTTTACAATAAAATATATAGCATTAAAACAATCTGAACAGGTAGGTAGGTACCCACCGGTATTCTCGAGAAGCGTGAACCAATTTGTTATTCTGTTTTGTGGCAAAAGGCTGATCGTGAAATACCCATCGTAAAAAGTATTCCGAGGTATGTTCATTATGGTTCTTAACACAAAAACCGCTGTCATCATAATAAATAGGTTTTTTTGTCAGCTTTTACTTTGAGAGTGTGTTTGTTGCAGCTTGCAGAATATACCGTTCATTTCTAATATTCGAAAATACGTAGGTTTTTTATTATAATATGCATCAACACTTTTTAGGTTTCAGAGAATGGCCAGTTTTGCTATAAATAATGTTTTTTTTATTTGCGAATTTAAATCCGCAATTGTTCACATTAGAACAAGTCTCTACTGACCTAGTTAGCTGTTAACGGTAAAAACAAAATAAATAATGAAAATAAAAGTTTTTTTTTATCAAATTGTTGAAAATTGTGAAACTTTTTGCAAGATATCGAGAGATTGTGTTGCTTTTTATCAACATGCACAACACACTTACCTCTTTGATATTTTTACATTAGCTCCACACAGAAGACCCTCAGTAAAACAATTCCCTTCGGGGCCTATATCATCTTTGGGAATGCTGTGTGGAGGGTCTTTTTAGAGAAAGAGGAGAGGAAGTTCTGGGAACGAAAAATTTCTGAGGGGAGTAGGAATCTGTGGGTCGATGTGTCCGGGAGTGATGGACGTGTGAATCCATCCCTCCCACTGCGGCACAAGGCGATAGGTCTAGTGAATCCGGCTGGAGAGTTAAAAAGATCTCCGTCAACCATCTCTATCTGTCTCTCCCGATCCGGCCCGCCACAGGTAGGCAAATGCCTCCGCCGCCAAGATCTGGACAAACTTCACCCCATGAACCCGAGCACCCCATTAAACGGCGAACCACTTAGGGTGTCTATGACAGGGTCGTAGCTCGGCGATAGTCAGCACGCCTTCATGCCTTATCTCCCTTTGTTATGTAGTGTACGAGTTAACCCATCGACCAAGTATAAGACCATTATTGATCGAAGAGTTAACCTTACGAGAATGGAAAAATTGACAATACATATTTTCAATTTGTTCATCATGGAATCACATAAGTAAGGTGTCATGACTCTTGTATGAAGCAGCGTTTCTCATGGTAATTCAGTTGATTGTCAAACCTCAAAACGTTTCATCTTCAAAGCTTTGTTTCTCCATCCTGCGCACTGTGTACTGTGCTGTGCACGCAAACTAATTGCATTGTGTCTGTAACCTTGTTTGGACGTATCGGCAAGTTCACATATTCTATGAAAGATGAATCACCCAACCATATATCCGCGGTTCCGATTGAACTTTACCTCCATTCACAGATAAGTATAATTAGAATTTGAGATTCACTGAATGGGGGATTAATTAGTGATGGACGCGATCGAAACATTTATTAATCGAAATACGCGTTTTCGAAACATTTGAATTAATCGAATGCTTACATAAATAATTATTACGAATATTTGAACCGTGCCTGCACGCATCGGCAAGTTCACATATTCTATGAAAGATGAATCGCCCAATCACATATTCGCAGTTCCGATTGATCTTTACCTGATTTCGTAGAGAAGTCTAATTAGAATTCGAGTTTTGTGGAATGAGGGATCAAGTAGTGATGGACGCAATCGAAATATCCGCTTTCGAAATATTTTAGTAATCGAACGTTGTTTTGATATTACCGCTGGAATTCGAACTACGTAAGTTGATTTGAATGTTTGCGCCTCCTCTGAAATGGCACTTTTAAGTTTACTGTTTTCGGATCCCACCAATTTAAATTACTTCCACACATATTTATTGGCCACCAGGACATATAAACCCAACTATTTACGATTACTGGGTTCCATGACAACTCAGAATTAACTCAGCTCCACACCTCTTTGGAAAATCATTAAAAGCTATGAAAAAAAATATGTTTGAAAAATAGCCCATAACCTAACCTAACGTAATTTTTTTCATCACTTTTAATGAGCTTTTCAAAGAGGTGTTTAGTTGAATTCATTCTGGTAGTCCGGTCATCCGATTACTGATATGTGCATGTGCAATGATATATATGCATGTGCAATGTGCGGTGAATGGACATGTATGATTTTTTTTTTCAAATCAGCCTAAACAACGACCGAAACACATGTTTTTAATCCGTTGCTCGTCTACGAACATCTCAATCGTATCGTGTCTATTTTTCTTTCGAAATATTACAGTATTTGGGGTTGATGTCGGGTCACAAAAACTAAGCATATTTATAAGAAAAAAATTTCCCATACATTTTTCATATACCTGCATACGTTTCAAAAATAACTTTTTACGTAATTTCTACGTACAGTAAGATGCAAACATAAGAAGCAGACATAAGATGCAGACACAAGTAATAAGTTAGTAAAAAGTAAATATTGGCGCAGCCCGCCTGTCCATCCGCTCTTAAAACAATCTATGTTATATTAAACGAGTGTACTTTGTAAATGTTCTAAGTAAACCATAATTTTCTTCTTAATCGAAATATTTTCATTGTCTATTTATTTAGGGCACTAATTCCCCCTTTGATCTCTTTAGCCTCGGTGTCAGTTATTGTTATGTTTGGCCTTAGAACAATTTCTTAAATAATTTTAGTTTGATTAATTGACTCAGAACGGATTAATTGATTGGCGCCACAAGGCTAAATTTCTCGTGCGCATGGCGACGTGCAGACTGCAGACTTGCATTTCCACCAAAATCAGCCACTAAAAATACGTAACGCAATTTATTCTATTTAATGTGCCAATCGGCATTAACATAATAAGCAGAAATGCTTTTTTTGAAAACGCCAACAATCACAAAATTAATTATCCATGTGCAAAATTTCAATTGAATTTCTATTTTTTGTTGTTGTCTTGTCATTTAAAAACAATACCCCTGATGTTTTAGAACGTCAACAAAAATCTCGTATCGTGGCGCTCACGAACAGAGGGTCTTAAATGGCATTTTTGTAAAAAATAAAGAAAGGCAAAATTCCCACGACACCTGTGCAGGAATCCGACGCACTTATCAACTCAGCCACCAACCGGTCAATTTGGTAATACCTCAACTCAACATGTAACAGAATAAGCGAATCAGTTGTTTATTTTTATTAAAAATTAAACAACTGATTAAAATTATTAAAAAGGGTTAAAGCAAAGATATTGAAAAACAAGGGTAAAAGCAAGATTAATGCCAAGCCACTGTTTTCGATTAGTCTTCACTACGAATCGGTTCACATTATTATTATTATTTAAAAAATCGTTTATTTTTATTTTTATGAGTAAAGCCTCAAATTTATGAGTAATATTTAATTAAATCAAGAAATTATTAGCGAAATTCAATCGAAAATCTGGAAATAGAAAAATCTGAAAAAGATATTAGCACCTCTGGGACTCGAACCCAAGACCTTTCGCTTTCCGGGCAAATTCGCTAATCACTGCGCAGTGGTTAGCGCATTTGCCTGACATAAATTGAAGCTTTCCTACCGTTTCTATTGAGTGGAATTAAAATGAAATTGTTAATTACTTTATACGAAATATGGCGTAAACTACTAAAAAAATATTTACATTAGAAATTTATGAACGCAAATAAGAAATAACTTTTTTTAAATACATTTTTGAGACTAAAATTTCAATTGATTAATTTGTTTTCTTTCTTCCAAAATTATTCACAAAATAAATAAAAACCACTTTTCTGCTTGAAATCGTGACCCCTGGGCTCCGCATGGCTTTTAGGGAGTAACCTTATGTACTAAGATTATATTTTGCTCACTCTCACCATGTACTAATTTGCAAATATGTTATTAATTACGAATGTATTGCTGTTATTATGTTGCTAATGCATTGCATTCTCAATGGTCTAAAGATATTAAAAAAAAAAATAATAAAAAAATATGTATATTTTATACATATGTATATGTATATTTTTTTCCTATTCTACTGTTTTTCACCATAAAAATACTGTTTCTACTGTATTATTTTCAACTTTTGCATATCACAATGTTGGTAGGTATCTTGTATGTAAGTTTTTGCTACATTAATGCGTTTATGATTATTTCATTTACTGTTGTTGTAACATTCTTTCTCGTGGAACAAATCTCCTGCTGAGAAGCTACTTGCAGTAGCTTAGCGGGTACAAATTCCCATTGTATGTAAAAAAAAAATTATGCCTATTACCTACATTCGTGGGGATATAAATCACATATATTTTTGGCTTGTGACTTCCTCTTAAAGTCGCGATCAAGATTTGAGCTTAGAAACCTTCCACTAACCGGGCGATGGCTCCGAGGTACTGAGCTACCGAGGCTACCCCCATTAATAGGTTCTTCTACACTTTTGAATGCTCCTAGCTTTTTTAAATAATCATTACTTTCACAATGTATTAATTTAAAATAAGTTATAAATGGTATATTCCGAAAGACATTATAACGATTTGTAAGTGCTCTCCTAAGAAAAGTGATATGCCAATCTGCCGTTCCCGCAACTAAATCATAAACGCTCGCATTACTAACTGTGATTGCGCAAAATTTCAAGAATTCACTTTTTCCGACGGTTTTTTAAATTTTCGATATCACAATATTGATAATGCGTTTTGCCTTCATTGTCATTCGAATCATAATGCATGTTAACTAGATAGTCAATTGGCGTGAATGGGCACTCATTCGTAACACTTGACCATTCTCATGTGCCCGTTGTGAGAATGGGGGGAAATTTTCCACGACTATTGCAGTGATTAATTTAAATTGATGAAGACAGTTTTGATTTGGCATCGCCCATTTGTTATGGCACCTATCCCCTTCCCGACAAAGTATGATTAATTTGTAACTACGTTATTTATTTTCTCTCAAGAAAGCGGGAAATAGTCGACATATCCATTTCGAAATGATCGTTTTTTTATTTATTTGTTATCAAGTTTTATTTCTAGAACTCCATTTTAACTTATTTCTTTTCTTATGGTAATGGTTTTTAAATTCAATGGTATTATTATTATATTTATAAAAAACAGATTATTTATAAACAGGTTCTGTAGCGTAATTATTCTTACGCATGATAGCTGTTTCGCCTTCTGCAGTCATTATCAAACTGTGGTTAGGCCACTTACAGACCATATATTTTTAATTACTCAATCTTTTAGAGCAGTTGGAAATTAATAAAAATTCTAATAATCCGAAAGCTAGTTTGATAAATGAACAAAAAAATATAATTCGCTCGCCACTCTTAGATATATTTAAACCGAGTTTAATTATTGGAGATCACTAAAATAGGTAATTATGCAGGGAAAAAGAAATCCTTGAGTTATCATTTCGAAACACTTCATTTAGTAACTTTTATTCAAATTTAAACAATGCAGTAGTTGGGAAAACTTTAAAAGGTAATTGTTTATTTATTTATTTATTTATTGATCAACGCCCTTTTTCAGGGCTTTTACAAAATTAATTTAATTTTGTAATTACAAAAGGCGAAATGGCTTTCACACGTAATAATAATAACTAAACAGCAGACTTGTCTATAAATATTTTTTATAAATTAAAAATTAATATTATCTTAATAAAATAAAAACGAATGTTTCTTTGTTTGTCCCTTATACGTTTCTAAACCATTCATCCGATTGCGATCAAACTTTGGTGAATTGTGGTGTGCACACCCGCGAAGTTTACTATAAATAATGGTGAGCTATGGCGTTATGAAATTTTTATAATAGGTGGCGCGCGAGTTGTTTGAAAAATGACTGTATTTGATATAGTTTTGAGGCAGAGAGGGAAGAAGGTAGGGGGAAGGAAGTCAGAGAAGTTGGAAGAGGAATGCGGTAGAGAAACGCGGGAAGGAGGGTGGGTTCGCGTAGCGAGGGGATGCTGGAGGATGGAAGACGGGGAAGGTGGAAGGGGAACGCTGGAGAAAAAGGGGACGCGGGAGAGGAACGGGGGCAGGAACGGGGATGCATGGGAAAGGACACGCAGGGAGAAATAATTTCTTTCTTTATGTGGCATTGCAATGCATGACGGGTACTCACTAGATGAGTATATAAAATTTTAAAAATAAGTAGTTTTTTCGGTCATTTCTTTATTCTACTTCGGTATACTCTGGTTCTGAACCGAAAGGTTGCGGGTTCAAAATTAGGCGTGGTAAACAAAAAAAAGTTTTTTTTACCTCTCAGTTTTAATAATGCATTAGGTATCATGCCTCACAACCGCAGATAACAACTTGCTTTATTTTCCTGTTATAAATAATCAGCTTTGTTGTTTTTAGTATTAGAGGTTCCGGGTTCATGGGGTGAGGTTTGTCTAGGTCTTGGCGGCACATGCGTTTGTCCACCTGCCACGTGGCGGACCGAATGGGAGAGACTGGCTGAGGGAGACATTTTTACATCTCCAACTGGACTCTCTCGACCCAACGCCTTATACCGCAGTGGAGGGATGGATTTATATGTCCGTCACTCTTGGACAAATTGACCCCAGATTCCTACCCACCTTTTTCCTTCACAGAACTTCCTCTCCTTCCTTTCCTAAAATTACTGTGCAAAGGAGGAGGGTCCGTTCGATTAGCAGTCCGTTGTTAACAGACCGATTGCCATGTCTAACCATTGGAGCGACCACGCGAAATAAATAAATTTGCCTCGATTGCTCAAGATTTCCAGACGATCATTTTTTTAATTTTTCGCCAACGTAAAAAAAAATCATACCTTCGAATTTTAACATGGAGACATAAAAACTTATTGTAGTGCTATACAGCCAATGAATTAACCTGTATTTTACCGTTTATCTCGTATTTGTAGGTTTTTAAAAAAATATATAAAAAATCGTAAGGTTTATAACCGCGCGAATCCAGCGTCTTTGTTACTTTGAAACTCCGTGAGAGATTCTTATTCGAGTCAACATAGAATATTTTCGATTTTTTATGTTGTCTGTGGTACACTTGATAATGAAAGGTGCATATCTATGGGGAAAAGACCTAATTTTAACCGTAAACAGCTGATCAATAATTCTGCGTGAAAAAAATATTTTGAAAATTTATTTTTAACATCGTTCTAAAATATTTTCGTTATTTTTGTTATTGTTTTTGGAGTGTTATGCCGTGTTGGGCTACCTCCTTCTTTAGCCAACGTTTCGCACAGCGTTACAGTGTCCATCATCAGGGCAGATGTGTAATTGTCCCCGATGATGGACACTGTAACGCTGTCCGAAACGTTGCCTAAAGAAGGAGGTAGCGCAACACTGCAGAACACCCCAAAAACAAATAACGAAAATACTTTTGGCCGTGAAAATCTAAAAACTTATCTCGTTCTAAAATGGTCTACGAAGTTCGACATCTATGGTCATAATAGAAAAAACATTTCAATAGCTTCGTTTTAAAATAAATGACTGGCCATGGAAATGTTTTAAATAATTACAATAAATGTTTTACGAATATTAGGAAAATGTGGTCCAATTTTGGACCGCTGTCAATCGCAGAAAAATAAAAGTGGTCTATTTTTCGACCATTATCACTCCAGTGGCTAATGCATGGAAGCAATGTGAACATGCTGAGTCTTTTCTACAAGTCTGTTCTCAGGAGCTAGCAGCATTGATCACGTGCACAAGCGCGAAACTCGATGGACACTTGTTCGCAGTTGGGTTGGCTTCAAGAGAACGGCTCGTTTTTCCGACTTGTTTTTGTGTAAGTCGGCTCATATGTGAAACGAGCTACCGGCATCTGTTTTTCCTCCTTCGTATGATCCGGGCCTCTTCAAGACCCGTTCTTGGTGTGAGGTGTAATAAACATGACTCCGGCAGTGGTAGAGTGAGATAATAATAATAATAATGTTTGTTTTTCCAGACACAGAAGGCGACACCTCCAGCGTGGAAGGTTCCGTGGTGAATGGGGTGAACGGGGGCACGGGCGAGGGGCGCGGAGTGGCGGAGCTCCTCTTGCCGCAGTACGCGCTGCTAACCGGGGGGCGCTCCAGGGACGGCTGCCCCCTCATCACCTTCCCCGATCACTCTAACTTCCACGGCCTGGCCCCGCACGAGTACCAAAGATTGCTTCTGTACCTGACCTCGGTCCCCTCGTAAGTTTCCCAAAAAGATCCTCAGATTTGTCTTTTTTTTGCATTTACTCCACACGAATTCCCTAAGGAAAATAATTCCCCCGTTTATTTATTTCCCATGGGCCTATGTCGTCTTTGTAGATGTTGTGTGAAGGGTTCTTTGAGGAGAGAAAGGAGTAAACGGGGGTCTTGAAGAGACCCATGATGTAAGAGGGAGGAAACACTGGGGCTGGCAAATCATTCCACAGCCTAGCTGTTGAACTGGGAATGAGTCGTAGAAGTAACCCATTCTCATGTGACAAATTTCAACTGTGTATTATTGTTGGGCTCGCGTTTGGCGTGTTTTCCGACTATGCATCTATGTCAAAGGGATCAAAGACGCTAGTTCCCCGGAACATCTTCCGTTGTAATACCGGTAGAACAAGGATAGCATACCTATCTGAAACCTGCGCTCTAAAGATTGCAACCCGCTGTTAAGATAGGGGAATCTATCAAACGGACCACCTGTTTCTGCAGAGTCAAGGGTTTTTACAGGAATTTTGGGGCTCCAGACCAAAAGTGGCTGCCAAATTCAACAGCGGGGCTCACTTGCGATTTGTACAGGGTTAACAGTCGTGTACTATTATAGTGTCTGAGGGCAATTAAAAATTCAGAATTTTAGTATGTATCGCAAAATGCTTGAAATATAATCTGGTAATGAAATTAATTCTTTCTTTGTATTTTATGTACTTCTTATAACAATAATTACCATTTTACTCAATCTTTCTAAAAGCAACGATGAAGCGCAGGTGTCCATTTTTTTAAAATTACATCAACATTTGCATGCAGTTGGCAACACATTCTCGGAAGTAGTAGATGTATTCAACTGCACGGAATATAGTTTTAAGAAGGCTATAATAACATACCTTAAGGTGTAATAATTTTCAGCATGGTAATACTATTCTTTTGCAAGGGTTCTATATATTTTAAATACCATATTTTACCTCATTATGTTTGTAAAAGCTCGTAAAAGTATGATATAAATAAATAAATTTTGGAAATAACTTACTGCCACTTGTTTGAGAATTGTAATCTGTTTTAGTCTCTTTATTAGATTAATTCCACTTAGATTAATTATTTTTCTTATTTATTTTTGGGGTGTTATGCCGTGTTTCGCTACCTCCTTCTTTAACCAACGTTTCGGACACGGCATAACACCCCAAAAATAAATAACGAAAATACTTTTGGTCGTGAAAACCTAAAAACATACTAGATTAATTATGTTTAAGAAAAAACCGGGCGGCGTTTTGTCCATAAAAACTTATTCCCCAATTTTCTCTGTATTTTGACACTAGTGTCAAAATACAGAGAAAATTACCTAGGCACTGCAAACATTTTTTAATATAATATAGATTTCGACCATTACATTAGCGTGTAGGAATGTTTTGCTTTTTTTCATAAGTTACTTCTTATAAGAATTAGGACTCTCCAAAAATCGTTAAAATTGCTTGGTTTGAACTCTATCAACAGACTTTCAATAAAAAAAAGTAAACAATGTATTAAAAAAAAAAAAATTACAGACATTGAGTATTTTCTTCTAATACAGTTAGTAAAAAAATCGTAAAATACATTCCAGTCTTGGAGGAGACCAATGAGGAATACAAAACTGCGATTTTGATGATTTTATTTAGGTACTAGCAGACCCGGCCACACGTTTCTGTGGTTAAAGAAACACAACGCCATTACCCAACTTTTATAGCCAACGCCACCTGTTAATTTGCATACATATCTTTGAATTTATTGGCTTTTTCTCTACTATAATATGCATGTATTATACATATAAACCTCCCTCTTGAATCAGTCTATCTATCGGTGAAAACCGCATGAAAATCCGTTGCTTAGTTTAAAAGGTCTAAGCCTACAGACAGCGGGAGCGACTTCATTTTATACCATGCAAAGATTGTCCGCCTGAGGTGCAGTTGTCCCTTTCGCTCTCATTAGTCCGGAGAGTAAGAGCGACAGCGACAGCAACAGTTAGGTAAAATACCTATTGTTGAAATTTCTCGGCGACTGGGTGTTTCCACTTAACTGAAGTGTGCCATTGTTCTTGACCTATGTTTCTAGAATAAAGAAGGACATTTGTGAATAATTGACCAATTATTCAATTAGTGATAATCCATTTAATGAAATGTCTGTTTATTTTTTCTTTCAGTTTACAAGAGGCTGACCTGGGCTTCCACTTAATTATAGATAGGCGCAAAGATCGGTGGAATTCTGTCAAAACTGTACTTCTAAGGATGTCTGTAAGTATTCTCAAATTGAATTTTTAAAAATTTAAACATGACTTTCTGATACTTTGAAAGTTGACTGGAATCTATTGAAGACTAGCTTTTCCCCGCGGCTTCGCTCGCATGGTATTACGGGAAATTACTGTAGCGCTTGCACTTATCAATTATCTCCCCCCCCCACCCCACCCCCATCCCCTCCCGCATTCCATATATTCATTCCCTTATATTCAGTTTTCAAACATCTCGCCTACCACCTAAATTTCATAATGCTGAAGAAAAAAAGAATTACTTATCCAATTTTGTTCATTCGTTCGGAATTTATGCGCTTACAAACATTTCGGATGTTTATTTTTATTTAAATATTTGGAAGTTCGTTAATATAATAAAAAAAAAAACTCTATTTATCATTCAGTCTTTATAATCGTTACGAATTATATTTTTAATATAGGAACTCTCATCTGACATTTATTCCAAGCTTGTCCAAAAAAAAAAACGAATTCTAATATTTGAATTTTCTGCAGTAGTAGCTGACCAGTAGACTGAGTACCTACCAGCATAGAGCCCAAAAATATATCAACATTGTTCTCATGGAAAAGATTTTTTTCTGACGTTAGCAAAAACTCGCTTTTGTTAGCGACAGAAAACGTATAACAAATATAATATATTAATATTTATAATTTCATAACGCCAGAGCTTACCATCATATACAACCTGTAGTCTGCGCATATAATTTAGCTTTATATTGGTGAAAGAATTATTAAAGTCTTTATATTGTATGCGTGAAAAGGTCATAAACAAACTCGAGCTGTTTCGCATTTATAATATTAGTATGGATTTACAGACATTCAGATTCAGTTTTGAATTCGGCCGCACTCATTTAAAAAATTATACCCCAAGTATTAATATACTTACTCTGGTTTAAAACCAATTAATCCACTCATATTTCACTGTTCATCCAATGTTTTTAGGTTTATAAAAAAGAATTATATATGCGTGAATTCTGTATGTTATTTACCAAAATTTCCCTACCTTCTACTTATTTGAGTCAATATCGAAAATTGTTTGCTGTCTATGATCTGCTGTAAATTTCTCTACGTTGAAAACACACAATTTCTCAAATGTAACATTTTTAGAAAACAATTTTAAATTTTGTATATTATCAAACTTCACAACACAAAACATTCCTCAATGAGAAAAAAAAACATTAGTGACATTTTATTTTTATTTTTTATTTTATATATATTAACGCCCTAGTGGGCTTTTACAAGAAAAGAAGCAAATATATAATTAACAATATTAATTACATGTATTACATAATCAATAAAACAGAATAAATATGAATGCAATCGACTCTTTAGGTAAAGAATATTACAACATAAAAAAGAAATGAAATGAAATAGTACAAGTTGTACTTACAAAAAACTAAAACAATTCAGCTTTAAATATTTATACATATTATTAATAATAAGACCTGGCATAGAACAAAGTGTAAATAGAACCGCAAAAATATTATAAAGTAAGTATACATTTTACTGATGAGGTTTAGATGAGAAAATATTTTATGAGAAAAATAAAAAAAATAATAAAAGTTAATTATTAGCAGATAGAATCGAGATTAATTGATTTTTGAAACATTCAAAACTGTCAATACTAAATATATCTATAGATTCGCAGTATTTATTCGCAAGGTTATGGATTCTTGGAATTGGTGAGTATATAGAGTAATTAGTGTTGAGTTTATTGTTCCATTTAAAAATATCTTTACTACGAGTTTGTCTAGCGGGTATGCTAATGCAAATTAGTTCCAGCAAATTAGGGCTGTCAATTAAAGATATATATGACATCTTTTGGTATTCGGCAGAAGCATCAAGATAACAACGATAGAAGCATCAAACTAGCGACTAAACATGTTATTAGCTAATTGCAGGAAGTTCAAAATAAATTAATTTTAATTCATCAAAACCACCTTTCCTACAGCTACCTAAATTTGGGTAAGCCTACCTAAATTTGGGTAAACCTACCTAAATTTGGGTAAACGCCCGAGTGGATAATATCTAATAATAATGCTTACAATATTGGGATCAATAGGATTTATCGGTTCAGTTAGGAGTTCTACCGAGCCGAACCCTCTGATATGAAAATATCTGGAGTCGGTGAATTATTTTCTCATTTGATCTCTGGTAGGTTGACATGTTGTTCTTGTATTGTTTTGTATTTATTATACTTATATTGTATATTTGCATAGCGTGGATTGACTAGATGATCATTTGTGGAAAAGTGTGTGAAAGGGTTTAGTTTTTCCTGTGGGGAAGATTTAACCCGGACATAAAGTCGAATAATAATTATTGCTAATTTTTATAGTTTAGCCATTTTAGTGAGGTTGCTGTACAGGGCAAGAAAATATTTTTAACTATGGTTAAACAATTAGAATACTTCTGGCATGTGCACATAAATTTTATTTCACATTTTATTCATAATAATGTGTAGTATATTTGCGGCACGTTCCAGAGTGGAAGATACTCTCGGTATCGTCTTGGTGTAAGACCACCATTCAGAATTGAAACGTTGCTTGAAATGGGTTTAGTTGTATTTCTTGACCAGATCTGAATAGCCAGGTACTTCCCCACCTTATTTTTTTCCCCATATGCTTCCCCTCCCCACTACCTTCAGCCTCACAACATACCCCGATTAGGGATGCCATAGTCTCAGTAACTCCAGACGGTTTAGCTTTGGAATAAAGACTTCAAGTTTATTTTTATTTATATACGAATAAAGTTTTACGTCAAATTACTGTTTATTACTATTTATTGCAAATCTTAGGAAGGGTTGCTTCAAAAAATTTGAACAACTCATCAAATATTTTAAGTTAATTTTCACGTTCTGTATAAGTTCTATTCAAGTTCTGTTATTATACCATTAAAGACCAGTTGCTTCATAAAACTGAAATAATCACGGAACTTGAAAATTTACTTCAAATATTTGACAAATTGTTAAAAATTTTTTAAATAATCCATCTTTAATATTGATGATTGATAAAGTTCCATTAGAAAATGCATGTTGGTATATAATTATAATAAAACTTTTTGTTTTCAGGAATATTTCCCCGGGATGATTCACGCTGTTTATGTGCTACGGCCCGCTGGGTTCCTGCAAAAAGCCTTGTCGGAGGTGAGCAGCAAACTGTTTAAGGAGGAGTTCAAGTTCAGAGTGGTGGTCTGCTCAGCCATTGATGAACTGTATGATTACATCGACAAGTCGCAGCTCACCACTGACCTCGGCGGGGAGCTCCCCTACTCTCACTCGGAATGGATTCAACAGAGAATAGTAAGTTTTAATCTAATTTTATTTGATTATACCTATGAACCCTTCCTGGTCAGATCGGAAACCCACAGCTTTGATAAAGTGCCTTCTCTATCTAGCGCCCATTTAGTGGCTTCAGACCAGGAAAGGGGAAGGCCAGGCCAGACCAGGTCCTGAGGAAAATAATTTCCCTCAGGGCCTACGTAATCTTTGGGGATGCTATGTGGAGGGTTTTTTTAATGAAAAGAGGGAGAGAAAGATCTGGTGGAAAAAAGATAAAAGTGGTGGGTAGGAATCTAGTGTGTCCCTCCCATTGTGTGAGATGAACATATGAATCCATCCCTCCCGCTGGGTGAAAGGGTAGAGAGAGTCTAGCTGGAGAGGTAAAAAGGTCTCCCTCATCCAGTCTCCAAATCTGGCCCGCCACAGAGTAGACTGGCAGACATATCTGCCGTCAAGACCTACACAATCCTCACACCATGAACCCGGGCACCCCCGTGAAGTCATCAAACGTATCGAACCACTTGGGGTGACCTATGGCAGAAGAATCAAAGAAGTGCTTGAGCCGCCGCTGATATTAGTAATAATTAATTAACACAAAAACTGTTTCTCTATAACATGGATCTTTTGAATCTGACCTAAACTATGTGATATGCACAATTTTGGATAATCCATTCTTATTATTTTCCTGAAAAAATTTTCCTTGTTACTTCTTAACCTAACCTCAATCTAATCCATTCCTATTATTCCCAGATGATGATTTCCCCGAATCCCAACCTGCCCTGTGAAGATTCCGATGATTATGAAGACCCTATCCCTTACCTGAACAATCCTCAAGATCCATCAATGCTACGTGAACCATCCTACTATGATCTATCCGTTGAAACACCTGAAGCGTCCATTCCCATCCATTCTATTCCACTAGAGTTTAATTCGAAATCCTTGAATCAATCAATTAAATACCAAGATACAATTTCAAATGTGCCAGAAATGGAAGATTCTATTTCAAAAATGCCAAAAGAATTTAAAGATCCCATTTCACAAGTGCCTGAAGATGCTCTTCATATTCCTGAACTATCCCCCGGGTTCTTTGAGACTTACAACCCAGAAAGTGACTTGCTCTTGCCATCTCCAGTGTCAAACAGAACCTCTCTGGCCATGATGATAGACAATATGTTTTCCGATCTCTTACTTAAAAATGGAAAATATTAACCTTAACTTATTTTAAATTGCACATTGTCTTAAAAATACACACAATATCAGCATTTTCTGACTGACTTTAATCTGTACGAATGCATTAATAAATAAGTTGCCACATTATTATGAAGCTTGTTTTATTAAACAATATAACAGGAGTTTAGCGAATGTATAAAATACAGAGTACTCGCACGAGTCTGTAACAATAGCTCTCAAGTTAATATTATATAACATATCGTCAGGTGTAAATCCAGTACTGCGTAGGAATCATTTGTAGAAATGTTCAGGAGGACAAACACTATCTAGGGATATAAGCGCTCTCGCTTGCTTGTGTTCTGGGGATGGTCCATTTGTGGTATTGACTTAACTGAGTACAAGCAGTCTATTGGTCAATTTCAACATTTGAAAGCACCAATCAACTTCAACTTTCAACTGAAGGCGATGTAATTTCAAAGCATGCATTGACAGCGACATCTCACAACATCAAATTCAAACAATTTGATACTCCTTAATTAATTTATACAGGTTTAGAAAAGGTTTATAAATAGGCCGCCATTAAATCACCTCAAAATTGATGATACTGCAAACAAGGATAATAGCAGATGACTGAATTAGAAAGATTCAGAAAAAACGATAATTACTTAATGGCTGTACTTGTACTATGAACAGCGCGGTCCACATTGTTGAAATATTATGAATTTATTTCTTCAGTTAACTGTAAGGCCACGTCCGCACAGGCAGGTGGCTTGTTTAGCGCCTAGAGTCTAGTGGCTTGCACCCTGGCTACTTGCTAGGTGCCTTGCTCATTTGCTTGGCACGTTGACGAGATGTCAATTTCAAAAATAGCTATAAAACTCTTACAGAAAATTCATCTTTAAAATATACAATTTCACGGCCTTATCCATCATGTTGGGTTCATGACATAAATAATTCACGGTCAAGTCATGGGGAGTTTAATGTTCCGTATAAACAATTGCGTAATTTTGACAAAAATTTTGAGGAATATTTGCGTATGTCCAGAGAAACATTGATCTACTTCTCAGTAAAGTTAAAGGAAAATTAACTCTTTTGGATACTCGTCTTAGAAAAAGCATAAGCAAAGCTTATCATAAACAAATCACTTTTTAGTACTACCATCTTTTTCTACTTCGATTGCTAACTCTCCCCATAGTTTCTCTGCTGTTCATTAGCTGAATTCCACAAGGGTTCTCTTTTAAAAAAGTGATGCATTTAATATTTCATCCATTTTTTCCCTGTAAAATGCCTTGCGCCTAGTGACAAAAAACCAGCACGTTTGTTTACTTCGATTGTCGCCTAGCGAGTCACCTAGCGACTAGCTAGGCGCCGAGCGCGCAGTGCGGCCGGTCGCGAACATTTTAGAACGTTAGTTTTACTAAGCTACTCGCTAGGCGACTCGCTAGGCTCTAGGCGCTAAGCAAGCCGCCTGCCTATGCGGACGTGGCCTAATAGAATTGGCAGAATTTATTTTAAAAATATAACTACCTAATATAATATTGATAAATATAAAGTTCATATTTTTCCACATTTCCATACTATTCAAACTACTTTCATTGAAGGTCAATGATTAAAATTTGTTGAATTAAAAAAATTATTAGCTACAGATAATGAACCTAACCCTCTGAAAGTTAATGAACCTAAACTTGAAACCTGGACTAGTGTACGAGACACGAAGTTGACATAATATAATAATAATAATAGCCATTCTTAATATTTCTGGTATTTAACCCTTTGAGGAGTATCGCCGCACGTATGCGGCGGCACTCGGATGATCCAGATAGAGTATCGCCGCATATGTGCGGCCGTACAACTTTATTGAAAAATTTTTATTTGTAAAATGTTGAGAGCCACTGAATTTGTCCAACTATAATTTATAATGCAATAAGAAAAGGTTATAGTAATAAAAAAAAATCCGAAATTAACTTGTGTAGTAAAAAAAGGTAAGAAGATAATTGAATAAATCGTTTGCAAAATTAAGTAAAAACTTGAAAAATAACTCCCTCCCACAATGTAAATGGCAAAAAAATAACTCACTAATCAAAGGGTTAAAGAATCCCGTGCCAAATAATTGAGTTAATTCTTCTAATCTATGCCCATAATATTCTCTCCCCACACAGAGAATTTGTGGTTGGGCTCAATTTGCAGTGATTAAAATTGTTGAATTAGCAAAAAAAAATTGCAGATTCAACCCTCTAAAAGTTAATTAACTTAAACTTGGAACCAGGATTAGTTTATGAGACATGAAGTGGAGAAAACAGCAATTATTAATTTGTCTGGTATTTAAAGAACCCCATGCCAAATAAATGAGGATTTCTTCTAGTCTGTGCTCACAATATTCTCTCCTTACAGAGAATTTGTGGTTAGATTTAGTTTGGCTTTATGGGCGTCGTATTTATTTTCCAAATTCTCTTTCGTAACCTGCAGCACTTGCCATCTGTGTTGCAAAGTGAACTATGAATACTCATTGCACTACTAACGATTCGACTTGCATTTACCAAGCAATTTCAAATTTGGAAAAAAACCAGTATGTAGTGCGTGTAGCTAAGAGTTTAACTGTATAATAGAGCCATCTTCAGATTTTTTTTAAAGTTTAGATTTATTTTTCCTAGGCTTTGGAGAAATTTTCTGGCCTCATGCGGGATGTTTCAACTCACCTGGACTACTTCATGCGAGACATTGTGGACTGTGACTTGGGGAATGATCCGGACCAGACCAGGGACCTATTGCAATCTCAGGGCTCCAAGTAAGCTATGATTCTATTACGTAATTATTATGAATGGTACAATAAGCGTTCAACAAGTCATTGTGCAAACTTCTGAATCTTACAGTTATTTCACTTTATTTTAGATATCAATCATTAAAAGAAGAAATCTTATCAGCTGCAAGTCATGGAGAAACTATTCTGGCAGAGATGAAGAAGGAAAGTCAACCACAAAACGCTATTGGACATATTGCTGCCGTTGAAAGGTTCCTGCAATATAAACTCTTCTATTATTTATTTATCTATTTTAATTTTTCCCCCATGATGCTATATAATCCTTGCGCACTGATGCTTTTGAAGACAAACCAGGTGCACTGCAGTCTGGCATGAGCCGTGTGGTTTTCTGAGGGGAAATTTGCAGCAGAATTTTTATAAAACTTCACTTTTGCAGATGATGCATTTATACAATATGTACATAGAAAGCATGTTAAAAGCTATTTTTGGGAATTTATTGAATGTGTACTTAAATTCAAAGCTAATTTCACATAGGTAATACAACTCATTATAAATTAGAAATAAATTTTGTCTCTTCCTGCAAAACACAAGACACATAATATTGACATGTATACATTATGACAATTCCAGATTATTAGTGCAATTGGAAGAAACTGAGAGACAGTTTGATGAATTTTGGCAACGACACTCTTCAAAATTAAATCACTGGTTACTGTTTAGAACATTTTTATTGGATTTTAAAGAAATGCAGGTAACTTTTGTGTTCTCTTTTATTAACTTAGATCTAAACAATAATTAATTCTATCTAACAATTCGTTTATCTCTTTCAACTTAACCGATGAATAGTCAGTGATTATTCTTCAAATACTCACACACACACACATTGGGCAAGCGCTTCCACTGCCTTCTTCAACTTGCTTTAAATAACACATTTTTCAATGACACTCATATTGTAATAATATTTTGTTCACTTACCAAACTATAATAATTACTCAAAATATGGATCATTGTAAAATTTTACCAGTTAATATTTTATAAAAACATGTCAAACAAGACCATTGCATTGCCTGTCTGTTGGAGTAACAGGGTTGAATGAAAAATTGGGGTTTTGTTGTAGCAATGGCGTCTTCTCAAACATCTGTTTTCCATATTGCCTTTGTTTGGCCACCATCTGTGGTTGAAATTGAAACTTTGAAACCGGTGGCGGAGGAGACTTGAAACGACTTGTTACAATATTCCCTACATTTTGCCTTCCCCTTGTTTCAACTTCGTCAATATCATTAATGTGGACAGAATTGCGCCTCTGAGATTCCAATTGATGTTGCAGTTTTTGAATTTTCCTATTTTTTTCCTCCAACATAACAGCATACTCTTCTGTCTGTCGTTTCTGCTTATTATATTCATCTTGTAAGTTTTCTATCTTCTTTTTGTTATTTTGTAACTCTGACTTGACTCTCTGGAGACTTAGATTATGAAACTCTTCTAGTCCTTTTGCCCTTTCTCGAGCATGCCTGCCAATGTTTTCTTGATATCTCGTCTCTTCCTCCATTTGATAAGACCAAAACGACATTGCACGCATTGCTATATCCATGATGACATCAGGTTTCATTCCAGACAAGATAATGGACTTGAATGTTTCTGGTGGGTTCAAATCGGCCTGAACGACATCGAATTTATCGCTCAACTGAGAATTGCACGCCGGGCATAACAAAATGTCATGAACCTTTTTACCAAACTCATTCTCACCATGTTCTGCACAAAATGCATGTGAACAGCTTGTTACCCATGCAACAGTCGGCAATGGCTTTCTACATTTTTTAAAGTTACAAACCATGTCCAAAACCATCCTTATCTAGATTTGTTATATTTTAATTTATTTTAGGTGAGAATTGACAGTTCTCATTTTCAGAAAATAATGTTTCCACCGTATTTAAATTTCAAATGTGGAACATTTGTTCATGGTTGTTAAAAACCAAGTAGTAATAATTAAGTAGGTACTATGTAACAGTACTTGCTCAGCCTCCTTTATGTTTAAAAAAAAATTATTATAGGTAAATAAAAACTTTTAATTAGTATAACATATCAAAATAATGTTATTATTTGTTGGTGTTTTAGAATGTTCTTGATGGTCACATGAAAACAGCGTGTGATATGACGGAAGTCGGAGAAACAGCGATGAGAGTGGATACACTCATAAAGGAAACGATGGCTTTTGAGAAAATTTGTACCTTGGATCTTGCCAGAGCTGATGAGATTGTCCAAGTTGGTTAGTTGATCAAATTTTATATTTACATAATAATATCTAAGTCAACATTTCCGATGATCTGTAGGTAACATAATTTGTTTTCAGGTGAATGCTTAATGTTAAACCCTCTAAGTGCAATTGATAGCATACAATCAAAATGTGAAGAATTAAAAAGGACCAACGTATTGTTGTTAGAGAAATTTCAAAAAAGGCATCTATTATTAATTAAGGCGAGAGAATTAATGGATAGAATTGACAAGGTAAGTAAAAAAATACATAATATTTTATGTAAATGAAGATTTTTTACGACGTTGAAAATCTACTTCTTTACATTGATTACAATAATTATTTGTTTCAGAAATGTGATGTTCTTATAGTGACCATTTTGATACCAATCGTGGTTGTCCTAGTTGAACATACATAACCCATGGATAATAAATTGTATTTTGTAGGCTAATCAATGGTGTGCGACGGGTGTAGAGATGTTAGCAGTCAGTAGTACCACCACCGCCACAGCTGCCACGGAGTTGGTAAGCCTGGAGGCGTTTGTCCAGGCCGCCCACCTGTTTGGTTTGACTGCCCCTCCTGAGTTCAGGGAAGCTCTCCTTAAGTCTGCTACACAAGAAACAAAAGCTCTAGTCACGCAGGTATATTAATATATTGTATTTGGTATTCTTAAGAAGCATTTATTTTGTGGCTTGCAATAATTACAATTAGATTCATTTTTTTTAAACCTCTTTATTTGAACGTATTGATCAACCGTTTCCGGAAGTACCTACCAATTCAGTTTTAATATTATCCTTATTATACGGAAGGTTACTTTCCAAACCTTCAGTAAAAAATCAAAGTATTTGTTTTCATTTTATTCTTTTAATTTAGTTTTCTAACAATATTATGAATGTTACCCAATTTTCTTCAGCACAAGTAGAGAAGAAACTTACCCACTGTGAAATTATATCATGAAATTCTTTTATATTATTATTATTTTATAACATTTTTTGTGAATGAATTATTGCCCAAATATTTCATCAACTTAATGCATTCCATGATTTAGATGTCAATCTACGACTGACTCATCAAAACATAACCGAATTAACATAAATATTTAATTAAAAAAATTACGTGCTGCATTATGTTCACCAACAAGAAATTTCATAATATTTGAAAGTAGGTACAAGATATTTGCAAATAAAATTCATTAGTTAGTATTAACATTATGTAGTTAATTAGTTTTGTTTGTTTTAAAGGTGATTTTTACTCAGTGAACAGAGTAAAGTTATGGAATTCTATGAAATTTAACTCTGCTAAAATCCAGTAGATGGCAGCGCTGACACAATTACATTACCTAATATTTGGTTGGCAGGTACTGCAGCGAGTGGACGACGTATGGCT
Organism: Glyphotaelius pellucidus; assembly: GCA_936435175.1. Taxonomy (NCBI): domain Eukaryota; kingdom Metazoa; phylum Arthropoda; class Insecta; order Trichoptera; family Limnephilidae; genus Glyphotaelius; species Glyphotaelius pellucidus. The sequence goes on along the minus strand of OW386539.1, from coordinate 224,752 downwards.
CATGCTGGGGGCGCGCCGGCAGAGCCTCCAAAAGGCCGTGGCGCGTCCCCCGCGGCCTGTCCAGCAGGTCACTCCTCAGGCCACCACCCCCGCACCTCCCACCCCCACACTGCAGAGGGAGAACACCCTCACCAATGGAAACAGAACCAAGGTAAGATTGAATTATCGTTTTAAAGAGAACATTGAAAAAAGGTTAAGAAAAACAAACCTAACCTAAATAACTTTTAAGTAATATGTTCGGATTATCTGGTTACCGTTTTATATCTGATAAATCCTAGATACCTGATTTTTTTCTGTATATCGTATTGTGATGTTTTATGAATCTCCTTGGAATTTTGCATAATTATGTGTGCCCGTTACAACTGACTTCAAACGAGCGCATGAGTTTGTCTTTGAAAAAATTCCAACAGAAGATAAATCTGTTTTTGAGAACGGAACCCTGTGTTGACGTACAGGAGTAACTTATGTAGGGTACCTTCACGCGCGTGTGTTTCAACCAGTAAGTCTCCCAGCCCCATGGGATGATCATAAGAGAAGAACCTTGGAGGCCCATCACAATTTGGAAAATTTTTGTTGGTTGCAAAGGATATGGGAAATTTACGCTCATCGATTTAATCAGCTGTTTTACAGATATTACTTGTATTTTTTCCAGAATGATATATTTCTTGCAGGAGATGCTTCGAGGAGGGTATCTAGCAATTAATTTCATTCTAATAATAACCCTGGAATCACATCACTTTTTCGGACACTTTTAAGGAGATGGGGGAGGTATGAGAAGGTTAAATTAAAAATAAATTGATCGGTCAGTAGCTGAATGGGCATCGGGTTTGGATCCCACCCGGGCGTGGGTGGGACGTGGGCGTGTTCGATCCCTCTGCTGGCTAAGTCCTCCATCACGATTCAAGCAACATTTTCGGCTTACTGTGGTGGTAGTAGGAGATTTTCAAACATTGTTGGGTTTTTCGTAACCCGGGAATGTTTGTCTTTCTTTTTAAAAAATAAATTTATAATAAAGTTTTTTTTATGCATTTTTACCATTTTTGAGATCAAGAAAGTGTTGTTTTTATATTTTGCATTTCATTTCTTTAAAAATTCCGAAAATACAGACTTTTAAATCAATGTAATAAGCAACCATTTTTAATTTTTAGAGATCTCATTGTTCTTCGGGACTGTCGATATAAGTTGTTGATGAAATAATCAATACACGGCCATTCATTTTTATTAAAAATCAAAAATATTCTTACTTAATTTCCTTTATATTACGATTTTTTCTTACTGTGACAATGCGATTTGTGCTGTGACTTTTTATCAATTATTGATATTTTTTTACCTCTTCTATTGTTGATTTGTCTAAATAAAGTGATCTTTTTCCATTGCATACCTATTGAAAACAGATACCTACTGCAACATGTGAATAATTGCTAATATTTGAAGAGTATTCAAAACTAGTTTTTAATTTCATCATAATTTATGTAAAAACAACAAAAAAAATTTCATTACACCTCCACCTACTAAACATTTGACAGCCTTCGTGGTTGAATGGTTACAATCCTTGGCTACGAAACTGGAGGTCGCGAGTTTAAATCCCGGCATGCGCACATTCATTTTATTTGATTAGTTTGTGTTATTTCACAATTAAAATATAGTACATTGTCCAAAGTGGTAGATATTTTCAGTATCACCCTGGTGAAAGACCACCACTCGAGTCGAAATGTTGCTTGATAAGACTTTATCTGTGTTTGGTGATCAGATCTGAATACCTAGGTGCTCCCCTACATCTCTCCCATATACTCTTCACCACTGCCTTCAGCCTCAAAACATTCCCCAATTGGGGATTCCTTAGTCTCACTGGCTCCAGACGGTTAGGAGCAGTTGGAACTCTTGTGCAGTACTCAACTAAAAAAAACATGTATCTGTATGTGAACTATTATGTACATTTTAAATATAATGTTAAAAGTATAAGGTAACCTTAAATTACTTTGACCATATTCGTAAAGCACTCACATATTATAAAGTAATTGACACATTATCTATTTATCAATCTCTGAGAAAAAAACCCAGCTGCGAAACAAGAATTAGATATACTGTACTGCCCGACTCGTCCCACTCCCGCTCCACTCTTGTTCTCAGTTCTCAAGGATTTTATGCCCACTACATATTATTGTATTATTTGATTTTTCTGATATCCCCGTTTGTCTGCTAAATCTATTATCATCTGGTTTCTCCAGTTGAAGTGGGTGTCCAGAAGTGGTTTCGTGGGGAATAACAAATTACGCCTTGTTTTAATGGTTTTCAGCATATTATAATGAGGATATTAGCAAAAGTTATATTATAGTTATGGAATGATTGTGTTAAAAAAGTTGGTTATTTTCATTTAATTTAAAATGACGCCACAAAGTATTTTTGCAATTATTATTGACGAAATAGTTCTTCTATAGTCCTTCAAAACTGAGTGATGGATGTCCTGGAGATATCCAATTCGAAATACTTCGATTTAGATTATCTCGTAGTATCGAAGTATTTTGATGTTAACAAAAAACTTCCATAATTTATTCAAAAAATATATTTCAAAGTAGGTTAATTCATCCATGTTGATATGTAGAACCTAGACCAATCAAACATTCTACAAGACAATGAAACTGTCTGCAAAAAAGTTATATATTTCGACAAAAATTTATTTCAAAGTAGGTTAATTCATCCATGTTGATATGTAGAACCTAGACCAATCAAACATTCTACAAGACAATGAAACTGTCTGCAAAAAAGTTATATATTTCGACAAAAATTTATTTCAAAGTAGGTTAATTCATCCATGTTGATATGTAGAACCTAGACCAATCAAACATTCTACAAGACAATGAAACTGTCTGCAAAAAAGTTATATATTTCGACAAAAATTTATTTCAAAGTAGGTTAATTCATCCATGTTGATATGTAGAACCTAGACCAATCAAACATTCTACAAGACAATGAAACTGTCTGCAAAAAAGTTATATATTTCGACAAAAATTTGGTATTTTATTACAATACACCACCACCTATATGTAAAAGGTGTCCGAAAACTCTTTGTAAAAGCGAGAATCTGGTGAATCTACACTACATTTGGAGTCGATTTTGTTGTGTAACTTTTTCTGATATGAGCTTTCATTTTCGAGTAAATCGAGTAAGAAGTCGGAATTTTTTAGATAAAATTTGAATAAAATCGATCACTAGGGTTCAATATTGTGTCTCATCTTTTAAAATGTTTCGAAGTGTAGATCCAACTCCAAAAGTTTTTTAAACTCTTTTCTGAAAAAAATTTTTTGTTTCTGTTTCCGAAAAAATGTAATATTAAAAAAAATAATTGAATATTCAGATCATTTTTTTGTTTTGTTTATTTTGGGTTCTCTTGTGTGATGCAGATTCAGCAGTTTCCCGCTCAAACTAAAAGTTTCCGGGTTTTTATACAAAAATATTGTCTTTTTTTTATTTTAATTATCAAAATATTTCACGAAAACATCATTCGAAATTCATTCATTCATTTAAAATAATAATATATAGTATATTTGCGGCACGTTCCAGAGTGGAAGATACTATATAAATAATAAATACCCACAATAGTAGGGCAGCTAGTAATTAAATAAATGATTGGCGTTCCACAATTTTTAAGCACTCTTATTATGTTTTCACATTTTTTTCATAACGCTCCGTGAACAAGTGAATCGGCCAATAAATCATTCGTGGGAAAAAAATCCTCAATTTAATTTGGTGGCTGCACTTTAGATAATAATTCTAAGTCTATAATAAGGTCCGGCCCGCCCCGGATGTTTCTGCTTGTTCATAGGCGCCTAAAACCTTTATTTCAATAGTGAATTTGATTGATTTGAAATTTAAGTCGTGCTGAAGCGAAATCTAACCTAAATAGCTGCAACCATTACATTATTACAAGTATTTTGTGAAAAATAATAAATCGGTTTGCGTGATTCAAGCATTATAATAGGTCTTGAAGTATTTAGGCTGAGACGAGCTACTAATTCGTGTAGGTATTCTTAGTTACATATTTTCAGATTATTTTAAAAATATTACTCAGATAAGATACTTCATAAAAACTTGTGTTGAAGTTAATTGTTTCAATAATTTCAATAAAATTATTTTAAGTCCTATTAAAACTGAAGAGTTGTCGATTTTTTTGTTGTAGCAACACTTTCTTTTTATATGACGAACTAGCGTAGACTCGTGAGTAATCACTGGATAGTCAGAATTCTCAATAAATCCGTTACATTTTGAAAGTGGCAATCAAAATATATATTTTTAAATATTATTTTATAGGTATATAGTTGTTTCTTTATCAGTTGTCTGAATTCTCCAAACAATCAAATTTGAAAATGCAACTAAAGTTCAATGGAAATTTATTGAATGAACTACAACAGTTCATTGAACCAGAGTTATAGACAGACACAACCGAAATTAGTATATTTGTGTGTTGTATTCGCATTTTTTCTAATTTCATAAATTTAGTTTTTCGTCCTAATAACACATTAGAACTTGGTATAGAACGCTAATATTTAACATTTTGTTTGTAAAATCGTTTATTGTGTAAACCAAAGTACTTGAACTAGAGAGAAATTAACCCAAAAACTCCAGCTAATTAAGAAAAACACGGCCCCCTTTTAAGAGGAACGAATGCGCGGCCCATTTCGGCCCGTTTCATACAAATCTTAATTCTGAATTTGAGATCAAAATACCCAACCAAACGGAAAATATATTTTTGTCATCAAAAGGTGTATCAAATGTCTATTACGGATGTGAGCTTCTTTATTTATTTAATTAAATGAAGACATTGTGAGCGAAACTCAATCGAAAATCTGGAAACAGAAAAATCAGAAAAAGATATTGGCACCTCTGGGACTCGAACCCAGGACCTCCCTACTTTCCGGGTTGGGCGCTCTTATCCACTGAGCTAAGGTGTCGATATCCAATTCGGTCACTTTTAACTGTACCATTCTTCGCGCCCAACCCGGAAAGTAGGGAGGTCCTGGGTTCGAGTCCCAGAGGTGCCAATATCTTTTTCTGATTTTTCTGTTTCCAGATTTTCGATTGAGTTTCGCTCACAATGTCTTCATTTAATTAAATATTACAGTTTGAGGTTTTACTCATAAAGTTAAAATAATAAATAATAATATTCATCCCAGACTTGCTGAAGAGTCAATAGATGTCGCACATTAATTAAAATGGATAATAATTTATCCAGACACCATCTAGATTGCATTTAGTTCGAGTTGAATCTTGCAATCATTCATAAAGATGGCAGCCAATAAAAATATGCGTTAAGAAAAATGAAGATAATATGGGTGGTTCTTAGTCGAAGTATGGTACAGTTAAAAGTGACCGAATTGGATATCGACACCTTAGCTCAGTGGATAAGAGCGCCCAACCCGGAAAGTAAGGTCCTGGGTTCGAGTCCCAGAGGTGCCAATATCTTTTTCTGATTTTTCTGTTTCCAGATTTTCGATTGAGTTTCGCTCACGATGTCTTCATTTAATTAAATATTACAGTTTGAGGTTTTACTCATAAAGTTAAAATAATAAATAATAATATTCTTTATTTATCTTCGCTGTAATTTTTTTAAAATTGTTTTTCTTTTACTCACAAATAATTGCCCAAATTGCTTCTAAAATCATGAAACATCAAAATCTTTAATGGCCTAAATCATAATTTAAAGCAAAAATAGACAAATTAGCTCACATCCGTACTAGATATTTGATACACCTTTTGATTACAAAAATAATTTTTCATTTTGGTTGCGTAATTTGATCTCAAATCCAGAATTAAGATTTGTATGAAACGGGCCGAAAAGGGCCGCGCAAACGTTCCACTTAAGGGTTGATTCTGGTAAGAACGCCGGGGTTTCGATGTCCTCTACGATTTTTTTTTATTCAGTTAATTCTATAAATGATTCACAAATTATCATAGAGTTAGTCAAAATGTTCAAGTTAGTGTTAATCGATTACGTTTTCGGATGAATTCTGTTTCATAATCGAAATTATTAATATAAATGAATGACCAATCCCTACCTACCAAAAATAGTAAACTTTCATTATCCGCGTTTGGAAGTAATTTTCGGTTTTCATTTATCACTTATGATTGACACATTGACCCCAAAGCCCTTTTAAAGAGAACCAACTCATAACAATTTATTATTAAAATATTATGGCTGTCCTAAAACTTTCCCAATAAAGATCCCACGATACACGATAGCCAAAATAATAATGGCACGCATCGTCTTTCGCTTTCTGCGCATAAGTTATTCACAAATCGTACCGCCCCACATTTACTGCACCATTTGGAGATAAACATTTGAATATTGAGAATTGAGAAGCAACTTGTATTTTCACTGAATATATCACCATAAATCCCTAGGCAAAAAGCTGCCAATGCGGATGTCTAATCTGTTTCATCTGAACAAATCTGTTCCGATGTGTTCTGATGTATTTTCACCTTTCAATGAATAATTCTTTGATAATCCATCCACCTACATTGTAACGGTAACGTTGTGCTAGTTTGGTGTGCGGGCAAAATGTAAACCGATTTAGATCAATGTTGTATAAAGATAAAGTGTGAACAACATGTTTAGAGGAAGCCACAAGCCAAAAATGTATGTATTTTGAGTGTTCCTTATATCGCCACGAATATAGGTAAAAGGCATCAAAATCGCTTGGCAAGCGAAGTCTGCAAGTCACGATTCCAAATGCAAAAGTGGTTTTTATTTATTTTGTGAATAATTTTATAAGATATAAAAAAGTTAATCAATGTTCACTCTCACAGATAATTTTAGCCATAAAATTGTATTCTTAAAAAGTTGTTTCTTGAAAGCGTTCATACATTTCTAATTAAATAATACCTTTTTTGTAGTTTACACTTATATTTTTTATAAAGAAATTAATTATTTTATTTTAATTCTATTGAATGAAAGCGGTAGGAAAAGTTTCAATTCATCTAAAGCACATTTTTTTGTATTTACAAATGTAAACCGATTTGTAGTATAATTAATAGTGATTTATTTATTTATTGATTAACACCCTTTTTCAGGGCTTTTACATATGAATGGTAATAAATACAATATTTTTTGTACATAACTGAACTGCTTCAGTAACAATTTTTTATATTTGTTTAAAGATAAACTGAAGATGTCCACGGACTTGGTGTAATTGTAATTTAGAATTAAGCTTTGCCTCTATTTGTGTCCCGTGCATAATTGGAGGCAAAAAGCTCCCGCCATATTTTTTTAATATTATTTTTGTAAATATGAATACCGGACAAGAGTCTCAACTGCCCTCAGGTGTCTGGAGCCAGTGAGACTATGGCATTCCCAATTGGGGTATGTTGGGTGGCTGAAGGTAGTGGGGAGGGGGGAAATGATTACACTGTGAAAAAATAAAAATTAACCAAATAAAATTTACACGCTGGGATTTAAAACCGCCATCTCTGGATTTGTAAGGAAGGATCGATCGTAACCATTCAATCACGGAGCCCGTCAAGTTATAACATTATAAAGAAATAACTTGAATAAAACTTAATTATTGCAGATTATTTCCACTTGCTTCTTTCCGACCGAACCGGTTTCACCCTGCTGCAGTAGCATTAAAAAAATCAAACGTAATCAAAGTCGGCGAACCTTCACTAATCCACTGTAACTGCACCGTAATACCTGTTTACAACGTACGAGTACAATGCTGTGTTTGCTTTACCAGAGAATGACTGTCAAATAATCACAATTAAAAATCATTTCGAAAATACACCGCCCTCAATGCTACGTATCGCCGTATAAAGATATAAAGTGCTTTACACTGTGCACTGCACACTAACTTATGCTGGTTTTTCATTATACTCCGGAATGCTTTGAGTCGGATTGGGTTGCCAGGAAACCTACCCGATGGCAAATTGGCGAATGAAACACAAGGCGTCAAAAATAAGAAGATTATGGATGATATTCTGGATTTTGACCCTATTGCAAATGTTTTTAATGTAATGCAGACATCGACTACTAGCGTCCCGGTATATTTTGCTTTTTTTGATAAGTTACTTCTTATATCAAAAATCGTTAAAATGCCTGGCTTGAACGCCATCAACAGACGTTGGGAATACAAATTATACAACGTATTTTTTAAAAAAGCAAAACCTACGGACACAGAATATTTTCTTCTAATTGGTAAAAAAATCTTTGAAATCGATTCAGTTTTGGAGAAGAAAAATTGGAAATTTTATTTAGGTATTATCATTCTGAGGTGCAGTTGTCCCCTTAGCTCGGTATTCGGGGAGTGACAGCGACATCAACAGTTTGGTAAAATATTTACTATTTAAAGTTCTCGGTGACCGTGTTTCTTCTTAATTCAACTCATGGGAAAATGGTACTATCTTCTAATTGCGCAAATGTTTACGTAATTCATAATTCAGTATCGCGGCTTTCTCGGATCCTTTTTTTAGTTATTTTTCTCACAAGAATAATTAGTTACATTACGATACTACATTTCGTAACACGATCGAACACTTCCGTTAGTTGTATGCTGAGACTGCTCTCTGTTCTCTGTTCTCTGTTCTCTGCTCTCTGCTCACCGCGTTACGTGAATTTTTTTCATCGTTGAATGAATAATAATTATTGTTTGTCTGTTATTAACTACGTAACTAGGATAATTTATTTCTCATGCTTCAATTGCGTTGACCGAGATAATTATGTGTTCGTAGTCAGCTCCGGCCCTGGACCAAGTGGCGCCTGAAGAGCTTCAATGTTTACAACATTCTTATATGTTTTCAGCGTTACATCGTTTCGCTCAGCGGCCCTGGTGGAAGATGTACTTGAGGCTGTTGTTCCCAACTTTTCGATCGATCAGTCTGAGTCTTCAATCAGCTAAATGATTTGCTGAGTAACGCTCGATTCGCCTGTTGGTCGAGGAGTTGCATTGGAAAGAGGGTGTACCCCAATGGGCGATGCATCACTTGCTCCAGACGGTTGATATTGGGACCCTTGTCCGGTATTATTGTAGGAGATACTGACTTATATATATATATATATGTTAATGTATATGCGTGTTTATTCTTTATTTTCCCGTATATTAACATAAAAACAGACATTCACACACCTTACAATGCAGGACATCATAATATAGGTACTGATGTCACTGAAGGTCGATTTTGTTTCACATTGACAGACGGCCGCTTCCTCCTGGATAAGTTTTTTTTTCCATGGGTTTCCGTATTACCGAATGGCGAATGCGGAGGAATTCCAAACAAAAGGACATGGCCGACTCCTTCCCACTCCCAACATAACACAAACAGAGACGCGTGTGTATATGGCCGCACTAGGCTGTCGCTGGTCGCTGTTTGATGCTTGAAGGTTGGGCGGGCTGACGATGACACATGCAACTTCGTAGGGTTTTTAGATAACAATTTTTTAAAATAAAAATACAAGGCCTCTGAGCTGAGGAAGACATGACGCCATCAAGCGAATCAGATTGAGTCTTGAGACTTGAGTCGGGCCGTGTCAAGAGTCAGAATAATAGAAGAGTATCTATGAATGTGAATGAGGCAAGAAGTGTGTTAGACCGAGTTGTTTGGCAGTCCGTCAACTCTGCCCACCCCTGCGGGAAACGCCCTGATGGTTAGTTAAGTCTATAATAGGCAGGTAACACTTTATGATGTAAAAATTGCGAGGCGCATGTGACGCTGTTCTGCGTCTAAATATCATTAACTTTAAATTTAATAAATTTAAATGTTTCACCACTTCATGTAAAATAAGAACCTAGGAGCTGAGGCACTCACCGCTTGCTGGTATTGCCTCCTGTTCGGAAATGCCTCCGTAGCGTGGAGTGAACCAGATTGAATCTTGGCGCCTTTAATTTTTGAAGTGAAAACTTCTTTAGTACCGTTGTGATTTGAAACTCGATGAAACGAAAAATAGCGACACTAAAAATAGACAAACACATATTTCTATAGGATTTCGCCTGCGAGAGAATGAGATAGTATAATTGGTCTCCTCTTTGTGCGGTACTTCGTAGCCTCTCGGTCCCCTCTTTGTGCCCCTCCCCTCTTTGTGGTTCATTCATTGCCTTCCCACTCTTGTCCACTTTAGTTTTCTGAAGGTTTTACTTCTACCGCATGTGAATTGCGCGCTCTGATTTTTTTTATGTGTGTTACAGATTTATTAATCCTATTACTCGATAATATATTTTACAGTTCTTGCATAAATGACTCTTGAAACTTTCGAGGCCAATTTTGAAAATCTGAAATCTGGAGATATCATTTAGCAGCACCATCTTCTAGTGCTAGTTACATAGTGACCAGCGATCGTATATTTTAGTAAACTATAAAAAAAATGTATTTTTTTAATGTATTAAATGTCTAAAATTATCTGTAACAGTTTCCATTGATGAACATTTTTTCTTTCTTATAAAAAAAACAATAAATAAAAACCACTTTAGCGCTTGAAATCGTGACCTTTACATTACGTTTGCCAAGCGATTTTTATGCTTATTATCTTTAATCGTGACAATATAAGGCACACTAAGAATATATACATTTTTGATTTGTGACTTCATTTTCATAAATATTATGTAACTTCCCAGTGCTCACATACGTGCGTATTATAACTTGAATGCATTTTTTGTATACAACAAGCAATGTTCGCCATTTCTATTTTTAATATAATTTTTTATGACCACAGGGAAAACATCTAACTAACTAATCTCGGGTTCTATCGCAGCCAATTAGAATATCCGTTAATTAATTCATAATCTACAGAGTCTACAGCGCACCAAGTATGAAGCAATTGACTTTACCGTTTAATATCTCTACTGGACTTGGCGGCGAGATTTTAATGATTTACAGTTTTTAATCAAACCAGATTTTTGTTATAAGCGTCAATCACACGCAGAAGTACTTGATCGTGCCCTCTGGGCCCCCGGAATAAATAACTCAATTATATATGTGAATACTATCAGATTCTCTCAATATTCTGCCTAAGCAGTAATGGTTACGTTTACAAGAAGCTTATATAAATTTTACGCAGGTTCTTTCCATACCTTTTTACGACTTGTTTGTGTAATGTTCCATACCAGAGCCAAATTAGGTCATTTCGTTTGTAAATTTTATCGTAACATGCATAGATGCATTATCTATCTCTATGATAACATGAAGGTAATGTGATATGGACATATCGTACAAAACGTAGAATAAATGAATTCATTACAAAATGCTATTTATCTAGGCTTCATATCACCACTTAAGAGAAAACATAGTCGCCGAAAAATTTTAATAAAATCTTTGAAATCTAGGTTTTGTATTCCCCATTTTTTCCTCCAAAATTAGACCGATTTTTAAGATTTTTTTACCAACTGTACTTGAAGAAAATATTCCATATCTACACTTTGCTTTTTTTAAATACATTGTCTAGTTTGTACACTAAACGTCTGTTGATAGCGTTCAAACCTAGCAATTTTAACGAATTTCTGGGGGGTCCTAAAGGCCTTCGCTCACGGAGAAACTGAAATGAAACCAGATGTCAACGCAATTCGAAATTTGTGAGCGCTACCAAGGCAACCTGTTAACAAGGCAACTGAAAAGCAACTGCCACACAAGCAAAAGTGCTGGTGCGTTGACAACTGGTTTCAATTCAGTTTCTCCGTGAGCGATGGCCTTAATTAACTCCTACAAGAAGTAACATACCAAAAAAAGCAAAACGTGCTGCTGGTTGATACCTACGAGTATATTATAATGAAAAAATATTTGCACTGATGTCAAAATCCAGAGAGGAAATCGGGGAATAGCTTGTATGGATTAATAAATAACACATTAGTTCAGGTAATCTCTGGCATTATGAAATTTGTCTGGTTGACAGAAGTATTTTCACATCATTTTGAGCTTCTAAATTCATTTTTGATAGATGTCGCGGTTTTAATCCCCTGCTAAGTTCTCTAGCAATATTTTCCGCTTACTATGATGGTGGTAGAAGGAATTCAAATATGTATTGTCAGACTTTTCGTAACCTAATAATAACCCGTTGTAATAATACAGTTGTACATATGTTATTGTACATTGTATGTCTATTATAAAGTTATTTTATAATTCCGAGCTTCTCCGTGCATTTGCATATTTTTTATTGTAGAAATGCGTTAAATAGATTTACCGACGTGAATTTTACAAATTACGCGTAAAATTTATAGAGACACCTTCTTATTCTGTCTTCAATTGTCTGGCAATACTGTGCGAATAATGTATTATTTACATTCTTACTAAGTTCTTTGTTAAATAGATTAAACTTCTACGTACATTGCATTGTGTAAGCTGCAATATACCATGTGTGACCTTCATCTTGTTGGTATTCAAACCATTGTAAATGCTAATGTAAAGGTCAAACACTCGCTGATATTGTTAAGTTTCACTCTATAATATATCTCTCTATTCCAGTAATTGAAACGCAAATGACAAAACTTTAACAAAAAGTCTTATTGCAAAGTTACAAGGTTGCATTACTTGAATATCTTACTATTTGCAATCTCGAACGCAATGTAACTTGATATCTGGTCGTAGGTTTGATTGCTTCATCAATTTCCTCGGCTGAGTTGATATCTGCCAGTAGTGCCAGTTAGCCGTTACCGGCAGCCGATGGTGCATGCAGTTTGACCTGGAGCCTGCCCAGGGCCGAGCCAAACCCAATAAAGCAGCCGTCCCACGGGTCGGTAAAGAATCTACAAAAACCGAATGCGGTATACCGAGAGCTCACCGATCCACGTATTCGTATTGGGGCCTGCAAACGGGTCGGGGGACAAGCGGGAGCGATGCGATGTACTTCCCGTATGCGGCTAGTAGTGCGCCACTACAGAAGAACTGTGGATGTTATTATTACAAAAACAAATAACGACAACATTTTTACAACATAATTCATCTGGCATTTTCACGAGCAATTGGTTCCTTAGAACAGGCAATCTGCCTAGCCAGGAACTAATATCGACTTGACAAGACGTAATAACACTTGTAGACATTTAAAATGTTTTCAGTTATTGTGCAATATTATTACTATGTAATTTTTGCTATATAAATGTATACAACGTAATACAATAAATAAATAAAATAAATTTTATAGTCAAGACAATTCACAGGTCTGGTTAAGTTGGTTCTTTGAAAGGAATATGTAAAGTTTCGGGGTTCCTTGGGAGAAGATGATTGATTCTGATTTTGATTGTTGCCAAGAGGGACGATTCTACATCGTTACTTATGATATGAAAATAAATTTGTCGTAATTTTTTATCACGACATTCATTTAATGATTTTACAGTAGATAATTCGGTTTTAAAGAAAAACGCCTGAGGATCTTTTTTGAACCGATTCGATCCTTATTTTGTGAATCTGTTAATTCATTACTTGGACATAATATCGCAGTCTTTGGGTCCTACAGAATATTAAGTGGACCCATGCTCTGTAGCCTGTTCGGCCTAGTGGATAATAAGTACAGTTTATGATTTTTATTTTAGCATTTCAATCAAAATAAATTGGAGCTTAAACTTCTGAATTTACCTTCTTGTTTGCAAGGCCCTGCACCAGGTACCTGTCACTCGTTCTCGGGATGTAGTCCGCCAAATGGCGCGGGTCAAATAATACTGTGCAGTAATCATCGAATAAAGAAGATGCTTCAGTGGCCATAATTAATGAAACAAATATTATGAAAGAGATGAATAACCCACGCTATAATAAAGAATCGGAATGGAATTGAAAGACCTGAAAGGCTTTTTTTGTTATTGTTTTTGGGGTGTTATGTCGTGTTTCGCTACCTCCTTCTTTAGCCAACGTTTCGGACAGCGTTACAGTGTCCATCATCAGGGCAGATGATGATGGACACTGTAACGCTGTCCGAAACGTTGGCTAAAGAAGGAGGTAGCGAAACACGGCATAACACCCCAAAAACAATAACAAAAATACTTTTTAGCCGTGAAAACCTTAAAACATACCTGACCTGAAAGGCTGTTATTTTTCTCCAAATTGGACAAACAAAAATCGTTACCTAATTGTATTAAATTTGTGAATTCAATATCCCCTAGTTTACCGTAGCACCAGGACAGGAATACTCCTGTCCCGTTTCAAATATAACTCATAATACCAAGGCAATCCTGTTTTCGACTCGTTTTCAAAAGCAAAAAATAACATATTCGATTCCCCGTTGAATTCCTGAGTAATCTCCGGTGATTTTAACGAGTTCTTATAAATATTCTTAACGTAATAAGCGACTGAGAAAGCCGGTCTTCTGTCCCTATACAGAACATAATATTACATATTATATCAGATAGTCAAGTACTGGTAACAGTACCTAAACGGAGCATACACCAGATAACCAAGTACTGAGGCCAGAACATATTATTATACCATGTAGAATGTAGAGGTACCTTTGCAGTAAAGTACAGATTGCAGCCTCCATCCTATACGAGTTTAAAGCGAAGTCCCGTTTTGTAACAATGCTCTTCTCGTCCCTAGAGTAGCGGGAAATGGTGTATTGTAGGCCAGTAATTCACAACCTTTTTCAGTTGGTAACATTATCCTTTTCTATTAATTGTTCAAGGCTCGTAATTTCTAGATTGAATGCCGACATGTCAGTGTTTGTTAACAGTTTTTTCCAACAGTAATGATAAGGAGTGGGTGTGCAAACAATTTGACATTGCTGATTGAAATGTATAAAGTCAAGTGACGCTGATTGCCTAGGATCGAGAAAGAAATTCAACGAGTGTACCCAAATGCTTAAAGAGACACCTTCTTTGCACTAGCAAATGCATCAAATGGTTCTGAGGGTCTTAGCGTGCTCAAATCGATCTTCCGACGGTTTTATTTCGATGTCCCGAGCACGGCTGCGCTGTGGATAGCCAAACCGATATCGACACGAAATAAATGAGAAATCGTTTTACAATGACAACACTGGCGGATCTGTCTTTGGATTGACGTGCCTAAACATCACACGGCTACGTGAAATACGAATAAGTTGACGGTGTCAATTTGAAATACCTACTTAGTATGCATTGACAGTCCGCGTGTACTTGTTGACACTAAAATGTGAGTTAATTAGTTAATGAGGTCTTTAGTCATAACTTGTGATATTTTAACAATTTTTCGTTCTTTTTTCGTTACTTGTTTTTGGGGTGTTATGCCGTGTAGCGCTACCTCCTTCTTTAGCCAACGTTTCGGACAACGTTACAGTGTCCATCATCAGGCAGATGTGTACGGCATAACACCCTAAAAACAAATAACGAAAATACTTTTGGCTTTGAAAATCTAAAAACTTATCTAACTTTTCGTTCCTCCAAATTAATTACCTCCATGGTCACGAAGGCACAAAATAACAATGAGACATTTTAATAAGTTATTATAATTAAACTTTTGTAAAAAAAATTCTCCATTGCATAGGAATAATTACTGACTTGTCATCCAAGTACACCAACAGCTGATTCGAGCGTTTTAGATTACATGTCATGGATTCGTTTCAGAGCGTTTAATTGTATTATTTAAACTGTTCTGACGTCTCCGGAAAAGCTCCCTGGAGTAACCTCAACTTTTTGATATTTTATTTAGCAGATTATGTCGCTGGTTGTGCATCACTGCTGTAAGCGATCCTCGCGCACATTCAGTTGTGGAGAGAGAAGTCGGTATTGATAATGCTCAGGAAGCTTCGACAGGCTGTATTCCTGACGGACTAACTTTACTGGGAAGTTGTGCTTTCTACTGTACAGTTTACAGTTCTCCGCATATATTATGCTCTATATTCGTAGAGATATATCAATGTCTATATTGCCAACCATTCGATATAGTCGGTAAATTTAGCATTAATAATTTATTCTTTGCATGATTCACGTCTCACGCGTTGGTATGATGTATACTCCTCGAGGCAGAATTGCAAATTAAAAATTGAGCCCAAAATCGTACATAATATTACAGTAATATGGGGGCACTTAGATCATTGCGGCAATCTGCAATAATTTTCGCTACACTCAGAAATTCTCGCTTATTTTGTATGTTTTTGTCGGCAGCGTGGACGCAACGAAGCTTCGGAAATAAGTGTCAAATTATTGATTTCTGCTTTTACTCAAACGTATTGTTGATTGAATTGCGAAGCTTTTTTTGAAGTGGTAACATCTTATAAATCGATGAACGCCGGCTGCACTCACGAAAAAGCATGTCTCATTGTCACGTTCCGCCTGAGCCGAACGTGCAAGCGAGAGCGCGGAACAGAGGATAGAGAGGCACGATCGCCTTAAGCGTTCGGCTTGTGGCTGTAAAATTCTAATTAAAAGTTTTCTTATGACGTTATCACGTAAATTTATCGTCCGTAAATCGACTTTACAGACAACCTTTTTTTTCGATTTAGGTGGGCATGTGTACCGCCGCCCCGAGAACCATTTGTTGGATAACCAACATCTGCCGTAAGTCACCCCAAATGGTTCGCTATGTTTTGTGATTTAGCAGGGGTGCCCGGATTCTTGGGGGAGATTCGTCTAGGACGCGGCAAATGCGTTTTCCCACCTACTGCGTGGCGGGCCGGATTGGAAGAGACTGATTGAGGGAGACCTAACCTAGATCTCTCCAGCCGGACTCTCTCGATCCATCAGCTTACAACGCAATGGGGGGATGGATTCATACGTCCGTCACTACTGGACACGTTGACCCCCAGATTCCTACCCACCCCTCATATATTTTTCCTTCCCAGAACTTTCTCTCCTTCCTTTCCCTAAAAAATACCTTCCTCACAGCATCCCTAAAGATGACATAGGCCCCGAGGGAAATTGTTTTCCTCGGGGCCTCCTGTGTGGAGTTAAAAAAAAACAAAAAGATATTTTTAGAAAGAAATGTGAATGCGTTTTATAAATTTCTCAATGATTACAATATCTACAGCGCCCTACGGGTGATTTTTTACAAAAACGGTGCCTATACAAGTCATCCAAATATTACTATTTTTATTATTATTATTTTCGTGTCTAGTCAATGTTGTCATTCCTCAACGATTATCATAGTTTCGTGTAAAAATCGGTATCTATGGCAGAGGTGTTGGCTATCTAATAATTGGTTCACGGGCGGCGGTACTCATACGCGCCTCCCAAATTGTAATATAATACATACGTTTAAAAAAGTATATAATATAGTGTTTTTTTTTATTTTAAAACGGTTGAAAATTGAATAAAGCTTCTCTATTTTACGTAATTCATTTGAGCATTTTTTTAACTCTCGGAGACTTGTATGTTTTCATTTGTGTCTTATTATTTTCAATCGTATTGCTTCACATTTTGTTGGCATTATCCGGTAAGTAAATGACCGTTGAATATTAACTAATCGGCACCTAAAGCAGCCATTATCTACTGATTACCGCGACATTTCGTCACATTTTTGATTGCTAGAGAAATGTCAATGATATTTTATTTTATTTCGATGTACTTTTACAATGTGGGGAAAGTTGGTTTTATTGACGTTTTTGAACAAGCAAATTTTTTTTTTAAATTGAATAATAAACACTTTAAAGGTTGAAGAATTGAATTTCCTCGATTTCTCAATTCTCAATTCAGAACCTCCTTTGAAAAATCATTAAAAGTGACGAAAAAAATTGGTTAAATAATTTACGTTAGGTTAGGATTACGGGCTATTTAAAAAAAATCATGGATTTTAATGACTTTTCAAAGAGGTGCTGAGTTGACTTGATTCTCAGTTGGCACGAAACCTTAAATAATTTGCCTAATATAATATATTTTTGACTAAAATCCTAGCTTTGAAAATCAGGTGTCAAATCGCGTAGGTTTTTTTTTTAATTAAGTTAAAAGAAATAACACTTTCTCTCGTGTTCTGGAACTGGTCTTCCTCATTTCCGTCGGGAGGGTTATTGACGAATCCCGCGAAAGCCTATTCTAGATTCTCCACAATGGTGGTCTTCTGCTCCTCTAGTTTATTATAAACGTCAGAAAATGCTTCTTCAGCCATTTCGACGGTAAATAATCTGGAAATTAAAACCAAACAATTTAAATTCTCTTTCACTTTCTTAACTTATGTTTTCAGAGTTTTGCTCTAACATTTTAAGTTTAAACCGTTTTTTTTAAAGGTATTTATGCCCTTCTCCGTTTTTAGGCTGTCTGGTAGAAGATTATATATTATATTTGTACACCCTCGTGGCCAATGCTTCTCTTACCACTTTCACTTGTGTACAATTTATTATGTTGTCTAGTATAATGGTCGTATACTTGTGACGTTTTTATAAACGTTATGTTTGTGTGTATAAGTCCATTTTGTATTTTGTGGATTAAAAGTCATATGTTTTTTATTTATACTGGGATTTATATTTCTTATTTATATTTTTTTAAAAGCCAAATGTTTAGTGTATTAAGATCCGTTTGAGATTGTTCTAATAAAATTTCTAAGTTTTTGCCGGAATGAAATATTGCCGTGTCATCTGCGTACAAGAAGATTTCACCATGTAGTTTTAACTGACAGGTGTCATTTATGTATATTTGGAATAAAAGTGGCCCCAGTATGGATCCTTGTGGAACTCCATGGTTTATACTCTCGATTATTAAGGTTATTGTTTATTATGTGCTTTTGTTCTTATATTGTTTCTTCTTCTTAAGTCGGTTCCTCATTGCTGAGGATTAATTTCCGTGGTGTACAAGACTCCTCCATCGTCGCGGTTCTGAGTTGCGTTGAGACCTGCAGACACCGGACGCCTGTGATATTTGGTCACTCCAGCGCATCCTCTGCTTCTTATCCTTTCCACTTTGCCAGTGGCTGAGTTTCTCCGAGTTAGAGTCCTCAGTTTGACGAGCAACGTGTCCCAAGTATCTTAAAATACGTTGTAGGCAGATAGTTGAGATGTATTCGCCTATCTCTTCCAGAATGGACACATTTGTGCGTCTGGTTGTCCGTGGGGACCTGACCACTTTTTTCCAGCACTACAGGAGCGCCCTTTCGAGGGCGTCTATCCGCTTTCTTTCGCTGGCTCAAGTGTCCATGTTTCCACACTGTATAGAAATTTGGAGTAATTAATATTTTTGTATATTTTTTTTTTTTATATAATTGCCCACACTGGAGGCTCCAAGGAAAAACATCCCTTAGGGCCTATGTCATCTTTAGGGATACTGTGTGGAGGATCTTTTTATGGAAAGGAAGGAGAAGTTTTGGGAAGGAACAAGGTATGAGGGGTGGGTAGGAATCTGGGGTTCAATAAGTCCAGGAATGACGGACATATGAATCCATCTCTCCAACAAGGTGATAGGTCAAGAAAGTCCGGCTGGAGAGGTCAAATGGTCTCCCTCAACCAGTCTCTCGATCCAGCCTGCCGCGCAGTTGTTGGGCAAACACACCCGTCGCCAAGATCTAGACAAATTTCACCCCCATCAACCCGGCCACCCCTGCTAAGTCACCAAACGTAGTGAACTACTTGGGATGACCTATGGCAGAGGTGTTGGTTACACAATAAATGGTTCTCGGGGCGGTGGTACCCTTCCCGCCTCCCAAATTAATGAAATTATTGTAATCTGACTTGATGCTATTATTTATGACAACATAACGTAACGCTAATAATCGTCGGTGGTTCGTTACCTTCACACGCAAACCATCATTAAACTCATTTGGTATTGATGACCATCAATTGGAAGCTTATTTAATACAAATAAATTAATCAATATATTGATGGGCAAAGTCTCGTCCAATCAAATCATCCTATTTTAGTCAGGCTCCAGTGAATTAAGACTGCCTTTGACTTCTGATAATACTGCCGACTACCGATAGCCAATCAACAAGTAACAATGCCGAGGCTGCAGTTAGCAGGCAGTTAGGTACCGCTAGTAACCAGCAACTAGCAACTAGCAACTAGCAACTAGCAACTAGAGGTAGCAGATAGAACTCCTCGCGCTGGCACTGTCGGACAGCGAGTTAGTTATGGTGTTGATATAACGTATTATGTAGGCCGTATTGTATTTCTTTACCAGACGCGAACTGATAGTCAAATTAGTTTCAAAATCAATAAATTTTTTAATGTTTGCCTTTTAAGGCGAAGCTTAATGTGAAATCATTATTTTTGATTAAGCTTTACGACTGATCAGTTTATATTTTGAATTCCAAAAACTATGCTTTGAATATTTAAAAGCTTTTCCTATTGTTTTGCTTGATTACAACAAAAATAAAATTGTTATTTACTTTTAAGAATGTATGAACGCATATAGGTAACAACTTTTTTTTAAATACGATTTTAGGTCTAAGATTATTTGTGTCAGTTTCCCTCTGTTAACTTTTTTTTTCTTGTAAAAATTATTCAAAAATATCTTTATTGTTTTAAACTTTCAATATACCTTCTTTCCACCGCGAAGGTTTCTGGATTATTTCTACCACATGACAATGCATCTGAAAAGTTTTTTTAATCATTACAAAAACTCTTATGAAACTGTCAAAAATGTCACAATTTGAGGATGACCTTTTGCAAACCATCGATTATTAAATCAAAATTCAATTTTCGAATAAACTCTTTAAATTAATGAATCTAATCGAAGTATCTACTCCCAAATAGTATTAACCAAAATCGAATACTTTGAATCTAATAAAAAATTATATTTATTTAAACAGGTTAGGTACCAAATTTGATTGATTAATTTTATACTATACAAAAATTGATGTTTGTATTATATGAAAAAAGAAAATTTGTAAAAAAAATTGCAGTAGGTGGCACGCGAGCGCGGGTATGGGGAGGGGATCGCGGAAGGAGGGTTCGCTTGAGAGTGGTGAGGGAATACGGGGAAGGTGGAGGGGAACGCGTGAGGCGTGAGGAGAAAGGGACATGGGAGGGGGAGGGGAGATGAAAGGGGAACGGGACGAATGGGAAAAGACACGCTGGGAGAAAAAATTTCTTTATTAGTGGCATTGCAACCCATGCCGGGAATTCGCTAGTTAATAAATAAAAATCACTTTGCCGCTGAAATCGACCATTTCTAGACCTCGTTTGTCAAGCTATTTTTATGCCTATTCCCTATATCGGTGGTGATATAAGGCACATTAAGAATGTACTTACACATTTTTGTCGTGTGTATTCCTGTCAAAGTATGCGCCGTAGGCCATATTTTCTGATTGATTATTATGTAATCGCTCGCCGATCGCTAAAAAGGGTACAAATCAGTGTAATTTGGTTAATTTCTAGAGTTTAAAAAAAGTTTCAACGATAATACGGGTCTCCGAATCAGACAACTTTAGTTTGTATCATTGTGCATTTACCGATATCATCAAGTGTGGGACCGAAGATTGAATGATCTCCCGATCAAGTTAGGGCTGACTTCATAACAATTATGTTCTGATGAAAATCCAGAGTGTCCGTGAAGTAATTTTTTTGTGTGAATACCGCACAAAAGTCCCAACTTCTACCATTTGCAACTGGTGACACTATGGCATCCCCAATTTGGGTACGATGTGAGGCTTAATGGAGGGGAAGGAGATAGGGAAGTGGAAGGTGGGGAATTCAGACTTTCAATTCTTAATGGTGGTCTTACACCAGGAGAAATCTTCCACTCTGGATCGTTCCTACATTATTTGTAATTAATTGTAAAATAACAAAAATTAATCTAATAAAATTTATTTACGCATGCAGGGATTTGATCTCGCGACCTTCGGATTTCTAGTCAAAAGCCTTACCCCTCGACCACGGAGGCCGGTTTTTCCTTTTATAGTGGAAAAATCTTAGGAATCCAATTTGCCAATAATCCGTCCCTGCTCGTTAGCAAAAATTCACATAACTGTCTTCCTGTATCCGATAATTACCTGTCTCAATTGTTGACCTTTCTTGTCCCAAGCCTCCGAAGCTCACGTTTTGCAGTTTTTTTGCCGTCGGCCCGACATAGTTTACGTCGAGTTTTAAGATACTTTTGGTATATTGCTGCAGACCTCTGGCAATACATTACAGTTATGGACCGTATCGATTTTATTAACCACATGGTTGATAGTTGATACCGTATGCCAAAAGTGCACAGAAAATAATACGAGAAGATGGCGGAGGACTGATTACTTCTTTATTGTGTGAGTTTTACTGCTTCTTCTGACCGACAAGATCAAATATCTGTTCATTTTAAATACATAAGTATATATTCATATCGCAAATTCAGAAATTCATGCTCCAGTTTTTCTGATATCGTATCGAATCATAATTCAAACCAGATCTCGCCAAGAAAATTGATAGAAGAGAGGTACTGATAGATAGGCATTAATATTACAATAAATGTTTCTATAACATTAATTTATTCAGCTACGTGAATACGTAAAATAAAGAAAAGAAGAAAATTCACCGATAGAAAGTTACTTCCAAAACATTCTAGGCGTGTGTTGATATATTTATTTTTATTAGGTATTCCTCCAAGGGCACAATATCGGCTAAGGGGTCTGAAGGGGTTTGTTGGGGCCAGTTATTTCGTAGAAATTCAAATGTAATGTCATCAATTTTTTTTTACATTGGCTTCACACAGGAGGCCCTGAGAAAAATAATTGTGGTCTTTACGAACGCTGTGTGGAGGGTATTTTTATGAAAGCAAGGAGAGGAAGTTTTGGATAGAAAAATGTTTTTTTTTTAATTAGCTCCACGCTCGAGGTCCTGAAGAAAACAATTTCACTCAGAACCTGTGTCATCTTTGGGCATGCTGTGTGAAGGGTATTTTTATTATTATTATTAAAAATGGTGTATAGGTATCAGGAGGTTAGAGTGTCTAGTAGTGACGTAGGAATCCATCTCTCCCCACTGCGGTACAAGGCGCTGGTTAGAGTCTTGCTGGAGAGGTCAATGGGTCTCCCTCAACCAGTCTCTTCCGATCCGGCCTCCACGAGGTTGGTAGGCAGACACATCCGCTGCTAAGACCCGGACAAACCTCACTCCTTGAACCCGGGCACCTGCGCCACGAACCATGGTCATTCAGCGCCATTTTGTTTTTTGACATTTGAAAGGTGTCCGTTAAACGCCAAGTCTAGTTGCGTTTCAGTTTTCTCCCGTTTTCCAGTTCCAGTTTTCTCCCGTAATGCTCCGTAGTCCCGCCCGAAACTGAACTTTTATTTGATTATTAAGCAATGCCATTCAAACAAATAACTTTTTCTCCCTTATTTTCTTTCCCTTGCGTCCGCGTTCCCCTCCCGCGTCCCCTTCCCGTCTCGCATACTCCTCCCGCATTCCCCTTTTACTTTATCCTCCCTCGTCAACTAAATGGAGTTAGAGTAGGTATTTAACGGGGACTTTTTAACTCCCACAAAAACAATGGTACATTTGAATTTCTGTGCAACAACTTGACAACAAATTATTGTAGCTCCACACAGGAGAAAAAATAATTTCCCTCAGGGCCGATGACATCTTAGGGGATGCTGTGTGGAGTGTATTTTTAAGGAAGGAAAGGATAGGAAGACCAGGAAAGGAAAAAGCTATGAAGGGTAGGTAGGAATCTGGGGATCAGTGTGTTCGGATGTATGAATCCAACCCTGCAACTGCGGTGCAAGGGGATGGGTCGAGAGAGTCCGGCTGGAAAGGTCAAAAGGCCTCCCTTAACCGGTCTCTCGATCCGTCCGCCATGCAGCAAGTGGGCAGACGCATCCGCCACCAAGACCTGGACAAACTTACCCCGTGAACCCGGCACCCCTGCTAAGTCTTAATAGTAATCAACACTACGGCAGAGGTGTTGGTTATCCAATATATGGTTCCGGGGGCGCGCGGCTCTCAAATTGTGATGTACCTGGACATCTGGACAAGTTCTGAACTATTTTCATTCTGTGCACTCGTTTCAAAGTTTATTTGTATATTAGAATTAGTTAGTCACTCGATTAGCGGCACTTTAAGTAAACCGACATAAATCTTCATAAACCGGCGGTTCACGTTTTTTTGTGGATTTTTATGGAATTGTTGTGTTGTATAGCGGGAAAAGCCAAAGCACAAATTCTTGTACGTCTCTGTATGATTTATTCTGAACCTGTCCGGATTCTGTGCCATGTGCTTTTGTGTAGATAGATTTATAACTTGTTTTATGTGAATTTCTAAATTTGAATTTTAATTCGTCGAATTTCTTGGAATGAACTTTGAAATTAAAACTTTTCGACTGAAACGTGATTTTTTAAGTTACTTACTTCTAAATTTAAATTTTTTTTGTTGTGTATCCTACAATTAGGATGGGTTTAAAAAAAAATTATTGATTCTTCAATTTTTTAAAGTTAATTTTCACGTTCTGTGTAAGTATATATATAAGTCAGTTGCTTCATAAATCTGAAATTATCACAGAACTTGAATAGAACATTCACAGAACATGAAAATTAATTCTTGTTTTTTAAGACTTAATGGGTTTGAACACGGTTATTGTAGAAATTGGTTGTTGTTCCTTATGCAAAAGCCAATTCTTGGCGGTGGAAGTGTCTGTCCACCATTTGCATGGGAGACCGGTTGAGGGAGACCCTTTGAACCGCAGGACTCTCTTAATCCATCGCCTTGCATCGCAGTGGAAGGATGGATTCATAAGTGCGTCACTTCTGGACTCACTGACCCCCAGATTCCTACCCACCCCTCATACATTTTTTTTTTCTGAGAACTTCCTCTCAATCCTTTCATTTAAAAAGACTCTCACCCAGCACCCCCAAAAATGACATACGCCCAGAGTGAAATTATTTTCATTGGAACGTCTTGTGTCGAGTTTAATGTAAAAAAAGGCTCGCGTTAAGTGTTGCGTTAGTGATGAGAAGCCGATAGATTGATCGGCTATTAGGTATAAAAGGAGGTTGTAATTTGAATTGATGGGCGACCATTAACATTGAATGCGATACAAGGCGGCTGCTGTTAGTTGCCTAGCAACCAGCAACTAGCAACCCGTGGGCGGTTCTCATACGACGCCCAGTTTCAGAGATAAATGATCCACTGGCACTTCGCAGCCTCATAATACCAGATTAATGAAGAATGTTTGTTTTTTGATTTGGTGGTTTATCCAACACAGAATTAAATACCGAAGATTAATTAATCTACTTATAAAAAAAATTAATCAAATAGGTTTCAAAAAGGATACACTAAAAATTCTAACTAACTACCTTAAAGACAGAAAACAAAAAACAAAAATAGGGAATTTTTATAGTACAGAAACAAGGATAAAAAACGGAGTACCACAGGGAACTGTTCTCGGCCCAATTCTGTTTCTAATATATATAAATGATTTATGTAATGTTGTAATCCCTGGTGAAATTGTGTCTTACGCTGATGATACAGCAATAATAGTAAATGGAAAATCCTGGCTTGAAACTTTTTTGAATGCAACAAAATGTATTGCATATGTATCATCATGGCTAAAAAGTAATAGACTCTTCTTATATTATAGCAAAACTTTTTACCTAACTTTTTATAAAAACAGTAAAAACAAACCCCCCAATAACCTAAAAATTAGAATACACAATGCTAACTGTAATCAAGTAACATGCTCTTCTTGCTTTGAACTTGGAAAAGTTGAAAAAATCAAATATTTGGGTATTTATATTGATACAAATTTAAATTGGCAATCACAAATTAATAATACCGTTTCTAAATTAAGATACCTTACTTACTTATTTTACAGACTTAAAGAAGTACTTAATATTGAAAAATTAAAAATGATTTATTTTTCTCTGGTGCAATCTTCACTCATATACGGAATAATAGGATGGGGTGGTGCGCTTGATGTATTTATAAAACCTTTACAAATAACTCAAAATTATATTATCAAAGTTATGTACAATAGAAACACAACATTTTCGACAGATGCACTATACAAAGAAGCTAAACTATTCAGTCTCCGTAAACTATTTATACTGCAAACTATGAAATATATCTTTAAAAACCAAAACAAATTCGAAAAAAATGAAAATAGAATCAACATTAGAAATAATAATGTTTTTTATACCCCCCAAACGAATACCAAACAAATGCAAACTCACAGCAGTTTCATTGGACCTCGTACTTTCAATCTTTTACCGAAAAATATTCAAGTGACAACTAAACTTCTGCAATACATAAAAGAGTTGAAGTCGTGGCTTGACAATGTAAATATTGAAACATTGTTTGCTTAATTTGTATCACTTTATTGTTTTTTCACAAACTGTACACTTATTAATACATTATGCACTTATTGTTACACTATACCATTATTGTTATATTATGCACTTATTTGTTACATTATACCATTTTTGTTACACTACTTCACTTAATGTATGCTCATTTTGTGCAAAGCTGTTTAGACAAATTTTAATCATGTTTTTGCTTTATATGCCCATTGTTTGTTCTTTCTAGGTACAATAATAAAATATATTCAACTATATTACCCACGCACAGGCTGCGCCTTAGTGGGTTCCCATTATTCTTTTTATTTTATAATATTGTATGCATCAAATGTAAATTTTGGGAAAAATAAAGGGAAAAAAAAAAAAAAAAAAAAAAATTCTAAATCACTATTTTCGATTAATCTTTATTACGAATCGGTTTACATTATAAATTCAAAAAACTATGCTTTGAATTTTTTTAAGTTTGAAGTTTTTCCTACCATTTCCCTTGATTAGAATAAAAACAAAAATGTCAATTACTTTATAAACAAAATAAGCGCAAACTATTAAAAATGTGTTTTTCGTTCGTAAAATATACGAAAATAATTTAATAAATAATGAAAACAGCAGAAGGAAAATAATTTCCCTCAGGATTTTGTCATCTTTGGAGGTGCCATGTGGAGGGTCTTTTTAAGGAAATGAAAAAGAGGAAGTTATCAGAAGAAAAAGGTATAAGGGGTGGGTAGGAATACAGGGGTCAGTGTGACAAGAATCGAGACCGAATTGAATCCAGACGGACGTATCAATCCAGCTCTCCCGCTGCGGTGCAAGACGATGGGTCCATCGTGAAAGAAACCATCTGCAGAGGTCAAAGAGACTCCCCGAACCGGACTCTACCGATCCGGCCCGCCATGCAGTTGGTGAGGCGGCGCATCCGCCACTAAGACCTGTTCACACGACACCCAATGAACCTGGGCATCCCTGCTGAGTTAACAGGCGTGGCAAACCACTTCGCAGAGGTGTTGGCCATCTGATTAATGTTTCCCGCCTCCTAAATTAAAAAAAATTGAAGATTAGGAATCAAAAATAGCAAATGCTTGCACATTTTCCTACAGGTATGTGTTTATATAAGTAGGCACCTACACACTACACACAACTCAACCAAAAAATACCAAATGCTTGCACATTTTCCTACAGGTATGTGTTTATATAAGTAGGCACCTACACACTACACAACTCAACCAAAAACGCCTACTTATTGTGATTATTTTTTTTATTTTTTTATTTTAAAAATGGTACATATTAATAATATTACTGATCTTCCATTAAAAGCATTTGCTTTTGGATGGAAGAAGAGTTTACATTTTATGTATACATTTAAACAGTCACGTGTTTCACATGCATAATGAGTACATCGCAATCAAGACCCTTTAACATAACAAGACATCCATGTATTCCGTAAGAGTAAAAACAGGTATAATTTTTAGTGTTACATGTGGAAATAGGGGAAGCAGTCTTCCCGTTCATAATTTCTTTAAAATAATTTTTGATAGAGTTCGATAATTGTATTTTGTCGTTAATGATTCTGATTTCTATTGGTAGGTTGTTAAAGAAGTATTTTCCTCGGTATGTAAAATGATGTTGGGCAAAAGAAGTGTTTAGTTTCGGACATACAAATACACGTTTGAATCTGGTACGACTTCAGTTATGAATAAGTGTTTTTCTTTTTCTTTTACAATTTGTAAGATTGAATTTTTCATAAATAGGTTTTTGAATGTTGGGACTTAAAAATCTTCAAATATGCATTATTTTGATAATAATCGATTTCATAAATTCCATGAGAAATTTTCTCATCGTCTTCAAATCTCCGTACAAGTAAAACTCGGAACTAATTAATTCATGCAAATCTCCAAAGCCCCAAACTACTCCTACCAACTACCAACTACCAACTACCAACTACCAACCGGTTAACCTAAATAATCTGATTGTATTACTGTGTTTTATCCAAGATCAAATATCGGAAACTGCTTTATGCTTTATTAGCGGCATATTTGAAGCTTATACGGTCCCCTTAATGAAGCCATAAATATCTTTTATGTGCTACAGTTTTCGAGTGCGTAAATAATTAGTTTTTTTTTTAACGGAATGTAATAATAAAATTAAAGGCAGCTTGATTATTAATATTAATCTACAAACTAACAACCTAACAGCTCATTTGCAAAAAGAGAGCTATAGTTATTCTCAAGACAGATTCTAACATATTAAGCGCTTTTATTATGAAGATCCACGATTACGGTACCGTGACGGCTCAAAAAAGCATTAAAAGTACGTTCTTTATCCTAATGATGCTGCAGCTCTTTCTTACACATTAAATAATGGTGAGACAAAAGATGAGACGCACAATATACGTGTGTCTGCTTCCACCAAAGTACTACTTTTTTTCCTTTGGAGGAAACGGATATATCTTATTACGGCTCAGCTAAGGCGACGGGAATTGCGTTTCATTTTATTTAAACAGTGTGAGGGAGATGTATGATATGATTATATGTTTCCTTTGGAGGGGTGCAGGCACACGTTCACCGTCTGTCTCATTTTCGACTGTAGTTAAGTGTGTAAGAAAGATCTACAGCATTATATGTTTAAGAACAAAAGCTAAACCATCAGCGCATTGACGTTTGACATTTTGAATTTTCGGAATTCACTCACACTTCAATATTATCCTTGTAACTATATTCCATACTTTCAAAATTATCACGGCTAGTAGTAGTATTTTAGGGGTCTACGGAGACGTCACGGTGCGTGCGATCTGTGAGAGAGATGCAAGAAAATTATTATTTTTTTCCTTTGGAGGAAACAGACCTACGTTTGTATTTTGTCTTTGAAAGAGCTGCAGCATTATTATGATAAGGAACTATGTTTATTGCCTTTTTTGTGCCGTCACGGTACCGTGATCGTGCATCGTTAGATAATAACTATCAGCGCAGGGACGAGTTTGAAGAAGGTACAATTTTGTACGCTGTAGACTTTATTATTAATAAAGTTATAGGATACAAAACAATTGTTATCTGTTTGTGTGTCGTTATTGTTGGCTTTTAAGGGTACAACAACAAATTATTGTATACCTGATAATCCTTAATTCACTTGTAAATCCTTTATTCACTTAAATAATATTCCAGAGAGACGAAATCTAATCTACCAAGGCTGCATGATCATTGCGTGTTTTCATGAACATAACCTTGTAAGGAAACTGGGGCTATTTTTGTATATCAAGGAAACCAGATTTTTAATAGCATCACCCACGCGAAGAACATTAATTTCATCTTGTTCTTTGTCTATTAATTTAAAGTACATTTTTTTAACTAAAATTATTGATGCAGAAAAAAAATACAAACGCACATATTTTATTATAAAGGTTATCGTCAATTCATTTTTTGTAAAAATAATTAATAAATCCCCAAAGTTTCATGATTTCTTTTTTCTTGGAAACTTTGGTTTCATAAAGGTGTTATATATTTTACTATTTTGTTGTTAATTTTTTGATTTTAATATAAAGTATTGTGTTTTCTTATAGTAAGGGAGATTTTATACATACAAAGCATTGTGTTTCATTATAGTAAGGGAGCCACAACGATTTCTATGAGACTATGAGTTGTTCCGAAAAGCCAACAAATTATAATATCTATGATGATCTGTTGTAACCGCAACCTTTTTCTCATAAACGAATCTTGTTTCAGACAGAGTGGCTGCAACAGAACTTTCAGTGGCAGGACCATAACATTGATTTTTAACGTTTTTGATTTTTCTAGGTGTTAATTCTGTAGATTTTTTTTTATATTGAAAAAACGTTTAACAAATTGCTGTAGATACTCTGTAGATAGGTAATCTGTCGAAAGGAACATTGATAAATATTATGTTTTTCGTCTTTATCTAAGAAATGTTACAAAAAATTCAATCAAATTCAAATCTAATAAATTTGTTGAGGAAAAAATCGTCTTAAGGCGAGGCATCGCGTCGTTTGAAATTCGGGATCACGCCGCTAACAATAATACTTCATACGTAGATGGCGATAAGGTTTAAATTTCCGTTTAACACCAGCCGCCTGTTTCGATTTATTCAAGAAACAAAACATCGCCAAAAGCTTGTTGTATTTTCTTAGGCACAATGTTTTACGATAATTTTGTAAAGAAATTAATTTTCCATATTATATAATAAAACCATTTCCGAAAGAAGGTTCGTAATTAACAGATTTTAAACTTTAAAGCAGTTTTTATAGGCCTGATTCTTTATTTTTTCTGGGCTTATAAATCAAATATATTTTAATTCAAAGGCAAATATCGCACATCCTGTAAAAAGTATCCTGTCAAAATTTTCTATTTTATGTTTTACCTCTGAAAAGTAAAGTGATTGTGATTATGTACGCCCCACGAAAACCGTATTTAATTTAGATCACTCCATCTCTGCAAGATCTCGCGGGTGTCTCTTTTCGACGGGACCGCTTGTTCACCATTCGTTAATTTGTTTTCGCTCTCCTTTAAAATTAACTTTTTCGACTTACTACTTACACTTTTCTACGGGATGTGCGATATGTGTTCTGCTTGCAGTATTTAATTAAAGTAATATTTCTAAGCGATCAAATTTTCAAACTAAAATCACATGATTTTGCAGTACTTAAACACAATATCGACCACCATAACACGGTCATGTGCCTATAAGTCAAACAGATACCAAGTGCACTCCCAAAATTTCAAACGGGAAGAACGTTCTTCCCCGTTTGAAATTTTGGGGGTGAAATTTTCCCCGTTGAAAGCATGGTTGTCGAATAATCCACAAATTATATAACCATCAAAACAATTAATAAATAAATTAAAATAAAAACAGATCTAATGTTTGGCATGTAAAATTAAATATTCGATGAAAAAAATGGCTTAGGAAATATAATACATGATAGTAAAAAATGGTGTAAAAAAAAAGAAAACTTTTCACAAATTATATAATAACTACATCTACGTGACATTCATAAAGTATAAGTTCATTGGATAACATGTTGTGATGTAATGAACTATATTGATTTTTATTACGCGATTTAGATGAGTGAACTTTTGATCCGTCATCTATAGTGAGTGTCAAGAGATCGTTTGAATTTGGAATGGATCGAAAAGTCATAGCAAATAATAATATGAATAAATTAAGCGTTGTTATGGAATGTCATTCTTTATGGTATTATATTATTGTGATTTTCAATAAAGGCGATATTCTTATGGGCATCTTTAAAGCCAATAAAGCTCTATCTGCATAACCTATTGATTTCTTTGAAAAGAGTTAATAAATCTATACATTCTGTTCGGTAAATTCTATTAAAAACTTTCCCTTTATATTAACTAGGTACTTATTTACGTAATAGATTGAACGGGCATAATATAATGCATTATGCAATAAGACTGGGCTTTTGGTGACAACTCCTCAATAATGTGCTTATGAAGCAGGAAGTTCTTTATTAGAATAAAGTCATATAAGATGTTATGTCATACAAATTTTATTTGATACCTAATATAAGTAATTTATAGTAATAACTCTGCAGATATATTACAGCGATGCTTCGTTTCAAGAAAAACCATAGATCTTTATGTTAACAGATTTAGATAAAATAAATTTCAAGTCACTGTTTTTTTTTAAATGTAAATACCGCACAAGAGTCCCAATTTCTCCTGACTGACTGGAACCGGTGGAACTGTAATATCCCCCAAAATCGGGGTATGTTGTAAGATTGAAGGGTGTAGGGTCGGGAAGGAGGTGCGGTAGAGGAAGGTTGGGAAATAGGTGGAGATTTTGTTATCAAACACGACTAAAGCCATTTCACACAACTTTTAGATTTTGAATGGGGTCTTTCACCAGGGTGATACGAAAAGTTGATACATATCTGTCATTCGGGAAATTATGCTTAATGTATCAGTATATTAACATTGTAACCACAGGTCACCCCAAGTGGTTCGCTACGTTTGGTGACTTAGCGGACGTGCCCGGGATCATGGGGTGAAGTTTATCTAAGTCTTGGTGGCGAATGCTTTTGCCCACCTACTGCGTTGCGGGTTTACCCTACTGGAGCGGGAGAGCCTGGTTGCGGGAGACTTTTTGAACTCTCCAGTCGGACTCTGACCCATCGCCTTGCGCCGCAGCGGGAGGGATGGGAGAAATTCATAAGTTCGCCACCCCTGAAAACATTGACTCCCAGATTCCTACTTACTCCTCATACCTACCCTTTTCCTTCCCAGAACTTCATCTCCTTCCTTTCCCTAAAAAGGCCCTTACACAGCATCCCCAAAGACGAGTAGGACCTGAGGGAATTTTTTCCTGTATGTAGATAATTTAAAAAAAATATATGTATTTTTTCAGACCCGTATTATACTGAACGTTTAATAATATGGAATAAACAATAATAAGACGTTTTTATTTTTACTGTAAAATGATTTAAATATCTTTGCGTTCTAAAAATAAATACGTCCACCTTTGAATTCCTAACATACAATCCATGCTAATTTCATGACGAGAGCTTTTAGATATGATCACCCTTTGAGAGTTTTTAATGATGCCAACAGATTTTCTGCTTCGTTAGCAGACGCAATAGAACGTAATCAATCAATATTCGATTGTATCTTGTAATGTTAACATTAAAAATAATGCGGAAGGTCGCTTTTGTTGATAGGCACTCCTTGTCAAACAGTGATTCACCATGATAGTCTGATGATGGCACGATAACGTCGACCTATTTCTTTTTTCTGGCATAAATTCACGTAACTCAAAGAACGCCTTGTTGTTTTGGATGCCGTTACCGGCGCCTGTCAAGTGAAGCCTGCGTTGCTCGCCGGAATCTTGATTTACAATGTACAGCCATATAACCAATAGTTTTTCTATTCAGTGTTTTTTACCCTCATAAGTCAGCAGGTTTTATCACAGTTTCTTCCACCGTTATTGCTCTTTTCCGGTTTAAATTTGAGTGAATCTTTGGCCCAGTCTCGGTAAAGCGATATACCTGTATTATCTATTAGCAGGACTAATGCTATAAAAAACCACCTGACCTAATAATAACGTCTGTGGGTTTTCTATGACTTAACCCGTGATATGTTTGAATCAACATAATAATGCATGCAAACAAAACACTATGTATTGATATTTTTATAAAATTTGTATTTACCTGGACCAGGAGAGTTATTCTCTAAGAGATCTCGTTCTCCCGCGAGATGTCCTGTCAGATTTGTGTGATTTTCTACAGCTGTTAAATGAATAAATGATCATGCATACTTGCAGGAATTCGTGTTTAAAACGACCCAAACTAAAATACGTGACAGCTCACAGTTGAAATTTTGACATCGACCGATAGAAAAAGCAAATAACAGCCGTAGAAAATCACACAAATCTGACAGTACTTCTCGCAGGAGAACGAGATCTCTTAGAGAATAGCTCTTCAGGAGTCGGCGGTTTGTCAAGTGAGAAGAGCCAATAAGGCAAAGAAACAGGATAACAAATATATCAGAAAGCCATATTATAACGGGGCGGGGGGGTTGTAATCGTACTGTGGTAAAAATGTGGTGGAACGATAATTACGATTTGCTTTGTGTTATCTACATTCTTACTGTATTATCACATTTCTGCTCGTTTAAATGTTTCTATAAACAGACTCGCGCGTAGATTCCTAATTGAATTCAAATCAGTTTTGTGTTCGTAATTCAAAAAAAAGAATCGTTCCGCGGCGCCATCTCATAAGGTTGGTTGAGTAGAGGTGAAATGCAATTGATGTCTGAAGAGCTGAAGAGCCGCAGACGCCTGTGCAAAGATCCGCATGTGGCTTGCGAGCCGCAAATTCCGACCCCTGACCTAGACAATCAAGATAAAAACTGTGCTTTATTCAATAAAAAAATCCACGTTTTATTCATGACATGGTATAAAATGTGAAAAATATGTTTAATATTTGTTTTAACTTATTATTACTAACGAGTTTTAATTACCATAAATCTCTACGTATTTCCCAACCTTCCTCTACCCCACCTCCTTCCCCACCCTACTCCCTTCAATCTTACAACATACCTCGTGGGGGGTGTTACAGTCCACCAGTTCCAGTCAGTCCAGTCAAGAGAAATTGGGACTCTGGTGCGGTATTTATTTAAAAAACACAGTGACTTGAAATTTATTTTATGGTAGATAGAGTAATTTAAGTTAAAACAGCATTAACGTAATATTTATGGTAGATAGAGTTCAAATCTTCAAGAAAGGTTTATAAATAATAAAATATTGGATCGCTGATACATTATTGTATTTGTAAGCCTTTCTTAAGGGAATTTAGTTTGTTTATGAACATAACTGTTTATTCGTATGTATGAGTATTTACGGGCGCAAACAATTAAATCATCTTAATATTTTACAGCAAAATTTGCAATTTGCAAGTGTTTTTTTTTCCTAAAATAATCAAATTATCGCCATACGCGAAAGGGTAGATTTTGAATTCTTGTAAGTATTGTGACTTTACTATTGTTTAATTTACGTTTATTAGAATATAACTTGCAATATCCGTCGATAATATATGTATAAGCGGATATGAATCGGCGGATGCTGCAGATTGCCTTCCGCCATGAATCACGGATCAACGCCGCCAGATGGAGATGGACCAATTGCATTGGAAAGTGTCGGTCGTTAAAGTGCAACGTTTTCACATTATTTTGTTTCGCGCTTCTGTTTCCCAATACAAATATAAATAGTTTTAATAGAACGTCGGTATATTTTAATATTCCACTATCCACAGTTTTTCACACCTGTATTTAATCTGATAACCAAGATCAAATTCTCTAATGTAGTCGATTTTTGTGAAACTTTATTTATTTTTTATTAATTCATCTTCATTAATTCTAGACTTACAATCTGTGACTTCCTATGCTTGTCTCACTAGGAAAACCTGTTTTGAGAGCACAGTAGCGTGAGCAGTTTATAATAGAAATAATAACACATACCTACAATAAAAATACAAATAACACAATATTACATTTAAAAGTAACAGACAATCATCACCGTACCATTGAAAAAACCAAATTTATAAGTTGGTCTTGTTAATAATATCTTTAATGTTGGGCTGGTAATCCAGGACTTCGTGTTAGATTTATATTTTAATTATTTATATTACTTATTGAATTTATGTAAAATTTAGCAAATCGATAAATGTGTGTATTTTATTTTGTTTTATTTATTTTTGAAAATGATTATTTGTGAAACCGCACAATTGTTTCAACTGCTCCCAACCGTCTGGAACCAGTGAGACTATGGCATCCCTAATTGAGGTATATTATGAGGCTTTAGGTAGTGGGAAGGGGAAGGGGATGGAGTAGAGTAAGATTGGGAAGTACCTGACTATTCATATCTGGTCACCGAATACGGCCATAGCCGTTTCGAGCAACGTTTCATGATATGATTGTCTTACACCAGGGCGATACCGAGAGTATCTTCCACTCTGGAACGGGCCGCATATATACCTTATATTTTCGGACTGGCATGGTAGAGGGCTAAGGCTCTTGACTCGCAATCCGAAGGTCCCGGAATAAAATCCCGGCGTGGGCAAATAAATTTTATATATGATTGATTTGTGTTATTTCACAATTAATTCATTTAAAATAATATATAGTATATGCGGCACGTTCCAGAATGGAAGTTACTTTCAGTACCGCCCTGGTGTAAGACCATCATTCAGAATTGAAACATTGCTTGAAATGGCTACAGCGTGTTCGGTGACCACATATGACTAGCCATTAGCTAGCCCTAGCCCTAGCACTAGCCCTCCCTTCCTCTACCCATCTCCTTTCCCTACCACTACCCACTACCTTCAGTCTCACAACATAGCCCAACTGGGAATGCCATAGTCTCACTGGCTCCAGACGGGAGCAGCTGGGACTCTTGTAAGGTATTCATATAAAAATAAAATGTTATTTTAAATGATTAAATTGTGAAATAACATACATAATTCAATCTAATAAAATTTAGTTGATGGCATGGGTTTTAAACCGCGACCTTCGGATAGCTAGTCGAGAGCCTTACCCCTCGACCACGGGTGCCGTCAAAGCGGAGACGGTTAACGGATGGTTCCCGTGAGCAATCAAGCCGTTGGCCCATTGTGCTTTCTCCCATTTCACATAATTCCTTTAACAGTAACCCGGTCCCTATGATAGAGTTCACCAGGGTTGTAATTGGATATTTGGCAATGCCTTCTGGTTTCACAACATATCTTCCCAGATATTTTAGTCTTGTTCCCACCAGGGCTGGACATTGGCACCGTAGGTGAGTTGGAGTCTCTTCATCCTATTAAAATTTTCTGCATCTATTGGGGTTTTCCACTCCCAACAGACTCCCGAGGTGGTAGTGTCCTTCCTACCAGTTCCCTCTGTGAGTTTCTGTACATTTTAAGTACTTGCTGGGTTCGTCTTTGGATGGTCTATTTTTCGAACATAATTCATTGAAACTATGTATATTTATTTCACATCTACTCATCTGTGTTTCATGGAAAAACATTATTTAAAAAAGGATATTTTATCGTTTTGATGAACGTTATTAAATAGTAAGAATTGATTATTCTGATTCATCAATCACTCACAATCAATCAAAAGCTCTAATGCAATTTAATATTTGGGAAAATCGTCATTATTTTGGTTTAAAACTCCATTATTTTGTTTAACTTTAAAATACGGCATAATGAAATTACCTCTTTGTTCAAAAATCAGTTTTACCGAGAGTTTTTCGTGATTTCCTTTCTGTTTTACTCGAAATGTAGATTTAGATACAGAAACATTAAATAATTATTTAATTACATGAAAACAAATTACTTTGTATTCATCACTTATCAACATATTTCGAAACCAATGGTTTCTTCATCAGTATCAAATGAAAATTAACAAAAATAATAATAAACAACAAGTAGAGACACATAAGTACCTGTAGACAAAAAACGTTACAAAGATTTGTGGTTAATTAGTTGGGTATCATAAAAAACAATGATGTTAAAAAATTATTTAATTAATCGGTTTCTCTCACACCTGAAAACTTGTCGTATTACTTACTGTTCATTTCATGAACTTGATCTTTAAGACATTGATTTGCATTTTATTTTTACCGGCGCCAAAAGTGCATGGGAGATAAAGCAGCTTTTTGCCTCTACTTACTAGTCGGTATAGGTACGTCTATATTCTATATTCATTAATTAGTACCCGGCTTTGCCCGTGTTTTACGCAGAGTTCTTATAAATTAGATGTAAACAGTAATTTTCCTCTTAATTCCGCTTTAAGTATGGGAAAGGGGGTTGGGGTGGTTTTTAGAAATATCATTTAGACCAGGACTTCCCAACCAGGGGGGCACTCCCCCCTAGGGGGGCGTGGAGAAATGTCAGGTTTCGACATTAGTACTTTAAAAGTTTTTATTTATTTGTTCTAAAATTACTTGGGAGGCATGAAAATATTATTTTTTTGGTTCGGGGAGGCTCGTCGAAATAAAGGTTGGGAAACCCTGATTTAGACAGTCATCTTTCTCTTGTTTTGAAGTTCAAGGGTGCAAAACTTCATCAACCTCGGAATAAAACTACAGATTTAGTATAAAAAAACAAAGCCACGTCGCCCCAGCTACTCTTCTTTAAATAGTAACAGATTTAAGATAGATACATAGACAGGGTGATGTGGGACGTATTGGACTTACTTTAACCGGTGTTTCCTGATTATTTGAAGACCAGAGACGACATAAGGAAGATTTTTTTTTGTTTGAGTTTGAAGAAAAAAAAAATTGAAAAAAAGTCATCGAAAAAGTCACCGGAGACCAAAATTTCATTTACTGGTTAAATTAAGTCATTTTTTTACTGGTTTTTCAGTTTTTACTGGTGAAAGTAAGTGAAGTACGTTCCTTAACACCCTGTATACATAGAGAGAAGATACTACTGTAAAAATCAGCGCTACGAGTACTTCCAGAGTCCTTCAAACACATACCTTGACCCCTGCCGGTTTCTTGTTTGCCACTCTCTTGTTTATCAATGATGTAGTGTTTGGCTTCACATGGTCCAGCTACCTAAGTTTAGTTCTCCCAATACTCCTTTATCCTGCAAACCTATTATAGAGAATCCTCTAAGGTAGTCTGCTGTGTTCCATCCTCGCTACATGTCCTCCAGTTCCTCATACCCAATGATGCCCCAACACGGTCCTCTAACCAAAGTTTAGTTCTCCCTACACTTATTCGTCATGCAGACTTATTAATTATAGCGAAGCCTCTTCGGTGGTCTATTATCTTTCATCATTGCCACTATACTTATCTCATGTCCATCGGAAGTCGTCCCAGTTTTATAAAGCCTCGTTACTGATCTTATTAGATAACATTCCTTTTGTCTATCGCGCTAAATACCTCTTTATTCGCATACGTATTGATTCCAAAATGATCCATTTCGATATGCCTCCATTACTGCAGATGCAGTTTTAATTGCAGTTATTTATCCGATTTACATTAAGTAGATAGTCTCCTACCATCTGTCGGTGTAAACTATTCACCTACATACTCGTACATACACATTTTACGCAAACTCGCGTGTAATGCTCACTCTTACATCACATCGGAAGGTAATAATTACTACTATAACTGTTGTTTTTCTTAATAAATTCTTACTTACCTGGCTTCCATCTACATTCTGCGTACTTATATCGAAAATGCACTCTATTGATCGCAGTAATCGTTGAAGACAGATAATATAAATGTAGGATTTGTTAAGTTAAAAATAAAATTTAAAATACAAGTATGATTTTAGGTTTTCGCGGCCAAAAGTATTTTTGTTATTTATTTTTGGGGTGTTATGCCGTGTTGCGCTACCTCCTTCTTTAGCCAACGTTCATGAGCAAGATGCTCATCTGCCCTGATGATGGACACTGTAACGCTATCCGAAATGTTGGCTAAAGAAGGAGGTAGCGCAACACGGCATAACACTCCAAAAATAAATAACAATTTAAAATACAAGCTTAAAAGAATTGCTACTGTTGAGAACCATACCCCAATTAAGATTCTGTATTCCGATTGATCATAAGATTAATAAAAATGACGGAATGTAATTAGGTGGCAAAATCTCAATTGGTAGAGATGCCAGACCCGGTAATACTTTTCCCGGATCTGGGTTTAACATAGAGCCTGAGAAAACGTCTATTGAAGATCGACCCCAAACTTTACGTTACGCCCATTAAAATTATGATTTTTTTCCACAAATGCTACTTTTATCAGATTTTTTTATAAAGACCGTAGTTTTTAGTATGAATCCAAAATTTCAATGCTGTAGAGTCTGAGAAAACGTCCATTGAATTTCGACCCCAAGCCTTAGCATTACGCCCGTAAAAATGGTGATTTTCCACAAACACTTCTCCTTTTGCTAGTCCTAGTTTCGACCATTATCTTTTTATTTTCTCTGTCTTCATCTCTTCCATGTCTGCATTGAGATTTGTTGTTATTATCTTCTTTAATGATTAACCAATCAACAAAATCTAAATACTTTATTTCCTTCTCATTTTTCTATCCCCTCTTGTTTCCTTTCGCCTCACAACATTCCCCACGTACAACACAAGATCCACCGGCTCAAGCAGTGAAACTCTTCTGAGGTAAGGAGAAAAAAGCAAGCCAGTTGTTTATGTTTTTTACCTATAAATTCTCCGATCTCCATTACAGCTATGTATGTCTATGCGAATGTATTGCACAATGTTTAGCTCGTAGAAAACTACCGCACAACTAAATACATTCCAATACAAATAAGGTATTTCGGTACCTACGTGTTCATTTCCTAGGTTGAAATTAGGTCCCGATTAAGAAATATTCGATGGAGATAGGCGAGTTGATGGTGTTTTGAAAGCATAACAGAGTGCGTACCGCACCCTGACGTTGGAGATAAAACCTAATACGTGGGAACGTTAAAATAACAATGTTCTAATTTCTCGGAGCTGTTATGAGTTGCAAAGGTTATTAGATTGTCTTCATTAGAACTGAGAGTATAATTATAAGTTCTCATGTATAGATTCGCCCACACAACATCTTCTTCTGCGTATTTTCAAAGATGGCGTCTAGTTACGTTTCGATGCAACTAAGCCGTTTTTCCGTGGCTTTAGAGCTTATTCACGCGTGGTCTATTTTCTTTGTGTTTTTTTTTTTAATATTCTGAAATCGATTACGTAAATTTACGAAGTAAACTCTATTTATCGAAATTACTTGAAAGGCGAAAAATAGGTATTTGATCTCCTATACAAAATTAAATTGTTAATTCAATTAATTTTACTGCCCTGACGCTATAAATTTGCTGTCCTTACATGTGCCGTGTGGTTTGGTATATTTATGAATGTGCCTCCGAAGCATATTAGATGGAATATATTATTTGACAACAATAACATGGCGTTCAATTCCATTGCGTAAAGAATACACGGATGGATGGACTGGACAATGAACTAAAAGATCTCGCTAATATTTTCGATTTGAATTTTTACACAACATTCCAAACCAAATTATTTGAGCATTTTTTAGTCAATGCAAATAACAGTAAGTATTTCCAATATCTTTTTGAATTTTCTTATTTTTTATTACTCTTTAATTACTATACATACATTTTAATGGTTATTTAATGTTAGTGTGAAAATGACTATAAACGAACAGGCATATTGTATTTATAATTTTTTTTTATATTGTATATTTATGTTACTGTAGTTTGCATTTTAATTTATAATCGTTTGTAAAAGCCCAATGGAGCATTAATAAATAAACAAAAATAAAGATTTCAATTGATCTATCTGAATACTGATATAATAATATTTTTAAACTGCTCAGAAATGTTTGTACCGCACTATTAATTATAGTTTGAATAATAATCAAGTTAACAAAATAGAATCTAGCCGATAAACTACTTATCTTCTCTGTTTCATTTTCTGGAACAAGAATGCCATACGCATCGGAAGGTGCTAACGGATTTTTGCTAATCAATTTGTCAACAGTATTTACCTATGATTTTTATTCGTTCTTCTTTCTAGATCAAGTATTGATGTCGAAGTATTTATTAGTTAGTAGGGTGACGACAGAATGTAACGTAATTTTTTAATCTTTTTCCCTCCATCCTTTTATTCAAGTTCTTGCGGTGCGTCGCGGTACCGCCCAGCTTATTCCAACATTCGTTTACAGATCGAGGTCAACAAAATCATAATATTGCACATGAACATTTGTTACCTGGACGTATTTAGAATTGACATGACGCCATACAGTTCTTCAACTCGCCTCAAACCCATCGCGATTCGTCGGAACGAGCGCCAAAAAGCGATTTCCACTCAGTGGGAGTCTCTTTAAAAGGCAATGTCTGGTTTGCGTCACCGCCGAGAGAACCACCGCCACCGCCTGAACTGGCAGTCAGCAACCAGCAACCAGGTGAACTCGAGTGGGGCCGCCGGCTTCCTCTTTGGACATGAGAGTCCCCCGTGTCCCGTGTGGGAGGCCACCGGCTGATCAACTTGTCAATATTCCACCACGGCAAGCATGAACGATGTGAGAGGCGCTAATCTCAAAGCCTCAATAGAGAGTATTCCTAAAACAATTACCTTACTAGCGCGGACCCTTGAAAATATGGGATAGTCATAGAGGTGCTATTGCATACTAATATCTGAAACGTTTTCAACTATTATCACGCGAGTAGCAGTGCGTGGGTACCGGTTTCGATGGTTTCCGGTCGTACGGCGTTAGAGCGTTGGAGGTCAAATTTAACTAATTAGGGGTTAAAAAGTGTCATCATTTTTTTCACTTCGTATCTCATCTAGAGATAATACGTCAATAGCGATAGTCTGAATTCTGGACAAATCATTTCCAATTTTGAAAATGGCAATTAAAATAATGTCTGTATTCTCCAAAAAAATTCTGCCACTTTTGAAAACGAAACTTAAATTTTTTTTTTTTTTTTTTTTTTTTTATAATTTATTTATTTAATTTAATTTTAAATATCAACAAACAAGTCCTGCTAAGCCAATAGCATTGGCTTGTCAGCAGGTGCTTATGGTTCCATTACAAATATATTTTAAGA
Organism: Glyphotaelius pellucidus; assembly: GCA_936435175.1. Taxonomy (NCBI): domain Eukaryota; kingdom Metazoa; phylum Arthropoda; class Insecta; order Trichoptera; family Limnephilidae; genus Glyphotaelius; species Glyphotaelius pellucidus. The sequence goes on along the minus strand of OW386539.1, from coordinate 182,628 downwards.
GTTATAATTAACATCTTATTTCTACAGATTCAACATTTTTTTCATACATTTTTTCATAAATATAAATATTCTTTTTGCGATAACCAATTTTTCAGCATATATTTAACCTTATTCATAGAATTAAGTTGCTTTATATTGTCAGGTAATAAATTAAATATCTTCGGTATGTTGTATTCAAACGTTCTCTGTCCGTACTTATTATTGAATTTCGGAACTATTAACCCGTCGTTACGCGTGAATCTAGTGCTATATTTATGATCTAGTTTCTCTTTATGCTGCGGGGTAAATATATGCTGAATTATAATTTTATACCATAGTATTGCCTTCACAGGTAAAATTTTTGCACTCTGAAACAGCAACGGAGTATTGTGTCTTTGTTTGAAAATGTTAGGGACAACTAATAATTTTACAATTGCGTTTTGTGCAACTTGTACCTGTTTCAGGTTGGTTACAGTAGTATTTCCCCATATTGTTAACCCATATCTTATTATTGATTCTGCTAGTGACATATAAATTATTTTAAGTGTATCAATTGATAGGAAAAAATTTAATGTGTACATTCTGCTAGCAATTGATCTGAGTCTTTTACAGGTTATTTTAATATGTTTGTCCCATTTAAAAAAACAATCTACTGTAACACCAAGATACACATATTCAGTAACTAATTCTAAGCTTTCACAATTACAGTTAATTTGAATATTTTTGTGGATGCAATTAAAGTTATGAGAAATAATATTAGGATTAAATTGAAATTTGGCATTTGGTGATCTTATATGCATTACTTTAGTTTTTTTAGCATTTATTAAAAGCCCTGCATCATGTGACCATTTACAGAGTTGATTAAAGTCAATTTGTAAGAGTTCAATTGCAATTTTTAGATCTTTGTGTGATATGACCAATGCCGTATCATCTGCGAATACAAAATGTTTTACAAAAGAGAAAAGTTTTTTCATTATAGTTACATAGATTATATATAGTGTAGGTCCCAATATGGAACCTTGTGGAACTCCTGCAGATATATTTTTTGTTTTACTAAATGTATTATTTATTTTGGTACATATTTTTCTATCTGTAAGATAATCTTTAAATAAATTTAACAAATTTCCTCTTATTCCAATTTTTTCTAGAGTTTTTAGCATTTTTAAAGAGTTTATTGTGTCAAAAGCTTTAGAGTTGTCGATAAATAAAACAATAACATGTAATTTATTATTTAACTGATTATTTATATAATTGGAAAAATCTTGCAGTAGTTTTTCAGTGTTTTTTTTTCTTTGGAAGCCATATTGATTTGGATCTATGATAGCGAATTTTTCAATGTAATTATTTAATTTATTTGATAAAAATTTTTCAAGAATTTTTTCTAATGCTGGTAGAATACTAATTGGCCTATAATTTCCCAGTTCAATGTGTTTTCCACCTTTAAATATTGGTCTAGTGATACTACATTTAAATTCTTGTGGAATTTTTGCTTGCTTTATTATCATATTGATTAAATGAGTTATTATTGGCCCAAGAGTTTTTATATTTCTTTTTAAATCAAACATTCTTATATTGTCAATACCTGTGCTTTTAGAGTTTTTCATTTTTTTAACGATATTTTCAATATCAGTTATAGTTGCTCTTGGTATATATAAACTATGAGGTAGTTCTTCCAGTACTATATTAGAAGCTTTGTGATTGCATTTATGTAACATGTTGCTGATGCTATCCGAGAAGTAATTCACAAAATCATTTGACACAGAATCCTCAGTTCTATCTTTTAACATGTATCGTATTATAGTTTCATCACAATCGTTTTTGGGTTTACGTCCTAAAATATTATTTATCTCATCCCAGGTTTTTTTTGTATCATTAAAACAGGTTTTAAATTTATTATTATAGAATTTAGTTTTATCTTTATTTATAAGTTTATTGACAAGGTTTCGTGTTTTTTTGTATTCTGTTTCATATGTTTTGTTTGTTGGTGTACTTTTCCATTTTTTATATAGTTTATCCCTTTTATTTATATTACATAATAATTCACTGCTTACCCATTCATTTATTGCATAAGGTCGTGTTTTCGGTTTTTGCACTATCGTTTTTGAACTACTATTGTAAAAATTTTTAAATAAAGATTTTATTTTTTCATATAATAGAATACAATCCTTCTCCTCTATAAGTTTACTCCAGTTATAATCTCTGATATATCTATCAATAGCCTTTTGTGAGATGATTTGAACATACTTATTTGCAAAGTTTATCGGACGTTTATGAGATTTTATATTAATAGCAGTGATAAAATGATCAGCAATATTATTTTCGCAGACGCAAGCAGTTATTTTCTTGCCTCTAAATTTAGCAAATATATGGTCAATACAAGTGCGAGTTATTTGTCCATTTAATACAGCTTCTCTGGTTACTATATTGATGCATTTAGTTAAATAATGGTTAGTAAGTAAGTTTTCATACGAAGTTATGATATAATCTTGGTCATTTAGTAAATTTAGATTTAGATCTCCGAGTAAGATAATATTTTCCTTACTATTAATTGTATCAAGATGTGCTGATAATTCCGTTAGAAATGAAGATTTACTGAGATTAGGAGGTCTATAGATGGCTATTATATTAACTTTAGTTTCGTCCTGGAGTATGAGCTTTCCTGTTATATTTTCAAAATGTTGTGATTGGAACGATTTTGGTCTAAATTCAAATTTGTTTCTTATATACAATATAATACCTCCTCCTGACTTATCAGTCCTGCAGTAGTTATATGCATTATATCCGGGAATATTGTACATACTCGTACTTTCAGTTTGAACAGATGTTTCACATAGCATTAGAATGTCAATATGCTTCAAACTATTTAATAAATATACATGCAATACATCCCAATATTTTTGTATAGATCTTATATTTAATTGAATACAAACAAGATTATCAGAAGCATTTATGCTTTGTTTTTTTATCCAAACTTCTAAATTATTTACTGTACTACATTCTATTTCGTTATCATTATCAATATACGAAAAATTATTCTGCGCCATTTAATTCGTAGTTAAATTTGATGCAATACAATAAGTTTCTAATACGGGTTTGGTTGATTTTACACATTGAAATATTTCTATAATAAATATATCTATATAATGCAGTGTGAGGTTCAAATTTGTACTTGATATAATTACATACTTGTTTTTATCAGAGATACCACAATTATTTTTCTTAATGTAATAGCAGATAGTATAATATATTGATACAAAATGGTTTTCCATGCATTTAGCATTAAATAATATTACATATATTTCATTTTTGTGTAAAACAATAAAATTTAATATTTTTATTAGGTTCATTAAATCCCGTACATAAATAATACAATTAACACGTATTCTTATTATCTGTCCAGTAAACATGAAAAGAGAGCAATATAAAATGACTCCATTTGAGAAACCTGAACAATAATTAATATCTTTTGCAGTTTTCAGCCCTTGTGAATAGATTATTTTCTGGTTTTGTTTAACAACAGAAGTATTGTGATTATAGATTGAAGAGTTTAATTTTAAATATTTAACAATATAAAAGTGATTGAATCTAGAACTAATTGCTACAAATACTTTTTTATAAAGACTTAATAAATATAAAATAAACTGTATGTTCACATCTAGTGTTATTTCAGAATATTTATCATATTTTAAGATTTTTTTAAAAACTGTTTTTATATTTATGAATGTGAGATATAGTACACAGTAATATGCATGTTTAAGTAAACAAAAAAATGTTATTGAAGGTGTGGTTATGAAATTATTGTTAAAAACATAATGTAATATAATAATGTTGTTTTTGTTAATTATTTTGTGATCTTTTATAATGTTTATAACAATATTTATGCAATAAAATGAATATTCAATAATAGAAAATGACGACGTTTGGAAATTTAGAATCTTATTACAATGTTTTTTTTCTTTAATATAATATAGAAATATAAATGTGTAATGTTTGGCAACGTAAATTGTATTTATTGAAATGTAGCAAATTCTACGAGAAAAAATCAAATGTATTATAATATCACTACATCTACTTTGAGACATGTTTAATGTTATTACTAGTCAATATTCTATTTTTTCCTTTGCTAAATTGCTCATTTTTTTATACACAATGCATTTCGTTTTATCGTTTGCAGAATGCCTAATATCAATATTCCAGTTCATTTTTTTATTTTTGTTATCACAGTTTTTACATTTAGGTTCTTTATCTTTGTTAGCACAATCTTTGTAGGAATGATCACCAGCACAGTGTGTACACAATGGTTTGTCCTTTTCTTTATGAAGACACCTGACAGAAGTATGTCCAAAACCCAAACAATGGTAGCACTGCACCACAGGAAGGGCATCTTCTACTTGTATTCTTTGGTACCCCACATAGATTTTACCGGTATAAACTAGCCTTCTTCTTATTTGAGTACTAACTTCTAATATGTAATTAGAAGTGTTATTATATTTGTTTTTCAAGATCTTTTTTAACGTCATCTCAGTTTCTGGTTTATCTATGATCACAGCCTTGATATCTTCATTCTGTTGGATAATATCTTGTATAATATCATCCTTATTGTAGTCATTTAAAAGTAATATTGAACCAGAATTGCAGACAGAGTCACTACCGAAATTAGTAGTTTTAATAATATTATCTAAGCACCCTTTAGCGTGATCCTTCCAGAACATCGCTGTCTGTATGCAAACATGGACCGTTGTTACTCAAGATGGCCAAGATTAATTTCTTACGTGGATCACTAATAACAGCCAAATAACAGAAAAAATTTTATTCACTGGTAATCCAAATTCTATCTTCTGATACAATTATAGGCACACAAAAGATTAAAACTTTCAAAATATTAAGAAAAACTCTTGTTTTACCTCCCTATGATCAATGACATTCACTGATACAATGTGGAAGCAAGAAACACTCTTATATTTCCAGTAAATTCTTAATTCAAAAGTTATTCATGGGTGGTAAAGATAGACATTCAAATAATGTATGTATGTATGAACGACGTAGATATAGGACCGGTTGGCGTTTTCGCTTTCGAATGCTGTGTGAGACGACCTATTGTCCTAGGTTGTCCTTCTTGTACTTAATTGTTGATATGTTTGCTATCTCTTTTTTTCTCTAATAGCGCTAAAAATCTTCGGGAAACTATCGAAATAATTGTATTTTGAGTAATATCAAGTAATTTTCTTGTATTTACGAATGAAATGTTATTCCTTGGCTTTTACTTATATTTGCCGTGTAATGGATACATTTCAATAACACAACACACGAGGGCTTCATGGCGCTTTTTTAATGCAATTTATTTTTTTAAAGCGTCCTGTAAAAACAAGGTTCGATTCTCCACGGAATTGTGTGCAAAATGATGGAGGCACTGCTATAAGCTAAGCTTTTATATAGAGTGTTGATAAGAGGCTTCTCGTAGTAAAGAGAATTCCGAGATCAATCAATTTTTAACAATATACCTAGAACTTATTCCACCTTATAATTTAATTTTTAGCGTAAACCTCTCAGACACAATCAAAGACGCATCAAGATTTCATTGAAAGTAACCTGACCTTTGATTTGCTATTATAAAATGATTAATTCCGTATGCTTGCTTTGTGTAAAGTGTATTTGAACTGCCTTCTTCATACCATTACTGTAAGTAAGAATCAAGTACTCACAGAGAAATCTTAGCGCGGATCCATTAGGTCGCCATATTTAGCTTTGATTAAAAAAATTGAATTAAATCGTTCAAATGCTCATTGGAATCTCTCACTCGACCAGTTTAAGAATCATAACAGAAAATTGCAACATTAGTGGGCTAGACATCCCAGAAGTGACGTTATGATTGACGTTTTAATATACAAAATATGCTAAATTCTTTCCCCGCTGTTTTAAATCATGTCGGTGGACATTGGATATTGATGCGAAAAGTTCCGTTCACTTCTAAGAAGGTGATCAACATGTCAAATACGGATTTCATTTTATGATGCATCGCTTATTAATTACCTGCTTTTAATGAAAATGTATCACAAGAGCCGCACAATTCGTTTTAATAAAATGGTCACGTTTCACCTCTAATGATATGCAAACAGTTGAGCTGTTTCCTTTACAATTACCAAATATGATCACCAAGCAGTTCGCTACGTTTGGTAACTTTGAGGGCCCGGTTCTAGTGGTGAGGTTTGTCTAGAACTTGCTGATGGCGAATGGTTTGAGGTTTGTCTAGGACTTGCTGGTGTCGAATGGTTTAAGGTTTGTCTAGGACTTGCTGGTAGCGAATGGTTTAAGGTTCGTCTAGGACTTGCTGGTGGCGAATGGTTTGAGGTTTTTATAGGAGATGTGCTGGTGGCGAATGGTTTAAGGTTTGTCTAGGACTTGCTGGTGGCGAATGGTTTAAGGATTGTCTAGGATTTGCTGGTGGCGAATGGTTTAAGGTTTGTCTAGGACTTGCTGGTGGCGAATGGTTTAAGGTTTGTATAGGACTTGCTGGTGGCGAATGGTTTAAGGTTTGTCTAGAACTTGCTGGTGGCGAATGGTTTAAGGTTTGTATAGGACTTGCTGGTGGCGAATGGTTTAAGGTTTGTCTAGGACTTGCTGGTGGCGAATGGTTTAAGGTTTGTATAGGACTTGCTGGTGGCGAATGGTTTAAGGTTTGTCTAGGATTTGCTGGTGGCGAATGGTTTAAGGTTTGTATAGGACTTGCTGGTGGCGAATGGTTTAAGGTTTGTCTAGGACTTGCTGGCGGCGAATGGTTTGAGGTTTGTATAGGATTTGCTGGTGGCGAATGGTTTGAGGTTTGTCTAGGAATTAGGCTAAGCAGCGACTACGTCTGTTCACGTAGGTACTACGTGGCGGGCCGGTTGGGGAGAGACTAGTTAACCTAGACCTCTCCAGTCGGACTCTCTTCCTTTCCGTACAGCATTCCCAAAGATTACCATTATCGTGTGGGTTTTTTTCTCGGGGCCTCCTGTGTGGAGCTAATGTAAGAAAAATAAAATATAGTAATTATAATATTATGTAATTAATAGTTGACACTCCTTGACACTTTGTATTTCTGTAATTAAAAGTTTCATAGCATACATAATAAAAACTATTTTACTATCGTATTACTGACTACCGTAATGCTGTTTATCTACATAATACCATAAATCTAATGGTATCTACTTATCAAATTAAACACCACATATTTGATGAAGCGTTAATCCGATGATTCGATTATTTATCGATGAACGGAGTTTTTGTTTACATGAATACATTTTGTTTTATTTGGTTTGATACGGTGTTCACCTAATTAGGTCAATATGTAACAGACCTTAATTATTTATTTTAAAAAAAGAACTAAGAATAAAATAGGATTGGAATTATTTGATGATTTTTTGTGTACTTATCCGTAATACCGTACTTATTTTATCTACGTTAATACCATTTACAAGCATGCAAGTTGTTAGTGATAACGTTTGCATTATTCATATGTCCTTGCCTACCAGGATTCTATTCACTTTATTCTGCACAATTATTCAATTATACTACTTTTCTATATTGGAAGCAAGGTCAGAAAGTCTGCATCGGTCAAATGCCATTATTTCAAACACCGCTTCACTTTAAATTTGAACACACTTGCTCTGATTGACACCAGTTACTTGCTGACGAAATAAATGGTTACATAAACAGGTTGTTTACACTTCCTTTAGGGTAAGCTTACAAAGACCGTGTGTCCTGAGAGAGGATATCACCAAGACCTCCCACCAAAACAAGGATAAAAGTTGTTCAAATAACAATCATTCTCACTAAAGTGGGTGGTTTCAGGAAAACCGTTGCTTATAATGTACAAGCCATTAACTTAGAATAAAGAAGATCACCAAATGAGCATTTTCAATCAATTTAATAATAATTGTATATCTTCTTCAGAATCATGGTGTCGTTTCTTTGTAATGTTTTTTAATCTCTTCCAAACATAGAAATACCGTTGCCGACATCTTATACGATCGGAGGTTTATTGATGGTTGCATTTACTACGAATCGGAAAGAATTTATGCCCAAAAATTTCCAATCGAGATCAGCTATGTATCGTTTATAACAATTTATATCGGTTGGCCTCAAACACTGGTCGATTGTGCTTCCCATACAAGATTGGTTCGAAAATATAGAAGCTTTTGCAAAAAAACGCTTGTAAAAAAGAAACACGTTTCGTCGATTTGAAATCTTTAGCGGAATATCCATGTTGTTCTGAAGATATTCTCTTTATCTTGTTTAACTTGGGGCTTAACACGTACGAGTACATTATCTGTAGTTTAGAATTGTGGTTATTCTGGTCTAGCTGCATTTGCATTCGATCTGATTGGCTTGTAGTTTTAGAAATTTCATTAATACCAAGTTATCAATCAATTTGGAGCTTATGAAACATGATATAGAAATTTTACCTTAAAGCCCCCGCGTTCAGCCTTTCTACCGATTTATAACATATTTCTCTTGAACACTTTTAGTTTTAAGTTCCTCAAACGTTATTTTTGGAGATGATATCTGTACATTTGTAGAGCCGAAACTGTAATTATAAGAAACTCCCTCGATTGAAAAATATCGCGAAGTATGCTCCGATAATTATTAAAAATACATTTTGTTTTGGTATTTAACAAGTTACAGCGTTGAAAAAGTCACAATGCAACTAAGCATTTGTTGAGAGATTTTGCTCTACTTTAAACGATTTGTGTTTTATTAAATATTTTCATCATTTTCGCTTAATTATAATCGGTTTTTTTAATATTAGCGCGCTTACTCTTACATTCGTATTTACATATCTCCCTTTTTTCTTCATTTTGAACGCTTACTGATGACGAAATGAAAACAACAACACAACCCTGGCAAGGTTTTTGTTGGTTCAATGAAACATGGGCAATTTAATGCACGTAGAATCAAACCAGTCTAAAGTAGGTACCCAGGGACCAGTGACCAGTGACCGGCGACCGGTGACCATGGCAATGGAATGCTTTCTTTGTGGATGCACTTCAACAATATTTGTTCAACTGCACAAAGAAATTTCGTTAAACTGCACTAAACAACAAAGAAAGAAGTTACACGTGAGTGTGGTTATTCTGTAAGTAAGCGAAGACTCCCGCCGCGTATAAACTGGTTCGAACTTATTAATTTGTATTGCGAAAAACTTGCACGAATAGAATGCCGCCTTTTATTGACTGAGCATAGCGAAGTTCTGTTCGGCCCGGTAGTACCCGCTCAAAAAGAAGGAAATGGAGAGATATGTAAATACGAATGTTGGAGGAAGCACGCTAATATAAAAACGATAATATTTAAGCGAAAATTGTGAAAATGTTTAATAAAACACGACTTGTTTAAAATCGAGTAAGAATCTTGCGAGGAATGTCTAAAAAACTTGTAAAATAACTGAAAAAAATGAGGTGATCAAAATTTTTTTAAATATATTTTATTTGTCTTCTATGTCGTTTTTAGTGTCTTCATTGAGGTTTTTTATTGACCTCTTTCAGCCATATTTTTATTCTTGATTTGTACTCATTAGAATTTTTTATCAGTTTTATGTCGTGGGGAAGGATTTTATGGAGTTTTGTTGCAAAGTATGTGTATTTTTTTTTGTCAGAATGTGGTTTTATAACTTGGAATATTTTTAACGTCATTTTTATTCGATCTAGTGTTATGCATACACATCTAGTAGAGGATTCAGTGAATAGCTTCTGAATATATTTGAATAGCTTCAACAATATATTTCGGCATATATTTGTTGTACATTTGGTAATATTGTACGCCAAAGCTATTGAAAATTTCAATTGGGTACTTTCAGTATGGTCTTTATGATTCCTTTTTGAATTATATTCATGTTATGTGTGTACTTATGTGTAGCAGATCCCCATCCTATAATTCCGTATTCAATTCGAGAATGACATAACGCGTAGTAGACCTTTTTCATATGCTTTTTATTTACCACATTTCCTAGATTTTTAAAGAATTATATAAGCCTTGTGAGTTTTTCGGTAATACCTTTGATGTGTAGGTTCCATCTTAGATTTTCATCAATTATTACTCCTAAATATTTTATGTTTTATATTTTTTCTATAACTGGGCAGTGACATTGAACATTATTTTTATGGCATTCGTGTAATTTTAGTTCTAGTGATTTTACTGGTTGGCTCCTTGAGTTTAATTATTATTTTAAATAATATGTTACGTAAGTTTCTACTAACATAATATGTTCTAATTTCAAAAGAAATTTTGCTTTTGGTTTATTAAATAAAATAAAATTACAAGCATAGTTTCTTGGACTCGATGTCTACAAACAATGAGTTCACAGAACTAGTTGAAATAATATACAATAGTAAAAACTTTTAAATCGTTTTTTTGCACATTCTAATGTGTTTATTTAGCATCTCACCATTCTGGCTTGTATTACGCTTTCTATATTATATTTATACTTTTAACAATTTCACGATTTACTTACTCTCATTTATTTTTTCCTTCAGGTCATGTTGATTTTTTTTCATTTATCATATCACACCACAAGTGTTTATTTTGTATGAATAAATTAGATAAATAGTTACAGATATAAAACATAGAATGAACATTCCATAGAACTGGCCAACCTGGAATTATTTATAATAGTTGTTGATATTTAAACGTGTGAAACCATGCAATGCAAATTTTACAAATGTGTAGGTACTTGTAAAGTTACTTGCATTTAAAATGATTAGCATTTATTATGATTAGCATTTCAACCAAAGATTTGTTACATGCTAATCTAATATATAAAGTTCATTGTCTGAGGTGGGGTGTACTTGATTTGTATACAAATCTACAGTTTTATTCCGAAGTTAATGAAATTTTGCACACTTTCAAAACAATGAGAACGTCACAGACTACATGAAATTTAGAAAAAAACATCCCATCCCCATTTCCTACCCTTTAAATCAGTATTTTGATACTTTTTTATGAAATTTTGCGTTATTGACGTTCAAGATAAGAAGAAAATTACCGTACACATCAGATTTCGAAAAAATCGACACCAATCCCGGGCAACGTCGGGGATATGTATAAAGAAGTGTCCCGGTGTGACTTTGTTTTTATTATACAAATCTACAGTTTTATTTTGAGTTTGATCAAATTTTGCACATCTGACCTTCAAAACATGTACCGGTCTCACCGGGACAGGAGTGCTCCTGGCTGGGGGGTACAATCGTATCGTATCGTAAAATTGTAAGATTTCAAGAGCACCGTTTTTGTGAGAAATCACCTCAAGGGCGCTTTAAGCAGGATGAAGCCCGGGCAACGCCGGGTGGTACAGCTAGTTATAAATATTTAACAACTTAGTACAATATCAACGAGTTGGTACTATGTCTGTTTTGACCTCTCCCTTTATCTCATAAATAACACAAGCAATAAAAAGAGACGTTACAACGGAGCTCTCAGCGGCAGGGTCATGCTTGGTATTTCTGAACAAAGCAAAGGTTTGAGCGGAATGCAGCCGCGGACCTTGAAACTTTCGGTTTTCAGTCTAACTAAACTACAAACCACACTACTTTATATTATTGTATACACCGTATAGTAGTTCCGCGACCACTTTTTCTACCACTTTACCACTGGAACCATTCTATTATAATAATCCATTCCACGCCTCCGCGCTCCGTGCAGATATTCAATATTTGCTCTCGGCTTAATGGCAAGGTCTGCCTCAGGTTGGATACCACGCTGTGTTGTTATACTTATACTGTCAATTAGCAGCATATAATCACGGTAAGCCTCCATCACCTTTGTACATCGTTGAAAATACTTGGCAAATTTTTTTTCACATCAAAAGCGCAAAAGCCGGAAAATAACTTACAAATATAGTTTTTTTCGTCTTGGAGAATTCATTACATTATTAAAGTTTCTGGTGGATAATACAGGATGGCTCGAATATAAAGTTTTAAGTGGAAGCCACAAGCCAAAAAAAAATATATTCTTAGTGCTTTATGTCGCCAAGAATTTAGGTAATAGGCATAGTCATGAGATCACGATTTGAAACGCAAAAGTAGTTATTTTGTGAGTAATTTTACAAGAAGTTAATCAATAGAAACAGACACAGATAATTTTAGCCATAAAATTGTGTTTTTAAGTTGTTTTTTACATGCAAAAGTACATTTTTTATTGGTTTATATTTTTTATAAACTAATTAACTATTTTAATTCTACTTAATGGAAAATGTAGGAAAAGCTTCAATTATCCCAAAGCTTATTTTTGTGTTTATAATGTAAAACGATTCGTTGTAAAGAATAATCTAAAGTAGTGATTTAGCATTACGCTTTGCCTTAAACTTTCTATGGAGATGATTTTGAGTCTCGTTCTGATTATTCTGTTTCAAACGCCTATAATAGTACTTAGAAAGCGCCAGGTCCGAAGTTTCTGGACTTTTTCATTCAGTGCAGATAAATTTGCGTTTATTAAAATATATATTTTACACGTTCATTAAAAAAACAACAACATTATATATATACTTTACCTCACTAAATGTAATCTGTTCTAAGTTAAGTGACTGGAATGCAATAAAAATATTGCATTGCGGTGTTAACGACATAATTTAGATATGGATTGTGTTTGCGCCAATCAATGTTCTTTTTGTTTGATTTAGTACCTACTGGAAAACTGCTTTACCCAAGTACCTGCCCAGTTCCTCTATCCAAGTACCTACCCATCCCACGCCAAGACAAAACCCAATAAAACGTTCGATTGTTTCATTCACTTGTTTTTTATTTGACTTGTGGAAAAACGCACCCGCTTCGAGTTCGGAGAAATTTGTGCATTTTACTTAATTGAAAAGTAACGCCCTAAGTTTAATTTGCGAACTTATTGACCACACCGTCGCGGTTGCAGAAGTAACCGTGTTTACGTATATATGTGTACAAGTGAACTATTATAAAGACAAGGGAGAATTAAAAGGACCACAGAACCAGCGGCAAATGTCGAGTGAACTCGGTGAGTTTTGGCAATACCTATCCTTTCCGTTTCCTTTGAGTAGTTTTCCAGTGATTGTTGTTTTAGAATCACACCGCACCCGCCTGCGGACGAATTGATTTGCGCAACCAGATTGTGTTAATTTAGATATGTGAAGGAAAAGAATTAATAAAATTTGTTTAATGTTAAAGATTAAGGAAAAGAGTACATTTTGCAGTTAAAAAGCGGCGATTAAATAATATATGAAAAAATAAAATAATGTGAAAATGCAAGGCAGTCGTACTATTAGACTTTGGTTCCTTCAAGCTCCTGCTGCTCCTGCTGCTCCCGCTGCTCCCGCTAGCTGCAGCTGTGACATTGTTGATATAACAGTCGATTGACGAAAATTCTATCTATTTTTGTATTCGAAAATCCCCCTTTTATTTTCTTTTAGGCACACGAGTCAGAAATAACAACAGTTCGAAGTATTAGTACCTACTTGCTAGTTATTTCTGCCCTAAAGACGTCCCCATTCTACGTCCACATTTTATAACCGAAACCCAACTTCATAATTTAAAAAAACAAATAACGCTATGGATCCTTACATCTGCAATACATCTCAATCATAATACCCGTGCATGACACAGTCTAACCACTTAAACTCCCTTCAAACATGTCTCACATTTCCTATTTAATTTACGTAATTTAATTATCTTATTACATATTTCTAACTGCATTGTATGACAATAATTATTGTTTATTATCAATTGTATTATGAATAAATTCAATCTGTAAACTTCACCTGCCATAACAGGGACCACAGGATGGCGAGTGAAATAATACTAAATAATATATTTGGGGGGAGACGGGTAACAAAATGCCCCTCGGGGGTAAATTAATTTTATTTTGCAAAAAAAATAAAATTAATCAAAAAATTTAAACTGAGAATTCTCAGGAATGATTAATGAATCAGTTACGTTCAATATTATCTTTAGGCATGAGGATGGGTTGGGGTGATTTTTTCCGTAAAAAAGTCGCTTTTCTGTAATTATCAATATATTTTGTATATCAAAGGAAATTAATACCCTTTTCGATATAGTTAATCAATTTTTTTTCAAATTTTCATCATAAACCTTGACTTTACTTTATTTTTTAACAATTTTCCGTACCAACTTGTTGCACGAATTTCCTCCTCGTTTCTCATTTTATGGTTCAAAGCTCTCGCAAAGTATTATTTCACTTTCATCGTGCTCTAACAAGATGCAATCTGAAGCATTGGCGTGCAAAACAAACCTATCATTAAACCGTAGGCCAATGCGTCAGATATAATATTTTGTATCGGTAACAAGAGCATTGCCGTGCAAATTACAGCGGTTCCCTGCTCTCACTGCAAGTAGACACCGTACACCGTACCACTGTTTCTGTTTGTAGACAGGTCCCATGTATATTCTATGGCCGTATGGTGTTCGTAGGCGGCAGCCATTGAACCCGCCGCGCCGAGGAAAATCTGTGAAAAAGTATAGCGGGGGGTCCTCCGCAACGGCCGGGGTCCGGGGTCGCCTCGCGCTTTGCCGCTTCATCAGTTTCTCTCGCCCCGCGGCCGCCGGCGGACCAATCCGGTGAAACTGTCAACTTTAACTTTCCCGCGCGTATATTGACCGCGAAGAAAATTTCTTCCGTGGTGTTGCCACTAACAAAAAAAGTGAATAAAATAAATTTAGAAAACAAAAATTATTGAGTGATTGACGCATTGATTAGTGAGTAGTTTATAGTATGAAACAATAATATCAATTGAAGTACCTACCCATTTGAGTCGTTCTTCCTACGTGAAGCCGTGCAATATTACACTAATCTAAATTATATAAATTTGTCAAAAGTCAATTGGTTTAACCCTGTAAAATGTTGCACATAAAAGGTCAATCGATATTAATTAATTCCAAATAAACATTTAGTACTTTCTCGAATAAGGACGAGCGTGAAACAATTTGAGAGAAATTTTTCCTTTGTGTTTTTGACACCCATCAAATTAGTCGTGTACTCTGCGACCTCTTCAGTCAAGTAAATTATGCTAATGATCCGCAATTACTTTAGAGTTTGTCCGTTCGACTAACAAAGGACTGCTTTGAAACAATACCAACATATGTAGTTAGTAGTTAGGCCTGTGAAAGTAATTAAAAGAGAAAACTACGGTATGAAATGGCAGTGTGGTATTTTGCTGCCCGGTTTTCCATCGTGTTTATTTTCGTTCGTGGAGTAGCTTTAGCCTTGAATATGTTTTGTTACAAATTTAAATAATGACAACAACAATTCAAATCGACGTTTTTCTAACTCTTTTTGGTTCATGCGTGACGAATTTTCTTTGCATGCCTCCTGGCTTCTGAGGATTCTTTGTTTTTACTTTTAATTTCAATAGTATATTCATTATCATGATTTTTTTTGGGATATTATGCCGTGTTGCGCTGCCTCCTTCCTTAGCCAACGTTTCGGGCAGCATTGAGTGTCCATCATCAGGGCAGATGTACTAATTAATAATTGATGATTACACATCTGCCTTGATGATGGATACTGCAATGCTGTCCGAAACTTTGGCTAACGAAGGAAGTAGCGCAACACGGCATAATACCCCAAAAATAAATCACTACAATTCTTTTGGCCGTGAAAATCCCAAATCAGTATATTTGTTATAATCGGTGTATTTACGTTACGTGCACTATTTTCAGGCTTTCATTTGCTAATATGGAAGATAATTTTTGGTATTAAATGCCAACAGATGTATTAAAATGGACAACCCATTACAACGCTTTAGTTTCACTCAATTTTGCAGCCTTTGAAAGGTAGAAAACTAATAACATTTAACACATTATGCAGTGCCTGCTTACGGATTTACTTCGTCCAGCCGCGTGCTGACACTTTTGTGGCTATAAAATAAAATAACATCATTCTAATGAAAGGTTCGTAGAAATTGTGTTATTTATTTTCTAACGTATTTGTCGATATTCGAATTTCGAATGTAGCTATTATGCCATTATTTTTAAAAGGTAAGTACTGTAGGTAGGTACCTAAGTCCCAAACAGTAGGAAGAACGAATGCCAAACAATGCCATTAGCAGGGCTTAGTAGAAGAACAAGCGGTAGTTACTCAATTACATACATTAATGCTGCATTAGTAGGAACTCGCTCATTAGCTGCCATTCCCTGATTTCACTTATTCGTGTTACTAAACTTCCGTGATCTCTACGTATAATCGATTTCGCCTGATTAATGAAGGAGTTCAGGGTTAACGGTAATAATATTTCGTTTGTATTGGCTCCGGTAACTCACAACCGGTTTGCATTTCTTTTCGAACAGATAAAATCAAATTGCTCACTGGTGATTTATGTCTCACTTTCAGCCATTAATTAGTCAATAAAATTAAATTGTCATCGCCGAACATTATTATTTATTTATTTAGTGATAACGGATGAATAATGAAGTTGATGTAAAGCAGTGATGACCAATCTTTTTAACTTGAGAGCTAATTTATCCATAATTTGTTCGCATGCCGCAGGGAGTGGGGTACCTACAGCTTAAAGTTTATAGTTAAATTTTTAGTCGGTGGTGTTGCAAACTTATTTGTATTTTTTTTTAATAAAACAATTATAGAACGGAAAAAAGAACGCACCGCAGGCAAAAAAAAAACGTCTCCAATGCCGAACCAAAAAATTGATTTTTAACATTCTGGAATCATCGTCAGTATAAGTGAAGCAAAAACTTTGTACCCCTTTTTACGAAAATTGCGCGAAATGAGGAGTATGAAATTTCGCACACTTATAGTTTATATAGAGAAGGAGTGCAGAATGCTAATATTTTTTTAAATTGTGCATAAAAATACATTAAATCAATAAAACACATTACACATTAAATTAATTATGGTCGAATTTCGACCATTGAGCGACCACTGTATTAAAGAAACACGTTAAAAATTACATTCTTGCAATTTCAGGAAACTTTTTTATCGTTCGGAAAGCAAAAAAATTGCCAAGAAAACATTTGGTATTTTATAAAATGGAAACCTTTAAAATGCATCAAACACAGATCCCAATGAAAGAGCGCTGTGCTGCGAAGACGAAATTTTTTCAACACTAACGTCAAACCACGAATTTTTTTGTTTTTAGATAAATATTTTCTTGAGCGGCTGATTCATAACTTTAAAGAATGACGATTTTTTTTTTGCAAAATAGAAATAAATCATTGAATATTCTTTAGCGCAATTTTTTTCGATATTTTATTTAGTCAAGTGTGGGGAGGTACGAAAGTGCCCACGGGCCACAAAAAATGGGTTCGCGGGCTTCTGGTTGCTTTTCACTGGTATAAAGATAAACATTAATAAAATAAACAAGTGTGCGAATTAGTCATTTAGAACTGATCTGCACACTGGTCAAGGATGCAATCCTAATTTTTATTTTTCTCAATTATTGTTAGCTGCCCTAACTCGGATAATGTGTCAAGTGATTGTGTGTGTATCTGTGTGACCAAACAGTAGTGTTGGTAAAACCAAGCAATCAAACTCGTGACGTCAGATTCGTCTGCAGTCGTTGCAATCAATCAGTCTTCGTTACCGTCGGGATTGTCAGGAAATTGAGTTGGCGTGATTCCACATCAAGACTGATCAGTAATCATCACCGTTGTTCTATCGATAAGGCATCTGATCTGATCTCCCTTGAAATTCAATAATCCGGTGAATGAATCTATGACTATCAGCGTTATATTTTTAATGACAATCAGAGTTATTTAAAGAAGCGCTGGCGATAAATCACAACATTCAATTTAAGTTCACCTGGAATAAAATTTAACCTACGTCCTCGGTGAGGCATAAAGATATGTGTAAGTGCCAATTTCCGTCAAGTTGAATACACTCAGTTCGATGAGTGTGTGCGTTTCGAGCTGGGATTAGAGACAGTCGACAGTGTGGTTTCAGTTTCAGACCAGTTGAAGACACCGAGTTCGTAGGAAGGTTTACAGGAATAACATTACTAAGTGAAGTTTAAGTGACAATTAAAGTGTGATCATTTCTAACAAATTGACGGCCAGTCTGAATAATATGACATTTGTCTAGTATTGCACGTATCTTTATTTCCAGTAACAAATTTATGCAAAATCAACAATGTTAATTGTTAAATCCATCTAGGAGACACTAGGTTGTGACAGTTTCTAACAAACTGAAGAAATCCAGGGTGGAGAATATGACATTTGACTGGGATTACACACATCCGTACATCCAGAGCAAATGTAAAGTGAATTATTCAATTTAACCAGGAGATAGTAAGGGGTAACATTTTGTTCACACAAATTAATGAAAGTGAGCTAACAATTTCTGTTAAAAATTTCATATAAAACAAAGACCATAATAGATTGTGAATTTTTCATTAACCTAGGAGACCATACGGGGTGACAATTTGTGACAAATTTCAAGTTTTCTCCTAGCTGCAAAGTTGAAAGTGAGCTAACAAGTGAAACACCCACTTTGCAAGATCACTTCAAGTGGGAGGTGTTACTAAGGACTGTTGACTATTAGTGACATTTTCAAGCGACAGAAAGTTATATCAAATACTGTCGA
This sequence comes from Glyphotaelius pellucidus, assembly GCA_936435175.1. Classification (NCBI taxonomy): domain Eukaryota; kingdom Metazoa; phylum Arthropoda; class Insecta; order Trichoptera; family Limnephilidae; genus Glyphotaelius; species Glyphotaelius pellucidus. The sequence goes on along the minus strand of OW386539.1, from coordinate 164,103 downwards.
CTAGTGGTGACATTTTCAAGTGATAGGCAATTTGATCAAAGACTACGGACTGTTGGTGACATTTTCAAGCGATAAAAAGTTTGACCAAAGACTGTCCTATTGGTGAGGTTTCAAGCAAGTGTCAGAGTTTCTCTGTATACGTCAGAGGGTTGTTAGAGAGTGTGTGATGCCCGGTTTCCGGTTCGGGCCACGAGCCTAGCCGTCCGGTTCGGCAGTGTCGGCGGTTGGCGGATGAACCGGCCGGTGTGGGTGGAAGTGGGGGGCAGGGGCACCGCCCTCAGCCCGCCCATGGGCTGCAATGGGGAGATCTTCTGGAACGACTGCGAGGAGTGCGACTGTGACTACTGCAACCCGGACTACGTGTGCGTCTGCAGCGACAAGGTGAATAGTACAAGCAATACTCATTTACTTATGTTACTCACATTATTATGGGAGTCGTTACAACAGATGAGTCAGGGCTGCGTGGCTGTCGTTCCACGGTTCGGTAAGGACTCGACATACACCGAAGGTACCTACCCTGCGAAGAACATCACTTTAGCGCTGTTTACTTTCCTGCGCAGGGTCTTACAGCGCTCAGTTTATGTCGATTCCTTACTGACTCATGGACGACGACCTATAATGAAAAGCAGGCAAAAATTTACAGGGCGTAAAAAAAATCAGAATGTGATCCTGCCGCTGAGAGCTCTGTTGTTCTTCGACTTCCTTTTCTGTTCAATTCCTATGTTACATGCTGGACTTTCAATTCCTATTTTGCAGGCAGAATGGGAAGATGGGTATGGGAACCGCCGCTCCGGGAACCATTTATTGAATAACCAACACCTCCGCCATAGGTCACCTCAAGTGGTTTCCTACGTTTAGCAGGGGTGCCCGGGTTCATCGGCTGAGGTGTGTTTAGGTCTTGGCGGCGGATGCGCCTGCTATTCAGCTGCGTGGCGGGCTGGATCGGGAGAGATCGGTTTAGGGAGACCCTTCGACCACTCCAGCTGCTCTCTCTCTTGACCCATCGCTTTGCACTACAGTTGGAGGGATGGACTCATGTCCGTTACTGCTGAACACACTGACCCCAGATTCCTACCCACCCCTCATACCTTTATCCTTTCCAGAACTTTCTCTCCTTCCTTTCCTTAAAAAGAACCTCCACACAGCATTTCCTAAGCTGACGTAAGCCCCGGGGGAAATTATTTTTATCGCGGCGAGGCAAAAAATGGGGAGACGTTTTAATGGAGCTATTGACAGCATGTCTTTTATGTGTAAGCTCAGAAACTGTGTGACTGCAGCCTTCCCAATTTTCGAATTTTTGACGGAAAGTAAAATTGGAAAGAGAAAGATCGGGAAGTACGCAAGAATAGCGATCGTCCAGTTGATTAGTCAGACATCTGCAAATACTAAGTTTTGAGATAAAGAGGAAAGCAATATTCGAATGTTCACCGTAAATCAATATTATTAACGCGTGTCCCCTGTTTTACATATTAAAAATGCTATAAAATAACTCCGGGTAACGTTCCGGTACATTAATTAGTATGACATTTAGAAATATCCTACTAGTGATCCAGAAAACTTTTTATTTAAGGCGACCCTTCCCGGCCCAAAAAGAAGAAGATGGATTACAAATGTTGGACGGAGCGCGCCAATATTTTCAATGACAAAATTAATGCAAAAATTGGGAAAATGCTTAATAAAACATGACTCGCTTAAAATAGAGCAAAAATCTCGTGGAAGGTATCTTAAGTATCATTTAAAGAAACATTGTGAATTTTTTCACAAATATAACTTGTAAAATAATAGAAATAGACTTTTTTTAAATAATTTTCGGAGCATACTTTGCGATTTTTTTCTATCGAGGGAATTTCATATAATTTGCGTTTCGGCGTGGAACGTATCTAGGTATTATCTTAAAAAATAACATATTTTTTTAAGAGCTTAAAAACTTCAAATGTTTCAGGGAGATATGTAAGAAATCGGTCGAAATTCGGATAGCGGCGGCTTAATTCCCTGCATTTTAATTTTATGCATTATAATTGATTTGGTGGTGTTTATGAGTAATCTGAGTACTGCACCAGAGGGACTTTTACATATAACTGCCTACTGAAGTCGATTTTCAATTTTAAGAAACATTTGGAATGGCTTTAGGGATATCTAAATTAGTTATTATTTGTTCAAGGTACTCAATTCATATGTATTGGATTGATTGTGTTATTTGAAGTACGCATAAGCCGTGTGCGTTTTCTCAGAATTCATTAAAATCATCGTCCAACAATGAACCTAGAAATTATACCTAGTATCGTTTTAATATTTCGCACCTGACTCACCGTTATTCGCCGTACATGGTGGTATCATCATAGAAAAAAAATTATAATCTTTTATCTCATTGATGCCTTTAACACATTGCTGATTTTCTCCACGTTACTTGGCAATTAATTTGCATATGGTTTTTTTTTTATTAATTTCCCCTTGATGCCGCATGTACAATATGGCTAATAATGCTGATTTTAATTTCTTTTTAACGACACCAATGAATAAATAAATTAAAAAGTGGCTAACCGGTATATTCAAACAAACTACGTTTATAACCAGGAAATTCAAAAATCGATAGTACGTAAATTTGAACAACATTTCACGGTTCAGAGCGACATCGAGTCGAAGGACATCCGTCCACTGCCAGAGACAGTGACGAGTGCATCATCCTTGCGTTGACGGCATAAGGTTCACTTTAAAATTCCAAATTCGTCGAATGCCATCATAATGAATATATATGAATGAACATATTATTATCCAAAAACAAAATTAGCGTAACAGAAACATTGAAATATGAACAATTTAACAAGCAAATTAAGTCTTTGAAATTGGATAATGATATATTGTACCCTTAATTAACCCCTACAATCTGTAAAATCTAATTTGAAAAAATGTATTAGGTATTGTTATTGTTTTTCCATAACTATTTTTTTCTCTAAATTGTATTCCTTTGTCAAAAAATGTTTGTATATTTATTTCTATAAGTCTTTGATCATTGTATACATACTTATTAGAACATTATTTTTTTTTGCATGTAAATAAATACTCCTCCCATAAACACGAGCTCCTAGAGCTCAACTTATGGAGTAGTAGAATAATAAAATGAATTATTATGTAAACCAAAGTAATCATTTGTAAAGTGTATGTTGAAGAGTTGAAATAAAATAAAATAAATAAAATTTTAAAAAAAGATTGATGACATCGCGAAAATGCCTATTTTATTTTATTTTGTGAAGTTCAGGTTCAAATAGTTTTTTTTTCCTATAACTTTATAAAGAACTGAATTTCCCACATTACAGAATAAAACTAATTGCGAATAGGGGATTCGTAAAAGGGAGATTTTGCACTATAAATCATTTTTTATAGGCCTTTTCCCTTATTTTTTCTAGGCTTTTAAAAAGACTCGTCAAAAATGTACTCGATATTTTCCAAGGTCTCGCAGTATTTAAAAAAGCATCTATATTATTTCTAAGCGATCAAATTTCAAAACCAAACAAACCTGATTTCGTATGATTTTGCAATAATTCGAATAGCATCATCTTAATCGAAAATAGTGATTTCACATTAAAATTCGCCTATAAAGGGACGCATAAATTACCTACTAGCAATAAAACTTAAAAAGTAAATAAAATAAATATCGAGTTGGTTGTAAACTTCTACAGTTAAGGTCAAACATTAATATGCAGACCTGCTTCCTAACATTAACTTGATTGCATCTAGCCGCTATGCAATACACGCTTGAATCTAGGATAACTAGTAAGTCTAAAATAACAGTTTACTGCAAACCCACCAGTAAACCCGTGGTCGGGCAAACTGCAAGCATTCCTCATTCCTTCTTCCTCATTCGTAGGCTCCTTCCATTCCTTATTGGTGTCGAAGGGTCACTGGGCCTTCAGGCACCACCTACTTTATAACCTTATTGAATCTAACTTGCCGACTCTTCAATCTAGATCGGCATGTAAAGGTTAAGTGTATTTAATTGGCGTTCTCGTGATATATTGCTTGTGTCGAATCTGATTTCGTACGAAATTAAATTGTGGTGAGACCCCTGAGGCGTTCGTGTGCTTAAATTGTGTATGACCTAATTTTAAATGAGGAGATATGAAAATAATTCAAGCCGATTTAAGCGTAATAAACGAATTTGAGAAAGGGACGCCTCGAGGGTTTGGACTCAGAGCAATGAACGGAAAAAGGATTGTTCGGAGAATGTATGACAATATGACGGAGATGTAAGAAGTCGGGAAGTCATGCCGCGATCGAGTGATTCAAACACTAAAGGGTATATAAGGGTATGTAAACATATAAGCGGTAGATGAAATTCATCGATTTGTAATATACATTTCTTGAACGTTAGCTGAAACAAAGCAATAGTGCGTAAATAATTATTTTTTTATAAGAACAGCTCTCAATCAGTGTAATATATCATTGAAGAAAAAGATAACACTAACAATCTAAACGAAAATATGAAAAAGAACATGATACAGAAAAATGGACAAAGGTAATGGTCGCAACTGGGACCATTGTCTTTTTCTATTTTTCTGTGTCTTTTTCTCTTTCTTATTTTCGTTTAAATTATTAGTGTTATCTTTTTCTTCAACGTAAATAATTAGTTAAGAATTTTAAAACGCGCAATAATCACCGACAGATGTTTTGTACTATATTTATTATTAAAAAAAAAAAAAAAAACAAACATTCCCGGGTTACGAATAACCTGAAAATATTTGAAAATCTCCTACTACCACCACAATAAGTGGAAAATGTTGCTTGTGCCGTGATGGGTGATTCAGCCGAGGATTCGAATATCTGGGTGTCACTCAATTTAGCAACTGACCGGCCTATAGATACTTTCTATGTTTTATATTTTATTTTGCTTATTATTATTTGTTTTATTTCACTAGTAGGTAGCATCTCCACCGAGTAACAACTAAACCTTGATTTACGCTTACTGTGAACATTTTTAATTGAAGTGTGAATATCTATGCACATCCCAATGGCAATTTCATTAATGTAATAATTGTTAACATCTATAAATGTTTCAAACAATAAATAAATCTCCCATCTCTTATAATTCCGATGAATAACTTCAGATAAAAGTTTGAAAAGTATCGTTTTCGTTGCTGCAACTTCACCTGTGTTATCTTTTTCTAATGATATGACTGTATCATATTTTTTCATCTAGTGTCGTGTTCTTTTAGTTCCTTGCATTTTTTTTTCATTTTTTTATTCTAATAAAACCATGGACTCTCATTCTTGTTTTAAATCATCTATATAATATGGAGATACACAATGGTAAGTAAGTACTTACTTCTACTAATCGTTATTGCTTCTACTTGTTTAATTATTTCTCATTTATTGTACCTTTATGTCTGTAATTTATTGATTTTCAACTTACTGTTTTATGGAGACTATGAAAAAAAATTATCACACCTGTGGTTGTGAAATTCCCAACAAACCCATAAAACATGTAACTCAGCAGTTGATAAACGTATAATATGATCTATCCATAATCGGAAGCGAGTTATTAAAAATAACAAGCGGCGTCCGAAAGTCATGAGAAACGTGTGTGCCAGATTTCGTTTTCGACCAACAGAATGGATCCGCCCTATTTCCGTCGCCATTGTCACTCTAATTCAGTTTTCAGTTGTTTTATGTAAACGATGAGAATTGGCAGATTAGAAGTAATATGAGTTACACCCCCTCGCCTTTGTTTACAAAGATATTAATCAAAGAATACCAACATGAGGCGAATTAATCATGTTTTCATTTACATTGTTTATTCTGAAACAACCGTGTAAACGTCCCTGGACCGAAAAGCGCTTTCGAAACAACGAAATATTAAACCAAAATTATGTCAAAGGCTGTCTATAAATTAAACATTCGTATAATCATCCGTAATAATAACAATATTTTGTAATAAGTAAGATTAAACTAAAATTCCTAATGATGAAAAAATATTATCGGACAATAAAATGATATCTACTTTTTTACTCCAAATATGTTCAAGAATCGGTTGCTAAAATTTTTCGAACATACATTACCCGAATACATACTTTTTCTTTCAAAATGTCGATTATGGAGATTTTCATGATTTTTTCTGTTTGGTTCAAAATCCCGAAACTGAAAATCTTCGTACAACAAAATTGAAATTTATTTCAGTTACGATACATCTTTCATTTCGTATTTTTCAACCTTACCTGTTGAACTCACTGCAACTCGAACTCACTGCAAAGTCACGGATCACCAATGCTACGAACCCCTTTTCGGTTATGATTTTATTATATAATGCGGCAAATTGAGTTCTTTAGAAAATGATCCAATAAAATATTTAATATTTGTTTCTGAACCTTGCCAAGTGTAATGAAACACTTTGGCGATTTGGCGATATGTTTTTCTTGCGTAATTCAAAAAGGCGGCTGTCGTAAAGTGGGAATTCAAATCTTATCGCCATTTAAATAAGGGTGTTATTTTTTTGCGGCCCAATTTCAATTCCCAAATGTTACACGACGCGGTGCATCGCCTTAAGTTCTTAACACTTATATTAACTTTTAGTGTATTTTTGTCACTTTTTATGTGTGTGATAAATGGACGCAGTCTGACATAAAAAAATATTTTTAAATGTCTTCTCAGATGACTTACGCAAACGCATTCCTTGGGTCAAGTTATTGCCTCGTTTAATTGATTTATTAGCTGATTATATTATATGACTGAAGGTAAGCCCAGGTCACGCAGGTTATTTTATAGATAACTATAATGTATTCGCTGGGTCGTCTACTACACAACAGTTAGTTACTTATATAATAAAGATTAATCTTAACTATTCATCTCCTTGAGTCTAACTGTTTTATCCACTTTGTAAACAGCTGGCTACTGATACTGAAGGCATCACGTTATAATTAATTATATTTTTCGTCAAAGATAAATTAAGACTATAAACGTCTGCTATGGTCATGTCAACGTTTAAATGTCTGTCATAACATTGTTATTTAGTTTCCACGTCTGAAATGGCTACAAAACCATTAAGGCGTGAAAAGTCACGATCCAAGCGACAGAGCTATTAAATTTAAAAGCCTTATTACGTTTTATAGGTCTTCTGTAATACACTTTGCAAAAATAATGTTGCCGATGCTGTCTTTATTTTGGGTTAATAGCATTAAAGGATCAGCATTTTAAAATACATTCGCTTTATTGTGTAAAGAACACAGAAGAGGCCCACTGTTAAAAAAATTCAGTTGGAGGGACCTGGTTTCCGGAGGTGACCGGCCAACTCGGAATGAAACCAACTCAGAACCATCTCAGATAAGTAATTTAGAGTGATAAAAAAATATATTTTAAAAATTCGTTAAATAGGTTATGTTAGGTTAGGGTTACCGGCTAATTTAAAATTATTTTTTTCATAGATTTTAATGACTTTTCAAGGAGGTGTTGAGTTGACATTATTCCCAGTTGGCATGGAACCGTTTCCGGAGACCTCTTAAAAAAGTGTCCTTCCGGTGAACGGGATAGCTCATTTTTTTCTGTTAGTACCTACCTAGATTAGATTAGTATAGCTCGTGCTTGAACGAAGCATTTAAAAAATATTGTTTTAATGCTTCACTTTTATACGCTTAAAATTTTAAATAATATTTTTTTTTACATGAATACCGCACAAGAGTCCCAACTGCTCCCGTCTAGAGCCAGTGAGACTATGGCATCCCCAATTGGGGTATGTTGTGAGGCTGAAGGTAGTGGGGAGGGGAAGGAGATGGGGGAGAGGAAGGTGGGAAGTACCTGGCTATTCAGATCTAGTCACCAAACACGGCTAAAGCCATTTCAATTTCATTCAGAATTGGTGATCTTATACCAGGGCGATACTGAGAGTATCTTCCACTGTGTAGCAAATATATTATTTTAAATGAATAAATTGTGAAATAACACAAATTAATCAAGTAAAATTTATTTGCCACGCCGGGATTCGATTCCGCGACCTTCGGAATGCTAGTCAAGAGCTTTACCGCTGGACTACGCCTGCCATCTATACTATATTTAAAAAAAAAACCAGCAAATATGCTGTTACCTAACCTAACCTTCGTAACCCATGTAACTCCTTAAGGCCGAACCACAAAATTTTTTAAAGTACATAAGTAATATTTTTTAAAATACGTAAGTAATATTTTGTAAGAAAACTATTAGTTACTATCTGAACCTCTGTGCAAAACTTTGAAAAAACCTTTTCCAAAACAGCACATAAATCGTTAAATATTCTGTACCGCAAATTTGTGGATATTTTATTTAGCCAAGTTGGCAGTACGAAGAGGCTCGCGAGCCACATTTGGCGCGCGTTGCTCATCACTGAACTATTTCGTATGTAAGTAGTTGGTTTGATTTGATTACAATATGAATTACAATTTGAATGAAATGTTATTAGTTTTATATGCACGGAGTTCGTGAATAAATAAATACAATATTTCTAATTGAAATCTTTTCTTAGAATTGCATAACTGTTTAACTAATTTCTAATTTCTAAGCACTAATGAAGACTGCTGGATGGTGTTATTTAACCCATCAAGAGTTGAATCGGAGAAATTATGTTGTTTTAACAATAATAATTGCAATTCCCACGAAAAAAGTGACTTTTCTTACCCCGAAGAAGTCGTAACAGTCAACATTACACTGCTTAATGCTCTCAGCCAATGCTTTTACGTTTGCTTTACGAGTGAAATGTGCATCTGAAGCAAAATAACATTGATGGAGTGTTGCGATAATAACGTATCTAAATTAAGCCGCAAGCAACATCATTTTTAACATTTTATAAATATATTCATAAATATGTATAACTCTCTAAGTGTTTATGGGTTACTTTTGCTTTTACGTGGCCTAAAAACTTTATTTTAAAAGCCCATGTGAATATTTTAATACCGTCAATAATTTGGTGAACTTCTCTTTTACGTGAGCCTTTATGGAACATGGTGTTATGATTTTTTTTATCACAAGTCAATACCAACCAAGTGACGGGTGAGATTCTGACGCGCGGCATTGTTGACCCTACTTAAGAGCATGAAAAGTAATAAAGCGTTAATCATATGAATACCCGTAACAAAATAGGCACTAAGTGCCAAAAAAATCATAAAATAAACTAAATAACCTAAACCTAAAATAGGCACCAAATAACCTTCATGTCAAATGTCATTTGTTTGTAATGGCTGGCGACGGAGGTGGGCCTTTTGTTCTGTTGACAAAAAACGTGAAATATTGTGAGGTAAATCCACGAAGAAAACGATAAGAGGGCTATATTCAATTTGGGAGGCGGGAATGAGTACCGCCGCCCCGGTAACCTTTATTGGATAACCAACACCTCTGCCATAGGTCACCCGAAGTGATTCGCTACGTTTGGTGATTTAGCAGGGGTGCCCGGGTTCATGGGGTGAGGTTTGTCTAGGTCTTGGAGGCGGATGACCTGGACAGACTGAACCCCAGATTCCTATCCACCCCTTAGGGGTTACATGGGTTTCACGGTTTCAAAAAATCTTTTTTTTATTATTGTCTTATTAGGTTCTACAACATCTCTAGAATATTGTCCTAAATTTTCAAGACGATCTGAGAAATAGTTTCGGAGATACAGCCTTAGGAAGTTGCGCGCTCAAGGCTAAATAATATTGAAAGCTTGAACCAGTTAATCTGGAAAGTTACTCCAAAAATACTTCTTGCTGGTTCAAAGGTCGTTGATATTGCTGCTTTAGTTTCTGCTCGCACTTTTAATGAAGGAACATCAGCTTCATCAACTTTATGACCCTGGAATCGACGATTCATTGTAAGTTGAAAATAAAATAAAATTTCCAGTTTTGTTGCCACTCAAAACTTTAAACACATTTTTCTCGAAACTGTGTTTTCAAAGTCGGTTGTCAAGATTTCTCGAGAACTACTCAACCGATTTTGATGAAATTTTACATACGTCTTTGAAATACAATTCTTAAGAACTTGAACGAAGGATTGATTTTTGTTACGATTACAACTATTTAAAAAAATAAAAATGTATTTTTTTGTAGAAAGGCTTACCAAAAATCCAATTTTCACTTTTTTTTCTACCCTTCGTCCAAGTTCTAGTTTATGGTCTTAACTAAAATAAGTATTTTTGTTTTTTACTTCAAATGATCCTGTCATGAGTTCTGCTGTCAACGCGGACGCACCTTTTTTCCGAAGGGTCACCGGAAATGACGTCGCAATGGCAGATTTTTAAATATTTTCCTTCGAAAATTTCAAAAATTCTTTGTCGAATGTGTATGTTCAAGAAAATAAAAAGTTTTAATAAAATATTTTATTTTTTGTATGGAAAAAAAATTGTTGAAAATAGGCCGATTTTACCCCGATTAAACCCATGTAACCCCTTAAACCCTTTTCCTTCCCAGAACTCTCCTCCCCCTCCTTTCCTTAAAAAAACTCTCCACACAGCATCCCCAAAGTTGACATAGGCCCTGAGGGAAATTATTTTCCTCAAGGCCTCCTGTGTGGAGTTCATTAAAAAAAAAAATCATGAAATATTGTCGGTTGCTTCACTATATCCCGTGCATCACAGCTTTAATTTTTTTTGGCACTTAGTGCCTATTCAAATTCGAATGATTTGAAAAATGACAGATCACTGAAACTATGCATTATTACGTTATTACTATTACTTTTGAATGTTTCTATAAACCGCTATAGTTTTTTATAATATCTTACAAAGTTAAAAATCAGTCTTATTTAATTAAGGACTTTTTTTAATAAATCAAATTAACAGCACATTTTCAGTTTCCTGTCAGATTCCGAACTAAATCAGGTGTAAATAAATAAATCGCTATAAAACGAGTATTTTCTAATTGAGAAAAGAATGGATAAATGTATGAAACAGACTCCGTGAATAATGTATCATTTTGTTTTACCACTTGTGATTGAAGTATTCATTTGATTCGTTTAATTCATTTACTCGAACTGAACACAGTCAAAGAAATGGTGGACATTGTTACCACAAATACAGTTGTTGTGAAAAACTCACCGGAAATTTGTTTCAAAATACCGCAATTGTTCTCATCGACAGCGTATTTGGTACAAATAATATTATGCACGGATGGTAAAACAATACATCTTGAATAGGACATGAACATTCCTTATTTGAGGTAAAAAGCACGCGACTTTCTCTGTTGAAGAGTTCACAGTCACATCTTCCACAAGTGCCTTGCATAATGTAGGAAAGTGCTGGTGGTGCTGGTGCCGAGGTGTGATCTCGCTCCGGTCATGGGAGAATGGTCTCCCGAAATGTTATCACACTCTCGAGGCCTTTGTTCTTCGTTATACAAATGTTACTAATAGCTGGTTGCTGATATCAATCTGCATCACAATAATGTGTACCCAACAACGTGTGGCGTTTGACAGTAGCGATGCAAAGCATTGTATCGACTTTTTTTATTTTAGTTTATTAGGGAAACAAACAGTTATACATATTACGTGGTTGCATAAACCAGCGAAGTTTCCGCGAAAATATATGGTATATAATATATAAAATCATATATTAAAAAATTAAAGAAAACAAAAAGTGGTAGAAAAAGAAGAAAATAACATAAAAGACAAATAAAAAACACAGATTAAAGCAAGTTGGATAGATAAAATGAATAAACTCTGAATCTATACAAAAGTAATACATTTTCACATCATAATATAACGTTCAAGGGTAAACATGATTAGCCAATTGCAAGCGCCCTTGGGGGGTTTTTTCACAACAAAAAAAATGTATAAAAAGGCAATAGTAACTATTTATTTTGTAATTATAGTAATGCAAAATCATATGATTTTAGTTTGATCGTTAAGAAATATTTTGGATTGAAACACAATGAATAAATAAGTAATTACTTTCCTTTGAAATAATCGGGTATTTTTTATTGGTCTTTTTATAAGCACAGAAAAGTATCTGGCCTATTAAAACTGATTTGAAGTTCAAAATCTCCTACTAACGATCCCCTTTTCGGTTATGATTTCGTTGTATAATGTGGAAAAGTAAATTCTTTAGAAAATGATCATAAAACATTTAATATTTGCGCCTATATATATTTGAGCTTCACAAATAAAATAAAACACGCCTTTTGGAGATATTTTTTTTGGCGAACAAATCAAAACAGGCGGTTGATATTAAATGGGATTTTAAACCTTATCGCCATCTACATAAGGAGTATTATTGTAAGCGGCCTGATCCTGAATTTTACATGACGCCAAGCATCACTTTAAATCACGTTAAACTAAACAGTTGTCAATTTTTTCAATGTTTTGTGTTTTTTTTTTGTTAACTGTTCAATTTAAAAGCACTTTTTTAATTTTCTTTACAAATTCTCGCAACAATTTAAGACAATATTTGGTTTGATTATATCCACATTTATTTTTCGCTTCCATAACTTCAATTACCGATGTTTTTCACAAAACTTCAAATTTGGACTTAATTGTGAACTTCTGATGATGGAAAGAAGTTTGGGTTAGCTTAGGTTTAGCTTTAGCTTCACTTACATTTCCGGACTCAGAAATAACTTTAATTCATAAAAGTAATTTTCTTTGTTTGACATATTATTTTAATCTTGAGTTTTAAAATTTTGTTTTAAAAATGTGCTTTAAATTTTTTTGTCTCCTTGGAAAAAATCTCTTTTTGTATTCATAGTCAATTTTTAAATCCATACACCCATTTTCATTACAAGGATTTTAATTGAAGTGTTTTCAATTTTTTTCTCTTTTGAGGAGTGAAATATTTCAGGGTGTTTTTCACCACAATAAAGGGACCTTCAGTTTTCTTCACCAAAGAGGACCCGCTTGCTATTTTGATCGGAATCGAATTTCGAATTCTTGAAAAGAAACTCTCATTCTGATCTTGTTTATTCTGGACTTAATAATTTAAATGCAATGCGGCAGTATTTATGTAATAAATTTATTCCAATATTATGCAATATACTAATACGAAATTTGAAAGCGTGTCTGACGAAATACGAAATCTATGATAAATATACGTCCATTTGGTTGGTTTAATGTTTAATCAAACAATGTCAGTGATTTTTTTTGTTTATACATCTTCAAATAAATATTATTTTAAACGAATCTATGCGTTAAAGTATTATGCAAGTCTCATGCATGGCTAATGGGATCGCAAACCAATTTGTAATTCGTTCGCATGCGGGGCGGTTCGAATCACTTGATACAACAATTTACTGGAAACTACCCAAATGCTTACAAGCTTACCAAGTCCACATTCGACTATCATATGCCACTGGTTCTTAAGTAATTGATTGGCGCAAACAGCTAATATTTTAGGTTTTGAATATATTACATCACAAGTGACATATTATAACAAAACTTATTGTGTTAATTTATTAATGATGCATATAACACAAACTTGCAACCAAGTGCCTTTATTCCGTAAAAATATCGAATGGCATGGATTTCCCGGAATGAATTTATTTCAGTATAAATTTACTGTGAACAATACATTTGTGTAACGTATTATACACAAATATAGTGACATGCAGTCCATGTGAATGAAAAGCTGTATCCACCTTAGAAAAATGAACTGTAAAAATAAATTGAAAGATGCGACAAATTTATAATTTTTAAAAAATCTTTGTTTTTGTACGCTCAATTATTTTGTTGGCCGCAGCAATCATCTGAAAATGGTAATTTTAAAATAATACATCTCTAACTTTTATATAGATATCTATCTTAATGTATCTATGAAATATTTTCCAATTAACTGTTTTAAGTCTGCCTAATCTGTTTTAAAATCTATGTACATTCTTCACTGAACTCCCTTTTAAATTCGTATTCTTATGTAAAAAAGATTTTCTTTTAATTGTACTATGTTGTCTTTCCCGAAATGAGTTTTTATTAAACTCATTCGGAGTAATGTATTATAAATGTTATTGTTATTATAGTTGCAATATGTTATCACTTAAATGAATATATGCACAGTACTCAAATCTGAACTTGAAAACTACACACAGCCTATCTTTGGTGGTAGAGCAATGCACGCCCATGTATATGCAAATAAATTCAAATACCTATGTATGAAAAAAAACGATTTATATATACAGCTTCAAAATCTCCGGTTGCATTCTCGGAAATCAATTTGCAATAATTCAACATAGGTACTCAATTTATTTGCAAATTTACGTTTCTGCGCAGATTTGTTGGCGTTTAATCTGTCTGAAGATTGCGCTAAACCAGAATCTTGAACGTGAACCCGCAAACTGTGCATTGCAATAACTAATGCACTCATAATAATTGATACTTAAAATATGAACGGTTACGCGGTCATTTATACAGCCAAGAACCAGTGCAAATTGCCACCGGCTTAATTATCAATTTCCCGTCAAACCCTAGGCGAGAATAATCCGTACCTACAATTCAAAAACAAGACTTGAACTTGTCGAACTGGAGTCAATGTTGTTTAAAACGGAATATTATGACATAGACCCGATGTCTCCCGTTATCTAATATCCAATAACGTAATAACTGATCAATGAATCAGTGTAATGTGTAAAAAATACAAGATTTTAGCTTGGCTTAGTGGCTTGGAAATCCTATAATGCGGAAGTCCACGGTAACTGGGTCAATGTCGGCTACTTGTTCACCTAGAGCTGGAATATCTCTTTAAACTTAATTCCCTGCAGTATATTACATTGCCGGGAAAACTGCAACTAGGTTTGCACTTACGTAACGGGAATTAGCGACGATTAAACCATGCATGATGTAACCATAACGCAAACAAGTCTGACATGATTTTGACTGGTCAGTGGTTGAGTGGGCATCGCGTTTGGGTCCCACCCGGGCGTCCCGTGTTCGATTCCTCGACTGGCTAAGTCCTCCATCACAACACAAGCAACATTTTCGGCTTTCTGTGGTGGTAGTAGGAGATTTTCAAACATTGTTGGGTTATTCGTAACCCGGGAATGTTTGTCTTTCTTTAAAAAAAAAAAAAAAAAAAAAAAAAAAAAAAAAAAAAAAAAAAAAAAAAAAAAAAAAAAAAAAAAAAAAATGATATGACCGACAGATTTTAATCAGCGATTCCAGAGGGGCGATTCTGGTTCTACTTCTTCTTCTTCTTATCGCTCTATCAGGTCCCCCCGACGTCGGCGATCACTCTGGTAAATGCATCTCTATCTTGCTCTGCCCGGAATAGCTCCTACCAAACCCTCTATCTTACTCTTCCTCTGATAAGAAATTTTCCTTAACCTTCAAATTAACTATTTTTTCACAGTCACCCGAGAGAACTCGAATCGCAGTTAACGAAAAAGTCGTTAATTTTAAGGTGTGAACAATTCGACTGTCTTTCAAGAGAACTTTTAAGAACTGAAAGTAGTTTAAAGTAAAACCTTTTCCTTAAGTAGAACCGAAAACTCTTATGTATATTAAGAAGGTAGCTGCCATTGTACTCTAAGATGATTTTTTTTCTAATAAAGACAAAAAAAATGTTTATTTCTGCTAATTCCATCAGCCAAAATTACACCCCTTATCTTAAGCCATAGATAATAGAACAAACGGAAATGGGCCATGAACTATTATTAGTATGAAACCGCGCGTACAAAAGTGTCGCCAACATCGTTCACCCATTCTATTGCAAATCGCATCTACGCTTGGCGGCGCTCCGCCTTTACTTCCACCTACACACCAAACAAACGCATTACCTACGTAGACTCGGCGAACATATAGTCCTTATAGTCCGTCCAGTTAGGTCGTAGTTCGGCGCGCTTCATAGCATATCCTCATATGGTATGGAAGGTATTCCATACATATTTGTTAATCTGTTACTGTTCTATCATACTGTCTCTAAAAAGACGGTCACGTAGGTACAGTTTGATAATGCCTTTAGAAGGCGAAACAGCTGACACACGTAATAATATTTTTGTTTATAAATAAACTGTTTAATATATTATTAAATATATAAAAGAAATTATAATTAAAATGAAGTTCTACAAATTAAACTTGATAACAATAAATAAGTAAAGTAATGTTTTATCAAATGACGAAAAGATAAAAAATATTTATTAGAATAAAATGGCTTCTACGAGTAGGTTCCTACCTGTTACACTCCAAATAAGTTAAGAAATCGTTGTCAGGCACGTTCTGTTACATCTTGTATAGTCTAACTAAACTCATTACTTGTGTAACGTAGTATTGCGGAGATAAGTTCGCTAGCAGTTATTAATAGCCAATCTTGCAAATATGTGGTGTACTTTTGTACGGGATAGTACCGCTGTGATTTGTATGTTATACCTTACATGTTATATCCCCCCGTTAAACACACACCTGGTTCAGTTCAGCGAGAAGCGAGAACGAATGCTAATTTGTGTACTCGTGTCGAATAGATTAGCGTATCTATGCAAAAGATTATCTTAATAATTACAGTTTAGTCACCGCTATCACAAAACATTCATTAAATATCAATGAAACATCACGGTAAACTTCATTATAATTACTCACTCTTTAAATTATTTGAAAACATTTTTTTTATCAAGCGGATATACCATTGGGTCACTTCGTAATTTTTATGTACGTATGTGTATGTATTCCGCGGTTTTATCACTGTTTTTTTTTATCGCACCGGAACAGAAAGCAAATGAAAAGTTACAGGATTGTGTTTTCCCTTTAATCACATCATATTATTCGTAATAAATAACATGACTTCATTGTGGTTTACTTACAAATAAGCGCATTTCATGTGTTTGCAATATTCACCAAATGATCGTGTAGGTAGATGTAGTAATTTTTTTAGTGTGTTGTGTTTCTCTGCTAATTCTTATTCGTGACCCTTGTTCAGGAGTTAATCAACGAGTAAGATAAATTGCCTAAGGCATATTGTCTATTGCCGAACAATTGAACAGTTTTGCAGGGTGAGGTGTTGGCCTTTATAATTGTCGTATTCCGTAAAGATTGTCGTAATGTACGACAAATTCAAAACACATCAAACAATTCTCCTGCACTATATTTAGGAAACATATTTTTTTATGTTACTCTAATTTGTTTATTTTATTATATTCAATCCAAACTAAAAGATTTATTCAAATACTAATACATCGTGAGGCGGGTATATTTGCATATTTAAGGATACTAGTGGTCGCCCAGTGGTCGAAATTGGACCATAATTGTAATGTTTTTTTTATTGATTTAATGTATTTTTTATGCGTATTTAAAAAAAAATATTAGCATTCTGCACTCCTCTATATAAACTATAAGTGTGCCAAATTTCATACTCCTCCGTCCGCGCAATTTTCGTAAAAAGTAACTACTATACTATACTATATATACTGATTAAATGTCAATAAACGCCCGCATTGCCGGCAAACAAATACATATAACTGCAGCAAACTTGAAAAAAAATCATGTATTTATTAAAAAATATCAAAAATCATTTACTTGAAAAAAAAAACGTTTAACCATATAAATTGAATAAAATCCTTGTAGACTACCCCTCTCCCTCTCCCCCATATGCTAAGTATGTAAACTGTAGATTGAAAACATTTGTACCAGTCTGAAGATGACTTTAATAGGCTGAAATGAGTTTTATATTTGTTTTATTATAATATTAGCACATAATATTATTTAGCCCGGAAATTTTGTCATATCTTTATCTTATCGGTAGTCAAGAGAACTCACCGTCAAGACAAGGCAATACGCGACAATCTTGCGCAATCTTACCGTCAAGAAATTGTCGTAGAAAGAGGTGGCACATCCCTGCAATACATGAAGAAAGCACCTTATCCAATTATATTTTTGATCGTTTGAGTAATTTTGTAATCGGTTGTTCACACCGTAGAATGCAAAACAACGTTTTAGAACCTCTAATCATAATTAAAAATTAAATGGGTGCTCTCATAGGTAACTAGTAACTAATAACAATAAAATAATGGTATAATTAGGATTTTCTATTCACGCCTGCATATTATAATATTATTCCCATCAATGGGGATTTCAAAATGTTTGTCGTTAACCTTTTGCTGCTCTATCGCTTAATATTACATCAAACAGATGGTAGAGTATCATATTCATAATAATAACCGTTACGTGTAACGTATTCTGATCACAGATTCTCTCGTCTAGTTATGTAACGAGGTAGACTCATGATAATTATCAGTATCAACCGTGAGACCGTCGGCAAAAACAATATAAAATCAAAAATAGTGGCATCATTTTAGTTCCGGATTAAAATAATTAATATTGTATTCAACGAACTTACTTCCGGTGCAATGGGAAAATTCGATGATCTCTATCTTATATTTTTATATAATGAATTTTAATAAATATAATACAATACTTGGTCCATTTGTCTGGCGTCGTTTATGAAATATCACTTCGAAATATAGCTTTAATAATTAGGTACCCACCTACCTTAAAATACTCCTATTTATACACATAATCGTGGTATTTACATAGTACATTCAGATTTCGCAAGCTGTGAAAGTGTACAGATTTGTGAGACGGTAAAAAGTGTAAATATAAAGTATGTATTATAGTACACCGTTAAATGAAGGGCACTGTTTGTTATGTCAATCGCATGTATATTGTCCATTACTTTCCTTTTATGATAATAAAAACTGAAGGACGCTTCAGTCACAAGCCGTTGTTCCTTTAGTTAAAAAATTAGAAAAGAAAAAAATGGTTGAGATGATAAAACAGGCATCTACAGATATCCCTGTAATAAATAAAAAAAATGGTTACTGGTAAAGCAGGAATCTTTACATAATATTGTTCTTTTCCAAGGTTCATAGAAAATGTGTTCCATTCATCAATAAAGAAAATGGTTACCGTGGTAAAACAGGAATCTACTAATATTTATAAATAAATGAAACAGAAACATCTATTGATAAAATTAGTTGCTGATGTTATTGATCAAAAAATCTGAATATTATTATAATTATTTTTTTCAGACTTTAAATTAAACATGTATACCTATTAGAATTACTGGGGGCTAACTCCGAAATAAATTTAAATATGGGTGGAAATATTTAAACTTAATTGTATAAGTACATAATTTTATGACACTCTCCTTAAGTCTATTTTTACTTAGGTATATTTAGTCTGGTTTAGTGGTCGCAAGATCCTCGAAAGTAAAAACTACAGATTATAGAAGAAAAAACTAATTTTATTTATTGTACGAAATATTCTTTGAATTATTACATTAATGAAATTGCCATTGGGTTTCGCATAGATATTAACACCCTAATTAAACTGTTCACAGAAATAATAATAAGCAAAATAAAATATACAATAGTTAGTAATTGAAAGAGAAGAAAGGTAGAAAATAAAAAATAATAAAGCAATTATATAATTCTTAGTTCAAATACCTACTTACATTTACCATGACGTCATAATAGCTTACAGCTAATAAAATTAACACATTCTACGGCATTACACAATCTACACATTTTGTAACATTATAAAAATTCAGCATTCTGAAGCTTCGTTAATCTACGTTTTACTGTTTCCACAAAAGATAATAATATTTATCCTTATAACTCGGTTAACGTTTATTTATTGTTATCAAGCTTAATTTTTTAGAACTCCGTTTTAATTTTTTATCTCTTTTGTATATTCAATAATATTATTATTCAATTTATAAAAACAGTTTATTTATAAACAAGTTCTGCTATGTATAATACTTTCCAACATTTACCAATATGTGTATTGACATTGACTAATAATATTATAGAATACATAACAAGCCTAGAACCAGTGGACATTCTTTGCCTGTTATTGCATAAGTAAAAGCATGTCTAGCTCAAGATTCGAGATCAAATCCGTGTCAACTAATGGGAAACAAATAATGTATTTGGCATATTTTAGAACGCACGTGAAGCAAAACACGCAGTCGCTCATAATCTCTCCGTAGGAAATAATATTACGCAACTTTATTATATTATTATATTCATTAAAAATAATTTACAAAAAAAATCTAACCACACTACTCTACTTTGAGGTTGTGAAACATTTCATAATGTTAACTATCAAGTTATTTAAAAATAGCTTTGTAGAATAACGTTTAACAGAATGTTTGCTTTTTATCAACGTTGTTACGATAGTAATGTAATAGTAATAATACAAAGATGTTGAACCATTTTTATAAGGTCCGTTCAGGGGCGTGTATTGGGGGATCAAACTCCCCCATCGGCCTCAGTTTTCCGTAGGAAAAATGAAAACGGTGTATTACAATCCTAGAAAACACAGCAATATTATTTGTGCCTATCAGCGCTCTTGATGTGATTTTTCACAAAAACGGCGCTCTACAAATTATTCAATCATTATTATTATTATTATCTCCTTTACCAATGTGTTGTAAATAAGTTACGGTGAGTAGAGATCCCAAAAAACTTTCCAAGTCCCCCCCCCCACCCTCTCCCCAACCCCTCGGGGGATATCCACTCTAAAGAATGCTATAGCTACCCCCTTAAACATAATAATGTTGTTAATTAAGTGTTCTGGAGTAAAAATTCTTATTCAAGAATATCATACTATTAAATCGAAACGAAGCATGAAATAGAACAAGAAACAGGAAATAAAAAGGCTCGCAATTGGGATTCGATCCCAGGATCTCTTGTCTTACGGGTCACAGCTCGGCCATTAGGACCTGTATTTTTTCTGTCATTTTTGTCGATCTGGATTGTCATCGATCAATGAGATCTTTGTGAATTTAATTGGCAAAATTTTTGAGATCGACAAAAATGACAAAACATGTAGGTCCCAATGGTCGAGTTGGTTAAAGCGATGTGTCCGATCTTGTTCTGTTTCATGTTTCGTTTAGATTTATTATTATTTAATGATATATTATTTTGGGTGACCGGCCAACTCGGAATGAAACCAACTCAGAACCATCTCAGATAAGTCATTTAGAGTGATAAAAAAATATAAATAAAAAATTGGTTAAATAGGTTAAGTTAGGTTAGGGTTATCGGCTAATTTAAAAAATTTTTTTATCACTCTAAATGACTTATCTGAGATGGTTCTGAGTTGGTTTCATTCCGAGTTGGCATGGAACCATTATTTTGATGGGTATAACCTGCAAAAGTTATTAAAAAATTATTATTTATTATTTTAACTTTATGAGTAAAACCTCAAACTGTAATATTTAATTAAATGAAGACATTATGAGCGAAACTCAATCGAAAATCTGGAAACAGAAAAACAGAAAAAGATATTGGCACCTCTGGGACTCGAACCCAGGACCTCCCTACTTTCCGGGTTGGGCGCTCTTATCCACTGAGCTAAGGTGTCGATATCCAATTCGGTCACTTTTAACTGTACCATACTTCGACTAAGAACCACCCATATTATCTTCATTTTTCTTAACGCATATTTTAATTGGCTGCCATCTTTATGAATGATTGCAAGATTCAACTCGAACTAAATCTGGAAACAGAAAAATCAGATGATTTTTCTGTTTCCAGATTTTCGATTGAGTTTCGCTCATAATGTCTTCATTTAATTAAATATTACAGTTTGAGGTTTTACTCATAAAGTTAAAATAATAAATAATAATATTCATCCCAGACTTGCAGAAGAGTCAATAGATGTCGCACATTAAATAAAATGGATAATAATTTATCCAGACACCATCTAGATTGCATTTAGTTCGAGTTGAATCTTGCAATCATTCATAAAGATGGCAGCCAATTAAAATATGCGTTAAGAAAAATGAAGATAATATGGGTGGTTCTTAGTCGAAGTATGGTACAGTTAAAAGTGACCGAATTGGATATCGACACCTTAGCTCAGTGGATAAGAGCGCCCAACCCGGAAATTAGGGAGGTCCTGGGTTCGAGTCCCAGAGGTGCCAATATCTTTTTCTGATTTTTCTGTTTCCAGATTTTCGATTGAGTTTCGCTCATAATGTCTTCATTTAATTAAATATTAAAAATTTATTCACTGTAGACAAAAACCGTTTTTTTTTAATGATTCTTTAAAATTTCATGTTAGAAAGTTTTTGGGGATTGAACCCGCAAAATACCTACCCATTTGATGCGGAGGTCAACAAATTTGGTCTATGAATTGTAATAAATAACTAATCTGCGGTCTTTTTAACCATCGAGATAAATTCAGCGGCTGGTGAATGGCCCAAGCTTATTTGAGAATTTGTTACACAACCGAATTCCTGAGAAGTGAACAAGGCGTATTATTAATGTGAGTAGTTATTCTCAGGCATTGGCTTTGTATGAATTTTCAATTAAGGCCTCACTGCCTTAAATTAATAATCAACATATCTACATATTCATGTACATATTATACTATTGCCTCGGTTGACTTCACAGAGTTATAGATATCTCTATATCGCCCTGGTGAAAGACTGCCATTCGGAATCGAAACGTTGCTTAAAATGAGTTTAGGCGTATCTGGTCACCAGATCTGAATAGCCAAACACTCCCTTCAGCCTCACAATATAACCCGATTGGGGACGCAGCGCACCGGTCCCACTCCTCAGTCGGGACACGAAAAGTAAATTAAAACCGAAGTGTAAATTTGGCAGTAAAAAATAGTTATACCTACCTACACGGTGTCCGTAAACTCGTAGAAAAAAACTGGTGAGTAGTTATACAATCATACAGGCAAAAAAACTATTTTTTTCGACCTTCTGGAGCTTTTGGAGCTCTGCTGCTAGGACGGGTTGTTTCGTAGAATTTGAACAATTAATCAAATTTCAAAGTTAATATTCAAATTCTGCGAAAGTCATATTCGAATTCTATTATTTATAATTGTGGTTTACATTTGAAGTACTGTGAAGCAACTTAAATAGAACCTTCACAGAACATGAATATTAACTTTAATTGATAAATTGTTAAAATTCTATGAAACAATCAAAATTCAAATTCTGTGAAACAACCAAAATCTGTGAAATTAAAAGTAACGACTAACGATTTTTTTTTTCAAATTTAAGCCGTGAAATTCCAACTTTAAACTCGATTTACTTGAAAACGAAAGCTCGAATTGAAAAAATAACAGCACAAAATCACTCCAAATTTGATTTAGATTCACCAGTTTCCTGCCTGTATCACTCACTAGCTTCCGGACACCATGTATTGTTAACTGTTAACGGGTTTTATTTGGATACTAACAATTTATTGTGTACCGGCTTTGTTCTATATGGCTCGTAAATTAATATAAAAATCATTCGACATTCAGTTACAACTTTTTGCAATATAGTAATAGTTCCGAATGCGAATTTCGAAGGTCACGATCAAAGCGCATAATAATTACGTCTACAATCGATCCACAAAAACTCGTCGTTGAAATAAATTCCGACTTGTTGCCTTTGCTGTGTTAAAAACCAGTGATTGTAATTTTGATTGACCGTCAAACTATCATGATATTTTAATCTTATTGCATACAATCTCTTCACACGTTTTTGAGTCCCTCGCCGTAGACGGATGAACATTTTATAATAGATTCTTTTAGGTTCGTGATGCAGAATAGAAGATATGTTGAAGATGGTTTTGACTGAAGTTCACGGGGTCCTAGGCGTGCGTATCAATCAATATCGTGTTTTCTCTGTAATACTAATAATTAAGGAGCCGCTTTCTTTCTAAATCAGGTAACAGATTAATATAGAACAAAATAGCAAATAGAAATAATACTGATCATGATTAAATAATTCCTGTGTAGTGTGCCAAATAAATGTTGTATAAACCAACTTTTAGTGTTATGTACGACGAGGCAGAAAATAAGTGTTGTAAAAGCAAATACAGTTATTTCACAAAAAGGTTTTATGTTAAGAAACTGGTTGAGGGTGATCTTTTAACCTTTCCAACAGTACTCTCTCGACCTTTCGCCTTGCACCGCAGGGAGAAGGATGGATTTATACGTGCATCACTCCTGGGCACGCTGACCCTCAGATTTCTACCCTCATACATTTTTCCTTTCTAGAACTTCCCCTCCTTCCTTTGCTTAAAAACAACCCTCCGTATAGCATCCCCAAACATGGGCGAAGCTAGGTTTTGATTTAGGGTGGGCAAAAAATAAAAATCTAGAGTAGGTACCGAAAAAAGTAGGCTTCTACAACATATTCATGCTTTAGGCTCTATAAATACAAAGAATGTGAACGGAAGAAGGAAAAACCATCCTATTAAGTGCTGTAAATTTGAAAATGCAACTCGGTCAACAATCCTCAAAGAGGACATAGGCCCTGAGTGAAATTATTTTTCTCACGGCTTCCTGTGAGGAGATATTATGCAGTGTAAAACAAGTACTTCGGGTAAAACAAAATACAGCGGGCTGTCTCAATGAGTTAGTCAAGGCCCACCTCTTTGGTCTTATCGCGCAGTGGTTGCTTGGATTTGGATGGTGAATTTCCGGATATGCGATATTTTCTAGATGCCGAAAAATTTTTTAAAGTTTTAAAAATTATATATCAAAATGTAAGAATTTTTTATGTGTTTTTTGGGTTTTCGCAGTGATTCCCTCGTGCAGTTTCCTACTTGTCTCACTGTTTTCCTATTAAAATACAGAAATTCCTGATAATCTTCAACATTTAATTATTAATTTAATATGATGCATGCGCATTATTTTTCATTTTTTTATACCCTGGATATTCAGGCTCTAGGTCTTCAGGTCACGAAACTAGTCATTAATCCAGTACCTACCAACTACCAATGGCAATAGTGATGGCTAATGCCTACTTGTACCGGCAGATGTCGTCTGGTCTGCCTCCATTGTCCAGTGTCACCAGTGCTACCTATTCATCTCGGAAATTACCGTTTAAGCCATCAGAAATACGTAGCTTTGAACGGAATTAATCCATAATAAATCTGGCTAAATTCCATTGATTAAGTGCGCTGAAAGATACTCGTATATAATAATTCTCCAGTCATTCTTTATTCTATGATTATGTTTGATAAACGTTTTCGGTTCGTGTTCTACATTCAGATAAGATATAAGCACCTCTTTCGTAGTATTGTTTTTGTACCTTTTATAGCTTTTTTTATTCATTCTACTTCGTCCCAGATTTGTATTTAAAAATTGATAATTAACAATATGTCTTATTTTAAAAATTTATATCATATCTAACGATTCTAAATACTCAATTTTTTATAAGAAAAACTCTCTTTTTATAACTTTTGAAGGTTATTCCCATCAGCGTAATATATCATTGAAGAAGAAGATAACACTTATAATCTAAATGAAAATATGAAAGAGAACAAGACACAGAAAAATAGAAAAAAACAATGGTCGCAACTGGGACTCGAACTCAGACGAGAGGTCTGGGTCTTTTTCTATTTTTCTGTGTCTTGTTCTCTTTCATATTTTCATTTAGATTATAAGTGTTATCTTCTTCTTCAATGATTCTAAATACAGCTGTGATCCGATGTAGTTGGATTTGTACAGAAATTCCAGACAGAAAATGCTTATTTCATAACGCCAAAACTCACCGTTCGAAAGTCGTTGTCGCTTCAGACAACTTTCTCATTTATAAAAAAATTTTAGGTAGGTTTAATATTATCACTATTCAGAATCGAAACGTTGTTTGCTTGAAATAGCTTTAGCCGTGTTTGATGGCCAGGTCTAAATATCCAAGTATTTTCCAATATTGAGATGTATTCAATCTTCTTCTCCCCCATTCCCTTCTCCTCAAAAAACACGTCATTAAAGATGCTGACTCCGGTCGGTCCGGCATATTTGGAACTCATGAAAAAATGGTGAGTCAATTTGTCAAAAGTCACAATTAAAATGCAAATATTATGTTTCTTATAATTAATTTGCTGGTTAATTCTATGAGTCATCGAAGAATTGCATATTAATTTAATAAATTACAATTAAACAAAGGATGTGGTTTTGTCGGTTTTTTTTCAAATATTATTAATTTGTCGTCATTATAATAATTGAGACCTTTTCCTAGTCAGTTCGGGACCTGTTGACTCGCAAAGCTTAACATTTCACGATCGTATCGAAAAGATCTGTAAATCAGCCACAAAGATGTTCTGTTTTGTCATGCACAATTCAACGGAATTGATCAACCTTACAGTTATAAGATAAAGCTGCTTTACTTTAGCTTAGTGCGTAGAGAGTGGATCTCAGGTACGGGGGCCAGAGGACACCGATTATATGTACTAATGAGAAAATACAAAATAAATGTTTACGTTACCTCTACTTGAGAGAGTTGGGTTTTTACACATGACCGTTTCCAACAGCATTTATCTTGGGTATGCTGGGTAACTATAGCCTTAGTTCCAGGAGGGGTGTCACTTTACTGTCGATGACGCTTATTATCAATAAATGTCTCATATAGGATTCTGCGTCCCGGATAATTTCACACGAATTCGCCAACACAGGTTTTTGATTCTTCCCAGGTGCGGAATGACTTACCAATGGTGATGCCCCCGGGAAGACTCACTAGGTTAATTAACTGCCTCGCAGAAAATGTGGATATTTACCACAAGTCTCACAACGGATTTAGGCGCGAAGTACTTTTTAAGATTTAACTGTGAATACTTAACCTACATGTAAAAATTTTGTCCCATGTAAAATGTATTTATTATGCCAAATATTTTTTCTTTACCGCTCTTGCAATGTGCTTGTTTTTATACTGTTTTACTGTTTTACTGTTTTACTGTTTTACTGTTGTACTCCGGGTGTCGTTATCTTGCATTTGTTAGAGGCCTCTCTACTCAGCCTCTCCTCAAATAACATCTAATAATTTTTTGTCCCCTCAACTTTTACCCCGTTTTCCTTATTACTTATTTCATATCTGTTCGATGTCTTCCGTGGTTAATAATTGCATAAAGTGTATTTATTGAAATCATTAAATTGATATGAACAATCAGCGAATGACACACACTGATGCTAATTATACGTGTAATGATTGTGTGTGATGTTAATGTGTAATGGTGTGAAAATAATGTACCGCGCCATTGTGTTGGTTTTCTCTCCAAACAACATTAAACATTAGTTTTATTGTTGTCGACAATCTGCCATTGAATCATAACTTTACTAACAATAATAACTCAGGCAATAAAAGGCGATAACGCGATTGAATTTCTATTATTTACTGTCTGAATTCACATTTAGGTATATTATGCTCTGTGCGCTGATTATTTTCTATTATAAGCTAGTCGTTATAAGTAATAACGATTACTATTAGGTTTCTTTTTTTAACCCCTCAGGACTCGGGCAGATTCTGTCAGATCAGAATATTTCAACAATAAAATTAATATAATAATAATAGTATCCGAAAAATTAAAACTGTTGAAAGGTGTTGAAATACGCTTTCAAATGATATTATTAGAAATAAACATATATAAATAAAATTTATTTGAATTTTTGAATTGAATGTAAAAATAAAAAGCAAAAAATATATACACACATATTTGGTTAGACAAATGTTATTGTGACCTGAATTTTTTCTCGTTTAATAAAAAAAAAATCAAAAGTTTTTTTTTTTTCTAATTGTGGTCTGAAATTTAGACTACGTAGAGTTTAAATTAATTTATTTTTAACTTTACGAGTAAAATCTCAATTTTTTGTCCCCTCATTTAATTAAATGAAGACAATTCTGGCGAAAATCGGAAAACAGAAAAATCAGAAAAAGATAGGTCACATCTGAGACACGAACCCAGGATCTTCGCCTTGCCGGGGCGCAACACTACCAACTGAGCTAATGTGTCCCTATCCGATTCGGTCATATTTAACTATATCATAGTTCGACCAAGAACTACCAACATATTCTTCGTTTTATGTATTGCAAGATTCAAGCCCGAACTACATCTGCCCTAATGAAATATATAGTGTCTTGGATAAATTTGAATCCATTTTTATTTTTAATATGCGACATCTATTAACTTTTCTGTAAGTCTGGGATGAATATTTATTTTTATTTTTAGCGAGTAAAACCTTGAATTGTAATATGTATTTAATTAAATTCTAGACGTGACCGTATATTTTCTGATTTTTCCGTTTTCAGATTTTGGATTGAGTTTCACTAATGTTGTCTTCATATAATTTATTTACATAATATTAGTTCATCGACTATTTAGCGTTCTTGAAGTGATTATTCACAAAAACGGCGCTGTATAAATCAGCCAAATATTATTATTATTATGTATCGGTTAAAAGCTTTTAATTTCAAAGTTACATAGCTCATTGTGTAAATGACGCTGCGAAAATGGTTGAGTTAAACAGAGTTTTCATACACATTAAACTGTCCAAATTTCATTATGCCAGACCTCACCGTTTTAGAGTTTTTGCTGCATCTCGATTGGACATGCCCCTTAAAATTTCTGAAGATCTTGAAAGAATAAGAATAGAAAGAATCCAATCCTTAATTTTGACATGTATATAAAAACGAATCTTTCTTTGTTTGTCCCTCATGCGTTCCTAAACCATTCATCCGATCGCGATGAAACTTTGGTGATTTGTTGTGCGCCCGCCCGCGAAGGTTTATATATATATATAATGGTGAGCTATGGCGTTATGAAATTTGTATACAAAATTTACCATAGGTGAAAAGGTGTGTAGATAATATAGTTTAGCGGCAGAGAGGGTAGGCGAGAGGGGGAATACTTCCTTTCTTTGGCAATGCAAGGCATTACGGGCACTCGCTAGTATTTAGGGCACTAATCAGGTCGAGTAGGTTAATTAGGCACAATGTTATATACATCATCACTAGAAGTGTCCGTGTTCTTCCTAGAATGCGGAACAATGATGTCATGTGTTAAGATTTTCAAACAGAATAACTAATATTAATGTGGGAGTCGCCAGGACCGGTTTGCAGAGGTGGAAATCTCAGAAAATAGCAGAAAGATTGTCTTCAGACTACCGACAGCCCTTTCTGAGCTCCTGATCCGACCCTGACTCCGACGACTGGAGTTGAACTGCCCTGAACTCTGTCTGGGCCCACGTAACTCGATAATATAGCAAACCGGCTCTGCAAATCAAATGCATGTTTTTTGTGGGCGTATGTTTCTGTTACCAAAATATTTCTGGCCATTGGAAGTTGGGAAATAAAATTTGTTTAAAAAATAAAAGGATTTTATTTAAAAAATGCAATAACACCTGTTGATGTATTATATTCCTGCACCTAGATAAGGTTGTGATTATATAATAAAATAAGTCACAATGTATCAAGTTATTATATAATATGTTCTTCATAAATTGCGAATTCACTTTTTGAAGTCATTTTTATTTAATGAAAATTAATAACTTTTATCAAATAAGATCATATTTATAAATTTGTTTTTCTTAGTGTGCCTTATATCGTCAGGAATGTAGGTAATAGGCATTAAAATCGCTTGGCAAACGGAGTCTAGAAACGCTCAATTTCAAGCACAAAAGTGATTTTTTATTTATTCTGTGACTGTTTTATATGAAAAAGAAAAAAACCTTATCAAAGGAAACTGTCACAGACCATCCCTGTCATAATATTGTATTTTTTAAAGTTGTTTCTTGTACGCGTTCGTTTCTAGTGAAAAATATTTTTTTAGTAGTTTATGCGTATATTTTTTATTAAGTAATCAATAAATTTATTTTAATTCCACTCAAGCGAAACGTTAGGAAGAGTTTCAATTTATCCAAAGCTGTTTTAGATATTCATAATGTAAATCGATTCATGGTAAAGATTAATCTAAAATAGTGATTTCGCCTTAATTTACTGTGTTTTTACTTACCACGGCGGTATTATTCGACTCTTCGCCTTGCATCACAGTTGAAGGGATTGAATTCATACGTCCGTCACTCCAGGACACACTGCCCCCAGATTCCTACCTACCCCTCACACCTATTTCCTTCTCAGAACTCCCCTTCTTCCTTTCCTTAAAAAACCCTCCACACAGCATCCCCTAAGATGACGTAAGCCCTGAAGGAAATTATTTTCCTCAGGGCCTCCTTTGTGGGGCCAATGTAAAAAATATATATCATAACCTTCAAACCTCGGGCATATTTTGTCAGGTCAAAATATTTGCGCTTTGCAATAAAATCCAAATAAATGGAATATTTCTGAACGTATTCGAAAACAAAAACAATTTTTGAAAGGTGACGAAATATATATTTTTTTAATGCAAACATTAAAACGTTTTCAAAATGGCTCATCCTACGTTTTTTTCTATGTAAAATTACTGATAAATGTTTTATAAACGTTATCGTCACCTCACTTTTTGTGGTTTCTTGTAAAAATAACGAATAAAAAATTCACAAACTTTAAACTGCGGTCGAAAACTTCGGTTCCATGTAGGTGTACATTTTAATTCTTCTGTAGTTAACTTTTAGATATGTGTATAAAGCGCGGTGTTTTCTCTTTCTAACACCGTTCAGATTTTAGATCATATTTCTCACCATGGATAGTAAAGGACAATAATTTCTATGAGTTGTTCCCAAAAGCGAACAAATTAGCCTGAGGGCGTAATGTATATGATAATTTCATATCATTGATACAACGTACAATGAGAACATCAATTGAATAATTGCTTTAATTAGTCCTAAATCATATGTTAGCAGTTAATCACTTGTTATTTTTGTATAAAACTCTTCCGGAAATTAAACTAATAAATCATTAAGGTGTCAATACGAGGTTATTACCATTGATATAATAAGTGGATCAATAGAACAAATGCATAAAATAGTCTTAAATCATTAGTTAGCCCGGACTAAACGTTTAAAATGAAATTGAAACATCGATCAAAATATCTTTTTTTAATTACTTTAATGAGTAAAGCCTCAAAGAGTAATATTTAATTTTTAATATTTTCTAGATTTTATAAATGTATTGTAAGTTTGTGCAGCGCCCTTGAGGTGATTTTTCACAAAAACGGCGCTATATAAATCATCCAATTATTATTATTATTATTATTGAAAAATAATTTTAAAAATTCACTCCAGACTTAAGAAGAATCTTGCAATCATACATCAAGATAGCAACCAATAAAAATATGGTTTAAGAACTTGAAGATAATGTTGGTAGTTCTTAGTCGAAGTATGATACAGTTAAATATGGCCGAAGAGGATAGGGTTAGGTCCAGGCAAGGCAAAGGTCCTGGGTCGATGGTCGATGCGACCGTATATTTTTCTGATTTTCTGTTTTAAATATTCGTTTGAGAGTCGTTAATATTATTTTCTGTGTTTAATCAATTTAACGATAAAATCAATATACTTACTTTAAAATTTATTCACAGTATCACAGATAATCAATGAATCAAAACAGGAACAAAGTCGGACCCTTCTTATAATAAAAAATAACAACAAAAGTAACAAAACATTGTACGTGCAAACTGCACGTGTCTACAGTTAAATCCGTAAAGCGGTCATAAAAATATTTACTTAGAATTTTGCGAAAAATCCCTTCATTCTCCCACAAACTCAGCGTTAAAATCATAGAACCCCAAAACTTGTACAAATAAAAGAAAGTAGTGTAGAATTTCTAAGAAGACAATAATGACTTCTTTTTCACATTTCCAACTTCAAGTTCTATTTTCAAAGCAGTAAATATTATAATAATAACAACGATGACCTCGCTAACTACTTCTATAGAGAACAAATCAGTTTTACGGAGATAATCATTATTGCAATTTATTACTATTAAATCATAGCGGTGATAATCGTCGCATTACCAGCTACTTAAGTTGGGAAGAGTGAATGAAAGAAACGTCTACGATTTTATTGATAATGAAAAACCTCTTATTTTTCACTTAGATCAATGACTATAGAAGTAGGTACCTAAAGTAGATACGTATATGTATACACACACGTGGGAGACAGGTGTGTTGCGGTAGCATGTGCAAGTAAAATGAATTTGCAGGGATTGTAAAATATACGCCGCCCTCTTTTTATTGAACGGGACATTTTGCAGAATTTTCAATGTCATCTTTATTGTGTGTTAGTTAATTCGAAATATTGTAACTATGACATTCTGCTATATCTACTGACGTACTAAACGCAAGGATATTTGAATTTTATGGACTTCCCCCTTGATGATAAACGTGTTTTAAAATTTACACTACCGATAAACAACCAATTACGACATATTACGGTTGTTAGGTAATTAGTTGTTGCTGTGTAAAATTTAAAACCCTTTTATTAGTGTGGACCTTTGTTTTTCGTATTTTGTAGTTTCGTTTTTTTAAGCTTTCACAAGATTGAATGCCAGGGTATTTCTTTATTGTTTTATGGTTTAGTGGTTTTTGAATGTTCATACAACAGTCGCACCTGTTGGACGTTGCTAATAGCAAATAGATATTGGCGATTACTTTGATGATACTTTTTGAGGTGAAATGGGAGGAGTGTAGTGGAAAGAATGAGAAATAGAGTAGTTGGAACTTGGAACACAGAGATATAATATATATAATGTATCAATGGGTTGGAAGAGTCTTGGCTTTTCAGATCGGGTCACAAAACATATCTGAAGCTATTTCTTCTTAGTTGCAGCATTTCTTACTTGTTTAAGAGGAAGCTATGTACAAGCCAAAAATGTATGTATTCTTAGTGTGCCTTACATCATCACAAATATATGTAGGTATAGGCATATAAATCGCTGGGCAAACGGAGTCTGGAGGTCGATTTCAAGTGCTAAAATGATTTTTATTTATTTTGTGAATAATTTTATAAGAACGAAAAAATATTAATCAAGAGAAACTGTCGCAGATAATTTTAGTCATAACATTGTATTTTTCAAAAGTCGTTTCTTAAATGCGTTCATACATTTCTAACGAAAAAATACGGTTTTTTGTAGTTTATGCTTATATTTTTTATAAAGTAATAAACAATTTTATTTTAATTTTACTCGGGGGAAACGGTAGGAAAAGCTTCGTTATATCCAAAGTATATATTTTGGTATTTATAATGTAAACCGATTCGTATGAAAGATTAATCTAAAATAGTGATTTAGCATTTGATTTGTTAGCGAGTTTAGTTCTATGTCGCCCTACAGCTACCGCCTTCCGTCGTCTCCGCTAAACCAATGAATGTCAAACTGCGGTTAAGTTTCGCGATCAACCTATTTAGATAATGGAAACGGAAACATAGACATTATTCTCCTTTCTTTTAACAGTCGTCACCTCATAATGTTTATTTTAATAACAACTCTTATTATGATCTCACCTTGTCATAATAACTTAAATACCTATGTAATACTGACTTTACTATCTTAAGCTATATTCAAAAGTATGTATACCTATTTTATAAGCGTTCTATCCACACCACTTCAAATACTATTACACCGCACAGATTCTTCTTTCGGTGTCCGCAATGGAATTTGATAACTTACCCAATGAATAAATTTCCGAACATTCTTTATTCCTCGGGTTCACTGAGTACTTTGGAGTTTAATTGCGGGCGGATCGGAGCGGCCCTTCAGTGGGGTAGCCCTGGCCGCAGGCAAATCGATACGAAAAGGGACTCTACAAATAAATATTAAGTCATATTAATTCAACACAATATAGATACCTACTTATATTCGGAGTTATGCGTTGACGATTTCGAAATAAAACTGAAACAAAGCTGTCGAAAAGTCTTCACTCAATTTCCTAAGACAGTGACTTTATAAATAAAAATAATTATTTTAACACAAATAATCATATTTTATTCCGCGTTTTTGAGGAGTATAGCGATCCATGGTTTGTCAACGTGTATTCTACTTCTGTTTACTTCACGAATGACAAATTCGTGGTGACTTGACAACACCATTCGCAAAAATGAGAACATCTTCCGACAGGGTGATGGCTGCTGAATTTTAAAGTATTCAAACAACGAAAAATTCGAGCATTGTTGAAATTTTTTATCTTTGGAAAAAGCAAGGTATCTCACCTGCGTTCGACGGAAAACTAGAATGATATTACTCCAACGGTGACCGGACAACTCAGATTGAAACCAACTGAACACCTCCTTTGAAAAATCTAATGAAAAAAAATTAAAAAAGGTCAAATAGGTTACGATAGATTAGGTTATTGGCTATTTTTCAAAGCATTTATTGATTTTTTAAAGAAGTGTTGAGTTGACGTAATTCTGGGTTGGCATGGAACCTGCTCCAATTTACATAAGTTTGGCAAATATTATTTATAAAACGATTAACTGTAAATAATTGTCAACTATCAGAAAGTAATAATAAATGGAAGTCCATCTTTATTTTTGAAAATGACTCATTTTGGCAAAACCAGAAGGCAAATTTGAATTCATTTAACATTTACAAATTATTCTATTGCACTTGACCCAGTCAATATTATTGTCATCGAAATGCATTTCCCATTTACTTTCACAGATTTGTCAAAAGTTTACTATAAATGCAAATTATTTTATTAAAAACTAAATCAGCGGTTTTCACTTTTTTGTATAAAAAACAAATGGAATTTATTTAAAAAAAAATTATCTATTCTTATTTTTGTAATATGAGATATTTTTTTTTGAAAGCTCGCGTAAAAGTTCATTATACCTTCTGCTTTTTCATGGTCTTTGTTTTGAAACTTTATGGGCACCTGTAAATAAATATCCATCTTGCCACCATATTATGAATTCTTGAAACACCTCCGTCTATCCAACCATAATAATTATCTTGGCGAGAAGTAGTAATTCCTCTACTTTATTGCATTATCACCTCGTAAATCGCGATCTTTAACGACTGCGGCTGCGCGAATTTTGGAACATCACATTTATCGATGAAATAAATCAATCAATGCAGGAAACCAGTAATGTCTTTTGGTGAAATTATTATTTTTTATACCATTAAAACTAAAACGTGTTCGATATTTTGATAACCGACAGCTGCAAGATGTCAACATTTTTTGTTATCTTATCACACTCCCCTAACTTATTATTTAGCGTAGTTTGCGACAAAAAATTGAGTAGATGTATTACGTACATACTTTCTTATAAAAAGGCCATTTTTACAACCATGAATCTATTACCATAATTATTATTATACTTTCATGTTTAAAAATTAAATAAATTATTTTTGTGTACGTGTTTTTAACAACAGCTTTCCGGATATTTTGAACAAGGATGTCTTTCAAAGGGATTCTACTAGTGAAACCACAAGGGAAACCATTAGTTATACCTCCCTCAATTAATAAATGCGAGTAAATGATTTCTGGTACCTAATCTGGCAATAGTCTTAAAATATATTTATAATATCTTTATTTATCTTATAATAATATTTATAATATCTTTATTTATATTTTAATAATATTTAGTCTTCAAATATCTTTATTTATCAAGATTCGGTAAACTATTACTGTCGAAAATAATTAATTAAATTTGTAGAGCACAATTTCGTGCAGGCGAACCGTAAACTTGAGTCTTAGTTTTTTTAGCTCTCCTCCCAGCTGTCACTACAAAGGGCCCTTGCCCCATGCGAGGATATTCTTCCAAAAGCAATATTATTCAGTTCCCGAGGAGATCGGCCGTCCCGGTCCCGCGCGACCGTTCAGTGCACGCTGCAATTGCGATATTGCTCGCTGCATCCAAACAAATATAAATAACATCTCCCGTGCAACTGAATATCGCGATCCAAGTGTCGTTTTCAATGATAATGAACGACACGATACACGATGTGTACCGCTGCGGATGTAAACTATTCAAATTGTTTCCGTTGAGCGAAAAAAAGGTTTGAACTTTCTCGTATCAGTTTTCTCCCCCAGCGATTTCACAACATAACCTAACACAATCTAACTTATAATTCGGTTATTTATTATCTCTTAACAGTTTAACGGTTGTGTTTCTTACGCTAAGTTTAGTGAGTTAATGTTTTCCGCATTTGATTCCTCTACTCCAGTGTTACTAATATCGCCTAGTATTTAAATTGTGTTCATTTTCTTGCTGCTCTAAATCTTTTGTTGCGATTTACGGTGTTATGTTTTTACCTGTGTACTAACTACTGTGTACTACTACCAACCTGGGTTCCGTTATACTGAGAATTCACTGAATTCAGAATGATAATGGGTTACATCGATTGTATTAGAAATATTGGTTCAAAAAATAATTAAACGTTCTGTAAAGTGCTTAATTTTATTCGTATTTTTTTTCAATAAACCTACCAAAATTCTATCATTTTATAAGTACTTTATTTTTGCACTGATGTGCAAATTTGTGGCGACTGCACAACTGAGAATCATGCAACAAACA
Source organism: Glyphotaelius pellucidus (assembly GCA_936435175.1). Taxonomy (NCBI): domain Eukaryota; kingdom Metazoa; phylum Arthropoda; class Insecta; order Trichoptera; family Limnephilidae; genus Glyphotaelius; species Glyphotaelius pellucidus. The sequence goes on along the minus strand of OW386539.1, from coordinate 128,034 downwards.
CTGCCTTTGAAAAGTCATTAAAAGTGATGAAAAAAAAATATAAAAAATTGGATAGGTTACATTAGATTAGGGGCTTCAATCCTTTTTTTCATAACTTTGACTTCTCAAAGTGGTTTCGAAATTGCATGATTCTGTGTTGTCATGGGACCAAATTTGTTACCTATTCGTTTTTTCCTTCATAAGTTTTAACCCCTTCTCAGCCCAGAACGTTTGTAAATATCTAAATACCAAATTTAGTTTATTTCATTATGACTTATTTAATCTGAAAAGAGCAATTTGAAGGCAATTTTAACATTTGTTTGAAGTTAATTGATAACATTGTAAGGCGCCCTTGATTGTACAGTATTATATTAACAATTATTGCCTTAATTAGGCACCTTCAGGTGTCCGTATCCTGCACTAATTATGACCAAGGCTTCTGCACACTTTCGCTCTGTTTATGTATTTTATTGAGCATTTGTATGTTTGGACTTGTTGCAGATGGAAACATCGGCCAGCTCCGAGAGCTCCACCACATCCACCGAGGACAGCGAGGCGAGGAAAGCCAAGCGGGGACACGTGCTGTCGGAACTTCTGCAGACTGAACGGGCTTACGTACATGAACTTGGATCCATTCTAAAGGTACTTCTTCATTCATTCATTTTCATATCTGATGTTCAAAACTGTTTTTCTATATATTACCTATCAGATATTTTATTGACTTAAGCATACCGAAGTCCTGTTTATCCCAACCGTTTTGTATTTCGTCTGTCTGTAAATTTGTTTGTGCGTTCCTTTTCCGTTTTCGAAAATCTGTTGTATCTAATTTATTATTTAAGCAAATTTTACTTTTAATGGATGGCTTTAGTAAAGATTCTTTTTTCAAATGTGCAATCGTCATGTTTATTTGAACTTTTTTTATTAGCATTTTTTTTTAAATTATTATTATGGTATCTACCTAACTACCTGAAGAAAGTTTGATTTATTAAAAAAGATAAAATTAAAAACACTTTTTGGATTCGGGTCTCCTGTTGACAGAACCGCTAGTCCTAACTTAACCTAATTAAAGTTTGAAAATTAATGAGCTCCCAAACGCAATATATTATTGAGATTACAGATTCTCCCCCCTGATTGATCTTGAAGCACTAATGAACTCGTGAGAGCAATTTAAAATCTCTCGTTGATGTAAACAAACATCTCTGAATAATTAGATGCGAACAACAACTAGAATATGTGTTTACTAGAGTGCGACGTGTGTGGAGCGGAACCACTGACCAGCGGAGTAACCTTCCTACGGAAATACTACAGCTAGTACTCTCCGGACATGCTCAGTGAAAGCTGCCACTCGCGGTAACAAAAAATGAAACACGGCAAATACAACCTCGAGGAATATTCTAACCGTCTGAGTGTCGGATCCTCCCGCTCTTGGATGTATCAACAGAACCTTCCAGACCTTCAGACAGTTACGCCGGTTCAGTGCAACATGACTTTAAAGAACAAAACCTTGGAGAGAACCTCATCCGATTCAACGCTGTTCAGTGATTACGCTAACCAAGTGAAACTCTTCGATTACGGGAAAAAAAGAGACGGAAAACTAAAAACTAAACTCAAAAATATCGCCAGCTTTGCGTGTGTCAGAACAAAAACAGAAAGTTTATTAGGAGACGGTATTTCGGCTCAAAGTGATTTAAATTCAAAATATAAATACACCAACGACAATATAGTTTACCGGACACCTACAAAATGCGATAATAATGTTAAAGTTGCCTCTAAAAATAATGATAGTTTATATTATGAAAGAAAAACAATGAATTGCTCTGTTGCATCTTCGGAAACATTTTTAACAGTGAAACCTCCTGTCTTGAAAAGATGTGCAAAAGACCGAATGTATAGTTCTAAGTTTTCTCAAAAATCATACGGTTCCATGTATTCGTCATTACCGAATTTGAAAAAATATTGCAGAAATGAATCTTCTCAATCCAGCCATTGTTGTCCATCTGAAAAAAATAAACATTTACTCAGTGAAACCAGTGATTATTATTCCTCCCTTTTAAGAGACTATTCACGAAATATGAACAAGTGCAACGAAACAGTTGATAATTTTTATACTACTTTACCAAATTTGAAAAAATCTCGGCATCACAAGTCTTCCAAAAATACACAAGAATATGTGAAAAGTTTGCACTCCACCATGTCCAATAGAAAGGCCTGGCTTAAATCTAACAAGTACTTCTTTGAAGATCATTCTCGTTCCTCCTGTTCGTTGAACACCAAATCCAGTTGCAATGAAACTTATTCGAAAACCGTTCCAATTAAAAAATCCAAAATGGAAGCTATTTCTAATTTATATTCAAATACGCTAACCAACATAAAGAATCTTCCCAATAAACCTAAAGAAAAGAAATATTTGGATAATGATGGCTTATTTGAAAATCTTGAAGCGTTCAATGCAGATTATGACAGAAGATTAAAGGAATGGACAGATGCTTTGGAAGATGCATTATCTAAGGATTCTGTATGTGTTTGTTTATTTATTTATTTATTTAAGCTGGGTTCTTACAAAAGAGTTCTAAAAACTCGGTTGTTTTACAAATAGTTACATATAATTACAAAACCCTTCTTAGTCAAACGAATATCTACATAAAATTATATAGAAACTCACTCAAATGACAAATAACACAAAGAGTGAACGAGTGAACAAGTGAATTAGCTCAACAATTGTTACATATTTTTTAACTTTCTTATTAGCAGGACTTTTTTCTGAATCTGCATAAATTATCAACGAAGATGTCTATTTTTTGAGTCAGAGGGCTACAATAGGCGATAATACTTTTAAATGTATTTAGGTGAAACATGCTATGGCGTCTTAAACAATAGGAATCGGGAACATTTATTTCAATACAATGCAAGAAGTAATGTAGTATCAAGATTACTGTAATTATTTTTTTTAACATTAGCTCCACACAGGAACTCCCTGAGGAAAATAATTCCCCTCAAGGCAAAGGTCATGTTTGGGAATGCTGGGAGAGAGTCTTTTTAGGAAAGGAAGGAGAGGAAATTCTGGGAATGAAAACGGTATGAGGGGTAGATGAGAATCTGAGTATCATTATGGCCAGAAGTGATGGACGAATGAATCCATCCCTCCCAGTGTGGTGCAAGGATGTGGCGATGCTCCGAGAGAGCCCTGCTGGAAAGGTCAAAAGGTATCCCTCATCCCGTCCTCTCAATCTGGCCTGCCACACAGTTGGTGGTGAAGACCCGAACAGACCTCACCTCACAGGGCACCCCTGCTCACCAAACATACTACTCTTACTATTTTTTTTAATAACAACTTTTTATTCTTCCTCAGGGTTATAAAGAAGAACTGGACAACCCTGAAAACATACCATTGATGCCCCCCGGTCTAGTGGGAAAAGTAGACGTACTCTTTGGAAATCTCCAGGAGTTGTTCACATTCCACTCAGACGTCTTCCTGAAGGATTTAGAAAATTGTATATCTACCACGGAACTGGTTGCTTTATGCTTTGTACAAAAGGTAAGAGAGTCCTTACGTCACTACGAGTACCTACTCGGCAATATCATTAGCTTAAACTAAAGTTTGCCAAGTACGCTTCTGATAATTTTTACTTCTTCCCAATATATTTTTTGTCAATGAAATTAAAAAAATATAAAGGGTCTTACAAATGTGTTTTTATTTTTACACATCTGTTAAACAACCGTTAAACATACATCAAACAACCATTAGTGTATGGTAAATGATTGTTTAACAGTTGTGTAAAATTTAAAATACTTCCAATAGTAAGGGAGTTTATGTTTATTTCACATAATTACTTTCGATACTTCTTATAATACCTATGTCAAAGTGCGCTTAAGTTTTTTAAAAGTGCTTGAAAAAGAATCTAGCATCGAGTCATCAAATCTTAGAATGATATTATCTTGCTTATTATTATGTAATCATATTCTGTATCTACAGGCGCAAGAAAACAATTCATCTTAGCACATTTTAAGCGGAGAGTCCTGCTTGAATGCCTGGAAAGGCATTGCTGTCAAATATTTTTATGTGAATATTGTACACCAATCTCTTCGCAAGGGTCGCAACTCCCAACTATATGTATATATGATACAGGATGGGGAAATCTTATCTCCCTGTCTTTTGTGTGGAAAAATACTTTATCAAAAAGAAACTTACAGCTGGGCACTGGAGATGCGCAAATTGTTCTTTTTTTGCAATGATTGACAAAGTGAAAACTAATTTTTTTGTCAAATTAATAAAATACTTAAAATATAAAACGTCACTAAAAGACCCAACACTGACTTTAACTTCTGTTTATGAAGCCCTAGTACAAAGTAGGCTATAATTTTGGACAATACTTGCATGGTTGGATGAGGCGAGTGCCATAGAAAAAATTCATTCAAATGTACCTAAATTTTATTTTTGAATTTTAACCAAACCAATTTAATTCGTTTTTCTCCAATGTGTTCCTTGTTTGAGGTGTGTTAATATTTTAACGCGTGACTTGCAAAATATGTTTTTTCCTAAAATAATTAAATTGACCGGTCAGTGGCTGAGTTGGCATCGCGTTTGGGTCCCACCCGGGCGTCGCGTGTTCGATTCCTCGGCTGGCTAAGCCCTCCATCACAACACAAGCAACATTTTCCACTTTCTGTGGTGGTAGTAGGAGATTTTCAAATATTGTTAGGTTATTGAATGTTGTTTATGAATGAGCAGTTCATGAATAATTTTATGTTTAATCTTTGTAGCTGTTTTTCCTAAATTTACTTGCTCTTATTTGTATATCTTACTTTTATTACGTGTCTTAAACTAGAATAAAATTATTTAAGTTTAGAATTACCTGTCTACATGTGAGTTTTTTCACCCGTGTAAAATATTTATTGTATTGGAATTAGTCAAAGAATTAAAATGCATGCATATTTTTTAACCACCGAAATTAGTCTGTTGGTCCTAAAGGTTTGTCATCAATCGTGTTCTGTTTTCAGAGAGAAACCTTCTTCCGTCTATACAGCTACTACTGCCAGAACATCCCCCGCTCCGAAAGACTCCGCGCCGCCCTCCGGGACACCCACCTGTTCCTGCAGGCCTGCCAGATGAAGCTGGGACACAAGCTGCCCCTGGGGGCCTATCTACTCAAACCTGTACAAAGAATTACCAAATATCAATTACTTTTAAAAGTGAGTTAGCAAATCCTTCTTATTCTAAAAATAATATAATCTAATTCATTCCTACTTACTGTCTTCGAGTATGAAGTGACATGGTTTCATGTTTTTTTAAATTTTTTATAGAATACTTTGAAAAACAGTTACAAATTATTTTTTGTTATATAGGGTGACCCGACAGTTGATCCCCCGACAGTTGGCCCCCCGAAATTATAATTAAAATGAAATTATAATTTTTTGTTCATTATTTACCAATTTCAAACCTAAACTCGGCTTCAAAAATACCTTTAATAATAAGTTTGTATGGAAAATATTTACAGTAAAGGAATTATTAACAGTGTCGATTTTTGTACTTATATCCTTTTATATTAGTACGAGTATTTTTTGTGGATTCCATACGTAATCGCGTGTCAGATTTGTGTGATTGTGTGTCAGATTTGTGTGTTATGGGCTGATGTGTAAGCTGCAGGGTTGCCAATGCATGTTCTAAAATACCCGCAATAAATGTTCAAATTCCCCAAATTGTGGAGATAGAACAAAAATAGAACAAAATAGCAAATTCCCCGCAATTTGGGGAATTCCAAGCAAATTGGCAACTCTGGTAAGCTGTCAACGCTGTCGCCGACTTCGAAAATGTCAAATCCATGGTAAACAACTTTAAACGTACATTAAATGAATAAATTATCATATATACTTCCGCATTTCGTGTTTTAAACTAGTTGAAGTCGGCGACAGCGCTGACAGCTGACACATCAGCCTGTAGAAAAAGCAATTGCAGGCCATATACAATCAAACAAATCTGACATATGGAATCGATTCCATATCCACAAAGATACAGAATCGCATGGCTGGTATAAACAGTATATAGATAAATAATTTTATCCTTGATGTATTTAAATGAAAATATGTTTTATACTTATTATTATTCGGCGGTACATCTTCTCTGCCCCCCCCCCCCCCCTCCCTTCGGGGACACTTAGTTATTCAGTGGACCTCCGGTAATCCGGACCCTATCTAATCCGGCCCCCCTTGCAATCAGACACGCCTATCACTGTCGATTATACATAAAAATTTTGGCAAATCTTCACTTATATAATGCATGATTGGACAGGTTGTAACTTGTACGTGCCACCATTATTTTTATAATAAAATATTAGCTCTCCATTGTGATGTTTAATTTACTAAATTCCACATAAATATTATATACATAATAATTATGTAGTATGATATGTAGTTCAAATAGATTCTTTGATTTGTAATTTGTCGGATTACAAGGTACTCTTATTAAAAAAATTCCAGACTATAGAGGGTCTTACTTAGGCAGTACTACTCTATAAGCCCTGCAAAATGTTTGTCGGATTACTGCGGGTCCACTGTATTTTATATAAGTAGGTACATGGTATTTTTTCTAACCCAACTCTATAATGTACATGAGTATGCCGGGGGGCCATCTTCCAACTTGGGCACAGGCAATTAATTTGGAAATATTATAAACTATTGGTCTTTTTTGATTTTATGAGCAGAAGAGATTGTTAAATTGTTGCTTTTTAAGAAAAGAAAAATACAAGAAGACAAGATTATAATTAATGTATTCCTATTTTGCAGGACTTACTGAGGTATAGTGAGAGTGGCTCCATCAGCAAGGGTCTGCAAGAGGCACTGGACTGTATGCTCGTGGTCCTCAAGTGCGTCAATGACTCGATGCACCAGATAGCCATCACCGGCTTCCCTGTAAGTTCTTTCAAACTGCATTCAACTGAAACTTCTAACATTTAATCCTTATTGATAAATGAAAATTGAAGAGGTTTTACAACTCAGATACTAACATTTCTTCTTAAATATCAGATCATTCAAAAGCATTATAATAAATAAACTAAAAAAATTAGGATTAAGTGGCAATTTCTTGGCTTGGTTGATCAGCTACTTATCTGATAGATCACTCTTTGTAAAGATCAATGACTGTCTATCCCACCAATTTATTGCCACCAGCGGAGTCCCGCAAGGTTCGCACCTAGGACCTTTATTATTTATCCTATTCATCAATGATGTCACAAGCATTTTCCATAGTGTTGAAGTCTTACTCTTTGCTGATGACATGAAGCTGTTTAAAGTCATAAATGATGTGCACGATTGCTTAATCTTGCAAGAAAACCTTAATAACTTTTTCAAATGGTGTTCAGATAATAAACTTCAGCTAAATATTAACAAATGCCAAGTTATGAGGTTCCACAAAATTAAACATCCAATAATATATAATTATGCACTCTGTAATGTTGACTTAATCTCTGTAGTCGAAATACTTGACCTGGGCATCATTTTTGATCAGAAACTCTGCTTTGCATCTCATGTAACTTCTATAGCTAACAGGGCTATGAAAATGTTAGGTTTTATATTAAGGATTTCCAAGGATTTTAAAAATATTTACACATTAAAAATTCTGTTCACATCTCTTGTTAGAAGCATTCTTGAATATAATTCAACAATTTGGTCACCTGTCTTCAACAATCACATCAATACCATTGAAAGAGTCCAACACAAATTTTTGAGGTGTATTAATTTTAGACTTGGAATTCCCTTAGAATCAATAAATTAAGATTTTTTGTTGCACTCATTAAAATTGTTGAAATTAAGTGACAGAAGAAAAATTTTTGATCTGATATTTTTGTAAAAAATCATTAACTATCAGTTGGATAGCCCTGATATATTAAAGTTGATTAACTTTCATATACCTACAATAAGATCAAGGTTCCCTAGTTTGTTTTATTGTGACAACTATATGTCGGTATCAGGCTCCAATTCAGTTGTAAATAGATTACGCACCATTGGAAATTTTTATGCCAATGTGGCTGATATTTTTAATATTTCCATACTGAAATATAAGGTTGTACTGATCGAACATTTCAGCCAATTATACGTTAACGAGGTCACTACATAATGATTTTTTGATATTATTGTTTATTTTTAATGCCTGTATAATGTACTATGACTGTAATTAAATATACACATGCTTGTAAATGGCACTTTGTGCCGTAAATTTTAAATAAATAAATAAATTATTTATCATTGCAATTGAAAAAAATAACTACGATAATGATTATTGAAATGTTCCGTCAGTGCAAATGATTAGACATTTTATAAAACTTGTATTGGTTTGAACAGGTTTTGTTTCCTCGTTTTAAATAGTTTTTCAGTTCTCATTTCTAGAAGTGAATGTATTAAAACTTTTACTTTATTCTATTAAAACAATAATATTTCAGTTTAGAAACAATATTATAATCGAAACATTAATTTGCATTTATTCATTTTATATGATAATAAATCTTCCAAGTCTACAAAAAATATCCAGATAAAATATTAAATTGCACACGCAATTCTGACTTTTTTTGCCGTATCACCTCTGAAGGTCAAATAAAAAGAAGTTATTTTATCACCATGAAGTCATTGTGCTTGAAAAGCGTTTCTCAGACAGCTAAAACAGATTCTGCATCATGTGTACATGTATTACACCAAAAAAACTGGAATACACCATTAGCCTTTTCATTGCTGGCCATTTCAATGCAATTGAAAATTTTTGTGAAACTTTATGGATCACATATTAGGTGTACGACAACCGCTTGGAGAAGGTTAAATATTGTAGGTCTGTTTATTTTCTTAACTGGGTTTTTATTTTAATTTTTCTTTCTTTTTAGGTGGATCTAAGTCAGCAAGGGGAGCTCCTAATGCAGGGGTCGTTCTCCGTGGTTACCGAGAGTAAAAGAGACATGAGGCTGCGTTTAAGAGCGAGACAGAGACACGTCTTTCTTTACCAGAAGGCAATGCTGTTCTGCAAACCAGCCGCATCTAAAACCAGTCACAACAAAGCCACATACCACTTTAAACATTACCTACAAGTAAGATATCTATCATTTATTTCAGTTCTATGTGCAAATGTATTTATTTAACCGCCCTACCTTTGGGTTATTTTTCAAAAAGTAGGTAAAAAAACATCGGGTTTTTTAAACGGTTTTATTAACCGCGCCACATGCGTAGAGAGTACCGCTGACTAGCGGCGTTACTTGTACGGGAGAGACAAAAATACCAGTCCCACGTCCCTTAGCTTTGCGATTGCGCAGGAACAAACTTGATGTATACGAACATATTGCGCACATTTTGTGGATTTCGGGTATAGTTTTTTTTTACCTGAACATACGTGATACGGTTTGTTGCATTCGGACGACAATATTGCGGATGTATCACATACGTTCGTATCTGTAGGGCGGTTAATGCCATACAATAACCATTCAATTAACCTTCAAGTTAATCATCGGTATTACAATCCTTGGAGAGTTCTGGCCTCCTCTAGGAAACACCTCAACAATAGACAATCTCCTACTGTCCTCCAGTTTATTAACGTGTTTTTTCGTGTTGGGTATGTATTCAGATTTATGTAGAAATAATAAAAAGAATTCATATTGGTTATGTATTCAGATTTGTGTGGAATAATAAAATCAGTTTATATTTGGGTGATTATATTTTTTGACAATAGAGAATTCCAGTCCAATTTTTTAAATTTTTTTTATGTTATTATTTTTTTTACCTTCTAACTTAAATAACTTGATATTTATTTTTATAGTTATTTTATTTTTATTTTTTTTTTTATATGAAATACCGCACAAGAGTCCCAACTGCTCCCCCCTGGAGCCAGTGAGACTATGGCATCCCCAATTGGGGTATGTTGTGTGGCTGAAGGTAGTGGGGAGGGGAAGGAGATAGGGAAGAGGAAGGTGGGGAAGTACCTGGCTATTCAGATCTGGTCACTAAACACGTTAGTTAGTTAACACTATAGTTAGTTTTAATAGTTAAAATAAATGTCAAAGTTTTAATTTTTCAAGATCCCCCGAAAACCACCGTGATGTCATCTGCCCCTGTGACGTCATCTGCCCAAAAGTTTTAGTTATTTTCAACAGATGTTGTCATTTTGTACGGAAAAAGTAATGAAACTATTCAATAAGTAAAACGTTATTTAGGTGTAATTATTTATTTATTATATTATATTATATTTATTATATTATTATATTTTTCAATATTATTACGGGAGAGTGTTATAAAAATTGTTTGAAATTATTATTTTTTTAGCTTTACGAATCGAAATCAATATTAAGGAAACCGAAGCATGAATTTTGTAGGGAACTGGAATCAGCTGTTCGACGACCGCCATTTTGAATTTCAGCATTGGAGCGTTTTATGGAAGCGGTGACGTCACGCCTCACAAATTCAATAATACCAACTTGACAGGGTGTTTTAATGAACTGTTTTAAAATGGACTTTTTAATATTTTTTAAAAAACTCTACGTTAAATATTATTTAATAAAACTTATATATTCAGAATCAGCGTTTATTGGTCTATATGAACATAATTTTTTAAAGCCATAATATTTTTCACTGGAGTTCATTCAGTTTCACAAAATGGGAGATTTTTTCATCTTTTTTTTTAGTTAGCTATTCTGGGAAAACCCTCTTACGATAATACCTTGCTCGGCAAGACTTGACAGGCAAAACAATATGAAATAATAGAATAATCAGGAAATTTATCTTGCTTTTTTACCAGCCCCTTAACACTTCATCCTGCGGAATCTCCCACCCTTTTAGTATATCATGCCCAGCAGAGCTGTCCTAATTTTATGAATCTTGCTGTGATAATGACACATTAATGTTCTGGAGAACGAACACCGCACGTTCAATTTAATCAAAGTAGATAAATTAATAATGATTATTTGGTGTTCCAATTTCCAGATGTCACAAATAGGGTTGACAGAATCCGTCAAGGGCGACCCCCGCCGCTTCGAGGTGTGGCTGCAGGGCCGCGCCGAGGTGCACACTCTGACGGCCGTCACGGCGGTGGCTCGCCAGGCGTGGGTGGCGCAGATCAAGCGGGTGTTGCTCGACCAGCTGGAGGAGCTCAAGGGGGAGAGGGTGAAGCAGTATTACCAGCCGCAGAATAACCAAAATAATCAACACAGGTATCTACTTACTTATTTTTGACTAGCTGGAATCATAGTAATACATGTTGTTTATGGTAACATTGCAGGAACGGAAACGACATGACAAATCAGTGGTGTAAATTGAAATGCACTCATCAACCCCTTGCCCCTTGGTTTTCTTTCAATAATTTTAATAGATTTTATGTGAAATTTATTCTTTATTTTACATTAATAAGTTACAAAAATAGTTAACCTACATAATACAACCTTACTGCTGTTTTTGCTCGTATTGCTCAACCAGGGTGGGGCAGAGTGGAGTGTCTAGTTTCAAAAAATCACTAAAGGCCCCGCAGACCGAGTAGAGGGGCGGGGCGGGTGGCGTTAGGTCCGGGGAACGCTGCCGTTCTCAGTAGTAACCATGCCGTGGTCGGGTGAGCACCGGGGATTTGTTGTGGAAACGTTCTTTAAAAATGGTGAAAGCGTTGTGAATACGCAGAGGGCTTTTCGGATTCGCTTCGGGTTAAACCGTAATTACAGTGTTCCTGCTCCTGTAACCATTCGAAAATGGATCAGAAATGTAAAGTTGACAGGTTCTGCAGTTCCTAAAAAGCCATTTGGGCAATCTAAAAGTGTTTCGGACACCTGAAAACATCGCAGCAGTAAGAGTGTCAATTGAAGAGTCTCCAACCCGATCTGTGCGGAAACATGCCGCTGCGCTTGGAATATCATCCAGAACTGTAAGGCGAATCTTACACTCAGACCGTCACCTGCACCCCTACAAGATGATGCTTGCACAGGAATTGAGCCGACAAGATTTAGTGAAACGTAAAGATGCTTGCATTGCAATTCTAACTGCTGTACCACCCAGCGCTGTTTTGTGGACTAGCGATGAAGCTCATTTTCATCTTTGTGGCACAGTAAACAAACAAAATTTTTGTTATTGGGCATCTGAAAACCCTCGACAACTGCATCAAAGACCTCTTCACTGCCCCAAGGTAACAGTGTGGTGCGCTGTGTCCTCTGTAGGCATTATTGGGCCTTATTTTTTTGAATCCGAAGGATTAACCACTACCGTGACTTTGGCTCGCTATTGTGAGATGTTAAAAAACCTTCTGTGTCCCAAAATGGAAGAATATGGCAAGGAACACGACACAGAAGCCTTCTGGTTTCAACAAGATGGAGCCACGGCCCATACTGCCCGTCGTTCACGCGAAGTTTTGCAAGAGCTCTTTCCCGGTCGCCTAATCTCTTTGCGGGGGGATATTTCATGGCCTCCCCGCTCCCCCGATTTGACCCCGTGTGACTTTTTTTTCTGGGGATATGTCAAAGCTGAGGTATACAAACTTCGACCTCGAACTGTTGAAGCTCTGAAGGAGGCGATTGAGGATGTCATCGCTGGAATTCCGCAAGATGTGCTGGGAAGAGTGGCCGAAAACTTCTTTGAAAGGCTCAATATGTGTAATGCTCCCCAAGGCCGCCACTTAGACGATATCATTTTCAAAACATCATAAAAAAAAACGGCATCATATATACTTTTGACCAATATAAATTTTTCTTATGTTTTACAAAGCGTTTTATTTTTAATTCACCCTTCAAATCAGGAGCTCCACTCTGCCCCACCCTGTATAAAAAAATAAAAGCGGCTATTAACTCCGTCTTTGATGGTTTAGAAAGATACATAGTAAAATACTTCAATTATTGTGAGAAATTTTCTTTAATTTATTTTTGTAGATTTTACTTTTTATGTAATCAAGGACATTTTGCTTACCAGAATTTGGTTCCACGCCAACTCAACACTTCTTTGAAATTTCATTAAAAGCTTTGCAAAAAAAAAAAAATTTAATAATAGCCCATAATCTAACCTGAAGTAACCTATTTAACCATTTTTTCATATATTTTTTCATCACTTTTCAAAGGATGTTTAGAGTTGATTTCATGCAGAGTTGTCCGGTCACCCCAGAATTTAACGAACTTATATTATATTTCACCAACTTTTTGGCATCCTGAAAAATGACTTGCGGGTGTTTTTGTTTTATGTAATTATTACATTCGTAAACTGCTACCTACTTTGTGCGACATTTAAAAAAAAACAGAACCTACTTTGTGAGACATTTAAAAAAAAGGAATTTATCAAAATACAAATTGGAAAGCGCAAAATACCACCACCAAGTACTCAATAAATTCAATTTGCCGCCATTGAAAGAAATGTCACTTTCAAAAAGCTACACTAGCGCCTCTCTAGGCCAGCATTGTTGTTACTGCCAACATTTTGCTGGAATTGGATGTATTATTAATATTTCAGGGTATTTGATTACATAGATATTTCAGGAGCATACTTCGAATGCGCAAATGATCTTCTCTCAAATTTTATGAGCCACAATTGTACTAACTAATCTCAATCTCGATTCAGATCCCTGCGGCAAGCTACTTCATGGGACTCTGGGAGCAGTGTGGGTGGAGGGGTGGGCCTGCTTCAGGGGGCCCCACGGGGCCTCAGCTGCGACCAGGCCCTACCCCCGCCCCCTCCCCCCGGAGCCCCCCACCCTCACTCCACGGGGGCCCCTGGAGAGGAAGTCTGCTGGTCCTCCGACTGCTCCAACAGTGATGATGAAGAGACCCCCAGTAATGAAGCCCACGCACCCGTAAGTAGCAAGCATGATTTGTATTGGTTAATTTTATATCTTAAGAGATTTCTCTCGTTCACTGCATTACGGAGCAGGCATCTCTCAAAAACCTTCAATCACACCATTAATCTTTTCAACGCAGGACTTTAATGTTAACTATTCAATGACTTTGCAAACTTATACACTTATAACGATAACACCCCCTTGTGGGCGTTTCAGATGTTCAGGGGGGCGGTAGAAGACCAAGAGAATATTGGGGAATTGTTTAAACCCCCCCCCCCCCCCCCCCCGGTGTGGTAAATATAATCGTGACAATAACTGGTTCAGATTCACAACGACAGACGGTAAGTAAAAGCAGTTGGGGGGCGCTAGAAAAAAAAATATTCTCAAAGTGGGCGGTGCCAAAAAAGGTTGATAATCTATGACTTACACATATATATACATTGAGAGATGCCTGTGAAAGCATAGGATTGCGGGGGCCTATTGTACGTGCAAAACAGGCAGCGATAAATGGCCCCCTGTGATCTACTCCTGAAATCTGTATTTTTCACTGAGTTTGCTTGATTTTCCTCAACGTAAAGTGGTGCCTCATCTTTGCCATTTTCTTAACAAATTTATTTTAAAGTTTTTGATTCTCAACCAAAAGCTCCCAAATGTAAGGATTTTTATATAAAAACAATGATTTTATTGATATCTTCCTAGTTAACAGTATAATAAACGACTTAATAATATTGTTGACAATGTGAACACATCATTGTCTTTATATACCAAACCTACATATCTGCTAGTTAACCCTTTCAGACCCTTTCAGAGTGTATGTATATTTGAAAATTCATAGATTTTAGTATTTTTTCCTCACTGTCGGTCTAGTCAGCCTCATTTCATTGTCAAATTATTTTATAACTGGCTTTGCGCGCTATTTTTTCGTTAAATAGAATTTTAGCTACTAGTTCAGGCGGTAGCCATTTTTATATTTTGAAATGTGAATTTGTGTTTAATCTCAACCGAATTTATTTTTCCAGTTGTTGGTTATGAATGTATTTTTTCAATGTTGTTTTTTTGTGATTTTTTTTTTGTATTAAGTTTTTTGGTATCCAGTGGACGATGATTTGTCTTTCTATGTGAAATATGGCCCTCTGAAACCCAGTATTATTTCAAATGAAAGTAGCAATAACTTTTGAAAAAAAAAACATCAAAAATTTATTTACCAATTTCTTCTTCCAACCAACCAATTGTTATCAAGCATCAAATTTGTTTACCACTGCCAGTTTCAATTCAGGTCTGAAAGGGTTAAGACATTAAAACTTATTGGTATTCCGATAGTGAATTAGGATTTTCTCAAGCAAATACAGTTGTGTTATACATTATTGTATTTTTATAAATTCGAATTCCCAATCTTATTTTGTATACAGTGAGATAGAAACTCATTTTAGAAAGCATAGTGTTTTGTTGTTTTATATCAAATACATCTTATTATGATGTTCTAAGCATAATGTATCATTTGAATTTATGTATCGTCAGTTGTCAAACTTAACGATTGATTCAGTGTATGAAATTGCTTGTACACTATTGTATGTATTATAAATTATAACAGACCACTTTTATCTAAGCATACCCATTTGATTTTATTAAAAATTGTTTTTTTTTATAATTGGCCATAACAATTATGTACTTTGGGACTTGTTTTTTCAATAAATTATCAAATAACGATCACATACTAGAATTCCAGAGTTCTAAATGTAATTTGGAAACTGCTTTTCAGTGATGGAATTCCTTTGTAATAATATATTAGGAAAAATAGCTGTATTTTTACAATGTGCATTGCATTCATATGAAAACCCGTTATTATATTTATGATTTACACAGTATCCGGAAGCTGGAGGTACAACCGAGAAACTGGGGAATCCACATCACATAGAGAACCCAAAAAACATATTTTTTTGTTAAAAATAATTTTTTTTTACTTTTTCCTTTTTTTGGCAACCAAATTATTAAAAAAAACTTTTGGAGCCATGTCTATGTATCTATGTCTCGATGCATTTTAAAAGATAGTGAACAGCTGATAGTAACTCCTAGTAACTGATAGTAACTAAAAAGTTGTTGTATTGATTTTTTTTTTCAAATTTCACTTGAAGAATTCCAACTTCGGACTTCCTTTACTCGACAATGAAAACTCAAATCAAAATATTTTATACTGTAAAGTCTACTCCAAATGTGCTGTAGATTCACCCGTTTTCCGCTTGTACAGCTAGTTTCCGGACACCATGTATTTTGTGGTTGATTAAAAATTTATCATTTAATGAAAGCCAGGATTTTATGCCTCCAAAACTGTGATAACATTTTGTATTGTCAAAGGATCCATTGCAAACAATTTGGTTAACAAAGCAAAAGAATAAATGATAACTGTCTGCTTTACACCTAATAATAATAACCGGTGCTTGAAAATTTTACTAAAAAAAAGCTTACACTTAAATAAAGGGGAATGGATCGAGGAGATTCCCTCAGACGAGCTTCGTTTATATGAACCAGAATAATTGTCTGACTTCACTAACTGCATCATTCACTAATAAAGGTTTTTTTTAAACTTGCGCAATTAAAATCTGGTATATTTTTCATCAGCCACAGCACTTGTCCAATATTGAATTGTGAATTAGGCCCGGTTGCTTGTTTTGTGACATTTGACATTGTCGTCACATTGGCAACAGCGCCATTTTGAAATTGTTGATAATGCCACTTCAAGTATCGGACCCCGTTACCATTGCGCATCCGATTGCGATTGCCCATCCGCATCTTTGCTATGCGTTAACTTTAAATTTAACCAAAACTGCCGATGCTTTGAGAATCGGAGATTAACAGGGACCAATACTTGTGGTAGGGAATATCAAAAAATTGAAAATGGCGCTCTTGCCAATTTGACGATGATGTAAAATGTGACGGGGGCTCAAACAAGTGGAAATATTGAAAATCCATGTCCTAAAACGTTTGGGACGAGTGGGCGGTTAATAGGCTAATAGAGTGTGGTGGTCATTGAGAGTGGTTTTTCCGGCAGGTGGTGGAGGCGATGGGATCTATTCACAGAATGGTTCAGTTCTTTGTGGGCAGTACGCAAAGCACTTCTACTTTTTACGTGTCGCAATATTGAGCGGATGCATTCAACACGATCTATGCAACACTGTACATTATATTATAGTATCTCAAAATAAGCATAAGAATAACTCGTTTAATATAAGTCTGCCAGAACCGGCGGACTTTGCCTGGTTGGTCACTTTAACGCAATCCGATCAGTAAGTTTTGGTTTTTAAATTAATTTCTGTTTTTGTTTTTGCTGTTTTATCATTTCTAACTTGTAACCTAATCAGCCTTGAGTATAATTTGGCTTGAGTTTAAAATGCTGTGCTAACCAACCCGTCATCTCCTAATCTGTTTTCGAATGCTTTTGGTTGATAAATCAGCTTTATTAATTTGAATTGAATGCATTATTATTACTAACATTACAACCACTATCTTCAAGTTTTGTGTATCTTTAATGCGTGTCTTACTTCTACAGTGTGCTTAATATATATATATTATAAATTTCAACTCAAACTAACTGCTATCTTATAACAAAAATACATATATCTATGTTATCTAATTTGCTCTGCATGCTTTCTCTGGATTTGTGGTATTACAAAATTTTATTTGGTCTGGGTGGTTTTGCAGATATTTTGTGATGTTTGTATGTTTGCTGGCATTTTCTATTGTAAATCTGCCAGAATTACGAAATTCTTTGAGAATGTCAGCACTAACGATTGATCAACACTACTCCGAGAGCTGTATCTTCTAGTTTTTAATTGCCTGAACAACTTATATGCAATAATATCGCTGTCTTATGTGTGTTTGTTATAACTTATAACTATGGTATCTATAACATTCTTGTGTTTAAACTTGTTGCCTTATTTTGATCATTGTTCTACAAATTATCACGAAATAAAGCCATTGCGCATTGCATTGGTTTTTTTTATATTTGTCTATTTTTAATATATCCAGCAGCTATTGATGTGCTTAACTTTCACGAAGTTCGCAATGAGGCAACTGGTCTCCATAAATCTTCATTACTCAATAGTATAACACAATCTTTTATTGATGTTTTAATTTGTTGTTATTCCATTGTCTATTATCGGGGAAATATTATTTTCTTCTTGGTGATCTACTGATGATAACTGCTAGTCAGTCACATATAATATAAAACAAAAATGCTATGCACTCTACTAACTTTATATTTTTACTTATTGCATTATCAAAATATCCTAGTTTATTATTACTTCTATAGATACAATTAGTAAAGGCACACTGTTGGCATTGATAAAAAGAAACATGAATAGCAAAGCTTTCAACAATATTGCTTACATCTTCTCAATATTATTTCATGATTATAAAAATCTAAAACTACGATCTGAAATTTGTACAGAATTTTCCCTTCTAATTTTAATCAAGCAGACACATTTTTTATCAAAGAATGTACAATTTGGAAATATATTTTTTAAAAGAATGGATCACCTTTGCAAGATGTTAATCATTAATATGCCTACCAAAACAATAAACCCAGGCTGATCACTTAATTTGCTCCCACCATTTTTTTATCGGAAGATATAAAATTTATCTATGAATTTAAAAGTATTGCCATAATGCATAATTAATAATTAAATTTATCTATAAATGTTAAAGTGTTGCCATAACGCAAAGAATAATGATAGGTGGTTTTATCACAGGCAGTGGGCAGCGTGTTGGTATCCCTGGCGGACTACTGCGCCGTGGGCCCCTCAGAGGTTTCCCTGCGCGAGGGTGACCCTGTGGAGCTTCTGAAGGTTGGCTGCGCGGGCTGGTGGTTTGTGAAGCTATTAGGTGAGTAATCACTTTAATTTTATCATCACATCATAAAGGTCTAGTCAATGTCTTTATTAATGGATTTGACATTATCAATCTGACCTAATTAATCACTTTGGCTTAGCTTGTTCTGTGATGAGGATGGGATGGATTAGTTTTATTAAACGCATAGTGGTGATTCTCTGACTGACCGGATGGTTCTCACTCCAGAAAATAGATGAAAACTTGAATCAATAGGATAAGGTGCTCCCACAACTGTTATGCCCGCGTATTGAATAGGTGGGGCCTTAAAGAGTCAGCAATGAAGGAATGCGGTGCAGTGCAGACCATGTGGTCAACAAATGCTTGCTCCATTCATATCCCGGCATGATTGATGGGGTCCACAGAGATTACCCAACCTAGATGTTCCCCTCTGATCCCCCCACCTTATAAAAGAAACAGAATGGACTACCAACTCAAGTAATTGCAATGGAAGTCGTGTTTGTAGATAACCTACCTACTTTTCTGGTCAACTTTGATTTTCTTTCTTCACAGACCACTTTACCTATCCCCTCTTGCTCTAGTTTAAATTGTAATTTACCATATTATTTATATATAATGTTGCTCTTTTTGCCCCCAGGAGGAGCTGGAGAAGGCTGGGCCCCCGCCGCCTACCTGGACCAAAGAAAGACGTCTCGCTCGTCGAGCAGGTCCCAAGAGCGGCTCGATTGATGGCAACACCACCACGCTAACTTAGTGTGCATAACTATAATCCTCAAACTAGATATCCAAATATATCTTCCATTGCCTTTACTATAAATTATATTCTAAGAACTATTTGTCGTGAAACTTAAATGTACTAAATTATTCTATCTACAATATGGTTAACGCCTCTAGTACCTTATATGTGAATAAATATCCTTTGATTGATTTTATTTTTAGTGGTGAAATTATAAAAAGCCAGTAGTAATTTATTAAAATGAAATACGTTGTTAGCTTACTGTAGCCACCAAATTTGTCATTGTGCTTACAGAAAGCTGTATCTGAATGTGTTGTATTTGAAACGTGATATTGTTTTTAGTGATGTTACATCTAGAAATTATTTACGCTTTTTAATAAATTGTATAACATTACGTCGATTAATAATAATTTAAGATGTCATTAAACACTTGTTAAACGTTCATAGTGTGTAATTTGAGAGGAAGGATGCTTTAAATACAAATACCAACGGATAATAATCAAATTTTTACCCACTTTTCCCATTTAAGTACGTATTTTAACATTCACTTTTTGCTACAAATTTTTACGAGGTCTTATAAACAATCTACAAAATAATTAATTCAAACAATCAGATTATTAATTCTTGTAGTTTTTTTAATTCATAAACTTCTCTTATACTGTCTGTTACAACAGTCTCTAAAACATACAATTTTATGATCTCCTTCAAACTAAAGTAGGATCTTCTCTGGAGATTATAGATTTAAGTATAAAAATAAATAAATGAAGTTAATCCAAAACACCAATATGAATATAACAATTTTAAAATGTAGTATTTATAGAAATTTTTGGGTTTTACATAAATACCTAGTACATACGGACAGTATTTACGTAATGTATTATGTATACATTTTTTACATTATGTACTGATAGAGTTATTATTGTTTGTTATGATATGTGTGTATGTATGTGAATAATTATTGGCAAATAGTCTTGTATATAATTTAAGCTTAGTGAAGAAAGTACAAATAATTGTTTTGTTGTCAGAAACACTGAGCTTGCGGCATAATCTCGTAACCCTCAAAGAAGTCTACCACAAGAAAAGTATTCACAAAAAGCAAATCAGTCAATTAATTGTCTTCACTTTCGGCAAGCACTGAATAGAAAATCATTAGAAGTGCTATCTCAATGAAAATCTCTTATCCACTTGATCGATTCGGTTTAGGATTCCGCCGCGCTCATTCCAAAAATCATACTTCCGATTATTAATATGGAAACATATAAACTGCTTACTGTGGTTTGAAGCCAATGAATCCCCCTATGTTTCAGCTTTTATACCGTATTTTTTTTAGGTTTTATAAAAAAAAAAATTGTTAAATTTGTTTGCGTGAATTCTGTACGTTAGTTTGAGAAATTACCTTTACCTCAATTATCTGTGCAATATTGAATATTACTATTCGTTATTGATATCTTCTATGGTCTACTGGAAATGTCTCGTCAGTCATTAAAAAATACAATTTTTAACACGTGCGCAGTTTTAGAAAACAATTTTAAATCGTGTGTACAAGGTACAAAACATAATCCGGGAATATACCATACTAGTGACATCTTTTGGTGTTCAATAGAAGCTTAAGCCGCCGCTACTCGAATCTCTACCGATTTCTTACATATCTCCGTTAAACATTTGAAGTTTTTAAGCTCTTAAAAAATATGTTATTTTTGAAGATAATATCTAGACGTTCCGCATGCCGAAACTCAAATTATATGAAATTCCCTCGACAGAAAAAAATCACTAAGTATGCTCCAAAAATTATTATAAACACGATCATTTCACTTATTTTAGAAGTTATATGTATGAAAAAATTCACAGTGTTTCTAATGCTATTTTAGATGATCCTCACGAGATTTTTGCTCTGTTTTAAAACGAATCGTATTGTATTAAACATTTTCACAATTTTCGCTTCAATTATATCGTTTTAAATATTAGCGCGCTCTCTCCAACATTCGTAATTACAAACCTCTCCATCTTCTTTTTTTTTTGAGCGGGGATTTGGCGCCTTAATCAAGCTAGCCACTAAAAATATATTTAGCCGATTGCAAGAACTTTAAAATAAATTCATAAAAATCACCTACCTACACCTACCCAAATTTGATTAGCTATCGCTTTAGCTTTTCTACCCAAATTTGGGTGGCAATCGCTCAAACGCATTGGGTACCCAAATTTGGGTAGCTATCGCTCTAATGGATAAATAAGAACTTTTAAAGGAGTTTCACTGTAAACCAATTTGAAAGAAAACTAATGTTGCCAATTTGCGTAAAAGACCTTTCGACTCTAGAAATTGATTATCTCTTCAAGAATGAATAATTAGAAGTAACAAAAAATAATTTAAATTTTTCGGGCACACAGACACGCCAACATCACACTTCTATTGATGTTTCTCTTTGGTGTGTATAAACCTATATCCTTCGGTTTGCCAAATAAAAGACTAGATTCCAGAAACCTAACCTGTATATTATGTATTATTAGTACGGTTTTCTGCTGCTTAAAACGGCCAGTCACATACATAATGGACTACAAATACTCCGAGATGCGACCTTGTTTCTCGGAGGCACCGTTCTTGACACTGTTCCCCAGGACATTCAGCCTGAGCACGGTAGCTCACACCTTGGCTTGGGATGGCTATTGCAGGTTTGTGTTTCCACTCCCTGAGCGATGGGTTCGCCACACTCCCTACGCTAGCTGGGTATCTTGGTAACTACCGCCATACATCTGTGCCGAGGTTCCAATACAGCCACACATTGCTCACATTTTGTAAACTTGTCGGGGACGCCACTCTCCCGTATACCAGCCGGTCGGGATCGTTCCCGCTCACGTCGTCGAGGCTTTAACACGTCGTCACTTGTGTCAATGCCAACAATGCGTGTGCTTTAGATCATGTTAGGAACAAAACAATCCGCACAGAAAGACAGGATATAAAAGATAGCTACAGCAACTGTTTAGTTGTGAAAGCATTCTAGTTTTGATGTTTCGACGAAATGATTTCAGTAGCAACGAGTATGGACTGTGCACAACAAATTGTTTGTGATGTGAGCTGAGCACACGTGAGTATTGAATACTTGCGTATTTCTATGGAGAGTGACCCTCATTGGTTGTAGCAAAAACAAATCGCAATGGCATTCTCGTGTTAATCAAGGGCCCGATCTCTATTTTTGAACACGCTGATAATTCTTGAGAACTGTTCAGATATGCGGTTAATAATCATGTTAAAGATAAATAATCATGATAAAGGCAGGTTTTAGAATTTTTTGCTTTTGGTGGACTTCTTTGGAGGGTTGGACTTTTGGCTTGCGAGTGAGTTGCTCTGTTCTAGATATTACACCTTTATCGTTATGTAGTCGACTATTTATTGTTCCGTTAGCGATGCAACGCTAGACGATTGTGTTATTCAAAGTTTTATCGTGTTTATATTTATGTATAGACAGCGGAAACAAATAAAAAAATGAGTAACTAAATCTACTTTTTCATTTTTGAACTAACCCTGGATTACTACTTTACACCGCAGAGGCGCCCGCTTTTTTATATATTGCTCTCTTTTTATCCTTTGCGCGTATCGCATTGAAATTCAAGGACATCTCAGTCATCGGCAGCACGTGTCGCAGGATGGTTGTTGCGTTACGGTAAGTTTGCTAGTTTTTTTGATATGGCCCTCCAAAGGGCCAAATGGCGCTCCAAAGACATATGAGTAGCTTGTATGTAAGTTTTGCGCTCTTAATCACATTATTAAGCAAAATATTTTTTTGTTACTTTTTTTTAGTTAATTACTTCATAATTGACTATTTTTTATAGTGTAGTTAGTAGAAGTTTTTTTTTAAATGTATGCTTTAAGTGGTTTATTTTTAAAGAGAAGACTTTAATTGCCTAAGTTTCATTTGAGATTAAAGATTTTATAATAAAAAATATATAAAATTCTCGTGTCACGGTGTTTGTTATCATACTCCTCCGAAACGGCTGAACCGATTTTAATGAAATTTTGTGTGCTTATCGGGTAGGTCTGAGAATCGGCCAACATCTATTTTTCATACCCCTAAAAGTTAAGGGTGGTCCACACCGAATTTAATTTTTTGGACAAATTTTTATTTTTTTATGGTGAGGCATTAAAAAAATGGATACAGTCCTAAATTTTCACCCTTCTACCATCAACACCTATTTTTTAATAGCGATATTAGTAATTCAATCATTTTCAACACCGGAACTAAAAAAATATTTCCTAGAAATAATTGTGTATGCAAAAAAACTTTTTCTGGGTCAACTCTAGTATAATATAAAATTGTGTGTGTTTTTTTTTAGTAATATACAAAATTATAGAAACAGTCAAAACATATCAATCATACTTATAGTTTTTGAATAAAATCATTAGTCAATATGATTGCGCCTCGCGGGCGTATGTGTGGTTTCTTTGTACGTCACAACATGAGTAGTAGTGTAGGGCTAAACATATATAGTTCATTGACCTAACCCTAATAAAAATACTCAATTTATCTGAATAATTTAAGAGTTTCTCTGAAAATCTAAGAAGTCAGTACCCGGGTACTATGGTTTTTTAATAAATAAAAAAAACACAAACAAAGCAATCTCAGCAGCATCAAAACACGCAAAACAACTGAAGGTAACTCAGAATTGCATCATAAAGACCATACTAAAGGTCCCCATAAGGGCGTCAACAACAGAAATTTTTAAACAGTTTGACGTACCAAGTATACAGAAAATCTATGCCAAAAACTTTCTGGTACATTACCTCAAAAATGATTCAGGGGTAAACACCTCACATACTCATAAAACAAGAGCCAAACAAACAGACATACTAAATACATATACCAAAGTGTAACTCTACGTTTGGAAAGCTCTGAATTTTTAGCAGTAAAGTCATATAACAAACTCCCACTTAGTATCAAAAAAATTAAAGCAAAAAAAGTTACATTAAGGACATTAAATGTACTTTCAGAAAATGAACTAACTAATAAACTTAAAACACTGTCGTAGAAGTTTATGGAAAACCTTACCCAAACCTTGAAGTTAAACCATACAAGTCTCTGAAAAATTATCCAAACTATAGTCCTCCTCAGCACAGGATCTCCTAGTGAGGAGGACTATGATTATAATTTCTATTATCTTTATATATAAAAATCTCGCTTCACAATGTTTTTTTGAGATAAACTCCGAAATTACTTGACCGATTTTGATGATATTTGACTTATTGTGTGTAATTTGGTCCAGCTTAAAAGGTAGGATAGTTTTTATCTTGATTATTGACCGCAATGTTTATTATAGGACAATGCTTTGTAATTATTCCTAAGTTCCGTAAGTTTCTAACAAATGGCACAACACTTGGTTATCTAGGTTGGGTAAAGATCCAGTAGATGGTGTTGTGTTTCGATTTCACGTCACAGCAATGCGTGGCCGGGTCAGCTAGTATATATATACCTGACGTGTTCATTCCCAGGGTACAAATAACCCGACAATATTTGAAAATCTACTACCACTACAGTAAGTGGAAAATGTTGCTTGTGTCGTGATGGAGGACTTAGCCAGCTGAGGAATCGAACATGCGACGCCTGGGTGGGACCCAAAGGCGATGCCAACTCAGCCACTGACCGGTCTTAAAACTCTATTTTTTCCATCTGCCAGCCGAGTGTCCTGTCTTCAATACTATGGACTACTCCTTATTAGATTGATTGTTTTGTATTATTTGCACATCATCAAATCAATCTAAATTATTTTGCACTCTAAAAATTTATGCATGTGTTTTTTTTTCCTGAAATTGGAGATTATAGATTAGATTAATAATTTATTAAGATGACCTTTGTAATTAGCTGGAATCACATTAGTTAGAAGTAAAATTTAATCAAGTTAATCCATGATGTATTGTTATTACTTCATGCAGTTTGTTTTAACGAGTCAGGTACATCACGCATGTTTGATAATGTTATATTATCGTGAAAACAAGCTTATGGGTCCAAGTGGTTAAAACACCATTTTAACCTATTTTAGACGAGCGTCATGTTTACATGCCAACCGAAGCGTGCCTAAAAGACAAGCGTCATCTATGCACAACGCATATGTGTGAGAATTTGAAATGCCCATCCACGGGTATTGCAAATTCTTCAAGGACATCGTCATAAATATATTAAAGGCATACAGATAGCTTCGTTGTGACCTCCTCTCCATCTTTCTCATAAACGGCACTTGATGAAGAGAGGTTACAACGGAGTTCTCAGTGGCAGGACCATAATGATCATGGAAATTTGAAATGATGTAAGTACAAAATGTTCATCTATCTGTTCAGGAGAGCGAAAAAGTTTATTTTTTCAAAAAATCTCCTATTTTTGTACACCTATAAATATGAATTTTTATTATGAAATATCATCGAATAGATCTTTCAGAATGCTTAACATTTTTTGTAAATTTATTTTTAATTTTTCAGAAAAAAATTCTCTAAAGCGTGTCGTAAAATACGCACATATTTTCCTAGAGACATTCTGACGATGACGACTTTCCTAGAAATATTTCAAATACATCGAAGGAGAAAAAACAGAGAAAATGATATTTAACTCATTTTTGGAATTTTGTCATTTACAGCTTTTCAAATTTCCGATATGGATAATATTGTGATTTGGTTAGACTACAATAAAAAAGATGTTTGAAACAATGGAAGTCAATATGACATAGCGTTTTATTATTTACATGTCCTTTCAAACTAATGAATTATTCAAATTATACAATATAACATGCCGCGATAAAAAAATCTCCTGAAAAACAAATATTTAGACTAAAATATTTTTGCTATGAAATATTTACAGAATGATTTTACGTCTTAACTATTTCCAGCCCATGCGAGCTGCGCTGTGCCTCATGAAGATGCTGTCGATCCTGCTGAATACCTCCTGCGAAGGTTTGGAAGCGTCCACTCTGTAGTGGAGTCCCTTCACTGCGTAGTAGTCTACCAAGGGTCTGGTCTGGGTGTGGTACGCCTCGAGTCTCTTCTTCAGGGCTTCGGCGTTATCATCAGAACGCTTGACCAGGGGCTGGCCGGTGAGGTCGTCTGTCATGGGCTTCAGGGGCGGGGCGAACTCCTCGTGGTAACTCCGGCCGCTGGGCGGGTGGATGAGGCGGCCGGTGATGCGTCGAACCAGCAGCGAGTCGTTGATGCCAAATTCTACCACAGCGTCCAAGCTTGTCTTACGCTTTTCTAATAACTCATCAAGCTGGAAGGGCGAGAAAATGTCTAAATTTAGGTTTTTTTTACATTCAAATACATTCACTTTGGAAGAAAATATTTGAGGCCAGTGAAATTAGAGTGTAACACGGTAGGTAACTATCTGGAGTTAACTCATTCCAATTAATTTCATAACAAAGAGGTTTATCATTCAAAAGTTTCTAGTAATTATAATGAAACCTTTACCACCTTTACCACCTTCACCAAAATTAGTTGCACAACTTTCACCATGTAATTCAGGCTTAATATGCATATTTTAATTCTAAAATACTAAGGATGGTTTGTTTAAAAATATTTGATGAATTCATCAAATTCTCTGAAACAACCCGTTCTTAATGTCAGATATAATTAGAAGTAAATGAAAAATAATGCATTTTCACAGATATTTTGTTAAAAAAGCGAATGATGACTTCTTTTCTTCACGCCATGTTTCGACATGGTAAAATAGTTTTTTTTTATATTAAGATCTTTACTTTTTTGAAATTATTTCATATTTTGGAATAAGTAAGGGGTAAAAAGCCATCTTAAAGTTTTCACATCAATAGCAATGACCGGCAAGTGAACAATTGATTTTAATTTTAACAAAATAACTGTTAAAATGCATTATTTTCCATTTTCGGAAACTGAAAAATACTTACTTCTCATTATTATCTAACTATCAGTGTTTTTTTTAAGTGCATTTGGGTGTTTTCTGTATATTTACCTTTTTTCCGTTAACTCTTTCAGGAAAGATATCAACGGTTCCAAACATAGACATATGAATATTACTAGACCTGCCGTAAGTGATAAAAGCATATTATTTCCCCCTCCCCATACCAGTTCCATTCGGAACCGGTTGGGCTCGCGAATGGCCTCGAGTGAATCTAAAAAATGTGATGTCATCATTCTTGTGTGAACCAGCATCGAGCTCCCATCGGAACATTTTACGTAATAACACGGCAAAAATGGTGGCTTGTTCTATGAAAATGTGTAAAAATGGACGTGAAAAAGAGAATAAACCCAATTGTTGTATTAAATTCCACAGCATTGTTTTACTTTATTTTAAGCTTATTCAGATCATATAATGTGATCTGTTTTAGTAACGTATACATGTGTAGGCGTTTCTCAAGTGTGCTCGTCGCTGTTTATTGGGGTAAGTAAATTATGAAACATTTGTAAAAGTGTCTTAACTAAAACGGCAACAAAATATTTGGCTCTGAAAACAGGTGAACTTTACTTTACCGTATTTGGACTTCCCAAATTTGTTCATAACGTGGCGAGCAATTCGCGCTCCCATGTAAAAAGGTCTATTCATTCAAAAGCAGATTTTACTTTTAAGAACTAAATGGTGATATCGTAATGCGAGATGCCTATATACTGTCAGATTGATTTATTGACAAATCACATATCAAAACAGTTGTCTTCTCCCCTTCGCGTCCCGCTATAGTTGGTTTGTACCCCTCACCTAGTAATATTCATATGTCTATGGTTCTTCTCGTCTAGTAATATTCATATGTCTATGGTTCCAAAGAACAATCTCGGATCTACTAAAAATTTGAAATCGCGTTGACTTATTTTAATTTTCTTTCGATGATAAGTCTGTATTTTCAGAATTTTAAATGAAATCAAATAAAATGCAGAATATCAAAACAACACTTTCTTGATCTCAAAAACAGTAAAAATGCAGAAACGAAACAACTCTGCTGCAAAACTACGAAATCGCACATCCGACGTTGTTCTTCGAACCGTCCATATTGTTTTGTTCATTTATTTTCAGTACAAAAAGTTTCATTAGTCAAAAGTTTCTAATAATAATAACGAAACCTTTACATAACTTTGTAACATTTCAGTTTTGAACTCCAGATAATGATAATGATGGAGTAGAATAATAAAATATAATCAATTTGAACTAACCTTCTCCGCCTGTGGTACGGTTCTGGGGAAACCATCCAAAAGGAAGCCATTCTTGCATTCTGGTTTATCCAGATTGCTATCGATCATATTCACAACCAGGTCATCGCTGACCAGCTTCCCTTCGTCCATCACTTTCTTCAGGCGGCTGCCGAGGTCTGATCCTGAGGATATCTCCGCACGGAGCATGTCCCCCGTGGACAGATGACATACGCAAAACTTTTCTTTGAGAAGAGGAGCCTGAAAAATAAATCAAAACAAAAATCCTGATAATTAATAAATTTATTACAATACATTTATGTGATTGATTAGATAGTAGCATAATCAAATCAATCATAGAATAGTTAGTTACTCGTTACACAACTTTATTCACACACAGCGAACATATTTAGAACTTTTTTCATTCTTCGTTAATGTTTTGTATTTTAATAAACAGATAATGTTACATAGCATAACTTAAATACTTTTCTCTTTAGGCAAATAGAGCTGTAAAACTTGTTCAGACACATGTGGAAACATTCCCGGAGATGAAATTACGTAAAACATCGAAATTATTATGCAGTTTAACCTGAAAATAATAAATTAGATTACCTGAGTTCCCTTTCCAGATCCCGGGGGACCAAGTAGGATGGCATTGATTCCATATACCCCTTTTCCCGTTGGCTCTTTCAAGTTAGTTGCTGGCGGCATTTTTCTAAAAGTAGTTTAATAGCGTTCTAATTTATTAAAATTATTTGAAAGCCGAAGCCGCTTCTAGAAGAAAAATTAGTTTAGAGAGCAAGGTACATATATCACTCACTAGTCTTGGTAGCTGCATAACATAACCAACTATATAACGGTTATTTAAAAATACCCACAACTACGCTAGCGGCAGCTCGGGTATTTGGTTATTTGGTTGTGGCGGTTGTGGGGGTTGTTGGTTGTTGGCGGTTGGTCAAAAACTACCTGATACCCAATACCCATTCCCACCACTGAAAAAACCAAAACCTACACAACCATGATAACCACTGATAACTAGAAAACTAGATAACTATCACAACCTCATACGTCATACATAACCAGTAGTTGGCAACTGGCAACTGGCACCCTAAGCCATCAGTTGTAGCTTCACGAGCCGGCGTGGCGTGCGGAGCTATATTCTTGTAATATTATACTGAATTTCTTTCGAAAAATCTTACGATTGCGGAATTTTTTAGAAGTAAAAAATAGTGTTTAATTATTTTAGTTTATTGCTTCGCTTAGAATATTATTAGTATATTTAGGTATTTTTACATAAGTGTAAAAGTTTAAAACATTTTGTTTATAATTTGTGAAAGTTTTGTTAAAAAATTGTAAATATTGCAGGCAATATTTGGGCCGATTTGACAAACATAACGTGGATAAAAAAGCGCCGTGTAAATTGTGTAAACTTGTTTTGAGTTATAAAAATTCAACGGGAAATTAAACTTCCCATCTAAAAACAACACATATTTCTGCATTTGCTGAATTAAATGCGTTTTCACCAACTGAAATCAAAAGTGCTACAGTGCCGAACGCCATTATTAAAGCGCCCAAAGCGTTTCACTTTATGATGCTCCATCTACTTCATCAGGACCACCAAAACCCAAAGGTAAATGGATGCATATAAACCAAAAAAGAAGAACGCACAGCAAAAGGGAATAATCGACATGGGTTTGCTCACCGATAGTTTCCAGCCTTTTTGCTTGGTGGAAGAAAGTGTGTTTATTGTCGGAATTTCCCATCCTAATTGCTAAAGTATTTTAACTCCTCGATTTCCAGTAATTTGATAATTACTCTGGCCGGAATATTGTTCATAATAATAACTTTTTGCCAAAATCTTAACAATCTATTTACTTGTTGCGCTTGGGAAATAACGTACATAAATATAATATTATTTTGTAAAAATATTTGTAGTTGATATATGCAGGTTTGTTTCACATTGAAAGAAAAAATAATGGTCCGTTATAATAATAGAGTGATGCCGTAAATAAAATATTTCTGAAAGTAATAACTATGTAATAATGGCAACAAGCTATCTACCTTCATTTACATGTATTTCTTTCGAGAAATTTTCAGTTCTTATTTATTGTAATCTTTGTTGTGTATAGCAGTCGTGTGAAATTTCACTACATTCGATTTATCAGGCATTGCAATAAATTTACATTTTTACAAGCTTATAATATTTTTTCCATTAGAGGTATTTATTTAAAATTTAATTTAACTTATTTTATTCCCTTCTAAAAAATTTCTGATTGCTGCCCTGCTTGTAACTGGTGATTATATTCGTTAAAAATCGACAGCGCCATACGGGTCACATGTTTTGTCTTTATTTTTCTTTGGTGAGGTGAAACGGTAATATTAGATAGTTCGCACAGCGTTGTCCCTTTTCGTGGGTCAAAAACTCACCCGATACCCA
This sequence comes from Glyphotaelius pellucidus, assembly GCA_936435175.1. Lineage (NCBI taxonomy): Eukaryota > Metazoa > Arthropoda > Insecta > Trichoptera > Limnephilidae > Glyphotaelius > Glyphotaelius pellucidus. The sequence goes on along the minus strand of OW386539.1, from coordinate 97,157 downwards.
ATACCCACGGACAAAACCAAATACCTCCATAACTCCATTACCATGATAACTACTGATAACTAATACCTAGACAACTAGCGAGCATCAACTGTAACCGGCAATAACTGAGATAACCAAATAACCGTTTTATAACCAGTTATCTACATACTAATAACCAGTTGGTTATGTTATTGAATTTCTGGCCAGTTACCCAAGACTATCACTCACAGATTCCGATTCTACGTTGTCAACATAGACAAGATTTCATTGCCTTGTCAAACTTTGGCGGAACCATAAATACTCAAGGTCAAAATATAATAATGCAAGGCTCACACGACGCTTTAAATATGCGTTCTCTGCTATTGCATCTCAATGCGTTATTTGGGCGTGACCTATATCCCCATATCGCTCGCTATACAATCCCATACGAACGTCTATTCCAGTGATTCCCAAAGTGGTCCAGGTGGACGTGATAAAAAAATGGGGGTCCACAAGTTGGAAGTGCGGGTTCACGAAAATTTATCTGGTTTTGATAGTAAAGAACAAAAATGTTGGCTTGGCTTTACCTGTCAATATAAGAAGGCAGATAATACGCTACTAAAAATAAAATAAAAAAAAAAACAAATTTTACGGTGATTTTGGACAGGCTATATTTCGGTAAAAAATGGGATTCAATTTTCAGATAATCGCCCAGTTGAGGGAATTAATGATAGCGAGGGCGTGTGCAAGTTTGGGAAAAACGGTCTAAGAAACCCAACTTATCCCGCCCCCCGTCTCATTTCCCATTACGCCCCCCCCCCCCCATTGTGGTTGTGAATTTAAAGCAGTGTATTTTAAGAAGGTAAAAAGTTTCGAGTTTTGGGAATATAGTAGAAATGTATTAGCAAGGATTCCAACGAAACCAGTAAAATTTTGAAAGTGGTCTACGAGAAAGGAAAGTTTGGGAACCTCTGGTCTATACGAACGAGACAGAAAATATGTGGGTGTGGCCTAGATCAGTGTTCCGCAAAGTATGTGCCGCGGCACACTGGTGTACCGTGGCCGTTAGTTGGTGTGACTCACCGCAATGTTACATTGCGACGCTGCGCCCGCTAAGTCTTCCGAGCGGTCCCAGTTTTTAGAGACCCAGGGTTCAGTTTTTTCTTCTCTGTTTAAAAAAGAAGAATGGGTGGCAAAACTTGAGTGTATGGCGGACATATTCGCGCATTTAAATCAACAAAAAATGCAAGGCAGAAACTAGAAACTAATCGGACATTAAAACCAAAGTTTTCCGAAATGGAGCTAGCACATTTTTGGCTGCATATTAAAAATGAGTACCTATACACTGCTTTCAAAGCATGCTTTAGCGATTCTCTTAGCATTTGCCTTATCCTTACGCAAATTGTGGTTTTTAACTCTCATTACGATTACATTTAAAAAAAAGCACGCCTGATGACGATCGACGAAGGGATAAGAGCGGCATATGATGGTATTAATACGCTAGCGTCTGTAGGTTGAAATTAAGAACCCGCTTCGAAAACATCTTTGACGCCGCGCCTTATGCAAAACCATCTTCGTACGTGAAGTTTGTTACAAAGCTACTGTCGTATCGTCCGCCGCCAGAATGACCTAGGACCCGCAGAGTGGGTTTTTAACCGCTCGTTATCAACGATTACTCCAAATTGCCTGTGCTCAGTTAAGTACGCTCAAATTTCTCATTAAACATATTTTCATATTATATTGATTAAAATAAATATTAAATAAACATTGGTTTTTTTCTTTGGTGTACCTCTAAAATTTCTGAATTGGTAGGTGTACCTTGAACACAAAAAGTTTGCGGAACACTGGCCTAGATGATAAGCCGTGATCTGCTAGCCGAGCAATATTTGAAAATGATGGGGGTTAGATAAATTACGGAGCCGCCGTGGTCACGCGGCTGTCAGCCATCAAGGTAATCAGATTCTGTAAAAACAAATTATATTCCGTGCTCTTTCCCCCTTCCCTATTAGTCCAGGCAACGAAGACCAAAAAAGACCGAATAGCGGAAATAATTCATGTAGAAGCCAATTTTGGCACCTTTGTAGAGGAAGGTGTCCTTAACAACATACTAAAAGTACCGGGGGTGGGGGTGGAGCTAAGGGTGGGGGGGTCTCTAAAGTTCCCTTTTTCAGTTTTTCGTTAATAACTCGAAAACTACTGCCTCTTGCGAAAAAATGTTCGCATATTAAATTATTTACATAAAATTTTCTACAAAAAAGGTTCTATAAATTTTTTTGGTAGGATCAATTTTTAAGGAGATATGGAGGGGGGAAAATGTAAAATTATTTTAAAAAACTGGTTTTATTGCTAAAAATGAAATGTTCATTTACAAAAATGAAATGCTTATTGTTAAATATGAAATGTTTATTGTTAAAAATGAAATGGAAGAGAAGAGAGAGAGATCTCGACTATGCTGACCAACATGGAGGAACTTACTCCAGACAAAGTTTAAGAGAACGGTTCCTTGGTGTCAGCTTTGACGAAATTTCAGAATCATCTGGAATCCCTCAAGGATAATGTGCCTATTGCTGCTTTGAAGGTTCAGTACTTCCACATAGTTACCCTGATGAAGATTGTTGTTTCGATCCCGGCTGCTGTCATTTTCTCGCTGAGCAAGTGAATTAGCCTTGTTTTGTTCCTTTCATTAGCAAGAAAATGTTCTTGTTGAACTCGTGTTGAAGTCGTGCTTTCATGAAAGTTGATGTCAGCAGCCCTCTTTGCCCTCTTCGCTTCTGCTCCGCTCGTTTGGTGCTTTTGACATCACTATAACCATCAACAACCACCGCACAATTTTCACCGTAATGTTTCTATACGTATGCAATGCACTGATGGCATATTGAAGAAATGTAGGAGGACTGTTTCTATTTCATGCAGTGCAGAAAGAAACCACCATCTACCATATTGGTGCTCTGGGTGAGATCGAGAGTTGCATTGACCTTTACTGACAAAACAATGAAGAGGGATGATTTTTTTTCTTTTCGCATTCCACCCTCGCTAAACAGAGCCAGGAGGTGTGGAGTTAATTCATATGTCAAAAGCTCTGCTACATTTTTTTCGTTCTTTTTTGCTATGACAGTTCTTTGGAAAATTGTTAGGGGTTGATAGTAACTTTCTAACCATTGATTTTAATGGTGCTACTTGCTCATACTGGCTATTGACAAAACCACATTCTTTCTAGATTGCTTCATAACACCAAATTTGCTGCCAATGAAACTTTGCGTAGTTTTAATTCTAATATTCAGGGCTTGGTGGCAGTTTATTTTGGAATTTCCCAGGTTGCCCGCTGACAGCGAATCCAATTTTGGAAATGAGGGATGTGAATTTTAGCTCATTCGTGAATCTCTCGTTTGCCGTGATACCCGAAAATCAACGTGCTGCTCTCCAGTTACGAAATCCACTTCAGCGAACTCCTCCAGATGGCGGTGCCTCCTGGTGATCCATAAAACCCACTTGGCGAGTACAGAATCAGTAATTCATCTTCCTCGCGTCAGGCTACCTGAACTTTTCATGGAGCGCATAAGTGTTTGTTCTATTACCATATTCCACCAAACACCTGCCCAAGATGTACCTGTGCGATTAATAGTGAAGTACTCTTTTTCTGCAGACTCCTTGTACGCCTCCGGATGGCTAGCTTTCCGTTGTTCCATATCTTGCACGCAGAAATGGGCGCATTTTGCGTACTGGAAGTACCCATTTGCACATAAGAATGGGATCATCTGCTGTACCCACGCCAAGTGGGGTCCTAAACACCACGATACTCAGAATCAATGAACTTCTTCATCGGGGTAACCGTGTGGATGTACTGAACCTACAAATCGGCAATAGACCCATTATCCTTGAGGGATTCCAGATGATTCTGAAATTTCGTCAAAGCTGACACCAAGGAACCGTTCTCTTAAACTTTGTCTGGAGTAAGTTCCTCCATGTTGGTCAGCATAGTCGAGATCTCTCTCTCTTCTCTTCCATTTCATTTTTAACAATAAACATTTCATATTTAACAATAAGCATTTCATTTTTGTAAATGAACATTTCATTTTTAGCAATAAAACCAGTTTTTTTTAAATAATTTTACATTTTACCCCCTCCATATCTCCTTAAAAATTGATCCTACCAAAAAAATTTATAGAACCTTTTTTGTAGAGAATTTTATGTAAATAATTTAATACGTGAACATTTTTTCGCAAGAGGCAGTAGTTTTCGAGTTATTAACGAAAAACTGAAAAAGGGACCTTAAGAGACCCCCCCACCCTTAGCTCCATCCCCACCCCCCGGTACTTTTAGTATGTTGTTAAGGACACCTTTCTCTACAAATGTGCCAAAATTGGCTTCTACATGAATTATTTCCTTTATTTTTCCTTCGTTGCCAGGACTATATGCTTGGGGGAGAGGAAGATTATAGCTGAAGACTGTAACATATGTAAAGGAATACCTAGAAATGCCTAGGATCCCTTTGTGTTTAAATTTTGACGCACTTTTCAAAAGTCATTGATGTGTTGTCTTGGTTATACATAAAACAGCATTAAGCCTCGATGACATTGAGCGAGTTTGCAAGCTACTAGCTGGGAAATTCACAATCTGTTTGTAAACTCGCTCAGTGTAATCGTATAACTAGCTAATTAGGAGATTGTGGACAATCTCCGAAAAAAGTATAAAGGTGGTCAACTTTACTTGCTACTCGCTAGCGTTTGCCTAAAGATAACGCCCCCCCAGCGGCTGATTTCGTAACTGTCAGAATTAGTTCGCATGGGAGTCGTTACTCTCGCTACTGGCTAGCGTGTGGCGCTAGCTGCGATCTCAAGTTTTCTACAAAATGTCGACAGAATTGCTTGGTGCGGGAGTCGTTATTTTAGATGCTACTATCACTACTGAGCGAGAAGACAGTTTTGTGTGTCATCATGACAATCTCACTCACCGATTCACCCGCTTTTAAACTTAATTAATGTAATTGAGGCTTTATTCTTTACTCGTTGAGTGATTGAAATATTACAAAAATAATTTAATTGTTGTTGTTGAAATAATAATATTTAGTTGTTGTTCTTCCTTGTTCTCTTAATATTTAAAGCCGCCCCCAAACACCGCATTGAGAGTACGGTATCGTGTGAGCCAATAAATAAATAAACGGCATTTAATATATCGTGTGTTGTTGAAATAATAATATTTGGTTGTTGTTCTTTCTGCTTATTCCTTGTTCTCATAATATTTTAAGCCATCCCCAAACACCGCGTTGAGAGTATAGTATCGTGTGAGCCATGCATAATTCTGTCACTATTTTTGAACTCCCGTTCAATACTTATTCAATAGAGAACTCCAGTCCAATTTTTAATTTTTTTTTTATGAATAATGACCTTCTAACTTAAATAACTGCATATTTATTTTTATTTTTATAGTTAGTTTTAATAGTTTAAATAAATTTCAAAGTTTTAAATTTTCAAGATCCCCCGAAAACCACCGAATCTAGTGTGACGTCATCATGATCAACCGAAGTATGAATTTTGTATGGAACTGGAATCAGCTGTTCGACTCCCGCCATTTTGAATTTCAGCATTGGAGCGTTTTACTGGGCATTATGGTCGTTTTTTGTACAGTTAGAGTTTTTGAATATTTTAAATAATATAGATAAGCTAATAGATACTTTATTTTTGATACTGAATTATTTAGGCCTAAATAATGTTTCAATAAAAACAAAAACTATTATATGTCCAAATCTCTTTATAGAGGTTTATACCAATAACACGGAATGTCGAACGGCTTGCGTCTTACATTTCTATACAACTTTGACCCAGGTGACGCGGCGCGGTGACGTCACGCCGCCAAAATCCAGCAATACCAACTTGACAGGGTGTTTTAATGACACGTTTTAAAATGGACTTTTTAATATTTTTTCAAAACTCTACGTTTAATATTATTTAATAAAACTTATATATTCAGAATCAGCGTTTATTGGTCTATATGAACATATTTTTTTAAAGCCATAATATTTTTCACTGGAGTTCCTTATTCAATTATTATGTACAGCAAAAATAAATTGTATCACCATATTTTTATCATTTACCTGGCGGTCTCTTTTCATTTCGTTAAAAAAAGGATGAGGTTAAATGTGATGCCCGCAGTGCCGCAGTGCCGCAGTGCATTGTTTCAGCGCATTAGCCCAACGCGTTCGCCCAATATGTACTGGGGGCTGAATAACATTCCGTGCCGGGCTGGAGTCTTGTTACGCTTTTTCTTTATTTTATTATTTTTTACATTAGCTTCACACAGAAGGCCTTGAGGAAAATAATTTAGGGCCTTTGCCATCTTTGGGGATGCTATGTAGGGGGTCTTTCTAGGAAAGGCGGGATGGGAGCTTCCGGGAAGTAAAAAGGTATGGGGGTGGATAGGAATCTGGGGTTCAATGTATCCAGGACTGATAGACATATGAATCCATCCAGTTGGTGGGCAAACGTATTCATCGCCAAGATCCGGACAAACCCATGAACCTGGGCACCCCTGGGGGTGGCTGTACCCATATCCGCCTCCCAAATTGATAATTATTGTGTATTGTTAAATAATTAGGTCACCCCAAGAGGTTCGCTACGTTTGGTGACCTTTTTTATTGTATGAATACCTCGCAAGAGTCCCAGCTGCTCCCGTGTGGAGCCAATGAGACTATGACATCCCCGATCGGGGTATGTTGTGAGGCTGAAGATAGAGTAGAGGGGAAGGAGATGGGGAAGAGGAAAAGGAAGGTGGGGAAGTACTTAGCAGGGTTCATGGGGTGAGGTTTATCAAGGCCTTGGTTGCGGATGACCTGGATACACTGAGCCCCAGCTTTCTACTCTTCTTACCTTTTTGCTTCCCAGAATTTCCTTTCTTTAAAAAGACCCTCCACACAGCATCCCAATAGATGACAAAGGCCCTGAGGGAAATTATTTTCATTGAGGCCTCCTGTTTGGAACTGACTTTAAAAAAGTATATATTTGCTATTTAGTGTATGGGTTACTCCAGTTAAAGATTAGTGACACATATTTTTTTTTTATTTTCCTTAGAACTGTTGGAATGCTCTTTTATGTTTACAAGAATATTTGTTTTGTAAACACAAAACTGATTTATTTTTGGATGCAAAATCACTAACTTGCCATACGGGTGACCACAAAATAACGCAAAGGATTAATGAAATACTTATTTAGAATCTAAATCTCTCATTCTCATAACTGTGAATTTCTAATGTATGATCAGTACACCCAAGTACACTTGTGTCTTCATTTTATTCAAATATGTTAAAGAAAATTCTCAAACTGATTCGCATAAATGAAATAAAATTATTTAATTAAATAGTTAATTAAATAGTGGTGTACACAAAGTTATTTATTTTCTTTCTTCAAAATTTGCAAATTTGTTTTCGTTAAATTAATAATGACGCCACAAAGTGAATTTGCAAATTTTGAAGAAAGAAAATAAATAACTTTGTGTACACCACTATTTAATTAACAATATCATCGAAACATGTTGATATTGTTAATTAAATAGTGGTTTACTCAAAGTTATTTGTTTTCATTAAATTATTTATTTTCGTTAAATTTAATAATAGTTCGTCCGTTTAACATAAATTTCCCTCGTCTTTGAAAATGAATACGAGTTATCTAGCATTTTTTCTGATGAATGAATAGTCGTTTTTGGTTCAAGTGAGATTGCCCCTTTGTTTTTGGTATATAAATTTAATATTCTGTTAAGTACCTACCAATTACGAAGTTCGTTTATTTTTTAATGTTGCAATATTTCAAATGATTGTCAAACTTTCCCGGCGGTCCAAATGTCGTTTTATCGTTTTGATCGTTTTTTTGTGTTAAAAAATCCAGTGTAAAGTTATATTTTGAATATGGAAGCTTCAATAGACATTTGGTAATATACATTTTAAGACATGTTTCAGGTTTATCTTATCAATATTTTTTATAAAATTAATTTTTGTCATTTGTTTTAGTTGTTGGAGAGAATTGTGGAGGTTAACTTCTGGATTTACACCCAGCGAGCTGGTTACAAATAAGCTAAATAGAATTCAGAATCAATTAGAACAGGGTCTATGCTATTTTAAACCATCTTCCACTGAATCTTATTCGAAATTTGCTGCTGACCATAAGAAGTTTGAAAAAGTTTTACCTTTCATTGAGAAGTTGCAACAGTTCATTGTAAGTACAATATTATTTTATCGAGTTTTCAGTTATTGGCGGTCTTTAATGATGTCATTATAGTTCTTGTTATTTATTTCATTTTAGGGTTTGGACAGTTTTCAAACATGGGATGTTTTTCGGCATTATCTCTCGAGCCAGTACCATGGCAACGCCGAGAATTCCCTCCAAAATTTTACCTTTATGGATATTCGAATCAACCAACTGTTAATCGAAGTGTGGAATTTCTACAACTCGGAGCGCATGTTTATGTTGAAGCAGCTCAAACTCATGCTGGAATACAAAGACTCAAACCACATATATGAAAAGGAATTCAGTTCGGTGATAAAGAATATCAGTTTGGATAAATTGAAAATATCTTTAATCAAACAGTTTGAATATTTAGTTAAAGAGACTCCACCAACTAAAGTGCAAAATGGAGAAATGGTTTCTCTCGCAATGCAAAATACCTGGATGGAAAGAAACCTCCGCGAGCAGGTGGAGGTCCTGCTTCTGATATTGCTGGTGGTGGAAGAGAAGGATCTCAGCATTCAGGAGTTTAAAAAACTCTTCTCACTTTTCAAAATTCATAATTTCGGAAGGCAACTATCTTATTCCAAACATCTCGAAGAGATCCACAATGCCGCAGTGCTGAAAATTGTATATTGTGAAGTAGCATTATTTTACAAGATAGTCAGTGATTCTAAAAGGTAAATAATGAATTCTGTACTAAGAAAAAGGTAAACCGCTGATAGCTCTCCTGTAACCTCTCATAAACAAATATGCATTAGAAAGAGACGTTCCAGCAGAGCTCTCAAAGACAGCTCTCACGACTTTAGTAATTTATCTATGTAAATTATTCTTGCAGTTTAAATGTCCGCTCAATAATTCAGAATATAAAGGAGGACATTGAAGTAGAATTAATCCGCCTGCAGCAGAATGAGGAGCATGGTGCTCTGCTTTTGGTGTGGATGTTATTACTGTTACAGGTAACTAATCACACTAGTTCACACTCGACTGTTATTACTTATGCAAATGTAACATTTTAAAATTTATTCATTCTAGGATCCACAAGGGGAAGAATTATTCCAGGCGCGTTACCAACATTTTGGTACCAAAGCCCTCCAGCTGCGTGTGTTTGAGTTCCTCCATGCAGAGATAACCCACCCCATGTTTTCTGTAAGTTTGCACATCATATTTGTGATACGAATGTAACTTTTATTTGCATAATTAACTAAATGATGCTTTCAAATCAATTTGTATGTTTTTTTTTTAACTTTCTGAGAACAATTTCTTAATTTTTTTTTACATTAACTGCACACAGGAGGCCCTGAGGAAAGTAATTTCCCTCAGGATATATGTTATCTTTGGGGGTGCTGCGTGGAGGGTGTTTTTAAGGAAAGGAAGGAGAGGAATTTCTGGGAAGGAGAAAGGTATGAAGGTCGGGTAGGAATTTAGGGGCCAGTAAATTGTGTCCAGGAGTGACGGACGTATGAATCCATCCCTCCCACTGCAGTGCAAGACAATGGGTCGAGAGAGACCAGCTAGAGATGTAAAAGGGTCTCCAAACCTGCCTCTAATACAATACATACAATACGTCCAATATATTCATAATTCCATATCCTCCTCCCAAATTGAGGAATTTTACTAAAAGCCGATATCCAAAAGTTTGATGCTGTAAAATCTGTTGAATGTTGAACTGTACGAAATTTGCACAGCTTTTTCTGTCTTAAGACAACTAATATTATCTGGCATTGTCATTGCCATTACGAGCTGTGGTAGAGTATTAAAATATCCATAAAGTTGTTTAAAACAATGACAAGTTGCCATATTTTTAATCTTGACCGAACTGGGGAAAAGATACTTTCTTCTTGTTCTGGTGTCCTCTCTAATCGGAGGTTGGATAATATCAGGCCAATCTTCACTACATTGACTGCAGTCTAGAACAACCTGGGTTTCTACAATAACTGTATTAATCTCACTTTGACCTCTTCCTTCACCTTGTAAAGAAGAAGATAAACAATTTTGCTAAATGTTTTAATTGTTTTCAGGATAAGAGTAAGTGCGCCGTAATCGTCCGCAAATCCATCTACCATATTCTCCAGATGATGTGCAACAAGTTTGATGGGGACGGATCAGTGTCGCAGCACCCCGGGGTGGTGGAACTCTGCTCCGAGCTGCTGACGGACCCCCGACTGGCCGCGGCCTTCTGGGGCTCCGTACAGAACCCCGAGGCTCCCGGGGTCGTGTCGCTGTGGAACACCGCCCTAGAATTCTTCCCCTACGACTTTAAGGCTATTTCCATTTTTATTTTGGGACTGTCGAAAGCTGGTCATGAAAGTCTTCATAATGTGAGTAAAATATTTAATAATATATCAAGCCATGATCGCCAAAAGATTGTAACCCACAAAAACTAAATTTTGCAGGAGACATTTTTTTCTTCTCATTTTTTAAGTAATGTACTTATGGTACCCAAATTTACAAATAATGTTTGATTTATTGATTCCGTTCGCCCCACATTATGGAAATAGTTAAATTTGCTCTGCTTTGGGAATAAATGGCGGTTACGATGTATTGCCCGGCTATTACACAACGCATCTGTTAATCTTTGTCGCTTACAATGTTTTACATATCACACAAAACGGACCTACTTTTAAAAATAATTAAATGTTTTTTGTATGTCTTGTAATGTCTTTTGTCTGTCCTGGAACGGGAAACTTTTCTAGTTGGACAGGCAAAACTCCTAATATGTAATTTGTACTTTCATTTGTATCTATCTATCTATAAATAAATAAAAAAAAATAAATATCATTAATTTGTAGGTTCATGTTTTGTTTACTATAAAATGATGGAAAGTATCATACGCACATTCTTTATTATTATTGGACCTACAACACCAACAAAAATAGGCAGTAGAAATAAAACAAATCCAAATTTTTTATAAAAAAATCTTTCATCGAAAATCTTTGCATTTTAATTATTATAAACGAAAATATCAGTAATGACATCAGAGTTGAGATTATAATTATGATTATACAGTGATTTAAATCGCGTATAAATCAAGTGATTTAAAAAAAAAATCATGATTTAAATCACTATTTTTTTTGCTGCAAACAAATTACCCGCCTAAAGTGCCAAGGGACTTTCCCTGGGATAAACTATGGCGCGCACACACATGCAATGCTATAATTGTCTACACCAGTGTTTCTTAACTAGTGTGGTCCGCGAATATATGTATGGGGGTCCGCAGTCTCATTCCTGGACCATTTAGTAATCGCTTACTTAGCACGTCGAACATGTGACGACGATGAGTTCTTTTTGGAGAATTCTGTAGGCGGCGTCAATGAACATGCTGCTCACTTCAATGACTTTGGATGGCTCACAATGGCAGCATATTTAGCTGATATCTTTAGTGCCCTTAACGAGCTGAACTTGGGTCTACAAGGGAGAGATAACAAAATCTTTCACGTTGAAGATAAAATTAAAACGATGCTAAAAAAGCTTGACCTGTAAACAAATCGTACAATAAAAAAAAAAACTATAATCACTTTCCTATACTGTCAGCTTTTTTGGAATCCTCTTGTGGAGCACTGTTGCCAACACAAGTACAAGACGAAATGATTAAACATCTCCGCGCTTTAAGGTCTTCGTTTCAGGATTATTTTCCGTATTATCCATAAGGCAGTGTAGGCAACTGCCTAGGGGCCCCTCATCGGCTAGGGGCCCCGCGCCCTGTGAAATTAATTCTTCAGGCACGGGTCATAGTTCAGAGATCTCAAGAAAAATCTAAAATATCGTCAATGTTGATCCAAATCTGAATGCATTATGTATGCACACTTACTGCTAGATGCAGGGCCGTATTATCCATAAGGCAGTGTAGGTAACCGCATAGGGGCCCCGCATCAGTTAAAGGGTAGAGGGGCTCCAAGACGTGCATTGCCTAGGGGCCCCGACATGTTTCCCGACAAGTCCTTGGAAAGGGCAGCTTTGTAGGCTGGGCAGGAGTCCCTGTCTCCAGTCGGATGTGCAGCGGGTTTCCCAAACCTGGTGCAGGTAGCACAGACTGGCCGGCGTGACCTTCGCCTGCACAGTGTCCACATCTTTGCTGGTCTTTGCAGAACTTGAAAGAATGTCCAATCATTTGGCACTTGGAGCATACCGTAAGGCCAATAAAATCACGAACACGACGCACATTCCAGCCCACAAAAACCTTCCCTCGCTCCACCAACACATGACATATGCGAGCAGGTACCTTAGGCAAGGGTAGGTAGGTAAAGGCAGGTACCCGGTGGCAAGCTGTTCCTGTTCGAGGGCCAGCTAGGTGACTTAGCTTACAATTTTTGATTGTGAAAAGTATAAAAAGTAAGAAAATAAAAAAGTTTTTTCTGTATCAACGTAACCTAAACCACTAGAACAATGGCTACCTATACGTAGGTCTCCTCACTCTAGGCCTTCAGCCAGGCTGCCTAAATTTAGGTAGACGGTTTTTGCCAATTTATATTGAAATTCCCGCAAAGAACTAACAAACGAACTCGCTGGCTTGACTCAGTTTCTATCAATTTCCGAGAGATGGCGGTAGTAGCTCTTTTCTCGAATTTTGACTTGATTTTAGAAAGAAAAGCATTTTGGTGGGAGGCAGATCAACCAGAAAAAAAAATCTTCATGGCTGTACAAAAACTATCTGATTTCATCCGTAATCATCACATCAGAAGGCTCACCTAAAGAATCACATCAGAAGGCTCGACTGTCCGAAAATACCACATCTTTATTTTAAAAATCCACAAGTTTATTTCAAATGGTAAGTTTGTAGGCTCTTAGTTTGTAACAGAGCATTGAAGAACAGCATCGGCAAAGCGGCACAGTAAACGAAGGCCATTCACATTCTTTAATTTTAATTGAGCTTTGCATAAACTTGATAAAACAACTATTTTATTTGTTTCAGCTGCTGAATGAATTGGAGTCTCTCCCGGTGTACACGGAGTTATACAAGCCTGGTATGGTCGGTGTATCCAATATCATGGACGACGAGGACAGCGTTCTCATCACGGAGAACTATTACCTCCACCGCGACAAGGCGCTCTGCGTGAGGGCCAAATCACTCGCCGCCATAATGGACCGACGCAACGTCACGCTGATCCATTTCCGGCGACCGGTTTCATACTGGAGAATCCTCCAGCATGAGATCCAAGACTTGCTGGATGAAACCGTACAGGGGCAAACCAATATCTTGGAGAAGTTGGAAAGGGTTTTATGGGGTATTAGAGCCTTGGTCAGTGTCCTGAAGTTCACGGCGGGAGATGAACTGCCAGATTCGTTGGTAGGGCCGTGCGAGGCTGTGTTTGAGGTGCTGGTCAAATTTGCGCATTTTAAAACGCCCCTTCTACCTCTCATTGCGGCGTGTCTTGATGTCAGCACGGCTTTGGTGCCAAAGTTTACGCAGCGCATTTACATCAGGTAATAAATAATAAGTTTCTTTATTTAATTTATTTAACGCTTTTTGTTTTAACCTGATCTATGCTGCTGTCACATATGTGATCCTTTAGGATTTTTACAACACCATAAAACAGAAAATCTGCACTTGTGTGCTCTTGCATCATGAATTTTGCGTAGCTTTTTCTGTTTGGAATTTTCGGGTTAACCTAAAGTAATATCTTCTACTCACAATGTCAGATTTATCATAAGCTATTTACTCTTTAGATTTTATGTGGATAATGTTGTATAGATATAGATATAGAAAGATATAAAGTTCCTCCCTACATATAAAAATAGTCGTGGGAAGGGTGGAAGCGGAGGGAGAAGGCGGACGGGAAACGCGGGAGGGGAAGGGGACGCAGGAGTGGAAGGGGTGGCGGAAGGGGAGCGGGGACGAATGGGAAAGGAAACGCAGGAAGAAATAATTTCTTTATTAAATGGCATTGTAAGGGGAACTTGCTAATTTCAAATAAATAAACACTCTGGTATTACAAAAATAGTGTCAGCTGGCGCACGGCAGGCCGCACACAAATTTATGCTTGCCACACAAAGGAGGTATGTATTAGGTCACGGAAGGTCGATATTGCAAAGGTTAAATAATAAAAAAATCCACAAGTTGCTTTTATTTCATGTTATGTTTATACGTAATTTCTCGGAAGTGACCTGCCAGGTAAGTATGTTTCTGTATCTGTTTGTAAATAGTTAAATTAGATAGAACCTAGGAATTAATAATAAGCTGTACAGCGCCCTTGAGGTGATTTTTCACAAAAATGGCGCTCTACAAATTATCCAATTATTATTATTATTAGTAAGTACCCATGTACAGTAGAAACCAGTAGAAATTATAAATGTATTGTTTTACAGATTAAAGAACATCCGGTTGTTGCCTTCGGTAGAGTTCACCAACTTATCTCACGAGGAATACGCCAGTGGAGTATCTTTCCAGACGTCGACCCTGGGCCAATATCTAGTCAATATCGAGCAGCCCAGTGGGGAATACCCCATTCTCAATTCTTACCTGGATATGCTGTTTGCCTTTTACGATGTAAGAATTTTTATTTATTTTTGTAAAAGAGATTATAGGTACATTCCCGGGGTTACAATAAAGGTTGACAGTATTTGATAATTTTCTACTACCATCGTTATAAGCGGAAAATGTTTGTGCAATGATGAAGATGCAATGCAATTTAGCTAGCAGAGGAATTGTCCCCAAAACGCACCAGATGCATTTGTCAAATCAGCCGAGAGTGGGAACATTACTTTTTCTCAGAGATATTTAAATTAAATCAATATTTGCCAGTTAGATAACTTTCTTTGCAGAAATTGAATTGTATTTTTTTTTCATTAACTCCACGCAGGAGGCCCCGAGGAAAATAATTTCCCTCAGGGCCTCTGTCATCTGGAATGCTGTGTGGAGGGTCTTTTTGAGGAGAGGAAGGAATGAACATTGGTCTTGAAGATACCCATGTTGTAGGAAGGAGGAAACACAGTGGCCGGCAAATTGTTCCACAGCCGAGCTGTTGAACACAAGAATGAGTCGAAGAAGCGACCTGTTCTCATGTGACAAATGTCAATAAAATGACAAGTGTTTCCTGACTATGCACCGGTGCCAAAGGGATCAATGACGCTAGTTTCCTAGTTTTATATCTATGAACCCAAAAAATCTCAAACAGGGAATTCATGGAAAAGTATTGTGAATTTGCACTATTTGCACCCAACTTCATATTTTCTGTCGTGAGTTATGAAACTTTGGAGTGATTTCCAAGGCATTCAATATTTTATTATATTATCCCATTTTCAAAGCTGCACCATTTTTTAAAAGTATGTATTTCACTTCCAATACTTTTGGAATTAAAGGGCGTCATTATCATTATCACTATGAAAAGTATCTTTACTGACATTTGAACCGCCACATAATTTTAAAAACAGAACCGGGGTGGTATTTTTATAAATATCTTATCCTAATCCAAGCTTTTTTTAATGTGAATACCGCCCAAGAGTCCCAAATTCTCCCAATCGCCTTGAGCCAGTGAGACTACGGCATCACCAATTGGGATACGTTGTGATGCTGAAGGATGTGGAGAGGTTAAGGAGACAGAGAAGAGAAAGATGGGGATTAGCTATTCAGATCTGGACACCAAACACATAAAGCCATTTCAAGCAACGTTTTAATTCTGAATCTTGTGGTGGTCTTTCACCAGGGCGATGCTGAAAATATCTTCCACTCTGGAACTTGCTGAAAATATGCCTTATATTATTTTAAATGATTAAATTGTATAACACAATTTTAAAAAAAAGATTTGTGTACGCTTCGAATTGCTAGTCGAGAACCTTACCCCTCGACCATAGAGGCCAACAAGCTATTCTAATCTGATTTAACCTAATAAATCCATGCTCACCGTCAGAACCACAGCTCCACATCCCAGAGTAGATTTGCCCTCCTCCATAAACCACCTCCTCTAGCTGCAATCCTTGGCCATTAGTCTCCAGTCCTCGATCTTCTTGTCCTTCTTGTCCTGCTCTCTTGTCCAGTCCTCCTCTTCTTCGGCCTGCCTCTGGATTGCTTTCACTGTGGCACCCAATTGTCACATTTTTCAGTTACCTATCGTCTGGCATTCTTTCTTGTCCAAATAAATCCACGCTATGTGTGTTACTAATATTATTAAGGCCTTCAGTGTAACTACGACCGAGACATCGCCACCGGAGTGCTGCTGCCGGGCCTCGTGTTCATCCTGCGGGAGGTGTTCCCGCACATGTCCCGGTGGTTCTACAGGAGCCCGCAGGCCAGACACTCCCTCACGCTCAAGTGCGTCTCCTACCTGCTGAAGGTGTCGCAGCTGTCCCCCGAGCAGACCACTCGCCCTGCAGACCTGCTACTCAACAAGACCTGCGTGTTCAGCCTACTAAACATTGAAAATGGAAGCGCGCTGTTGAAACTGATTTCTTTGGGTAAGTAAAAAACATTATTTTTTATTAAACATTTTTTCCTTTCAAACTGCCCTGAATCAGCAGGACTATCAAATTCCCATTTGTTACACCACCTTTAAAAATTCTTATTAATAATATACAGTGGAATCCGTTTATAATGACATCGTAGGGAAATGACAAACACGTCATACTAAGTGGACGTCGTACAAAGCATTTTGTAGAAAATAAACAACCTCCTGTTTTTGTTAGGTGTATGTATATGTATTTATTTTAATAGAGAGAAACACAGCATATTAAATCAAAATAAAAATTGTACGTAATAAGTACATTATATATTTTTTTCATTTTTTATATAAGAAATCAATAATGTTTGTCTGATTTCGTTTTTTCCTTATATTGTAATACTATTGTGTAAAGAAAACATCGCCATGGTCAATTAATCATTTTCAATATTGCTATAAACAAATCGTGATAATAATTCTGCAGCCTTTAACCTCTGGTTTGCCGATTGCGCGCCCAGGACGCGCCATAAAAAAAAATAAAAATTTTGAGATGCGATTTTAAACCTTATGTATAAAGAAAATGTATGAAGGACAAGGTCAGAATCGCTGGGGCATTCTTGTTCTTGACGTAACAGATATAAGGAACACACCTAGCCTCTCAAATAATCATCTTTGCACATATCTATGACTTTCGAAATGACATTTCTGCCGCGATTTGAACTGTCAAACTTTGAGCGTCGCATGTCATGA
The DNA here is from genome assembly GCA_936435175.1 of Glyphotaelius pellucidus. NCBI lineage: Eukaryota > Metazoa > Arthropoda > Insecta > Trichoptera > Limnephilidae > Glyphotaelius > Glyphotaelius pellucidus. The sequence goes on along the minus strand of OW386539.1, from coordinate 79,867 downwards.
AAAGATCGTTAAAACTATCAATTTGTCAAATAAACGCAAGTAATATTATTTGTAAGCATAGTTTATTGTTCAGGGAACGTGTTTCGGTATTTACCAAAACACGTTCCATACGATAGCATAAAATAAATCTGCAAAATATTACGTCAAAGTCAAAACATGGCAAAATTTTCGAGTTTCCTCCCGTGGCATTTAAGAGGTTAATGCCTCTTCTGCTAATGGTTCTTCCTCGACTTCCTCTTCCCCATCACTTTTGCATTGCTCATTAGCTTTAATGTTCTCTACGATATTTTCATCTGTGGGTTCTTCGGATGTGGGGAGAGCGCTTCGATGTCATTATAATCTTCCCACATTCCCGGTGCTGCTAAGGAATCTGAATCAAGGCAATTAATCATTTTAAGCATAAGATTCTATCTAAAATTAGTTTTGAGTGACCATATTTTTCCTTGATCCATTTGGCTGTAAGACTGATGTTGTATTCGGCGGAAGGAAAGCAAGTGTTATAGACTTATCAGTAACTGTGTTAGGAATCATGCTGGTCACTATAACCGGATGTAATTTATTAAAAATGGGCCATAATAAGCGAAATGTCACTATAAGCGAAGTCATTATATCCGACTCTGTTATAAAGAATTTTGTATGCTTCGATTTTATAAACTTAATTTTATAAACTTCGCTGTGTAGTTACTTCATATTAAGCGGTTGGTCAATATAGGCGGAGTCATAATAAACGAATTCTAATGTACTTCCTTTAAAAATCCTTATTAATAATATTTGTACCACCTTTAAAAATCCTTATCCTTTAAACGCTTATGCGTCGCGAGCAATAAAAATAGCCCGATGCCAAAGCTTTTTTTGTGAAATGTTCGCACCATAATCACCGGTCTCGTACGGGACCGTTGGGCACTGAACGACGCAAATCCGCACAATATTTTAGATGCTTTAATTAAATACAGTCTTGGCCTTTGAAATAATCGAACATTTTACAAGCCCAGAAAAAAATGAAGTATCAGGCCTATAAAAACTTTTTTAAGGTTCCAAATCTCCTACTTACGAACCCCTTTTCAGTTATGGTTTTATTGCATAATGTGGCAAATTAAGTACTTTAGAAAATTATTGTAAATCATTTAAATATTTTTGCCTGAACTTCGCAAAATAAAGTAAAACACGCTTGTTGGTGATGTTTTTTTCTTGCGTAAATCAAAACAGGCGGCTGATGGTGGGTGAGAATTTAAAGTTTATCGCCCTCTGCATAAGGAGTGTTCTTTGCGGCCCGGTTTAGAATGTTGCATGACGTGGTGCATCGCCTTAGTAATAAGACCTTTTATTTACATATTCTTATTTTCATTTGTCAGGAGAAAACAATATCCAGACAGTGATGGAGAGTGAAACAAATTGGATTCACGGCCCAGGAATAGAATACATCAAAATGATCCAAATATCCATGGCAGTTCTGATGCAAGTCTTGAGATTGAAGAGTCTGGTGAGAGACAAGAATGATCTGGGGCCCCTGGAGCACCTGATTTACACCCAGCCCAGGCAAAAGGATGCCCTGAAGATTGTCCCAGTAGTGGCTGGCTACATCAATCATGTCTTTAACCAGCAGTTGCCTAACACGGCTTGCCGACTTTTGAGACGGTTCGCTTTGGTAAGTTTATCTTACAAATGCTATTTTATTTTGGTTCCAAGTCCGTCAAGAATGTTTAGAAAAAAATGGAGGGCGCTGGTAAAAGAACATCAAGATGGTTGATAGGAAAAAATGTACCTTACTTTTAAAAAGCAATATGGCTCAAGTGATTTTTTTAATGTCAGAATCATGGTGTTAACAAATTGGTACTTACTTAAATGATTCTTCATTATATTCTAAGGAAATTTAATATTCCGACTTGCTAATACGCGGTGAGATAATTGCGTGGAAATGTTTGGTTTTTGTGATTTTGAAATGTACCTATAAAAGATTTATATATTAGCAGCCTTACTAAAAAACCCTGTGAAAATTTTATTCCATTGATAAACGACCGTGGATGTGAAAACCTTACTAATTAAAAAATGACAAAAAATTGTTTATGGAAAGATATATACATTGCTTACACAGCCAAAGAGGGTTGTTTACCTCTTGTATATGCTTGTTTTATTAATAATTTCTGAACGAATTTTGGAATTTTTTCAACATAAGTATTTTAAATGTTATGTGTATTTCATAATTTTGAAGATGTCATTAAAAAAAACCTTTACAGAAACTAGATAAAATTAAATTTTAGATTTTTGTATTGAAATATACTTCCGTGTTTAAAAATTGTAGTTAGTAAGCTTCAAACATGAAAAAAGTTTTTTAGAAAAGCTTACCTTAAAACATATTCCAATAAAACGTCAAAAAATTTCGGAAAATTCAAAATTTAAAAACAGAGCCCTTTTATTTAAAGAATTTGCAACAAAACTATCACTTCACTTTTTATCTCGTTCATACAATTAAAAATTATAAAAAAAAAAACGTTATAATAATTCCCCGAGAACAACTGAAAAAATCTGACACCTTGGATTCATTTTTACACAATTTAAACATTGATCTCGCGAATTTGTATTTATTTATACACGCATAAGGCATTAATATTATTCAATAACATTATTTTTAAGCAATTTTTATTAAACTCACGCGGAAAAGTCATTTTTTTTTTTAAATATGTTTATTCAGTTTTAATTTTACAATATTTTATTTTACAAATCTTACGAAACTGATCAATCAGTTTGATTGTAAAAAATAATAGTTCAGAAATAACCTAAAACCTACTGCTAGCAAAACTAAATTATCAACAAAACATTATTTAAAGGACTAAAACTGAAAAAAATAATACATACCAGTATTAGTAATTATATTGAATTATACTAATATAATAGTGAATTGATCATTTAAACGGAAATTATGTTCAAAAACATTAAATTAACTGTGAGTAAAATTCCACTTGTCACAAAATAAATTTTCCCGCGAAGCATAAATATAATGCAAATGCACGTAACACACAATTATTGAAACTCATTACACACTATTGTAACTCATAATACGTGCCGATTCTTTATCTTTACGGACTTTATATATTTTATTAAAATTTATTACTTCATCTTATTGAATTTTGCAGTGGCGGCTCGAGCACATTTTCAGTGGTGGGGACCGTCATTTTTTTGTGTATATACTTCCATGTTTTTTGTTGTTGTTGTTGTTTTTGTTTTTCCAAAAAAAAATTATTGCTTTTGTCACGTACTCCTATGAATTTTCGTGTTTTGTCAAACATTCCGATAAATGTTTTAAATCAATAAGATTAAAATTAGTTTTAAGTCTTAGGGGCCATCCATAAATTACGTCACACGAATTTCATGATTTTTGACCCCCCCCCCCCCCCCGTCCCTGTCACACATTGTCACATTTGTGAGACCCCTCCCCCCTAGTGTGACGTCACATATTTTGCAATTTTACATTTTTTCGTTTACATTTAAGTTTTGCGTTTTAATAATTTTAATTTTTACATGTGACGTCATAGAGCTGACGACCCCCCCCATACCCCTTGTCACACAATGTCACACTTCTCTACACCCCCCCCCCCCTCCCCCTTTAGGTGTGACGTAATTTATGGATGGCCCTGTATACTAAAAAGTATACAGGGAAAGCAAAAAAAAAGCTTTAACAAAACACTAGCACATAACCAAGTTTTTTTGGCAAACCACTCTGGATTAAAATTTAACTTTTTACGAGTATTAACAACATGAAACTTGATAAGTATGTCTCTAGATTGGTGTGCTCCTAAGAGGGTATTTTTCTTCTACTTTTTCTTCAAACGTTGGTACACTGAAATTATTTTTCAGTTAAAAGTCGACTTCACTTATTATTTTTAATAGATTTTTATTTCTTACAAAAAGTATAATAAAATTATAAAAAGTAGGTATAGTAGATCAAAGGAAAAGTCACGCACCTAACCAGAAACTCCGAAAAGGTACATAACAGAAATATTAAGTTTAGTAAAAATAACACATGATAATCCGTTTAAATTTCTTTTGAGGTGTTTTTTCACGAGAACGGCCCTATAGAAATAATCTGATCAATCAAATAAAAGGTCAAATACGATTATAATACGACAAGGTAATGCGAATTCCGGCTCGTGCATAACTGACCTACCTCAATTAGAACTAAAACATTCACAAGCTTCACAAGAGGATTCTTGAATCGATCCCCACGATTATGGTATAGATGGTTCAAGTGCGCATGCGCCGATCCTTGGAATCTCATACAAAAGTATTCAGTGCTAGTGAAAAATTCATTTTAGAAGTAATAAATCGCGGTGCTATCCCCTAACTGCGCAGAACGCAGTGCGCACTCTAGTATCTACTAAGCTCCCGATGCGCCGAGTGTCAACCCAAGTCTTCGGTCAGCCGGTCGCGTGTCGCGTATGTATTTATGTATTAGTATGCTACAAGGAAGGAAGGAGGGCGGTCGTACTTTCGTTCGCAGAAACTTGGTCAAATTTCGAGCCTAAAAATTATCCGAAATAATTGTTTAGATTGTATTTCTGCAACTGTTAATTACTTTTACGTAAAGAATGCATTCATTATTTTTTGTGAACACAAAGAATTGACAATTTTTTCTTGGTATGCTTCTGGAATATCTGGTGGGGACTATCCCCACGGTCCCCTTGTGAAGAACCGCCACTGGAATTTTGTATTGTAAAATGGGGGCCTCAGCACGGGTAAGCCACCCAGTGAGGCCAACATTATTAAATTATGTTATTGTACCAAAATAAAAAAATAAAATTAAATATCTTCTCTTGACAGACTTTAAATTTAAAGCCTTGTTGAGTGTGTAGGTACTTTTAATGTGGTCAAAATTTTCTATGTTTTATTGTATCATCGAATCCCCCTTTAATGCTTTAAAATTGTTTGTTTCAGGAATTCCAAATGTCTCTGTTGGTGTGTCTGGATATGTCTCCGCACCAGATCCGCACCATGTTTCTGGAGAGGCTCCGCGATGACTCCGAATCAGCTTCTCTGAAGACAGTCATTCTGGAGTTTGTGGCAGCGTGCGTGGAGAAACAGCCCGGCCTCACCGAGGCCTTCTTCAAGGTGTCCCATCCTCAGGACGAAAAGAGGCTGTTCCACAGTCAAAAGAAAAGCGACCGCACTGATGGCATACTGACCTACATGGCGGAATATCTGGCCGCTGTTAAAAATGTAAGTGGATTTTTAACACTTGGCCTGACTAACAGTGACCTGACTAGTAGTGCTAGTACATCATTAATATTTATCTTGTGTTATGATAATATATATGATATTTCATATTGTTTTAATTATTTTTCAGAACACCAATAGTCTCTATAGTCCTTTACTTAGTCGTATAATGGGACTATTTCACGCCCTTTGGAAAAACAATATGCAAATACTAGTCAAAGACTTGAGAGAGAACGAAGACTTCTGGGAGTACTTGTGTAGTCCTCTGTTCCAAGACATTCTGCCAGACATCAAGGCTTATTCGCAGATCTTCAATATGATGGCCATAGAACTGTTCACTTTTGAAGGTAAAGTGGACAAAAGCCTAAGAGCTGCCTTAGAAAAACTTTTCAGCCGAGATGGGAAATACCTCAAGACGTGGCTCGATTACATATTTTCTTTTGATGGAAAACAGAATGCACTTAACGCCGTAGACGAGATCCCGGGCTGGCTAAGTTTAATTACGTCTTGGAAAGATTTTATTTCGATCGTTATTAAATATTTACCTTTTCCAATTTCGCTCGACAACAAATCTCTCATGGCAGGCCACTGCCTGGATACCCTGAACAAAGAAATGGAAAAAATAGAAGACGGCAGAACGCTGGTCATCCTGTCTGAAATGTACGTCGTGTTCTTTTCCAACTGGAAGGAAGATTGCTTCGACGAGAGAAGAAAATATTTCAACCAAATAACCACATTGTTGAACAACTCTGCCGCCTCGTTTGACGTTTTACATTCGAGAGCCAAAAATTCAATTCTCGCCGTCAGTACGCTTTCACTGAATATGCTGACTTGCGACACGAAAACAGAGACGGACTTGTCTGATAGCGTGATTCGATCAGTGTGCACAATAACTTGCTCCCAACTTGATAAAATGTATTCGGACGAACAAAACAAAAGGAATGACGAACAGATTGTCAAATCAGGCTATGAAAATGGACATCTGAACCCGATAGTGTTGGGGCTAAGACTCTTGGAGCAGTGCATCAATGTCTTTAAAGACAGCTTTGTCGGATGGAGCCACTGGTTCAAGTCGACGAAGCTCATAAATAAATTGATATTCTTTGTTTCTTCATCGATTCGGAAAAAGTCGATGGTCAGGCAAACATTGGCGGCTTTGAATTGTCTTACCGCTTTTGCTCGTAGCTCCGTCTCGGACGATATACTTCACTGTGATATCGGCCAGCATTTGTGGCTGCAGTTGCTCCCTCCCAAGGAACTGTCCCAGGCCGGTGTCCAGAAGCAGTCTGATAATGCGTGGCAAGTGAACGAATGGCTGCAAGTGTATAAATGTGGCATTGAGTTCGTGACGGCCATGCTGGAAAGCCACGGGTACTTCTTCTCATCTGATGCGATTCTGTTTGTCGGGGTGCAAGAAGACTACCTTAATGAATCCATTTTATTGATTCGGCAGAGCTTGGATATGGACGCTTTGAATTTAACTAACTCGGCATTGTATTTCATTTCTGAATTGGTCAAATATGAAAATAAGTGGAGACAAGAGCATTTCCAATCTATGGTTGCACTCATGGTGAGAAATTCATTTGATTTGTGTTTTTCACTTTTGATTTTTAATCATAATGTATTAGAAAATTATAATAAATTAATGGCTTTTTTTCATTTTCAGAGAAGCATTAGTGTCTGCTTCCATTATTGCACTACCATGATATTAAGGCCTAAAGGAATTCACTTTTCCATAGAAAGTCCATCTTCCTTATTGACACAAGAAGAAACTGACAATGCCGGACCTTCTGCCAAAGTTACCACAACTTTGAATAAGTAAGTTAATTTAAAATACACATCCATTTTTTCTAGGAAGTTGGTAATATTTCTTGTGATTTTTATAATATATTGATAACTTGCTGTTAAACGAGCAAGATAAATTGCCTATTGCTAACTGTCTTGCCTTTTCAATAGTTTTGCCGGGCAAGGTGTTGGACGTCAATATTGCCGTGTCTCATTGAGATTTCTGTAATGAATAAGTCATATTCACAAAACAAAAAAAATGATCTCCAGCAAAAACCCCACCAAACTTGTATAAACTTGGTAGCAAAATGGCAAAATAATTTATTAATCCGTTTAATCGCATTTTGCTTTTTGGGAGGCGGGTGTGGGTACCGGCGCCCCGGGAATCATTTATTGGATAACCAACACCTCTCCCATAGGTAACCCCAAGTGAGTAAGTATGTTTGGTGACTTAGCAGGGATGCCCGGGTCCATGGGGTGAGGTTTGATAAAGTCTTGGCGGCCGAAGTGTCGGCCCATGTGCTGTGTTGTGGGCATGATAGAGAGAGACTGGTTGAGGAGGTCTTTTGCTCAGTTCTTAATTACATCGACCAGGAACTCTCTTGTTTTCTCAAATGGAACTCTCTTGTTTTCTCAAGTGTTTGTGAAAACAAGAGAGTTCAAGTGATAACCACTAGAGGTGTCCCTCGGACCGTGAGATTGACCAAGAAGAAGAATTTATCATCACATCCGAATGACGTTTGGTGAGCCAGATCCTGCCCAATTCCATATTATTATCCAGTATATTTTGTGTCAGCATCAAAGTCCACAAAACAAATTTAAATACAGTCCACTCTTTGAATCGCAGTAAATCCAGATAACATTATTTATTTGCGATTATAGATGGATTCATACATCCGTAACTCCTGGACACACTGACCCCCAGATTCCTACCCACCCCTCATACCTATTTCTCTCCCAGAACTTTACCTTTCCTTAAAAAAAACCCTACACAGCATCCGGTAAGATGACATAGGCCCTGAGGGAAATTATTTTCCTCAGGGCCTCCGGTGTGAAGCTAATATAAAATAAAAAACATTGCAGGAAACCAAATTTGTCCCAGCTCAAACAGGTCTCATATAAATCATTGTATTTCCTCCCCCTTACTGTCATGGTGAAATATGATCTAAACGATGTTAGAAAGAGAAAACTCCAAAGTTTCCGATAGCGATTTGAGAAAAATGTATAAAATTTCGAGAATTTTTTTATTAAACAACAAAAATGCAAGGTGATAATAACATTTAAAATGCATTTGCCTGAATATGTATCTGTTTTTCTTTTTTTCGTTATCAGTAAATTTAATTAGAAAAAACGTAAAGGTGATCTTAAAATTTTTATGTTTGTAATAAAAATTTTGGTATTTCAAATTTTTTATTTTTATTTATAATAATAACATTTTTGTCAACGTGTTTTATCACCTTTCAAAAACTTTTTAGTTTTCGTATATGTTCAGAAATATTCCATTTATTTGGATTTTATTGCAAAGCGGAATATTTTGACTTTCTGACAAAATACGCCCAATTTCTGTGGCGTTTTAATTTTGATTGCATTCGAAATTATGACAGTTTTAGTAACGAACTGGTGGCAAACAGAGACACACAAATGTAACTGAGCGAGAAGGAAATAGATTTGGCCCCGTAATAGAGTCATCCCGTAATAGACAATCTTGCGCAATCGTGACCGACAATCTTGGACGGCAATACATTGCTGTAGTCCAAAGACTTGCTAGGGTCTAAGGGTTGTTAGCGTCAGCGTGCGTGCTGATGCTATCGGCAGGGTTGGAGAAAGCTCCCACATATTTAATACAAATTAGTTGCTGTATCTGCCCCAAATAAAAAACTAGCTCAGGTTCGGTGCAAGCAGGGTTTTCTCTTAACCTCAAGGCTAGTGCTTGTGGTTCGGAACTTCCCGCTTCTCCATCCCCCCAGGGTCTCTCTCGACAAGCAAAACACGGTAGGTTATCACATAAATAGTTTATTCAATTCTAGGAGACACAATAATACATAAGAGGAACGATCCTAGCTGAAAGTTAGTTTGAACGTCAGTCTCTGCTCTCTACACGCGTGGTTAGGGCTAAAACATTATTTGCACACAAAGGGTAACATGGTAATTGACTCACGTTTGGTTTATGGGCCAACAGCGGCTTTACGCGCTTGTTCTCCCGGTCTCAGCAGCGTCCATGCGGACACCGGAAGTGCACAACCGGCGAAACTGAACTTGTGTCGCACATGTTCGCGCGGGACGTGGGCCCGGGAAGCTCGCTTGCTGAAGACTGGTTTGAATGGCGGTGTGCGGCGCGTCTCCTGATCCGTGGGTCGCGGGAGGGGTGATGCGCCTGCGCATTACCGTCCCGCGGTGCAACAGTATTTTAGGGCTCGATTCGCTGACTGTCGAAACATGACGGTACTTAAGACTCGATTCCTTATTCTTGTAACGTAACACTTCCCCCCTCGCCGCAATAAAAGCGACGTGGCAATGGAGCTGTAGGGCTAATAAATCCTCTTACCCTTTCAGCACTTGTGCCAAAAACATTTAAGAGAAACGAGGAGAGAGAGAGAGAGAAATTCCTAGCTGGAGAATAGTTATGAACAGAACACAAAAGAGATGATACATGGTGTAACAAGGAATTGTCAATAAATGTATATAAAGGCAGTGGCATACATAAATACAGTTGCAAAGAACAAGGATCTGTTGAAGAAAGGTACAAGGGTTATGCAGTGATAGAAAAAAAAAACTCTAAAATTGTATCATTGGTCTGTGAGCTAATGTTTGCGAACGTGGTTTGCGTAGGATGTCTGGGGTGGTTGAACGTTTCACTGAAGTTACAAGGTTACTTTGTCACAGTAACCTGGCCCATTTGAGATTACACTCAAGGGACACTAGGGCCTTTAAGAAAATACGAGGAAGAGAACACATGATGAGGCTTCTAGGTGGTGTGGAGAGTTCTACCTGTCACAGAGGTCGAAAGGGTAACTGCTTCCGGATCCTGTGGGTGAGCCAGTACGAAACCATTGAAGTATTGGAGAGTGGAATCGTAATTGGTGGTTGGTACACTGGTTTTTGTATGTAGTGGGATTGTTTTGTGAACAATCGTTGGTATTGTTATTTGCGCAAGGGCACAGGAGCATCAGCACAATGGCAGTAGGGCATTTGCATTATGCAGCAGGAACATTTGCATAATGGCAGCAGAAACATTTGCACAAGGGCAACAGGAACATTTGTATTATGCAGCAGGAATATTTGCATAATGGCAGCAGAGCATTTGCATTATGCAGCAGGAACATTTGCATAATGGCAGCAGGAACATTTGCACAAGGGCAACAGGAACATTTGTATTATGCAGCAGGAATATTTGCATAATGGCAGCAGAGCATTTGCATTATGCAGCAGGAACATTTGTATTATGCAGCAGGAATATTTGCATAATGGCAGCAGAGCATTTGCATTATGCAGCAGGAACATTTGCATAATGGCAGCAGGAACATTTGCACAAGGGCAACAGGAACATGAACCAACCTAGAGCTGGCGTGCTCGGGTTTGTTTTGAGTGTCGGTTCTTTGTGGTGATACAATTCGCAACTACACGCACGACTCACACTAGGTTATGTTAGATGCGGTCGGGTGCTTTTGGTACGCAGGGATTGAAGGCAGGGGACCTCCGTGACGGTAGCGAGGGCAGCATGAAGAGGCGCAGATGTAGATAGGGTGCAGAGCTGCTGGTTTTTTTTTTTTTTTTTAATCCGGCAAAAATTATTATTAGAACAAAATTCTTGAAGTTTACCTGCCTAGTAGACCAATGATGAAAAAAGTTTGGAGAGAAACAAGTGTGCATGTTGAGAAAAAGTTGGATTTGTTTGGCGTGTAGAGAGAGAGACGGAGAGAGAGCTAACTAAATGTGGCTAATGCCTAATACATGTTACAAAGGTACGTATTCAAGGACAGGTTCTGTGTAACCCCTTTTGGTTTTTTTTTCTTTACCAAATACATTTCCAAGAATACGTGGTTGAGGGATTGTACGTATAACAAAATTCCCCATTCGAAAGAAGTTGGTCTTCCATGACCTATGCTCACGTCTATACGGTAGCATTTTTTCTACTTTCGAAAAACAAAACATTGCGTACAAGATTAGTTATAACAAAGTGGGAAAGGAGTAGGAAGTTGAAAGGATCCGCGTATGAAGATTGTCCCATTTGACAAACGAAACGCCAAGTGCGTAACGCATATATCCCCATTCACGGATAATTTCGAGGAAGGGGGAGGGTGATAATTGGGAACATTTGAACGAAGAAAACTGCTGGGGACTCGGCTATTTCCGAAATTCGACCTCTGGGTGGAGGTGAAACAAGGTCTACAGCAGTCATCCTGGCACATTACAATAATGACAACTGGGAAAGGAGTAGGAAGTTGAAAGGATCCGCGTATGAAGATTGTCCCATTTGACAAACGAAACGCCAAGTGCGTAACGCATATATCCCCATTCACGGATAATTTCGAGGAAGGGGAGGGGTGATAGTTGGGAACATTTGAACGAAGAAAACTGCTGGGGACTCGGCTATTTCCGAAATTCGACCTCTGGGTGGAGGTGAAACAAGGTCTACAGCAGTCATCCTGGCACATTACAATAATATTTGGTAGTGTTGGACAAAAGAATACACTGACATAAAAGTCTAATCCTCTACGTGTATTGGGCAGAAGATTAGGGGTCGTTTTATTCTCCTATTTGTTTGCGAGAAATGACAGACCCTTGCTCAAATCTCACAAACCTGGGGATTTTCTTTGTTCGTCTCCCAGACAACGAGTTAGGTGTTTTTGTGTCCATCAACTTAACTCCCACGACACGATGCCCCATAATCATGAGTGAAGCGTATGATTAGTCCTTTTGAGATAGTAGATAGTTCCTGGGTTCTTGTGACAGGAAGTCCACGGGCATATTAATGATTACAAAAAAGGGGTGTGGACTACATTGAGTAGTTCACACATAAAGGTTTGATATTATTTCGTTCGCACGATTCATGGTGAGTATTATAACGTCTTCACGTATAGCGTACAAGATTGCAAAATCAAAAGATTTGCAAGTAAGTTTTATAACGTCTTCACGGATAACAATGAACGAATTACAACTGGGTTGCCCAGTATTGAAGGGAGGTGCAAAAGACTAGGTATTTATGACATTTCTGACAAAAACCCACAGAGTAATTATAACGGGCTCCCCGTATCGCATTTAGTAGATATTCTGAGATTCCCATCTATGACGGCAGATTTTATAAGGTTCCCACCTATGATGGCAACAAAGGTTAACGTTCATATAAAGGTACCTATTCAATACAGACGGCGAGACATACTGATGTACTTAGTACAACAATACCGTAGCATAATAAATCCATATTAGCGTACGTTAAAGACTTGCACAAAGGCAAAAACATATTTGAAGATCTGGCCAAGATTTTATACTTCAACAATTAAGGGACAAAAAATTTTGGCGTGCTGATGGAATGTGAATTTCATCTAAGCTTACCGCAAAAGAGATCCTTTGTGGTACAACCCTTTTGGTTACGCACAGAGTATCGTATCGTGATGGTACAACTTTTGTTGTACTTACACGTACGATGGTAGCAACAATACAAGACATGCGCTTATCGTTGTTTGACAAGGAAAATTATTTACATTGGTCCGATTTGAGTGTTTAAGACCTTCTAGGTTTTACTTACTTAAACAGACTGCGATGGACACACCTTGGTGTTATGAAAATTATAATAATGGGATGGGTTGTTCACAGGGTGGTTCACTTGGAGACCTGGCTTCTTGTTGTGACCTCGTACTTTGCACGTGATAAGTCACAACAAGGCAACCCCAAAATTTCAGTTTGAGCAGTTGAGACCCAGGGTGACTCAATGTTGCTGAGATGTTGTAAAAAAATTTATCGTTAATGAAGAGGCACGTTGAAAGTTGTCCCTTTTATAACGATACTTTCCAGACTCCACATCCAGTTCTGGGGAGAGCTAGAGCAATTTGGGTTATTTATTGAGCGCCATTCTATTTTCTTAAAAAACAGAAAAAAACTTAGAACGGGTAGCAAACATCTGATACCGCCGTGGGTTTACACAGGTTTGCTTACCTAATTTAACTACATATGACATAAGGGTTAGATGCACTTTGGCGAGGACCCGATATTTAATGTACAAAAAAAATTTTTCTAACATTTAGAAAGGGGTGACGAGGTATGACATGATGATGTGAAAATATGATGCTGCTAGTTGTGACGATGCACAAAACCTTGGGCACGTAGTCTCTGACTACTTGCAGTAAGCCACAGGGAATTCCTTTCTCCGAAGTGATCAATTTCAGGTAGAGGTGTGCATGCTTAGAAAAAACGATGTTTCCAAGGTTTGACACCTGGGGCAGCAATTAGAGGCGAATGACTGATGATGACGAGATATTTATACAAACAAAAATAAAATAAAATGAAACGAAACCACAAGGGAGAATTATAATTTCTTCCATGACTTTGGCTACAGTTGACACCACTGTGCCAGAGCTAGAAAGGTTTCGTTTGAGTGTCCTAATGAGTGACAATCGTTTACGAGAGGCCGCTCATTAGTGACGAAACAAAAGGGTTGACTTCCATAGTGTATAGGGTCGTGTCAGGGTGACCTTACGTTGGGAGAAAAACGAGAACTCGACTCTTTATCCGTAATTGGAAAGAAATTTTTGCCAGGGATTGACCACTGGGGACGTATATATATTTTTTTTTTACAAAATGCTTCTGCGAAAAAACGCGTATTTGTAAGTGTTTGGGTTATTTGAAAATTTGGGCAGAGGTTTGCCTCTGGCCACGTGCTTTTTAGGAAAAATCCAAGCGTTTTTGGAAAAAAATTTCGAAAATTAAAAAATCGAAAAAAGGAAAAATCGAAAAAAAAATTTTCAGAGTCCGAAACTGGAGAAAATTTGGGCAGCGATTTTCCTCTGGCCATGCGTTTTTAAGAAAAAATCCAAGCGTTTTGGGAAAAAAAAATTTCGAAAATTAAAAAAATCGAAAAAAGGAAAAAATCGGAAAAATTTTCAGAGTCCGAAACTGGAGAAAATTTGGGCAGCGATTTTCCTCTGGCCATGCGTTTTTAAGAAAAAATCCAAGCGTTTTGGAAAAAAAAAATTTCGAAAATTAAAAAATCGAAAAAAGGAAAAATCGAAAAAAAAATTTTCAGAGTCCGAAACTGGAGAAAATTTGGGCAGCGATTTTCCTCTGGCCATGCGTTTTTAAGAAAAAATCCAAGCGTTTTGGAAAAAAATATTTCGAAAATTAAAAAATCGAAAAAAGGAAAAAATCGAAAAAATTTTCAGAGTCCGAAACTGGAGAAAATTTGAGCAGCGATTTTCCTCTGGCCATGCGTTTTTAAGAAAAACTCCAAGCGTTTTGGAAAAAAAAATTTCGAAAATTAAAAAAATCGAAAAAAGGAAAAAATCGGAAAAATTTTCAGAGTCCGAAACTGGAGAAAATTTGAGCAGCGATTTTCCTCTGGCCATGCGTTTTTAAGAAAAAATCCAAGCGTTTTGGAAAAAAAAATTTCGAAAATTAAAAAATCGAAAAAAGGAAAAGTCGAAAAAATTTTTCACAAGTTTTCGTGGAAGTAATTTGTTTGAGAATTCAACAATATCTTGGGGGCATGGTTTCATTACGCGGCTTCCTATAGCCTGATTTTATACAGCACCAATTTTTGGTATTTACACGCGAATTCCCTTCGTCTTTTCGACAAGATATTACCTTCTTTGTCAATTGACAAGGTATTATAGTGTCAGATGTCAAGGAATCCACGTCAACGCGAATTTAGTATTTTTTGCATTATTCGAATGTGATTCGGCATGACCCGGTTTCAGCAGACGACAGAGTCAAAAATACTTAATTGTCAAATGACAGAAAGAATTTAAATCCACTTGTTCCCTAGGTGTCAGCAAGTGTCCGTTTAAGAGACGTACCAGCGTGCTGCAATATAGTATATTATTAAAAATATTTAGCACTTTCGAGACCAAGCGGATGATTTGTTTATCATGTACATGATTTTAATTGTTGAATAAATTCTTCTTTAATTTGTGTTTATTTCCACTATTCACTTGTATTGAAAATAGCAATTTTAATCGGCCGACACTTTGTAATCACTGTATTATTCGCAGCGACAACTTCCTAGGTTGGGCACCTTGCGTTGGAATACCGGTAATATTTTGTCGAGTGACGACTCACAAATGATAAAATCGCGCCCGTAATAATTTAAATTGTGATTCGAAATTACGTTCGCGCCGAGATTCCTGTTGGAAGTGCTAGACAATTGGGAATAAACAATACATCATAATAACATTTCAGAGTTTACAATTGTTGCTTGGGAACGAGGCCGTGGTGGAACAGAAAAAAATTTAAATGGCCCCACGTTGGGCGCCAGTGTTAGCGTCAGCGTGCGTGCTGATGCTATCGGCAGGGTTGGAGAAAGCTCCCACATATTTAATACAAATTAGTTGCTGTATCTGCCCCAAATAAAAAACTAGCTCAGGTTCGGTGCAAGCAGGGTTTTCTCTTAACCTCAAGGCTAGTGCTTGTGGTTCGGAACTTCCCGCTTCTCCATCCCCCCAGGGTCTCTCTCGACAAGCAAAACACGGTAGGTTATCACATAAATAGTTTATTCAATTCTAGGAGACACAATAATACATAAGAGGAACGATCCTAGCTGAAAGTTAGTTTGAACGTCAGTCTCTGCTCTCTACACGCGTGGTTAGGGCTAAAACATTATTTGCACACAAAGGGTAACATGGTAATTGACTCACGTTTGGTTTATGGGCCAACAGCGGCTTTACGCGCTTGTTCTCCCGGTCTCAGCAGCGTCCATGCGGACACCGGAAGTGCACAACCGGCGAAACTGAACTTGTGTCGCACATGTTCGCGCGGGACGTGGGCCCGGGAAGCTCGCTTGCTGAAGACTGGTTTGAATGGCGGTGTGCGGCGCGTCTCCTGATCCGTGGGTCGCGGGAGGGGTGATGCGCCTGCGCATTACCGTCCCGCGGTGCAACAGTATTTTAGGGCTCGATTCGCTGACTGTCGAAACATGACGGTACTTAAGACTCGATTCCTTATTCTTGTAACGTAACAGGGTCTAGGGTCCTAAGGCAAGGCAATATGTTGACAAGAAAAGGCAACGTGTGCTAGACAATCTTACGCAATCTTCGATGGCGAGACCTGCTTGTTTCCCAGAAGGGATATAACTTAGCCTTTTCACATTCTGAGGTGTCTCATTATCTATTTTACTATTACTGATTTTGTATTTTAGTTTAACATATTTTAAAGGAAAATATTTAATTAGAACATGGCCCTAGCTTGTTATAATTGTAGTTAGAATCTTACGCAATTAATTATTATGTCCTAGCTGGTTGCATATAGTTCTCTCTGTTAATTTAGGTATGTTATGAGTTGTCACTGTCCTATTTAAATATTTTCCTTTAAAATATGTTAAATTAAAATACTTTACACAAGATTCAAAATCAGAAATCGGCAAATAGATTAGGAGAAATGGTCTTTGCAAACTTTTTTTTTTTTTTTTTTTTTTTTTAATTGCCGGCAACCCGGGCGTTGCCGGCACACCTCGTTTGACACCTCATATCTAAGAACAAGGCAAAGTCAAGTCAGAACCCTGTCAAATCAAAGTTATGCATGGTGTTGATTAATTTAAAATTGCAGGTTATTAGAGCTGATGAATCTATCGGCCGTCTGCCTGAAAGCCTTCAGTCCGGATCTCCTGACACTCCTGGCGGACCCGAGCCCCGACCTGTCCAAGTGGCAGCTGCTGATGGAGCTGCAGTTCTCCGCCCCCAAACTGTCGGACGATCCCTTCCCCCAACTCACCTTCGGCACCGTCGTGGCGGCCGTTTGCTTCCTGACACGCTCCTTAAATTATGTAATTTTATTTATTTTATTCTTTTAGACATAATTATTGCACCTATAAACTATTGCACCTTTACTCCAAAGGGGTAGGCGAAGACACACCGTTACACCGCCACACAACCATGTCTTGGCGCACACTCCTTGCTTCATTCACATTCATGGATAATCATTTTGCTTATTTCAGTTTCCGAACTCAGATATTGTCCAGTATAACAGAATAAAAGTAACTTGTCCCACTGCATCACAACAAATTACTGTATTAAAAAAGCTGGGCGATGAATAGTCCAGATTTACTTATGAATTCTGACGGGACAACTGAAAAATGTGTGTAAATCTCTTCCCGTAAAAGTGCATTTGTGTCTATGGCATAATTGAAGAATAAGAACTATTTTAATAACTTTAATAAAAACTTGCACATTATTCACTTGCACAGTTTTCTTGGTCTTAGTACATTTTGCATATTATTCGGAATGCAATATTCAATTGACTGTCCTTTTCAGAATTACCACGCAGATGAAACCCCTCTAAATAATATAAAGAAACAATCGAGCAGACGAGGGTCCTCGAGGAGGCGTACCTCTGGAGGCCAGGACGACAGCATGAGACGCAGAACTCTACGCAGCGATAGCGTCACCAGTCTCTCTTCCACAACCAGCACGGTGACCATAGGCCCCAGTTGGCTCGCAGCCCTCGATAAAAAACTCGTATTGATTGCGTTAGAGAACATACTAACGGTGCTCGCTTCCCAGGCTCTGCTCGCCAACAAAGATAGCTCTGTGTCCAGCAGAGACAGACAGTACATCAGACGGGAATTGTGTACGGAGCTGCCCATATTCCACGATTTCGTGAGAAAGAAGGTTCTGGATTTGGCGCACCCTAAAAATTACTTGGCTCGCAAAAAATTTGGCACTTTTCCCCTTCTGAATAATGAAGAAGAAAGCAAAGATTTATCCGTGGCGCACGAAAGCAATCTAATCGATGATTCTATGGAGCTCGGGTCTAATGCCCCGCCTCCCCGTCCGAGACTATCGCACGATTCTATGCGAGTTTCCGTTGTGAGAAAACTGCATCTAGACAAGGCGCGAACTAAGAACACGGAAACTTTCAGCACCCCTAAAAGATTTGCAGGTCTGGACCAGTATTCTCCCTTCCAGCCTCCGTACGAGTCTGAGAGTCCCGAGAGGCCGAGTGCCCTCACTTCCACCCCGGGGACGTCCCGCACTCCCAAGCGTGTCACTTGGGACGAGATCTCGGTGTCTCCTGTTGAAGAAGAGGAGTTGCTAGAGCCTACAGACCCTGACTACTCCCCCCTCTCTGAGGTTCAGATCATCGAAGAGGATTACTTACATTTTCTATCAAATGTGTTTTTATACTTTTGTCAAACAGAGTTATAAATTCTGTTTAAAATAATTAACTTCAGATTTTTTAACTCAAATCAACTGGTAATGAATGTAATAATAAAATAATGTATTCTTTAATAAATTTGTGTCTTCATTCCATAAAGGTGTATTCCCTATTATTTCCTTTTGCCAAACGGTTATCTTGGACATCAAAAGTCTTGCAGGGTAAGAAGTTGGCCTTCAATATTTTTGTGTCCCTCAAGATTGTAAAAGACAAATTTGCAACACAAAAAAACGTTCTCCTGCAATAATAAGCTTGAATAAACTAAAAAAATTTGCAAAATTTTATTAATATTAATCGCGTTCGAAATTACAATTTTGATAGCGGGTAGGCGGCCAACAGGAATGCTCATTATGATGCACAAAACGAGAAAGAAATATATTTGGCTCAAAATACCTTGCTGGCTAGAAATTGTTGTGAAAAGTTTATAATTTTTGAAGTGAAACTTCTTCAGCACAATTGTGATTTGAAACTTCATGAAACAGAAGCGCGACACTAAAATTTATTATTTCACGGGTTGTCGGTTCTAATATAATAAGATAAATCCACTGTTCCACGCGAGCCTTCATATGGATAGCGTCATATAGCGCCTGACAAAAAATGAACAAACATTGACCAAGGAATGAATCCTACAGAATCCAAATTTTTTTTTATTATTCGACGTGACAACGTCGTCTGCACTCACGAAAAAGCATGACTCATTCGCTCACTCACTCACGTTGTCACGTTCCACCTGAGCTGAGCGTGCAAGCGAGAGTGCGGAACAAGCGTTCGGCTTGTGACGCATCTATCTCTCTTCCACTCCATCATTATTACTTGACGTTATCACCTAAAATTATAGTCCATAAACTGACTTTACAGACAATTTATTTTTTTTGTAAAATCAATATCTGATCTTTAAACCACTTCAAAATGGACAGGAAAAAGAATGCGACATCCAGCGACTCCGAAGAAGAAAATACAAATACTAAAATGATGACCAAACGTAGAGGAAAAGTTGTGCTGGAACAGACAACAATAATATTGGAATAAATCATCCTTCACATTGTTAAATTAGTGCTTCGTGAAGAGTTAGTGAAAAATGCTATTGTTTTTTTTTAATAGTTATTAATTACGGATTTTGTCACGGATTGCCCTTAAAAGCATAGTTTTTAGTAGGTTAAAATGGTTATTTAAGACCCCAAGCCTCGTACATGGCCCTTAAACATTAATTTATATTTTAAATGTTCTTTTTTGCAGATTCTGTTCTTGATTCTTCTTTAGAACAGTGATTTTAGTAGGAATCCAAAATTTCAGTAAGTTCGACCCCGTAGAGCAGCAGTGGAGGAGGGGTGGAGAGGGAGGGGGGGTATGTAGCATACTAATTCTGCAACTCGAAATTTACAACTGCTCTTGGAAAGCGAGAATGGTATTTTCCTTGAATTGCTTTAGCAGAGGATTTCACATCTAGTATTTTTACATTGCGTTTAGAACACAGGGCGGGTGGTTTTAACTTAAGATTGATTCTGCGTGAGAGTCGCATGCAAGCATAAATAATAGTTTGGGATAGTCAATTTCCAGCATCTAGTGGGCAGTTCAAATGTAAAGCGTCACTCGGTACATTCTCATGTACATTCTCATGGCTTCCTTCGATGAATCTGCAGCTTGTTATTTAATTTATCGTTTTATTCTGAACACAAACTTGGTTTAAATTAAATCTGTACGTGGGGAATTAAAACTACGCTCAGAACATGAAAAAGGCTTACCGCTGGCCGCACCAAAAGTGCTCGCAGGCCACATCAAAAAGCTTTGCGGGCCGCAGGTTCCCCGCCTTGCCGTAGAGCCTGAGAATACTTTTTTTTTTTTTTTTGAAACTGTGGATAGGTATTGTTGTATGTTTCGTGAACACCTCACTAGGAGAACCTGTGCTGAGGTGTTTACGTGTTTATTTATGTTTATGTATGACAAATATTTATGTGTTGTAATAGAAAGTTTTATATGTATTTTTTTTTTCAAATTCTAATAGTTATTGTACATTGGTTATTTAGAAGAGAAAAAAAAGTATTTAAATATATTAGAGGAATATAAAAAAAAAAAAAAAAAATATATATATATATATACATAAACATACACATACATACACATCCATATAAATACATGTACCTGCACACATGCATATAAATATATATATACATATGTATACATACGCATACACATTCACATACATATATGTACACACATATATAAATTGTAAGTGTATGTATAGTTGTTGGATACTTGAAAAACTACTTAATTTTTAGGTTTATTTAATTTTATACTTTTTATAGTTTTGTTATGTTTGGTTGGGAATAATAATGTTTTGTATAAAGTTAATATCTTGATTTTTAATCCAGTCAGTGATATGTTTTTTATGAATGTTTGTAGATGTATTTGCAGATAGTATTTGTTTCAAAGTAATGGGCATGCAATTAAAAAGTTTGGTTGCATAATACTGAAAGTGTCTTTGTCCATGTGTGGTGTGGGTTATCGGTATGTTCAGTGTTTTATTTGTTGAGGACCTGGTTTTTGTTATGATTTTTGGTTGAATTGGAATGTGTTGTTTGTTTTGGACAAGGTATATTATAGCAGATTTGGCATAAAGTTGTCTTATTGACATGACTTCTAATGCTTTGTAGATTTCGCTAGAATCTGTGTGAAATGGTACTTGCAGGATGAGTTTAATTATTGCTTTTTGTATTTTTTGAATTGGGTCAATTGCTATGTTTGTAGCACTTCCCGAAGCTAGTATTCCATATGTGGCAATACTGTATTTAAAGTTTGAACCCAAGCCTCGTGGGGATAATAATTATTTTTTTAATTGCTGATTATTACAGATTTTGTCATTGATTCCTCTTTCGAATGTTGGATTTAGTAATAATCCAAAATTTTAGTCGGTTCGGCTGCTTAGAGCCTGAAAAAATGACTTTGAATGACTAAAAAATTTTTACTGATGACTAAAATAAACAAAATAATATTTTTTTAATAATGACTGAATAATTAAAATTTTTTTTTTTTACTAATGACTTTTAAAAATAAACTAAATGACCAAAAAATTTGACTTTAAAAAGAGACAAACATATACATCCATAGGATTTAGCCTGCGAGAGAACGAGATAGTATAATCGGTCTCCTCTTTGTGCGGTGCTTCAAAGCCTATCTCCTCTCGGTGGGATGCTTCATAGCCTCCCCAATCATGTTTTTTTAGTTTTCTGAAGGCTTCACTTCTACTGCAAGTGAACTGCACACTACGTTTTTTTTTAATGTGATATCTCACAAGAGCGCCGTCTGTGCAGTGCAAAGACAGGGGAACTATGTCACCACCTGGTTGGGTAGTTGGGCGGTTGTGGAGCGGGTTAAGGTAGCGGCTGTAGGAAGGGATTTATTAATTCGTGTATTTTATTTGTTAATCAGGAAAACAGATGCCAGTCCACAAGAAGCCGACTTGCACAAAAACAACCCGTTCTCATGAATCTATCATCAACTGTGCTCGTGTTCGTCGAGTTTAATGCACGCGCACTGGCCATCAATGCTGCTAGCTCCTTAGAACATGAATAAACGTAGAGTAGGCAGCATAAATTAGAGCAGGCTCCATTTAAAAACCGGTAGAACAGACTCAGTGCGCCCACATTGCATCTGAGCATTAGAGATGCTAATTGGTCTGTTATCAATGGATTGTCAATCAGATGGACCGCCCTCCTTTGCACAGAATCAAGTATTTTGGGGTTCCAGCCCAGAAGTGACCGCCAAATTAATTTTTTTGTCGTACTTAAGATTTGCACTTAAGTTAGCAGCCGGTCACTATTGAAAAATCTGCTAGTTGCCCAGTTTCTTGGAAGCTAGATCTACTCGGGCTTCTACGTAGCCCCGATACTGGAGCCGGTCTGATATAATTACTCCAAGCATTTCACTGGAGTCTTTATTGGGGAGAGTGCTCCCATCAAATTGCACCAGACGGTCATTGATCTCCCTCTTTACTGAAATAAGAAATGCTTGAACTTTTGAGACTTTGAAACTGACCAGGTTGGTCTTACCTCAGATAAGAACCTCCTCGAGGTGAACCTCAACTTTTTGTCTTTAAACTTCCCGAGCTGTTCGGATATCATAAGTGGAAGGGGGCTTATTAAAAAGATAACCCTCGTGAACGGTTCTGTCGTCAAGATCCTAGCAAAGATCTAGTTGAATGTGAACTAAAATAGCGTCGGTGACAGCACAGATCCTTGTGGCACCCCCGCATCGATTTGGTGCGTAGAGGAAGATGAGTCGTCAATTACGGTTTGAATTGTTCTTCCCTGAGAAAGTCCGCAATCCAACTTTGCAGTGCTTTTATCAGAGCTTGAAAATCACCCAGTAATTGACATCAAACGTCTTCTAGGGTGATAACCCAACGATGTACAACTTCATCACTCTCTTGAAAATTCATTAAAAGTGATGATTTTTTAAAAATTTGGTTAAAGAGGTTAGGTTAGGGCTATTTTATAAAAGTTTTTTCATTACTTTTAAGCATTTTTCAAAGGGGTGTTGAAATACCACTTTGTTGAGTTGTCATAGAACCGTCTTCTAGACACATAAATTAGAGTGACGCAGGGCTGTATTATCCATAAGGCAGTGTAGGGAACTGCCTAGGGGCCCCGACATGTTTAATCCGGCCCTGGAGTGACGTCACGGTTTCTTATCAATAATAAAATTGTTTTGCAATTCATATTAATAATTTGTCTTCATACAATCAAAGGTCAGGTTGTAAAACCACTGGGAGGCTCTGATAATTTTTAATGTCTTAATTTTATCTTTAATAAAATTATTGGTAGGAATTTTTTCGAGTGCAATAAAGAACCAAATTATGGGACCCCACCAGCGCGTAGGATTCACACGCCAAAATCAGTAAAAGGGATTACCGTGATAGTCGCTATCCACTAAATAAATATTTACCTAATTTTTAATACTGAAGTGGGTAAGTACCTAGCTCCTTAATAAATGGGAAATTCTTTCCGCAGTGGCAGGTACCTACCTATTTATTTGCCAATTAAATGCAGACCATGTTGCTACAAATAAACCTTGTGGTTGTTTGGCCTACTTATTTATTTTTCATTATTGCTGGAATCAAGATTCAACACATCTACAACAGACATTGTTAACTAATATAATATTAATTTTGAAAATAAGTTACTTGTGCAGAACATTATAATTTTTTTTTTTTTTGGAAGGTACACCAGTGGCAGTCCGCGAGTTTTCAGTGGGCTAGAGGTTATAGATGTTGTAGCTGAAAATGATTTTTTTTTTCAAAATTTCAACCTTTTGTATGAAAATATTTCAGTAAGTGTATACGGCGCATCCACAAACTGAAAGAATCCTGAAGATCTTCACACAAAAAGTTGAAATTTTGAAAAGAAATTAAATTCATTTTCAGCTACAACAACATCAACAGCGTCATATTTTTCAATCTTAGCACTCCAGCTCACTGAAAACTCACGGACCGCCACTGGAGTACACCACTTTATGAAGTTAGTATTATCAGACATGTTAGGTAGGTACTTTATTATCATATAATAATTTAATGGAATGGAAAGCTAGATTTTGAATAGGTGTGTACCTCGTGGGTACGTTGAAATGTCTCGTGCGGCGCATTGACGTATTTCAAAACAGCAATTTTTTTACATTTCCCGAAGTTAATTATGTAAAATAACATTTGTGCTATTTTAAATTCGGTGCGTATCCAAAATATCAGCTGTGCCATATGGATCGGCCGCGCGCGCCGACTATCGTGGCCGTAGCTCTGCGCACGTGTTGACACTGAAAATGAGTTGAACGAGAGATAGCGGGTGAGATTGTCAGTTTGTCAGGCCCCCAGTCTCGCTCCCACCTTCCACTTCCCTCGGGATCTCGTAACCCACAACTCGTTCGAAGATGCAGACCAGCCGCAGAGTGGTCTTCGGGCCTGTCTCCCCTCTGCAAAACAACGAAATAAAGAAAATCCTGGCTGGAAAATTACGCGACAGCGGGAAATTAAAACTCTCAACGCGAGCTTTTAGACGATTGTATACTTCTTTACCGTCGGGTGTAAGTTTTCGTTAAAGTATTTGACTGATAAATGCGATCTATTTTTATAATATTTGAGTGCCACAGTTCTTTGCTTGTTTTTAATGTAATTATGTTGAAAGTGTGAATGAAATTCAGTAATCGCGATGTTTTTCAGGCGCAACGATTTAGTGATTTCGTGGGAAAGCGCACAGGAAAGGCTGGAATATTCTACGGGTTCCAGGATGTTTTTGATAAAAATTTAATAAGGTAAATAAAACCAAATCATTTTCATTTTTCGGTGTCATTTTCATTTATCATTTTAAGGTTGAATTCACAAATATTGAACTTTCCTGACGATGTTTTGCGAACTGTAGCAAATTGTTTATTCAAACAAAGTAATAATGAGTGAACCTCGATTCTTTGAGATTTTTTTGAAGGTGTTAATAGATTATAATGATTTGGATATGTACTTCCATCAATACTTGAAACATAACTGAAGAGTAAATCATCACGAACGTAATACCTGATACAAAATAGAATTCACGTGTAGACACAGGATGATGACGAAGTCTAAAGCCGTGAAACTATTATGAAGGTGTATTTATTATTAGAGCGCAAACATCTGATGAATTCTTTTGGCAAAGATATATGGGGCAAATGATATTAGTTCCTGAGTTATGTTTCTGCCCACGAGGATCCACCCTCCTCACGGAAAATTTAATTGTTTTGTGTAATCAATACTTAATGTTGTATAATGCACACGCTTATTTACTACTGTTTATTATGCTTATTTATTACTGACAAAGTTTAAAGCTTTGCAATCAATATTTTAACACAAATTGCTTACAGGAATTTTCTTGTATTTGAAATGTTTATTTAATAAATACAATAAGAGCTTTCGCGAATGAAGAAAGGTAGAGATATGTTTGCCTTTGAGTAGTTAGAAAATTGAAACCATAATAACCGTGACGCGGAAAGCAAGGTGTACTCAGTAGGTACTCACGTAATCAATCCTTGCGGCGCTTTATCTAACTTATTAGCGGCCTTTATGGGAAAATCTGGCTTTCGAGCCACAAACACTGAAGTGTTTGCATTTCGCTCTGTCGAAACCTTTCCGAGTGAGACATGAGCAGTCAGAGGCTGCGACTTTGACCGATAACTGTACCTTCAGTTAACAGGTTGAATCTGTGATGATCGGAAAATTTGCGAAGATTTTTATCTGCATCACTTCGGTGTAGTTCTGTGAAAACCTTCGCCACGCCAACAGCCTCTTCAAATCAGACCTAAATTATTTATTAAAGTTTTAGTAAAATCAAAACAATATGTCAACAAAAGAATACAACCACGACGAGTACAATAACCACATCTCGGCATCAACTAACAAACAAGATCGCTTCATCAAACTTCTAGCCAGATTCATTGGGTAAATTCTAAATTATTGTTTATTAATTATAAGAGAACTAATGATTGATTTTATTTCTATTGCTTTATCTAAGGCCTTACTCCGTCATCCACGATATCAACTACAAAGGACTGTAAGTGAACATTGTGTTGAATTTTGTAGGAAAGCTTTCATTAATTAGTTCGTACTGTCTCCTAGAAGTAAGAATAATAATCCATTGTTTTTTTCCGTATGTGGTTGGAAAACTTTTTGGAAATTCAAAAGCAATGGGGGGTATTTTCACAAACTACAAAATAACGTTGATATGCGTGGAAGATTTATTTGAAGTATATTTTGTTGATTCTGATCATTGAACTAAAAATTAGTAATTTTAATATTTTCATTAATAATTTTTGATTTAAATGATCTAAAACCGCTCATTCCGAAATGGTTCCAACCAGCTACAACGTCATTATGACGTAAAAACGCCATTGAACGGTAAGACGCCGTCACTAACGTTGCTCGGCGTGACGTCAACGATGCCATCTTCACAAATAAAAACGAACATGCAGTTTTAGCGGCAATTCTAAAATGACACTTTTTAGCCGTTGTAGAAACTTTATTCGTCAACATAAAAATTAAATAAAAATACCTTCATCATCGTTTTTTTCTTATTTTTTAGAGAATTGAAAGTACCCTTTTATCGTAACTAGATGAACGAACTCACGTAATATATTTTTAGCAATACGCTAATTTTTGTTTATTCGATGTGAAGCAAAAATCGAATAATTTTCCTGAAAGCAGAAAAGTTTTCCACCACAATTATGATTATTTTGTACTTAATTTGTTTAGTAAGTATTTTGCACGTGCACTTCAAAAATGCACACATTGTGTCCACAAAAGCAAACGCACCCCTACAAGAGTCGCTTTTGTTCACTTTTATATAATTAATATCCACCAACTCTCATTTAACAGAAAAATTAATGTTATTCAACCCAATGAGATTTCTAGTTCCCACTAGAATTAATACTAGGTCACATTTTTTAATCGCTCCAGATTTGGATTAACTTGATTTTGTCACAGAAATAACTAATTCTTTCTAAATATAACTAAATTAAACCGGGTTAAAACTTTCGAGATGATATTATTTTAATGAACCACTGAAATATTTATGGATTCAAATAACAAGAGTTGTCTTTTTACCTACCGTTGCTAACCACGAGTATTTAATCCTAATCTACCTCAAACTAGATTTTCATGTCTCGAATCCATATTTAAACTACTTTGAGATTTGGGGATCTTTAACAGGATTTTACGGGTTTTTTAATCCAACAGTAATATACTATTATTTACAAGTTGCGTTTGTAATAAATAAGTAACCTTTTGAGAAAGGTTATAAGTTATTGTATTATCTTCTCAATAATATGCAGACGCGGGCAGTGCCAAAACATATTAGGTAAACTTCTAGACATATTTTTATATGAATTATTATTGATAATAATCATTTCGAATATACTTAATCATCCGTTTTTAGCCAATAGTTTCGCCTTGAACATATTATTTATTTTCTTATCGTAATATTATTAAAAACCAACAATCATTGGTATCTTTTAGTAATTTTTCGTATTGTTTTTTTTTTTTTTTTTAATATATGCCTAAAATCTATCTGTATAAGTTATACATATGTATATTTTTAATTTCAAGTATGGTCTGTCAAATAAGAGTAGAAAATATTAAAAATGGAACTACAAAATTTGTAGGCTGGCATCACCAATTTACCTGTCAAATATTATTTTAAAGTGCAATGACACTGAATGTATAGAACAGTAAACCAAATTAAAAAAATATTATTTTGTTCTTAAGAAAAAAAAAAATAAAATCGAAGAAGCACTGTTGTTCAAGTACCTACTTAATGACATAAATTTGACTATATGGTGTTTTACAAAGTGATTTGCTTACATTTAATTTAACATAAATTTGAATTTAACAGTATATAGAAAGGAAGAATGGCGAGTTTAGTTACACTACTTTTAGATCTGAATGAGTTAAATATATTCAGATCTAAAATTAGAGACATGATCTAAAGCCCGGGCAAAGCTAGGTACAGCTAGTATTAAATAAATGGGAGCAATTTCTAAACTGTGCTTTATGCTTTATCTTTTATAACATTATTAGGTATAACATGTTATTCTTCATTATGTTAATACAAAATTGCAAAGGTAATAATAATAATATACCTATATGCAATTTTATTTTTGAGATCAGTGGGTATCCATATTGCAATAATTTTTTTTTTAAACTTTTATTCCTCTTTAATTTTTTACAAAAATGTAGGTTACACAGCTTTACATTTCCACCATGATTATATTTTTAGTATTGCCATTTGAACAACAGTGCGCCCTCCTATGTTTTGTACTCTTATTTGTCAAACTGTCTCCGATTTTCGCGTCCAGTAGGTAGACTTAATTTTTTCACTGGTTAGGTTTCAGGGGATAAGTTTGTAGAACTCCAAAATATTTTGTTTTAACTATTTCAAAAGCAACGAAATAATAAAACTAACAGAAATACATATTAATAATTAAAATCGGAGAAAAACAATTCGGATTAACTTATTGAATTGAAAATGTGTTAATAGCAATCAATGTGCAGCAGTGTAGGTAAAATTTCGTTATTACGTTTTAATTGTCCAATTCATCATTTTAATGAAGTTTATAATATATGGGTGGACTGTGAAGTTTTAATTTGATTATGTTTTCTTTAACGTCTTCACAACTTGCATGCTACTGTTTTTGTTTTATTTTTAGACCTTTAACGTTCATTTAGTACAGAGGTTCCCAAACTTTTTTTTCTCGTGGACCACTTTCAAAATTTTACCGGTCACGGTGGACCCCGCGCTGGTACATTTCTACCATATTCCCAAAATTCGACACGCGTTGTACTGAATATTGAACGGCGAGGTGTGGTATGTCACAACGGAGCAGTACCGGATCTACGACTTTTTCAAAAGGGGGGCAAAATGGACCAGTATTCGAGATTTTAATTGCGGGAGAGGGCATAATGGGATACGGGACACGGGGGTTATGTTCCCATCCCAGTACAGTACACCCTAGTCCCATTACGCCCCCTTGCCTAGCTGGGCGTTATAAGATCTCATGCGTAACCGGTACAACAACGTGCGCTGTACGCCAGTCGCTCCGTTATGGAGGGGGTGTAATGGGATATGGATATGGGGGTCCACGAAACCAGTTCGTGGACCCCCATTTCTTTATCGCGCCTACGTGGACCCCGTCGGGTCTCCACTTTGGGAAACACTGATTTAGTACCATCAAATGTGGCACTGGGTCTGTTTCCTGTCACGTGTATTGCCAGTTAAACTGCTTCCCGTGAGTTTATTTGTGAAAATGCATTTATTTGTGGGATTTCCCCATTTCAGGCCTACCCACACCTACTGAACATTAAACACTGGTTATCGTTATCTATCAGGCTTACATTTTATGTAAGCCAGTTTTAACCAGTGTTGCCAACTTGAAGGATTTCCCGTCATATCTGGCGGATTGGAGTGCTCCGAAAGAGGAAAATTTTGTGTTTAACGGAATTTACAGTATGACGGATTTCCTAGCGGATTCGAATAAAGTAACAAAATATGTAATCTTATAGGGGAAAATAGCCTATATTTATGGAGAAATTTTTTGACGGAATTCTGACGATCCGTCACGATCTAGCGGGAACGGAGATTCAGAGTTGACAACACTGTAGATAACCTAGGCAGGTAAATATTCCACTAAACACCTTGGGCACAGATTTAGGAAATTACACTACGTTCTACGTTTCAACTTATTTACTACAAAAAACAACTAGGTAATTAAGTTTGGGTAGATGGTAAAATATGCATTCAAATTATATTCGTGTTCAATCAAGGTTCAAAATTTCCCGTATAAAACGATTTATTTGCCGCCATTTTTTGTTTCTCGTATGGAATATACTTAAATACGCACGAATTACTTAGTTAACCCAAACTAAGAACCTAATAACATATTTTGTGCATGTAAATAGTTGTTTCGTGTAGTAATTGTTGAAACGAAGTGTTATTTCCATAATCTGTTCCTAAAAACGTGACGGTTAGTAAGTAATAGGTAATCGGTCCTTCTGCGTTTCGTAAAATGAATTTTAGAGGCACCAAAAAGTGGGTATAAAACACAATACCATTATTTTTGATAAGAAGCGTTAGCGTCGCGCCGGTCGTAAAAAATCACCATTTGAAAAGTAAATATTCACGTAAAATTGCGTTAGTTGTTTACAACTAAGTAAATACGTACGCATACGTCGCATACGTCGCTATGTACCTATATCAAGTCTTATACATTGAGATATTGCGGCAGACCGGACAGACGGACAGACAGACGAGACGATTATTACATCTGCTATTAAAAAGTAATTAAAAATGTATCTCGTAAAGATTACGCTAAAATACAAGGACGTTTCAAAATTCTGTCTCGAAGGTATGTCGTAGTGAGACTAGTAGTACCTCATACTATAGTACCTCATACAAGAGGCACCTCAAATGTCCCATACATTCTTTGTATTACTACAAATGTCATGTCACGTCAGAGGCGTAGCGTATTATTTCACAAAAAATAATGTAATAAGAAATTTATATTTTTGTCGCACCTACGATTCAGACGGATTGAAATAGGTACGGAATTTTTCATAAATTATTCTGGGATAAAACCGGAGAATCCCCTTTCTTTAAATGAATTTATAATAATGTAATCTTGGTCACTCTAGCGACTGGCAACACTGTCTGTAGTGAATTGCAAGAATTTCCCGAATTTCGTTTTGCGCTTGGAATGTCTATGACTTATATTCAGTGAGAATGATTTAGAGAGGTCCGTGGGCGATGCTTCGACAATTCTAAGTTTCATGGATCATCATGTGTCCCGGTAGATCATCAAACCATCCATGTGCTCCAAGTGCAAAAATAGGAGGAAAACCATTTTCTTGTTCTGGGTGTAGTATCAATTAAAGCTGAGGACTAGCGTGCAGATTCACTCTTAGGTTAAAACCAGTTTCATGTTCCGAATGATCTGTCAAAATTCCAGTAGCGGATTAAACGGCTGACGCATTTTGAAGAAAACCTTTCTAATATTTCGAGTGAAGTTAAAAATATGGTTTCAAACCATTCTTCAAAATTCGTTATTCGTAGGAAAACCGTGCGCATATTATGAGAGTAATAAAAATTAAAGCTGGGGACTCGCAAGCAGATTCATCATTAATTTTAAACCAGTTTTGTGATCAGAATGTATAATTCCAATTGTGAAAACATCCGCTGACACATTTTCATGTTCTGAGTGTAGTTTTGATTCGCCACACACAGATTTAACTTAAACCGGTTTTGTGTACAGAATGTAAAATTCTAGTTATTTGGATTCATCTGCTGACATGTTTCGATGGAAAACATTCGAAATGCAGTTATAAAATTCTAGTTGCAGACTATGTATGTGCTGCCAGAATCAAATAAAATCCATTAATGTTCTGAGTGTTGTTTAAATTTGCCGCAAACAGATTTATTTTAAACCAGTTTTGTGTTCGGAATATAACGATAAATTAAATAACAAGTTGCAGATTCATCGTTTACCGAGTAAAACTTAATATTTGAGTTGCATAGCAAATGCTGCAAAATTTTGTGTAACTATTATTTGGGAACTCTTACATAAGATCAATCTTAAGTTAAAAGCTGTCTTGTGTTCTAAACACAGTGTTAAAATTCTAGCTGCAAAATCCTATTACATGGATACCATTCTCGAATTCCGAGAGCAGTTATAAATTTGTAGTAGAACTTATAAACATGATTTTTATTGGAAGGAATACTCGTCACATATGATTATAAAAATCGGTATGTAATGAGGTCGTCATAAAAAAAAGGTTTTCCATATACCCCCCCCCCAGCGCTTGAAAATATCCGGTTGGAAGTACCCAAATAAGGCGGGGGGGGGCGGCGAAATTTTCCTCCGCCCCGGGCGGCTGACACCCACGCTACTACGCCACTGTGTCACGTGTGGGACAAATGTATGAGGCGGTGAGGTGTGAGATGTATTGCACTACATGTCATGTCACGTATGGGACAATGTATGGAGGTGGTGAGGTGTGGGGTGGTTGGTGTATTGCACATGAGTCCCAACTGCTCCAATTTTTTAAAATATTTTTGTATTGTAATTTATTGTTATGTGAATACCGCACAAGAGTCGAACTGTTCCATTTTTTTTTTGTTTTTAAATTTTTTACTGTAAATTATTGTCATGTGAATACAGCACAAGAGTCTCAACTGCTAAAAAAAATGATTTTTTTTTTTATATTGTTGTGTTTGGTTTGAAATTTATCTTTTGGATTTTTTATTTGAAGTTCAGTCATGTTGGGAAATTTTCGATCATGGAAAATAAAAATAATATATTTTATTTTTTGGAAAATGGTCGGAAAACGGGTGGGGAATTTTTTCTAAAGCCATTTTATCTTTTTGATATCATGTGAAGTTTGGAAATTTTCCATGCGGGGAAATTTCTATTTTTCTGAAATAATTCTTCTGGGAAAAATTGAAAAATTTTAGCTAGGAAAATGAGTCCGAAAATTGTAATAAGAACTTTTAGAGAGCGGTAGAGAAGGTATAGAGAAGGCGGTAAGAACAGAGGGCGCCACTTCCCTTTACAACAATCCTAACCGTACACTACTATCAGATAATACATATATTCAGTGGCGGACTAAGCCCGTCAGAGGCCCGGGGTGGCAAAGCCGAATGACCTCTCCCCTCCTCCTTAGTGTAAGAAGTTGATGTAATTTTGCAAGCTTTTAATTCAGTTCACACGGGCCTCTGGTCCTGGGGGGGCCTCCATGTTCCCTTGATCAAATCCTAAACAAGGCTTTAAGAGGGAATAACCAGAAACAATCGGAAATATGTCATTTTTAATAAAATTTTAGACGTTTTGACTCTTTTCCATAAAAAAATATAAATTGATTTCGAAAGACTGTTTTTTTTTATCTAGTAAAACTATTTTTTAAATTTTGAGAAAATATGTTTATTTTTAGTAAAATAAGGTTTTGCTGTAGATCGTTGGCAGATTTGTAAAATTTTCAAAATAAATTTTGTATTATACAACATACATTTCAAATCATATAATCGTGCAGTAAAATGAATCAATACATTATCTGGAAAAGCTGTGTTTCAGAATTTTAATTTTAGTTTAAATAAAATATTTTGTGACAAAAATACTCTTGCTTTGTGACGAAAATACTTCAGTTTGTCTAATTATTGGCCATAGTGACTGGATTTTGAACAGTTTAAGACTTGGTGCATGGTGCATACAAATCGGATATATAGTTTGTTTAATATGTTGTCAATCAGGTTGAAAAACGTGTTAAAAAAGTTTAGAGAAAAACGAATTCAAAGTTTTGCCGAAGGATAATTCAACATACAAATTGTTTTACGTAAAATGCTGTATCTCCGCCAATTTTCAGAATTTCTTTAAAATATTTGGTGAGAGCTTTCTTAACAAGTGCATCTTTCAGAAAATTAAATAAAAAAATTACATTTTTTTACGGCGTTCTGGTGCCTTAAAGCCTTGTTTAGGATTTGATGAGGGGGGAACATGGAGGCGTTTGGAGGCCCCCAAGACCGAGGGCCCGGGACAGGCCGCCACACCTCTTAGTCCGCCACTGCATGTATTACCATTTAAAATATATACATATACGTTTGAATGACCATACAACCTGGCACAAATACGTAAATGATTTTGCACCAATTCTGGCGCAAATAAATGATTTACCAGAATCGATAGCCGCCTCAACTTATCAAACTGATTTGATAAGCTGTGAGAAGGCTGGAAGTTCGCGCGGATGCAATTAGACCTGTCACAAAACTTACGTAAGAACAACTTCTGTAACTTGCTGTAAATTACGGTACTTTTGGTATTATTTACATTGGTAATTGGGCAATAAGTCACTTACTAAGCGGGAGTGTTTTCAATTTAGGAGGAGGGTATGGGCACCGCCGCCCCAGGAACCATTTATTGAATAACCGACACCTCTGCCGTGTGTCATCCCATCGGTAAACCATCAATTGGTTTGCTACGTTTGGTGTCTTAGCAGGGGTGCCCAGGTTCATGGGGTGAGGTTTGTCCGGGTCTTGGAGATGCGTCTGCCCACCAGATGCATGGCAGGCCGGATCGGGAGAGGATGGTTGAGGGAATGGTTTTGACTTCTCCAGCCGTACTCTATCGGAACATCGCCTTG
This sequence comes from Glyphotaelius pellucidus, assembly GCA_936435175.1. Classification (NCBI taxonomy): domain Eukaryota; kingdom Metazoa; phylum Arthropoda; class Insecta; order Trichoptera; family Limnephilidae; genus Glyphotaelius; species Glyphotaelius pellucidus. Next base: position 45,822 of record OW386539.1, on the reverse strand, counting down.
CACCGCAGTAGGAGGGATGGATTTATATGTCCGTCACTCGTGGACACACTGACCCCCAGATTTCTAGGCACCCCTCATACCCTTTTCCTTCCCAGAACTTCCTCTCCTAAAAAGACCCTCAACACAGCATCCCCAAAGATGACATAGGCCCTGAGGGGAATTATTAAAAAAAAACTTACATATGTAACCTACAAGATTATTGGAATTACGCCCACTCTGTAACTTTATTATATTATGAAAAAAAAAACTATCATTTTGTTGTTATAATAGGTACCTACATTGTACAAATATTATACACTATAGGTAAGCACCTGGTGAAGATTGCTCGTTAACAATGCTTGCATTGCACCATTTAAAGACTTAATAGTTTACATGATTGCTGATGTGTAATTTTTCAATATTATCAAAAAGTTGTTGCAAAGAGAGAAACAAAACTTAAAACCTTCCTACCTAACATTATCTATTTAATTCATTAACAAAACATGATATTTAGCCGTATGATGATTTTATTTAATTGTGTGTAATTTTGTAAGTAATTAGAAAATTTTAATAACTTACTAATTTCTCAATGAAAGTATCTAGAAAGGTATTATTTTTTTGGAAATTTAAGAGTACAGTTATATTATGTAATGTGTTGTGATGTAGAATATGTAATGTTTAAATATAAATAATGATTACTCTGTCCTTATGTATATATATTATGTTTTCCGTAGACATGTTGTAGACATATTTTTGCTTTGTAGAGTAAACTCGCTGTTTTGTTTTATGTTCCAAATTCGACCGGTCAGTGGTTGAGTGGGCATTGCGTTTGGGTCCCACCCGGGCGTCGTGTGTTTGATTCCTCAGCTGGCCAAGTCCTCCATCGCGACTCAAGCAACATTTTCGGCTTACTGTGGTGGTAGTAGGAGGTTTTCAAACATTGTTGGGTTATTCGTAACCCGGGAATGTTTGTCTTTCTTTTAAAAATGTTAACAAAAAATGTTATTAGTTACTTTTATTTCTTATACGGAATACTAGTGAGTACCCGGCGTGCGTTGCAATGTCACTCAAAGAAAGAAAGTGCTTGTATTTTAATTCTGTTTGTTGGAGTGCTTTTGGATACACAATATTTTTTTCTGTCTGGTGTGTGCACAAATAAATCAGAAGATTTTCCAACGCGTGAACAGGCCACATAGAGCTGAGAAATATGGATTTTCCAAATTTACCCCCTGCTATCCTCTACCGCTACTATGACTCCCTTGCAATTCTTCCCTCTGCACCTCCCTCATCCTCCACCTCTCCCCTGCGTGTCGTTTCCCGTTCCCCCGCCCCGCGATTTCGCCTTCTCCTTGCTACCCTCCCCTTGGATTCCCTTTACCCTCCCGCCAAACTATATGAAATACACACATTTCCTAACAATTCGCGCGCCACTTATCATAAAAATTTTATTCAAATTTCACAACGCCAGAGCTCACCATTATGTATATAAACCATCGCGGGCTCGCGCACAACAAATCACCAAAGTTTCATGGCAATTGAATAAATGGTTTAGGAACGCATAAGAGGCAAACAAAGAAACATTCATATTTATATATTGGAGGTGATAATTTATTGGAGGTGAAATACAACAAAATAATTTAATTTCCAGTTCCCGTGATCAAGATCCTAAGGATGCCGAAGATGTTCTATTTGATATGTTCAAAAATGAAGAAACTGGGCTGTTACCAATTGGGAAATTTCTCGCCGTAAGTTAAAACACTTTCAATGTTTGGAATTAGATTGCTGACTTCTAACAGACTAATTTTACCCAATAAGTAGCATTATCATTGGTCTGCATGACTATATACTAAAGATTCATCTGATGCCCAAACATAAAGATGGAATTCCTCGCCAATGTTTCGGGCCAAAAATATTAACAGCTAACAACGATCTTATCAGCACATAATAGCGAGAGATACCCTGCAGAATAAGATCACAATTATTGTCTGTTTATGATGAGCACAATGATAACTCTTTTATTTTATTTTAGGCATTGAAATCAACGGGAATTCGGAAAAACGACCCACGCATTAAAGAGGTCATGACAAACTTGTTCGCAATCCACAGGAAGTCTGGTTTCGAAGGAGGTTCTCCGGAAACGCAGAAACTGACCCGAGAAACATTCAAAGAAGTCATCGCACCCAACATCGTCCTCATCACCCGCGCCTTCAAAAGTCAGTTTGTCATTCCCGACTTCCAGGACTTTGTCAAGGACATAGAAGAGATGTACTGGATAGGGAAAAGCAACACAGACGGAAAGGTGGCAAGTTACATTCCTCAGTTGGCGCGCATGAATCCCGATTATTGGGGAATCAGCGTGTGCACTATTGACGGGCAAAGGTTTTCCATTGGAGACGTGACTGTCCCGTTCACCTTGCAGTCCTGCAGCAAGCCCTTGACCTACGCCATGGCCCTGGAGACATTGGGCCCCGATATCGTCCATCAGTACATCGGCACCGAACCCAGCGGAAGGAATTTCAATGAACTTGTTTTGGATTTTAACAGTAAGAATACTTTTAGAATGTAATAGGTACTCATTTATATTAGAAACACTACGTTTACACAACTCAAGCGTGTACATTTGAATTAATAGAGATAAACTTACCACCTTGCCAAACGCAATTAGTATTAACATTAGATTAAATCAACCTACTCTATCTTGACAGTTTCATCTTCATCATGTGGCCAATAAATTGTTTGTTACATAAACAATTGTGCCTTTTGCAATAAAATACTATTTATTTTTCATTGTGAAGATTGATTGCGATGCAATAGCAAATAATTATTCTTTAGTGAGTGTATTCATCAATTTAAATAACACTAATTTCCAGTGAAACCGCATAACCCGATGATAAACGCTGGAGCGATTCTAATCTGCGCTTTATTGAAAACCCTGGTGAAGCCCGAGATGACCCTGGCTGAGAAGTTTGACTATGTGATGGACTTCTTCAAAGGAATGGCCGGTAACGAATCCCTCAGCTTCAATAACGCAACCTTCTTGTCAGAACGAGAGGCGGCAGACCGAAATTACGCTCTTGGCTTTTACATGCGAGAACACAAATGCTACCCAGAGAAAACTAACCTAAGAGAGTGTATGGACTTTTATTTCCAGGTAAGGCCCTTTTTTCTGTATTGCAGTGTGTAGTTTTAGGTTTTTAAAAGTTTTACACCATAAATCAGTTGTAATAGAATCTAAACGAAATCCTTTACAGAAAGTATAAACTTGGGAGGCAGGAACGGGTACCGCCACCCTTTATAGGCCCCGGGTATCATTTTCTGGATAACCAACACTTCTGTTGTAGTAACCCCAAGTGGTTGGCCACGTTTGGTGATTTAGTAGGGGTACCTGGGTTCAGGGGTGAGGTTTGCCTATGCGGCGGATGTGTCTGCCTGTCTACTGAGTCGGGAGAGACTGGTTGACGGAGACCTTTAGATCACTCGAGTCGGACTCTCTCGACCTATCGTCTTGCTCCACATTTGAGAGGGATGAATTCATACCGTTCATTTTTGACCAGTCAGTGGTTGAGTTGGCATCACGTTTGGGTCCCACCCAGTCGTCCCGTGTTCGATTCCTCGGCTGGCTAAGTCCTCCATCACGACTCGAGCAATATTTTTGGCTTACTGTGGTGGCAGTAGAAGATTTTCAAATATTGTCGGGTTATTTGAAACCCAAGAATGTTTGTTTTGTTTAAAAACAAAAAAAATACATCCATCACTCCTTGACACACCGACTTCCTGATTCGTACCCCTCATGCCTTTTTTCTTTCCAGAACTCCTACCTTCCTCCTACCTTTCCTTAAAAATACCCTCCACACACCTTCCTCAAAGATGATATAGGCCCTGAGGGAAATTATTTTCCTGAGGGCCTCCTGTGGCGAAAACTTATTATCAGATTATTAAATATTTAGTCGTACACCTTAAACATATATTCATGTTCCACGCCCGTACGTAATAATGAATATTCTGAATATTTTCTTGAATATTTTGCACATGCAATCTTCAAATAATATTGTTTTTGTTTGTCTACAAGTCTACACTGTTTTTCAACAGCAATTTTCTCTACACTCAATGAAATAAGGGTTCGAAAGATAACTATGTACTCAGATTTGGATAGGTGATTTTTATGAATTAAAATTTAACAATATTTTTATAAAATATAAAAAAACAGGATAAACGGTGAAATCTAGGTGGATTCATTGGCTTTAAGCCGCCATATGTTTCCGTATTAATATTTTTAATGGGCGCGGCCGAATCGAAAACTGAACACCCGGAAATCTCTTTCGTTCGAATAGATAAACAATTCTAAGAGAAAAAATTAAGTAGATAATGCGTAAAGTTTCTTCTAAATAAATACAGGGATTGAAAATGCCTCAATTCCTTGAGGATTCAAAAGTAATCCCTCATTCATATTATGTCACGTATTTACTGGTCAATGATTAATAAAATAAATTAAAGTAAATTAACTTTCAGTGCTGTGCCATGGAGGGAAATTGTGACATAGCATCGGTCATAGCAGCCACCTTCGCTAACGGTGGCATATGCCCCACGACAGACGAGAAGATCCTCAGTGCAGAATCCGTGCGGAATGTCCTCTCCCTGATGCACAGCTGTGGGATGTACGATTACTCCGGGCAGTTTGCCTTCAAAGTTGGCCTTCCTGCCAAATCTGGCGTCAGCGGAGGCATGCTCGTGGTGGTCCCTAATGTTATGGGAATATGTGTCTGGTCGCCGGCTTTGGATCCCTTAGGGAACTCTTGCAGAGGAGTTCAGTTCTGTGTGGTGAGTGCAACGCATTAACATTCGTTATCTTTGTAGATATGAATTATTGTTTATTGTGCATATTATCTTATATGTAAGTTAAACATTAAGAACAAAATAAATAAACACAGTATAAATACACACCACATACGAGCCATCAATTTCAAAAAACGTTTTTTTAGCACTTTCAATTGCAACAAAACGGCATTAATTGGTGCTTTTAAATTTTGAAATTGACCAATAGACTGCTTGTACTCGGTTAAGTCCATACTGCGAATGAACCATCTCCAGCACACAAGCAAACAAGGGCATGTACAAACATTTTTACAAACGGTTCTTCCGCGGGATTGGACTTGTACCTATTTGTTGACAGGTGTTCTAATTTGTCTTTTTCCTACAGGACTTAATTGAAAGATTTAACTTCCACCGTTATGACAATTTAAGATATGCGACCAACAAAAAGAATCCCAGACGTTACAAGTTTGAAACAACAGGATTGAGTATTGTAAACCTTTTGTTCTCTGCTGCAAGTGGCGATCTCAGTGCTCTCAGAAGGTAATCATACAATAACTAATAAACTAATAAACTTATAAATATCCATAAATTAGATTAAATTAAGATAAAACATTGTAGTACAGTGAAACCCTCTTAAGAAGTTTGGTTTTTCGGTCTCTTGACGACAGAGCGGCCCAATTTATCCCACATATAAGGTTTTCCCGCCTAAGAAGTTTTTTCCGGACTCTTGGAAAACTTCTTAAGTGGGTTTCATTTTCTACTTTTCGTGTGACACGACATAATGTAATATTTTCCACAGGCACAGATTATCAGGCATGGATATGACACTCTCCGACTACGACGGCCGAACGGCCCTGCATCTCTGCGCAGCCGAGGGGCACCTGCCATGTGTGGAGTTCCTCCTGGTCCACTGCAATGTTCCCCATGACCCGCACGACCGTTGGGGAAGCACTCCTCTCAACGAAGCCTCCATCTTCGGACACACCAACGTAGTAGATTTCTTGAAGGTCTGGACGGAGCAACATCCGAAGGAAGAAGTGGCAGATAAGACATCAGTCAATGAAATATTAATTATGCATGATCCAGATTCCGAAGAAGTAAAGAAAAGACACTTCTTACAGCATCCTGCCACTCATAATCCTCCTTTCGAGAATGGCACCAAGCCAGAGCCCGAAAAGAAGGACAACTCAATTGTGGATATGAAGTAATTACGGATGTAATGTTTTTTAAATGTTGTTGGTTCTACCAGTGGCGGTTCTTCACAGGGGGACTATGGGGTCGATCTCGACCCTGGTGGAGATATTCCCGAAACCTACTAAAAGAGAAAAATACTTAAAGCTTTGTCTTCATCAAAATTGAAATGAGTTTCTTAAATATAAAAGTAATCAACATTATTTTGCAGAAATATAATACAATAAAACAATTTTGAATTATTTTCAAGATTAGAAATTAGAACACTTCCTACTGACGAATGGACATCCTCTCTGCGACCTTCCTTGTAGTGTACTAAAGCATAGTGCAAACGCATAACACAAACACACTTCTTGAACACGAGGCGCACAAGCGACTGTCTATGCCTTTAGGCCACGAGCAGTGCGCAGAGCGCAGGCAGGGTATGTCACTGAATTTTCTCCTTTTGAAATACATAGTTTTAAGGGCATTGAATATGTATCCTAGAAATTCCGCCCTACCGCACAGTATGCGGTGCCGTTGTGTGTGAATCTCATAGAACTCGGGACAGACTTTTGAATCCCCTTGCGAGAATTATTGGACAGTTTGGACAAATTGGAATTTACAGAAATTGTAATTTATTTTGTGTTTAAACATCTGTTTGTTGTACGACTGAACATTCTTCGGGTAGAGAGATTTCAGTATACATAAAAAATGACGATCCCCATCACCGAAGTGCTCGAGCCGCCACTGGGTTCTTCTAAATGTTTCATTGTTGATATATACGCACATTATCCTTGTAGAAATATGGAAGTAGTTCAATGTGAAGCTGGTCAATTAGAGATACCTCTTGTACTTTGGCAAAAATAATACTTTTCTAGTACATATGTTATTAAATTAAAAAAGAATATATTTTCTTCCTGATGACAAATAAAATATTATTAAGCTGAAAATATTCAGAGTGGTTTTATGCATAAGTATGTTGTACAAGGCAACTTTACTCGAGGCTTGCTTTGGTGTCTAGTTCAACTTCTCTCTGATGTTTTACCCCAAGACTCGATCGAAGAACATAAAAAAATAGATGATGAAAAAATTGTTACGTAATCAATTTCAAATAAAATAGATCAGGAATATATTAATGAATTCATTGAAAGAATATTTCACTTGTATTTGAACCATTTTATAACCTCAAATTATATTGTGAAAAGATCTTCCTTTTATAATCCGAACTTCCTTGATATACCTAAGATATGATATAGTTTGTAAAGAAAAAAAGTCAATTAATAAACATGATCTGCAGAGCGATTCTATATCTTTTGTGGGATCGAAATCTGATCTCGGACGAGATCTCCTGTCAGATTTGTGTGATTTTCAAAACATGAATTACTGCAAGTATGAGTGATTATTTATTCATTTAATTTACGTTTTAAGTTTACTGTGGTAATGTGCACGGCAAAGCAATTATAAAAAAACAACGGGTAGAAAATTACACAAATCTGACAGGAGATCTTGTTGGAGATCAGATCTCAATCCCACAAAAAATATAGAATCGCTCTTCTGGGCAATAACACAAAACATGTGAACAAGAAAAAATCTATATATTCTTCTATCCGTAAAAGCCCGTAAATTGGTAAATCTAAGGTTTTACTAGTAAATCTTAGGATTTACTGAAGGACTTTTGCCAAAAAGTTGGTAAATCTTAGAATTTACTGGAAAATCTTAAGATTTACAAATATATTTAAAAATATATTATATATATATCAATCGTCCAGTTGATTAGTTAGACATCTCCGAAAAATCAAAATTTGAGTTGAGTACATATATTATTTATATGTAAGTGTACCCTCTATCTGGTACAATACACAGATAACTCATAAACACCACCAAATCAGTTATAATGCACTACAAAACTTGTAAGAATGCAGTGAACGTTGTAAAAATGTTGATGTTTTCTGGGTCACTAGTAGGATATTCCAAAATGTCATACTAATGTACCGGACCGTTATGCCTCCTGGTGTTATTTTATAGCATATTGAATATGTAAAACAGAGACACTTTTACAAGTGATAAACAGTGTGAGCATTTGAATATTGCTTTCCTCAATTTCATCAAATTCCATCATTATCTCAAAACTTGGTATTTGGAGATGTCTGACTAATCAACAGGACGATCGATAAACGGGTTTGTTTTTTATACAAAACTATAGTTTTATTCCAAGATGGATAAAATTCTGCAAATTTGCTCTTCAAAACAAACTGTCTACATGAGATATCGAAAAATGACCCCATCCCCTTAAAGCAAAATAAAGCCCTTCCAGGTAAAGCACTTCAGCTAGGAATAATTAATAATTACGGAAAGAGTGCTGGAAAGTTGTTACATGGAAAGTCAATTGAATTGATCACTGTTATACTTATTGAGAAATTAAATGTTGTGAAATGTTAACTTTAGTATCCACACTCGAGTGTGATATTTGAATTCTAATTTAAGTATTGTAAATGTTTTCCTGTAGTGGTTATTATTATTTTAAATGTAAAGAGCTCGCTTCCGAAGCAATGTTTATTTACATATAAGCGTCCATTGAAGTGTCCACTAGTTAAGAATTACATTACATCGAGATTGTAGTTAAAACGCACAAAGCTCGCCAGTTAAAAAACACATATCTTTATTTCTATTAACTTTTTAGTCAAGGAACGAGAGAGTTACATTGATGGATTTTATCAGAAATAAATTAATTTAGTTCGATAGTAATATTTTTTGTTTAGAAAAACAAACTTCATATTTTGTAATTTATACAATAAGGTGTTTGTATTATTAATTAGTTATCTTTATGCATTTAATGTTTATATTCTGGAATATTACGACTGTAGGCCAATTGTTTGGATTGTGATGGAAAAGACAATAATATGTGTTATGAAAAATGTTGACAATAAAGTTACTGAAATAAAAATAAGAAAATACGTCTTTCATTTTACATAAGTCAGGATTGTATTATCACAAGTTATGATAAAATTTTTAAACAGGATTAACGAATGCAAATGACGGCCTCCAACGAATTAGCAATTAATTAATTAAAAATTATATAGGTATAGTATATTTGCATCATGTTCCGGAGTGGAAGATACTCCCAGTATCACCCTCGTGTAAGAACACTATTCAGAATTGAAACATTGCTTGAAATGGCTCCAGCCGAGTCACCGTGTTCGGTGACTGAATAGCCACCTTCTCCCCCTCTCCTTTCCGCTACCTTCAGCCTCACAATATATCCCAATTGGGGACGCCATAGTCTTATTGTCTCCAGATGGGTGTAGATGGGACTCTTCTGCGATATTCACATTAAAAAAAAAAAATACATATATACATATGTATATATATGTACACATGGATAAGTACACAGTACAAAAAAATAGACTTAAATTTTTACTTTTGGCTTAGGTTATAATATTTCAACAGACAATTTGAAATTATTATGGCATACTTACTAATAAAATTCTAATGTAAATAATAAACTATTAAACAAATATAATGCTTCCATGAAGTTCTATCTTTTAGCGGGTGAGTATATTAAATTCAGTAATTTGCAATCGGCCTCCAGAAGTGTGAGGTCGACATCGGATCCCAGGAAGCGAGATGAAAGCTCCAGGTCCTTGATCATGAGGCGGACCTTGGCTCCTCGGACATATTCCTCCCCGTTCTTCTGCGGCCTCGTGCACACGCAGTGGAACTTCCAGCCAAAGTCAATGTAAAGATCGTCATTGACAACTTGAAATATTTCACCAGTCACTATTTTTCCATTTGGATCTCCAAGCTACAAAAAAGTTTAAGCAAAGTGAAGGTAACAATCGAAGACACAGTCAAAAATATAAGCTTTGAAGAAATGAAATAACATTTCAGAAAAATATTAAGGAATCTAAAATTAATATGCCATAAGGATTACATACAATGAAACAGAAGTGTTTTGTAATCCATTCATCAAGCAACGGTTTTATGGTTGAAGAATGCATAACGGTGCTTAGATCTGAATGAATGGCAAAGCAGATCATATCAGGATTAATACGCAAAATTTTTAAAAATAACTCTTGATTTGAACTTAATTACTACACGAAACAACTATTTATGTCGGGAGACATGTATTGTCTGTCAAATAAGAGTAGAAAATATTAAAAGTGGAACTACAAAATTTTTAGGCTGGCAACACCAAATTAACTGTCAAATATTCTTTTAAAGTACAATGACACCGAAAGTACAGAGCACAGTAAACTACATTTTAAAAAACAGTTTTTGTTCTTAAAGATAAACAATTAAAATCGAAGAAGCACTGTTGTTAAGGTACCTAATTAATGACATAAATTTGATTAAAAACAAAAATAGCAAAACCACTCATCGGTCAAAAGGGACTTGCAACCTTGCAACCACACGTGCACGGTTATAGACTACGGTGAATAGCGAACAGTGTCAAGTGGAGAGTGGGTAATTTATGTCGGGTATTCTTTGCGCTATGGTGAACAATATCCAATATGACCGGGCAACTACTCAGTATTAATAGTGAAAGTGTTTTTTTGGACCCTTTAATAGTTGCAAAGATATCACTGTATAGCCTAGAATGCACTAATACTATTACTTGTAAAATTAGGTTCCGTGGTTGTTGCGGGGGTGAAACAGGAAAAAACATCAAAAAACAACACGGATAATAATTTTTGGATGATTTCTATAGCGCCATTTTTGTGAGAAAATCACCTCAAGGGCGTTTATCAGAAAGGAACAAAGCATTGTAAAAGTTACGTCACCACCAATACCAGAACGGGGAAACGTTTCAACACAAATCCTCTCAAAGCCTGGGAGAGAATTTAACTTAGTTAATGCATGTGTACTCCGGGCCTCTTCAAGTCCAGCATTAATAAATCCTTTCCTACAGCCTCCACATTAACCAGCCTCACAACGCTGTCCAACCGGGTGGCCAAACAGTTTCATGCCTTTACACTGGCAGACAGGGGCGCATTTTTTTTATAAATAAAAAAGAGCGTATTAAGCGTGAGACGAAATTGGGCGACTTTACCATCATATATAAAGTACTTACATCAATGAACTTCGACGACCGAAGAAGTGATGCAAAGGTTTTAACTTCCTGAGTTGGTGCTTCTGGTTCTTTTATATTGGTATATTTTTCGAAGGCTTGGGCAAATCCACCAAGTTTCTTGTCACTTTCGGCACCTACGCTGCTTTCGTTGGTGAGTTCTGTCGAAAACCGTGCACAACTAGATACGCAACCAAGAAGATTTCGTTGCTTGATTGACTGTAAGAGAGACGTAATTTTCGATCTCGAAGATCCCAGCATTATTGCAGACATTTTAAGTAAGATATTCATAAAACTTTCATAATACTTGTAGGTTAAATAAGGTTAAAGTTTGACAGAAGAAAACTCATTTCTAATTTCTATGCACAAATATGTAGTGTCTTGGCTATGAATTTCAACCATAGATAATATTATTATATTTATGCTCGGCTTATTATTTGACAGTTCTATGTTTACCAATATGTTTTTGAATTTTCCAAGTTGAGGAATACGTGTTTTATTTCTAAATTTAAATAAGAATAGTAAAACTTTAATATTTACCAAAACTAGTTTATTTTCTCTTTGAAGAATGGATTTAATTTGTTTAAAAACTATAGATGCAAAACAAGGCTCTATAAGGGCCATTAGATTTAATGGTGAGAACAAGTTATGCTTCTGCTATTTATCAAGAACAAAATTAGCTCAGGAGTGAAATTATCTAGGAATGTTTAACCATTACTAGGTTTAATAACAATTATCTAGGGATGTATAACCATTACTAGCTTTAATAACAAAATTATTCTAGTTGACGGGTCGTACTGCCTTACTTGTGGTGCTGACAAAAAGATAAAATTGTGGAATCCTCATAAAAATCTAATGCTGAAAGTATATGGAGGTCACGGCAATGAGGTGTTGGATGCGGTGGGGTCATGCGACAGCAGCCAGATAGCCTCGTGCGGCTCGGACAAGTCAGTTATATTGTGGGACGTCAGCACGGGGCAGCCATTGCGGCGGTTCAGAGGACACGCCGGCTCAATCTGCTGTGTGAAGTGAGAACATTTCGAATTTTATTGGTATCTTATTTATTTAATGTCTGCCAACCTGGTACCGCATCTTTATTTTATTTCATGTTATTACCTATTATGTTTTCCATTTCTTGATTTTTTCTTTCAACATCTCAAGCGCAAAAATACCCATTGAGCTCTTTCATAATTTCTACCGCTGCGGCACGGCAATGACACAAAAAAGCATGAAACGGATATGCTTTATCACAATAATGCTGCAGCTCTCTCTTACGTATTAAATAAAAGTGTGCAATAAAGTAAGTATGAGTAATTTGCAATCGGCCTCCAGAAGTGTGAGGTCGACGTTGTATCCCAGGAACCCTCAGAGGTAGAAATGAAATGCCATTGCCGTGGCCTCACCGCGTGAGTATGAATAAGAATGGTATCCGTTGATCGCTGGCATATCCAAGCAATACTTTCTGTTTGTGGGACTTTTACTCTCGGCACTCTGTAAAGGTATTAGGTTGCGGGAGCTCAGCATTTCAAAGGCTAATGTGGAAGATACTCTCAGTATCGCCCTGGTGTAAGACCACCATTCAGAATTTTAACCTCGCTTGGGATGGCTTTAGCTGTGTTTGGTGACCAGATCTGAATAGCCAGGTATTTCCCCGCCTTCCTCTTCTCCATCTCCTTCCCCTTCCCACTACCTTCAGTCTCACAACTTACATTCCATTGACTCCAGACGGTTGGGAGCAGTTGGGACTCTTGGATGGCTAAATATGTAGAATGCAACCCTGTTGCTATATTGTTGCAAGAGTTTATTTAAAAACTAGCTTTTACACGGGGCTTCGCTCGCATGGTATTAGGTGGAAATCCTACTGATTCATTCATTCATGCTTTCATTCACTGATTCATTTATTCACTGATTCACTCACTCATTCACTCACTCACTCACACTCCTTCACACACTCACTCACTCACACATTCACTCACTCACTCACACACTCCTTTGCACACTCACTCACACATTCACTCACTCACCCACTCACTCACTCACCCACTTACTCGCTCACTCACACACTCATTCACTCACTCACCCACTCACTCACTCACTTGGCAGTATTCGGTGGAACTTTTGAATACGAAATTGACCGTTTATTTTGTTCCTTTGCACACATTCTCTGATTTTTATTTATCTTTGTCATACATGAAGAACTTTTGAAACAATAGCAAGTCTAGACGTTTTATAACGTCATCGACAAAAACGCTTTGAAATAGCAATATCATTTTGTACTTGGATATTTTATCTGTTAATAGAATGAATGAAGAATCTACTGTGGCAATTTCCGGTTCACATGATAATACCGTGATGTTCTGGGATCTCCGATCGAGAAAAAATGACCCCATTCAAGTAAATGTTTTAATTTTTTAATGGAAATTCTCCCAATAACCTATTGTAATGATTAATCCAAATGAAAACTGTGCTATACTGTTAATTCCACTGATTAGAAATACACTTCTGATGATCCGGAGATAATACTTTGGTACGTCGAGATTGTAAGTCTTCTTTACTATCTAACTGGACTTAACATCCGTTCTTAAGGATGCTGTGTTAAACTGCCGCGGGGGAGCCGCTCACTGAAGACGCCCGCATGCAGATCGGATATGATTGGCTGTTCGTAACTGTTGGGTATTATGTCCGACAGTTGTCTCTTAGTACTGTGACACCTAAAAACTACATTTTCTAATGGCATCTGTTGAGAGAAACTACAAAAACATTTGTAATTTTATAGATACTGTCAGACGCCAAGGACTGCATTACATCAATTCAAGTGACAGACCACGAGATATTGACCAGCTCTGTAGATTGTCACACGAGATTGTATGATCTTCGAGTTGGTCAGATGACATCAGATTTTATTGGAGGTAAACAAATTATCACATCATAAATTGAGGCGTTTTCACAAAGAGAAATATCTACAAAAACCTTTTAAGTGAATAATAACTCAGTATCAATATTTTATGATAACCTTTAAATACACATTCAATTAAATGCTAGACATGATGAATAATAATCAATTCATTTGTGAAAATCATCTTTATTTAATAAGGAGTCGAAAATTGCAAATTTTTACGAAAGAGAAATATTTACAACATTTGATATAACAAAAAGTTTTCACAAAGCAAAATATCCCTTACATTTTAGTTCTAAAATATTTTTTTAAAAATAAAAATTAGAATAAATGTTTGCTTTGTCTTTCTAAATACCTACCTACACCTAAAAAAATTATTATGAATATTCGTAAATACAAAATTTAAAACATAATACCTACCGTTGATACATCTGCAAAAATGCATAATCAATACCCGGGCAAAGAATGTGGCAGGGAATCAAAAGTTTTTTTTTTTACATAATCGGGGGCTAACCCAGGACTCATGTGCAAGATAATGAATGATCTTTTCAATTATATCACTTTTATATAGATATAGGTCAAGGTTTGTAGAAAATATATATAACAAGGTTAGCTCATGGAGGTAGAGGGGGTAGAGCGGTGATTGGCAAGAAAGTCTTGGACATAGCTTGAAGTCTATTCTCCAACGGGAGATTTGAATTTACTGTAATACAAGTAAATGGCATCAAGTGACGAAGGCATTTGCAAATGATTTATTTATAATAGGTTAGTAATTATACTAATTATCATTTATTAAAACTAATATTCGGATCCCTGGATTATTTCTCGTGCTACTTCCACATTGACGATGTAACCCCACCTCCTTCGTTACCTTTCCCCTCTTGCCTTCCCTCCCTGCGCTAAAATAAATTAAATACTCAAACCACTCACGCATCACCCGTAATAATTTTTTTATGCAAATTTCATAACGTCAGAGCTTACCATTATATATAGCCTATAACGATTGCGGGCGTGCGCGCAACAAATCACCAAAGTTTCATCGCAATCGGATGAACGTTACGGCAGCGCATAAAATATCAACAAACAAATATTGATTTTTATATAAGAAAAGAAGAAGATAAAGCAGGTAAATGTATTGATTTTTGAAAATCTGAACTTGCCGTTTCGTAGAAACCTGCTCAGAGAATAAGATGAAAATATGTTTGGGGTAGATATTTCCCTTCGTGAAAATACTCAATTACTGAGCCCTATTCACGTCACATCCATACTGTTTATCTTTGAAGGGGTGTTGTAGCTCGCTAAATGCTAATGTGCTGAAAGCTAGTGTTCATTCATGCTGATTGTTTAAGTTTGTCTCATGGATTTTAGAGCAGATAAAAAATTAGAGCCCCCAAATGATTGATTCCTTTCAAACGTTGATGGTTGTAGGAGGGTGAAGCTGAAGATAACACCATACTATATTACTAGCCGACTTTAGCCTTTTAAATTTTCGGTATCTAAGTTATCCAGATAAAAACTGCTTGAAAATAGAAGCATGTACTTAATGTAGAGCATGTCGATTTCATGTATTGTAAATAATAATTGTAATTTCAGATACCATCACTTACGCTTCCATAACACACGATGGACAATGCACAGTTGTTTCATGCGCCGATGATAAAATAAGACTGATGGACAAGAGCACGGGAGAACTCCTAAATACGTAAGTATTTAGACAATATGATTCTATTAATATATAGTTTTTTTATCAGAAGCAAGGGCGATCTCTACTGTAAATAATACCCTTGGCCCCTCAGGGACACGAATGTATCCAGTCCTCGATGATTTAAATATTTTGGCGACTATCACCATACGTCTACACCAGTCATGGGCAAAGTACGGCCCGCGGGCCAAGTCCGGCCCTTCAGGCTAGTCAATCCGGCCCGCAACATTGTTTTGAATAACCCTACCACAATTTACCAATTGAACAAAATGTATTTTCTGCAAAGATAGAATAGAATACTTAACGGTTTCCTTCTCATTGCGTTTTAAGTACGGTATTATTGCATCTAATATTAGTTTGCACCAACCTCAAGCGTGAAATGTCTTTATGAAGAATTTGAACGAAGATTCCAAGACTTCAAAGTTATAGAACAGGACCTGGACATTTTTAGCATGCCATTTAATATGGATTGTGAATCAGTGAAACCAGAATTGCAGCTCGAACTGATTGAGTTGCAATGTAACACCGAATTGAAGCAACGGTTTCTCAACGTTTCCAAAATTGAGTTCTTCAAGGCCCTGTCAAAATCAAGTTTCCCAAACCTGAAATCTCACGCTTAGAAGATAATTGCAATGTTTGCATCTTCCTACATCTGTGAACAGGTGTTTTCTACTATGAAGCTTCGCAAAAACAGCGTTAGAAACCGATTGACCGACCACCATTTAGCTTCACTACTGCGAATCAGCTCATCCCAGTTTCTACCAGATTATGAAAACTTTTAGAAGCTCAGTCATAGTTTCACCTGTCACACACGCCTTCATACTTTTCTAAAGAATAATCAATTTTTGTTACTTTTTTACCATTGTAGCATATAAAATACTTAATTTTTTCCGGCCCGCCTAGATAATTTTTTAATTTATCTGGCCCTTTCGTTAAAAAGTTTGCCCATCTCTGGTCTACACGGAGGTTTGTACAGAGGCATTTTGTAAACTCGTCGGTGACGCCAATCTACCACATTGTTCGGAGATTTTAAATACGGTGTCACTTGTGTCAGACATTTATTAACATGTGTGCTTTAGATCAATGCTAGGAACAAAACAGTCAAAAGGAAATAAAAATAAAAGCAACATCAACTGTTTGGTTGGGAATGAGGTTATTGAAGCATTATAGTTCTGACATTTGAACTCGACTCGTGATTTCCGAAGGAACGTGTACGTACAGGTTGTTTATGATGTGAGTTCACAACATGAGTATCGGATACTTGCATATCCTTGTGAAAGACACAGTAGCGATGGGTCACGCTTTATTAAGAGCGGGAGTCACGATTCACAGCGCAATTTTTTAATACAACTCAATTAAACGACGGCTCAGTTGAACGAGAGATGCGAGCTTAGAGCATACGAGCAATGAGCACACTATGTGTGTAGTTTCTTCTACCACTCCCAGCTCCCCAGCAAATGATGGTAAGATTCCTGGTACCGGTACGCTACTCCACCACGTGAAGAATAAGATACTGTGTAATTTAGGTGTCCAAGTCCAGATATCATCTCTGGGTATGTAATAAGAATGACTATTAACACTTATCATTTTTTCAGTTTTCGGAATAAATCGTATAGTTCTCATAGAAATCGTTGCGTCTCCTTACCATAATGGTTGGAAATATGATCTAAACGGTATATAATAAATATTAAAACTACTAGACCAACCCAACAATAATTATAAGTTTTAATCTCATAGAACAAATGTTTACTTATCTTATGATTACATGTACCCACTAGTAGAAATTGATAAAGTGCAAATTATAATATGTCCTTCTACTACGCAATTAATTTTTAATATCCTTATAAACAAAAAAAAAACAAAAAAATTTCAGAACATATCCTCTAAAAATATTTCATCAGCCTTCGAACAACTTGTACT
Source organism: Glyphotaelius pellucidus (assembly GCA_936435175.1). Taxonomy (NCBI): domain Eukaryota; kingdom Metazoa; phylum Arthropoda; class Insecta; order Trichoptera; family Limnephilidae; genus Glyphotaelius; species Glyphotaelius pellucidus. Next base: position 28,272 of record OW386539.1, on the reverse strand, counting down.
TATTTGTATGCACCCAAATTGTAACAACTAATTATGATGTACCTACTTTACAATATTTTCAGCTCTCTCATTTCAAATATCAATGTTTTTAAACCAACTCTATGTACTGACCACCTACAATCAAATGCAAAAATAATACTTTTATTTCTGCTACATATCTATACCTCTTTTATCTATATTGTATGTCAAATTTTAACCCCTATTCTATTCTTGTTCATTATAATGAACAATATTTGTTCATTATAATGAACATATAATGAACAAATATTGTTCATTATAATGAACATTATAATGAACAATATTTGTTCATTATAATGAACAAATATATATAGACCGGTTATCATGTATAAAGGTTTATTTATTTTTTTCTCTGTAATTTAATTACTTAAAATAACATAATTTATGTACCTATTTTTTTTTTACAATGGCACTACTCCCAAATTCAAACACGAGAAATTCTTTCTCTATTGAGTTGGGTAGCTTGTTAACAAGAAATTAATATATTGTAATTAGTTTTAAGAACCATATTGTTTACCCTTAAATCTGTTATATGTATGTATTTTAAATAGTAAAAAAAAATATATATATAAATTACATGTACATAATATATAAATAATGTACATAATAAACACCACGCTTTAAATTCAATTCTAAAAATGAATCACAAAATAACTAAACCTTTATGAATCCAAAGTTTCCCGCCATAATTTGAAAAATAAATTGTGACTTTGGGAAGTTTTTATTAATTATTTTTACATGAAACGACAAAAAAGTGAGTTGGCAATAATGTTTATAATACGTTTGCCTATCTATTATAATATGTAGGTGTTTTAATTGTTTTCGTTATCAGTAATTTTAGTTAGAAAAAATGTAAGGTGAGCCTTTTTAAAAACTTTTTATGTTTGCGTGCGAAAATATTATTTTTCAAAAATTGTATGTTTATTTCAAATTATTAAATTTGAAAGCATATTTCATCACCTTTTCAAAACAAATTTTAATTTTGGGATTCATTCAGAAATATTCCATTTGTTTCATCGCCTTTTCAACAAGGCGAGTGAAAGGCGACTGCCGCAGGGACCAGCAGTGGTCTTGTTGATAGATTGCCGTGGTAGTGGCTCACGACCTGTCAGATCAGAAAAATATCGATTTTGTTCAGGAGGTTGATTGCGATTGCATCGACAACTGTTTTTTTTTTTCAGTTTCTCCGTGAGCGAAGGCCCTTTGGCACTATTTTTCTAAAATATCTCCTTAATAGCACTTATTCTGTGTTTTGTTAAGTGGAACTTGTAATAATAATTAATAATATATATATTAAACAAAAGGGGAGGAGGTAAATTACGAGAACAATTTATATTGGAAAATATAAAATGAAAAAAAAAAAAAACATGTCGCGTCGTGGTCTAGCGGGACTCGTTTGAATACGGCTCTCATCAGCTCGTTCGTAATCAACTCATCACTATCACACGCAACAATTAAAAATGCATTTATGTATTTATAAAATTTATTTATTTTTGTTTTCCGTTTTTCCAATAATATCCCTGTCAAGTGACATTTTCTTAATTGTTGGGGAGTTCAGTTCACAAATAAGAGATATTATCTGGCGCAAGGCTAGGGCAATACACGGCGTATTATTATTATTTGCGTATATGTACGTATTACTTAAGTAGTTTACAATCATATCATATTTTATTACATTTATTTTGCAGGTATTCTGGTTATGCTTCAAAGGAGTATTCCCTGGAGAATTGCATCACTAATGCTGACTCTCAAGTATTGTCTGGTTCGGCCACGGGAGAGATTTGGTGCTGGGACCTGCTAACGGCTAAAGTGGTGGCTAAATATATCCACACTCCCAACTCGGTGGTTCATTCCCTCAGCATGCATCCCAGCCAGGAGATGTTCCTCAGCGCATCGGGAGGAGATTTCAAGGTTTGGGGACCGGTGCCAGAAGAAGAGGAAGGGGAAACCATAGAATTCTTATAAACACATCTTGTACTTATAGTCAAACAGATACCAAGTGCACTCCCAAAATTTCAAACGGGGAAGAACATTCTTCCCCGTTTGAAATTTTGGGAGTGCACTTGGTATCTGTTTGACTATAGTCATATTATTAATTACTTGTAAATAAATCAAATAAAAATACTTAAAAAATGTTGAATGCGTTCACTGTCTTGTGCACGGTACCAATCATCTTAAGAGTGACAACATACAGACTGCTAGATTTAACAGTTTTCATACATTTTGCTATTTCTTCAGCAAAGCATATATTTAAAAAAAAATACATGTTTTATTGATACATACGATTTGAGATTTTCACAGCTAAAAGTATTATGATTTATATTTGGGTTATTATGTCGCACTACCTCCTTCTTTATCCAACGTTTCGGACAGCGTTACAGTGTCCATCATCAGGGCATATCCATGATCACACACACATCTGCCCTAATGATGGACACACAGAGAGCCGTCTGAAAATTTGGCTAAAGAAAGAATATGTATAGTATAATAGTGGGCCAAGTTGATTCAAACCACCTCAACCTGCCCTTGGTTGAAGTGGTATTTCCCAAACAGGCCCTTGTAAAATAAATAATATCTGAAAGCTTTTTAAACAGTTCAGTTAAAACACTAATAAAAACTTAAGGACAGGTCGCTTCACAGAAATTCAAATGTAACATTGTCATCAAATGGCCATTCAGCACCATTTTATTTTCCCTGTTAAACGCCGATTCTAAATTCGTTTCAGCTTTTGTGAACAATTTGTGATCACCTGAGGACAATTGTTATGTTGTTAAGCTTGTCAGATTATTACAAATAGAAAGCAGAAACGCGCAAAAGGGGATTGTTCAAATGACAAAAAACATAATAGCGCTGAATGAGCATTTGTTGATAATGTTACATTTGAATTTCTGTGAAACAACCGGCCCTAAGACAATAATTAAAAATACAGATTATTGAGACGTGACCGACATTGGGTTTTATTCGGACATGAAGGGGTTTTCTGTAAAGCTGGGGGATTTGATGTAGTCGATGGCCGGGTCAGAGAGCTCGAAAAGATAGTCGTAGATGCCCTGCCTCCTAGCGATGTCCTTGGGGATGTCTCCGGAGTGGTTCTTGATATGGGCGTCCACGTCGGGGTGCAGCAGAAGCAACTGGAGCATCCGTTTGCAGTGGCTGCTGGAGGTGGCTATGTGCAGTGGCGTCTGATCTAGAATTTTAAATATTCATCTGTTGACAATGTTCAATCCATCTCAGGGTGAAAGATACCCGCTGTATCGCCCTCCTGGTCTATCCCATTCACCGTTCAGAATGGGAATGTTGCTTGAAATGCTTTCAGTTGTGTGTTCGTGACCAGATATGAATAACCAAGAATGTATCCAGCGTGAATGCAAGCCAAAAGCCGCGAAGTAGCTTTTTGACATGGCCAGAGAAGAAAGCCAGTGACATCACATCCCCTCCCCGGCTGCACAACACTGAAAGCGGAATGCGCTGCGGACCCAGTATTTACTTCACATCCCCTCTCCTTCAACCAGCCTATCAGCACAAAGTACACTGGTGTAGCTTAGCCTAAGACATTTGTATTGTATATTTTCTATTGTAATATGATGTACTGAAAGTAAACTTAATCATGGGGCCGTTTCTCCGAACTCTTTCTTGTTTATACAAGTGGAGGCATGGATTTCTGTCCTTTCTCATTTACTCTGAGCCTCTTCGAGACTTGTTATTCTTGAGCGTTCCGGCATCCAATAGGGCAAGTGAGAAAACGCAATCTTAACATGTCATAATAAAATGTATGTTTCAACGAGTTTATGATAATGTGAGGATACTAACCACCTTTGCTGGGAGCGTTGACATTGGCTCCAGCGCCCAGCAGCCGCGCGATGCAGGTGGGATGGTTCCACTGGCAGGCGGAGTGCAGCGGCTCCCAGCCCATCTTGGTGCGTGCTCCCACGTCGGCCCCGTGCTGCAGCAGGAGACTCACCACTTCCAGGTGATCATTGTAGCAAGCCCTGGAAGATGCCATTATTGCTCCATTGAGATATTGGGTTGAACCTTACTTTTGAAACTGTTAATGTTAGTTACAACCAGCGGCGACCGATCCTAACAAAGATGAATGGTGCCCTAAAAATCTCATTAGTCTGTCTACAACGCCAGGTGCGGTAAAGTATACATTTTTCTATTGGTTTTTTTAGCGAGTTACAGGGAGAACCCTTTTGTTGTGCAAACTGTAGTAATGTCACCTGATGGTTTTTTTTAACTCGATGTACGGGCTGTCATAGATGCCATCTGAAGTAGTGTAGGTGAACATAGATGCCATCTGAAGTAGTGTACAGTTTCATACTTATAATGACTCATGGCTCATCTTAACCACTCTAGTATTTTGCGATTATGCAAGTTTTTTCTTAAACGAACTGTCAGATTTATAAAAACTTTGTGTTATTTCCGCTTCGCAATTAAAGCTCTATAAATGAAACATTTTTGAACGTGATCAAATACTAAAAACTGTTTTTGAAAGGTTATGAAATAGGCTTTCAAATTTTTATTACAAATAAATATTAACATTTGTAAATATTAAAATTTAGAATTCAAACATAAACAAATTGTAAAAATGACTTACGTGATGTTTTTATGTGAAAACGGTACTAAAATCAAGGATTATGTAAGAAAAACACTTATTCTATTGTATAGATGTATAGTAAACAATGTCGTTACCTCACTTTTTTAGCATTTCATACAAGAATATTTAATAAGAAATTAACAATGTGTAACGGCGCATAGGCGATTTGGCGGGTGCAAACCGTTTCTACAAAATAAATATTTTTATGTACTTCTATGGAAAATTTTGAATAGAAATGTGAAGCTTGATTCAATGCAGATCTACTACTTTGGAGGTCTAGAGTCTTGAATCTGAGTAGAGCCGTTTACAAAATTAGAGTCCTTTGAGGCCTTGAAGGGGTAACCATCTGTTACCTATACCAGGCCGGGAAAGAGGGTGGGCCCTCCAAAGATCTATTACTTTTTGTTTTAGGGTTTTCACTAGAACAATAACAGAGTTATAACGATAACTGTGGGAACACACGCGTTGATGTGAAGACACGCTTATTGTACTTGACTACTATTGTTATATAAACACGCTTACGGGTCGGAGTGGTTAAAAGGTGGTGCAAAAGTCCTCGCTACATTTCCTAAGGCAGTCACATTGTGAATAAAAATAATTATTTTAACACAATTATTCCACGTTCCTGATGTATTCATCAGGAAGCGATCCATGGTTTATCAAGGCGCATTCTGCTTCTGTTTACTTCACAAATATCAACATCGTGATGGCATAAGACACCACTTGCAAGAATGGGAGCATGTTTTAAAAATATTATCAATAAATAAACAAACGCTAAAATATAACTAATTTACAAAATAAAATTTATTTCTAAGTAAAGCATAGATAACATATTTTTAAAATGCTTGACTCTGTCTCAATGTAACATGAAATGTGAATAAAATGTTTTTATTACATATCTGCGCGTGATTTTGACTGACATAGTATGTTAAAGCCTGTTCTAAATAATATTTGTTAAAATAATGTAAATAATACGGGCATAAATAAAACGGGAATCATTCTAGTTGGACAGTCAAAACATTTCATAAATAATGTATCTAAATGTAAAACATCTTACTAAATAAAATAAATAAATAAATTGCAAAGAATTGAATTTTCAGACTCAAATTTAATATGCTCAAAATAGCCAGGACAAACTTCACTTCCGGAGTACACTAAAAGACAAAAGGCCACTTGCATCACATTTAAAATTTTTTTTCCAGTTTAGGCAAATATTCTAAGACATTCAGTATTTTTTTTTTTTAATTGTAATTTTGAAACCCTGGTGATTTTTTGAAAATTTCAATCCGAAAAATCGGACCAATTTTTATGAACCGGAAAGACGGGTCATAATTTTATGGGTGCGAAAAAACAATAATTACATAGCCGAAAATCATTTAAAAAAAAACCGTCTGTATAACATCTGTCAAAACGACAAACCCAAATATTTCAATTTGAATTCTGACGCTGCATTTAAAAATGGATTCGTGTAACCACTGTAAAAAAGTACCTGTAAAGTACAGGCAAGAAAGCAAGTGAATTTTATGCTACTTCCACACCATACCCAACCTTCCAACTCCGAACTTCGAACTCCAAAATGGCGGACATCGAACAGCTGATTCGGCGCTGTATCTTATCAGTTGCCTACAATTGTGCAGGCGACGCTTCGGTTTTCATAATACTGATTTCGATTCGTAAAGCTAAAAAAATTATTATTTTGAACAATTTTTATCCCCTACAATAATATTTTTTACCACTCTCCCGTAATAATATTGCGCAGACTGATGTGTTGGGCCAAATCATCCAAACGTTTGCAGTTGGAAATTGGCCCCAGCGTGGCCATACTATCGGTGTCAAATTCAAAAATTCGCTGGAAATCAAAGTATTGCAATAAATAAAAAAACAAATCAGTGTGGAATATTACAAAATTAATTGAATATTATCGGAGACGAAACATTTTCATGTAATGACGTCACAAGCCCAAAAAAAGGATTTATTTATTAAAAAAAAAAACCATAAATTTCTAAAAATGTTTGTAACATCTTCATAATCTTAGTTGAAAAATCTATCCACATGATGTTTTCCAAGTCATTATGAAATCCACGCATGTGGCCTATTGCATAAAAAATACAAAATAAATAATATTTTTGTTATGATTTTTGGGGTGTTATGCCGTGTTTCGCTACCTCCTTCTTTAGCCAACGTTTCGGACAGCGTTACAGTGTCCATCATCAGGGCAGATGAGCTCATCTGCCCTGATGGACACTGTAACGCTGTCCGAAACGTTGGCTAAAAAGAAGGAGGTAGCGAAACACGGCATAACACCCCAAAAATCATAACAAAAATACTTTTTGGCCGTGAAAACCTAAAAACATAAATAATATGTATGTATAATTATACTAAATATGAAAATTAGTTGGTTTACCCAAACTAATAACAATAGCATATTCCGTGCAAGTAAATAGTTGTTTCTTGTAGAGATTGTTAAAACAAGGTGTAATTAACGTAATCTGTGCCCGTAACCTGTTTTCTTTATTCATTGAAATTGTTTGTTACATTAATTGTAGAATTTTTCGACCACCAGACCACCATGCTAGTGCTAGGCACATGCCCGTGTTGTGGTGGTCGAATTACCATATTATTTTGAAGAGAAACAACAAAAGACCAAATACCTGTATTTCAATAACAATCACTGTAAAACAAACATACCTGTGCAGTGGAGTATAGCCATCTTCATCAATAACATTCACAAGAGCAGAATCAATTTGAAGAAGTGCGCTCACTGTGTCAATCTTTCCCTTTTCAGCAGCCCAAAGAATTTCTTTTTCGGGAGTTTCTAAAATTTTTACATGATTGAGAGGAAAAACAAAGGATAAATATTCTACTAACCGCTGCACTTTTATTAGGTACAGATTTTGGAATGACGTTTGACGTTTCAACTTAATTACTTCAAGAAACAACTACTTACGTTTAGCTACTTTTATTCCTGCGAAAACGGCACGGTAAATTGATTTGGCATTTGCGAAGTTTTTCAATCTAAATACGCATGAATTATTTAGCTTTCCCAAACTAAGAACCTAATAACCTATTTTGAGCACGTAAATAGTTGTTTCTTGTGGTAATTGTTGAAATGAATTGTAATTTCCATAATCTGTGCCTATTACAAGTGCGGTGGTTAGGTAAATATTTAAGAAAAACTATTATTACCATGAGGATGTTTTTCTTCTTCAATTCCCTGGTCATCATCATCCCAGCCAGATACAAACATACCCCGGGTTTCTTCATTCGCCTTCTGCCGTTCAATTTCTTTCTGAATCTTCACCATATTTGCGGGGTTTAATAAATCCTTTTCATCTTCTTCATCATCAGACATCTGTACTTGGCCAACGAAATCCATTTCTTAGGTCGGAAATAATATTATTATTTTTGTTGATATTTTGGGAATGCACGCAATGAACTTTTCGTTCAAACTTTTGACAGAATACGAGAATACTCATAGAAATAGAACAAACATGAACTAAAGTGTAAAGTGCCATAAACAACATGAAAAACGAATTTTACTCGGTGGTTCATCTGCTCCATAGAAAATGTAAACATAATAATATTTCGCAGCACATGGGAAGAGCTGTCAAACGTCAAAACCTGAATCCGAACAAAAATATAGGTACTCATCTTTCGAGCCTAAGCACACGTGAGAATATTCATAAATCACTTACCCCTTGCAGTACAATTCAAATTTGACAAGTGAATAAGGCTTGGTGATCTGGGTGAATTTCTACTGAATTATTGTAGTAATTTCTGAATTGATAGTCTATTAGCAAATCTCTCGGCGTTTAATTGTTTTAATTTCTATTTTCAGATCTGAAAATGCCGCAAGGAAAGATGAAAGTCAAAGGAAAACTGCCTGACAGTTGCAAACATAAGCAAAAGAATAAAGGCACCGCAATCTCAAAAAGAAAATGTGCACCGATACAGCCCAAGAAAGCAAAGTTCGAGGAATCACACAAACTGAAGAAAGCGATTTCAAAAACTGTCAATAAGAAAATGGAAGAGGAGATTCGCTCAAGAGCTTTGGATAGAAAAACTACCTTGTCCAAAGCCCAGGAAGCCATGATAGCCCACAATGCTGCAAAAACAGCAGCTACCGCTACTTCCTAATCTTTATTATTTTATTCTTGTTTATTCCATTCAATAAATAACTTCTATTTTAAAGTTTATTTCTTTCATATTCGTACCACTACTATTGTCAGTTGTAGTACTGCATTAAAATTGTAGTGATTTGGGTAAATATCCGGAGGCGCACCTCATCCTTAACCCATATCATCCTAGTGATCGGTTATTCGATCGGTTGACACTTTATTTTTTTAAGATAAATTGTGAACGCATCTACTGTTATTTTTTTTTAAATTTTAGTATACCTGATACGATTAGTTGTCAAACAGTATTTTTGAGGTTTCACAATTTACGCGTTTATTATTTCAATTTAAACTGTTTAGAAGGCAACTTTTCTTATGTCTCGTAGTAAAATGTAAGTATAATTGGTAAATTATAATATTACGTTATTTATGTTTGTGGTTTTATAGTAAGAATAATGTAGGCCATAATATTGTAACATTTTGAAATTATTATAAATTGATTGTGGGTAGGAAAAAAGGATATTTTATAAAGTGATAGATTTTTCTATCAGTAGGATGATATACCCGTGTGCTGTTATGCATTCGTATGATGCTTTTATTTAGATATTTTTGTTGCTTTTGTTACAGTTTGTCAGTAAATGAAATTATTTCACATCTGGAAGATGATACAGATATTTTTTCAGCTGATATTTATATTACTCCACCGGATAATTATGATAAAAGTGACAAAGATAGTGGTGACGAGGAATCTACCCACATAAATAATTTGTCGAGGTAACAACTTTTAGCAGAAGCTGATTTTTTTTTTTTTACATGAGCTCCACACGGGAGGCCCTGAGGAAAATTATTTCCCTCAGGGCCTATGTCATCTTTGGGGATGCTGTGTGGAGGGTTTTTTCAAGGAAAGGAAAAGGAGGAGAGTTCTGGGAAGGAAAAGGGTTTAGGGGTGGGTAGGAATCTGGGGTTCAGTGTGTGTTGGTCATCCACCGCCAAGACCTAGACAAACCTCACCCCATGAACCCGGGCACCCCTGCTAAATCACCAAACGTAGCGAACCACTTGGGGTGACCTATGGCAGAGGTGTTGGTTATCCAATAAAGGTTCCCGGGGCGGCGGTACCCATTCCCGCCTCCCAAATTGAAAAAATTTAAGGCCACTATTGCTACAGAAACTGGTATTGATGTGGAAAACAGTTTCTTGGACGATCACTCTCCAACCTATGACTAGTACATCATCAGCAAAACCATTTCCGCAGAAAAAAAAACGTGTTTCAGTATCTGGACTTAGTAAGGCTATAGATATTTTATTTTATTTTATTTATTTAGTTTTTATTTTAAAGGAAGACAAACATTCCTGGGTTATGAATAACCCAAAAATGTTTGAAAATCTCCTACTACCACCACAGAAAGCCGAAAATATTGCTTGTGTTGTGATGGAGGACTTAGCCAGCCGAGGAATCGAACACGAGACGCCCGGGTGGGACCCAAACGCGATGCCCACCCAACCACTGACCGGTCATTCACATTCATATCACATTCCAGATAAGCCTGAAAAAGTGACTATAATACCCAGTTTTCTTGAAGATATAATTTTAACAATACAATTTTTTGAGTTGTTTTTACGATGAAGAAGTATTTGAGCTGTTGCGTCCAGAAACTTAAAAAAATGCAATTAAAAAAGGCAAACATAGTTTCAGAGTTACTGTGATTGAAATAAAACATTTTATCAGAATATTATTATTGTCAGGATATAACAATGTGGCGTGGTATCAAATGTATTGGGAAAAACTGTTTTTTTTTTTCTTTTCTTTCCTTTATTTTCCCAAATTTTACATTTGATGTATACAATATTATGATACCTATAATAAGAACAATGGGAACCTACTAAGGCGCAGCCTGTGCGTGGGTAATATAGTTTAATATATTTTATTATTGTACCTAGAAGGAACAAACAATGGGCATATAAAGCAAAAACATGATTAAAATTTGTTTAAATGTTCGATTTTTTTTATTTTTTATTGTTTTTATTTCTTGCCGGGCAATCCCGATGAGTTACAGAACTCATTTTAGGACAGGAGGAACATACAATTCATAGGTGGGAGGAAATAACAATTTTACATAGGAACTTAGATATAAAAAAATATAAATTTCACTTAAAATATAGACGAAAAATAAAGACAGGTTAGGTAGAACAAACAACAATAGAAAACAATTAAAGAAAAAAGGAATAAGTTTATACATCATGGATGATTCCAACAAAATTAAAAAGAAAAGACGAGAAAAGGAAACAAGACATAATTGAATATGACAAGAAAATTACATAGTTTCATCCTTAAACGTACTTAAAAAATATTCTTTTAAAGCATTACTCTGAATCTTTTTATTTTGCTGGATTCCTTTGTACATATCTGGAAGCGAATTATATAGTGTATAAGCAATGTAGTTCAGAGATTTTATCCCATATTTTGTAGTATGTGTTTAAGGTACCTACGCGGATTTTATTGCTATTTCGAGTATTGTGAGGGTGGATGTCGTGATTGTAAAGTGGCTTGACATTAGTGTGAGTTGATTGTTGAGTAATTTGTAGGATGGTGCTTGTGATTTCATATTTAGGAAGGACTGTGATTGGAAGAATACCGGAAACTGAATAGATGTCTCTGACATGGGTGTCCCATGGAAGTCCAAAAACATTTCTGAGAGCACGATTTTGAACCACCTGCAGATCAGCTATCAATTTCTTTGAGGCAAATCCCCAGATACAGCAGAGATAGGAAAGGTGTGAATGTACCATGGCATAGTAGACTGATGTTAGTAAAGGAATAGTTAGTAATCCTTGGAGTCTATAAAGTACACCAGTTATGGGAATAATTTTCTCCTTTACATGATTTATGTGGAGATCCCACGAGAGTTGGGAATCTACGATCAGGCCCAAATATTTTGTGCTCATTTTCTTTTCGAGGCAATTATCACCAACTTTGATATTAAGGCTGAATTTTTTCTTGTTACCGAAAAGTATATAATGAGTTTTTTTTACGTTAAGAGTTAGTTTGTTTATTCTCAACCAGCTTGTGAGTTTTGAAACATCAACATTCATTTCCGTTTCAAGCTCCGCCAGGTTTAATTTATTGTAAAAAATGACTGTATCGTCCGCATAAAGTTGAAGAGTTCCTTTAATACCCCACTTTCTTATGTCATTCACATAGATTAGAAAAAGTAACGGTCCAAGAGTTGATCCCTGTGGCACTCCGCATACTATTTTACCCAACTCACTCGTTTCTCCTCCCAGATCTACTGCCGAAAAGCGATTTGATAGGTAAGATCGGAAAAGTTCTAGAGGAGTACCAACAATACCCAAATGTTTAAGTTTTTCGATCAATACGTTATGATCCACCGTGTCAAATGCCTTCTTTAGATCAATAAATATCGCCGCCGTAAAGTCCCCATGGTCAATGTGCTTCTGTAGATTTGATATAAAATCGAAAGCTGCACATTTAGTGTTAGATCGTCGTCTGAAACCGTATTGTTTTGACGTGAGAATTTTGTTGTGTTCGAGATATTTCAATAGTCTTTCTTTAATGATACGTTCAAAAATTTTAGAGATAGCTGGAAGTATAGAGATTGGACGATAATTTTGGACATTTTTCTTGCATTCGTCTTTATGAATAGGAATTATTTTCGCAATTTTTAGTTTGTCTGGAAAGATACCTTTTGTTAGAGAGAGATTTATCAAGAATACGAGGTCATCCGCCAGTTCCTCCTTGCAATTTTTGAGAAGGAGAGAGGTTATACCGTCGGAACCAGCTGCCGCCTTAGACTTAAGGTTAGATATGACACGTAGGATTTCATTTTTATTTGTCCTGATCATGTTAAAAGATTGCTTGAGGTTCCGTGTAGATTGTATTTACGTCAGTTTTTGAAGTTTTTATGACTGATGCTAAACTTTCCCCAACTGAAAGAAAAAATGTGTTAAATGCGGTTGCAATCTCCTTTGGTTCCTTTACTTCTTTGTCATTTATGCTAGAGATTGACAAGTTATTTTTGGTTTTCGCGAGCTATTTGAGAGAATGGAATTGATTGTTTTCCAGGTTCGTTGTGGCTTATTCATGTTTTCATTAAGCGATTTTGTATAATATTTAGATTTTATATATCCTCTGTAATTAGTGACCGTATTACGAGCTTTATTTTTTTCTATTGTCAAAGAACTACTTCCTTGATTTTGTTTCCAAAGTTTAAATATGCTATTTCGTTCTTTAATAAGTGAATCAAGTCGGGCATCAAACCATGGAGTGTTGTTTAGTCTTTTGTCTCCTTTATTAGTTTTTACTTTTGTTTTGCATGAATTTACAGCATTTTGAAGATACTCAGCGAAATTATTATAATTTTGGTTTATATCATCAGACGAATGGGTAAATTTACAAGTTTTAAGTGCCGTATTTAATTTTTGATAATTTATTTTGTAAGCATTTGAGAGGTTGTCTGGGGATCTGTTATTGGGAAGGTTTTTCAAGGAATTTTTATAATCCAATATAAGTATATTATGGTCACTAAGGGGATCATCAATATTTGAGATTATCCCGGAAACATTTGTTCTATTTGTGATAATGTGATCTATCAACGAGCTGGTGTTGTTTGTTACCCTTGTGGGAAACATTGTGTTACACACGTAAAAGTTGTACGATTTCAAGGTGTCGACGTATCTCCGGGCAATATCAGTGTCTTTTGAGATATCAATATTAAAATCTCCAAAAAGAAATGTGTCTTGTTTGTTTTTATTTCATATTATTTCTAAGGAGAAAAAAATCTGTTATATTTGAGTTGGGCTTACTGTAAAAAATATATAAATTGAGAGGTTTAATATTTTTTGCCGTGATCGTAATTCCAGGAAAGGTATTTTCACTGCAACATTTTTCGATTTTCTTATTCCTTAGTGTGTTATGCATGTAGATGGCGACTCCTCCTCCTCGGTCCAATTCTCGGGAAGCAAAGATTCCAGCGTAGTCAGTAGTATTGAAAAAAGTTTCCTCTCCTTTACGTAACCAGGTTTCCGTAATCACGAGAATATGTACCGTTTCTGTAATGTTTTTTAGGGTTTCTTCAATTTCGTCAATTTTGTTTCTGATGCTTCTAGCGTTCATATACATAATACGCATACAGGAATTTTTAGTGGTGGTGTATTCTTGTATATTCAAACATTTTTTTTCCTTAAAGTTGCCTTTAACAGTGGCCCACGTAGTCTACCCTTTCTCTGAAGCGCTCATCCATAAGCTTCCAGAGTGGGCAATCTGGATTTGTTGCCCGGTGGTTTCTCGTACCTCCATTGCAATTTGAACACGTTGGTTCTTTCGCCTTGTTGGGACATGTGTCATATTTATGACATTCACCGCAGTGAACACAACTAAGCTTCTCTGTGCAAAAACGTTGGGAGTGACCAAAACCCAGGCATTGGTAACATTGCATCAGCGGTGACTGATCTTCGACCACAAGACGTTGATACCCTATATTTAGTCGTCCAGCGTTAATTAGCGATTTCCAGTTTTTTGGAGATGCCTCAAGGACAACGTTGCACAGAAGTTTGTTCCTGTGGTTTTTTTTGTATTTAATTCTTAGATTTTGTTTAAAATCTAAATCGCAATCTTTATTTTGATTTTCGAGTGACTTGAGTAGGTCATCGTCGGAAGCACCTTTTATCATCCCTTTTATAATTAGAAGCGCATCGAGTTGCTTACCGTCAGTGACTGTGATTTGTCCCTGAAGTCCTTTGGTCAACTCCGCCTTGAAATTATTTTTATCTTGCAGTGAGGCCATCTTAAAAACGAGTTTGTCGTTTTTAGTTTTTCTCATTCCCGTTACACCTATACCAAGGGATCGAACATCAACGTGCTTCTTTATTAGTTGGTCCAATTCGTCAGATTTTTTACCCGGGTCATCTGAGCTGATCACTACAGCGTGACTCTGCTGCGTTGTTCTCGGCCTGGCTGTGATGTTTGCATATGTCATACTGCGATCTAGTTTGGCTTTGATTTCGTTAATGTTGGTGGAGAGCGATTTGATGGATTCGAAAACCATTTCCAATGGTTAAGGTGAAGAGGTGCATTCTTGCACCGTAACCTCCAGGAGATCCATAATGCAACTAATGTAGTTCATTACAGATGTTCGTTTTTCTTTGCTTAAAATGTTGATAAACATCAAATTCTTTATTTTATCTTAAAGAGCACGAGCCTCCTTTAATCGGTCAGTCGCACACGACAACGAAACAGCGGATTCGTTCAATTTGTCACTTTCATAAAATTCATCTTCCGAAAACACTTTGTATTCAGATGCCATATCACGCGAAGTTCCCACCATTATAGGTTATGTGACTTTGAAAAGGTTATTTTATAGTAAAAAATAACGGAAAACAGTCAAAATCTTATTAAAACGTGAATTCAAATGTTTTTTTTATCGAATAATCACAAGAAACAACAATCTTGAAACTGAAACGGAGTGTACAACAAAAAAATACAGCCAGATAAAATGAAAAACGGTCGAGTTGAAACAGGACGTGGCTTCACTCCTGGCCGTTTTCTGTCCGGAATAACTCTCTGGCTTTCGATAAACGCCTTATTCCAAGTTATTTGATGGTAGGTGATTCATTGGTTATCATTGACAAGAGTAAATTTTCAGTATGAGCGAAGTATGCCCTTTGCTATACAAGATTAACTATTGCTCTTAAGTCACCCGGAAGATAGCGCGAATATTTAATCGTGCTAAAAATATGCCTCGCACCTTTTAGTTTTATATCAAACCACAGGAGCATATGCCCTCATGATAAACGTGGCTAACATAACGAAAAAATATGATGGCATTGCGCTTCCAATATATAAAATCGTGGGATTTGACTCACTGTAGTAATCACTCCTGGGTTCTTCTGGCAAAATCAGAATGACAACGTCTGTAGGAAACTACTTTGAAAATGTCAAGCAAGTATTTTTGATCGGTGCTTAAATCTTGGTGTTGAATACTCAACATAAATTTGAAAAAAGATTGTACCGGTAAATTATGCCAATTATGAAGAGTCGAACCTACGGGGTCGGAAAAATCATGAAGTCCAGTGGTTGTACCATCCGACTTCATAATCAAATGGCGTAGGAGCAACTCGCTGCAATGAAAAATGCAGATCAGCCACTGTGCCGGTCCATTCAAGTGTTTCTCCATCGTTTGAATCACACCAACAGTTATTCCCTATGTTAAAATTTGTGCCGTCACACCCAATTGCTTTTAAATGGTAGAGTGAAATGTTTTGACCTGCAAAATATTCCATTATTGGTTTGGATATGTTTACGGCAGTGCTGACCTAGGCATAATACGCGTCAAGAAATTGGTTCCTCGATTGGTTCCTCGATTATCGATATGTGTTCTTCGAGTACTGTGCTTTCATAGTATTTGTGTCTTTTTTATATTAGCTAAGGTCTTGTCCTTTCGACTATTAAAAAAATAATCTACTTATTTTATGCATATAGCTTTGATGAGTACAGATCTGGTATGCGGACGTCCGCGACGCTGTCTATTTTTGTCTATAACTTTATTATTCTGCGTGATTATGTTGAAATCATTTAAATGGCAGAAGCGATTGCTGCTCCAGCTCGATCCGATATCCTGAACCTGTCAGAGATCTTGGAGAGAACTGTAAAAGTCGAAGAATTGTTGGTTGTCGGAAAGGCGGTGTTATTAGTCTTAAGTAGCCGACTTGATTTTGCGACCGGAGAAGATAATTTTGATGTTAAGGTGGAAGATAATGATACGCAATGATAAACAATGATTCAAAGTGTCCACAAATTCTAAAGCTTTTTCTTCTCAAACCTGTTCATTTAATTTGGTAAGATCTTATCATTTTCTCTTCATAGGCTTTAGCAATTGTTTCGTAGTCGGTATATCCACACTGCCGATGAACATCTTTCTCTCACCTCTTTGGTCTTCCAAAAACTCTTTTACCTTAGGGAAACTTTCATTTATTGTCTGTAATTTGCATTAATAAATTGCATTTATTGTCTTTCCATTTACAATATCAATAACAAACAGTAGGGAGCTTGTGATTTTAAATGGAGAGACTCTTCTTTGGAAGAAAACTGTATTTCTTCTACCTTTTTCTGACTTCAACAAGTTTATATACTTATGTTGATATGCCTGAATAATTTTTGTAATTCTTTCTTTCGAAATGGTTGGCAAAGAAGCTTTATCCCATATTATAAAAATACTTTTAGTTACCTACACAACCATATCACGAAACGGAGGGTCCTTGGTCGACTAAGGAACGGCCAATATGGCGCGCTGCTCAAGCGAGGGCGGGTTTGGGGACTGCGGGCGGACGTGGTTTAGTGCCATACTACTACAAAAATAATAAATGGTGGTTTTATATGTAGAAGCTATAGACTTTATTTAACAAGAGCTCATAAATGAATATCTTTAAACTATTTCAGAATATTTTGTGCAAAGGCTGAAAAAATGGAAATATTTCGATATTTTCTCAAACTTCAAAGGACTTGCGGAGCTTTAGGATATTTTTTGATTTTTTTAAAACTAAATTTTTTTGATGTTTTAGATGCAAAGACAACTTTTTATTACTAGCGCCAAAAAGAATTCGGAAGAAAAAAAATCGGCCCACACTACTGTACCTACATCGCTTATAATAATTCAATACTTCTTGACCATTTGTATCTCGGTTGCATCATGCGAGAAGAGTTTTTCCAAACTTAAACTAATTAAAAATTATCTTCGATCTACAATGAATCAAGAGCGACTCGTTAATCTGTCCGTGCTTTCAATTGAAAGAAAAGTTTCAAAAGAAATTGATTTCACTGAAGTTAATGAGGAGTTCAATGAGTAAAATGAAGGCACGAAAACACATAATACAATATGCTGCGATAGCTACATACTTATTGAAAATAACAGCTACCTATTACTTTATTTTTATCAATTGGTTTTTGTACCGATCGATTCATATTTTATTTTCCTCGTCCAATATCCATATTTAAATTTCACTTGCAAGATTTTAACTAAATAAACACGAACACTTATAATATACAAATGTGAACAGAATAAAAACCTATTATTTTTTTTTGTGTTTATTTCGTAGAACTCCATTTTTTTTTAATATTTAATTAAAATTAAATTTGATAGTTTTATTATCAAGTTCTGCTAGTATTTTAGTATGATTTTTAGTTACAGCTGTTTCGGTTTTCACGACCATTTTCAAACTGTGGCTAGATCCACCGATAGGCGACTTATTTATAAGATTTTAAATGTTTGGAAACCTTCAAAAATAGGTTTTCCGAACATTTAAAATCTTATAAATAAGTCGCATCCACTGATGTGGATCTAGCCACAGTTTGAAAATGATCTTGAAAACCGAAACAGCTGTAACTAAAATACGTACTAAAAAACGTGCAGAACTTGATAATAGAACTATCAAATTTAATTTTAATCAAATATATATAAAAAAAAGCTTGCAAAATTACATCAACCTCTTAAACCCTAGTTTAGTTAGGGAGGGGGGGGGGCTGAGGGCTTAGTCCGCCACTGCAGCTAGTAGATTTTGAAGATAATAATCCGCATCCACAGGTTCTCAAGCTTATTGCAACCACCACCCACTTTGAGATTTAAAAAAATCTACTGCCTCCCATATTTTTTAACTTACCCTTTTTCATTACCATCTTTTACGTATCTTAAAAATAGTTAATTATTTCAAATATAATTTTTAAACTTGCATTATTAAATGGAAAGGATAGATAGGGTGTGACCCATAACCTATTTCTGAGATCAAAGAATGTTCCAATGAGAGGGGGGGGGGGCCGCCCCGGGCGGCACTTTTAAAGGGCGTGTCATGGATCGGGTTTATCTGTGATGAATCGGGTTTATTTAAATAAGGGGGCGAGAATTTTTTTTTTAATATTTAAATTCGATCATATTAGTGACGTCTGTTGGGTGTGTTTGAAAACGAAATGTGAAGGGGTCTGTAATAAAATACGGGATTAATTATCGCGTGGGAGATGCTAGACTATTGGGAATACGAAACGTTGGACGAATTAAAAATGATGAATTGACAATTATTTTGAACACAACGAATAGCGAGAAAGGGGTGGGGCTAAAGGCGTTTATCAGATTTAAGTTGCAGAGAGTTCTCACGGAGCCAATGATTTGTAATGCTAACACTTATGAATTAGGTCATAACTCACAATGATGGCAAAAATAAGCAATTGATAACTGTTGAAATTCGAGACCAGGCCCCCAACGAGATTCTGGAAAAGATCGTCCAGGAAGTAGATTTTGAGTTAATTGTGTTCTTTTTTTTTGCGTTTCAGTTGTTAGAAGTGACATGTGAAAGGTTTACGATCTCTTGCGTCAGAGTGACGTTCTATGAGATTGACAAGTAACATGATTTTGGCTCTTCGAAGAGATCATTAAGCCAGAATCACCACTACACGTTACATACAAAAGGGTGAGGAGAGTAATTAGCCAAATGCATAAAATTTAACGGCCTGTCTAATTTTAAATTTATTTAAAAACTCGAGTGTATTTTCTAAAGAGATCGACAAATCATTATGAATACCAGAATGTAAGCAGGGGTAGTGCAATGTAATACATTTAATTGTGTGGAAAAATGCCCTATGACAAATTAAATCGAGCGCGTGGTCCACCCCTGTTTTATTTTGCTAGAGCAAGATAGCTGAAAAATCGGTTTCAAGGGATGAGACGGTGACAAAAGCAGGAGGTCGGAACGAACATGAAGGGATAGTGATAAAAAGCATACGAGTGGATATATCTCAAAATTGTTTGAACTTATTTTAATTAATGGGAGATTTTCGTTTTAAAAAGGCAGTTTTCTTGGTAACAGGACAGTCTGTGGAATTAGAGAGAGTGGTCCGGAGTTCGGTGCGATTCGTTGATTTCGACGTTCGGTGAATTGTTGAAATACTACAAGTTCGTGAATTATTGCAACGCTACGTAATAAGAAAAAAAAACACATAGTTGAAGTTATTGTATTAAAAATAAAGTTATAGTTGAATAAGTTATCGGTTAATAGTTATTTTTTATTAAAATTCGTGATTTATTTCAACAAAATAAGCTTAGAGTTGAGGTACTGGTTAATAATATTATACTTTTATCTGAATTGCGAAAAATGTAAAAATGGAACTAATTTAATAATAAACACCATAGGGTCTGAGAAAAAGGCTTTCGAAGTTCGACCCCAAGTCTTGCAAAACTGCCGTAAAAATGATGAATTTTCAAGAAAATTTTTTGAAATAAATTTGTGAATGATTCACCCATAAAACATAGTTTTTTGTAAGAATCCGAAATTTCAGTCACTTCGAAGCCCTAGTGCCTGAGAAAAAGGCTTTCGAAGTTTGACCCCAAGTCTTACAAAACTCCAGTAAAAATGATGAAATTTCAAAAAAATGGTTTTGAAATAAAGTTTGTTTGATAGGAACACGAAAAATGGATTTTAGTAAGAATCCAAAATTTCAGTCTGTTCGGAGCCAAAGGGGCTGAGAAAAAGGCTTTCGAAGTTCGACTCCAAGTCTTACAAAACTCCCGTAAAAATGATGAATTTTCAAAAAGATTGGTTGTAAAATAAATTTTTGATTGATTCGCTCACAGATAATAGTTTTTTGTAAGAATCTGAAATTTCAGTCACTTCGAAGCCATAGGGCCTGAGAAAAAGGCTTTCAAAGTTCGACCCCAAGTCTTACCAAACTCACGTAAAAATGATGAATTTTCAAAAAAATGGATTTGAAATAAATTTTTGAATGATTCACCCATAAAACATAGTTTTTTTGTAAGAATCTGAAATTTCAGTCACTTCGAAGCCATAGGGCCTGAGAAAAAGGCTTTCAAAGTTCGACCCCAAGTCTTACAAAACTCCCGTAAAAATGATGAATTTTCAAAAAAATGGTTTTGAAATAAATTTTTGATTGAATGGCTCACAGATAATAGTTTATTGTAAGAATCCGAAATTTCAGTCACTTCGAAGCCATAGGGCCTGAGAAAAAAACCTTCGAAGTTCGACCCCAAGTCTTACCAAACTACGGTAAAAATGATGAATTTTCAAAAAAATGGTTTTGAAATAAATTTTTGTTTGATTAGAGCACAAAACATGGATTTTAGTAAGTATCCAAAAGTTCAGTCACTTCGAAGCCTGAGAAAAAGGCTTTCGAAGTTCGACCACCTTACCAGAGAAAAAGGCTTTCGAAGTTCGACCCACAGTCTTACAAAACTCCCGTAAAAATGATGAATTTTCAAAAAAATGGTTTTGAAAAAATATTTGATTGATTCGCTCACAGATAATAGTTTTTTGTTAGAATCTGAAATAACAGTCACTTCGACGACATAGGGCCTGAGAAAAAGACTTTCGAAGTTCGACCCCAAGTCTTACAAAACTCCCGTAAAAATAAAGAATTTTCAAAAAAATGGTTTTGAAATAAACTTTTTGTTTGATTAGAGCACAAAACATGGACTTTAGTAAGAATCCCAAATTTCAGTCTGTTCGGAGCCATAGGGCCTGTGAAAAAGGCTTTCGAAGTTCGACCCCAAGTCTTACCAAACTCACGTAAAAATGATGAATTTTCAAAAAAATGGATTTGAAATAAATTTTTGAATGATTCACCCATAAAACATAGTTTTTTGTAAGAATCTGAAATTTCAGTCACTTCGAAGCCATAGGGCCTGAGAAAAAGGCTTTCGAAGTTCGACACCAAGTCTTACCAAACTCCGGTAAAAATGATGAATTTTCAAAAAAATGGTTTTGAAATAAATTTTTGTTTGATTAGAGCACAAAACATGGATTTTAGTAAGTATCCAAAAGTTCAGTCACTTCGAAGCCTGAGAAAAAGGCTTTCGAAGTTCGACCACCTTACCAGAGAAAAAGGCTTTCGAAGTTCGACCCACAGTCTTACAAAACTCCCGTAAAAATGATGAATTTTCAAAAAAATGGTTTTGAAAAAATATTTGATTGATTCGCTCACAGATAATAGTTTTTTGTAAGAATCTGAAATAACAGTCACTTCGACGACATAGGGCCTGAGAAAAAGGCTTTCGAAGTTCGACCCCAAGTCTTACAAAACTCCCGTAAAAATAAAGAATTTTCAAAAAAATGGTTTTGAAATAAACTTTTTGTTTGATTAGAGCACAAAACATGGACTTTAGTAAGAATCCAAAATTTCAGTCTGTTCGGAGCCATAGGGCCTGAGAAAAAGGCTTTCGAAGTTCGACCCCAAGTCTTAACAAACTCACGTAAAAATGAAGAATTTTCAAAAAAATGGATTTGAAATAAATTTTTGAATGATTCACCCATAAAACATAGTTTTTTGTAAGAATCCGAAATTTCAGTCACTTCGAAGCCATAGGCCCTGAGAAAAAGGCTTTCGAAGATCGACCCCAAGTCTTACCAAACTCGCGTAAAAATGATGAATTTTCAAGAAAATGGTTTTGAAATAAATTTTTGTTTGATTAGAGCATAAAACAAGGATTTTATTAAGAATCCAAAATTTCAGTCTGTTCGGAGCCATAGGGCCTGAGAAAAAGGCTTTCAAAGTTCGACCCCAAGTCTTACGAAACTCCCGTAAAAATGATGAATTTTCAAAAAAATGGTTTTGAATTTAATTTTTGATTGATTCGCTCACAGATAAAAGTTTTTTGTAAGAATCCGAAATTTCAGTCACTTCGAAGCCATAGGGCCTGAGAAAAAGGCTTTCGAAGATCGACCCCAAGTCTTACCAAACTCCCGTTAAAATGATGAATTTTCAAAAAAATAGTTTTGAAATAAATTTCTGTTTGATTAGAGTACAAAACATGGATTTTAGTAAGAATCCAAAATTTCAGTCTGTTCGGAGCCATAGGGCCTGAGAAAAAGGCTTTCAAAGTTCGACCCCAAGTCTTACCAAACTCCCGGAAAATTATGAACTTTAAAAAAATTGGTTTTGAAATAAATTTTTGTTTGATTAGAGCACAAAACAAGGATTTTATTAGGAATCCAGAATTTCAGTCTGTTCGGAGCCATAGGGCCTGAGAAAAAGGCTTTCAAAGTTCGATCCCAAGTCTTACCAAACTCCCGTAAAAATGATGAATTTTCAAAAAAATGGTTTTGAAATTAATTTTTGATTGATTCGCTCACAGATTAGATTTTTTTGTAAGAATCTGAAATTTCAGTCACTTCGAAGCCATAGGGCCTGAGAAAAAGGCTTTCGAAGTTCGACCCCAAGTCTTACAAAACTCCCGTTAAAATGATGAATTTTCAAAAAAATGGTTTTGAAATAAATTTTTGTTTGATTAGAGCACAAAACATGGATTTAAGTAAGAATCCAAAATTTCAGTCTGTTCGGAATCATAGGGCCTGAGAAAAAGGCTTTCGAAGTTTGACCCCAAGTCTTACCAAACTCCCGTAAAAATGATGAATTTTCAAAAAAATTGTTTTGAAATTAATTTTTGTTTGATTCGAGTACAAAACATGGATTTTAGTAAGAATCCAAAATATCAGTCTGTTCGGAGCCATAGGGCCTGAGAAAAAGGCTTTCAAAGTTCGACCCCAAGTCTTACCAAACTCCGGTAAAAATGATGAATTTTCAAAAAAATGGTTTTGAATTAAATATTTGATTGATTCGCTCACAGATAAAAGTTTTTTGTAAGAATCCAAAATTTCAGTCACTTCGAAGCCATAGGGCCTGAGAAAAAGGCATTCGAAGTTCGACCCCAAGTCTTACAAAACTCCCGTTAAAATGATGAATTTTCAAAAAAATGGTTTTTAAAGAAATTTTTGTTTGATAAGGCGTTAAAAAGGCTTTCAAAGTTCGACCCCAAGTCTTTCAAAACTCCCGTTAAAATGATGAATTTTCAAAAAAATGGTTTTGAAATAAATTTTTGTTTGATTAGAGCACAAAACATGGATTTAAGTAAGAATCCAAAATTTCAGTCTGTTCGGAATCATAGGGCCTGAGAAAAAGGCTTTAGAAGTTCGACCCCAAGTCTTAACCAAACTGCCGTAAAAATGATGAATTTTCAAAAAAATTGTTTTGAAATTAATTTTTGTTTGATTCGAGTACAAAACATGGATTTTAGTATGAATCCAAAATTTCAGTCTGTTCGGAGCCATAGGGCCTGATAAAATGGCTTTCAAAGTTCGACCCGAAGTCTTACAAAACTCCCGTAAAAATGATGAATTTTCAAAAAAATGGTTTTGAATTAAATTTTTGATTGATTCGCTCACAGATAATAGTTTTTTGTAAGAATCCGAAATTTCAGTCACTTCGAAGCCATAGGGCCTGAGAAAAAGGCTTTCGAAGATCGACCCCAAGTCTTACCAAACTCCCGTAAAAATGATGAATTTTCAAAAAAATGGTTTTGAAATAAATTTTTGTTTGATTAGAGCACAAAACAAGGATTTTATTAAGAATCCAAAATTTCAGTCTGTTCGGAGCCATAGGGCCTGAGAAAAAGGCTTTCAAAGTTCGACCCCAAGGCTTACCGAACTCCGGTTAAAATGATGAATTTTCAAAAAAATGGTTTTGAAATAAACTTCTGTTTGATTAGAGTACAAAACATGGATTTTAGTAAGAATCCAAAATTTCAGTCTGTTCGGAGCCAAAGGGCCTGAGAAAAAGGCTTTCAAAGTTCGACCCCAAGTCTTACCAAACTCCCGTTAAAATGATGAATTTTCAAAAAAATGGTTTTGAAATAAATTTCTGTTTGATTAGAGTACAAAACATGGATTTTAGTAAGAATCCAAAGTCTCAGTCAATGAGCCATAGGGCCTGAGAAAAAGGCTTTCAAAGTTCGACCCCAAGTTTTACCAAACTCCGGTAAAAATGATGAATTTTCAAAAAAATGGTTTTGAATTTAATTTTTGATTGATTCGCTCACAGATTAGATTTTTTTGTAAGAATCTGAAATTTCAGTCACTTCGAAGCCATAGGGCCTGAGAAAAAGGCTTTCGAAGTTCGACCCCAAGTCTTACAAAACTCCCGTTAAAATGATGAATTTTCAAAAAAATGGTTTTGAAATAAATTTTTGTTTGATTAGAGCACAAAACATGGATTTAAGTAAGAATCCAAAATTTCAGTCTGTTCGGAATCATAGGGCCTGAGAAAAAGGCTTTCGAAGTTTGACCCCAAGTCTTACCAAACTCCCGTAAAAATGATGAATTTTCAAAAAAATTGTTTTGAAATTAATTTTTGTTTGATTCGAGTACAAAACATGGATTTTAGTAAGAATCCAAAATATCAGTCTGTTCGGAGCCATAGGGCCTGAGAAAAAGGCTTTCAAAGTTCGACCCCAAGTCTTACCAAACTCCGGTAAAAATGATGAATTTTCAAAAAAATGGTTTTGAATTAAATATTTGATTGATTCGCTCACAGATAAAAGTTTTTTGTAAGAATCCAAAATTTCAGTCACTTCGAAGCCATAGGGCCTGAGAAAAAGGCATTCGAAGTTCGACCCCAAGTCTTACAAAACTCCCGTTAAAATGATGAATTTTCAAAAAAATGGTTTTTAAAGAAATTTTTGTTTGATAAGGCGTTAAAAAGGCTTTCGAAGTTCGACCCCAAG
Source organism: Glyphotaelius pellucidus (assembly GCA_936435175.1). Taxonomy (NCBI): domain Eukaryota; kingdom Metazoa; phylum Arthropoda; class Insecta; order Trichoptera; family Limnephilidae; genus Glyphotaelius; species Glyphotaelius pellucidus. Next base: position 2,971 of record OW386539.1, on the reverse strand, counting down.
TCTTTCAAAACTCCCGTTAAAATGATGAATTTTCAAAAAAATGGTTTTGAAATAAATTTTTGTTTGATTAGAGCACAAAACATGGATTTAAGTAAGAATCCAAAATTTCAGTCTGTTCGGAATCATAGGGCCTGAGAAAAAGGCTTTAGAAGTTCGACCCCAAGTCTTAACCAAACTGCCGTAAAAATGATGAATTTTCAAAAAAATTGTTTTGAAATTAATTTTTGTTTGATTCGAGTACAAAACATGGATTTTAGTATGAATCCAAAATTTCAGTCTGTTCGGAGCCATAGGGCCTGATAAAATGGCTTTCAAAGTTCGACCCGAAGTCTTACAAAACTCCCGTAAAAATGATGAATTTTCAAAAAAATGGTTTTGAATTAAATTTTTGATTGATTCGCTCACAGATAATATTTTTTTGTAAGAATCCGAAATTTCAGTCACTTCGAAGCCATAGGGCCTGAGCAAAAGGCTTTCGAAGATCGACCCCAAGTCTTACCAAACTCCCGTAAAAATGATGAATTTTCAAAAAAATGGTTTTGAAATAAATTTTTGTTTGATTAGAGCACAAAACAAGGATTTTATTAAGAATCCAAAATTTCAGTCTGTTCGGAGCCATAGGGCCTGAGAAAAAGGCTTTCGAAGTTCGACCCCAAGGCTTACCGAACTCCGGTAAAAATGATGAATTTTCAAAAAAATGGTTTTGAAATAAACTTCTGTTTGATTAGAGTACAAAACAAGGATTTTAGTAAGAATCCAAAATTTCAGTCTGTTCGGAGCCAAAGGGCCTGAGAAAAAGGCTTTCAAAGTTCGACCCCAAGTCTTACCAAACTCCCGTTAAAATGATGAATTTTCAAAAAAATGGTTTTGAAATAAATTTCTGTTTGATTAGAGTACAAAACATGGATTTTAGTAAGAATCCAAAGTCTCAGTCAATGAGCCATAGGGCCTGAGAAAAAGGCTTTCAAAGTTCGACCCCAAGTTTTACCAAACTCCGGTAAAAATGATGAATTTTCAAAAAAATGGTTTTGAATTAAATTTTTGATTGATTCGCTCACAGATAATAATTTTTTGTAAGAATCCGAAATTTCAGTCACTTCGAAGCCATAGGGCCTGAGAAAAAGGCTTTCGAAGATCGACCCCAAGTCTTACCAAACTCCCGTAAAAATGATGAATTTTCAAAAAAATTGTTTTGAAATTAATTTTTGTTTGATTCGAGTACAAAACATGGATTTTAGTATGAATCCAAAATTTCAGTCTGTTCGGAGCCATAGGGCCTGATAAAATGGCTTTCAAAGTTCGACCCGAAGTCTTACAAAACTCCCGTAAAAATGATGAATTTTCAAAAAAATGGTTTTGAATTAAATTTTTGATTGATTCGCTCACAGATAATAGTTTTTTGTAAGAATCCGAAATTTCAGTCACTTCGAAGCCATAGGGCCTGAGAAAAAGGCTTTCGAAGATCGACCCCAAGTCTTACCAAACTCCCGTAAAAATGATGAATTTTCAAAAAAATGGTTTTGAAATAAATTTTTGTTTGATTAGAGCACAAAACAAGGATTTTATTAAGAATCCAAAATTTCAGTCTGTTCGGAGCCATAGGGCCTGAGAAAAAGGCTTTCAAAGTTCGACCCCAAGGCTTACCGAACTCCGGTTAAAATGATGAATTTTCAAAAAAATGGTTTTGAAATAAACTTCTGTTTGATTAGAGTACAAAACATGGATTTTAGTAAGAATCCAAAATTTCAGTCTGTTCGGAGCCAAAGGGCCTGAGAAAAAGGCTTTCAAAGTTCGACCCCAAGTCTTACCAAACTCCCGTTAAAATGATGAATTTTCAAAAAAATGGTTTTGAAATAAATTTCTGTTTGATTAGAGTACAAAACATGGATTTTAGTAAGAATCCAAAGTCTCAGTCAATGAGCCATAGGGCCTGAGAAAAAGGCTTTCAAAGTTCGACCCCAAGTTTTACCAAACTCCGGTAAAAATGATGAATTTTCAAAAAAATGGTTTTGAATTTAATTTTTGATTGATTCGCTCACAGATTAGATTTTTTTGTAAGAATCTGAAATTTCAGTCACTTCGAAGCCATAGGGCCTGAGAAAAAGGCTTTCGAAGTTCGACCCCAAGTCTAACAAAACTCCCGTTAAAATGATGAATTTTCAAAAAAATGGTTTTGAAATAAATTTTTGTTTGATTAGAGCACAAACATGGATTTAAGTAAGAATCCAAAATTTCAGTCTGTTCGGAATCATAGGGCCTGAGAAAAAGGCTTTCGAAGTTTGACCCCAAGTCTTACCAAACTCCCGTAAAAATGATGAATTTTCAAAAAATTGTTTTGAAATTAATTTTTGTTTGATTCGAGTACAAAACATGGATTTTAGTAAGAATCCAAAATATCAGTCTGTTCGGAGCCATAGGGCCTGAGAAAAAGGCTTTCAAAGTTCGACCCCAAGTCTTACCAAACTCCGGTAAAAATGATGAATTTTCAAAAAAATGGTTTTGAATTAAATATTTGATTGATTCGCTCACAGATAAAAGTTTTTTGTAAGAATCCAAAATTTCAGTCACTTCGAAGCCATAGGGCCTGAGAAAAAGGCATTCGAAGTTCGACCCCAAGTCTTACAAAACTCCCGTTAAAATGATGAATTTTCAAAAAAATGGTTTTTAAAGAAATTTTTGTTTGATAAGGCGTTAAAAAGGCTTTCGAAGTTCGACCCCAAGTCTTTCAAAACTCCCGTTAAAATGATGAATTTTCAAAAAAATGGTTTTGAAATAAATTTTTGTTTGATTAGAGCACAAAACATGGATTTAAGTAAGAATCCAAAATTTCAGTCTGTTCGGAATCATAGGGCCTGAGAAAAAGGCTTTAGAAGTTCGACCCCAAGTCTTAACCAAACTGCCGTAAAAATGATGAATTTTCAAAAAAATTGTTTTGAAATTAATTTTTGTTTGATTCGAGTACAAAACATGG